>CM055128.1:119788163-121008163 GCA_029206835.1 Rana muscosa
AATGCGAAGCCAAGGGCCTTTGAAAAAATATTGACAAGGCCGAAATCTGACCCTTGATAGTACTCAAGGCCAGCTTCCTATCTACAGCCCACTGTAGGAAGTCCAGAATCCTCCCTATCATGTACTTACGTGGATGCCATTTCTTGGTTTCACACCACGTAATGTACGCTTTCCAGATCCTATAATAGATCTGCCTGGATACCGGTTTCCTGGCATTGATCATGGTAGATACCACAGAATTAGAGAGCCCTCTCTTTTTCAGAATGTGGGCTTCAATAGCCAGGCCGTCAAACCTAGGGCTGGTAAGGAAGGGTGGTATATCGGTCCTTGCGACAGCAGGTCCGGACGAAGTGGGAGGGTCCAAGGACTCCTCACTGACATTTTTACCATCTCCGCGTACCATGCCCTTCGGGGCCACGCTGGAGCCACCAGAATCACTGGTTTCTTTTCTACCCTGATTCTGCGGAGTAATCGCGGTAACAATTGTGGCGGTGGGAATGCATATATCAGCTTGAACCGATCCCAAGGGAACACTAGGGCATCCGAGCCGCAAGCTAGGGGATCCCTTGTGCGAGACACAAACCTGTCCACCTTTGCGTTGAATCTGGATGCTAGCAGATCTACATCCGGTGTTCCCCACCGCTGGCATATTGCCTGGAAAACCTCGGGGTGAAGAGACCATTCCCCCGGGCATAATTGTTGGCGACTTAGAAAGTCCGCTCTCCAATTTTCCACTCCTGGGATGAAAACCGCAGATATGGCTGGGACATATCTTTCTGCCCACTCCAGGATGCAATTTGCTTCCTTCTGGGCTGCACGACTTTTGGTGCCACCCTGATGATTGATATATGCCACTGCCGTGGCATTGTCTGATTGAATTCTGACAGGGGACCCCTGGAGTTTGGATGTCCATGCTACTAGGGCATACCGGGCTGCTCGTATCTCTAAGAGATTGATGGGCAGGGCCTTTTCTGCTTCTGACCACCTGCCCTGGAGAGACCATTGCTCCAGCACTGCCCCCCAGCCGATGAGGCTGGCATCTGTAGTGACCACCTTCCAAGAAACCGGACTGAAGGGTTTCCCTCTTTCCAGATTCTGGGGCACCAACCACCAATGGAGGCTCTTGCGAACGGAAGGGGACAGGGACATTGGTAAGTCTAAAGCCTGAACTTTTTTGTTCCAGGCTGACAGTATGGCCCTTTGCAAATTCCTTGAATGGAATTGACCGTAGGGTACCGCTTCGAATGAAGCCACCATCTTTCCCAGCAGCCTCATGCAGAGACGTATGGATGGTTTTCTTTTTGTACCCACTAAGTGGGTCAAATTTCTTAAAGACGACACCTTCTCTGGAGGTAAGAAAATCTTTCTCTGATTTGAATCCAGCCTTAGCCCTAAGTATTCCAGACTTTTGACTGGTCTTAGAGCTGACTTGTCCCGGTTGATAATCCAACCGTGATATTCCAGATACTCGATTGTCTTGTGAATAGCTACTTCCAGCTTTTCCACTGAGTGGTCTATTAGTAGCAGGTCGTCTAGATACGCCATTATCGTTACACCCTGTGTTCTTAGATTGGCCAATAATGGGGCCAGAATTTTTGTGAACACTCGTGGTGCTGTGGCCAGACCGAAAGGTAAGGCTCTGAACTGAAAATGGCGCCCTTCTACTGCAAAGCGTAGAAATTTCTGATGGGCCGGAAAGATGGGAATATGCAGATAAGCATCCCTTATGTCGATCGAGGCTAGCCATTCCTGCCCTTGTAGGGCGGTGGCCACTGATCGGATCGACTCCATCCGAAAGGTCCTGATATTTAGGAACTTGTTTAGCCCTTTTAGATTTAATATGGGCCTCACGTCCCCATTTGGTTTGGGGACTGTGAAAAGGTTCGAGTAAAACCCGAATCCGCTTTCTTCCAGGGGAACCTTCATGATTACCCCTTGGAGCAATAGTTGTTCTAGTGCCAGAAGGAGGGATCCTCTCTTTTGGGGATCTCTTGGCACGTTTGACCTCATAAATTGGGCAGGAGGAGTGCCTTTTAACTCCAGCTTGTATCCCAGACTTACTGCGGAGAGCACCCATCTGTCTCTGATGGTGTCCCGCCAGGTCTCTGTGAACAACTGAAGTCTTCCCCCCACCCGATTGAGCGGGGGCAATACTTCATGCCTTAGGGGGAGGTTTTGTACCTCTCTTGATCCAGGGCTTCTTGTTACCCTGTGATTGTCCCTGATTTCTGCCCCCTGAATTTGACCGCGGAGGCCGTCGGAACTGCTTCACAGCCGATGTGCCCGGGACTGGAGAGGTAGGCCTCTTAAAAGAAGGACTTCTACCCTTGTTCTTAACCGGTAAGAGTGAACTTTTACCGGCAGAAATTTTCTGGATATATTTGTCCAGATCTTCTCCAAATAAGCGTTCTCCATGAAATGGGAAGCTAACCAGCAGTTTTTTACAGGGAGCTTCAGCAGACCAGTTTTTGAGCCACAGAAGCCTACGCATATGTACTATAGACAGCGTAAAGCGGGAGGCCTGTTGGATTGTATCCTTTATGGCGTCCACCGCAAAACACAAGGCTCTAGGCAGGTCAGCTAAGGCATGAGCCTGCTGATCTGGTAAGTCCCTTAAGACTTGTTTCAACTGATCTTTCACTGCTTGGCAGACTCCAATCGCTGCTACCGCAGGTTGTGTCACCATACTTGCTGTAGAGAAAGCAGATTTTAGTAAAGACTCCAATTTTTTATCTATTGGGTCTTTGAACATTGGAACATTATCTACTGGACATGTCAGTGATTTGTTAACAGAAGAGATGGCTGCGTCCACTATAGGGACCCTCCATTTTCTTATGAACTTATCCTCCATGGGATAGATCACCGGAAATCTCTTGGGGGGAGCAAATATTTTATCAGGATGCTCCCAATCCTGGTAAATAAGCCCTTCTAATAAAGGGTGGATTGGGAAGGAACAGACCGCCTGGGGAGCTTTTAGCGACCCCAGCGAGGAAACCGTAGTGGATGGTGGTTCCGCCAGAGGCATTTTAAATGCTGATCGGACCATGTTAGTCAGAGACTGAACCCATAATCTTTCAGCCTGAGAAGCTGAGAAAGGTTCTTCCACTGTTGATTCCTTTATAAGTGAATCAACCTCATCCTGATCCCCTTCAGGTAGGTCGATCTCTGTGTGGGGCTGTTCCTCCACTAACAGGCACTCTGAAGGAGGAGACGGAGATCGGACGCGCTTTTCCTGTGACAGGGAAGCAGCGATCAATGCTGTTAATCTCTCTTCCAATCCTCCCAGAGTTGAGGATAAAACCTCCTCTGTTATATATACAGGAGCAGGTGGACTGGGGACAGCCGCAGCACCAGGCATTCCTGCGGGGTTTCTACGGCTACTGACCTCTGCATTCTCAGGGGAGATTGGTGCAGTGCAAGCATGCCCAATATCCTCAGAGCCCGATGGAGACCCCTTTGGCTTCCTGGAAGATTTATTTCCGGAGCGTCTGGACGACATATCCTTTAAGCACAAAGCTGAGGTATTCCCGTCGTCATACACCAATTTTTGCTGGTAATAGTCTAACACAGGTGCTGCTATATACCAGCTGGTGTCCACTAAAGTGCCTTTCTATGGGGATGCCTGCATCAACCGCCTCTGTGTGCCACTGTTTGTTGCTAGCTCTGTTTGCATGCAGCTGACACTTGTACTGTGTCTTTTAACCATGCTGGGACGCCCGCACATGCGCAGAAGCGCCGCGGCGCGCATCGAGCGTCATCCACCCGCCCCGCCCCTTTTTTTTCATAGGAGGCGCGTGCACGCGCCCGCGCGCGCGCCCGTGCGCCAATGGCGCCCTTTTCGAAAACCAACAGAGGACTAGGAGCCAGGGCCCTTTTTGCCGGAGGGCCTGTGCGGTGGATGAACGCAGCAACAGGGCAGAGGAAGTGGATTCCCTCAGAGAAACTTACCAGCTGCCTGGATCTTTTGAGTTGAGAAAACCAAAGATCCACATTTACAAGAAAAATGGACTACAGCGGCCTCTAGTGGTTTAACACAGGTACCGCGGTCCCTGTTTTTTTTTTTTTTTTTTCTTGACTACTATTAAAATTTTACATTTTCAGTAGTTATAGGCAAACACAGATATTTAGCGGGAATACCGTTAGGTAACAGACAGAAAGACAAATTAGGCTTGGGGGTCCCCCAATAGAACCAAGTTCCTGAGGGCCCCCACTTACCTGATCCCCGCCGCAGGACTTTGTTTGGTCCACAAAAGTCCAAACTTCACCTATCACGGCAGGCATTGTAATTAAACCTTCAGGGACCGGGTTCCCAAGGATTCCACTCCCCTGGACCTGTATAGCACCCTGCACAGACAGCGTCTTGGTCGTGGGTATGACCAGAGCTCTGGATCCCAGGGTCCAGCCCTCCTAAGAGAAGCATTACAGGCAAAACCTTGCTCTTCTGCTGCAAGGCCCGGGTACCGACCGTTTAGCTATGAAGCTTTTTTGGTGGGATCCGGAACAGCTTACTAAGGCCCAAAAGAACCTGTACGCAAGCCCAGTGAAAACACATGTTACTCTTTGGCCAACACCTTAGACACTGGCAAAAAACTGAGGTGCTCCCGGGTGGGAGGGGCTTATATAGGGGAGGGTACTTCCGGTTTGGAATTGGCCAGTGCCAACACCTGAAGGTAAACTATATAACCCATTAGTAATGACTAAGTCGCTCTGTGTCCCGTGATGTACGAAAAAGAAAAGACACTATCCTTGTAAGTTTAACTCTTTTGTGTCTCCCTGGCAGCAGAGTTTGTCCCGTCACTTCTCCTGCTTTTCTTTTCTCTCTCCCTAATTTGTGCTTTCATTGGCACAGTCCATGTCATTCCTGTTGCTTCCTCCCCCCCTCAGCAGCAGTAAGTCTTTAGACTGTCAGCAGATTGGCCTCTAGTGACTCACTAATTATCGGCACTGTGCTGAGAATACAGGACAACTGAGGCTGTGCAGAGCAGAGTGAGACAGTATCTTACTGGATTGTAAACAGTACAGGCACTTACTTTCAATGTTTTACATATATCTGCAAAAGGGGCTAACATGAAGTGATCTATCTGGACTTAATTTTCTGACTAAAGTTCCACTTTAAAGGTGAAGTCTAGTTCTATTTCCCAACATTCCATGAAGGATAGCTTTGTTAAATGATCAGGGTTCATAGAGAAATTTGTAGATAAGAGAAATCCCCTTTCGATTGCTTCAATGGTCATTGAAAAAAAGAAAGGCATCCTCTGATGGTGGGATTTTCTGTTAAACTGTTAAAGTGGTTATAAAATGGCAGATACAAAAGTGTTTGTAGAAGGTCACATGAGAATTACCAGAATACGAGTTTCCATTGGTCTTTATTTTTTTTTTAAATCAAAAGATAGAAAAAATATATTTTGATCTTTTGCTTTTAAGGGTAGAGGAGAGATTTGGGGTCTTTTAGACCCCAGATCTCTCCATAAAGAGGACCTGTCATGCTGTATTGTTATTGCAAGGGATGTTTACATTCCCTGTGATAGCAATAAAAGGGATAAAAAAAAGTTTTTAAAGTGACAGTGCAAAAATAAAAAAAATGTAATAAAATAAATAATGAATAATAAAAATATTTTGTAAAGTGCCCCGTGTGCTCACATGCAGTGGTGAATCCATACATGGGTCACGCCCACATACAGTATGCAAACGGTGTTCGCATCACTCATGTGAGGTATCGCCACAAACGTCTGAGCAAGAGAAATAATTCTAGCACTAGACCTTCTTTGTAACTATAAACTGGTAACCTTTAGAAAAAAGCAACAACTGCCATTTTATTCTCTATGGTCTCTGCTAAAAAACATATATATATTGTTTGGGGGTTTTAAGTAATTTCCTAGCAAAAAATACAGATTTTTACTTGTAAACAACAAGTGTCAGAAAATAGCCTGGTCAGCGAGTGGTTTTAGGGATCAGATCCCACCAAGAAGCACTGGATCATGGCCATCCAGTACCGTGGCCAGACTCTGAAAAAATTGGATTTTGTACTCACCGCAAAATCCTTTTCTCCGAGTTCATGGACGGACACAGCATCTTATTCTTGACATTAGGGTATTAGCCTTCTATCAGGAGAGCACTAGGCAGAAAAGCGTGTTAAGTATTAAACATACATCAAAACTGTACAGTACCACCCTGGGGGCGGTCCCACTAGGTACAACCCCTCTCCCTGCATCATGCAGCTCAGTTAGTCAAAAAGCAGTACAAACATATAAAAAGAGGGGAGGGTGCTGTGTCCGTCCATGAACTCAGAGAAAAGGATTTTACGGTGAGTACAAAAATCCCATTTTCTCTTTCGTTCATGGACGGACACAGCATCTTATTCTTGACATTAGGGACGTCCCCAAGCAGTGTCAAAAATGAGGGGTGGGAACATCAATCAAACCAACTTCACCCCAAACAGAGCTCCTCAACGGAGGAGTTGCAACCAAAACTTTGCGGCCGAAGCAGGCATCCACAGACGCACGCTGGTCAACCTAGTAAAACTTAGTGAAAGTGTGAACGGACGACCAGGTCGCCGCCTTACACACCTGTGAGACCGACGCGTGATGTCGGAAAAAGCAGGAGGCAACTATTGCCCTGGTCGAATGCACCGTGACAGGAAAGGGAGGCGCCCGCTCTTTAAGGGCATAGCCTGAATTACAATCTGTCTGATCCACCGAGACACGGTGGCCGACGAGACCGCCAGGCCTTACTATGGGCCAGTCACAGACACAAACAGTGAGTCTGACCTCCGAAAACGGAGTCGTAGCAGACAGGTACACCCGCATAGCTTGTACCAAGCCCAAGGAAAGCAACCTCTTGGAATGCGACGGCCGAGGAAACAAGGATGAAGCACAATGTCCACATATTGATAAAAAAGCTGAAACAAACCTCAGGTAGAGACAAGGCTGCGGACACAGCACCGCCTTATCTCTTAGGATGAATAAGTAGGGAGACTTGCAAGACAAGGCAGCCAACTCAAAAACCTATTGGTAGAGGTAACATCCACCCGAAAAACTTCTTACCAAGAGAGTGCCAACAGGGGAATCTCTCTATGTACTTTAAAAAAGGTGGTTTCTGAACCAGGGTACCAGATTCAATCCCACAAGGCAGCAGTGATTGAATCGGAGGGGCCACACGTGGAACCCCTTGGACAAACATACCCACCAGTGAATGAGCCGCCAAGGGTCGTGGAAGAAACTAGCCAAGGCTGATATCTGCCCCTCAATGGAGTGAAAAGCAAGTTCCATTTGACAATCCAGGGACAATGGAGATGTGTCCCATGTCGACAGGATCTCCATTTTACAAGACTCAAGTGTGGAATTAAATACACGGGACCGCCTCGAATGTGGCTACCATGAAAAAACAGGACACGCATGTAAAAGCGCAGTGACCACCACCAGCATGATGCCCACCGCTGTACCGCAGCCTGAAGAGTCTACAACTTGCAAAGGGAGAAAAAGACGCTCGCCCTTGAGGAGTCCAGATCGAACCTAGGTATTCCAGGCGTGAAGTCGGCACCAACACCGACTTCTGGGGGTTCAGTACCCAACCAAAACTCCCGAAGAGTCAGACTGGTGATCGCCACATCCACCCCGAATTCTGAGGCGGATCTGCCCTCAGATGGAGATCGACCAAACAGCCCATGATTGCGATCCCTCGTTGCCTCAGCAAGGCCAGGATCGGGGCGAGCACCCTGAAGAAACTCCCAGTGCCGACACCAGGCCAAAAAGGGAGAGCCACCATTTAGCAGTGCTCATCCCAGACTGCAAACCGCAGAAACCTCTGATGCCTGACGCATATGGGGGCTGCAATAAAATGCGTCCTTGATGTCCAAGGATGGCAGCAAAAAATCCCCCAGATGTAGTGCAGCGACCACAAAGTGACAAGCTGCCATCCTGAACCTTTGTGCTATCACAAAGCTGTTGAGGGTCTTGAGATCCAGGATCGGACCGACCCCTCCCTTCTCTGGGACTACAAACAGATTGAAGAGTCCTTGAAAAAACCTTTCCGGCGCGGGCACTATCCCATGCGCATGAGCAGGTCCTGCACTGCCCCAAACAAGGCAGACCGGCAAGGAACAAAAAAACTATTTTTTGGTGGATAAGAGAAGAAAAACTCCATCTTGTACCCAGATGAAACAACTTCACAGACCCACTGGTTGGAAGTAGGGAAGTCCACCGAGCTGCAAGCTCACGAGGGTGACCCCCCACCCCATAATCGGGCGGGGGCAAAAAACTCCATGTCACTGCAGATTTGCTCGCAGGCATGTTTTGCTTGCGAGAAACAGGGATATCTTTTTTAGTCCCTGGGGCCGCTTACCTGCGGGCCCGGCGGAAGGAAAAAACCTCTTGTGAGCGGAAAAAAAGGAGGGCCCTGGCCTACGGCGTGGCTCCTTACCTTTTCTGAGTTTGTGAGAGCACAGTGCTCTCCCCCAAACAACATTTCAATAATGTCATCCAGCTAGGTTCCAAAAACCTCTAACCCCGGCAGAGCAAATCCGCCAGAGCCTTCCTGGACGTCTGGTCCGCAGACCAGCATCCCAGTCAAATCATGTGGCGTAGCCACACCGCAGATACTGATGGTACTTGACAGCCAGGAAGCTGTATCTAAGGCCGCATTGCAGACATACGCAATGCCATGCACCACGCGGTCCGCTATCATGAAGACCGGGGAAGCCATTTGCTATCCAAATCACGGTGCAGCAAATCTTGTCCATTAAGGACGTATCAGTGACCCCAGGGTCGTGGCCAACAGTGGCCGCAATGCTGACCCCCATACCCTGAACAAGGGTCGGGCCCTGGATACCAGGGGGCCCCATCGGGGGAGATGTCCCCCATCAGGAAACCTTCCGCAAAGGGACAATTTTTTGCATGTAAACTTATCCAATAAGCTTGTAGGGTAAACCTCCCAGCGGTGCGGGCCAGTTTGTAGGACCCAGAAGGAACCGACAACATAATAGATGCACTCGCCGTAATTTCCATTTTATTGGAGAGCTCTCAGCGGTGATAAGTGCTCCAATAATCGTTGTCTAGCGCTGACCCGGACACGGAAGCGAGCGAGAACGCAGTTCCGCACAGTCCGAAGGTCCTGGGTTGCATCCTCTGATAGGTCAGAGCAGGGGACATCTGCCACAGCAAGGCCCAAGTCTGAATCAGAACTCTACCCCGAACATGGTGGGGGGAGGGGGCATTTTTACCCCCCTTGCGCCCACACACAACTTCTACCTTGGTAATAAGCGACTCCAGGACCACCGACAAGGCATCCATACACACCCCAGGTACAGGGCACCGATTGCCACCACAGGGATGTCAGGGAAATACAATGCCAGCTTCTGATGCCATGAAACCCGCACTTGCCTGACACCCATAGGGACCAAGGCAAGGCAGCAAAAACAAAATCCACCCCCTAGCTGCTGAGAGTGAGGGACCCCAGGGGACTCACCGCTCTGGTCCAGGTGCTGCCAGCGCCGCCGTCCGCTCTCCCCATATGCCTCTTAACAGGCATGGCTGCGGTGTATTCTTGTGCCTGAGGTGTACTGCGCCGTTCGGGCCATTCAGAAGGGATGTTTTCACCGCTAGAGGCAAAAACCGAGCCGAGACTGCAAGAAAATGGCCGCCAGCCGCCCCTGTATAAAGTGCGCGGACTACAAGAAAATGGCGCCGGACACCGCCAAAATGGCCACCGAGCACTTCTGAGGTGAAAGAGAACACGCTAGGCCTCAGCGCAGAGGCCCCCCCATGGCACCAAACAACACCCCCCATGGAGAGTGGACCCTGGGCACCCCGCACAGCCCCCAGCCAGGACACGGAGCCCCCCCCGGAGGACCCCCGGTCAGTACGAAGACCCAGCCTTCACAGAGCATGGGAAGAGGGCAAAGGACAGGGAGAGAGGAAAGGGAGGGTGGAAACCCCCTAATCGACCTTCCCGGGAATGCCCAGCCGTGCCACCCTGCCGGAGAAGGGGGACTGCTACTTACCCGTCCTGCGTGGACTAGCTGAAGGCATTCCTGACATACCCAACGTCCGCGCGGTTACAGCATGGCTGTCGGCCCGGCACACTGTGACACAGACATATAGCCCGGTCATATGTGTGTCCCGGAGCATATAGCTCACCGACCACCCCTAGAGCAACAGGGCATGTCGTGGACAACCCAGCGCGTAGCTAAAGGTCGGCACACGCTCGATGGCCAAAACTGGGGGAACTACAAGGATCTGGCATCCAGCCTGTCACCCAGTCGGCTGTTGATAGTAGATCACAGGATCAAAAAGTAGAAAAAATTGAAAAAAATCCACAGGACCAAGGGGCCCACAGGGAGCCAGGTCCTTCTCCTATGCTAGGCAGAAAAAAACTGAGCTGCATGATGCAGGGAGAGGGGTTGTACCTAGTGGGACCGCCCCCAGGGCGGTACTGTACAGTTTTGATGTATGTTTAACACTTAACATGCTTTACTGCCTAGTCCTCTCCTGATAGAAGGCTAATACCTTAATGTCAAGAATAAGATGCTGTGTCCGTCCATGAACGAAAGAGAAACTTTTTTTTTTATATAGGAGGTGTGAGGTTTAGAATCCCTGACAGGTTTTTACTGCGGTCTTTGCCTCTGCTAGCAAGAATCACTGCCTCTGTTTGTCTTAGTGACCATTGTCACGGGGACTGCAAGGGTAAATTAAAAATTCACCAGATATCACCAGAACAAGAATAGAGGGGAAATCTTCTGAAAGGACACAGTTCTTCTGATGACAGCTAAAAGGAGATTTTTCTTCACTCAAAGTTAACGACACAATTTCCACATTACAAACGCCTTTAGATCTACTAACAATTAAGTTTTACATGGACCCTTCTATTTGGATACCGATTGATTGGATAGTTTAGCCAGGTCTTTTTATTATATCATTTTGGTTGATATAAAGTTGGCTGTACCAAGATTGTACAATCAGATTGCAGTGAATGAGGGCATGAGAGTTCCTTTCGCTTCCTGTTTTCTACAGGACAGAAGGTAAAGGAAAATCTCCCAGATGGGACACAGATGGAAAAAAAGACAGGATTTTAACTATCCCATTTTCTATTCAAAATATTAAAGAAAAGTTGAATAACAACACCAAACATAAAGCCAGTTATTGGAGTTTGTGTGTACAAGCTCACATGTAGCTCAGTACTTTCTGTATAAAGTGGGATTTCCACAGGAAGTAAGCCATGTGTTAAGAAACATCTTCCATCAGAACCAGACTTTTATTTGAAACACATTTTCATTTAAGCAAATTAAACATTTGTAAACATCTGTACTAGAACCAAAATCCCCAAATTTTCTCTAATATGTGTAGTACCTATATCACCATAAAGATTTTGTTTTCCTGATTCATGTTTTTATGGAGAAAAGCGCACTATGACCACTAGGTAGCGCTGACAATATAGGAACTACATATATTACAGACACTATGGCGATTTTCATTCTAAATACAGTACGCAGATGTTTGTCACATTCGCACAAGGAACTTTTTCTAGATAGACTCCTAAGTGCTGGCACCAGACGTTCAGATATTGAATTTTATCATTTCCATGGTAGGATAGTCTCCATTCATTCTACAATCAACCATCAACACTTCCTACCATTTGCAAAATATAATAAATCTTATACTTTAATGGTATGTTACTCACAGTCAGGATTGCACTGACAAAATTTTTCACAGAAGTTCTGTGTCATGATGCATGGACAAGTGCTATCACAATGATGATCTGGATGGTCACAGGGCTGGTAGTTGTACACCTGATTGGCTGAATTGTCTATTGAAAAAAAAAAAATGTTCATTAGTTTTGAAAATTTTTAATCACAAAATTTTAACATTTCCCTTCTGCATTTGTAGGCAACAAAACACAAGTGGGACTTGTGCAAAAAGTGTCCAGAAGAAAAACCCCACCTCTTTCTCTCTCCCTCTCTAACAATTAGCTTTTCCCTTGCCAGTTTCTGGATTAACAATTACAGTGAGAAACTGGCTACTTGTGGGTTTGGGAGGGGGTTGGTTCTTTCAGAGTTCTTGCAACTAAATATAACAAAGGTTAAATGATACAATCACACATGTGATATAGACTTCCTATACTAATAAGACATGTCTCTGCTTTTCGAAGTATCTCTTGGAACAGTTAGTAAAAACTTGTTGACCGGGCAAGTAGAACCACTGGATTGCCAATTCCTTTGATTGGGCAGCAACGCTCTTACTACTGCAGAGCTGTCACCCTTCCTGTTGCTGTAGCTGCTTATATGTTAGTTCCAATGCTAGCCCTGTTAGGGAATAGCCACACCTAGCTCTACCTGTAGCCCTATAGACTGACAGCAGGCAGTGTGCACGAGAAATCCAGTTCGCCATCTGCATTTAGCATTCACTCCCCAGGCTTACCCTGTACATAGTACTAAATCCCCAATGAGGACCTGTAAATGATATTTAAAATTGAAGAAAAGCCTAACGATAACTATTCCTATAAATGTTTCCTCCCTCCTGCTCCCTAACTATCCAGCCCAACCTTTATAAAAAAACAAACAAAAAAGTATACTTATTTTTAATTTGCTCTAATGCAGAAAATTGATCCTATAGCTCTGGTTTCCCTGTATCAGTGAGCAGCTACTGCAGTGGGAAGGGAGAAACACTTCCTCACATAGAGCTGCAGGATCATGTGACCTGACCAGAGTGGACTGAAAATAGGTAAGTACACAGATCTTTTTTATACAGGTTAGGTAGGGTAGGTAGGAGGAGGGGGAGGGAAGAGTTATAGTAGGATTTTTAAAACAGCTTACCTGTAAAATCCTTTTCTTGGAGTACATCACGGGACACAGAGCAGCATAGTCATTACTATGTGGGTTATATAGAATTACCTTCAGGTGCTGGCACTGGCAACTTCCAAAACAGGAAGTACCCTCCCCTATATAAGCCCCTCCCATCCGGGAGTACCTCAGTTTTGTAGCAAAGCAATACGTGTCCCCAAAAGAGGGGTGGGAGCTCTGTGTCCCGTGATGTACTCCAAGAAAAGGATTTTACAGGTAAGCTGTTTTAAAAATCCTACTTTCTTGTTCATACATCACGGGACACAGAGCAGCATAGTCATTACTATGTGGGACGTCCCAAAGCAATGCCACATGAGGGGGGGGATACACCATACATAAGCTGGGCGCCATCAGGCATGAGGATCTTTTGCGGCCTGCAACACACTGCGCCCAAAGGCGACATCCTCCTGACTTCTAACGTCCATCTGGTAGAACCTAGTAAACGTGTGTACTGAAGACCATGTTGCGGCCTTACAAATTTGCGCCAGGGAGGCCTGGTGATGCACTGCCCATGAAGTTCCAACTGCTCTCGTGGAGTGCGCCCTAACTTTGAACGGAGGCGGTCTACTTCTCAAGCCATAGGCTTGTATTATGACCTGTCGAATCCACTTGGCTAAAGTAGATTTTGATGCTGCCTGACCCTTTCTGGGGCCTTCCGGCAGAACAAACAAAGAATCCGTTCTACGAATCTGAGCAGTGGCTTTTAGATAAGCTTTAACTGCTCTTACTACATCCAAAGAATGCAATAACTTTTCCTCTACCGAGCTTGGTTTGGGGAAAAAAGAAGGAAGAACCACATCCTGGTTCAAGTGAAACCTCGATACCACCTTAGGAAGAAAGGCTGGGTGAGGACGTAATACTACTCTGTCCTTATGGATAACCAGATATGGCTCTTTACAGGACATGGCGGCTAATTCCGACACTCTTCTAGCCGAGCATATGGCTACTAAAAATATCAATTTCCTGGTGAGAAGAACCAAGGAAATGTGCCGCAAAGGTTCAAATGGCTGCTTCTGCAGAACCGACAGAACCAAATTTAGATCCCATGGGCATATGGGAGCCTTAATCGGTGGAATAATACGAGTCACACCTTGCATAAAGGATTTGACAAGTGAATGCATAGCCAGGGGCCTTTGAAATAGTATTGACAAGGCCGAAACCTGGCCCTTGATAGTACTTAAGGCAAACTTCCTGTCTACAGCCCACTGCAGGAAGTCCAGAATTCTGCCTATAACGTACTTACGTGGATGCCATTTTCTGGCCTCGCACCAAGTGATGTACGCCTTCCAAACTCTATAGTAGATCTGCCTGGATACAGGCTTCCTGGCATTGATTATAGTTGATACCACAGAGTTAGAGAGACCTCTCTTCTTTAGGATGTGGGATTCAATAGCCAGGCCGTTAAACTTAGAGTTAGTAAGGAAGGGTGGTATATCGGTCCTTGCGAAAGCAGGTCCGGACGACGTGGAAGGGTCCAAGGACTCCCCACAGACATTTTGATGATCTCCGCGTACCAGGCCCTTCGGGGCCACGCTGGAGCCACCAGGATCACCGGCTTCTTCTCCAACCTGACTCTGCGAAGGAGTCGAGGCAACAATTGTAGCGGAGGGAATGCATATATCAGTCTGAACTGATCCCAAGGGAACACCAGAGCATCCGAGCCGCAAGCGAGGGGATCCCTTGTCCGGGAGACAAATCTGTCCACCTTTGCGTTGAATCTGGATGCTAGCAGATCTACATCCGGTGTTCCCCACCGCTGACATATTGCTCGGAAGACCTCGGGATGAAGGGACCATTCCCCTGGGCATAACTGTTGGCGACTCAGAAAGTCCATCTTCCAATTCTCCACCCCTGGAATGAAGACAGCTGATATACATGGGACATGCTTTTCTGCCCATTCCAGGATGTGACTTACTTCCCTCTGGGCTGCACGACTCCTGGTGCCTCCCTGATGATTGATATATGCCACTGCTGTGGCATTGTCTGATTGAATTCTGACAGGGGACCCTTGGAGTCTGGATGTCCAGGCTACTAGGGCGTACCGGGCTGCTCGTATCTCTAAGAGATTGATGGGCAGGGTTTTTACTACATTTGACCATCTGCCCTGGAGAGACCATTGCTCCAGTACTGCCCCCCAGCCTATAAGGCTGGCATCTGTAGTGACCACCTTCCAAGATATCGGGCTGAAGGGTTTTCCCTTCTGGAGATTCTGGGGGATCAACCACCAGCAGAGACTCTTCCGAACGGAAGGGGACAAAGCCATCGGGAAGTCTAGAGCCTGAACTTTTCCGTTCCAGGCTGACAATATGGCCCTTTGTAAATTCCTTGAGTGGAATTGGGCGTATGGCACAGCTTCGAATGATGCTACCATCTTTCCTAGCAGCCTCATGCACAGGCGTATGGACGGCTGTCTTTTTGCACAAAGCAGACGGACCAAGGCCCTCAAAGAGGATACCTTGTCTAGAGGTAAGAAAATCTTCCTCTGGTCTGAATCCAGCCGTAGCCCTAGATATACCAGGTTTTTCACTGGCTGTAGGGCTGACTTGTCCAGGTTGATGACCCAACCGTGAGACTCTAGATACTTGATTGTATCGACAATTACCACTTCTAGCTTGGCAACTGAGTGGTCCATCAACAACAGGTCGTCTAGGTATGCCATTATCGTTACACCCCGTGTTCTTAGATCGGCCAACAGTGGGGCCAGAATTTTTGTGAACACTCGTGGTGCTGTGGCCAGACCGAATGGTAAGGCTCTGAACTGAAAATGGCGCCCTTCTACTGCAAAGCGTAGGAATTTTTGATGACCTGGAAAGATGGGAACATGCAAGTAAGCATCTTTGATGTCGATCGAGGCTAACCATTCCTCCCCTTGTAGGGCAGCGGTGACCGATCGGATCGACTCCATCCGGAAAGACCGGACGTTTAGAAATTTGTTTAGACTCTTTAGGTCCAATATGGGTCTTATGTCCCCGTTTGGCTTCGGGACTGTGAAAAGGTTTGAGTAGAAACCCAACCCCCACTCTTCCATAGGAACCTCCATAATTACTCCTTGGAGCAATAGTTGTTCTAACGCCAATAGGAGAGACCCTTTTAACTCCAACTTGTATCCCAGAGTTACTGCGGAGAGCACCCATCTGTCTTTGATCGTCTCCCGCCAGGTCTCTGCGAACAACTGAAGTCTTCCCCCCACCCGTTTGAGTGGGGGCAGCCCTTCATAGGCTTGACTTGGAGGCTGGTTTAGTACCTCTTCGGATCCAGGGCTTTTTATTACCCTGTGGCTGTCCCTGATTTTTACCTCCTGAGTTTGACCGAGGAGGCCGTCGGAACTGCTTAGTAGCAGACGTCGCAGGGATAGGAGAGGTAGTCCTCTTAAAAGATGGACCCCTAGACCTCTTTTTACTCGGTAAGAGAGTACTTTTACCACTGGAAATCTTCTGGATATACTTATCCAGGTCTTCGCCAAAAAGGCGTTCCCCATGAAATGGGAAGCTAACTAAGAGCTTCTTACAGGGAGCTTCAGCAGACCAGTTTTTGAGCCACAGAAGCCTACGCATATGTACCAAAGACAGCGTGAGGCGGGAGGCCTGATGGATAGAATCCTTGATGGCGTCAACCGCAAAGCATAATGCTCTAGGCAGATCAGCCAGAGCCTGGGCCTGCTGGTCTGGCAAATCCCTCAGGACCATTTTCATTTGATCCTTTAAAGCTTGGCAGACCCCAATAGCTGCCACTGCTGGCTGTGTAACAGCCCCTGCTGTGGAAAAAGCAGATTTTAATAAAGATTCCAATTTTTTATCCACTGGATCTTTGAACATTTGAACATTATCTACTGGACATGTCAGTGATTTGTTCACAGAAGAGATGGCTGCATCCACCGTAGGAACATTCCATCTCTGGGTGAACTTTTCCTCCATGGGATAGATCACCGGAAACCTTTTAGGCGGAACAAATAGTTTATCAGGATGTTCCCAGTCCTGGTATATAAGTCCTTCCAATAATGGATGTATTGGAAAGGAGCAATTAACCTGGGGAGCTTTTAGCGACCCCAATGAGGAGACAGCAGTAGTTGATGGTTCAACAAGAGGCATTTTAAATGCAGATCGAACCATGTCAGTTAGGGTCTGGACCCACAATCTTTCAGTCTGTGATGCTGAAAATGGTTCATCTACTGTCGATTCCTCAAAAACAGAGCTAACCTCCTCCTGATCCCCTTCAGGTAGGTCGGTCCCTTCCTGGGACTGTTGCTCTGCCAACAGGCACTCTAATGGAGGTGATGGAGATCTGGCGCGCTTTCTTTCCTGTAGAGAAGAAGCGATCAATGCAGCCAATCTCTGCTCCAATCCCTCCAGAGTTGAGGAAAAAACCTCCTCTGTTATATATGCAGGAGCAGGTGGACTGAGGACAGCCGCAGTACCTGGCACTCCCGGGGGTTCCTTATGGGTATTAACCTCTGATTTCTCAGGGGAGGAGGGTGCAGATGACTGCTCCAGATCCTCAGAGCCCGATGGAGACCCCCTACACTTCCTGAGAGGTATATCTCGGAGTTTTTTAGGCGGCATATTCCTTAGTTCAAAGCTGAGGTATTCCAGCCGCAATACACCCCTTACTGAAATAGTCTAATGCAATTTGCTGCTATGTACATCAGTGGGTGTCTACTAATGCGTCTTTCTGGGGATGCCTGTATCAACCGCCCGCTGTAAGCCCCTATACCATGCTACCAGCTCCTTTTCATGCTCTGTGTCCATAGCAAGCAGCGTGGACTGAGTCCTTTTATCTTGCTGGGACGCCCGCACATGCGCAGAAGCGCTGGGCGCACAGAGCGCGTCATCCGCCAGGCTCCGCCCCCTTTTTTTGAAGCTAAACCTTATAAAAGGAAAGCATGTGTGCGCGCGCGTGCACGTGTGCGCTCTTGGCGCCATGTAGGGAGAGGAGCCAGGGTCCCTGTTTCACCAGGACTCGGGGATGGAAGGAAACTACTTGGCAGCATGACAGAGGAATGCAGCTTCCCTGATATAGAGAGCTCACTCATCTGCCTGGACTTTCACCATGGAAGGAATAGTCCCAAGAAAAAAGACGTTCCACAGCGGCCTCTAGTGGACAAACACAGGTACCGCACCTTTGTCTTTTTTTTTTTTTTTAAAACCTCCTTTATGAAAAAACATTTCCAGGTTTACAGTTTTTTTAAAACTTACCTTATGAAAAAACATTTCTAGGATTTCTTAGGCATATACAGCTATTAGCGGGAATACCCTTTAGGTAACAGGCAGAAAGACATATTAGGCTTGGGGGTCCCCTCAATAGAACCAAGTTCCTGAGGGGCCCCCACTTACCTTTTCCCCGCCGCAGGACTTTGTTTGGTCCACAGAAGCCCAAACTTCACCTCTCACGGCAGGCATTGTACTAGACCTTCAGGGACCGGGTTCCCAAGGATTCCACTCCCCTGGACCTGTATAGCACCCTGCACAGATAGCCTCTTGGTTTTGGGTATGACCAGAGCTCTGGATCCCAGGGTCCAGCCCTCCTAAGAGAGGCATTACAGGCAAAACCCTGCTCTTCTCTGCAAGGCCCGGGTACCGACCGTTTAGCTATGAAGCTTTTTTGGTCGGATCCGGAATAGCTTGCTAAGGCCCAGAGAACCTGTACACAAGCCCAGATGAATACATGTTAACCTTGGCCAACACCTTAGACACTGGCAAAAAACTGAGGTACTCCCGGATGGGAGGGGCTTATATAGGGGAGGGTACTTCCTGTTTTGGAAGTTGCCAGTGCCAGCACCTGAAGGTAATTCTATATAACCCACATAGTAATGACTATGCTGCTCTGTGTCCCGTGATGTATGAACAAGAAAGTTAGGATTTTCTTCACTTTAAAGCGGAGGTTCCACTGCAAATCTTTTTTTTTTTTCACTTGCATTCAAACTATTTTTAGATCACCAATTAGTACTCACGTGTTTGGTGACTTCAAACCTCCCCTGTCTTTTTTCAGGCATAAGATGCACTTTTAAAATCAGCCGTAGGAATTTTCCATTTTGCTTGTGGGCATTGTGAAGCCCACAAGCACTGACTTCCTGGCGGATAAGGTCCCCCCTGTACTGCGCAGGTGTGGCACGAACCTCAACGGAGGTTCCAAAAGTAGCCGAACATGTAGAGCTGCGAGTTAGCTCTACACGGCGCCTGCGCAATGACTAGGAGCCGTGTAGAGCTGACTGCGCAGGCGCCGTGTAGAGCCGACTCGCAGCTCTACATGTTTGGCTATTTTCGGAAACTCCGTTGAGGTTCGCGCCTGCGCAGTACAGGGGGACCTTATCCGCCGGGGGAACTTTTTCTGCAGGACATGTCACATCTGG
Organism: Rana muscosa; assembly: GCA_029206835.1. Lineage (NCBI taxonomy): Eukaryota > Metazoa > Chordata > Amphibia > Anura > Ranidae > Rana > Rana muscosa. The sequence continues at coordinate 119,807,342 of CM055128.1, forward strand.
GCGAACTCCCAGATTACATTGTGCCAGAATAGAAACGCCTACTCTCGCGGGAGTGAATACCCGGAAGCCGAAATTGAAATTACAAAAGTACGGTATGTACAACATAAAAAATAAAAAAAAGATGTGGCTACTGGACATGTTAGTAGTGTAAGGAGTGTGCTCGTATATGGATGTTATTTTGGGTGAACCTCCGCTTTAACAGTACATCTCATCGGCACTTTCAAAACTCCTGCCCCAAAGCAATGGAAAAGCACATCTCCCACCTACACTGAATGGAAAGACAGTTTACCAAATAGCCCAAAAGGAGAAAGTTTAAAGCACAAGACACTCCAGAAAAGTACAGACCTATATGTACTATTTGGTTACGGCTCAGATTTCTTTCTCCTGGCCCTTGGTCCCTGTCAAGCTGAATGAAGATATGTATATATATACACACACACACACACACACACACACACACACACACACACACATACACACAGGTACACACCCATGCCTGCATCAATGCTCCTTTTGAGATCCCCAGAAGTAATGAGATGCAGCTTTCCTCTTGGGGGCGATTTACTATAACACAACACATTTCTGAAGGTCCCTTTCTCTCCTACCCTACCATACCCTAGCCCAAGCTCCCGCATAACACTTCTTCTCTCTTCCTCCCTTCCCGTTTTTATTAAGAAATTTAACATGCAAACTTGCATCTGCTGTGCCCCCAAGTAAATAAAAATAATAGGAAACACTGCTAATATGCAAACTATGGACCAACACCAATAAAGCATCAGTGCCCATCCCCTTCATTACGTCATAATATATCAGAGCAGGGAAAGATCTCATTGTGTGGTGACTGAGCTTTTTCCCTGGTTTATACCTGCTCAACTATCACAAAGACAAACTTTAGCCAAATCTTTATTTATTTTTTCCTTTTTCTTTGACAGAGTGCAGAAAGATCTGCTAGGTTTTTATTGCAATTTGTGTTACCTTTAGGGAGATTTTCAAGACAGGAAGTTATGGGAAACTTCTTCAGTGGGGACACGGGTTGATTTACTAAAACTGGAGGGTACAAAATCTGAGGCAGCTTTGCATAGAATTAGCTTACCTAAAAAAGCTGAAGTTATGCCGCGTACACACGGCCGTTTTTCTCGTCGAGAAAAACTAAATTTTTTCCTTTCGACGAGAAAAACGATCGTCTGTGGGCTTTCTGCCGTTTTTTTTCGACGAGAAAAACGGCATTAAAAACGACGAGAAAAATTAGAACATGTTCTAATTTTTTTAGTCGTTTTTTTCGACATGTTTTCCGCGGCAGTGTTTCCCATAGGGAAACACTGCCGCGGAGCCCACACATGGTCGTTTTTTTCGACCAAAAAAAAAATGACATTTAAAACGGCCGTGTGTGGGGGGAACAAGCTGTTCCTCGTTTTTCACGTCGATTTTCTCGACGGTGTTTTCACCGTCGAAAAAATCGATCGTGTGTACGCGGCATTAGAAGTTGATTGTCTAGCATGCACAGCTGCGCAGATTTTGCACTCTCCAGTTTTAGTAAATCAACCACACTGACTCTTTTTCAATAAATGAAGAAGAATTAGTACCTCTGTCAAGTCATTATTTTTGCCTGTCCCTTTCTGTCCCTGTGATAATTGATCTCCAGTGGTGTCACAAACAGCAAAAAAAAAGCTTGTCAGAAATATTCACTCTTCCCAAGTCTATCCAAAACTAAACTAAACAAAAAAGTTTTGACTTGAGTTAGACTTTGCAACGGGAAGGCCCGGGGGACTCAGAATCGCTTAGAAAGTATGAGATACCCTTGCTTCAGCTCCCCCAATGGCTCTTATGTGTCAATCACCCTGTGTCTCTAATAGGGGCACAGGGTGAATGAAAACCCCAATATGGCCTATGATGGCCATATTCAAGCTGCACATACATTGTATCTAGATTGAATGTGTACTGTGAGGGGGGGGGGGGGGGGTTGTGTAATCATTGCGGTGAGGAGTTAAGGTTATTTGCATTCTATTGTCTATTATGAATTAAGTCTGCTACTGTGACAATGTGGATTGGAGCTGGTCAACCGTCTGGCTGCATATTATGGGATGTTGAAGTGTCTTCTGTGAGGAGGGGGGGGAATCACCCCTCCTGCCTAAGACTGTTTATCAAAGGAGAAGTTTGAACACACCTGACCTGTATCACCATTGTCATTGGACAGTTTAACCCGCCCTGTTCCCCAAAGGATGGGAGGGGAGGGTTTTGAAGAGAAATGTGTTACCATGTGTTTTGAAAATAAAGTCATTCCCTGTTTTGGAACTTGAATACAGAGCGTTGTCTCGTATCTGGGGGGAGAATCATTCGTATGGGGTCTTATTCAGCTGGTTGGAGTGTCTGGTGGCTGTCGTGTGGTTGGAAAGGGAATATCCTAACGGTGTTAACCCCTTTCATACTTGGGGTGCCGTTACAGACTTTAAAGCCTACTCTGTGCTACATTTTTCCCTAAAAATATACTCACTTTCTTCAATCCTAAGCTGTACCCCATGGTACCTCTTTACTGCCACAAGATGTCCACAGTTGAATGACGCTCAGCGTCACTCTTGCTTCACCCCCTCTACTATTTTGACACTTTTTCTGGCACCCGCTCCCACTTCTGGTCATATCGCCACAGAGTATCCACTGGACCCCTCTTTCTCTACACAAAACGCAGCGCAACTTGAGCATGGGCAGTGGGCAGCCAGGTGTGAAGCCGCAAGGAATCACAGCTGGCTGCCCACAGGAAACATGCTGGCGCTGGAGACCCGCAGAACAGCATTTGTAGCTGCTGACTTTTATTTTTTAAACAGGGAAGAACCATTTTAAACAAGAAGCTTGAGGACATCAAAATGTATGGTGTCATGCATGTACCCAAAGGGGCATCCCTATGGTGCCTTGCATTCACTGTGTTCATTACACATCAACCATTCTCTGCATTATTGAGCATGTAAAAGAGGACCCTGCAGCATTACATGACTGCTCAAAACACCTCAAGAAAAGTGAATAAAAATGCAAAAAATACTGCAAGTGGGGGCTACAAGGGAGAGATGGGGGGGTGAGTTTGTGGAGTCTGAAGCAAAGCACTACAAACATATTACCAACCCAGTAGTGAATTCTCTTCTGCTGAAACACATACTTTATGATACATTGGATTTAGTATGGTATACATACCTTTTTTAAGCTGAATCTTTCTGCAATGTGCAGCCCACAATCTAGATCAGAAATAGAAGAAAATCATTTAAATAGCTAAACACTTTCATTTCCTATACTTACAGAATAGGTACTACACTCATATTTGCCAGCCAAAGAGTTGTTAAATTTGTTAAAACAAACACCCTTGGGGTGCATAATTTTCTTACAGGAGGTGAAGACCAAACAATGTTTTTTTTTTTTACTGCGAATAACATGCCAATGTATCCCCATTCCTTAAAGTGGTAATGTGGAATGGTGGCTTTAAAGCCCAATTCTGGTTATTTAAAAAAATGCAGTTTAGTACCTTAATTCAGAGTGCCACTCACATGACCGCCGCCGCTCTTCTCCTCTCTTCCTCCTGGCTGACGTCAGCGGGGGATTCTCAGGCCCTCCCGCTGTATTTGTCAGATCAGGAAGGAGAGTGGCGGGCAGTCACGTGAGTGCTGAGAGGCGCTATGAAAAAGGTATAAAACTGCATTATTCTATTAACCACTTGCCGACCGCCGCATGTACTTATACATCGGCAGAATGGCACGGCTGGGCAAAGGCATGTACCTGTACGTCCCTTTGAATTAGCCACCGTGCGGGCGCGCGCATGCCGTGCGGACGCGCGCATTCTGTGCGGGCGCCCCTGCCGTGAGCTTCGTGACCGTGCCCAGGACTCGATGTCCGCCAGTGTCCCGCGATCGTGTCATGGAGCTGCAGAACAGGGCGATGCCTGTGTAAACAAGGCGTTTCCCTGTTCTGCCTTGTGACAGGACACTGATCTACTGCTCCCTGTCGTCGGGAGCAGTGATCAATGTCATGTCACTGGTAGCTCAGCCCCCCTACAGTTAGAATCACTCCCTAGGATAAACTTAACCCCTTCCTCGCCTCCTAGTGGTTAACCCCTTTCCTGCCAGTGTCATTTACACAGTAATCAGTGCATTTTTATAGCACTGATCGCTGTATAATGACAATGGTTCCAAAATAGCGTCAAAAGTGTCCGATGTGTTCGCCATAATGTCGTAGCCACGATAAAAATCGCAGATCGCCGCCATTACTAGTAAAAAAAATAATAATAATAAAAATGCCATAAAACTACCCCCTATTTTGTAGACTCTATAACTTTTGCGCAAACCAATCAATATACGCTTATTGCGATTTTTTTTTACCAAAAATATGTAGAAGAATACATATCGGCCTAAACTGAGAAAGAAATTTGTTTTTTTTATATATATATTTTTTGGGGATATTTATTATAGAAAAAAGTAAAAAATATTTTTTTTTTTCAAAATTGTCGCTCTTTTTTTGTTTATAGCGCAAAAAATAAAAACCGCAGAGGTGATCAAATGCCACCAAAAGAAAGCTCTATTTGTGGGAAAAAAAGGACGTACATTTTGTTTGGGAGCCACGCCGCAGGACCATGCAATTGTCAGTTAAAGCGATGCAGTGCCGAATCGCAAAAACTGGCCCGGTCATTGGGAAGCCAAATCCTCCGGGGCTGAAGTGGTTAAAGAACATACAGTATCTCACAAAAGTGAGTACACCCCTCACATTATTGTAAATATTATATTATATCTTTTAATGTGACAACACTGAAGAAATGACACTTTGCTACAATGTAAAGTAGTGAGTGCACAGCCATTAATGTCTAAACCGCTGGCAACAAAAGTGAGTACACCCCTAAGTGAAAATGTCCAAATAGGGCCCAAGGTGTGAATATTTTGTGTGGCAACCATTATTTTCTAGCACTGCCTTAACCCTCTTGGGCATGGAGTTCGCCAGAGCTTCACAGTTTGCCACTGGAGTCCTCTTCCACTCCTCAATGACGACATCACGGAGCTGGTAACTGTTAGAGATCTTGCGCACCTCCACCTTCCATTTGAGGATGCCCCACAGATGCTCAATAGGGTTTAGGTCTGGAGTAATATGCTTGGCCAGCCCACCACCTTTACCCTCAGGGACGCATAAAATAATGGAACACAGGGGATTGTATGAAGAGGACAAAGTGGCTTTACAACCACTTTAAGGTAAGTGAAAACAGGGACTTCGTTTTTTTCCCCCCCAAACCCAGCATCCAGAGAGTGGGAGGTAGTAGGGGGTTTACAATTAGCCTAGAGTTAGGCTTCTGTACCTGTACCAATAGAAATTAGGGATTTTGACTGTAAATTCCTCATCTTGGAGTACAGTACAGGAAACAGGACATGTATTCTTAGACCATGAACTTACTGGTAAGTCAAAATTCCTAATATACTATTTGTACAGTACAGGGCACGAGTAGTATGCATAGACCAAGTGATGGGCAACAAGATAGCAACACAGAACTGCCAAAAGGCCCACAGAGAAAAACAAGGGTTAAGAAAACCTGACGCACCTTCAAAAAGGTCTTGGAAATAAGTTGTCTGATCAACCTGGCAATGTCCTCTGCAAGTTGTGAGAACAGAGGCCATAGCTGCCAAGTAGACCCTGACAGCCCTAACAAGATTCAAACAGTGTAAGACAATTCCCTTGTCATGTTTTGGAGCAGTAGAGAGGGAAGAAAGGATAATGTCCTCATTGAGGTAGAAAGAAGAGACCCCCTTAGGTAAAAAGGAAAATTTTGGTATCAAAACCACCTTGGCCATGTGCAAAAACAAGAAAGGCTATTTACAAGAAAGAACTGCCAACTCAAAAACATGCCTAACAGACATACTTGGCAACCAGGAAGGCAACTTTACACATGAAGTCTTTCAAAGCAATGTCTCTAATCGGTTCAAAGGGGGATCTCTGAAAAACAAACAGCACAAGGTTGAGATCCCAAAGTGACACAGATCAAATATGGGGGATTTAACTACTTCAGCCCCGGAAGGTTTCACCCCGCTTTCTGACCAGAGCATTTTTTGCGATACTGCACTGCGTTGCTTTAACGGACAATTGCGTGGTTGTGCGACACTGTACCCAAACAAAATTTATGTCCTGATGGGTCTGATTATCAGTGCAGATCCATCGAGGGTGCCCACTGGAGACCACCTGGTGAGCACACCAGGGATGCCAATCAGTGCCCATTAGGATGGCACTCTGTGCCCATCATTGATTGCCTGTCAGTGCCTCCTGATCAGTGCTGCCTTTCAGTGCCATCTATCAGTACCAATCAGTGCCGCCCATCAGTACCAATCAGTGCCGCCCATCAGTGCCAATCAGTGCCGCCCATCAGTGCCAATCAGTGCCGCCCATCAGTGCAACCTGAGTGCCACCTATGAGTGCCCTTCAGTGCCACCTATGAGTGCCCTTCAGTGCCACCTATGAGTGCCCTTCAGTGCTGAATATCCGTGCCCATCAGTGCTGCATATCAGTACCGCCTATCAGTGCCCATCAGTGCCCATCAGTGCTGCATATAAGTGCCTCATCATCAGTGCCAATCAGTACTGCCTCATCAGTGCAGCCTTACCAGTGCTCATCAGTGAAAGAGAAAACGTACCTATTTACAAAGTTTTGTAACAGAAACAAAGAAAAACATTTTTGTTTTTAACATTTTCGGTCATTTTTTATTTGGAGCGAAAAAATAAAAACACCAGTTGTGATCAAATAACACCAAAATAAAGCTCTATTTGTGGGAAAAAAATTATACAAATTTTGTTTGGGTACAGTTTTGCATGACCACGCAATTGTCATTCAAAATGCGACAGCGCTGAAAGCTGAAAATTGGCAGGAAGGGGGTGAAAGTGCCCTATATTGAAGTGGTTAAATGAGCAATCTCCTGAAGAAAAATCTTGATTATGGATTGCGAGAAAAAAGACTTCTGGAAGAGAATGGATGAGGCAGTAATCTGTCCCTTAAGGGTACTCAGTGCCACCCCCCTGGACAAAACAAGACTGAAGAAAGACCAAAATACAAGGGATAGTGTTTTTTTCATTCAGCTGGCTGGCTGAGCAAAAAAACTGAGCCATGTATGGCCAGCATAAAAATAGGATTTTTTACTCACCGTAAAATCCTTTTCTCTGAGTCCATGGACCGACACAGCTTCTCTATTGACAAAGTGGGTATTATCCGTTAATTAGGAGTGACTAGGCAGAAAAACTTGTAAAAAGTGTTGCATCACACCTTCTACAGTACCGCCCAGGGGGCGGACCCTCTGGGTATACCCTCTCAGTCTGCACATCGCAGATCAGTTCGTCAAAAAGCAGTACAAACTTAAAAGGAGGGGTGGGTGCTGTGTCGGTCCATGGACTCAGAGAAAAGGATTTTACGGTGAGTAAAAAATCCTATTTACTCTTTCGTCCATGGACCGACACAGCTTCTCTATTGACAAAGTGGGACGTCCCAAAGCAGTGTCAGAGAAAAAACGAGGGGTGGTAACAGCATAAAAACAAACTTCACCCCAAAACACAAAACAGCACTCCTCCAACGGAGGAGTTGCAACTCTAAACAGCCGCCTGCAAAACCTTGCGGCCGAAAGAGGCATCCGAAGATGCACCTACATCAACTTTGTAGAATTTTGTGAAAGTGTGAGCGGACGACCAAGTCGCCGCTTTACATAGTTGGGAAACAGACGCTTGATGTCGGAAAGCCCAAGAGGCACCTATTGCCCTGGTCGAATGCGCCGTGACAGGAAAGGGGGGCGCCTGACCCTTTAAGGCGTAAGCCTGGATTACTATCTGTCGGATCCACCTAGAGATGGTGGCCGATGAGACTGCTTGGCCCTTCTTGGGACCAGCCACCGAAACAAACAGTGAGTCTGACTTCCGGAACAGGGAAGTAGCAGATATGTATACTCTCAAAGCTCGGACAACGTCCAAGGAATGCAACGCCGACTCCTTAGGATTCGACGGCTGAGGACACAAGGATGGAAGTACAATGTCTTCGTTGAGATGAAAAGCCGAAACGACTTTCGGAAGAAAGGAAGGCTGCGGCCGCAGCACCACCTTATCCTTGTGGAAAATCAAATAGGGAGCCTTGCAGGACAGGGCTGCCAGCTCAGAGACTCGTCTAACTGACGTAACAGCCACCAAAAAGACCACCTTCTGAGAAAGTGTCAACAGGGGAATATCTCTAATATTCTCAAACGGTGCCTCCGAGAGGACCAGGTTCAAGTCCCACGGAGGTAACGGGGGCCGGACCGGAGGGGCCACATGTCGAACCCCCTGCACAAATGTACTCACGAGAGAGTGAGTCGCCAGGGGTCGCTGAAAAAAGACAGCCAGGGCAGAAATCTGTCCCTTAATCGTACTTAGGGCAAGCCTTTGGTCTACCCCATGCTGTAAAAACAGCAGGATTCTGGAAACCAAATAGGTACGTGGATGCCATTTCATTTCCTCACACATGGAGATGTAGGCCCTCCAAGTGCGGTGATAGACCTTCCTAGAGGACGGTTTCCGAGCACTTCTCATAGTAGAGATTACCGAGTCTGACAGGCCCCGATCTCTCAGTACCTGGTTCTCAACAGCCATGCCGTTAAAGCCAATGACTGTAAAGCAGGATGGAATATGGGACCTTGCGATAGCAGGTCCTTCCGTAGTGGTAGGCGCCAGGGGACGTCTGCTACCAGACGTACTAGATCGGCGTACCAAGGACGCTGAGGCCAATCTGGAGCGATTGGAATTCCCTCTGCCTCCACTCTGCGGAGCAGAAGAGGAAGAAGCCTTAAGGGAGGGAAGGCATAGATTAGCCGATACTGACCCCACGATGCTACCAACGCGTCCGTTGCGTCTGCCCATGGGTCTCTTGACCGGGCCACAAACCTCAATACCTTCCGATTGAGTCGGGAAGCCAGAAGATCTACGTCTGGTGTGCCCCATCTTTGGCAGAGGAGTTGGAACACCTCCGGGTGTAAGGACCATTCTCCCTGGTCCAGCATCTGGCGGCTCAGGTAGTCCGCCTGCCAGTTTTCCACACCCGGAATGTACACGGCCGACAGTGCCGGTACGCTCCTCTCTGCCCACTTCAGGATGCAAGCGATCTCCGATGCTGCAGCTGAGCTTCTTGTTCCTCCTTGATGATTGACATATGCCACTGCTGTGGCGTTGTCTGACTGGATCCTGACTGGACGCCCTTGCAGTCTCTGAGACCATTTGAAGAGGCACAGCTTGATCGCCCGGATCTCCAGGACATTGATCGGCAGGAGGGCTTCCTCTGGGGTCCAGCGACCTTGCGCCGACTGGACACCCCAGACTCCCCCCCCAACCTGTAAGGCTGGCGTCCGTCGTGATCACTATCCAGTAAACCGGAAGAAATGACTTCCCGGCCATTAGAGCCGGTGCTGTCAGCCACCATACCAGGGATCTCCTGACTAGGTGGCTCACTCGGATTTGATAATCCAGAGATGAAGGGCATCTGTTCCATCTGGACAGAACTTCCTTCTGTAACACTCGAGTGTGGTATTGAGCATATGGGACCGCCTCGAAGGAGGCTACCATGAGGCCCAACACTCGCATGCAAAAACGGAGTGACGACCAATTCCTGGAAGTCAGCTGCCGTACTGCAGCCCGGAGGGTCTGCAACTTCTCCACCGGGAGGAATACCTTTGCCTCTGAGGAATCCAGAATCAACCCCAGGTACACTAGGCGTTGAGTGGGCACCAATACTGACTTTTGCGTGTTTAGTATCCAACCACAGTCTCGAAGAGTCTGACAGGTAATGGACACGCTTACCTCTAATTCTGAGCTTGAAGGGGCCTTCAGCAGAAGGTCGTCCAAGTAACCTGTGATAGCGATACCCCGCTGTCTTAGAAGTGCCAGAATCGGAGCGAGCACCTTGGTGAACGTCCTGGGTGCTAAGGCAAGGCCAAACGGGAGGGCCACAAACTGGTAGTGGTTCTTCCCGATAGCAAATCGCAGAAACCTCTGGTGTCTGGAGTATATGGGGACATGCAGGTATGCGTCCTTGATGTCCAAGGAGGCCAGAAAGTCCCCCGGATGGAGAGCCGTGACTACGGATCGAACCGACTCCATCCGAAATCTTTGTACCTTCACAAAGCAATTGAGGGCTCTGAGATCCAAGATTGGACGAACCCCCTCCTTCTTTGGCACAATGAACAGATTTGAGTAAAAACCCTGACCCCGTTCCTGTTCTGGAACTGGAATAACTACCCCGCGTTCCAGTAGACCCTGGACCGCCCCATACAGGGCCTCCCGACGGGTCGGTAGTAGCTGGAGATTGGAGGTGATGAATCTGTCTGGTGGACAAGAGAGAAATTCTATCTTGTAGCCTGAGGAGATTACTTCGCAAACCCACCTGTCGGAGACTAGAGCAGTCCACTGAGTCGCGAATTTGCGAAGACGTCCCCCCACCCGAGAGCTGGGTGGGGGCGGACCTTCATGTGGACGCAGATTTGTCCGCAGGCTTGTTGGGTCTGCGGGACCAAGGACGCTTTTGTCCTTGGGCAGGCGCTTTATCGGCCTGGGGTCTTTTCCCTGTCGCCTTAAGGGGGCGAAAAAACCGCTTACGTGCAGTAAAGGAGGGCCCTTGCCCTTGGCGTGGTCCCTTACCCTTGCTAGTTTGGGGAAGCAAAGTGCTTTTACCTCCTGTGGCATCCTTGATGATGTCATCCAGAGAAGCCCCAAAAAGTCTGTCGCCCTTAAAAGGCAGATCCAATAGGGCTTTCTTGGAAGTCTGGTCCGCAGACCAGCCCTTTAGCCAGATCAGGCGGCGTATTGCTACTGCATAAACTGAAGCTCTTGACAGCAGGGGAATAGTATCCATGTCTGACTCGCAGACAAACTTAAGGCCCTGGACCAACTGGTCGGCCAAAGTTATCTCATTAGGAGGAGCATTTCGCTCCTTTAACCCCTGGAGTAGCAATTTTGCCCATTCAGTAAGTGTCTGAGACACTAGGGCCCCCGCCAATGCCGGGCGTACTGCCGAGCCTACCACTGAGTATTAGGTAGCGAGCGAGTGCTTCAGCCTTCTTATCCACAGGGTCCTTGAAAACAGGAGCCCCTTCTACTGGAATAGTGGTGGCTCTATTAAGTCTGGACACCGAAGGGTCCACTATAGGGGGAGAGGTCCATATCTTCAGAAAACTCTCCTCAAAGGGGTACCGTACTGCAAACCTCTTTGGGGCTGTAAAGACCCTCAGTGGGTTCTCCCATTCCTTGTATAAGAGTTTGTCAAAATAAGACACACAAGGGAACACCTTAGCAGTGCGGGCAGGTTTACGAAACCCAAAGGGGACTGGAGTATCTGCTACTTCTTCAGTCCTTTCCAACTTTAGTGTATCCCGCACTGCAGTAATAAGGTCAGATACCAAAGCCGTCTCGCGTACTGACCTGGACTTGGAGTCCTCCTCACTGTCCGATCGGTCACGGTCTGCAGTCTCTGATGCATCAGAATCTGGGCCATGAGCCGTAGCCGGACCTGGTTCTGCATCAGAAATATCCCCAGAAGATTGCAGGGGACGGGGGCGTTTATTACCCCCTGTATTCCCGTGTGCTGCTTCCACCCTGGCAGCAAAAGCCTCTAGGATTGCCGACATAGCGTCCATAGACACCTCAGGGACACCAGCTGCTAAATCTGGTGTTTCAGGGGAGAAGACCTCTGGCTCAGATGCCATGCTGACCACACGCTGACACTCACAGGGCTCCAGGCAAGATATCAATATGCCACCCTCCTGTGCTGCAGAGATGCTGGGTTACCCAGAGGACTCACCACCCTGGATAGGTACTGCTATGCTGCGCCTGTGATGCTGTCCCCTTGCTGCTGTGTCAGTCTGCTTCTTTTATCAGCACTTCCTGTGTGAATTTTCGCACCAGTGTAATGCACCCTAGAGGCCGGAGGCTCTCGCAAAATGGTTGCCAAAAACGTCTGTATGGAAGATAATGTGGGCTCTAAGAAAATGGCCGCCGACAGAAGATAGAGGTCAGGCAGCCATAGCCCACAAAAAGATGGCCGCCGAACGGCAATATCTGCATACAGGGTGGACAAACATGGCCGCCGATCACCTGATAGGGGCCAGTGGGTGTGGCCGAACCACAGGAAGATGGCCGCCAGGCAGTTACAAGAGGCCAAACTTGGCATGGACCACCTCAAAATGGCCGCCGACAGCATGGAGACACAGAAACACAGGTAAGCAAAAAATGACATTTCTTTTAAATGTTAGTTACAGCCAGCCCCGCTCCAGTGGGACCCCCTAGGTGACCCCCAGCACCCAGCAACCTTTAGCTAGAAGCCCAGGGAGGAGGGAAAGGCAGGGAGAGAGGGAAGAAAGGGGCCACAACCACTTACTTGATCTCTCCAGGAATGTCCAGCTAAATCACCCAGCCGAGGCAGGGGAGTTTTACTTACCTATCCTGCATGTATTCTGCTGGAAGACATTCCAAACAGATCATCGTCCGCGCACGAAAGGTGACTGTTGGCCAGGCATGCTGTGATTGGACCCAGAAGGGACGATCATATGTATGCCCTGGAGCATGACGCTCACCGGACAGGCTGCTGCGACTCGGCCGTAAGGTCAGCCGAAGCTGAGCGGTCCGATGCAAGCCTTGGAGCGTAAGCTCACCAGCCAGGCTGCTGCGACTCGGCCGTAAGGTCAGCCGAAGCTGAGCGGTCCGATGCAGGCCCCGGAGCGTAGGCTCACCGGCCACCCGTGGAGCGACGGGCATGTCGTGGAAAACCCAGCGCATAGCTAGGGTCGGCACACGCTCGATGGCCGAAACTGGGGAGACTACAAGGATCGAGGATCCAGCCTGTTTCCCAGTCGGCAGTTGATCGAAGATCGCAGGAAACAACAAATGTAGCAAAAAAATAAAAATAAAATATATATATATATATATCTTTTTTCCCCGGACCAATGGGCCCCGAAGGGAGCCATGTCCTACTCCTTGCTAGACAGAAAAAAACTGATCTGCGATGTGCAGACTGAGAGGGTATACCCAGAGGGTCCGCCCCCTGGGCGGTACTGTAGAAGGTGTGATGCAACACTTTTTACAAGTTTTTCTGCCTAGTCACTCCTAATTAACGGATAATACCCACTTTGTCAATAGAGAAGCTGTGTCGGTCCATGGACGAAAGAGTAATAGGGTTTTTGACTTACCGTAAAATCAGTTTCTCTGAGTTCATTGACAGACACATCCTTCTTTATTCAGAACCATAGGTGATCCTTTATTCAGAACCATAGGTGATCCTCCATAGGAGTAGGACTAGGCAGAACAAAAAAACAACAACTGGCTACGCCCACAGGCTGTCCCCAGTCAGTATATAACCCCCTCCCTGCTCTAGGTATTCAGTTTAGTAGCAAGCAGTAATAGAAGTATCAAAAAACTCCATAGAGGGGTGGGTGCTGTGTCTGTCAATGAACTCAGAGAAACGTATTTTACGGTAAGTCAAAAATTCTATTTTCTCATTCGTTCAATGACAGACACAGCCTTCTTTATTCAGAACCATAGGGATCGTCCCAAAGCAGTGCCAAACATGAGGGGTGGGACAATGAAAAATCCCAAGGCTAACACAAGAGCCAACCAGGTAACAAGAGCTTCACACAGGACAAACTAGAACCCAACCTGAATGCTACGCCTTCAAGAGGGAATAGACCCTCTAAGCAGCAGCCTGCAAAAACGTGCGGGCAGAAGAGGCATCCGCATATGCCAACCCATCCACTTCGTAGAACTTGTCAAAATGTACACCGACGACCAGTGGTCGCCTTGCAAACTTGCGCAACGGACTCCTGATGACAGAAGGCCCAAGAAGCACAAACCGCCCGAGAAGAATGGGCCGTAACAGGGAAAGGAGGAACCGATCCCTGACAGAATAGCCCAGAGTCATCACCTGTCCGATCCATCCAGAAAAAAGGTCGCAGAAGAAACAGACAGCCCCTTTCTTGGCCCATCCATGAGTACAGTGAGCCTGACCTCCAAACAGACGCAGTGGCTGGCAAATACACCTGAATCCCCCAAAAACACATTCAGGGCAGATAAGGAAAATTCCTTGGGATGTGCTGACCAGGGACACAAGAAAGGCAACACAATGTCCTTATTGAAATGGAAATCCAAGGACGGAACTATGGAAAAAAGGGCGAAGCACCACCTTAACCTGGGTAAGGTGAACAACAATATAACGCCATCATTTTTGACACACTTTGAGCAGAGGTGAAGCCACCAAGAGGCTACCTTCTGAGACAGAGTAAGCAGTGTTAACTCCTGAATATTTTGAGAGAGAGATAGAGAGGCTTCTGGAGAACCAAAATCACCAAGTTCAGATCCCACGGCGGGAGAAGTAACAGCAACGGTGGAAACAGACATCTAAACCCTTGAATATAAGGTACGCACCAGGTAGTGCGAGACCAGGGGATGCTGAAGAAGACCACCCAGGCTGACACCTGGCCTTCGATGGTACTCGAGGCCCATTCCTGCTCATCCCCCCGTAAATGGAAGTCAGAATCGGAGCAACCTAAAAAGAAAACGAGGATTAATGCCCGGTGACTCACACAAGGATATATGCGCTTTCCACATCTGAAGGTAAAACCTCCTAGAAGGTAGACTCCCTAGCCATCAGCAGTGTGGAACTGCAGCACCTGACTCATCACAGCCAGGCCATTAAAACCAGTGACTCTAAAGCAGGATGGAAGAACGGTCCTTGGGACAGTAGATCCTTCCTGGGAGGCAGTCACCAAGGAACGTTGGCGACCAGGCGCACCCGGTCGGCGTACCCAGACCGACGGGACCCATCCAGAGCCAATAGAATGACCAGAATCCCCGCAGCCGTGATCCTGTGCAAAAAGCCACAGCAGAAGCTGGAGAGGAGGAAAGGCATAGAGCAAATGTCACTGGTCCCATGGGCCACCAGAGCCGCCAGACGATCCCATGACCTTGCCAGAAACCTTGGTACCGTTCTGTTGAGCCAGGACGCAAACAGATCTACCTCAGGAGTGCACCAGCGGAGACAAATCTGATGAAACACGGCCCTGAGAAGGGCCCACCCCGTGGTCCAACCCTAGCCAACCGAGGTATCCGTCTGATAGTAATCCAATCCTGGAAATTGTACGCCAGAAAGGGCCGGAACGAGACGCTCTGCCCACTGGAGGATACTGGCAACAGCCAGGGCCGCCAACAGCCTATTTTGGCCCGCCCTGGTGTAGGACATAAGCCACCGCCATTGCCTTGTCCGACTGGATCCGTACCGGGAGCCCCCGAAGTCGATCCGTCCATGATCCAGAACTAGTCTGATCGCTCGAAGTTCCAGGATATTACTCGGTAGTCCGGATTCCACCAACGTCCAACAACCCTGAGCAGAGCTCAGTCCCAGGACATCTCCCCACCCAGACAGACTGGCATTGGTGGTCACCCTGTTCAATACGAAGGGAGAAAGGATTTACCCCGCCGAAGAACCAGAGAGCGAAGCCACCAGACTAGGGAACCTCTGGTTTCCTGACTCAGCCGAATCTGATTGACCAGAGACCTTGGGTATTTGTCCCATTATGCCAGGATCTCCCGAAGGGAGCTTGTATGGAACTGTGCAAATGGAATCACCTCAAAAAGGTAGATACCCTGGGACCCAACACCCACAAGCAGATCTGCAGAGAAGCCCACCTGCCGGACAGTAAACGAAAAACGCAGCATGCAACTTCTGGAGTTTTTTCCAAGAGAAGAAACACGCTGGCCGTGTAATAAGTGCGACAACCAGAGCCCCTTCATGCACTACTGCAGTCATCCTTACTCCCTGACAGGATAGGGAGCGTGGGCCACGTCTGTGGCAGCAGAGCCAGATTGGACTGGTCGAGACAGAGGAGGTAGGGGAGGGCAGGGGTGTCATATACTAAGCTATATGCCTAAGCTCTACCCCAAAAAACTCGGTCCACATAGGGGATGTCGATGAGGCCCGGCACAGGGGGCACCACCGAGGCCCCTCACAGGGGACACAGACCGAAGGCCCTCACAGGGGGAACAACCCTGGGGCCCCTCACAGGGGGCACAGACCCGGGGCCCCTCACAGGATCCCCTCACAGGATCCTCCTCGCCCCGAAGTGGGGGGGCTGTCGGCCATGAGGAACGCTGCGACACAGGCCGAGACCCGGTCATATGTGACCTCACGAAACGTTTAACTCGCAGGGCCAGCCCTTGTCCAGTGGGGCTATGTCGCGGCCGACCTAGCGCGTAGCTGTGGTCTGAACGCGCTCGCTGGGCAGACTGGGGTGACCACTGCATCAGATGTCCAGCCTGTCGCCCAGCCCGGCAGATGATTGTAGATCTCACTGGAAAAAAATCCAGGAAAAAAGAAAATAAACAACAAAAATTACCAGGACTAGAGATCCCAGCAGGGAACTGGGTCCTTACTCCTGACTAGGGAGAAAAAAAATTAATACCTAGACCAGGGAGGGGGTTATATACGGACTGAGGACAGCCCATGGGCGTAGCCAGTTGTTGTTTTTTTGTTCTGCCTAGTCGTACTCCTATGGAGGTGATATAACCCTATGGTTCTGAATAAAGAAGGCTGTGTCTGTCAATGAACGAATGAGAAAGGCTATTTTTTTTCTGATGAGCCTTCTGAGCATTGCACCCACGATCAGTAGATCTCAGGTGCAATGTAAGGCTCCCGCAGACACTGCCTCCAGCTTGCCTGTCCATACCTCCATCTAGGCAGAATTGCTGTATTCCAACACAATTTTTTTTTTTTTATTCACTGTGCTTTCTATCACGTTGGATTTATTTGATAATCTTTAAAGAAACAGCGCATCCATTTTAGGTTATAGGTTTTGCATATCCTGTATTCAAGTATTGGGTTGCTGCAGTTCTTGATGAATTCGTTTGAGCGCAGTGGTTGGGTAAATACATCTGCTGTAAAGGCTAGAGTATTTCTGGGTTTGTTTACAAATTTGTTCAGCATTTTGTTGAACCTGGAGGCCAGGATGTCTCCATGTTAGAAAAAGATTTTAAAAGATCTCAAGGTGCAGTGACCATGCCCTTGGGTCTAGGCATTGGCAGCTCTGGAAGTCCTCCTGCCAACTGTCCATTTCAGGGATGTGAATTGCCTAGAGAGTTGGAATGTAAGTTTATCCACATGAAAGTATCAGACTTATTTAACTTAGGGGAGCTTGACTTCTGCCATTGTCTGACTGCAACCCTGACTGGGTGACCAGAAGTGAGTTCCTGAATGTAGATGGGGAGTTTTTAATCTTGGAACCATGTGAGGGTGTTTCAAACTCCTCCCCAGCCTGCTGTAAGGCTGGCGTGTGAAGTAATGATTTTTCCAATTCCAGGAAAAGAATGGGGATCCATGATGTTAGGGAGAACTTTGTCTGGTTGGATTGAAGCATTGGGCGATCTAAGGATAGGATTTGCTTGTTTCACATTGTGAGTACGTTGGATTGAAGAAGTATGGAGTGAAACTGGGCAAAGGGAACTACCATGAAGGAGGCTACCATTAAGCCCAAAACCCTCAGGTACAAGTGAACCGAGGAGGGCCATTTTACCTGCGGGTCCTCATGTGGGACTATAGGGAAGCAACCTTCTTCTGAGGAAGGAAGACTCTGGCTTGGGCTGTGCCCAAAATTAGACCCAGGTACTATAGATGATGTGAGGGCTAACAAGCAGGCTTTGGAAAGTTGATTAACCGGTCAAAGGTTTGAGCAAACTGAATCTCCCTTTGAAAATTAGCAGATAAGGTTAAAGCTGAAGAGTCCTTCAGTAAGAAGACATGAATGCCCTAGGTTGCTGAAGAGCAAGAAGTGGGGCAAGCACTCAGGGCACATAGTAAAGCTCACAAAATGTGGAAAGCATTGATATGTGGGGAAAATAGGAATGTGAATATAAGTTTCTTGTATGTTTATGGATGCCAGAAATTGTCCTGGTCTGAGAGAAGCAATGACAGATTTTGTTGATTCCATCTAGAATTCTGGTACACAAAGGGATCTGTTAGCAAATTTAAGTCCAGTGCTGGACAGATGCCCCCATATGGTTTTGGGACTGTGAATATGTTTGAAGAGAAACGTTGAAATTGTTATTTTAATTAAACTGGTACAACCACTCCTTGTTCCTTGAGTTGGTGCAAGGGGTCATTAAATCTGTCTTCTTCTGGTCTGAAGCTGGCAGATTTGAAGGCAAAAAAGAGAAGGGGGCAGAAAGACTCTATTTTGTACCTCTATGAAATCACAGATTGGACCTAGAGGCCTTGGATGTCTCGGACCCAGACTGATACAAATGTCAACAGATGTCTCCCCACTACAAGGACTGGGGGCGCCCAATCATTGTGAAAAGGGGTTCTGGGCAGGCTTGGTGAACACTTAGTCAAGGTTCACATCTATGCGGCTGTGCTTGATGCGTTTTTCAGGCATGTTTTTCAGTGCATTTAGCGTTTTTAAATCAGTGTTTTTCTTTTTTTTCATGCATTTTGCACTTTAAGTTTTTTTTTCTTTAAACGCACTGTAAAACACACTGTATATAGCTGGTTGCTAAGGAGGGGGCCAGCCGCCACATCCTTAGCAACCGATGAGTCATCAGCTGTCAGCAGGGAAAAAAACGGTGTGGTGTTCCCCCCATGTCCATACCAGGCCCTTCAGGTCTAGTATGGATTCAGGGGGGACCCCCGCACTAAAATAAATAAATTAAAAAAATCCATACTAGACCCTTATCCGAGCATGCCGGCCGGCAGGTCAGGAAAAAGAGGGGATGAGCGAGCGCGAACCATACCAGGCCGCATGCCCTCAACATGGGGAGGGGGGTGCTTTGATGAGGACAAAGGCCTCTTCCCAACAACCCTAGCCAGTGATTGTCGGGGTCTGCGGGCGGGGGGCTTATCGGAATCTAAAAACCGCCCCTCTTTAAGAAGGGGCCCCCAGATTCCGGACCCCCCTATGTGAATGGGAGTCGGGTACATCATACTCCTACCCATTCACCAAAAAAACAGTGAAATGTAATAAAAACACAAGAGACGGTTTTTGACAATTCCTTTATTAATAGCTCTGTCTTCTCTAGCTGTCTCTTCCCGCCGTCTTCTCCTTCCTGCCGCCGCTAGAAAAATTAAAAAAAGCAGCTTTTGTTCTGTTGATGTCTAAATCTGTTTTGTTGTCACCCGCACTTTGCTGGCTCTTATTTAGCAATGGGCGTGGCCATCCGATGACATCACCTGAAGAGCACGCCCCTTGTCACAAAGGGCGAGCTCTCCGGGTGATGTCATTGGATGGCCACTCCCCATTGCTATATAAGAGTTGGCAGAGCGCGGGCGACAACAAAACAGATGAAGACATCAACAGAACAATGGCATCTTTTAAAAAAAAAATAGCGGGTAACCGGCGGCAAGGAAGAAGACAGCAGTGAAAAAAGAGACAGCGGGAAGAGACAGCTCAAGGAGAAGATGGCGGAAAGAGACGGCAGGAAGGAGAAGACAGTGGGAAGAGACAGCTTGAGGAGGAGACAGCAGGAATAGATGGATAGAGAAGACAACGCTATTAATAAAGGAGTTGTCAAAAACCGTCTCTTGTGTTTTTATTACATTTCACAGCTTTTTTGGTGAATGGGACGGGGTACGATGTACCCAATACCAATTCACATAGTGGGGGTGGGATCTGGGGGCCCCCTTCATAAAGGGGGGATTTCAGATTTCGATAAGCCCCCCACCCACAGACCCCGACAACCACCGGCTAGGGTTGTCGGGAAGAGGCCCTTGTCCTCTTCAACATTGGGGCAAGGTGCCTTGGGGTTGGGGCACAGCTCCCACCCCCTCCCTATGTTGAGGGCATGCGGCCTGGTATGGTTCAGCAGGTAGGGGAGGGCGCTAGCTTTTCCCCTCCCTTTCCTGACCTGCCGGGCGGCATGCTCGGAAAAGGGTCTGGTATGGATTTTGGGGGGCACTCCATGCTTTTTTTTTATATTGGCGTGGGGGTCCCCTCCGAATCCATACTAGACCTTGATGGCCTGGTATTGGTATGGACCTCGGAGGGGGATCCCAAGCCGTGTCTTACTGAATTTTTTTGCCGGTAAATTAAATCTTTGTTTTTTTACATTCAGCTTTCAGCGGGGAACCCCGCTGACAGCTGATGACTCATTGGTTGTTAAGGACATGGCGGCTGGCTTCCCGGCCCCCTGCTTAGAAACCAGCTATATACAGTGGTAAAATAAGAACCGCAAAACACATCAAAAATGCACCACTTGCGTTTCTGGTGCAGCTCCATTGAAGTCTATTAGCTGCAAATCGCAGAAAAAAGTCCCTGACCCTTTCCAAAAATGCACCGGCCGCAAAATGCATAGATGTGAACTAGTACTATAGGAAGCCATGTTAAATGGACTGTAGTGCATTTCTGCAAACTGCAAAACGCACCAAAAAACACATAGGTGTGAACGTAGGGTTAGTGGGCCAGGGCTTGCAACAAAAGGAAGTTGTGAATTCAAATAGAAGAAGCCGGGCACTCCAAATCCTTAGTAAATGGTTTATTAGGTTCAAATAAAAGGGTACAAGGGGCTAACGTTTCGACACGACCGCCTTGATCACAGCTCAAACATTAAAATGAGAATCAAGAATATATAGAGACGCGGGACTCCACCCACCAGGCAGGCATTCAAACAATCAGCCACTGAAATCAACCTGTTAATTGGACAATATTCCACCAGATCGCCTGTCTAATGAGAGGATACACCACCATAAAACAAAAAAAGAACAAACATCTCATATCAAGCAAAACTAGTAACAAGGAGAAAAATAAGCACATTTAGAAATATAAGAGCATCACAATATAAATCAATATGGAATATACAAATATATACCGTATATAAAAATCACATAAAACCAAGTTATAATACATCCAGATAACCATTTGCATACAATGAGACCCGACAGTAACTTAAAGCGGTTGTATACCTTTTTTTTTTTTTACTTTTACCTACAGGTAAGCCTATATTAAGGCATGCGCTCTGAAGGTCCGGCAGACGCTGCCGGACCTTGCCGGAAAAAAGTCTCCCGCACGCATGCGCGGGACTGACGACATCATGGCTCCGGCCACTCCCCGCACCGGAGCCGCGATACCTGGAAGACACGCCAAGGGAAAATGTCCGCTCCCTCGGCGTGGACCTGGATCACCTGCCGACGCCTCGTTCTAAGGTAAGTATTTCATAATGAGCTAGTTTGCGGTGCATACTAGCTCATTATGCCTTTTGCCTTACAGGTTTAAAAAAAATTAATAAAAAATCTGTGGGTATACAACCGCTTTAAAGGTAACAACTATTTAGGAAAAAGATCCACGTCATATTTGTGGTTCATACCTGTGGGAATTCTCATATGGAGGTTGAAAATCCACCAGACTTCCCTTACAAGGAGTTTCCGGTGGATATCACCCCCTCTAGGTGAATTTCTCATTTTTTCCAAACCACAGAATTTAAAATAGTCAACATTGCCTGCATAAGTGTGTTTAAAGTGTTTTGAAACATTTAACAAGCCTTTCACACTGGTATAGGAAGCCCCATGATAATGCTCACTAATGCCTTGTTTCCACTGAACGGAACGGTTCGGGTCGGTACAGTTTGGAACGGTTTGAATGGTCCGGTCTATTCTGGTGAGCGTTTCCTCTGCAAGTCGGACCGACAGGGACCATTCAGGGTTTGGAAAAAATGCCTCGCGGGTCCGCCAATCAGTGGAATGTATTGTAGCTCCGCCCCAACCGAACCGTTCCATTTTCTATGGCCCCACATCTGAAGCAGGACCCAGAATGGTGCGGTACGGTTCGGTTTTATGGCACGCTTTCATAATGGAAACACCCAAAATAGCGTACCGTACCGAACCGTACCGAACCAATCCGCTCAGTGGAAACGAGGCATAATACTCACTGGTTGATAGCGGGCGTGTAGTACATTCCACATATTGAAGTTTACACAATGTTCATTCTATGACACAACATTAGCAGAACCACAATTAATGTAGCTCCAGATAGAAAAATTCTTGCCTGCTGCACAAAACCCAATAGTTTTATGTTCGCTGTTATGTTTCTTGCAAAAGCTGAACATGAAACCACGTTTGATTGTGGCCACTGGCCAGTAGATGAAAAGAGACTAGGGGATAGTATATTCCCCAAAGTTTGGGAGCGATGGCTAGAGAACTCACAGCCAACAGAAAGGATATGGACTATATCTGGATCTGCATATAGGACTGGAAAATATTTTGAAATAATATCGTTAATACAGTCAAATTCATGTGAAAAAGTAGAGGACAAAAGTTAGAAGGTTATGGGTATCTTTAGAAACTCTTCCACCCCTACCCCCCATGACCAAATTCAGATGTTTTCTTGTGTAAGTTCCCAGTAGATATGTGCAATTCATTTTGTTTCCAATTCGTTTTTCACGAATTTAGCGAAATTCGTTAATTCCGAAATTGCGAATTTTTAAATTTACGAATTTTCGGATTTCCGAATTTTTAAATTTCCGAATTTTCGGATTTCCGAATTTTTAAATTTCCGAATTTCGGATTTTCGAATTTACGAAATTCAGAATTTACGAATTTACTAAATTCGCAATTTCCGAAATTCGGAATTTCGAAAAAAATATGTGTGTGTATATATACACACACACATATACATACACAGTTGTGTGAAAAAGTATTTTCCTGCTCCCTGATTTATTTATTTTTTTGCATCTGTCTCACGCTTAAATGATTCAGATCATCAAACTATTTTAATATTACACAAAGGTAACCAGAGCAAATCCAAGATGCAGTTTTTAAATTGTTATTTCCTTTATTAAGGGAAAAAAGCTGATCAAACCTGCCTGGCCCTATGTGAAAAAGTAATTGCCCCCTCCCATGCTGAATCATGAATGAACTGTGATTAACCACAATGTTTTGTAAAGCAGAGTTAAATTTCACTTGCCACACCCAGGCCTGATTACTGCCAGACCTGTTGAATCAAGAAATCACATAAATAGAAGCTGTCTGACAAAGTGAAGCACGCTAACAGATCACAAAAATCCACACATCATGCCACAATCTAAAAAAAATCAAGAACAGATTAGAAACAAAGTATTGCACATGGATTGGTCGAGGAAGTGTTTCAAGGCCTTTTCTAAGGCTTTGGAACTCCAGTGAACCACGGGGAGAGCCATTACCCCCAAATGGAGATAACTTGGAACAGTGGTGAACCTTCCCAGGAGTGGCCAGCCTACAAAAATGACTCCAAAAGCATGACGACGACTCATCCAGGAGGTCATAAAAGAACCCAGAACAACATCTAAAGAACTGCAGGCCTTACTTGCCTCAGGTAAGATGATTGAACAATCAGTCCATGATTGAACAATAAGAAAGAGACTGGGCGAAAATGGCATCCATGGGAGAGTTCCAAGGCCAAAGCCACTGCTGACCAAAAAGAACACAAAGTCTCATCTCACATTTACCAAAAAACATCTTGATTATCCCCAAGACTTTTTAGGCAAATATTCTGATGAGACAAAAATTTAACTTTTTGGAAGGTGTGCGTCCCGTTACATCTGGCATAAAACTAATACAGCATTCCATAACAAGAACATCATAACAACAGTCAGAAATGATGGTGGTAGTGTCATGGTCTGGGGCTGCTTTGCAACTTCAGTACCTTAATGACTTACCATAATTGATGGAACCATGAATTCTGAAATCTACCAGAAAATCCTAAAGGAGAATGTCTGGCCATCAATTTGTGACCTCAAGCTCAAGTGTACTTGGGTTATGCAGCAGGACAATGATCCAGAAAACACAACAGCAAGCCCACCTCCAAATGGTTCAAACAAAGCAAAATGTAGGTTTTGGAGTGGCCTAGTCAAAGCCCGGACTTAAATCCAATTGAGATGCTGTATCATGACCTTACACAGGCCGTTCATGCTGGAAAACTCTCCAATGTGGCTGAATTAAAACAATTCTGCAAAGAAGAGTGGGCCAAAATTTCTCCACAGCAATGTGAAAGACTCATTGCCACTTATCACAAATGCTTGATTGCAGTTGTTGCCGCCAAGGGTGGCACAACCAGTTATTAGGTTTAGGGGCAATTACTTTGTCACATAAAGCCAGGCAGGTTTGGACAGCTTTTTTTGCCTTAATAAATGAAACCATAATTTAAAAACTGCATTTTGTATTTACTCAGGTTATCTTTGTGTAATAATAAAATTTGTTTGATGATCTGAGTCATTTAAGTGTGACAAATATGCAAGATAAAAAATCAGAAAGGGGGGCAAATAGTTTTTCACACAACTGTATATATGTATGTATATTAATGTCTAAACCGCTGGCAACAAAAGGGAGTACACCCTTAAGAGAAAATGTCCAAATTGGGCCCAATTAGGAATTTCCATCCCCGGTGTCATGTGACTCATTAGGGTTACAAGGTCTCAGGTGTGAATGGGGAGCAGGTGAGTTAAATTTGGTGCTATCGCTCTCACTCTCTCATACTGGTCACTGGAAGTTCAACATGGCACCTCATGGCAAAGAACTCTCTGAGGATCTGAAAAAAATAATTGTTGCTCTACATAAAGATGGCCTAGGCTATAAGAAGATTGCCAAGACCCTGAAACTGAGCTGCAGCACGGTGGCCAAGACCATACAGCGGTTTAACAGGACAGGTTCCACTCAGAACAGGCCTCACCATGGTCGACCAAAGAAGTTGAGTGCACGTGCTCAGCGTCATATCCAGAGATTGTCTTTGGGAAATAGACGTATGAGTGCTGCCAGCATTGCTGCAGAGGTTGAAGGGTCAGCCTGTCAGTGCTCAGACCATACGCTGCACACTGCATCAAATTGGTCTGCATGGCTGTTGTCCCAGAAGGAAGCCTCTTCTAAAGATGATGCACAAGAAAGCCTGCAAACAGTTTGCTGAAGACAAGCAGACTAAGGACATGGTTTACTGGAACCATGTCCCTGTGGTCTGATGAGACCAAGAAAAAAATATTTGGTTTAGATGGTGTCAAGAGTGTTTGGCGGCAACCAGGTGAGGAGTACAAAGACAAGTATGTCTTGACTACAGTCAAGCATGGTAGTGGGAGTGTCATGGTCTAGGGCTGCATGAGTGCTGCTGATACTGGGGAGCTACAGTTCGTTGAGGGAACTATGAATGCCAACATGTACTGAAGCAGAGCATATTCCCCTTCCTTCGGAGACTGGGCCGCAGGGCAGTATTCCAACATGATACCGACCCCTGACACACCTCCAAGACGACCACTGCCTTGCTAAAGAAGGGGTAAAGGTGATGGACTGGCCAAGCATGCCTCCACACCTAAACCCTATTGAGCATCTGTGGGGCATCTTCAAATGGAAGGTGGAGAAGCGCAAGATCTCTAAAATCCACCAACTCAGTGATGTCGTCATGGAGGAGTGGAAGAGGACTCCAGTGGCAACCTGCGAAGCTCTGGTGAACTCCATGCCCAAGAGGGTTAAGGCAGTGCTGTAAAAATAGGATTTTTTACTCACCGTAAAATCCTTTTCTCTGAGTTCATGGACCGACACAGCTTCTCTGTTGACAAAGTGGGTATTATCCGTTATTTAGGAGTGATTAGGCAGAAAAAACTTGTAAAAAGTGTTGCATCACACCTTCTACAGTACCGATCAGGGGGCGGACCCCCCGGGTATATCACCTCACTCTACATCTCGCAGATCAGATTGTCAAAAAGCAGTAAAAACTTAAAAGGATTTTACGGTGAGTAAAAAATCCTATTTACTCTTTCGTTCATGGACCGACACAGCTTCTCTATTGACAAAGTGGGACGTCCCAAAGCAGTGTCAAAACGAGGGGTGGTAACAGCATAAAGTAAACTTCACCCCAAACACAAAACAGCACTCTTCCAATGGAGGAGTTGCAACTCTAAACAGCCGCCTGCAAAACTTTGCGGCCGAAAGAGGCATCCGAAGATGCACCTACATCAACCTTGTAGAACTTTGTGAAAGTGTGAGCGGACGACCAGGTCGCCGCTTTACATAATTGGGAAACAGACGCTTGATGTCGGAAAGCCCAAGAGGCACCTATTGCCCTGGTCGAATGCGCCGTGACAGGAAAGGGGGGCGCTTGACCCTTTAAGGCGTAGGCCTGGATTACTATCCGTCAGATCCATCTAGAGATGGTGGCCAATGAGACTGCTAGGCCCTTCTTGGGACCAGCCACCGAAACAGTGAGTCTGACTTCCGTAACAGGGAAGTAGCAGATAGGTATACTCTCAAAGCTCGGACAACGTCCAAGGAATGCAACGCCGACTCTTTAGGATTCGACGGATGAGGACACAAGGATGGAAGTACAATGTCCTCGTTGAGATGAAAAGCCGAAACGACTTTAGGAAGGAAGGAAGGCTGCGGCCGCAGCACCACCTTATCCTTGTGGAAGATCAGATAGGGAGCCTTGCAGGACAAAGCTGCCAGCTCAGAAACTCGTCTAACTGATGTAACAGCCACCAAAAAGACCACTTTCTGAGAAACTGTCAATAAGGGGATATCCCTAATATTCTCAAACAGTGGTTTCTGAAGCACCGAGAGGACCAGGTTCAAGTCCCACGGAGGTAGCGGGGGACGGACCGGAGGGGCCACATGTCGAACCCCCTGCACGAAAGTACTCAGGAGAGAGTGAGTCTCCAGGGGTCGCTGAAAAAAGACAGCCAGGGCAGATATCTGCCCCTTAATAGTACTTAAGGCAAGCCTTTGGTCCACCCCATGCTGTAAAAACAGCAGGATTATGGAAACCAAATAAGTACGCGGATGCCACTTCATTTCCACACACATGGAAATGTAGGCCTTCCAAGTGCGATGATAAACCTTCCTAGAGGATGGCTTCCGAGCACTTCTCATAGTAGAGATTACTGAATCTGACAGGCCCCTGTCTCTCAGTATCTGGTTCTCAATAGCCCTGCCATTAAAGCCAGAGACTGTAAAGCAGGACGGAGTATGGGACCTTGCGATAGCAGGTCCTTCCATAGAGGTAGACGCCAGGGGACGTCTGCTACCAGACGTACTAGGTCGGCGTACCAAGGACCCTGAGGCCAATCTGGGGCGATCAGAATTCTCGCTGCCTCTGTTCTGTGAAGCAGAAATACCTCCCAATTGAGTCGGGACGCCAAAAGATTTTTGTGTGGCGTGTCCCTTCTTTAGCAGAGGAGCTGGAACCCATCCGGGTTTAAGGACCCTTCTCCCTGGTCCAGCATTTGGCGACTTAGGTAGTTCGCCTGCCAATACTTCACACCCGGAATGTACACGGCCGACAGTGCCGGTACGGTCCTTTCTGCTCACCTCAGGCTGCAAGCGACCTCTTGTTCTTCCCTGATGCTTGACATCTGCCACCGCTGTGGTGTTGTCTGAGTGGATCCTGACTGGATGTCCTTGCAGCCTCTGAAACCATCTGAAGAGGCGCCGCCTGATCGTCCGGAGTTACAGGACCTTGATCGGCAGGCAGGCTCCTGTTAGGCTGGCGTCCGTCATGATCACAATCCAATGAACAGGAAGGAATGACCTCCCGGCAAAGAGAGCCGGTGAGTTCAGCCACCCTATCAGGGATCTCCTGACTAGGTGGCTTACCCGGATTAGATAATCCAGAGATGATGGGCATATGTTCCATCTGGACAGAACCTAATTCTGTAACACTTGAGTGTCATCTTGAGCATATGGGACCGACTTGAAGGAGGGTACCTGTGAGGAATCCAGAATCAACCCCTAGGCGTTGAGTCAGCACCAATACTGACCTTTGCGTGTTTTATACCCAACCACAGTCTCGGAGAGTCTGATAGGTTATGGACACGCTTACCTCCAATTCTGAGCTTGAAGGGGCCTTCAGAAGAAGGTCGTCCTGGTAGCCCATGATAGCGATGCCCCTCTGTCTTAGAAGGGGCAGACACAGATTGAGTTCTGGAACTGGCTTGTAGCCTGAGGAGATCACTTCGCAAACCCACTGGTCAGAGATCAGAGACGTCCATTGAGTCGCATCTTTGCGAAGACGTCCCACCACCCAAAAACTGGGTGGGGGCGGACCTTCATGCAGACGCAGATTTGTCCGCAGGCTTGTTGGGCTTGCGGGACCAAGAACGTCTGTGTCCTTGTGCAGGCGCTTTGTCGGCCTGGGGTCTTTTTTCTGTCGCCCTAGGCGGACGAAAAAAACGCTTGGTGCAGTAAAGGAGGGCCCTTGCCCTGGTCCCTTACCCTTTATGGTTTGAGGAAGCAACGTGCTTTTACCTCCTGTGGCATCCTTGATGTCATCAAGAGAGGCTCCAAAAAGTCTGTCGCCCTTAAAGGGCAGATCCAACAGGGCCTTCTTGGAAGCCTGGTCCGCAGACCAGCCCTTTAGCCAGATCAGGCGGCGCATAGCTACCGCATAAACCGAAGCTTTGGACAGCAAGGGGATAGTGTCCATGTCTGACTCGCAGACAAACTTAAGGCCTTGTACCAACTAGTCGGCCAAAGTTATATCTTTAGGAGGCGCATCTTGCTCTTTTAACCCCTGGAGCAGCAATTTTGCCCACTCAGTAAGTGTCTGAGACACTAAGGCCCTGTCATGTACCTGGGTGTATTTGAACCGGAATCTTCCTGGTTCCACGGCTGCAGCCTTACCTGTTGTGCTACGGAGCAGATCTAGACTTTTGGAAATGTCCTCTCAATATTAAGCATTACCTTGGACTCACTAGCCCCACCTGCTGCCAGCTGTGGACAATTTTCAATCAAAGCAGCCCATAAAAAGGAAGTGATGCTATCTCTCAGCGCCCGTTTGTGTGGAATAGCTCCCTGGGTGTTGTGACTGCTTTTTGATCTTGATTTTCGTGTTGAACTTCTGCCTGAATTCCTGACTACTCTCTAGCCTGCTGATTTTGTACTTCACTGCCAGCTTGTGTATGACATTTGCCTGCCTGACCACTCTCTGGATTTCGATCGTGTACCGTTTTGCCTGATCTGTTGCCAACCTAATCTGCCTGACTACGTTTCACCTGAATCCTCAGCACACAAGTTCCACTTCGGGCACTACCTATCACAGGTACCTTACAGGCCCCAGCCAATGCCGGGCGTACCGCTGAGCCTACCACTGTGTATAGGTAGCGAGTGAGTGCTTCAACTGTCGTATCCACAGGGTCCTTGAAAACAGGAGCCCCTTCCACTGGAATTGTGGTAGCTTTATTAAGTCTGGACACTATCGGGGGAGAAGTCCATTTCTTCAGAAAACTCTCCTCAAAGAAGTACTGTACCACAAGATTCCTTGGGGGAGTAAAAACCCTTGATTGGTTCTCCCACTCCTTGTATAAGAGCTTATCAAAATAAGACACACAAGGAAACACCTTAGTAGTGCTGGTAGGTTTACGGAACCCAAAGGCGATCGGAGTCTCTGCTGCTTCTGCAGTATTCTCCAACTTTAGCGTATCCCACACTGCAGTAATAAGGTCAGATACCAAAGCCTTTTCGCGTACTGACCTGGACTTGGAGTCATTCTCACTGTCCGCTTGGTCACGGTCTGCAGTCTCTGATGCATCAGAATCCGGGACCTGAGCCATAGCTGGGCCTGGTTCTGCATCAGAATTAGCCCCGGAAGATTGCAGGGGACGGGAGCGTTTACTACCCCCCGTGTTCCCGTGTGCTGCTTCCACCCTGGCAGCAAAAGCCTCTAGGACTGCCGACATAGCGTCCATAGGAACATCAGGGGCACCATCCACCAAATCAGGTGTTTTAGGGGAAGAAACATCTGCTTCAGACACCATGCTGACCCACGCGCTGACACCCAAAGGGCTCCAGGCAAGGTATTAATAGGCCACCCTCCTAGCTGATACAGAGATGCAGGGTCTCACCACCCTTGGAACGGTACTGCTATGCTGCCGTGTGCTGCGCCTGTGATGCTATCCCACCGCTGTCTGTGTCAGTCTGATTCTTATCAGCGTCTTCTGTGAAAATTTGCGCCAGAGAAATGCACCCTAGAGGCCGGAGACTACCGCAAAATGACCGCCAAGCGGCTGTATATAACAATGTGGGCTCTAAGAAAATGGCCACCGAGCCTGAATATAGAGGCAAAATGGCCGAGCGGCAGTATATACATACAGGCGAGAATCCTAAGAAACATGACCGCCGAACAGTCGGTAGAGGCCAAAGCGGGCGCGGACTACAAGAAAATGGCCGCTGGGCAGCGATTTTAAAGCTATTGCCGCGAAACTACAAGAAATTGGCCGCCAGACATTCACTAGAGGCCGAAACAGGCATGGACCATCGCAAAATTGCCGCCGACAGCATGGCGGGAGAAGCACACACACACAGGTAAGCAAAATTACATTATTTTTAAATGACAAATACAGCGCAGCCCTGCTCCAGATGGAGCCCCCCCCATGGTGACCAGCACCCAGCAACCTTAGCTCAGAGCCCAGGGAGGAGGGAAGGCAAGGAGAGAAGAAAGAAAGGGGTCATTACCTCCGGGAATGTCCAGCCAATGTCACCCTACCGAAGCGGGGGAGCTACTTACCCTTCCTGCGTGTTTCATGCTGGAAGACATTCTGGACAGATCATCATCCGTGCACGGAGGTGACTGTCGGCCAGGCATGCTGTAATTGAACCCTGGGGAACGATCCTATGCATGCCCTGGAGCGTTCGCTCACCGGACAGGCTGCTGCGACTCGGCCGTAAGGTCAGCCGAAGCTGAGCGGTCCGATGCAAGCCCTGGAGCGTAGGCTCACTGGACAGGCTACTGTGATTCGGCCGTAAGGTCAGCCGAAGCTGAGCGGTCTGATGCAGGCCTTGGAGCGTAGGCTCCCCGGCCACCCGTAAAGCGACGGCTAGGTCGTGGAAAACCCAGCACGTAGCTAGGGTCGGCACACGCTTTATGACCGAAACTGAGGGGACTACAAGGATCGAGGACCCAGCCTGTCACCCAGTGGGCAGTTGATCGGAGATCGCAGGAACCCAAAAAGCAAAAAAAAAATAATAATAATAATAATTTCCTGGACCAATGGGCCCGAAGGGAGCCATGTCCTACACCTTCCTAGACAGAAAAAAATCTGATCTGCGAGATGCAGAGTGAGGGGATATACCCGGGGTACTGTAGAAGGTTTGATGCAACACTTTTTACAATTTTTTTCTGCCACTCCTAAATAACGGATAATACCCACTTTGTCAGTAGAGAAGCTGTGTCGGTCCATGAACGAAAGAGTAATAATGGTGGCCACGCAAAATATTGACACTATGGGCCCAATTTGGACATTTTCACTTAAGGGTGTACTCACTTTTGTTGCCAGCGGTTTAGACATTAATGGCTGTGAGTTATTTTGAGGGGACAGCAAACTTACACTGTTATACAAGCTGTACGCTCACTACTTTACATTGTATCAAAGTGTAATTTCTTCAGTGTTGTCACATGAAAAGATAGAATAAAATATTTACAAAAATGTGAGAGGTGTATTCACTTTTGTGATATACTGTGTGTAAATATATATATATATATATATATATATATATATATATATATATGTAACGGGAAGGCCCGGGGAACTCAGAATCGCTTAGGAAGTATGAAATACCCTTGCTTTAGCTCCCCCAATGCCTCTTATGTGTCAATCACCCTGTGTCTCTATTAGGGGCACAGGGTGAATGAAAACCCCAATATGGTCTATGATGGCCATATGCAATGCTGCACATACATTGTATCTAGATTGGATGTGTACTGTGAGGGGGGGGGGGGTTGTGTAATCATTGCTGTGAGGAATTAAGGTAATTTGCATTCTATTGTTCATTATGACTTGGGAAGGTCTGGTGTGAATAGAGGTAATTAACACTATGCCTGTGTGTATGGTATCCAGCAGAAAGACTGGCTGCCAACACTTTGTGATAAGATGTGTATTGGGGATCGTTATATTCTATTGTGTGGGATCTTTTGAAGCCTAACAGACGTCAGGATGAGGTGTTGAGTCTTGTGATGTGTGGGTGGAGCTGGGCCATTGTTCATGTTAAACTAATGCAGTATTGGATATATATAAAAGTTACAATGTTTCTCAATAAAGTCATTCCCTGTTTTGGAACTTGAATACAGAGCGTTGTCTCGTATCTGGGGGGAGAATCATTCGTATGGGGTCTTATTCGGCTGGTTGGAGTGTCTGGTGGCTGTCGTGTGGTTGGAAAGGGAATATCCTAACGGTGTTAACCCCTTTCATACTTGTGGTGCCGTTACAATTGTTGGCAAGCAGTGGGATTGATCCCCACAGCCAGAAGGACAGCTACAAGAGGACACAGGACAATGGAGGCACAGTATGAATGGCTAAAGCTCTCCACCCTCAAAGACTTACTGGAGAACCGGGGAAGACCGGCCAACAACCGTAAGAAGAGGGACATTATCAGAGAACTAGTCGAAATGGATGGAACCGAAAGGCCCAGCGTAACAGACAGGACACCCGAAGAGGCAAGTTTTGATCGGGCTGTTAAACTAAGACTGGCACAGTATGGTCCTAACCCTCCAGCGGAGATCATAGACCTAGTTATAGCGGCTGTGGATGCAAATTGGCTACATCAAAAAGGTGCTGCAGCAGCAGAAGTCACAGTAGCACCAACTGCAAGGAGAGGAGAGGTACAGATACCAGCCCCCATGGAAGAGGAATTCAGAAGGAGGTTACAAGAGATGCAGATACAGCATAGAGGACCAGTATCAGAGTAGGTCCTGCTGGGATGGTCTGATTCGATCCGCTGCGAACTCTGGAAGAAAGCGCTAGCTCTCGAGCAGCAACACCAGGGAAAGATTCTCCCCTCCATCTATGTAAGGTACTGGTCGCAGTATGATGTACGAATGCCGTTATTGGGGGAACAACCAAAGCAGGAGTGGACAACTGAGTTAAGCAGGCTGATCCGGACAGAGATGCGGTTGGACGAGAGCTACAGAGCCCTCCGGTGGTATGTAGCCCAAGAGTGCCCATGGTCAGCGGATGACAGCCCCACGGAAGGCTTTGACTATGATGGCCTGGGATTGTTGTATTGGAGGCT
Organism: Rana muscosa; assembly: GCA_029206835.1. NCBI lineage: Eukaryota > Metazoa > Chordata > Amphibia > Anura > Ranidae > Rana > Rana muscosa. The sequence goes on from CM055128.1 coordinate 119,840,333, forward strand.
GTCCAGTGACCCTGACTTTGGGAGTGATCGGGAGTGGCGTTTGGAGGAAATAATGGAGCACAGAGAGCGAAAACTGAATGTCTCGGAAGGGCACTGGGCAGAGGAAGATTTGGAGTTTCTGGCCATTCAGGAATGGGAGCTGGAGATCGCCTACAGACAGCTGCTAGAATCTGCTCAGCAGCAGGGTGGTGCTACCTGTGCCTGGGACTATCAGGGAATACCAGTTGACAACTATGAAATCCTGGCTGAAGAATCGGCAGTGGAAAATCTGAAGATTGCCATCCCTAAAGCCGAAGTGGATGATGTGGAGTTCCAGGGAGCTAGGGCAGTTGGCTCATCTCCCCAGCCACAGATTACAGAAGGTATGGACCTAATGGGCTATTCAGAGGATGTTATGGATTATGCATCGCCCGCTCAAGTACTGACAGCAGGACAAAGTACTGCAGACCCCTGCTCTACATCCGTGGCAGTTTTGGAGGCCCGAGTTGAGAAGGTGATGGTTACTCTTTCCGAGTGGATTTCAGAGATGCAGGGAGGAGAAGCAGCCATTTTCCCTCCCCAACAGTTAACCAGAGCAGAAGGTGTGGAGTCCCCAGCAGAAGTGCTGGCAACAGGGCAGAGTGATGGCAACCTCTGCCCAGCACCGGAAACAACTGTGGAGTTTCAGGGAGCCGGGGCAGTTGCCCCCTCTCTCCAGCAACAAGCTGAGGTGGTAAAGCTTTTACCCCCAGCTGAATCACTGGCAGCAGGGCAGAATGCTACTGGCCGCTGCACACAACTGCCACTTGAGCGGATATCGGTGGATGGGACTGCGGTCTCCACTCACAGCAACCCAGCAGAAGAGCTGGCAACAGAGCCGAGTGCCACGGGCCTCTGCTCTCAACTAACAGAAGAGGGAGTTCCTGTGGTACTGGATGGGACTTCGGTCCTCACTGACACAACCCCAGAAAATGGTGTGACACTGGGACAGGAGGATGTCAGCCTTGCTTTGCAAGCACTGGGGGATTTTCACCTACCACACGTGGATGGGACTTAAGTCTCCACTTGTATACCTCAGGGATGCTGGGCAGACGGCCCAGATCCCCAACAGCATGAAAGACTGAGCCTAGTCACCCTGTCTTCTCTCCAGCGGCGGAAAGGTCTCCAGGGAGAAGGGCCAGTCCAGGCCTCTCCCCAGCGGTGGGTATATTCTTTGAGAGAGGCAGAGGTTGGCTGGGTAAGTAATGCTCTGTTTGGAGAAATTTATTTGGGGTACTGTGTGGATACCGGCATTAGAAGAAGGGACCTATGGACTATCTTCGGAGTCAACCCGTCTGGGATTCCCGCCTCTGTTAGTCTCCTGCCGAAAGGGGAGAGATGTAACGGGAAGGCCCGGGGAACTCAGAATCGCTTAGGAAGTATGAAATACCCTTGCTTTAGCTTCCCCAATGCCTCTTATGTGTCAATCACCCTGTGTCTCTATTAGGGGCACAGGGTGAATGAAAACCCCAATATGGTCTATGATGGCCATATGCAATGCTGCACATACATTGTATCTAGATTGGATGTGTACTGTGAGGGGGGGGGGGTTGTGTAATCATTGCTGTGAGGAATTAAGGTAATTTGCATTCTATTGTTCATTATCACTTGGGAAGGTCTGGTGTGAATAGAGGTAATTAACACTATGCCTGTGTGTATGGTATCCGGCAGACAGACTGGCTGCCAACACTTTGTGATAAGATGTGTATGTCAGGATGAGGTGTTGAGTCTTGTGATGTGTGGGTGGAGCTGGGCCATTGTTCATGTTAAACTAATGCAGTATTGGATATATATAAAAGTTACAATGTTTCTCAATAAAGTCATTCCCTGTTTTGGAACTTGAATACAGAGCGTTGTCTCGTATCAGGGGGGAGAATCATTCGTATGGGGTCTTATTCAGCTGGTTGGAGTGTCTGGTGGCTGTCGTGTGGTTGGAAAGGGAATATCCTAACGGTGTTAACCCCTTTCATACTTGGGGTGCCGTTACAATATATATATATATATATATATATATATATATATATATATATATATATATACACACACACACACACACATATATATGTATACATACACACACACACACACAAACAGTGTATATACCTATCAAGGGATACATTTTTGGAGACATCATAAATTTGCTGCAGTCTTCTGGATCCTGAGAGGGCCCTCCCTCTCCCACCGAACAGCCAATGAAAAATGTCCAAATCACCAAGGCAACAATTCTAGCACCCAGAGGAGAACAGGTGGACCCTCCCACTCTGCAGTCCAAAAGATAGAAGACTTGGAACCCTGAACATACCACAGCCTTCTACACTAATATAGTTCAATATTGTTTTTTAATGGTGCCAAGAATAGCTAGAGGGGGCAAGGGTATAGCTAGAGGAGGATATGAAGAGAGGTGCTTTAAGCTTAAAGTGATTGTAAAGGCTTGTTTTGTTTTTTCTTTTTTTAAATAACAAACATATCATACTTACCTCCACTGTGCAGCTCGTTTTGCACAGAGTGGTCTCCAACTTCCTCTTCTGGGGTCCCTCCAGACGCGGGGGCTAACTCGGCCCCGCCCCCCGCGTCTTTGGATTTGATTGACAGCAGAAGGAGCCAATATGGCAGCGCTGCCATCAATCTATCCAATCAAAAGCTGGGACCCCGTGGAGAGAGGGACAGCGTGTCCCCGCTGAGGGAAATACAGGGCTCAGGTAAGTAAACCGGCATATATATATAAATGTGTGTGTATAAAGGGGTGTAAATAAAGGCCTGCAGAACACCTTGTCAGCGCCAGATCAAATCCACAGACCTCTAAGCAGTACAAACAGAGATAAAAAATGGTAAAAATATTTTCCAATATACAGTGGGGCAAAAAAGTATTTAGTCAGCCACCAATTGTGCAAGTTCTCCCACTTAAAAAGATGAGAGAGGCCTGTAATTGTCATCATAGGTATACCTCAACTATGAGAGACAAAATGTGGAAACAAATTCAGACAATCACATTGTCTGATTCGGAAATAATTTATTTTGCAAATTATGGTGGAAAATAAGTATTTGGTCAATATCAAAAGTTCATCTCAATACTTAGTTATATATTCTTCGTTGGCAATGACAGAGGTCAAACGTTTTCTGTAAGTCTTCACAAGGTTGTCACACACTGTTGCTGGTATGTTGGCCCATTCCTCCATGCAGATCTCCTCTAGAGCAGTGATGTTTTGGGGCTGTCGCTGGGCAACACGGACTTTCAACTCCCTCCAAAGGTTTTCTATGGGGTTGAGATCTGGAGACTGGCTAGGTCACTCCAGGACCTTGAAATGCTTCTTATGAATCCACTCCTTTGTTTCCCGGGTGGTGTGTTTGGGATCATTGTCATGCTGAAAGACCCAGCCATGTTTCATCTTCAATGCCCTTGCTGATGGGAGGAGGTTTGCACTCAAAATCTCACGATACATGGCCCCATTCATTCTTTCATGTGCACGGATCAGTCGTCCTGTTCCCTTTGCAGAGAAACAGCCCCAAAGCATGATGTTGCCAACCCCATGCTTCACAGTAGGTATGGTGTTCTTTGGTTGCAACTCAGCATTCTCTCTCCTCCAAACAGTTCTACTTTGGTTTCATCTGACCATATGACATTCTCCCAATCCTCTTCTGGATCATCCAAATGCTCTCTAGCAAACCTCGGATGGGCCCGGATATGTACTGGCTTAAGCAGGGGGACATGTCTGGCACTGCAGGATCTGAGTCCCTGTCGGCGTAGTGTGTTACTGATGGTAGCCTTTGTTACGTTGGTCCCAGCTCTCTGCAGGTCATTCAATAGGTCCCCCCATGTAGTTCTGAGATTTTTGCTCACCGCTCTTGTGATCATTTTGACCCCACGGGGTGAGATCTTGTGTGAAGCCCCAGATCGAGGGAGATTATCAGTGGTCTTGTATGTCTTCCATTTTCGAATTATTGCTCCCACAGTTGATTTCTTCACACCAAGCTGCTTGCCTATTGCAGATTCAGTCTTCCCAGCCTGGTGCAGGTCTACAATTTTGTTTCTGGTGTCCTTCGACAGCTCTTTGGTCTTCACCATAGTGGAGTTTGGAGTGTGACTGTTTGAGGTTGTGGACAGGTACGGACAGGTGTCTTTTATACTGATAACAAGTTCAAACAGGTGCCATTAATACAGGTAATGAGTGGAGGACAGAGGAGCCTCTTAAAGAAGAAGATACAGGTCTGTGAGAGCCAGAAATCTTGCTTGTTTGTAGGTGACCAAATACTTATTTTCCACCATAATTTGCAAAAAAAAAAATCTTTCCAAATCAGACAATGTGATTGTCTGGATTTGTTTCCACATTTTGTCTCTCATAGTTGAGGTATACCTATGATGACAATTACAGGCCTCTCTCATCTTTTTAAGTGGGAGAACTTGCACAATTGGTGGCTGACTAAATACTTTTTTGCCCCACTGTATATACAGGGCTTTTTTTCAGCAGGAACGTGGGGGAACGCAGTTCCGGCACCTCCAGCACTAAATGTATGTCATGGTAAGGGGTGTTGGGGTGTTCTGAATGGTCTATTGATGCTGAGGGATCTAATGGCGCTGGTGGGGGATCAATTTTTTTTTCGTGGGGGTCTGTTGTTGCTCGGGTGGTATTTGATTGCAGGAGGTCCATTGATGCTTGGGGGTCTATTGTTGTGGGAGGGATCCATTGTTGCTGGCTGTAGGAGATCTACTTTTCTTGTTGATATCATTAACAAATGCCATACAAATTGCTTAAAAACACAAAATGAAACTTTCTTCTGTGTTCTCTAAAAAAGGGATTTTTATAACAGCTTACCTGTAAAATCCTTTTCTTGGAGTACATCACGGGACACAGAGTGACTTAGTCATTACTAATGGGTTATATAGATTACCTTCAGGTGTTGGCACTGGCCAATTCCAAACCGGAAGTACCCTCCCCTATATAAGCCCCTCCCATCCGGGAGCACCTCAGTTTTGTAGCCAAGCAATAAGTGTCCCAAAAAAGAGGGGTGGGAGCTCTGTGTCCCGTGATGTACTCCAAGAAAAGGATTTTACAGGTAAGCGGTTATAAAAATCCCTTTTTCTTTTTCGTACATCACGGGACACAGAGCGACTTAGTCATTAGTAATGGGACGTCCCAAAGCAATGCCAAATGAGGGGAGGGATACATAAGCTGGGCGCCATCAGGCATGAGGCTCTTTTGCGGCCTGCAACACACTGCGCCCAAAGGCGACATCCTCCTGACTTCTGACGTCTACCTGGTAGAATCTAGTAAACGTGTGTACTAAGGACCATGTTGTGGTCTTACAGACTTGAGCCAGGGAGGCTTGGTGATGCACTGCCCATGAAGTTCCAACTGCTCTTGTGGAGTGCGCCCTAACTTTGAACGGAGGCGGTCTCCTTTTCAAGCCATAGGCTTGTATTATGACCTGTCGAATCCACTTGGCTAAAGTAGATTTTTGATGCTGCCTGACCCTTTCTGGGGCCTTCCGGCAGAACAAACAAAGTATCCGTTCTACGAATCTGAGCAGTGGCTTTAAGATAAGCTTTAACTGCTCTTACTACATCCAAAGAATGCAATAACTTTTCCTCTACCGAACTAGGTTTGGGGAAAAAGGAAAGGAAGAACCACATCTTGGTTCAAATGGAACCTCGATACTACCTTAGGAAGAAGGCTGGATGAGGACGTAATACTACTCTGTCCTTATGGATAACCAGATATGGCTCCTTACAGGACAAGGCGGCTAATTCCGATACTCTTTTAGCCGAACAAATGGCTACTAAGAAAATCAATTTCCTGGTGAGAAGAACCAAGAAAATGTGCCGCAATGGTTCAAATGGTTGTTTCTGTAGAACCGACAGAACCAGGTTTAAGTCCCATGGACATATGGGAATACTAACCGGAGGGCTAATACGCATCACTCCTTGTATGAAAGCTTTGACTAATGAATGCAAAGCCAAGGGCCTTTGAAAAAAAAAAATATTGACAAGGCCGTCTGACCCTTGATAGTACTCAAGGCAAGCTTCCTATGTACAGCCCACTGTAGGAAGTCCAGAATCCTACCTATTACGTACTTACGTGGATGCCATTTCCTGGCCTCACCCCACGTGATGTACGCCTTCTAGATCCTATAATAGATCTGCCTGGATACCGGCTTCCTGGCATTGATCATGGTAGATACCACAGGATTAGAGAGCCCTCTCTTTTTTAGAATGTGGGCTTCTATAGCCAGGCCGTCAAACCTAGGGCTGGTAAGGAAGGGTAGTATATCGGTCCTTGCGAAAGCAGGTCCGGACGATGTGGGAGGGTCCAAGGACTTACCACTGACATTTTTACAATCTCCGCGTACCATGCCCTTCGGGGCCACGCTGGAGCCACCAGAATCACTGGTTTCTTTTCTACCCTGATTCTGCGGATTAATCGCGGTGGGAATGCATATATCAGCTTGAACTGATCCCAAGGGAACACTAGGGCATCCGAACCGCAAGCTAGGGGATCCTTTGTGCGAGACACAAATCTGTCCACCTTTGCGTTGAATCTGGATGCTAGCAGATCTACATCCGGTGTTCCCCACCGCTGGCATATTGCCTGGAAAACCTCGGGGTGAAGAGACCATTCCCCCGGGCATAATTGCTGGCGACTTAAAAAGTCCGCTCTCCAATTTTCCACTCCTGGGATGAAAACCGCGGATATGGCTGTGACATACCTTTCTGCCCATTCCAGGATGCAATTCGCTTCCCTCTGGGCTGCACGACTCCTGGTGCCACCCTGGAGATTGATATATGCCACTGCTGTGGCATTGTCTGATTGAATTCTGACAGGTGACCCTTGGAGTTTGGATGTCCATGCTACTAGGGCATACCGGGCTGCTCGTATCTCTAAGAAATTGGTGGGCAGGGCCTTCTCTGCTTCTGACCACTTGCCCTGGAGAGACCATTGCTCCAGTACTGCCCCCCAGCCTATGAGGCTGGCAACTGTAGTGACCACCTTCCAAGAAACCGGACTGAAGGGTTTCCCTTCCCAGACTCTGGGGCACCAACCACCAATGGTGCGAACGGAAGGGGACAGGGACATTGGTAAGTCTAAAGCCTGAACTTTTTTGTTCCAGGCTGACAGTATAGCCCTCTGCAAGTTCCTTGAATGGAATTGACCGTAGGGTACCGCTTCGAATGAAGCCACCATTTTTCCCAGCAGCCTTATACACAGGCGTATGGATGGTTTTTCTTTTTTGCACCCACTAAGTGGGTCAAATCTTTCAAAGACGACACCTTCTCTGGAGGTAAGTAAATCTTTCTCTGATTTGAATCCAGTCTTAGCCCCCAAGTATTCCAGGCTTTTGACTGGTTTTAGGGCTGACTGGTCTCGGTTGATAATGCAACCGTGAGATTCCAGATACTTGATTATCTTGTGAACGACCACTTCTAGTTTTTTTCACTGAGTGGTCTATCAGCAACAAGTCGTCTAGATATGCCATTATCGTTACACCTTGTGTTCCTAGTTTGGCCAATCGTAGGGCCAGAATTTTTGTGAACACTCGTGGTGCCGTGGCCAGACCGAAAGGTAAGGCTCTGAACTGAAAATGGCGCCCTTCTACTGCAAGGCGTAGAAATTTCTGGTGGGCCGGACAGATGGGAATATGCAAATAAGCATCCCTTATGTCGATCGAGGCTAACCATTCCTGCCCTTGTAGGGCGGTGGCCACCGATCGGATCGACTCCATCCGAAAAAGTCCTGATATGTAGGAACTAGTTTAGCCCTTTTATATTTAATATGGGCCTCATGTCCCCATTTGGTTTGGGGACTGTGACAAGGTTCGAGTAAAACCCGAACCCGTTTTCTTTCAAGGGAACCTTCATGATTACCCTTGGGGCAATAGTTGCTCTAGTGCCAGAAGGAGGGATCCACTCTTCTGGGGATCGCTTGGCACGTTTGACCTTATAAAATGGGCAGGAGGAACGTCTTTTAACTCCAGCCTGTATCCCAGACTTACTGCGGAGATCACCCATCTCTGATGGTGTCCCGCCAGGTCTCTGTGAACAACTGAAGTCTTCCCCTCACCCGACTGAGTGGGGGCAACCCTTCATGACTTAGGGGGAGGTTTTGTACCTCTCTTGACCCAGGGTTTCTTGTTACCCTGTGATTGTCCCTGATTTCTGCCCCCTGGATTTGACCGCGGAGGCTGTCGGAACTGTTTCACAGCCGATGTGCCAGGGACTGGAGAAGTAGGCCTCTTAAAAGAAGGACTTCTACCCTTGTTCTTAACCGGTAAGAGTGAACTTTTACCGGCAGAAATTTTCTGGATATATTTGTCCAGATCTTCTCCAAATAAGCGTTCTCCATGAAATGGGAAGCTAACCAGCAGTTTTTTACAGGGAGCTTCAGCAGACCAGTTTTTGAGCCACAGAAGCCTACGCATATGTCTACAGACAGCGTAAAGCGGGATGCCTGTTGGATTGTATCCTTTATGGCGTCCACCGCAACACAAGGCTCTAGGCAGGTCAGCTAGGGCAAAAGCCTGCTGATCTGGTAAGTCCCTTAAGACTTGTTTCAACTGATCTTTCACTGCTTGGCAGACTCCAATCGCTGCTACCGCAGGTTGTGTCACCATGCTTGCTGTAGAGAAAGCAGATCTTAGTAAAGACTCCAATTTTTTATCTATTGGGTCTTTGAACATTGGAACATTATCTACTGGACATGTCAGTGATTTGTTAACAGAAGAGATGGCTGCGTCCACTGTAGGGACCCTCCATTTTTTTATGAACTTATCCTCCATGGGATAGATCACCGGAAATCTCTTGGGGGGAGCAAATATTTTATCAGGATGCTCCCAATCCTGGTAAATAAGCCCTTCTAATAAAGGGTGGATTGGGAAGGAACAGACAGCCTGGGGAGCTTTAGCGACCCCAGCGAGGAAACCGTAGTGGATGGTGGTTCCGCCAGAGGCATTTTAAATGCTGATCGGACCATATTAGTCAGAGACTGAACCCATAATCTTTCAGCCTGAGATGCTGAGAAAGGTTCTTCCACTGTTGATTCCACCATAACTGAATCAACCTCATCCTGATCCCCTTCAGGTAGGTCGATCTCTGTGTGGGGCTGTTCCTCCACTAACAGGCACTCTGAAGGAGGAGACGGAGATCGGACGCGCTTTTCCTGTGACAGGGAAGCAGCGATCAATGCTGTTAATCTCTCTTCCAATCCTCCCAGAGTTGAGGATAAAACCTCCTCTGTTATATATACAGGAGCAGGTGGACTGGGGACAGCCGCAGCACCAGGCATTCCTGCGGGGTTTCTACGGCTACTGACCTCTGAATTCTCAGGGGAGATTGGTGCAGTACAAGCATGCCCAATATCCTCAGAGCCCGATGGAGACCCCTTTGGCTTCCTGGAAGATCTATTTCCGGAGCGTCTGGACGACATATCCTTTAAGCACAAAGCTGAGGTATTCCCGTCGTCATACACCAATTTTGCTGGTAATAGTCTAACAAAGTTGCTGCTATATACCAGCTGGTGTCCACTAAAGTGCCTTTCTATGGGGATGCCTGCATCAACCGCCTCTGTGTGCCACTGTTTGTTGCTAGCTCTGTTTGCATCCAGCTGACACTTGTACTGTGTCTTTTAACCATGCTGGGACGCCCGCACATGCGCAGAAGCGCCGCGGCGCGCATCGAGCGTCATCCACCCGCCCCGCCCCTTTTTTTCATAGGAGGCGCGTGCACGCGCCCGCGCGCACGCCCGTGCGCCATTGGCGCCCTTTTCGAAATTCAACAGGGGACTAGGAGCCAGGGCCTTTTTTGCCGGAGGGCCTGTGCGGTGGATGAGCGCAGCAACAGGGCAGAGGAAGTGGATTCCCACAGAGAAACTTACCAGCTGCCTGGATCTTTTGAGTTGAGAAAACCAAAGATCCACATGACAAGAAAAAATGGACTACAGCGGCCTCTAGTGGCTTAACACAGGTACCGCGGTCCCTTTTTTTTTTTTTTTTTTTCTTGACTACTATTAAAATTTTACATTTTCAGTAGTTACAGGCAATCACAGATATTTAGCGGGAATACCTTTAGGTAACAGACAGAAAGACAAATTAGGCTTGGGGGTCCCCCAATAGAACCAAGTTCCTGGGGGCCCCCACTTACCTGATCCCCGCCGCAGGACTTTGTTTGGTCCACAGAAGTCCAAACTTCACCTATCACGGCAGGCATTGTAATTAAACCTTCAGGGACCGGGTTCCCAAGGATTCCACTCCCCTGGACCTGTATAGCACCCTGCACAGACAACATCTTGGTCGTGGGTATGACCAGAGCTCTGGATCCCAGGGTCCAGCCCTCCTAAGAGAAGCATTACAGGCAAAACCTTGCTCTTCTGCTGCAAGGCCCGGGTACCGACCGTTTAGCTATGAAGCTTTTTTGGTGGGATCCGGAACAGCTTACTAAGGCCCAAAAGAACCTGTACGCAAGCCCAGTGAAAACACATGTTACTCTTTGGCCAACACCTTAGACACTGGCAAAAAACTGAGGTGCTCCCGGATGGGAGGGGCTTATATAGGGGAGGGTACTTCCGGTTTGGAATTGGCCAGTGCCAACACCTGAAGGTAATCTATATAACCCATTAGTAATGACTAAGTCGCTCTGTGTCCCGTGATGTACGAAAAAGAAATAGGTGGTACTGGGAAGTGGGTAGGGGGTGGAACCAAGGGACAGTGCGCAGAGGTCGGTAGGGTACAGAGACGAGGGGGGACTCAAAAGGGAGTTCCTGTAACTATTTATTGAGAAAAAAAGGCCTGTATGTGTATATATATATATATACATATACACGCACAGTGTATTGGTTAATAGACATGTGATTGCAATGTTAGCACTGGTAATGACTGGAACTGTTTAACAAAGCTGTTAAAGTAGCAATGACATTTCTGAAAGAGGAGCAAAAGTCCAAGTAGTGGTAGAGGGGCGCTTAACATGGATTTCCAGAGGTTATGAAAATGCAGACAAAGTCATTACTTGAGCCCAACTGGAGTGTATTCGGCAGATCACCACAAAGATGCCGCCCCCCCCCCCCCCCCAGGAGAGAACATTCAGTTGAGAGCTTCTATTGTAATAGGTCAAGCACCAAATTTAAAATATCCTTAGGAGTGCAAAGTCTTTACTGTTACTACTAGTTACAACTAACAGGGCAAAAGACAGCCAATGTGTTTCAGGGGCCAAACAATCCCTCTTCACCAGTGCTAGTGCGTGTACAGTATATGTAAAGCAATGCATACATTGCCGGCGCTATATAAGTACATGTAATACATACAGCTCCTTGAAAAAGTATTCCTACCCCTTGAAATTTTCCACATTTTGTCACCTTACAATCAAAAACGTAAATATATTTTATAGGGATTTTATTTGATAGACCAACACAAAGTGGCACATAATTGTGAAGTGGAAGGAAAATTATAAATGTTTTTTAATTTTTTGTTTATAATTAAATATGTGAAAAGTGTGGGGTGCATTTGTATTCAGCCCCCCTGAGTCAATACTTTGTAGAACCACCTTTCTCAGCAAATACAGCTGCAAGCCTTTTTGGGGATGTCTCTACCAGCTTTGCACATTTAGAGAGTGACAGGTTTGCCCATTCTTCTTTGCAAAATAGCTCAAGCTCTATCAGATTGGATGGAGAGCGTCTGTGAACAGCAATTTTCAAGTCTTGCCACAGATTCAATTGGATTTAGGTCTGGACTTTGACTGGGCCATTCTAACACATGAATATGCTTTGATCTAAACCATTCTATTGTAGCTCCGGCTGTATGTTAAGGGTTATTGTCCTGCTGGAAGGTGAACCTCCGCCCCAGTCTCAAGTCTTTTTGCAGACTATAACAGGTTTTCTTCTAAGATCGCCCTGTATTTGGCTACATCCATCCTCCCATCAACTCTGACCAGCTTCCCTGTCCTGCTGAAGAAAAGCATCCCCACAACATGATGCTGCCACCACCATATTTCATGGTGGGGAGCATGTGTTCAGGGTGATGTGCAGTGTTAGTTTTCTGCCACACATAGCGCTTTGCTTATAGGCCAAAATTTTTGTCTCATCTGACTAGAGCGCCTTCTTCCACATGTTTGTTGTGTCCCTATATGGCTTCTTGCAAACTGCAAACGGGATTTCTTATGATTTCCTTTAAAAAAAATTGGCTTTCTCCTTGCCACTCTTCAATAAAGGCCAAATTTGTGGCGTGCAAGACTTATAGTTGTCCTGTGGACATATTCTCCCCACCTGAGCTGTGGATCTCTGCAACTCCTCCAGAGTTACCATGGGCTGCTTCTCCGAGTAATGTTCTCCCTGCCCAGTCTGTCAGTTTAGGTGGGCGGTCATATCTTGGTAGCTTTGCAGCTGTGCCATACTCTTTCCATTTTCAGGTGATGGATTGAACAGTGCTCCGTGAGATGTTCAAAGTTTGGAATACTTTTTTATAACCTAACCCTGCTTTAAACTTCTCCACAACTTTATCCCTGACCTGTCAAATGTGTTTCTTGGCCTTCATGATGCTGTTTGTTCACTAAGGTTCCCCAACAAACCTCCGAGGGCTTCACAGAACAGCTGTATTTATACTGAGATTAAATTGTTTATTTATAAACAATAGTCAGTACTGGTGTTCACAGTAGAAGTTGCCATTTCTATACAAGCACAGATTGTTGTTCATAACATCCTCTGCCTGCAAAGCAGTACTGACATGGTGCTCACAAGGATTTGTTTATCAACAAAGCCATATCAGTAAGAGGTGTCACTGCATTTACTATTTTTAATAGCCTTTGTTAAAAAAAAAAAAAAATACAATAACTGCTAAATTTATAGCTGTCCCATTGAGTGTCTTAATTAGCTGAACTGTTACTAAAAAAATACTAATTCCCAAACAAGCTTAACCACTTCTCTACTGTGCACGAAAACCCCCTTCCTGCCCAAGCCATTTTTCAGCTTTCAGCGCTGTCACACTTTGAATGACAATTGCGCGGTCATGCGACGTGGCTCCCAAACGAAATTTGTGTCCTTTTTTTCCCACAACTAGAGCTTTCTTTTGGTGGTATTTGATCACCTCTGCGGTTTTTATTTTTTGCGCTATAAACAAAAGAAGAGCGTCCAGTTTGGAAAAAAAACACTATTTTTTACTTTTTGCTATAATAAATACCCATTTTTTTTTTTTAATAAAATTTTTCTCAGTTTAGGCCGATACCTATTCTTCTACATATTTTTGGTAAAAAAAAAAATCGCAATAAGCGCGTATTGATTGGTTTGCGCAAAAGTTATAGTGTCTACAAAATAGGGGATAGATTTATAGCATTTTTATTTTTTTATTAGTAATGGCGGCGATCTGCGATTTTTTTATTGTGACTGCGATATTGCGGCGGACACATCGGACACTTTTGACACATTTTTGGGACCATTCACATTTATACAGCGATCCCTGCTATAAAAATGCATTGATTACTGTATAAATGTGATTGGCAGGGAAGGGGTTAACCACTAGGGGGCGGGAAGGGGTTAAATATGTTCCCTCAAAGTGTTCTTACTGTGGGGGAGGGGACTGACTGGGGGAGGTGACCGATGGTTGTCCCTATGTACAAGGGACACACCATCGGTCCCCTCTCCCTCACAGGACGTGGATCTCTGTGTTTAAAAGGGAATTAAACTTTTGTTTTTCAGATCCATACTTACCTAGGTAGATGCAGCATCGGTCCAATGCTGCATCTGTCCCCCGGCGCTTCTGCACTGAGAACCGAGCGATCGAACACCGATGATTGCTCGGTTTTCACAGCTCCACGAGCAGAGAGCTGTAGATTGTCAGTCACAGCTCTCTGCTCTTCCCCCGGGGCGGCCAGCTCAGGCTCTCAGCGGCTTGTTGAGAGGCTGAGCCAGGTGTCGGTCCAGGCACCTGGCGGATCCAGACTTTATCACCACAATAAAATCTGGATCCGCCAGACTGACCTGGACTGACTTCCGTGACGTCAGCAGAGAGCGGACTTCAGCCCGCTCTCTGCTGAAAATGGGTCACAGGAGTGCAAAACAAACTGAACTCCTGTGATCCACACAAGCTTTGGCTGGACTTCTCCTTTAAGTGATTTGATAACCACATACGTTTTAAGCACATTAGTGAAAGATACAGATTTAAAAAGTCAACAACAAATTATATTTTATAGCAATGGGGAATGCTGTTTTTGTTTTACGCAGTATTATATGAAAACATACACTACATTGTACGTGTGGACATAAATATGAAGCCACCTCTACATTACTACTTTATGAAAATGACAAGCAATACCTGTGTTTCCGTTTCTTCTTCTGTGCGGTGCTCATTAGCTCTTTGGCAGGCACTTTCAGAATGAGTGAATCTTTAACAGCAAACTGAAAAACCTTAAAAAATACAAGTACAATTATATACATCCATCATCACTTCATCATATATGCCATGATCATCAAGGTAATTGTTGGCTGTGCGAACAGTCATGAAATGCAGCCTAAGTGCACAGCTAGTGGTGGGCTTTGTTATGAAACAACCCAGCATGCACTGCACACTGAATCATAGAACAACCTGTATAAAAATGGACATTTGTAAAATAACTCTTTAAAAAAATAAATAATTGGGGGCCTGCCCAGCTACCACGCGTCAACATGGTATCCCACACAGGCTCTCTGGACACAATTACCGCCTCCCGCCAGGTATTCCAGAGGTCATGGCGGTGATTGCCTCCTGTCAGACTGCCCATAGCCACCTGCCAGACAAACCTCACCAACAAAATTGAGGCTGTGCAGTTAGATAAGGGACTTATCCGTCAGGATTTGGACAATGTCCGTTCTCGCCTAACTACTGCTGAGGTGCGAGTAGGCCACGTGGAAGACATGGTGGCGGTACATGATGGGGCACCCTGCATGCTGAAATCCAAACTGAAACACTGGAATACAAGGCGGAGGATGCTGAAAATCGATGTCGCCGGAATAACATCCGTATTATTGGCCTGGCGGAGGGAGCTGAGGGTAAAAATCACACAGGATTTGTTGAAGAGCTCCTGCGCTCCCTCCTGCCTGCGGCCCAGTTGTCGCCATATTTCATCATGGAAAGAGCTCATTGCATGCTCACCACAGCCGTGCCCGCAAGGAGCCCCTCCACGCACCTTTGTACTATGGCTCCTTAACTTTAGGGATCGCAATGAGATATTGCGGGCAGCAAGACTGGCAGGTGAGATACACCAGAAGAATAATCGGCTGATGATGTTTCCTGACTATTCTGTGGAGACGCAAAAACTCTGCAGGTCTTTTGACTCTGTTAAAGCCGCCCTCCATACCAGCATAGCGTACTCTTCCTGGCCAAGCTGAGAGTTGTGGATGGGGAAACAGCCCGTTTCTTTACCTCTCCAAAGGATGCAGCGGACTGGCTGGAATCCCTGCCTCCACAGGGATGAAGACACTTGGATCAGCAGAAGCTGGGATCTTATCCTACCTTATGCTTCCCTTTATTTGTCCGGCAGCCTCTCTACTCTTGGCGATGCCTCTGGAGTTGGGGGAGTCAGTCTTTCTTCCCCTTTGTTTTGCTTTAAGGGACTGATCCTTTATACTGCTTTATCCTTTGGAATTTGGGGAGCTCTGTCCCCAACTGCAGCTCCCTACCAGATGGCTGAGAGATGGCAGCACCATTGCTGCAAGACTCTCATAAGGTTCGTGCCCCTGGTATACTCCAGGTGATTACTCTGACTCAGGTGCGCTACATGGTGCAAGCTCAGTTTACAGTTTCCTCAAAGTCTGGCTGTGGACCCTATAGAGGAACTACTGGCCCAAGACTGTTTGTCCAAACCTTTATCTGCCCTATACTTTGACCTATTAAGTGTTGACTTTCCTAAAATGGACCGCCTTAGGGAAAGATGGAAGGCTGACATACCTGGAGTTGACAGGGAAGACTGTCTGGGGAAAAGTGCTAAATTATTAATATCCTCCCGGGATAGGTTGATCCAGGTAAAATTTCTACACAGGGTCTACCATATGCCCTTGAGGTTGCATGGTATTTATCCTGGGAGGACCTCGGAGTGCACTGTTGTGGGGGAAGACGTTGGCACATATTTTCATATGTTCTGGAGTTGTCCGGGAGTAGCCCGCTTTTGGGTGGAGGTGGTCGACCTTGTGAACGTCCGCCTCCAGCTGACCCTCCGAATTACTCCCAAATTTTTGCTATTAGGTATTCATGATGATGATCAAAGTACTAGATACACTAAACTGTTAATTTTGTTTTGGTTATACTATGCTAGGAGAGAAATAATTCTTAGGTGGAACTCCCGATCTCCTCCGTAGTCTCTTGAGAAAAGTCAATTAACTCTGCTATTCCTATGTACAAACTAGCGTATGTCAATAGAAATTGCTCTAAGAATAATGAGCGAGTATGGCAGCCCTGGACCGCATAGAGAGGGGATATACCCTGTGAATTCTGTTCCTTACAGGTTGGCTGCTATGGTCCCTCACATGCATACTTACCTTTTTCTGCTGTAGGGTGTTAAAGTGTTTCTATGTCTTTTTTTATTAAAGTTTACTTTTGGTTAGATGTCTCTGCTCCTCCAACATTGTCAATGTATTTCATATAACTCTAATTATGTCCATGCTGTATTCAACTACTGTATCATGCCTATGTTTCAATAAAGCAACATCCTGTTTTTGTTTTAAAAAAAAAAAGGCTTTGTCCTATATGCAGGCAAAATATATACCATCTTGTATCCTGCCCTCCTAATTTACAATTTGCAGATTAACCAAGGCTCCCATACCTGCTTGCATGTCTTGGTGCCCATAAGTTTAGCAATAGAGCAGAAATTGTTGAAGTAAGTTCCATGGAAAACCCGAAAGAGAGATTCCTCAGCTCCAGACCACTGCACTGGCTCACTGGGCTCTGAAACATCTGGCAGTTCTCCACTCCCACTCCCCTGCCTCTGCCTAGTGGGTGTTTGGCAACGTGAATTACCCTCTGAAAAAAAGACATGTGTACATCAAAAGATCAAATAATTTTTTTTTATTTTGACTTGCCTGTAATTTCCATATCTTGGAGTACAGTACAAAACAATGGTTGGATATTCATAGACCCCAAGTTGTAGGGTTCTCCCTTCAGGTGATTGGACACTGACAAATCTTTGCTGGACATGATCACTGGGAATACCCCTAAAACCCCACCGTATTCTGTGAGAGTTTTTTTTAGCAAGCACTGCAGAGTAACACAAGAACAGAGGAGAAGGTAGCCTGTGTCTTGTATTGCACTCCAAGATATGGAATTTATAGGTAAGCGAAATATTCTTTTTATCTTAATCGTACAGTACAGGACATAGGTTGGTTATTCATAGACTCTGGGACCTGCCAAAGTAATGAAAAAGGGTGGTTAACAACAGGGCAAACCGAACTGTGCCAACAATAACAAGGGTCAATGGACCTAATTCAGAGTGGTGCTGCTGCAAGAACCTTGTGGACGAAAGCTGTATCTGCAGAAACTTGGACATCCACCTATAAGAACTTGTGGCATGTATGAACTGAAGACCAGATGGTGGCCTTGCAAAACTTGGCAACAAAGGCTTGATATCGGAATGCCCAGGAAACACCTCTGGTTGACTGAGCATGTAAGAGTGCTGGAGGTGTTTTATCCTGGCAACGGTGGATTTTGAAGCAGGATGTCCTTTACAGGCCCTGATGACAAAAACAAGAGTAAAGCCTCGTACACACGAATGAGTTTCTCGGCAAGAAACGACAAGAAAACTGCCGAGATAGCTTTCTTGCCGAGAAATTCGTTCGTGTGTATGGTTTCTCGTCAAGAAAACCGACAAGAACCTCGAAGAGAAATATAGAGAACCTGCTCTCTATTTTCTCGTCGAGATTCTCGTCAGCCTGTTTCTCGACGAGAAAATTGTGTGTGTGTACACTTACCTGTCTGCCGGAAAGCCCGCGCATGCTCGAAATGACTTTGACGCATGCGCAGTAGCTTCCTAGGCATAGATAGGGTGTAGCAAGATGGCGGCGATGGCATCGAATGTGACGAGCGCACGCTCGTCGTAGTCAATGACGTCACCGCGTTCGCTCCATTCAAAGAACCGCGGGTTCTTTGAAAGGAGCGTCTGTACACTCGGCCGGGACAAGTTTCTTGTCCAAGAATCTCGTCAAGAAAAACGACGTGTTTTTTCTTGACAAGATTTTCGGCCGTGTGTACGAGGCTTGAGTCAGTCTTTCTGATAGAATTTCTGGCTTTGAGATAAGCTTTGATAGCTCTGACAATGTCCAGACAATGAAGAGCAATCAGGGCACAAAGAGGGAGAGTGGAAGGTCGATACTACCTTTGATAAAAAAAGTAAATCTGTGTCAAAGTCAAGACTAATTTGTCTTTGTAAGGGATCAGAAGTGGCTCTTTGCAAGAGAGATCATCCAAAGCGAGCTCCCTGATGGGTTAAAGGGTGGTTTCTGAAGGGTAGAAAGAACCAAATTAAGATGTCAAGGAAGCACAGGGTTGTGTAAGTGTGGTCTAATCTGAGAAACACCATAAACTCTTTTTTACAAGAGAAAATTAATCCAGATCTTTTTCAAACAACATTGGCCTAAACCTATCTCTTAAAGCCTCATACACACGATCCAACTTCATGGCCATAATTGTCTGACAGACGTGTTGTGTCGGATAATCCAACCGTGTGTATGCTCCATCAGATAATTATTGGCTGAAATAATGACAACAAAAGTTGGCTGTTCATGCTCACCAATTGATGAGCAATAAATCTGTTACATCGGTTTATTCGATCGTGTGTACGCAAGTCCGTCCAACTAAAATCCGATGTACAAACACGCATGCTCAGAACCAATGTTAAACATCAGCCAACAATAGCAGAAGTTGCCCAAAGGGTGGCGGTAAAGAGCTGAAAAACCACGTGGTTTGGTGAATGTCGGCTGAAAATGTTGTGCCGTGTGTATGCAGAACAAGTTCACGGCCAATGCCCTTCGGACCAAAATCCACGAAAATGTTGGTTGAAAGTCCGATCATGTGTACAAGGCTTAAGAGTGCTTAAGGCCAAATTCTGGTCAAGAACTGACTGTAGGAAGTCAAGAAAGCAAGGCACAAAGTAATTTCTGAGATTGAAGTACCTCTCTCCTGCTCACACCAGGCAAAAAAGGATTTCCAGGTACAACAGTATTTTTTTTCTCAAAGTGGCTTTTCAGGCTTTGTGCAATGTGGGAATGACTCATTGTGGGAGATTTACTAAAACTGATGCACACATAATCTGGTGCAGCTGTGCGGATTTATACGACACGACTTTCATCCTACTTTGCTCTGCGACATCTGTCCTACATTGGTCCGACATTGGTCCGACATTGGTCCGACATCCATCCGACATTCATGAACAGGATACTACTTTGATCCGACATTGTGCTAGTCTGACTTGTCCTTTGACCAATCAAAACAATCCCAGGGTGAGATAAATTCCTTTTACTGCTGCTGTAATCACAATGTCGGATGCCAAAGTCGTATGGTTAGGACAAGGATCCGACTTTGATCCGACTTCAATGATAGTCAATGGGCTGAAGTCGGATCAAAGTCGGACAGAAGTAGTACAGGGAGAATTTTTAATGTCGGACCGACATGTGTCGGACCAGTTAAGACGGCTCCCATAGGGAAACATTGATTTTCACACGTCATGCGACATGAGCTCCTAATGTCGGAGCGTTTGTCGCCCCAGTGTGAACCAGGCCTTAGGCTTGGACAATAAAACCTGGAAGCTGATAGGTTACTATGCACAGCTGCACCAGTCTCTTTGTGCACCAGTTTTAGTAAATCTCCCCCATTTACTCGAGTAATTTCCTCAAGACCTGAGTTTCAACAGCAATGCTGTTAAAGCCAGTGGCTGACAGGCAGGATGGAAGAAGGAGGCCTAAAACAGAAAGTCTGGCCTGTTTGGAAGAGGCTAGAGGTCATCTTCTATATGTTTGAGAACAGTGCCTTGAAAAAGTATTCATACCCCATGACATTTTCCACATTTTGTCATGTTACAACCAAAAATGCAAATGTATTTTATTGGGATTTTATGTGATAGACCAACACAAAGTGGCATATAATTATGAAGTGGAAGGAAAAAGATAAATGGTTTTCCAAATTTTTTGCAAATAAATATCTGAAAAGTGTGGTGTGCATTTGTATTCAGCCCACTTTACTCTGATAACCCTAAGAGCAGTTTCACACTGGGGCGGTGGGTGCGGTGGCGGTATAGCGCCGCTATTTTTAGTGGCGCTATACCGTCGGGATTGCGGAGGTATTCGGCCGCTAGCGGTGCAGTTTTAACCCCCGCTAGCGGCCGAAAAAGGGTTAATACTACCCCGCAAACCGCAGCTACAGCCGCGGTTTGCGGGCAAAATTACCGTGGTGTCCCATTCATTTCAATGGGAAGGAGCGGTGGAGGAGCGGTAAGCACACCGCTCCTCTCACCACTCCAAAGATGCGGCTAGCAGGACTTTTTTTCATGTCCTGTTAGCGCACCGCTCCAGTGTGAAAGCCCTCGGGGCTTTCACATTGGAGAGACAGCAGCCGCTGTTTAGGCTCGGTTTGCAGGCGCTATTTTTAGCACAATAGCGCCTGCAAACCGCCCCAGTGTGAAAGGGGCCTAACTAAAATCTAGTGGAACCAATTGCCTTCCGAAGTCACCTATTTAATAAATAGAGTCCACCTGTGTGTAATTTAACCACTTGCTTACTGGGCACATATACCCCTTTCCTGCCCAGGCGAAATTTCAGCTTTTGGCACTGTCACACTTTGAATGACAATTGCGCGGTCGTGCGACGTGGCTCCCAAACAAAATTGACGTCCTTTTTTTTCCCACAAATAGAGCTTTCTTTTGGTGGTATTTGATCACCTCTGTGGTTTTAATTTTTTGCGCAATAAACAAAAAAAGAGCGACAATTTTGAAAAAAAACACAATATTTTTTACTTTTTGCTATAATAAATATCCCAATTAAAAAAAAAAAAAAAAAAAAATTTTCTTAGGCTGATACGTATTCTTCTACATATTTTTAGTTAAAAAAAAATCACAATAAACGTATAGTGATTGGTTTGTGCAAAAGTTATAGTGCCTACAAAATAGGGGATAGAATTATGACATTTTTTTTATTATTATTTTTTTTTACTAGTAATGGCGGTTATCTGCGATTTTTGGCAGGACTACCATATTACGGCAGACACATCGGACACTTTTGACACATTTTTGGGACCATTCACATTTATACAGCGAACAGTGCTATAAATATGCACTGATTACTGTATAAATGTGACTGGCAGGGAAGGGGTTAACACTAGGGGCGAGGAAGGGGTTAAATGTGTTCCCTAGGATTGATTCTTACTGTGGGGGGAGGGGACTGACTAGAGGAGGTGACCGATCTGTGTCCCTATGTACAAGGGACACAGCATCAGTATCCTCTCCCTGACAGGACATGGATCTGTGTGTTTACACACACAGATCCACGTCCTTGGCTGTGTAACGGGCAATCGCGGGTACCTGGCGGACATCGTGGCCACCAGGCATGCGCATCGGCACCTCAGTGACGTGGCGGGCGCGTGCCCCCCAGTGGTCGGAGGAGCAAAGGCCGTCAATAGACGCTCCCGGATTTGTAGAGACACATTGTAGCCGTCATTTGTCAATGGCCCGGTACTCAAGAAGTTAATCTCAGTATAAATACAGCTGTTCTGTGAAGCCCTCAGTGGCTTGTTAGAGAACCTTGGTGAACAAACAGCATCATGAAGGCCAAGGAACACACCAAATAGGTCAGGGATAAAGTTGTGGAGAAGTTTAAAGCAGGGTTAGGTTATAAATAAAATATCCTATTCTCATGAAGCACTGTTCAATCCATCATCCTCGAAAGGAAAGAGTATGGCACAACTGCAAACCTACCAAGACATGGCTGTCCACCTAAACTGACAGGCTGGGCAAGGAGAGCATTAATCAGAGAAGCAGCCAAGAGGCCCATGGTAACTCTGGAGAAGCTGCAGAGATCCACAGCTCAGGTGGGAGAATCTGTCCCTAGGACAACTATGCGTCATGCACTCCACAAATCTGGCCTTTATGGAAAAGTGGCAAGAAGATAGCCATTGTT
Organism: Rana muscosa; assembly: GCA_029206835.1. NCBI lineage: Eukaryota > Metazoa > Chordata > Amphibia > Anura > Ranidae > Rana > Rana muscosa. The sequence continues at coordinate 119,862,451 of CM055128.1, forward strand.
AAAAGAAAGCCATAAGAAGTCCTAATTAATGTTTGTGAGAAGTCATATGGGGGACACAGCAAACATGTGGAAGAAGGTGCTCTGGTCAGATGAGACCAAAATTTAACTTTTTGACCTAAAAGCAAAACGTTATGCGTGGCGGAAAACTAACACTGCACATCTCCCTGAACACACCATCCCCACCGTGAAACATGGTGGTGGCAACATCATGCTGTGGGAAAAAAATTCTTAACCAGGGACAGGGAAGCGGGTCAGAATTGATGAGAAGATGGATGGAGCCAAATACAGGGCATTCTTAGAAGAAAACCTGTTAGAGTCTACAAAAGACTTGAGACTGGGGCGGAGGTTCACCTTCTAGCAGAACAACGACCCTAAACATTCAGCCAGAGCTACAATGGGATGGTTTAGATCAAAGAATATTCATGTGTGAGAATGGCTCAGTCAAAGTCCAGACCTAAAGCCAATTGAGAATCTGTGGCAAGACTTGAAAATTGCTCTTCACAGACGCTCTCCATCCAAACTGACAGAGCTTGAGCTATTTTGCAAAGAAGAATTGGAAAAAATGTCACTCTTTAGATGCGCAAAGCTGGTAGAGACATACCCAAAAAGACTTGCAGCTGTAATTGCAGCGAAAGGTAGTCCTACAAAGTATTGACTCAGGGGGGCTGAATACAAATGCACGCCACACTTCTGGCGTGGGACGTCCCAAAGCAATGTCAAAGAACGAGGGGTGGGAACAGTATCAAGGAAAAAACAAACTACACCCCAAACAAGCAGAGCTCCTCAACGGAGGAGTTGCAACTTTAAACAGCCGCCTGCAAAACCTTGCGGCCGAAGGAAGCATCAGAAGATGCAGCCACATCAACCTTATTAAACTTTGAAAAGGTATGTGCGGACGACCAGGTCGCCGCCTTGCACTCTTGTGCAACAGACGCTTGATGTCGGAAAGCCCAGGAAGCACCAATTGCCCTGGTTGTATGCGCCGTACCCGGAAAGGGAGGCGCCCGCCCATTAAGGACATAGGCCTGTATGACAGTCTGCCTGATCCACCGGGAAATGGTGGCAGATGAAACCGATTGGCCCTGGTTTGGACCAGACACAGACACAAACAGCGAGTCAGACTTCCGAATCGAAGCCGTAACAGACAGGTACACCCGCAAGGCACGTACCACGTCCAACGTGTGGAGCGCAAACTCTCTGGAATGCGAAGGACTAGGACATAAAGGTGGAAGGCAGAGACCACCTTCGGGAGAAAAGAAGGCTGGGGGCGTAGCACCGCCTTATCCTTATGGAGGACCAAGTATGGCGGTTTGCAAGACAAGGCTGCCAATTCAGAAACCCTTCAGACAGAAGTAATGGCTACTAGGAAAGCCACCTTCTGAGACAAAGTTAAGAGAGGAATCTCTCTGATGTTCTCAAAAGGAGGTTCCTGAAGAACCGAGAGCACCAAATTCAAATCCCAAGGAGGAAGAGGTGGTTTAATAGGGGGGAGCACATGGCTTCTTTCCGCCCACCTTAGGATGTGAGCGACCTCGGACACCGCAGCTGAGCTCCGATTTCCCCCCTGATGGTTGACATAAGCCACCACCGTGGCGTTGTCCGACTGGATCCTGACTGAGCGTCCCTGCAGTTTCCTTGACCACGAGGAGAGGCACAGTCTGATTGCTCGGAGTTCCTGGACATTGATCGGCAGACAGGACTCGTCCGGAGTCCAGAGCCCTTGAGCTGACAGAACTCCCCAGACTCCACCCCAGCCCGAAAGACTGGTGTCTGCCGTGATCACAGTCCACTGGACAGGAAGGAACTAATTCCCTGACCGAAGGGCCGGGGATCTCAGCCACCACATCAGGGATGCCCTGACCAGGTGACTCACCTGGATCTGACGATCCAGTGATAATGGAGACTTGTTCCAGCAAGATAGGATCTCCTTTTGTAAGACTCAAGTGTGGAATTGGGCATGCGGCACCGCCTCGAAGGAAGCCACCATGAGTCCCAGGACCTTCATGCAAAAACGGAGTGACGACCATTTGCGGGACATCAGCATCCGTACCGCAGATTGAAGAGTCTGTAATTTTTCTAAGGGTAGAAATACCCTCACCTCCGAGGAGTCCAGGATCAATCCTAGGTACTCCAGATGCCGAGTCGGAACCAGGACCGACTTCTGAATGTTCCACAGCCAGCCGAATTCTCGGAGGACCTGACTGGCTATCACCACATTTTCCTCTAATTCTGAGCCAGAGTCTGCTCTCAGAAGAAGATCGTCTAGATAGCCCACGATAGCAATGCCTTGCTGTCTCAGCAAAGCTAGAATCGGGGCAAGCACCTTGGTGAAAACCCGCGGTCCTGACGCCAAACCGAAGGGAAGAGCCATAAACTGATAGTGGGAAGGAGGACATACCGTGCTTAAATGGATGAAGAGAAATAAAAAATGATTGAATGAATAGATTGATGAACCCTAAAAATGCAGCAAACTCACACGTGTAGACCAAACACCAATATGCAGAAAAAAAGGAAAAAAGAGCTGCGCAAACCTGTATACAGTGAATATACAATCTAACAATAATCTGGAAATATTGTGCAATAACTATAACTTAATATAGTGACAAAAAAATATTGACAAAAATATAATAATATATGGTATGATATGATAAACCGACACATTAATCGAGTTTGACCCCAAAGGAATAACGGTTAATCATATAACTGTCCATATAAGAGTCCATATAAATTCTGAACATATACGAATTGCAATGCAAATTGGAAGAAGGGTGAACTCCTAAATTGCACCAAAAGAATGCAAACGTGCACCACCACCAAAATAATGTGCTTACCAGAGGCAAGCTATTGGAATGCCAAACTATGAATCACTCGCTTCCTTGCAGTAGATGGATATCCAAGGATGGAAAGGAACTCTTGCGATATTGGAACTCAGTATTCACCAGTCATAAAAATGAGAAGGGGAAACCACATAGTGTATATCGTCCAAACAGCATTTATTCAAATAAAAAGGTGGTAACTTCCATCAAGTAGGTAAAATTCAGGCATAAAAACATGGGAAGAGCCGGCCGGCATGCAGTCTACCGTTCAGCGATGACATCAGCGCGTCAACCTCCCGACATACGTTTCGCTATAGGTAGCGTCGTCTGGGGAACGCTGCCACCTTTTTATTTGAATAAATGCTGTTTGGACGATATACACTATGTGGTTTCCCCTTCTCATTTTTATGACTGGTGAATACTGAGTTCCAATATCGCAAGAGTTCCTTTCCATCCTTGGATATCCATCTACTGCAAGGAAGCGAGTGATTCATAGTTTGGCATTCCAATAGCTTGCCTCTGGTAAGCACATTATTTTGGTGGTGGTGCACGTGTGCATTCTTTTGGTGCAATTTAGGAGTTCACCCTTCTTCCAATTTGCATTGCAATTCGTTTATGTTCAGAATTTATATGGACTCTTATATGGACAGTTATATGATTAACCGTTATTCCTTTGGGGTCAAACTCGATTAATGTGTCGGTTTATCATATCATACCATACATTATTATATTTTTGTCAATATTTTTTTGTCACTATATTAAGTTATAGTTATTGCACAATGAACTGATAGTGGTCTTCGCCTATCGTGAAGCGCAAAAACGTCTGGTGACTTCATGCAGTGGCGGCCTTGCTTGCCGGCTTGTTTGGCTTACGCACCCAGGGACGCTTCTGTCCTCCAGCCGCACTCTTGTCAGTCTGGGAGAATTTTCCTGCGGGATCTGACTGGCGAAAAAAAAACCGAGTGGGAAAGGAAGGACCCGGCTTACGGCGCGGCTCCTTTGCCTTAGTAGGCTGAGGAAGAAGGGTGCTCTTACCCCCCGTGACATTTTTAATAATGTCATCCAGGGAAGCACCAAATAGCCTTCCGCCCTTGAAAGGCAAATCCGTCAGGAGCTTCTTAGAGGCGAGGTTAGTAGACCAGCATTTTAACTAGATCAGGCGACGCAAAACCACCGCAGACACTGAGGCCCTAGAGATTAGGGGGGCAACGTCCATAGTGGGATCGCACACATACACCAGGCCCTGTACCATTTGGTCGGCCAGTGCAATGCAATCCGGAGGAAGATTATGCTCCTGCACAGTCTGGTGCAGAATCTTCGCCCATTCCGTGAGTGTCTGAGACACCAGGGTCGCCGCTACAAGAGGACGTAGCGTGGATCCCAGCATGGTGAACATGGCTCTGCTCACCACTTCCGACCTCCTATCAGTAGGGTCCGTAAAGGCAGGAGTCCCCTCAACCGGGAGAGTTGTGGATTTATTCAATCGGGCGACCGGGGGATCGACCACCGGAGGAGAGGCCCATTTTTTAATCAGGCTCTCCTCAAAGGGGTACCTAGCCGCCAGACGCTGCGAGACCGCAAAGGACTTCTGCGGTTTGTCCCAAACCTGGTCTATGAGTCTGTCAAAGAAAGGTGTATAGGGAAAAACCTTCTTAGAAAGATTAACTTTAAATGAACCAAAGGAGACTGCCTCCACCAGAGGTTCTTCAGCCGCATCCTCCAGCTTGAGAGTGTCCCTCACAACATCAATGAGTTCACTAACAAGCTTCCTGTCATGTATTGACCCAGATAAGGAGTCTTCCTCACAAGGGATGTCCTGGTCAAAAATACCCCAAAATTCAGAGCTAGGGTTCTGTGCCGCAGCAATGCCCATATCAGAATCAGAGCACTCCCCTGGAGATGGTGTGAGGAGAGGGCGCTTTAAAGCTCACTTGCGCTCGCACGCCGCTTCCATCCTGGCAACAAATGATTCCAGGACTGCCGACAACTGGTCCATAGGTACCGCATGTGCAGAAGCACTGCCAGTTGCCTCTGACATGAATGGGGAAGCAGGTGACACTGACTCCATGATACCACAGCACACTCTAAGACTTTGTCAAAATGTGAGAAAAAAAGTCCACCCTCCGGCTGCACTGACTGTGGGGGGTTACCCAGGGGACTCACCAACCCGGCTAGGACCGCTCGGTTCTGCTGCCTGTGTCCTGCTCCCAGCACGAGTGAACAGTGAAGTGACTGTGAGGAGAATTGCGCCGTTCTTAGGCAGCGATAAAGGCCAACTAGCACAAAAAAAGCATGCGACTTCAAGAAAATGGCCCCCGCAATGATAAGTGCGCCACAGCGTGGCCACGGCAAGATGGCTGCCAATGCAATTTTCAATATAAAAGAAAAAACATAGTAAAACATGGCGCCCAGTGGCGCAAGAAAAAACATAAGGCCCAAGTTGACATAAAAAGCATCCCCACATAGAATGCAGACCCCCACGGACCCCCACCGGGAGAGAATGACCCCCAGGCACCCCCAGTCAGCGGACGTCAGAGCAAGGTGACAGAGAGTAGTAAAAACAAGGGGGAGACAGGGAAACCCCCCTACCATAGGAACACACAGCATGTACTCACCTGCTGAGGCAGGGGAAACAGTACTTACCCGTCCAGCTAGGACCCACTGGTGTGTTCCTGACAGGCCTATCACAGTGCAGTACTGAGTAGCTGTCGGCCCGGTCCACTGTGAAAGATACAGCAAAACTGTTCAGACATATGTGGACCCTGGAGCAAAAAGCTCACCGGCCACACCTGGGGACGTGGGGTATGTCGTGGACTAAGCTCACGCTGAGTGAGGATCAGCACGCTTGATGGTCGGACTGGAAAGACTACGAGGATAGCAACTACCCAACCCGTTGCCCAGCCGACTGTTGATAGAAGAATTCTCAAAAATAAAATAATAAAAATTCAAAAAGGAATAAAAATATTTCTTCAAGAGACTGGCTCTGAAGAGAGCCACGTTCTCTCCTCTGCTAGGCAGAAAAAAACTGAGGCTGCTGGCTGCAGGTAGGAGGGATATGTCCGGAGGGACCGCCCCCTGGGCGGGGCTTTTTCAGCTCTGGTAATAGAATGTATGTTAAAACATTTAACATTCTGCGTAGTCTTCTCCTATGAGCAGGAACATAACCCACTTTGTCAAGATTGAAGATGCTGTGTCAGTTCATGGACGGTAAGAGAAAATACATTTACAGTGCCTTGCAAAAGTATTCACCCCCCTTGGCTTTTTACCTATTTTGTTACATTACAGCCTTTAGTTCAATGTTTTTTTTAATTTGAATTATATGTGATGGATCCGAACACAATAGTCTAGGTTGGCGAAGTAAAATTAGAAAAATATATACATAAAGCTATTTTTGAGAAATAAAAAACTGATAATTGGCATGTGCGTATGTATTCACCTCCTTTGTTATGAAGCCCATACAAAGCTCTGGTGCAACCAATTACTTTCAGAAGTCACATAATTAGTGAAATGATATCCACCTTTGTGCAATCAAAGTGTCACATGATCTGTCATTACATATACAGACCTTTTTGAAAGGCCCCAGAGGATGTAACACCTAAGCAAGAGGCACCACTAACCAAACACTGCTATGAAGACCAAGGAACTCTCCAAACAAGTAAGGGACAATGTTGTTGAGAAGTACAAGTCAGGGTTAAGTTATAAAAAAATATCAAAATCTTTGATGATCCCTAGGAGCACCATCAAATCTATCATAACCCAATGGAAAGAACATGGCACAACAGCAAACCTGCCAAGAGACGGCCACACACCAAAACTCACGTACCGGGCAAGGAGGGCATTAATCAGAAAGGCAGCACAGAGACCCAAGGTAACCCTTGAGGAGATGAAGAGTTCCACAGCAGAGACTGGAGTATCTATACATAGGACAACAATAGGCCGTATGCTCCATAGAGTTGGGCTTTATGGCAGAGTGGCCAGAAGAAAGCCATTACTTTCAGCAAAAAACTAAATGGTACGTTTTGAGTTTGCGAAAAGGCATGTGGGAGACTCCCAAAATGTATGGAGGAAGGTGCTCTGGTCTGATAAGACTAAAATTTATATTTTTGGCCATCAAAGAAAACGCTATGTCTGGCGCAAACCCAACACATCACATCACCGAAAGAACACCACCCCCACAGTGAAACATGGTGGTGGCAGCATCATGTTGTGGGGATGTTTTTCAGCAGTCGGGATTGGGAAATTGGTCAGAGTTGAGGGAAAGATGGATGGTGCTAAATACAGGGATATTCTTGAGCAAAACCTGTACCACTCTGTGCAGGGCCGCTGATAGGGCAGTACAGCCAGCCCTGTTGTACTGGGCCCGGGCACATCAGCTCATCAGGGGGGCCCGGACAGCTTTATAGTGCATTTCTTCTTTAAAATAAAAAATAGGGCTCACTTAATTACACCCCCGCTCTTACTTGCTTAGGGGTGCATAAATATATTTTCCCGGTCCCTATCAGGGGCTCATGAGGTGAAATCTGAGTAGGGACTATTTTTTCATTTTCGGGCGGAGGTATACATACCTGCGCCCAGTCGCATTCTCTAGTGTTCGGCTCACTGCTCTCCTTCGCTGATGCTCGGCGGAGTGATCTGTACAGTGCTTTACCCTTGCCGCTGTCTCAGAGACTGATGTGACTCGGCCGACAGGGAGGGAGCGGTAATGCTAATCCTGACGGCGGTGGCAGGTATCGTGTAGCATGGCAGGCACTGGGCAGCACTGAGCGGCACACAGTGAGTTGGGGTGGTACAACACCCATTGTAATAGAATTATCCACATCCTTACATGCCTTATGATTCTCAGCATAGGATAATCATTGGCACAGGAGGAGCTCTATGGCTCTGTCAAAGTGTGTCACATGCTGTTGTGTGCTGACTGTGTTACTTTATGGCTGTACTGTGTGTTACAGATTGTACCACTGTACAGCCATAGCAAAGTCAGCATCCAACAGCATGCAACACACTTTGACAGTGCCATAGAGCACCTGCTGTGCTGTGTAAATGATTATCCTAATGCTATAAGGCCACATGCACTTCTTATGCTTTAAAAAAGATCCTCCTCTTGGCAGCAGCCTTTTGCCAGAAAAATTGCCTGACACTTGTAAAAGTGTCTAACATTTCACAAGCGTTTAGGCTAATTTACAGGCATGCAGCACTTGGACGTTCATTTGATTGGCCAGAATAATAAGTTATTCTGGTCACTGAAATGAATTATCGCTCAAGCAGTAAACGTGCCTAACGTTAACATGCGTTTAGGAGCATTTGCATGCGTCAAGTATTTTTCTGGTCAAAAAACTGCTGCTCCTGGACGCACTGGCCATGTTTTTTTTTTCCCTGCTTGTAAACGCCCCTGCCACTAAAAATTCAAAAATTCTATGTGTGCATGGACACCTAGTATAATATGAAGGGGTGTTTGGAAGCAGTAAAAAAATGTGTGCATGAGGCCTAAAGATCACAAAGCACTGTAAGATGCTACCGTAGACTTGTGTTTTTGGAGCAGTAAAAATGCACAGCTGAGCTGCATTTTTACAGCCCCCAACCAATTCCCTTTAACCACGGCATTTCATATCAGAGCTGGGGCCCTGCTGCAAGCATGTCTTTTTAAACACATACACACATTTCCAGCTGGGGTCAGCAGCCAGGAGTGTGTGTATATTTGTTAAAGCAACTGTCAAGTTTCATGTGGAAGTGATACGAGCAGTTCTGAAGTCACCTTTTACTTCCACAACTGTTGCATCATATCCCCCCCCATAACTTTTGGGAGGGGGAGGGGCCAGGGGTGGGGTCAAAGGGGACCCTGTCAGATAGAAATCATGGGGCCCCATACAGCCTAACAGCGGCCCTGACTCTGTGTGTGATTAGGGGCTAGGGCGGAGGTTCACCTTCCATAAGGGCAATGACCCCAAACACACTGCTAAAGCAACACTTGAGTGGTTTAAGGGGAAACATGTAAATGTGTTGGAGTGGCCTAGTCAAAGCCCAGACCTCAATCCAATAGAAAATCTGTGGTCAGACTTAAAGATTGTGGTTCGGGGGCGTGTCCAAGATGGCGATCTGAGAGGAAGCCTGATCTAGAGCTCTGCTGGTTACTCTCCTATTATCCTTGCTCTTGCCTGTTTTACCTGCTCGGATCCATTCCGGATGTCCCACAGGACTCGGCAGAGGGGAAAGAGACTTAATTTTCCACAACAAGTGGAGGCTATAGCTCCGCAGGCAGTGGCGCACGTGGTGACTCCCTCTGAGAGAGCTCGCAGCATGGCGTCGCAAACGGAGCTGGAGGACCCAACGCTTGAGACCCGGCTCGGATTTCAGGAGGTGATGGCGGCAATTGCGACATGTCAGGCCACCTTGACCAGCAAGATCGAGGCCGTGCAAATGGATGTTGGCCTCGTTCGGCAGGACCTAGACAAGCTCCGCTCGAGGGTGACGGAGGTGGAGCAGCGGGCTGGCCAGACGGAGGACACTGTCCTGGAGCACTCGGTGTCTCTCCGCACTCTACAGACGAAGGTGCGGGCCCTTGAGTACAAGGTGGACGACGCCGAGAATCGGAATAGAAGAAACAATCTCCGGATTCTCGGCCTGCCGGAAGGCGTGGAGGGGAAGAATCCGACGGTGTTCGTGGAAGGCCTGCTGAAAGACCTGCTGCCGGACACGCAGTTCTCTCCATACTTTACTGTGGAGCACGCTCATCGAATCCCTCCGACCCCGGGACCCCCTGGAGCTCGCCCTCGCACCTTTATTCTTCGGGTGCTCAACTTTAGGGATCGGGATGAGATCCTTCGGGCGGCGCGCAGGGCGGGTGAGTTGAGATTTCAGAATGGCAACTTATTGTTTTTTCCTGATTACTCGGCTGAGACTCAAAAGCTCCGTAGGTCATTTGACCAGGTGAAGGGGGGGCTGCGGGCAAGGAACATCAAATATAGTGTCCTCTTTCCTGCCAAGCTGAGGGTACAGGATGGGGAGACTGTCAAGTTTTTCACTACCCCCCGGGATGCTGCGGCCTGGTTGGAGTCGCTGCCTCCTCTTCGTGGATAGCCAGCTGCCCCTCCTTTCTGCCTTGCCTTTATGTTTCGCTTGTGCCTACAATATGTTAAACTGCCTGTGCATGGATATACTGCCAATGTGATCTATGTGCCTTGTAGATCGCGGCTCTGGAACTAAATTCACTCCTGCACACAGTATTTTAGGATGGTGGGGGGCGCGGAGCTGCGCAGGTGGGACCCCCACTTTTATCGACCATCTAGGGGGCCTTTGGACCTGGGATGTTGGGGACCTCCCTCGGAAACTGTGACTGGTTGCTATGCTCCTATTAATTGGAGGGTCCTCTACACTTCTCCTTGGCGCTCTCGTTTGGCGCCGCTTGTGGGTTGGGGGAGTGCAGCCATTGCTGAAGATGCTGGACTGACCTATGGCTACCTGCTACATGGATGTGTTGCCGCCCCCCTCCCACCATCCCTGCACTTGATTCCCTGCAGCTCTGCGCGCCGCCGCGCACTACTGGTCCTCCCGTCCCTGGTTCTGGCTCTGGACTTGCTGGTCTGTGCTGGGGGCTGGCGGGTGGATACATAATTTGCTGCCCTTCTGTGGGCTGCACTCTCATGAGGCACAAGCGACTGTTCAAATGTTTCAATGCTTTCTAAGTAACCAAGTTTTGTACCCCTGGGTTCGCCTAGGAGACTGATTATGCTAGTTTTTACCAGCATCTCTATAGATCTTTTGGAGGATATCGCTCGCGTTCGGTGCACGCCCTCTCTAAACTAATGTTATTGTTGGGGTTAGGGGAATTGATGCATCACCGGTCTTTGCTGGGGGTGTGGGGTGGGGGGGAAAGTTTCTGCCGTTGCAGACAATTGGGGAATGTTTTAATAGTTTTGTTTTTCAGGAGTTGCTTAATTCTAAGGCTGCTGTTCCTACTGTACTTATACATGGTGCTGCACTTGCTACTCACAGTGTGTGTTTCATTGGGATTGTATATGCTCCCTGGATTGGGGGGGGGGGGAGATCTGCGGAATTGGCCCTTTCTTTATACCCAGTAGGCTATGGCGAATATTAATATTGTTTCCTGGAACGTTCGGGGCCTCAATTCGGCCACTAAGCGCTCGCTAGTTTTTAAATATCTGCAAAAATACAACCCTCAGGTGTGCATTCTCCAGGAGACACATTTGGTGGGCACCAGAATCCTCGGTCTCCGGAGGGCCTGGGTAGGTGCCCACTACCATTCCACTTATTCTACTTATGCCAGGGGTGTTAGCATTCTGATCCGCAGATCTCTCCCACTTCAGGTATTGGATGTCCGGACGGACCCTGGGGGCCGCTATGTAAGAATACATGTTTTGCTGTATAACAAAAAAATGGTCTTGGTGGGCCTCTATCTGCCACCTCCAGCCAATGCCCAATTGTTATATGATATTATGCAGATAGTGATGGGGTTTCACACACAGGAGGTGTTTCTCCTTGGGGACTTTAATATGGTGCCATCACAGGACCTAGACAGACTGCATGCGGTGGGACGCCCTTCCTCAGAACTCCAAAGCTGGGCAGCTACGTTTGCTCTCACAGATGTGTGGCGAGAATTTCACCCTCAGGATAGGGAGTACACATGCCACTCCGCCTCCTACAGGGCCCTGTCCCGCATAGATCTGGCATATGCCTCACCAGGGGCATTGTGCTGGACTAGAGAGGCCAAGCATTTACCCCGTGGAATTTCGGATCATGCCCCTGTTCAGCTCACTATTTCCCTGGCTAGGCCCCCCAACCTGAAACTTTGGCGTCTGTCTAGGTTCTGGGCATTGGATGAGAGGGTGCAGGACTCCGTGGTGGAAAGTATTTGTAATTATTGGATGCTGAACGGGGAGTCTGCTACTCCGGCCACATTATGGGATGCTTTCAAAGCTTGGATAAGGGGGGAATATATATCCCGAATTTCTTCCCTGCAGAGAGAGGCTTCTCGGTCACTGGTGAATTTGGAGGGGGTGGCTGCACAATGCGAGAGGGACTACGTGCGCTCCCCCAGTGAAGAGGCTCACCTCCGTTGGCGGGGGGCCCTGCGGGATCTCTCCCTACACAATGTTGGGTTGACAAAAAAATCTATGCTGTACTCTAAGCAGAGAATATTCGAACACGGCAATAAAAATGGACGGTTGTTGGCCTGGCTGGCTAGAGCCCAGACGGCCTCCACGCATATTGCTGCTGTCCAGGATAATCAGGGGCGATTGGTGTCCTCTCCTGAGGACATCAGTGCTAGATTTTTGGAGTTTTTTCAGGGGCTATACTCCTCTAGGGCCTGTTTCTCTCCATCTGAACTGCAGGAATATCTGGATGCTGTCCCCTTTCCTGCCCTGTCAGAGGACCATAGGACACGGTTGGAGGGGGATATATCTCTGGAGGAGGTTCAAGCTGCGATTGGGGGTCTCCAGGGTGGTAAGACCCCGGGAGCAGATGGCTTACCTACGGAGTTCTATTCTCAGCATGCGGATCTTCTTGCCCCTAGAATTCAAACTCTTTTCTCTGAACTCGCAGAAACGGATGTTTTACCCGAGTCTATGGCAGAAGCCATCATTGTCTTGATCCCCAAGCCCGGTAAGGATCCCCAGGACTGTGCGTCGTACAGGCCCATTTCGTTGCTCAATGTGGACGCGAAGATACTGGCGAAGATTTTGGCCACCCGTCTGTCGTCGGTAATTTCTACATTGATACATATTGACCAGACTGGTTTTATGCCGGGTAAGGGTACAGACATTAACATCAGGCGTCTGTTTCTAAACCTGTCCATAACCCATGATAATGCCAGGTCGCGAGTGATTGCCTCACTGGATGCTGAAAAGGCATTTGACTCAGTAGAGTGGGAGTATCTTTGGGGCGTCCTGCGACGCTTTGGTTTCGGTCCCAGTTTTGTGCGCTGGATTCAACTACTATACAGGGCCCCGAGGGCCAGGGTACGTACCAATGATTGGGTCTCTGAATCCTTCCGTTTGCATAGAGGCACGCGTCAGGGATGCCCCTTGTCACCCGGCCTGTTCGCCCTGGCGCTGGAACCTCTGGCGATTTTGGTCAGGGAGTCTCTGGCAGTCCGGGGGCTACAGATCGGTACTCTGGAGGAGAAGTTGTCCCTCTATGCGGATGATGCCCTCTTATATCTGAATGATGCAGGCCCATCCCTGACTGCGGCCCTGGAGTTGTTTGATAAATTCGGGTCCCTGTCGGGTATCCGTATCAACTGGTCGAAATCGATCCTTTTTCCCCTTGATGATCGGACTCAGTTTCTGCCCAATTCCGCACCGTTACAGTGGGTTGAGGAATTCAGATACCTCGGGATACGAGTTGCTAGGACTCCTGCCCGATACTATTCACTTAATATACTCCCATTGCTCCAGCTCCTGAGGGAACGGTGTCAATCCTGGTCTGGCCTTCCGCTGAACTTGATTGGGCGTATCAACATCTTAAAGATGGTTGTCTTACCTAAGTTCACTTATCTATTTCGGAATTGCCCGATATGGATTCCGGCGGCCTTCTTTCGGGAGGTGGATAAGTGTATCATTTCCTTTGTCTGGAATGGGGGCGTCCCGAGACTGGCGAGATCCACTTTACAGTCCCCTACTCACCTGGGGGGCCTAGCCCTTCCTAATCTATGGGTATACTACTGGGCAGCTATGTTGGTCACTGCGTACTGGTGGTTTGGGGCTCGGCGCTCAAATGCTGCGGTTTGTGTGGAGGCGGCCCGGCTGGGCTCCTTGCAGGCACTCCAAAATCTAGCTTATAGAGGATCAGGAGCTTATGAGGACCTGCCGGTCCCGACTAGGGCGACGCTAAAGGTGTGGGTGATGGCACGGCGCAGATTCTCACGGGTGGGGCGCTGGTCCCCGGTTCAGCCACTATGGGGAAATCCTAATCTGCCTCACTTTCGAACCATACCAGATCCTCAGGTGTGGGCGAAATAAGGCATCAAGACGTTAAGAGATATTATGCCGGCGGGAGTCTTGCTGACATTCTCCCAGCTGACCCAGACCTATGGCTTGCCCGGCTGGATGTACTTTCGTTATGCCCAGCTTCGGCATGCGGCTAGGGCCCAATTTCCCTCGCCCCCGTGTCTTCAATTAGACCCGGTGGAAGACTTATTGTCCTGTGATGGCCTACAGAAGCCTCTCTCTGCTCTTTATAACACCTTGCTTCCCATTGACTCCATCAAGATGGACAGACTCTGGGAGGCTTGGAGGGCGGACTTGCCGGCATTGGAGAGGGAGGACTGGGAGGAATGCTTGGAGAGGGGACCTAAGCTGGCTGTGTCTGCGGGTGATAAACTTATACAAACCAAATTCCTCCACAGAGTTTACTTTACCCCAGTGCGTTTATCCAGAATCTATCCAGATAGGGACCCGCAATGCCCACGGTGTCGGACGACCCAGGGCACTTACATCCATATGTTCTGGTCATGCCCTGCTCTGGCGTCTTTCTGGTCAGGGGTATTTGAACAATTAAATGTTAGATTGGAGCTGTCTGTCCCCATGACGCCTGAATTAGCTTTGCTGGGTATCATTGATGATGAACAAAGGTCCCATCACAGTAAACTGCTGATCTTCTACCTTCTGTTTTATGCCAAAAAGGAAATCTTATGTCAGTGGACTTCCCCTTCCCCTCCTTCTGTCTCTTCCTGGGAGGGCAAAATCAATGCGGCTCTACCTCTTTACAAATTGACATACATTAGTCGTGGATGTCCCTGGAAGTTTGACAGGGTCTGGTCGGCTTGGACAACATTCTGAGGCTCTGGAGATATCTGGGTGTTGTCCCTTCCCTCCTTGTCAGCTTTCCTTCCGCCCCCCCCTCTTTCCCCCCCTTTCCCCCCCCCCTGGAGTCCTCGCCCCCCTCTGTCCCCCCCCTCTCTCTCCCCCCCCACTCATCATCCCCCCCCCTTTACTCCCCCGTCTCCTCCTCTTTTTTCCTTTTCTCCCCTGGGGATCTGGGGTCGGGTTATCCTGCTTTTGCTATGTCTCTTTCCCAGCTGAGTCTACTCTTTTTTCTCTCTTGTCCGCAATTTGGTACTTGCAGTGAGTTTCGCTAGGCTAGATCCACTTTTGGGTTCGAACAGTGTACATACCATGTATTGTATTCAGTAATTGTACTGTGTTACTTCTAACTTTTATTGTTCTCCTTTGTACTTGACAAAAGTCTGTAATACTGACCTACTGTACTGTACTTATCCTTCAATAAAGCACTCCTGTTTTGTTAAAAAGATAGTGGTTCACAAGCGCAGACCATCCAACTTGAAGGAGCTGGAGCAGTTTTGCAAGGAGGAATGGGCAAAAATTCCAGTGGTAAGATGTGGCAAGCTCATATAGACTTGCCGCAAAAGGTGGCTCTACAAAGTATTGACTTTAGGGGGGTGAATAGTTATGCACATTGACTTTTTCTGTTATTTTGTCATATTTGTTGTTTGCTTCACAATAAAAAAAAAAAATCTTCAAAGTTGTGGGCATGCTCTGTAAATTAAATGATGCAAATCCTCAAACAATTCACGTTAACTCCAGGTTGTGAGGCAACAAAACACGAAAAATGCCAAGGGGGGTGAATACTTTTGCAAGGCACTGTATGTTCTTGGTTGTAACATGACAAAATGTGGAAAATTTCAAGGGGTATGAATACGTTTTCAAGGCACTGTATGTCTGTGTACTGATTTCTTCTCTTGCTCTAAAGTCAAGACAGAAATTGCACTGGAGGAAAGGCATAAATGAACCAGAGCATCCAGTGCAACGTGCACAAAATAATATATAGTACATATAAAGTGCACCGTGCAAGAAAACTCATACAATAAAAGTGCCAATATACAAAAAAAAGTGCATTGAAGTCCTTTAGTTTAGAGTCCAAAAGATCGCCTGTGGATCGCGAGTCCTCCACCAACCGATCTGGATTGATAACAAATCCTTCAGTTTGTGGACATAAATCAGCAAGCACCACCACCTCATGAAATGGACACTCACCAGAAATGGATGCTACCATAAATGTAGCAAACACATATTATCTCAAGTAAGGATCATCGCAGGTAATGCATGCCTCAGCCCGCAATCGTCCCCTCTTAGTGTCAAAGTCTCGATCCAAGCGGTCATAAATGAAGCTTTCACCCGAGCCAACAAATGCAGTAAGAGTGTGGTATTTTTTACTACATCTACCTCTTGCCACCTGCCCACAGTACATTACATTTACTGTGGATGAGTGGCACAGCCAGGCTAGGCAATGTAGTGGTATGTCACCTAGCACATGCACACTAGTGCGATCCCATGACCACTGTGTCCACCACGGCGCTCTGTACCTGGCTGCTGTGAACGGCGGGGGAAACATGCAAACACTATGATTGATCATAGCGATCACATGATTACAATGTCAACAAAACAGTCATGAATGGCTTCCATTCATGACTGTATTGTGATTGATTCACGGCTATCTCATGGTACCTGGACCAATCACAGCACCCTGTACCATGTGATTAGCTGTAACCAATCACAACATGTCAACAGTAAGCAAGCTGTCATGAACGAAAAGCCATTCATGACGGTGAACTCCTGGTTCCTCCCCCTTGACCGGTGCCCCCAATAGCAAGGCGCTTGCTATGGGGGCACTGGTGCGTGCTCGCTTCTGAGCAGCACTCTATGCATCCATAAGACACAGAGAGCCGTGGTTCAGCCCTGCCCCCTGCTCTCTCCTCACTGGCTGTGATTGAAAGCAATGGGAGCCAATGGCTCCGCTACTGTGTCTCAGCCAATGAGAAGAGAGAGACCCAGGACAGCAAAGGCTCCTGTGCACATCACTGGGGGCTCAGTATTAGGGGGTTGTGGAGAGAGCAGCAAACAGAGGGATTTTTACTTTCATGCATAGAATGCATGAAGGTAAAAAACCTTTAACCTTCACAACCACTTTAACTACTGCTTATAAAAGTAATAATCACTGTTATTAGCAATAACAGTGTAAACATTATCGCAACAGTATTGCGAGTAACTGGTGAGTACTGCGGGTAACTGGTGAGTACTGTTGGTAACTGGTGAGTACTGTTGGTAACTGGTGGGTAATGGGGGTAACTGGTGGGTACTGGGGGTAACTGGTGGGTACTGGGGGTAACTGGTGGGTGCTGCGAGTAACTGGTGGGTGCTGCGAGTAACTGGTGAGTGCTGCGGATGACTGGTGAGTGCTGCGGATGACTGGTGACTGCTGCGGGTAACTGGTGACTGCTGCGGGTAACTGGTGACTGCTGCGGGTAACTGGTGAGTGACTGGCGAGTGCCGTGGGTGACTGGTGAGTAACTGGTGAGTACCAGTGAAACTGGGAGCACCGTGAGGTTTACAGAGTGTAACTGGGAGTACAAGGACTCCAGAGGATGCAAGATAGGGGATCAGGAGGAGAGGACGCCGAGGCCCAAGTAAATTAGGAATAGAATAAATTTGAGTCAGGAAGTGAGTTAACAGTTAATCGGGCAGAGTAAAATTCTTAATCCTCTAGGAGTATACCCATTAAATTAGTGGGTATGATGTCCAATGGGTATGGCAATGCAACTCAGTGCACACCTTGAGCATCCGGTCGAATACTGCGGCACAATATGTGAGCAGGTTGCTTCCTTGGAAGCCCAGGTCTTGAATCTAAAGAAGCAGCTGTAAACACCGCAAAGCCTCTCCAACCTGAAAGCGAGTTTGGAATGTACCTGACAGGTACTGGCAGGGGCCAGCACAGAGGCGGGTAGAGATGAAGGGGTGCATGCACCAGAGCATCGTAGTTGGGCGACACTTAAGGCCCGTACACACGGTCGGACTTTTTGCCAACAAACTTCAAAATGAGTACGTTTTCCAAAAAATCCGACCGTGTGTACGCTCCATCGGACAAACTTTTTCGGTTTTCATCGGACAAAAGTTCGCTCTGCAAACGGACAAACTTTTCGGCAACAAACGTCCGATGGTGCAAAGTCCGACCGTGTGTACAGAAATCCATCGGACTTTTGTCCGAAGTACAAATACGCATGCCCAGAACCAATGTTAAAATCAACCAACAATAGCAGAAGTTGACCAAAGGGTGGCGGTAAAGAGCAGAAAAGAGCAGAAAAACCATGTGATGTTGGGAAAGTTTTGGGAAAGTTTGCAGAAAAGTCCTGCCGTGTGTATGCTATGGGTGTGCCCGGCCAACTCCCTTCGGACAAAAATCCATGGAAAAGTTTGTTTGAAGTTCGACCGTGTGTACGAGGCTTTAAGCGGGGTAGAGGGGAAAGTGTCAAGGAGGCCGGACCTGGGCTGGAACATCCCAATAAGTACACCCTGTTGCGTGATGTTGGGGAAACCAGTCAAGGAGTGGAATTGCTGGAGCAGAGCCACTCCCCTAGCTGCCAGGGGAAGAACTCCTTCAGTGAGGGCGGGGGTAAGGCTAAGGTTAAAGAAAGACAGATCCTGGTGGTAAGGGATTCAATTATTACAAGGAAAGACCGTAAGAGCTGAACTGTATGTTGTTTAACAGGCACTTGGGTTCGGCACATCGCAGATTAGGTGTACAGATTATTGGGTGGGGCTAAGGAGGACCCAGCTGTCATGATGCACGTTGTTACCAATGACAGAGTTAGAGGAAGATGGAGAGTCCAAAAAAACGATTTCAGGGACTTAGGAGCTAAATTAAAGAGAAGAGCCTCCAAGGTAGTATTCTTAGAAATACTACCGGTACCTCAAGCCACACTAGAGAGGCAGCAGGAGATTAGGAAAATTAACAAGTGTCTGAGAAGCTGGTGTAGAAAGGAGGGGTTTGGGTTCCTGAAGAACTGGGCTTACTTCTTAGTCAGTTACTGGCTCTTTAGCATGGATGGACTGCACCTAAATGGGGAGGGTGCAGCTGTGCTGGGAGAGATGGCCGAAAAGTTAAAGACGCTTTTAAACTAGGTGTTGGGGAGAGGGTCCAGATGTAGAACTAGCCAGTATTAAGCAAGATTCATCAGGTAATATTGGGAGCATTAGTGGTAGGGTGACTAGAATACCAAAGGTAAGTTGGCACATACAAATTGCATCCTCATAACAACTAACAAGGAAATAGCATGTGACAGGATAAAATTACGAGGCATGTACACCAATACGAGAAGCCTAGCTAATAAAATGGGGGAACTGGAGCTCTTAATGTACGAGGAGGATTTAGATTTTGTGGGAATTTCAGAAACTTGGTTCGACAGCTCACATGATTGGCTGGCAACCATTCAGGGATATTCCCTATATTGTAGAGATAGTGAGAGTAGGAAAGGGGGGAGGGGAATGCCTGTATATCAAGAATGATATTGCAAGTGAACGTGAGGGACGACATCACTAATGGAGCTAGGGAGGAAGTGAAATCATTGTGGGTGGAGCTCCAAAGTAAGGAAAATAATGGGAAAGTAATAGTGGGCATATGCTACAGGCCCCCTAACCTGAGGGAGGAGGGGGAAGCGGACCTCCTAACACAGCTAGGAATGGCGGCAAGGCTGGGCAACGCCAATATAATGGGGGATTTTTATTATTCAGATATCAACTGGGCAGAAGGAACTGCTCATTTGTCTAATGCCGCGTACACGCGGTCGGAATTTCCGATGGAAAAAGTCAGATGGGAGCTTTTCATTGGACTTTTCCCGTCGGAATTTCTGACGGACTTAGATAGAGAGCAGGTTCTCTATTTTTCCCTGGGAAATTACGACTGAGTTTTGCCCGTGGCAAAGTCCGGCCGTGTGTAGGCGTTATTAGGCTCGCCTTTTCCAAAAAGTTTTGCAGGATTTGAGGAGTCGTTCAAAGGTGCGGGTCCAAAGGGTGGTGATAAATAGTACTCTGATTGGTCTGGTGTGGCAAGTGGGGCCCCCCTAGTGATCTGTCCTGGGACCAATTCTGTTTAATTTATTCATAAACGAAATAGAGGATGGGATAAAGAGCTCAATCTCAATATTTGCGGATGATACAAAGTTAACCACTTACAG
This sequence comes from Rana muscosa, assembly GCA_029206835.1. Classification (NCBI taxonomy): domain Eukaryota; kingdom Metazoa; phylum Chordata; class Amphibia; order Anura; family Ranidae; genus Rana; species Rana muscosa. Next base: position 119,882,251 of record CM055128.1, read on the forward strand.
ACTGGAAGATTTCCCCCCTTAATGACCAGGCTATTTTTTGCGATATGGCACTGCGTCATTTTAACTCACAATTGCGCGGTCGTGCGACACTGTACCCAAACAAAATTTACGTCCTTTTTTTTTCCACAAAAAAAAGCTTTCTTTCGGTGGTATTTGATCACCTCTGTGGTTTTTCTTTTTTTGCGCTATAAACAAAAATGAGCGACAATTTTGAAAAAAAACTATATTTTTTACTTTTTGCTATAATAAAGATCCAAAAAAAAAAAATGTCTTCATCAGTTTAGGCCAATATGTATTCTTCTTCATATATTATTGGTAAAAAATTAATAAAAAAAACGCAATAAGCGTATATTGATTGGTTTTCGCAAAAGTTATAGTGTCTACAAAATAGGGGATAGATTTATGGCATTTTTATTATTATTTTTTTTACTAGTAATGGCGACGATCTGCAATTTTTAGTGGGACTGCGACATTGCGACGGACAGATCGGACACGTTTGACACTTTTTTGGTAACATTGACATTTATACAGCGATCAGTGCTATAAAAATGCACTGATTACTGTGTAAATGTCACTGTTAGGGAAGGGGTAACACCAGGGGCCGATCAAAGGGTTAAATGTGTTCCCAGGAAGGTGTTTCTAACTGTGGGGGGATGGGACTGACTGGAGCGGGAGAGAGACCGCTGTTCTTAATCACTAGGAACAGCAGATCTCTCTCTCTCCTCCCCTGTCAGAACGAGGATCTGTCTGTTTACAGTGATAGATCCCTGTTCATAGCGCCTGCTATGGCTCCTAAAAGGAGCCGACCTACACCTACAGCGATTTGCAGGAACGAGCCGACCTGCCGCAGTATAATGACAGCGGCTGGTCAGCAACTGGTTAAGCAGGGCCATATCTTTTGCGCAGGATGTGGAAGCCTTACAAGAAGACCTAAGTAAAATAATGGGTTGGGCAACTACATGGCAAATGAGGTTTAATGTTGAAAAATGTAAAGTAATGCATTTCGGTGCTAAAAATACAAATGCATGTTACTCGCTAGGAGGAGAACCTCTGGGGAATCTAGGATGGAAAAGGACCTGGAGGTCCTAGTAGATGACAGGCTCAGCCATGGCATGCAATGCCAAGCTGCTGCAAGCAAAGCCAACACAATATTAGCATGCAATAAGAGGGGGATTCACTCCAGAGATAAAACGATAATTCTCCCACTCTACAAGACTCTGGTCCAGGTCACATCTTGAGTATGCCGTCCAGTTCTGGGCACCAGTCCTCAAGAAGGATGTGCTGGAACTGAAAAGAGTCCAGAGAAGGGCAACAAAGCTAGTAAAGGGACTAGAGGATCTCTAAAAAAAAAAACAACCTTTACGTGAAAGGGAGTTTAAAAAGACACGTGGCCATTTACAGAAATTGGAAGAGAAGCGGTTTCACCTTAAACTGCATAGAGGGTTCTTTACTGTCAGAGCAGTAAGGATGTGGAATTCTTTTCCACAAGCAGTGGTATCAGCAGGGAGCGGCGAAAGTTTAAAAAAAAACTATTAGATGGGCACCTTTAATGATCACAACATACAGGGATATACAATTTACTATTGACAAACACATGCACACGCACCACAAGTTGAACTGGATGGACTGGTGTCTTTTTTCAACCTTACAGACTACGTAACTATGTAACATTTTAGAACAGAAACTATTTTTTTTCAAAATTTTCTGTATTTTTATGTTTAAATAAAACTGTGGTAATCAAATACCACCAAAGGAAAGATGGTTTGGCCTACACAGAGCCCTGATCTCAACATCATTGAGTCTGTGTGGGATTACATGAAGAGACAGAAGAATTTGAGGCAGCCTACATCCACAGAAGGTCTGTGGTTAGTTCTCCAACATGTTTAGAACAATCTACCTGCCTAGTTCCTTCAAAAACTGTGTGCAAGTGTACCTAGAAGAAATTATGCTGGTTTGAGGCCAAAGGGTAGTCACACCAAATATTTATTTGGTTTAGATGTTTCCTCAGGCAGAGGCTGCCTATTGCGTGCCTGAGATAGAATCAGATGCAGAGACCAGTATTAAAATAGAGTCCTGCTTCAGTGCAAGGGAAACAGTCGGTTTGAGTGTTTTGCAGGCCATCCACTGAGCGAATGTTTGCCTGAGCTTTCCCATGGTCTCTTTGTGCCTTGCTTTAGTCATTGGTATCAGCCAGGGTATTCCCCAGTGGGATACTCACAGAGTAGGGTTAAGAACTGAGGTAAGCATGTCGGTAAGGTGTACACAGCAACCCAGATGTTGACTGCCCTGTAGTGAATTCCTTGTGGCAAAAGAGCAAAAGTACCTTATAAAGGGCTCTAGGTGGAAGTGGCGGTACCTGTGATGTGGTGTAACACCTAGACATCCATCTGAGATGCTTAGTCTCTAAATTATGGAATTTTTACCTCCAAGTTTGAAAAGTTTAACACTCAATAGTGATACATTTTCAAACACAATGCATGGTTTCCTGAAAGCTTTAACACAGAAATAGGAAACACTTAGTGAGGTTACAGTATCGGTCAAATATGGGGTAAATCTATCTTTTCTGTTCATGTCACTGGTCAATATTTAGGCTTTGGGCATACCCCCAGAGAGGTCTTCAGGGTCTGAGTTTCATAGGGATGAACCATGCCCTGTACTTGTATAGCACCCTGCAGCTAACTTCATGTGTTGTGCTAGGTGTCGAAGTAAGAATCCAAGCAGAATCTAGTGCCCAAAGCAACATTACACATCAGGACATCATGGGGTCCAGGTACAGCTACCAAGGTTTTAGCGAGGTTGCAACGATCCAGATGCACTACTCCTGTAGCAGAAGACATTGGGGAGTTGATTGAAGAATCAGAAGTAGTTGTGCCTAGAATGATTTCTGTGTAAGAAAGAAGAGGTTCATCATCCAAGGACACTAGCAAAAATCTGAAGCTTCACAGAAGGGTTATAGGCAAACACCAAAAGGCATGTCCAGCAAAGCATTTCTAGCTTCCAATCACCTGAAAGTAACAGCCAAGGGTCTATAAATATCTAGCCTGTGTCCAATACTGTATTAAGATAAAAAATATTATTACTCTCACACAACACAAATGCTTTCAAAGTAATTACAAAGAGCGTGCTTTACAAAGACCTGTTTACATAAGACAAATTTCTGATGTTAAGTTGATATTTCCCTTAAATATAGTATGCTATAAATAAAGCCAGAGAGAGATTCACCCCCTCTATTTCTCCTAGCGACAACTTCTCATCTCAAACGTCTCAAATTGAGAGAAAAGATAACATTTTGAGCTGTCACCAAAACAGTAATAAATGGGAAGTCTTTCAATGAGGACACTTGTGCTGACAACTGTCTAAGAAAGGATCGCTCCCACGTTAAAGGTCTGTTCTCCCATTTCAAGTGGGGTCTACCTATACTCTAGCAGTGTTCCTCAACTCCCGTCTTGACATACCTCCAGCCAGCCATGTATTCAGGACTCCCTTGAACTTTTACAGATGATTTAATCAGCATTGCTGGGTATGTATTAATCCAGAAAAAATTACTGACCTGCTGGATGTTCTTGAGTTCTGAGGTCATATAGTTTTGTCCATTACCCTAATGATCATTAAGTGTATGTTTGAGCAATTAAGAAAAAAAGTGAAATTTTTATATTTACTATAAAATCCTTTTCTCTGAGCCAAATGAGGGACACAGCTTGATGGTATTAAAGCTTAACTCCAGGTTTTGTATTACTTTAAATAGTTTGTTTGGGCCAAACTGGCTCAAATGAATTGGCAGGGTCGCCAGTTATTTCATACAAAGGAAGCAATGCAAATAGAACAGGATAATTTTTAACAAAAACGCATGGTACAACAGACACATTTCAGGAATAGGAAATGCTGGGGTAACATTCTTTAAATCCCATTTTTTGAGTATGGGCTCAACAGGGGGGAGCAACGTGTGCAACCCCTTAAATGAAAGTAAGAACTAGAGAATTTGTATCAATTGACATTGAAGAACAGACAAGGCAGACACCTGACCCTTGAAGGTGCTAAGGGATACATTTTGTTCTACCTGCAACTGAAACGAAGAACAAATAGTGTAAGACCATGCTGGTGAGCCCTAACAAAAATAAGCCCTCCATGCGCAATGATAAATTTTGCAGTAAGTAGATTTACAAGCTTTAAGCATGGTTGGGATAACAAAATTTGCAATGCCACTGGTTTTTAGAACCTGGGTTTTAGCAGCCAGACTGTCAAAGCTAGTTCCTAAAAAACAGTGTGGAAAAGCTGTCCCTGGAAATAACAGATCTGGTCGATCTAGCAGAGGTCATGAAGCGTCAGTAAATAGACAAACAAGGACAGTGCACCACAGCAAACAGGAACGAAAAAGTCTTCTGGACTGCAGCACTCAAAAATAAAAGCCTTTATTTTAAAATAAGGAATCCAAAATACACACTGTACAACGGTACACAGGTCAAAAAAATTTGGCTGACGTGTTTCGCACTGTGCTAGTGCTTATTCATAGCTATGTGTGTATTTTGGATTCCTTATTTTAAAATAAAAGCTTTTATTTTTGAGTGCTGCAGTCCAGAAGACTTTTTCATTCCTGTTTGCTGTCAATAGCATTGCTTGCACCTTTGTCTGCTGGGAGGAGGTGATTTGAAGGATTCCCACACCTGAGCGGCTCCCTTTCTCTTGCTTCTGACAGTGCACCACACTCGGAGGCTAATCCAGAGCAGTGGCTGGAATGCCCCTGTTTTTGATACTTTGAAGCAGACAAAGTAAGTAGTAGCTTCAATTGAGAAAAGGCATAGATCGAGGCATATTGAACCCACGTCGCTACAAAGGCATAACAATCCCTCACCCTGGAGAAAAATCTGTTCAGTTTATTGTTAAACCAAGATGCTAGCATATCCATATCCAGTGTCCCCCAACACAGACATATTGTATGCCCTGAAACACCTCCTGATGGAGAGAACATTCCCCTGGGTGCAGTCTGTCTGCTAAGGAAATTTGCATGCCAGTTCTCCACCAAGTGAATGTGGACTGTGGAGATCACTGGAGCAAGAAGCTCCACTTAGGAAAGGACACAGCGGGTAAAATAAGTATTGAACACGTCACCATTTTTCTAGGTAAATACATTTCTAAAGGTGCTATTGACATGAAATAATGTCGATAACAACCCATGCAATCCATACATACAAAGAAACCAAAACAAATAAGTTCAGAACATATGTTAAGTGTAATAAAATAGAATGACACAGGGAAAAAGTATTGAACACGCTAACTGAAATTTAATACTTCGTACAAAATCCTTTGTTGGTAATGACAGCTTCAAGACACCTCCTGTATGTTGAAACTAGTTGCATGCATTGCTCAGGTGTGATTTTGGCCCATTCCTCCACACAAACAGTCTTCAAATCTTCACGGTTCCATGGGCCTCTTCTATGAACTCTGATCTTTAGTTCTTTTCATAGATTTTCTATTGGATTCAAGTCAGGTGATTGGCTGAGCCATTCTAGCAGCTTTATTTTCCTTTCTTTGAAACCAATTGAGTGTTTCCTTGGCTTTGTGTTTGGGATCATTGTCTTGCTGAAATGTCCACCCTCATTTCATCTTCATCATCCTGGTAGATGGCAACAGATTCTTATCAAAAATGCCTTGGTACATTTTTTCATTCATTCTTCTTCACTGAAATGAAGTTTGACATTTCTGTATGCTGAAAAACAGCCCCACACCATGATGTTTCCACCTCCAATCTTCACTGCTAGTATGGTGTTTTTGGGGTGATGTGCAGTGCCATTTAACCTCCAAATATGGTGTGTATTATGGCATCCAAGGAGTTCAATTTTGGTCTCATCTGACCAGACTATATTCTCCCAGTATTTCACAGGCTTGCATAAATGTTGTGCAGCAAACTTTAAACGAGCTTCAACATGCCTTTTCCTCAGCAAAAGAGTCTTGCGTGGTGAGTGTGCATACAGGCCATGGCGCTTGAGTGCATTACTTATTGTTTTCTTTCAAACAATTGTACCTGCTAATTCCCGGTCTTTCTGAAGCTCTCCACAAGTGATCCTTGGCTTTTAAACAACTCTTCTGATAATTATTTTCACTCCTCTGTCAGAGATCTTGTGAGAAGCACCTGGTTGTGGCCGGTTTATGGGGAAATTATGTTCTTTCCACTACCAGATTATGGCCCTAACAGTGCTCACTGGAACATTCAGACATTTAGAAATCCTTCTGTAACCAATGGCATTAGTATGTTTTGCAACAATAAGGTTGCAAAAGGTATTGAGAGCTTTTTGCTCTTACCTATCATGAGATATTTCTTGTGTGACACCTTGGTAAATGAGACACCTTTTTATAGGCCATCAGTTGAGACTAAGCTGATATTAATTTGCACTGACAAGGGGCAGAATTGCTTCGAACTACTGATAGATTTGTCCATCTTGGCTTTCCATGCCTTTTTGCACCTCCCTTTCTTCATGTGTTCAATACTTTCCCTGTGCCATTCCATTTTATTACACATAACTTAAGTATTTGTTTTGGTTTCCTTGTATGTATGGATTGCATGGGTTGTTACCGACATGTGGTGAAAATCTCATGTCAATAGCACCTTTAGAAATATTTTACCTGCTGTAGATTTTAACTACCATCACTGCTGCAACACTCCTGGTGCCCCCCTGGTGATTGATGTACTACAGCTGTGACATTGTCTGACTGAACCCAGACTGGAAGACTGGTTAGAAGGGAGTTCAACAAGACACGTGGCCACTCAATAAAATTAGAAGAAAGGAGGTTTAACCTTAAACTACGTAGAGGGTTCTTTACTGTAAGAGTGGCAAGGATGTGGAATTCCCTTCCACAGGTGGTGGTCTCAGCAGGGAGCATCAATAGTTTCAAGAAACTATTAGATAAGCACCTGAACGACCACAACATACAGGGATATAACAATGTAATACTGACATAAAATCACACACATAGGTTGAACTTGATGGACTTGTGCCTTTTTTCAACCTCACCTACTATGTAACTATGTGAGGGGAGGGTCCAATGAAATGATGAGAGATAAATTGGTTGCAACACCAGAATGTTGGCTGAAATTTTGGATTCCTCCATGGATCAACAACTCTGAACAGAGAGATGGTCCAGAACTTTGCTCCTACCCAGCAGGCTGACAAAATTCCATTGAAAAGAAAGGAAATGAGAACAATAACTCCTTGGCTCAACAATTCCTGAATGGCTGAAAAAAATGTTTGTTTGACATTGCTGAGACGCTAAAAAACAGAGGCAAAATTCTAAATTGTACCCTCACTGTTGCCACCCACACCTAAGTGTCAGCTATGCGAGCCTCCCAGATCTCTGTGAAGGCCAAATAACCATCAGAGGTAGATTTATCTGCAGGTTTTCTAATTTTTGGATTACCACGGGTGTCTGAAAGACCTGAAAGCCAAAGAAGTGGAAAAAGACTTGTAGGTTCAGGAACTGAAACCTGACTAGGTGTCAGCCTGCTCAGTAGATCTTTATGTTTGTGCATCTGAGGCAAGTGAGTATTCTCAGCCCTATCACCTTTTTAATGTTAACTATCAAGGAGCTGAAAAGACAGTCTCACGCAAAGGGCAGTATAAGAAGCCCTTTCTTACACTGTTACCCAGCCAACTAACATTTAAACCAGATCACTTTGTGAATCTGAACCAAAGACCAGGATGACCAAGATAGAACACAAGTCGCACATAAAATAAGAAGCTATGGTCATTTGGTCAACGTAATCAATAATGTGAGGATTAACATCAGCCGCCACTTGATCCTCGTTTAGCCATTTAGATCAGCTAGCTGAAGTTTGGGAAATAAAAACGGGGGCTAGCAAAGCTTGAAGAGCAAATCCCACTAATAAATGGATGCATCAAAAGCGTGCATCCAACTTTTTGTCAGTAAGCTCTTCAATAGCATCTTCAATAGTAATGACCAGAGATTTGATAAGGCAAGACAGAATATTTTATAACAAAAGGGATAGAGTGGAAATGTTTAGGGACAAGGAATTTCCTTATAAAAAAAACAAGGCTGGACACAATGGTAGGTGAAATAACAGTGAAATCCTCTAACTTGAAAGTGAAATACACTGGTGAGGCCTAGACATATTCAAAATGAAAAAATCGTTTCATTATTTAAATATTTTTTTTCCTGGACCTCCCCATGTCAACCTACTATGGGTCAGCTCCGCCCTCTCTGACCCCTCCAGGACCACCTTTTTCATAGCCCATAAAGGGCGGCTGTCTGCCCACACCAGTGTTCTTTTTTTGTCCTCGCTCCAGATGCCTTTTAAAGATTATTTTTATTGATTTTTTTTTCTCCATCCACTATTCATCCTGTTCGGGTTCAGCCTCTCCCAGGTTCAGAAGACCCCCCCCCCATATAGGTTGTAAAACTCCTGAGGAGGTGGGTTCCCATAGTGCTGGGATAGTAAGGTACAGTATAAATGACTGTGTATTACTGGCAAAGGTCACTGGCAGTATAAATTTCTGTATATACCTTGGTTAGGCAGGTGCTTGCACTCTCTCCTTCCATGTTTTTGTGTGTTCAGGCAGTGGTTTGGCTCTCTGGGACTTGTAGTTAACCGCCCCCACGTGTATTCCTTTCAGGAATCTCAGAATTGGGCAGGTGAGGTCAGAGGCAGCTTCCTCTTTGGGTTGCCTAGCAAACACCAGAATGCTCACTGCTGATTTGCAACAGGCTCTGTCCTCTAGGGGCGGGTCAGGGGACTCTCTGAGCCGATCTGTGTGCAGGAGGACTCGTCGCTGCTCTACTGCACTAATCTCAGCCTCCAGCTGATCAATCTTCTGCTCTGGTAAGCCTCCTTCCAGGACTCTCATTGCTTACTGCTGTGTTAGTTGTCTGTCAGAGTGTTTATATTATCCTGTGCCTTATAGGTCTGGGGAATTATGCCTGCCTGCCTAGCTGCCTTAGCACTGAAGATTCGGATGGAGATGTTTCTTTTAATTGTATTTATTTATTTAATTTATTTTTTGTTTAAAAAAATAAAAAAGTTTTTTTTTTTTTATTAACCACTTAAGCCCCGGACCATTTGGTAGCTAAAGGACCAGAGCTGTTTTCAGAATTTTGCACTGCGCTGCTTTAACTGTAAATTGTGCAGACATGCAATGTTGTACCCAAACAATTTTGCATCCTTTTCTTCCCACAAATAGAGCTTTCTTTTAATGGTATTTGATTGCCTCTGCGATTTTTATTTTTTGCGATATAAATGGAAAAAGACCCAAAATTTTGGAAAAAAATGATATTTTCTACTTTTTGTTATAAGAAGAATCGAATAAACTCAATTTTAGTCATACATTGAGGCCAAAATGTATTCAGCCACATGTCTTTAGTAAAAAAAATGTCAATAAGCGTATATTTACTGGTTTGCGCAAAAGTTATAGCGTCTACAAACTAGGGTACATTTTCTGGAATTTACACAGCTTTTAATTTATGACTGCCTATCTCATTTCTTGAGGTGCTAAAATGGCAGGGCAGTACAAAACCCCCAAAATGACCCCATTTTGGAAAGTAGACATCCCAAGGAAATTGCTGAGAGGCATGTTGAGCCCATTGAATATTTTTTTTTGTCTCAAGTGATTGAATAATGACAAAAAAAAAAGAAAATTACAAAAAGTTGTCACTAAATGATATATTGCTCACACATGCCATGGTTATATGTGGAATTGCACCCCAAAATACATTTTGCTGCTTCTCCTGAGTACGGGGATACCACATGTGTGGGACTTTTTGGGAGCCTAGCCGCGTACGGGCCCCCGGAAACCAAGCACCGCCTTCAGGATTTCTAAGGGCACAAATTTTTGATTTCACTCCTCACTACCTATCACAGTTTCAAAGGCCATAAAATGCCAAAATAGCACAAAACCCCCCCAAAATGACCCCATTTTAGAAAGTAGACACCCCAAGGAAATTGCTGAGAGGCCTGTTGAGCCCATTGAATATTTTTTTTTGTCCCAAGTGATTGAATAATGACAAAAAAAAAAAACAATTACAAAAAGTTGTCACTAAATGATATATTGCTCACACATGCCATGGTTATATGTGGAATTACACCCCAAAATACATTTTGCTGCTTCTCCTGAGTATGGGGATACCACATGTGTGGGACTTTTTAGGAGCCTAGCCGCGTACGGGACCCCGAAAACAAAGCACCGCCTTCAGGATTTCTAGGCACAAATTTTTGATTTCACTCCTCACTACCTATCACAGTTTCGAAGGCCATAAAATGCCAAAATAGCACAAAATCCCCCCAAATGACCCAATTTTGGAAAGTAGACACCCCAAGCTCTTTGCTGAGAGGCATAGTGAGTATTTTATAGCTCTCATTTGTTTTTGAAAATGAAGAAAGAAAATATATATTTTTTTTTTTTTCAATTTTCAAAACTTTGTGACAAAAAGCGAGATCTGCAAAATACTCACAATACCTCTCAGCAAATAGCTTGGGGTGTCTACTTTCCAAAATGGGGTCATTTGGGGGGGGGGTTTGTGCCATCTGGGCATTCCATGGCCTCCGAAACTGTGATAGGCAGTGAGAAGTGAAATCAAAAATTTACACCCTTAGAAAGCCTGAAGGCGGTGCTTGGTTTTTGGGGTCCCGTACGTGGCTAGGCTCCCAAAAAGTCTCACGCATGTGGTATCCCCGTACTCAGGAGAAGCAACAGAATTTATTTTGGGGTGTAATTCCACATATGTCCATGGCATGTTTGAGCAATATATCATTTAGTGACAACTTTTTTTTTCTCCCCTCCCTTTTTCTCAAATGTTTTTTCTTTTCCCAAGGCTGATTGGTGAATTTATGGTACAGCGCGCTTAGTTGCAGTCCTCCAAGACAGTATTTGGCGCGATATAAATTTACATATCAATCAATCAATCAACTTTGTGCAAAAAAAATAAAAAAATTGTCTTTTTTCCGCAACTTGTGTCAACATATAAAATATTCCATGGACTCGACATGCCTCTCAGTATATAGCTTGGGGTGTCTACTTTCCAAAATGGGGTCATTTGGGGGGGTTTTGAACTGTTCTGGCATTTTATACACAACATTAGGAAGCTTACATCCACTCTTCTAAAAACTTGAAGACAAAGCCCTTTTTGACACTTTTTGTTTACATGAAAAAAATTTTTTTTTTTGCAAGAAAATTATGTTGAACCCCCAAACATTATATATATTTTTAAAGCAAAGACCCTACAGATTAAAATGGTGGGTGTTGAATTTTTTTTGTCTACACAGTATTTGCGCAGTGATTTTTCAAACGCATTTTTTTGGGAAAAAATACACTTTTTTTAATTTTAATGCACTAAAACACACTATATTGCCCAAATGTTTGATGAAATAAAAAGATGATCTTAGGTCGAGTACATAGATACCAAACACGACATGCTTTAAAATTTCGCACAAACGCGCATTGGCGACAAACTACATACATTTTTAAAAGCCTTTACAGGTTACCCCGTTAGATTTACAGAGGAGGTCTACTGCTAAAATTACTGCCCTCGATCTGACCTTCGCCGTGATACCTCACATGCATGGTGCAATTTCTGTTTACATATGACGCCAGACCGACGCTTGCGTTCACCATTGGGCAAGAGCAGGGCAGGACATGGGTGTTTTTTTTTTTTTTTTTTTTTTTTTATTATTAATTTTGCTTTTTTTTTTTTTTTTTAAACTGTTCCTTCCATATTTTTTATTTTTTATCATTTTTATTGTTATCTCAGGGAATGTAAATATCCCCTATGATAGCAATAGGTAGTGACAGGTACTCTTTTTTTGAAAAAAACTGGGGTCTCCTAGACCCTAGATCTTTCCTCTGCCCTCAAAGCATCTGACCACACCAAGATCGGTGTGATAAAATGCTTTCCCAATGGCGCTTTTTATATCCGGGGGGGGACATTCCCTCCCACTGCTTGTAAAAGCAGTCCAGAGGCTAATTAGCCACTAGGATTGCTTTTACATGAAAGCCGGCCGCTGGCTGAAAAGAATGATACCAAGATGATACCTAAACCCGCAGGCATCATTCTGGTATAAACATTCAAAGTCCAGCAACATACCAGTACGTTGCTGGTCCTTGTTGGACATGTATTGTAATCTTTTTTTTTCATGCAGCCTGTTGGCTGAACGAAAAAAGAGATTGATCGGTGGGTATGCCCACCATTAGAATACCGCCCTTCATCCACCCACTTCTAATGATGGGCATACACGCACCATTTATATATGCCGAAGCATGGGGGCATCCTCCCGCAAAAAAGTTATGCCGCACACACATGGTCGGACTTTTCCACGGGCAAGCCTCTGTCGGAATTTCGACCGTATGTACGCGGCATTAGGAGCAAAATCGCTCCTCCGCCCCTGCTGCCCCCATGCTTCGGCATATATGCTTTTTTTTTTTAACTGTGGTGGTGAAATCACCTCCTACAGCACTGGAGTCGCAGGGATCAGGCCTGTCTCTGCGAACGCTGCAGTTATGTGTGTTGTGTTTTGTAAGTGACAGTGATCGATCGATACTGCACTTGGGTGGCCTGGGCTGAACGGATGGGCAAAACGCAGGTGCTAGCAGGTATCTGGGCTGATCCCGCTAACACTGCGTTTTTGGGAACCCTAAACTGCTGGGGACACTAGTATAGATCTGATCAGATCAGATATTGATCTGTTCAGATACTATACCACTAAGGGAGGTGTATGCTTCCCGCGTCGGTGTTGGCGTTACTGACACTAACCTGACGCTGCCTGGGGTGTGACGCAGACCCTCTCTGACGCTAAAACCTAATTGATATCACCCGCTGGGCGATCAGGGGGTTAAACCTTTATTGGGTTATATACAGCGGGTGCCCTGACACTATAAAAAGCAAACTAACTAACCAGCGTCACCCGTAACACTTATATGGTGATCACTGGTGAAAGGGTTAACTAGGGGCAATTAGGGGGTTAAAACCTTTATTAGGTAATATATGGGGGTACCTGACGCTATATAAAAACCTGACGGGGAACCTAAAAAAAGTTACTGGCTACCGATCGGCATCACCGACACTAAGACAGCGATCAGAAAAAGGATCGCTTAGCGACAGTGGTGATAGGGGGTGAAAGGGTTACCTGGGGGCGATCAAGGGGGTTAAACCTTTATTAGATAATAGTTGGGGGTACCTGACGCTATAAAAACCTGCGGCGAACCTAAAAAAAATTACTGGCTACCGATCGGCATCACCGACACTAAGACAGCGATCAGAAAAACGATCGCTTAGCGACAGTGGTGATAGGGGGTGAAAGGGTTACCTGGGGGGCGATCAAGGGGGTTAAACCTTTATTAGATAATATATGGGGGTACCTGACGCTATAAAAACCTGCGGCGAACCTAAAAAAAATTACTGGCTACCGATCGGCATCACCGACACTAAGACAGCGATCAGAAAAACGATCGCTTAGTGACAGTGGTGATAGGGGGTGAAAGGGTTACCTGGGGGGCGATCAAGGGGGATAAATCTTTATTAGATAATAGTTGGGGGTACCTGACGCTATAAAAACCTGCGGCGAACCTAAAAAAAATTACTGGCTACCGATCGGCATCACCGACACTAACACAGCGATCAGAAAAACGATCGCTTAGCGACAGTGGTGATAGGGGGTGAAAGGGTTACCTGGGGGGCGATCAAGGGGGTTAAACCTTTATTAGATAATATATGGGGGTACCTGACGCTATAAAAACCTGCGGCGAACCTAAAAAAAATAACTGGCTACCGATCGGCATCACCGACAATAAAACAGCGATCAGAAAAACGATCGCTTAGCGGCAGTGGTGATAGGGGGTGAAAGGGTTATCTGAGGGGCGATCAGGGGGTTAAACCTTTATTAGGGGGGGTTAGGGGGCTACACTGGACCTAAAACTAACTTTAGTGACACTTTTACAGTCACAAATGTCACTGATTGCAGTGATCAGTAAATAAATGGTCACTGCAATCAGTGACACTGTGACTGGGGGCTGGGGGGTGATCTGGGGGGTGATCTGGGGGTGTCTGGGGGGGCGATTTATGTGCCTATGTGTCCTGGTGTCAGTGTAGTGTTTTGTGCACTAACCTGGCATCTTCTCTTGTGCGGCGCTCGGTATATGTGAGCGCCGCAGGAGAGATGACATCACTTCCTCTGCCTGTGTAAACATTACACAGCAGAGGAAGCTCTCTCATTCACCGGGAGCGATCGTGAGGGGGTGGCCGAAATCGAACGGCCGTCCCCTCATCCTGGATCACTCCTGGACAATTAACCACCGCTCACTGTAAAGAAGGGGGGTCCGATCGGACCCCCCAACTATACAAAGGCGATCACGTAGATATACGTGATTCTGCCTGTCGGTGCCATTCTGCCGACGTATATTTACAGGGGCGGTCGTTAAGTGGTTAAGAAAAAAAGAGAGCACATCAACTGTGTTTTACAGAGAGAAGGGCCCAGTGCGGGATAAACGCCCGCAAAGAGGTTCCAAATCCGCATTTCAGCCCCAAAGAAGTAAAAAAGGGGCTAGACATGACAAATCGCAGAGTCGCATGCAGCTGGATAGACGCCCGTTGTCACGGCATTCCAGATCTACCTCGCCCTTATCTCATTTTAGTCGCTCGGACCCGAGCCAAGAAAGGTCAAGACTTCGGAAAGCCTCTAGAAAGAGCAAATCCGGGAGCAGACACAGAAGAAGAAAGATCCTGTTGGGCCTGCTCAGCTGAGGTCCTCCCAGGAAAGCTGGTATGTGCATCTTGCTTCAAGGAGGCGGCTCTGGACAATGCTGCGAAAGCACGCCAGGTTAAATCCTACATTAAGCACGCTGTCAAAGAAGGGTTAAAGAGTATTTCAAGGAATCCTGCTCCTCCTGCTGTATCATCAGCATCAGCAGATTCAGATCATGAGTTTTCAGTGCATTTTAACCCTGAAGTCGATAGCGATTCGGATCCATCTGAGGCAGAAATGGACTTGGAATCGCATACGTTTGATTTTGCACTGGTTCCCCCCTTGGTGGAGGCTGTTAAGGATGCGATGAAGTGGCAGAAAGAAACGTCGCCTCCAAAGTAGCAGCAAAGATTCTACCAGTATTTAAAGAAATCGTTACCTTCCTTCCCATTCATTTCTGAAATTAAAGAAGTGATTGACGATGAGTGGGCGAGGCCTGAGAAGAAGATCATTGTGCACAATAGAGTATCAAAGTTGTACCCCTTGGGACACTACGCCTAGAGTGGATGCTTCATTACAGAGACTCGCCCGCCACATTACGCTTCCGCTGGAGGATTCGTTGTCTTTTAGGGATCCCTTTGGATCGCAGAATAGACGCAGACCTAAAAAGGTTGTTTAGTTTGGCTGGAACAGCCTGCAGACCAGCAGTAGCACTCACTTCTGTGGCGGCAGCCCTTAGAGTGTGGGTAGCGGAGCTGGTGGATGGATGTTCGGAAGAAAGTCTTGGAAGTGGCAGTTCTCCTTTGCAGTTTGTCAAAACTGCTGTAGAGTTTGTGGCTGAAGCGGCGGCCGACCAGGTCAAGATGACAGCAAAGATAATGGCTCATTCCGTCACAGCCCGCAGAGCCTTATGGTTGAAGCATTGGTCGGCCAATAATGCTTCTAAGCACAGTCCGTGTTCGGTTCCATTTGATGGGAAGCTACTTTTCGGGAAGACTTTAGAATCAGCAATTCAGCAGTTTTCCGGCAGTAGATCTGGCCTAATCCCGCAGGAGAGAAAAAGACAACGGCAGCCCTTTCGGTTTAACAAGAGATCCAAAGAAGGATTCAGAGAGGCCAGTGCTTACAGACCTGGTAGGCCATTTTTTCAGACAGTGGAAGGGAGCCGGTTCAACCTTCCAGAAACCTTCCAAGCCCAGGGCCAACAAAACGCCTAAGGCTTCAAATAAGTCCTTCTGAAGGTGTCTCCGCTCAACCCTCACAAAAAGGAGCAAGACAATTTGGGGAGGTTTGGGCGGACGAAATACAGGATGCCTGGATTGTAACCGTCATTCGATCAGGTTATCGTCTCGAGTTCAGAACAAGGCCCCCTCAGACCTTGTTCGTAGAAACTCGACTTCCTAAGGATTTGGAAAGGAGGAAATGTCTGCAAAGATATATAGGGGAGCTGTTGGCAGTGTGAGGGGGTTAACTCGGTAGCGGGTGTGTGTGACCCCCTGGTTGGGCCCCCCACACAAAAACAGGGCCAGCAGACGGAGGTTGTGGTTTTCAAAATCAAAAGGTGCGGTTTATTTCTCTATGTACAGTGACAAAAACACAGCAAAGCCAAAAAGAAACATAAACAAAATAAATCCTGGTCAGTTTGACCTCTGACTAAACATGCAGGTTTCCTAAACTAACAACTGGGATCAGCCTGGTGCTGTCCTAGTCCCTAAGTCCCTGGTTTAGTAAAAGTCCAAACAAATAGCCACACAGGCTTTGCCTCACCGCACAGGGGTTCACTCTCCCTAGACAGTCCACACAGGTCTTGTTCCAGGCATGAGCTAACATCTAATGAAGCTGGGAGTTCTTATAGAGGCCTAAATGAGCTGACAAGCTTCAGCTGGCCTCATCAACTCCCTGTCTGTACGACGCCCAGCCCTCTCCCTAGAGGTATGAGTCATCCATGAGCCTACTAGCCTCAGCTGGGCTTATACAACTCTCCACCCTAGTTGTATAAGTCAGCATAAAGCCTGAATCTGGGAGAAATATATCTACCCCCCTGGATGCAACCAGGTGACTTTACCTTCCTGCTGTCACATACCCCCCCCTCTTGTTTTAACCTTGGGGTTGGAACACCAGCAATCAGGCATTCATGTACTCGAGACAAAGCATCCACATTCCCCATTTGAACGCCAGGGCGATGCTTTACTGTGAAGTTGAATTCCTGTAGGGCCAGGAACCACCTATTGACTCTTCTATTTGTCTCCTTGTTTTGAGCCATCCACTTTAACGGAGCGTGATCCGTAACCATGTCAAAGTGCCTACCTAGCAGATAGTACCGAAGGGAATCTAGAGCCCACTTCACCGCTAAACACTCCTTTTCAACCGTGGCGTAATTTACCTCATGGGACTTCAACTTCCTGCTGAGGTAAATGACTGGGTGCTCTTCCCCGTTCCAGACCTGGGACAATACTGCTCCTAACCCCACATCTGACGCATCACTTTGTACGACAAAGTCTTTAGAGAAGTCGGGTGAGTACAACACTGGCTGGCTACATAAGGCTTGTTTCAAGAATTGGAATGCTGCCTCAGCCTCGGGGGTCCATTTAATCATGACCGACCCTTTCCCTTTCGTCAGGTTGGTTAGGGGCACAGCCTTAGAAGCAAAGTGGGGAATGAAGCGCCGATAATAACCCGCGATTCCCAGAAAGGCCCGTACCTGCTTCTTGCTGTTGGGACGTGGCCAACTCTGGATGGCCTCGACTTTGTTGAGTTGGGGTTTTATCACTCCCCTGCCAATGGTGTACCCAAGATATTTGGCCTCCTCCTGCCCAATGGTACACTTCTTGGGGTTAGCCGTAAACCCCGCTTCCCGGATAGAGTCTAGGACTGCTTGCACTTTTGGCAGATGTGAGGCCCAATCTGTGCTATGGACAATTACGTCATCCAGGTAAGCCGCAGCATACTTCCGATGGGGCCTCAGTATCTGGTCCATTTTCCGCTGGAATGTGGCCGGCGCATTCTGTAACCCGAACGGCATTCTCTTATATTGGAACGCCCCGTCTGGGGTTACAAATGCGGTTTTCTCTTTGGCCGACTTGGCCAGGGGAATTTGCCAATACCCTTTTGTGAGGTCAAGAGTCGTCATGTATCGGGCTGTTCCCAGCCGGTCGATCAACTCATCTATACGTGGCATGGGGTAGGTGTCAAATTTTGTAACTTTGTTCAACTGACGAAAATCGTTACAAAATCGCCAGCTCCCATCCGGTTTAGGCACCAACACAATGGGACTAGACCAATCACTTTGGGACTCCTCTATCACCCCTAAGTTCAGCATTTTCTGTACTTCCTCCCGTATTGCCTCCCGTCGGGCCTCTGGGATCCGATAGGGTTTTAACTTCACCCTTTCACCGGGCGGGGTAATAATATCATGCTCTACCCCAGATGTTTGTCCCGGCAGCTCAGAGAACACCTCCTTGTTGCGAAGCACAAACTCCTTAACCTCCTGTTGTTGGGGTTGTGACAAGGTGGCTGCTATTCCAACCTCCGGAATCACGCAACCAGTTTGAGCTGGTGACCAAGTTTCTGCGACTAGGGACTCTCTATCCCTCCAGGCTTTCAACAGATTAACGTGATATATCTGTTCGGGCTTTCGCCTTCCTGGTTGTCTGACCTTGTAATTCACTTCGCTCACTTTTTCCATTATCTCGTAGGGGCCTTGCCATTTGGCAAGGAATTTACTTTCAACCGTAGGGACAAGTACCAATATCCTATCCCCCGGGGAAAAGGTACGGGTCTTTGCTCCACGGTTGTACACTCTCTGCTGTGCCAACTGCGCTTGGGCCAAATGTTCCTTCACGATGGGCATTACCTGTGCAATTCGATCTTGCATCAGGGCGACATGCTCAATCACACTCCTGTGGGGAGAACTCTCACTTTCCCAAGTTTCCTTGGCAATATCCAACAGCCCTCTTGGGTGTCTCCCATACAGTAACTCAAAGGGGGAGAATCCCGTAGAGGATTGGGGCACCTCCCTAATAGCAAACATCAAATAAGGAAGTAGACAGTCCCAATCCTTTCCATCTCTATCCACCACTTTCTTCAACATTTGTTTTAGGGTTTTGTTGAATCTTTCAACCAGCCCATCGGTTTGGGGGTGATACACAGATGTACGCAATTGCGTCACTTTGAACAATTTACACAGCTCTTTCATAACCCGGGACATAAAGGGTGTACCTTGGTCCGTAAGCAGTTCTTTACAAATACCCACCCGGCTAAAAACAAGAGATAGCTCTTTGGCTATGGTTTTGGCCGAGGTATTTCTGAGAGGGATCGCTTCTGGATAACGGGTGGCATAGTCCATTATAACCAATATGTACTGGTGCCCCCTAGCGGACTTGATTATAGGACCTACCAAATCCATTGCGATTCTCTCAAACGGGACCTCAATGATGGGTAGAGGGACCAGCGGGCTACGGAAATGTGGCATCGGGCCGACCTCTGACACACAGGGCAGGAGGAACAATAATTTTCTATGTCCTTCATCACCCCAGGCCAATAGAATCTCTGTAATACCCTCTCTCGGGTTTTCTCTGTCCCCAGATGACCTCCAAGAATGTGCCCATGGGCCAACTCCAACACCAACTTCCTGTAAGGTTTGGGCACCACAAGCTGCTCAACGGTTTCTTCTGCCCTTTTTGCCACCCGATACAGTAGGTCCTTCTCTACGCTGAAGTATGGGTAAGTGCAGGTATTATCTGGGTTCACTAACTCGCCATCTATTTCCACTACGTTTTCCCGTGCCTTTATTAGGGCGGGGTCTTTTAACTGTTCTGTGGCAAAATTTTCCCTGTGAACCTCCAGATCAGAAAACTCCACAGACGGTAGGTTTTCGTCTGAGGAGGTGGGCTCCTCTCCAGTTTCTTGAGTCTCCCCTGCCAATACTGACAAGGGAAATTCTGGAGAGTCCTCACCACTCTCAGAGGAGTTCTGGCTATCACATTCCTGGTACATAGGGGCACCAGTGGGGGGCTCAGGATCATCCCACAGTTCCCAGAACTTCGGAAAATCTCTTCCCACAATGGCATCATGCGGTAATTGAGATACTAACCCCACTGGATGAGAGAGGGTACCTTTGGGGGTCTCGAAACACACTGTAGTCACTGGATACTCTCGGGTGTCCCCATGCACACAAATAACAGCTACCTTGCTATTCCCAGAGACCTCTGTTTTAACTAATTCAGCCTTTATCAGGGTCACAAGGCTACCTGAATCCAGTAATACCACAACATTTCTACCATTAATACACATTTTGCATAAATGTTTCTCAGTTCCCCGAATGGCAGTGCATGCGACTGTCGCACACAGCGACTGACGTCTGTCCGTCAGAAAGTCACATTGCATGGGTTCCTCCACAACCGGGCAATTTGCTGCAATATGTCCCGCTTGCCGGCAGCGGTAGCAAACAATCCTTTTGGCTGCCTCTTGAGCCCCTGACTTCCCAGGCTGTTCTCGCCAAACTTTGGGTAGAGCTCCCACCCTCTCACTCTCTCCACCCTCACCCCTTGGAATCCTCTTATCCGCCCCTGGGGATGGTCTGGTCTTAGGGTGGAAAGTCCGAGAGTCTCTGGAAGAGGCCGTCAGGTTCTCTGTAGCCAAGTATTTCTCTACACGATCCACAAGACCACTGGCCGTCTCTGGGTCTCCATGGCTTACCCACTTTTGGATGGCAGTAGGAAGAGCTCTCAAAAACCGATCCATTACAACACGTTCCACAATCTCTGGTGCGGACAAAGTCTCTGGCTGTAGCCACTTCCTGCTCAGGTGAATGAGATCATACATTTGAGACCTGGGGGGTTTTCCAAGCTGGAAAGTCCAGTTATGCACACGCTGAGCCCGGACAGCCAGGGTGACACCCAGCCTTGCCAATATTTCAGCTTTTAGCATCACATAGTCTTTTGCTTGGTCAGGCTCTAGGTCATAGTAAGCCTTCTGCGATTCACCAGTTAACAGAGGAGCCACCAGTCCAGCCCACTGCTCCTCAGGCCACTTTTCTCTTTCAGCAGTCCTTTCAAATGTGGTCAAAAATACCTCTGGATCATCCTCTCCAGTCATTTTTGTCAATAAACGACTCACCCCAAAGGACGCGGTATTAGTGGGACGGCTTTCCTCACTGGTCTGCGGACGTTGCTGCATTACTGCTTCCATTTGTTGTAGTCTCTGCTCTTGCTTCTGTAACAGGTCTATGAAGCGGGCCTCAGATTGCTGCTGGGCTTGTTGATGAGCTTGCTGCTGGGCTGCAAGGCTCCTTTGCAAACCTGCATTTGTCTGCTGTTGATTGGCATTTGCTAGAGCCAGCTGTTTCAGTATCTCCTCCATGCTGGCTTAAAAAAAACTGCCACTGGTTCTCCACCAACTGTGAGGGGGTTAACTCGGTAGCGGGTGTGTGTGACCCCCTGGTTGGGCCCCCCACACAAAAACAGGGCCAGCAGACGGAGGTTGTGGTTTTCAAAATCAAAAGGTGCGGTTTATTTCTCTATGTACAGTGACAAAAACACAGCAAAGCCAAAAAGAAACATAAACAAAATAAATCCTGGTCAGTTTGACCTCTGACTAAACATGCAGGTTTCCTAAACTAACAACTGGGATCAGCCTGGTGCTGTCCTAGTCCCTAAGTCCCTGGTTTAGTAAAAGTCCAAACAAATAGCCACACAGGCTTTGCCTCACCGCACAGGGGTTCACTCTCCCTAGACAGTCCACACAGGTCTTGTTCCAGGCATGAGCTAACATCTAATGAAGCTGGGAGTTCTTATAGAGGCCTAAATGAGCTGACAAGCTTCAGCTGGCCTCATCAACTCCCTGTCTGTACGACGCCCAGCCCTCTCCCTAGAGGTATGAGTCATCCATGAGCCTACTAGCCTCAGCTGGGCTTATACAACTCTCCACCCTAGTTGTATAAGTCAGCATAAAGCCTGAATCTGGGAGAAATATATCTACCCCCCTGGATGCAACCAGGTGACTTTACCTTCCTGCTGTCACAGCAGCAAGGGCCATCCTTTCCGGTTCCAAGGCACAAATTGGGTCAAGGAGCATGTTCCCTTCTGTTTTTGGTCCGAGAGGCTTCAGAGGGTTTCAGACCAGTTTTTCAACCTCAAAGTCCTGAATTCTTACTTGAAGGTTCCACCATTCAAAATAGAGTCATTGGAAACAATAATTTCGGTTGGGGAGACACGAGACTGGATGGTTTCCATTGATCTGGCAGATGCGCATCTTCTTGTTTCCATAGAGGCATCTCACCATCGCTTTCTCAGGTTTTCCGTAGAAGGCTCTCGTTTTCAATTTCAATGTCTCCTATTCGGTCTCTGCACGGCTCCGAGAATGTTTTCAAAGCTAATATCTGCTATCGTCGTGACTCTCAGGGTCAAGGGAGTGCAAATATTGGACAGCGTCCAAGAAATACAACGTCGTCTCCTTAGGATTCGACGGATGAGGACACAAGGATGGCAGTACAATGTCTTCCTTGTGTGAAGGACTAGCATCAAGGGTAGAGCTTGAAGGACACCGCCACTCGCTGGGTCTTCTTTTTTTTTTTTCAAATATAAATTTTATTGTTTTATATAAACATACATAGAATAAAAACATTACCATACAAATAGAGTGTGACATACAAGTTCACAACCATTTATCTCAGACAGGGCTGGATGTTTGCCTGTTGTAGATAACCCAATACGGGGTACTATTATCGCTGAGCCCGTGACCATCTGTTTAGTATCCTCCCCGGGTGTTCCTCATTACTCTATGACCGTCCGGTAGGGGGCATCACTATGTCACATCTATCAGGATTCCAATTGCCCTGTCCAATTCTCGTATCCCATTAATTAAAAAGAGAGAGAGAGAGAGAACTGAAAATACTAAAATAAGGACATGGAAATAGAAATGGTGAAAGGAAAAAAAACAGGGAGGTGGGAGAGCGTGGTTGAGGGGGAGAGGGAAAAGTGGGGGGGGTTGACCCAGAGTAATAAGCACGTCTCCAGCCATAATAGCTATCAAGGCTGTATCCCTTTGTCAAGTTAAGAGTTAAGTAGGGCCGATCCTTCTGGGTCTTCTTTTTGAGGGCTTTATTTGCCCATTTTTATTAAAAGAAGTTCAAACAAAATCAAAGGTTTCTCTCGCAGGGGTTTCAACACTCTTTTTCATCAATAACATGACATTCAGCCTCCTGGCTTATACATACAGCAGTGTTGCTCAGGCCTTCCACTTCAGGCTCTTGTCTGTCTCCTACAGACTATTCCATTGGCAACGCCGTCCATTTAGATAGCAGCCCCTCGCTGCTCTGAGCCTCAGACTTGGGTCCACTGCTCTGACCCTCAGACCTGGGTCTCTGGCTTCCAGTGTGCAGACAACCACTCTCTGGCTTCTCCAGTGCACACTTGCACTCTATGGCTTCCCCAGTGCACACCTGCACTTGACAGGAGGGTGGAGCCCAGAATGCTGGTCCTGACTCTACTATCAGGCCCACACACACCTGAACAATCAGTGTGCCGGTGAGTCTCAAAACCCAGATCCAGGACTGGGGATTTCATCCCACCCGAATCTCTAAGAAATCCCCAGGCTCCAGGTCCCAAAGTGGACTTTAGTAAATCATGAGGAAACTGAAAAGCCAGTTTCCTCCCAAACAAGCAAATACCCTGGAGCCCCTCAACCTGCCTGGTTGAGAATCCTGTATTCATACACTGGTGTGGTACCACACTACCACACTTGAGATGGAAGGTCGAAACGACCTCAGGAAGAAAAGAAGGCTGCGGACGCAGCACCACCTGTCCTTGTGGAAGATCAGATAGGGAGCCTTGCATGACAAGGCTGCCAGCTCAGAAACCCGTCTTAACTGACGCAACAGCCACCGAAAGGACCACTTTCTGAGAAAGTGTCGACAAGGGAATCTCCCTGATGTTCTCAAACGGTGGTTTTTGAAGCACCGAGAGGCCATGCCGTTAACCCAAGAGGCACCTCTTGCCCTGGTCGAATGCGCCGGGAAAGGGAGGCGCCCGACTCTTTATGGCGTAAGCCTGATCACGATCTGTCGGATCCACCTAGAGATGGTGACCGACGAGACTGCTGGGCCCTTCTTGGGACCAGCCACCGAAACAAACAGTGAGTCTGAACCCTGGAACGGAGCAGTAACAGACAAGTATACTCTTAGAGCTCGGACAACGTCCAAGGAATGCAACGTCGTCTCCTTAGGATTCGACGGATGAGGACACAAGGATGGCAGTACAATGTCTTCCTTGAGATGGAAGGTCGAAACGACCTTAGGAAGAAAAGAAGGCTGTGGATGCAACACCACCTTATCCTTGTGGAAGATCAGATAGGGAGCCTTGCATGACAAGGCTGCCAGCTCAGAAACCCGTCTTACTGACACAACAGGCACCAAAAGGGCCACTTTCTGAGAAAGTGTCAACAAGGGAATCTCCCTATGTTTTCAAACGGTGGTTTATGAGGCACCGAGAGGCCATGCCGTTAAGCCAGTGACTGTAAAGCAGGATGGCATATGGGACCTTGCGACAGCAGGTCCTCTCGTAGTGGTAGATGCCAAGGGACGTCTGCTATACAAGTCCCAGGAGGTAGTGGAGGGTGGACCGGAGGGCCGCATGCCGAACCCCCTGTACAAACGTTCTCACTAAAGAGTGAGCCCCCAGGGGTCGTTGAAAAAAGACAGCCAGGGCAGATATCTGCCCCTTAATTGTACTTGGTCTGCCCCACGCTGTAAGAACAGCAGGACTCTGGAACCAACCAAGTACGCGGATGCCACCTCCTTTCCTCCAAATGGATATGTAGGTCTTCCAAGTGCGATGGTAAATCTTCTGGAGGACGATTTCCGAGCACCCCTCATGGTAGAGATCACTGAGTCTTTCTGCCCACCTTAAGATGTGAATGATCACCGATGCTGCAGCTAAGCACTTGTTCCTCCCTGATGGTTAACCTACGCCACCGCTGTGGCGTAGACTGACTGGATCCTGACTGGACGCCCCTGTAGCCTCTGCGACCAGGTGGAGAGGCACAGCCTGATCGCCCAGAGTTCCAGGGCATTGATCGGCAAGTGGGATTCCTCCGGAGTCCAGCGTCCCTGGTCGACTGAACCCCTCAGACTCCCCCCAACTGGTAAGGCTGGCATCCGTCGTGACCACTGTAACGGGTCCCCAAATATCAAGGGGATTAACGCCGTTTACGATGTCCCCTCTCCTGGACACACATCCACTCGCTACCAATCTTCCACAGCCAAACGACCCCTTCCCATAGGAACCAATCCCTCTGGAAGAAACGAGACACACTCTGTATTCTTCTGGGGTAGAATGACTTCTTTATTGAGAAAACATTGTAACTTTATACACAATTCAATACACATTAGCTAACATGAACAAGGGTCCAGCTCCACCCACACCTTACAAGACTCAACGCATTATTTTGACGTCTGTTAGGAGACAACAGGCTTCACACAATAGATCCTAAAGATCCCCAATACACATCTTATCACAAAGTGTTTGGCAGACGGTCTGTCAGGAGACAACAAGTTCTAATCCCTTTACATCTTAAATCCCTTTGTATTGTAAATCCCAGTCTGCCTTTACAATACACACAAGTATAGTGTTAATTACCTCTATTCACACCAGACCTTCCCCAGTCACAATGAACAATAGAATGCAAAACACCTTAATTCCTCACAGCAATGATTACACAAAGGCAGGGCTGTGGGTGATGATATTAGCATCTAAGAGTATGTGTCCAAACATCATGAAGGCGTCACTTTTCAATTAACCTGTTGAGGTCATAATCAAACAGTAAAAGTTCTTTGCAGATATCCTGGGGAATATGGTGGATGAATATTACAGACCCAATCTAGATAAAATGTATGTACAGCATTGAATATGGATATCATAGACCATATTGGGGTTTTCATTCACCCTGTGCCGCTAATAGAGACACAGGGTGATTGACACATAAGAGCCACTGGGGAAGCTAAAGCAAGGGTATTTCATACTTTCTAAGCGATTCTGAGTTCCCCGGGCCTTCCCGTTACAACCACCATCCAGTAAAAAGGAAGGAACGACTTCCCGGACAGAAGTGCCGGTGATGTCAGCCACCAAACTAGAGAGGTCCTTAAAACTGGGTTTTAAACTCATTGTTGTGCTTAACTATGTAGAATTTTGTATAATAAATATATTTTGTTACTTTTTTACAATTGTTGTTGGCAATCCACATTATTTTCCAGTCCGCACAATCCCAGGGGCATTCTCTTCTCAAATTTCTCAATTTATTTGGGATGTGATGGGAAACAGTGGAATTTGTCAATTATCCACTGGTTAGAAGCTTCATTCCAAAAACCCTATTAAATAAACTAGAGAGGTCCTGACTAGGTGGCTCACCCGGATTTGATAATCCAGGGATGATGGGCACTTGTCCCCCCTGGACAGCATTACCTTCTGTAACACTCGCGTGTGAAATAGCGCATATGGTGCCGCCTCGAAGGAGGCTACCATGAGGCCCAGGACTCGCATGCAAAAGCAGTGTGACGACCATTCTTGGGATGTCAACTGCCGCACCGCAGCCCGAAGGGTCTGCATCCTTCTCATAGGGAGAAAAACTTTTGCCTCTGAGGAGTCCAGAATCAACCCCAGATACACTAGAAGTTGAGTCGGTACCAATACTGGCTTCTGAGTGTTCAGCACCCAACCAAAGTATCGGAGGGTCTGACAGGTTATAGACACGCTCACCTCTATCTGAGCTTGAGGTGGCCCTCAGAAGAATATCGTCCAAGTAGCCCACGATAGCGATGCCACGCTGTCTTGGTATCAGAATCAGGGCGAGCACCTTGGTGAACACCTTCGGTGCTGATGCCAGGCCAAGGGGGGCGCCACCATTGGTAGTGGTCTTCCCCGGCCGCAAAGCGCAGACATGTCTGATGCCTGGCCCTGAAACCGTTCCTGTACTGCAACAGGAATTACACAAGCAATTGAGGGCCCTGAGATCCAAGATTGGATGAATCCCCTCCTTCTTGGTACTACGTACAGATTTGAGTAAAACCCCTGAAACCGTTCCTGTACTGCAACAGGAATCATCACCCCGCGTAACAGCAAGTCTTGAACCACCCCCTATAGGGCTTCCCGACCAGTCGGCAGAAGCTGGCGGTTGGAGGGGAAAGGAATAAAATAAAAATAACAATCCGTTCGGAGGGAAAGAGAGAAACTCTATCTTGTACCCTGAGGAAACTACTTCGCAAACCCACCGGTCGGGGATCTGAACAAACACGTCCCCCAACCCGAGAGATGGGTGGGGACAGACCTTCATGCGGACGTAAATTTGTTCGCAGGCTTGCGAAACCAGGGATGCTTCTGTCCCTCCGCAGGCGCTTTATCAGCCTGGGATCGTTTACTTGCTGCACTAGGTGGACGAAAAAAACGCTGGTTTGCGGTGAAGGAGAGCCCTAGCCAAATGGCGTGGCTCCTTACCTCTTTTGGATTGTGGGAGCAGCATGCTCTTACCTCCTGTGGCATATTTAATAATGTTTTCTAGGCAGTGGCGTAGCGTGGGTTGTCAGTGCCCGGGGCAGGGCAAGAGATTTGCGCCCCTAACCCGCAGATTTTTAGCGCAGAGTCCATTCAGCTAGTACAGTAGTACTGACCAACCTGATTCCTACACCGACCTACTTGACCACTATACTAACCTACCTTATTCCTATACTGACCTGCCTGATTCCTACACTGACCACTAAACTTACCTGATTGCTATACTGACCACTACACTGACCTACCTGATTCCTATACTGACCACTACACTGACCTACCTGATTCCTACACTGTCCACTACACACATTATTATTGCTCACTGATTGGTTGCTAGACAATACTGCACATAATTACCGCTTACCCATTGTTTGCTAGAGGTTACTGCACATCATTACTACAAACTGATTGGTTGCTAGAGGTTACTGCAAATTATTATTGCTCACTGGTTTCTTGCTAGAGATTACAGCAGATCATTATTGTTCACTGATTGGTTGCTGAAGGTTACTGCACATCATTACCACTCACTGGTTGCTAGAGGTTACTGCACATTGTTAATGCTCCCTAATTGGTTGCTAGACATTGCAGCACATCATTATGGCTCACTGATTGGTTGCTAGAGGTTACAGCACATCATTACAACCCACTGATTTGTTGCTTAAGGTTACAGCACATCATCTCACTGCCTGCACACCACAGAACTAATTATTAGCAATGAGGGTTGAGGTGTGCGCTGTGTATGGAATGCAGGGTTCAGAGGTGCGCTGTGTATGGAGTGCAGGGTTTAGAGGTGCGCTGTGTATGGAGTGCAGGGTTGAGGGGATGTGCTATTTGTGGCATGCAGGGTTGAGGGGGGTGCGCTGTGTGTGGCTTGCAAGCTTAAGGGGGGTGCGCGGTGTGCAGCGTGCAGGGTTGAGGGGGGTGCGCTGTGTGCGGTGTGCAGGGTTGAGGGGGGTCCCCTGTGTGTGGCTTGCAGAGTTGAGGGGGGTGCGCTGTGTGCGGCGTGTAGGTTGAGGGGGGTACGCTGTGTACATCCCCCCCAAATACAAAGCTCTCTTTCCCACAGATTCCAGTTCAGA
Source organism: Rana muscosa (assembly GCA_029206835.1). Lineage (NCBI taxonomy): Eukaryota > Metazoa > Chordata > Amphibia > Anura > Ranidae > Rana > Rana muscosa. The sequence continues at coordinate 119,910,546 of CM055128.1, forward strand.
GCTCAGCCCCAGCCCCCCTCCGGCTGCCATCATCCTGTACAGAGCTTTCCTCTGTAGAGGAGCACTGGTAATGTCCGTGCAGCTGCCGATGAGGAGGGGCTTCTGTCTGTGTGGAATTTGCCTCATCCTCTTCCTCCTGGCCCCGGTTTCCTCCAGTCCTGGGGTGGTCGGTGCAGGGTCAGAGTGCCGGTGTCCTGTTAAGAAACACCGGGGCCGCGTAGGAGCACACTGACAGGCACAGGTAGGACTCAGGAGAAGCGGCGGTGATCGGAAGTCTGGCTGTGGGGCGGGCTAAGTGGATGGACAGCATGTCGCATGAGCCAGGATCCTGGACCTCGTGTGTGGGGAGTGGCGTGCAATAGAGAGGATGCCTCGTGATTCGCCTGCCCTCCTCCTTCCCCGCAGGCTCCGCATGGTCACTGTAACGGCACCCCAAATCTGAAAGGGGTTAAACGCCGTTTTAAAGATATTCCCTCTCCTGGACACACATTCGCTGCCGATCCTCCACAGTCAGGCGACCACTTCCCATAGGATTAATCCTTCCAAAAGAACGAGACAAAACGCTCTGTATCTTTCCAAAATGAACAATATTTTTATTGACAAACTCTACAGCTTATATACACACACACAGAGAGGAGTGTCTTGCAATACATCTTTGACCAGAGCTAATTTACATGAGCCACTTAACTACAGTGAATGGCTCAGACACATGACCTTTCTGTTTCCCAATACCCATCTCTTAGAAGACAACAGCTAATCCCTTTACCTCTTAAAGGACTATGCATGACCTTTATATTCAGCAGACTGTCTGGCTGCCAGTGTACCATACCTATAATTACAGGCTTAACTCCCATTATCAAAAGACTTCACACAATAGATACATAACGAGCTCCCAATATACATCTCACAATGAAAGGATGTGTAGCATAGCTGAGGTTCATTACCATTACACGGTAGACAGGTGACACATTAGCATCTCTTAATTTAACCTGTTGAGTTCAGGATCAACAAAATAGTTATTTACAGATCCTGGGAAATATTGGTGAATAATATTACAGACCCATTTTAAAACAATCCAATACATATTCTCAATGTCCATTATTTCCTGGCTCACCCTGTGCCCAAAATTACCCCTGTCACAACAACGTATATACAGCATTGAATCTGATTAGTACAGATCATAGTGGGGTTTTCATTCACCCTGTGCCTTTAATAGGGACACAGGGTGGTTTACACATAAGAGGCATTGGGGAAGCTAAAGCAAGGGTATCTCATACTTTCTGAGAGATTCTGGGTTCCCCGGGCCCTCCCGTTACATCTCTCCCCTTTCGGCAGGAGACTAACACAGGAGGAGACCCCAGACGGGTTGACTCCGAAGTTAGTCCATAGGTCCATTCTTCTAATGCCGGTATCCACACAGTACCCCAAATAAATTGCTCCAAACAGAGCAATACTTACCCAGCCAACCTCTGCCTCTCTAAGAGAACATACCCGCCGCTGGGGAGAGGCCTGGACTGGCCCTTCTCCCTGGGGTCCTTTCAGCTGCTGGAGAGAAGACAGGGTGACTGGGCTCAGTCCGTCATGCTGTTGGGGATCTGGGCTGACTGCCCAGCATCCCTGGGGTATACAAGTGGAGACTGAAGTCCCATCCACTTGTGGTAGGTGAAAATCCCCCAGTGCTTGCAAAGCAAGGCTGACATCTTCCTGTCTCAGGGTCACACCATTTTCTGGGGTTGTGTCAGTGAAGACCGAAGTCCCATCCAGTCCCACAGGAACTCCCTTCTTCTGTTAGTTGAGAGCAAAGGCCCGCGGCACTCTGCTCTGTTGCCAGCTCTTCCGCTGGGTTGCTGTGAGTGGAGACCGTAGTCCCATCCACCGATATCAGCTCAAGTTGCAGTTGTGTGCAGCGGCCAGTAGTATTCTGCCCTGCTGCCAGTGATTCAGCTGGGGGTAAAAGCTTTACCACCTCAGCTTGTTGCTGGAGAGAGGGGCCAACTGCCCCGGCTCCCTGAAACTCCACAGTTGTTTCCGGTGCTGGGCAGAGGTTGGTAGCACTCTGCCCTGTTGCCAGCACTTTTGCTGGGGACTCCACACCATCTGCTCTGGCTAACTGTTGGGGAGGGAAAAGGGCTGCTTCTCCTCCCTGCATCTCTGAAATCCACTGGGAAAGAGGACCCATCACCTTCTCACCTCGGGCCTCCAAAACTGCCCCGGGTGTAGAGCAGGGTCTGCAGTACTCTGTCCTGCTGCCAGTACTTGAGCAGGCGATGCACAATCCCTAACATCCTCTGAACGGTCCCTTAAGTCCATACCTTCTGTAATCTGTGGCTGGGGAGATGAGCCAACTGCCCTAGCTCCCTGGAACTCCATATCATCCACTTCGGCTTTAGGGATAGCAATCTTCAGATATTCCACTGCCGATTCTTCAGCCAGGATTTCAGAGTTGTCCACTGGTATTTCCTGATAGTCCCAGGCAAAGGTAGCACCACCCTGCTGCTGAGCAGATTCTAGCAGCTGTCTGTAGGCGATCTCCGATTGCCGTATTTCCGCCATTCTCTGCTCATGTTGCCGCTCTAGTTCTCTCTTTTGTCGCTCTCGTTCTCTCTCTTGTCGCGCATCCTGCAGCTGGATGCCTTTAATGGCTTCCTGTATGGCGGTCTCTGATGGGTTAGCACCATATAATGCCAACCGCTGTCAAACTCGTTGCTGAAACAAATCTTCAACTGACCGGGGTCCTGCATCACCATCCCTCTGATCCATCTCGGCTAGCTCCCTGATCAAGGTGGCCTTGTTCTTTGTCCCACGGGTCCCTCCACGGCTCTCAAGTAAGTCTTTCAGCGTAACTTTCCTGCAGGCTGCATAGCTGGTCATTCACTGTGGTGGTTTGGAGTGTCCCAGTAACTGGAGGGAAGATCCCACAGCTGCCAACCAATGTAACGGCACCCCAAATCTGAAAGGGGTTAAACGCCATTTTAAAGATATTCCCTCTCCTGGACACACATTCGCTGCCGATCCTCCACAGTCAGGCGACCACTTCCCATAGGATTAATCCTTCCAAAAGAACGAGACAAAACGCTCTGTATCTTTCCAAAATTAACTATATTTTTATTGACAAACGCTACAGCTTATATACACACACAGAGAGGAGTGTCTTGCAATACATCTTTGACCAGAGCTAATTTACATGAGCCACTTAACTACAGTGAATGGCTCAGACACATGACCTTTCTGTCTCCCAATACCCATCTCTTAGAAGACAACAGCTAATCCCTTTACCTCTTAAAGGACTATGCATGACCTTTATATTCAGCAGACTGTCTGGCTGCCAGTGTACCATACCTATAATTACAGGCTTAACTCCCATTATCAAAAGACTTCACACAATAGATACATAACGAGCTCCCAATATACATCTCACAATGAAAGGATGTGTAGCATAGCTGAGGTTCATTACCATTACACAGTAGACAGGTGACACATCAGCATCTCTTAATTTAACCTGTTGAGTTCAGGATCAACAAAATAGTTATTTACAGATCCTGGGAAATATTGGGGAATAATATTACAGACCCATTTTAAAACAATCCAATACATATTCTCAATGTCCATTATTTCCTGGCTCACCCTGTGCCCAAAATGACCAGTCACAACAACGTATATACAGCATTGAATCTGATTAGTACAGATCATAGTGGGGTTTTCATTCACCCTGTGCCCCTAATAGGGACACAGGGTGGTTTACACATAAGAGGCATTGGGGAAGCTGAAGCAAGGGTATCTCATACTTTCTAAGAGATTCTGGGTTCCCCGGGCCCTCCTGTTACAGTCACAATCCCTGGGATCATCATGGATGGCCTTCAGTGTTCATTTACTCACTGCTGGAGCCTAAGCCGGGACTGCACCACAACTTCTTCCTCCTAGCGAAGCGGAAGAGCTCACCTCAAGTCTCCTAGACTGCACAGCACAAGAGAAGAGCTGCAGGTTACCTGCCGCTGCGCCCCTTTAAATTTTGCACCCGGGGCAACCGCCCCCCTGCCCCCCCCCCACGCCAAGCCACTGCCTCCAGGGATGCTCCAAAAAAGTCTGTCGCCCTTAAAGGGCAATCCGTCAGGGCCTTCTTGGAAGATTTATAAACAAAAACTAAAACCCGCGCTTAGAAAATATGCAGTGATACTTTGTGATAAATAAATCCGCAGCTGCCGCAACATAAGGTACTAACACCTCAAAGGAATAGAAAACAAATATTTGCAGCGCTAGCAAGGATAAGTGAAAACAGGGGCGTACCTAGAGCATTTGGCACAACCGGGGCGGATCCTATATCTGGCACCCCCCACGGTAAAATGTAAAAACACCCCACTGTGCCCCCTGCATCCTTCAAAATCTCTTTGTCACTACTGTGTACCCGCTCTCCACAACTGCACCTCTGGACCCCTTTACATTACACAGCACCCTGCATCACTGGCCCCCTTTACATTATACAGCACCCTGCATCACTGGCCCCCTTTACATTACACAGCACCCTGCATCACTGGCCCCCTTTACATTATGCAGCACCCTGCATCACTGGCCCCCTTTACATTATACAGCACCCTGCATCACTGGACCCCTTTACATTACACAGCACCCTGCATCACTGGACCCCTTTACATTACACAGCACCCTGCATCACTGGCCCCCTTTACATTACACAGCACCCTGCATCGCTGGACCCCTTTACATTACACAGCACCCTGCATCACTGGACCCCTTTACATTACACAGCACCCTGCACCTCTTTACAATACACAGCACCCTGCATCACTGGACCCCCTTACATTACACAACAGCCTGCATCACTGAACCCCCTTACATTACACAGCACCCTGCATCACTGGACCCCCTTACATTACACAGCACCCTGCATCCCAGGACCCCTTTACATTACACAGCACCATGCATCACTGGAATCCTTTACATTACACAGCACCCTACACCCCTGGACCCCTTTACATTACACAGCAGCTTGCACCTAAGGACCTCTTTACATTACACAGCCCTTGTACCTCTGGACCCCTTTACATTACATAGCACCCTGCATCTCAGCACCACTTTACAATACACAGAACCCTGCACCTCTGGACCCCTTTACATTACACAGCACCCTGCATCACTGGACCCCTTTACATTACACAGCACCCTGCATCACTGGACCCCTTCACATTACACAGCACCCTGCACCACTGGACCCCCTTACATTACACAGCACCATGCATTACTGGACCCCTTTACATTACACAGCACCATGCATCACTGGAACCCTTTACATTACACAGCACCCTACACCTCTGGACCCCTTTACATTACACAGCACCTTGCACCTAAGGACCTCTTTACATTACACAGCCCTTGTACCTCTGGACCCCTTTACATTACATAGCACCCTGCATCTCAGGACCACTTTACAATACACAGAACCCCGCACCTCTGGACCCCTTTACATTACACAGCACCCTGCATCACTGGACCCCTTCACATTACACAGCACCCTGCACCACTGGACCCCTTTACATTACACAGCATCACTGGACCCCTTTACATTATATAGCACCCTGCACCACTGGACCCCTTACATTACATAGCACCCTGCATCTCTGGACCCCTTTACATTACACAGCACCCTGCCCCTCTTTACATTACACAGCACCATGCACCACTGGACCCCTTTACATTACACAGCACCCTGCACCACTGGACCCCTTTACATTACACAGCACCCTGCACCACTGGACCCCTTTACATTACACTGTACCTCTGGACCCCTTTACATTACACTGCACCATGCACCTCTGGACCCCTTTACATTACACAGCCCTTGTACCTCTGGACCCCTTTACATTACACAGCCCTGCACCTTTCTAGATGTCTGTATGTTACACAGACACCCCTTTAACAGTTCTGGACTCCCTGCATGTTACACAGACCTCCCCTACAGTGCAGACCCCTCCTACAGTGCAGACCCCCCTACAATACAGACCCCTACAATACAGACCCCCCTACCATACAGACCACCCCCTAGAATACAGAGCAGACCCCTCCTACAACAGTGCAGACACCCCCCTACCATACAGACCACCCCCTACAATACAGAGCAAACCCCCCTACAATACAGAGCAGACCCCCCTACAATACAGAGCAGACCCCCCTACAACAATGCAGACACCCCCCCTACCATACAGACCCCCCTACAATACAGACCACCCCCTACAATACAGACCACCCCCTACAATACAGACCACCCCCTACAATACAGAGCAGACCCCCCTACAACAGTGCAGACACCCCCCTACCATACAGAGCAGACCCCCCTACAACAGTGCAGACACCCCCATACCATACAGACCCCCCTACAATACAGACCACCCCCCACAACAGTGCAGACACCCCCCTACCATACAGACCCCCCTACAATACAGACCACCCCCTACAACAGTGCAGACACCCCCCTACCATACGGACCTCCCTACAATACAGACCACCCCCTACAATACAGAGCAGACCCCCCTCTACCATACAGACCCCCCCTACAATACAGAGCAGACCCCCTCCCCCTACAAAAGTGCAGACACCCCCCTACCATACAGACCCCCCTACAATACAGACCACCCCCTACAACAATGCAGACACCCCCTTCCATACAGACCCCCCTACAATACAGAGCAGACCCCCCTACAACAGTGCAGACACCCCCCTACCATACAAACCCAACCTACAATACAGAGCAGACCCCCTACAACAGTGCAGACACCCCCCTACCATACAGACCCCCCTACAACAGTGAAGACCACCCCCTATAATACAGAGCAGACACCCCCCGTCCCCGTAATGCACCTGGCTCGGCTCCGATGATCAGCGTGTGCTGCACACAGTCACACAGCACTTGTAGACTACACAGTGACGGAGGAGGGGAAGGCGGCTTCACACTCTCTCTCTGCTCGGCTGTGTGAGACAGTCACAGCCGAGACTTTTCAGAGCCGCGGCGCGGCCACGAGAGAAGGGGATCTTTGCACCCGGGTCCCCCCCGCAAAGCCAGGCTCCCTGCTGTGTGTTTTACCTGCCACTGCCTCCCTGTCACGCGCGCGTCATGCCACCCGCTGTCTCCGCTAAGTCCTCTTTAGTCGCGGGGGGGTGCCGCCCTGACACCCCCCCAGTGTATGGCACCTGGTGCGGCCCGCCCCCCCCCCCCCGCCCCCTACTTAGTACGCCGAGTGAAAATCAAACACTTTGAATAATAAAGCATAAAGAAGTGACTAATAAACACTTATAAGAGGATGGCTAGATCATTGCCACCATATAACATATTAGTGAACCTAATTGTCCATTAGTGTTGCCACTGTGCTCATTTAGTAAATGAGTGATAAACAAAAGTTAAAAAAATTGGTAGAAAAAACTTATGTGTTCATTTAAAATAACATCTGTGCCAATCTTGGAAGACTGAGTGTTTCCACAGCAGATACCAAATGGTTAATTCCTTTTAGAGTTCCCCTCTTATGGCCCCACTCACCAAAAAGAGATAAGAAATTACATGCAAGATCACACCAACTTAGATCCAATAAGTTCATCAAATGCAGCAGATTGACTCCATAGTATCAGCAGAGGCAGTAAATAAACATAAAGGAAAAAATAAAAGATCATGTGAAGTACCGCTTGTGAACAATACATACAGCATGGCGCTGCTAGCAAAGAGACTCACGAGACTGCAATGGTAAACGAGCGTCAGTGTTGTTCCGGGTACACAGCATGCGTTCCCACAGAAACCGGAAGTAGCGTCACTGGTTCTGGGTTGGCCGGAAATTGCGTCAACGCGTTTCAACCCTCCTCCATCAAGGACATCACTTCCGGCCAAGGAAGTAAAATTTTATATGCGCCGAGGTCCCCGCCTCTTTGCAAACAAACCAATTAAAAGTAACAACAGAACCTCCAGGCTTGATAGAGCGCCAGCTTCCTGATCACATCATTGCCCATCAATTGTCAAGAAAATACAACTTTATTACAACATGACAATGACAGGAAATTAGAGACGATACAATAGAAGTTCAAAATACAGTTTAAAATTCATTGTAAAAAAACATTAAATAAAGGACTGAAATAGTGATGAAATTGTAATAAACGTATGATTGAAAAAGCAGGTATTTGGTTGATGGACATAGACATAGAAATAAAAAAATAATTAAAAAAAAGGGAAAAAATAATTAATAAAAATAAAAATAAATAAAAATAAAAATAAAATGAAAATAAATTAAAATAAAATAAAAATTAAATATATAAAAAAAAAATAAGAAAAAAATAAATTAAAATAAGACAGGTTTCTATAGTTGTGGGAGATGTGTGATTTGTCGCACTTCCAAGCACAGGGTGAGAAAAACCACAAATTTTTCCACCCATGGCAAGACCTATGAAATAAAAAAATTCATTACCTGTGGAACAACTCATGACACTTACCTTTTATCTTGCCCATGTGGGATTCATTATGTGGGTAGGACACTAGAAAACTAGGTGTTAAGCCCCGTACACACGATCGGATAACCTATGGATTTTCGTCCGATGGATTTGTCCATCGGAAATCCGATGAAACTGTTTTTCATCAGTCTTGGCCACCCACCATCAGTCAAAAAACCGACCGTTCCAAACGCGGTGACGTAAAACACTCAGATGAGCCGAGAAAAATGAAGTTTAATGCTTCTGAGCATGCGTCGACTTGATTCTAAGCATGCGTGGGTTTTTTAACCGATGGACTTGCCCATAGACGATCGGAAATTCCCATCGGTTTTTTATCCATCGGAAAATTTTAAAACAAGTTCTATTTTTTACAACCGATGGAAAAAAGACCGATGGGTACCATACACGATCGGTTGGTCTGATGAAAACCATCCATCGGACGGTTTTCATCAGTCAAACCGATCGTGTGTACGGGGCTTTAGGCTAAGGGAACATGTAAACAGAATAAAAAAAGGGTTTAAACACCATAGTTTGTCCAATCACTTCAAACTATTTCATAATAGTGACCCCGAGAGGATTGAAGTTTTGTGGAATTGATAAGGTAGAAGAAGCCCACTGGAGAGGTTCCAACCTCAAACAAGGAATTTCACGCAATGAAACCCAGTGGATACATAGGTTAGGCACTTTAAGCCCGCATGGCCTTAACATCGAACTGGATTTGAATCGCTTCCTATCCAATTGGTAGTGTTGCTGGACATACATATAGTTTTTCATTTTTATTTTCATATTTATTTTTATTTATATATATTTTTTATTTTTTTTGTATTTTATTTATTTTTATTTTTATTTTATTATTTATTTATTTATTTTTATATTTTATTTTTTTTATATTAAATTTTTATTTTATTTTTATTTTTTTTTAATTTTTATTTTCATTTATTTTTATTAATTATTTTTCCCCCTTTTTTTTCTCATTTCTATGTCTATGTCCATCATGTCTATTCCTTCTTGGAAGATTGGTCCGCCGACCAACCTTTTAGCCAGAGCAGACGGCGTAACACCACCGCATAGCTTGAGGCTCTGGACAGCAGGGGAATAGTGTACAAGGCTGATTCGCAGACAATTTTAAGGCCCAGTATCAACTGGTCGGCCCTAGCTACCTCGTCCGAGGGAGCTTCCTGTGCTTTAAACCCATGGAGCAGCCTCTTTGCCTCTTCAGAGTGTGTCTGAGACACCAGGGCCCCAACCACCGTTGGGCGCACAGCCGGGCCGAATAGGTAGCGGATGACCGCTTCAGCCTTCTTGTCCGCAGGGTCCTTGAAAGCAGGAGCCCCTTCCACCGGAATTGCCAAACTTTTTTGGGGACCGAAAACCTTTTGAGGTTTGTCCCGCTCCTTGTATAAAAGCTTATCTAGATAAGAGGCACAAGGAACACCTTAGGGAACCCGAAGGGACCGACGCCTCTGCGTTTCTGCAGGCTCCTGCGGTGATAAGGTCACCTATCAGAGCCTTATCGTGTGGTGACCCGGACTGTCGGATCGGCCACGGTCCGCATCCTCTGATATGTCAGAACCAGGGCCATGAGCCGTAGCTGGGCCCATCTCCACATCAGAGTTATCCCCAGAAGATGGCGGAGGGAGGGGGCACTTTTTACCCCCCGTGTTCCCACGCGCCGCTTCCACCTTGGCAACAACCAGGATGCCGACCTAGCGTCTACTGACACAGCGGGTGCAGAAGCACCAGATGCCAATTCAGGTGTATCAGGGGGAGAAGCGTCTGCTTCTGATGTCATGCTGACCCACGCCTGACACAAGGACTCCAGTTCAAGGTACCAACAGCTCACCCTCCTAGCTGCGACAGAGAGGAGGGGTTCCCCCCAGAGGACTCACCACCCTAGAGCAGTAGTACGGCTACTGTCCGCTTCCTAGTAGAACTGCTTCCTTGTCAGCTATCCGTCTGACCACTCTGCAGCGTGTGTCTGTAGGCTTGCGCCGTTTAAATGCTCTTTGATCGGCGTGGACCATGAGAAAATGGCCGCCGAGCGGCAACTAGAGGCCAAACACAGTGCGGGCCACAAAAACATGGCCGCCAGCACAGAAGAGGCCAAACACAGCATGGATCACAAGAAAAATGGCCGCCAAGCGGCAAATAGAGGCCAAACACTGCATGGACCACAAGAACATGGCCACCACGCAGATAGAGGCCAAACACAACATGGATCACCAGCAAAATGGTCGCCGACAGCATGGAGCAGAGCACACAGGTAAGCAACTTTTTTCATGGCAGCTCATAACACTTATCTAGCGGACATACATGCACAGTTCCCACACAGTTGGAGAACCCCCGCCCCAGCAGCCAGCCTAGCTCAGAGAGCCTAGGGAGGAGGGAAGGAAGGGGGGGAGGGGAAGGATAGTCACCTCTCCAGGAATGACCAAGCTTTGTCTTCCTGCCGAAGCAGGGGATTACTACTTAGCCTTCCTGCATGGATTGTGCTGGAAGCATCCCAGACAGGCCACCTTCCGCATGGTGACGGAGGGGACTGTCGGCCCAGCTGCTGTGACTCGGCCCTATAGACCGGTCATATGCATGCCCTGGAGCGTATAGCTCACCGGCCACCGGTAGCGCAACGGGCATGTCGTGGAAAACCCAGCACGTAGCTAGGGTCGGCACACGCTCGATGGCCGAAACTGGGGAGACTACAAGGATCTGGGATCCAGCCTGTCACCCAGTCGGCAGTTGATCAAAGATCACAGGAACAAAAAATAAAAATAAAATAATAAAATTTCAATCTGGAACAAAAAAAACTTCAGGCCTATGGGCTTGAAGGGAGCCATGTCTTCTCCATAGCTAGGCAGAAAAAAAACTGATCTGCTTAGGCAGGCTGAGAGGATATAGTCAGTAGGACCGCATCCTGGGCGGGGCTGTTCAGCTTTGAAGTTGTTAACACTTTCTACGGTGGCTTATGTGTCTCATCAATGGGGCACAAAAAATCGCTGTCTCCTTCAGGTGGCATGTCAAATCTCCCTATGGGCAAAGAAGAATCTCGACTCTCTTACAGCATCCTATCTCCCAGGGCCCGGGAATGTTTTAGCAGATTGCTTGAGTCAAAGCTTTGTGGATCACAACGAATGGGGCCTCAACCCCAAGTACCTAACACAAGATTTTCAAGGTCTGGGGGATGCCTTCGATAGATCTTACGGCATCAGAGTAGAATTGTCAACTTCCTAGCTTCTTCTCCCGGACCTGGCATCCACAGGCGTTGGGTCAGGGTGTCTGTCCAGGCCTTGGAATTTCCCCTTGGTGTACGTGTTCCTGCTGCTTCCATTGGCTCTCAAATTCAGCGAGTCAGTGAGAAAGGGTCACACCAATAGTAATCCTACCTTACTGGCCCAGGAGGCCGTGGTTCCCTCTGGCTTGGAGGATGAAGTTGGGCTCACCAATCCCACTGCCTCCTTGTCAGAATCTCCTTCTGCAGAGTGGGGCCTGACACCTGAACCCCAGGAGATTGAAGTTAATGGCTTGGAAGTTGAGAGGGGGGCTTTAACTGGCTTGGATCACTCGGACCGTGCAGTGGAGACATTATTACAGGCTCGTGAGAGGTCCACGAATGTAACCTATCACCGGATCTGGAATACTTTTCGCCACACTGCTACAGAAAGGGGTTGGGACCTTGGATCTCCTTCAGTATCAAACATTTTGGAGTTTCTGCAGAGTGGTCTCGATAAAGGGTTAGCTTATAATTCCCTGAAGAGCCAAATCTTCGTCTTGTCAGCTATGTCGTGTACAAGATGTGCTCTACATCCGTTGGTGATCTGATTTTTAAGGGCAGCCATGAAAATTAGACCTCCATTGAAATCTTTTTTTTTTTTAAATCTTCTTGCTGGTTCCTCCGTTTGATCCAGCTTTCTCTTGTTCATTATTTCATTTAACAGTTTTTTTTTGATAGCCATTGCCTCGTCCAGAAGAGTCTCCGAGCTGTGCGCCTTCTCATCTAAAGAACGATATTGTTTGGTGCTCCCAGACAAGATAGTCCTTAGGCCGGTACCGAGCTTTCTACCTAAGGTGGCCACATCATTTCATATGAACTTGGAGACCATTCTCCCAGCCTTTCCAGCGGATACAGCGGATGATGAGTGGAGTAGGTTAGACCTGGTATCAACCTACCTGAAATGGACTAAAAGCTTTAGAAAATGAGATCAACTATAGGTTTTCCCAATGGGGCCTAAAAAGGGTATGCCAGCAACATCTAGAGTTGTGTCTTCCTGGATTGTCAAGACCATACATATTGCATACAAAACGCTGGGCCTTACTCCTCCTTCAGAGATCAAAGCACATTCGAAGAGGGGTATGGCAGCATCCTGGACAGCATATGCAAAGGTCGCCCCCTGAGGTAGTTTGCAGAGCAGCAAGCTGGAGTGCGGCCAAAACCTTTATTAGGCATTACAGGCTTAATGTGGCTTGTCTGCCTGAGGAAACATTTGGCTCTACGGTTATTACGGCGGCTGTTGCCCATTAAAAAGTTTGAGTAGCATTGCATTGAGAGTTTGGCTTATTTTTTATTTACATTTTTTTTGTCTTCCCTCCCTTCTTAATATTGCTTGTTACATCCCATAGTAGGCTGACATGGGGAGGTCCAGGAATAAGGAAAATTGTTATCCATACTTCTTGTAATTTTCCTTGCATTGAGAGTTTGGCTTAGTTATTTTTTTTGTCTTCCCTCCCATCTTAATATTGCTTGTTACATCCCATAGTAGGCTGACATGGGGAGGTTCAGGAATAAGGAAAATTGTTATCCATACTTACCGTAATATTCCTTTCCTGGATCCTCCCCATGTCAGCCGGGGATTCCCACCTGGTTTATACATCGCAAGGCGGGTACTTTTGAACACTGGTGTGGGCAGACAGCCGCCCTTTATAGGCTAAGAAAAAGGTGGTCCTGGAGGGGTCAGAGAGGGCAGAGCTGACCCAAAGTAGGTTGACATGAAATAGAAATAAGTTTAATAACTCAAATTCTAAAAAGCATAAATACATACAAAAATATCACAAGTTTACAAGTTCGGTGAAATGTATCCACATTTGGACCACTTTCACACTGAGGCGTTTTTCAGGCGCTTTCACGCTAAAAAAAGCGCTTGAAAAGCTTACGAAAACTTATTTCCATTAAAATCAATGAATGCTTTCACACTGGGGCAGTGCGCTGAAAAAACGCCCCTCTCCATTGAAATGAATTGAAAGCGCTTCAAATGCGCCCGAAAAGCTCTTCAAAAGCGATCAGTGTTTTACTGGCAGTTTTTCAAGCACCTTAGTGTGAAAGAAGCCTTAATCATAATAAAACCACTTGTTTTATATCACTCTAATACAAATGTATAAAGTAAACACTCGACTCGTTTCAAAGATTGTACGTCATTCCTCTTCATCAGGAGAAAGTGGTATAGGGATTTATAGTATCTATAATTCAAAAGATACAATAAGTACAGATATATACATTTTCATAATACATAGAACAGGCACTTAATTAACAATAGATACACCATGTAAACTAACCAAATAGGATCGAAGCAGGTAACTTGGATGTATCCGATATGGACAGAAAAAAGGGGGGGGGACATAAATGGGGTTTCTTTGTATTGTATAAACTACAAGCAAAAAAAGAGGGCAAAGGGAAGTTGGCTGTGTTGATCCCAGGTAGTAACCCAAAAGGCAGGGGCAAAGAACGACCAAAGAAGCAATGAAGATCAAGAGGGGGAACCAATTGAAGGGGAAAGAAGCCTGTTCCACGGCCGAGTTGTTTGTGGCAGAGAAGTCTGTAGTCCAAATCTAAATAATCATAGAAGACATAACTGAAAATAGCACACTGCTCTCAGTTCTTACAGATAAAGAACATGCATGGAGAGTGACACAGGACATGTGGATTTAATTCAAGAAAATAAAAATGAAAGAGGAAAAGCTTAAATAATCAAACCTACCTCACTATGTAGAGTTTTTTTGTCTGCTAGCCTGGGGTGTGTAAAATAGAAGAAGAGGGGGTTCAGCAAAAAAAGCCCTCTAAATCGATTGATGAAGTGGTGACAGAATTTGTATTCTATAATATAAAGTTATATATAATAATAGTATATGGAATGTATTTTCACCATTATTCATACATTTTAAATGTATAAATAAGATAATTAGTCAAAAACTTACTGTCGTATAACCAGGGGCAGATCCAGAGTCTTTTCTCGGGAGGGGCACTGCCAAAAAATATGTTTTTTTTTGTCTAGGAAATGGCTGGTGTCGGCGCTTCAATCATCCCGGCACCATGGTTGTTATGGTGTCAGGATGATTGAAGTGCATTATTTCTATTATTACATTGTAATATAAAATTAAATAGTTCAATGCAGAATCAGTGGGAGCCCGAGTGTGTCACTTGCCACCGTCGCCTGCAATTAGTGGGATCCATGAGCGTGTCACTTGCCACACGTTGCGGACTGTCACTTGCCACGTCACCTGCCACATCTTGTGGATTGTCACTTGCCACACCTTGTGGATTGTCACTTGCCACATCACCTGCCACACCTTGCGGATTGTCATTAGCCACACCTTGCGGATTGTCACTTGCCACTCACCTGCCACACCTTGCTGATTGTCACTTGCCTGCCACCAGATGCAGATTGTCATTTGCCTCGTCACCTGACACAATTTGCGGATTGTCACTAACTTGCCTGCTAAGGTGTAGTTTTGGTTGTCTCTTGCTGTGTCCCAGACTCCCAGAGTCAGGCAGCAGAGTGATAATGTAATCTCTCTGCTGCCTGCACAGTGAGGGCGGAAGTCACTGCAGGAATGCAGGGCAGGCACGGGGGCGGTGAGAGATGAGACTGCTCTCTCACCTGCGCTGCCAACACACTGAGCACTACGGTCTGCTCACGAACCACGCCGCCCGCCCACAAACCGCGCCACAAGCGGAGCCGCTCGCTTTCTTACCCGTCTGTGGAGCCGCACGCTATCGCACCTGCCCGCAGAGCGGCCCGACGTGACTCACTGACGTCACTCGTTGCTAGATGCCAAGTGGCCCAGGCGTTAGCAACGAGTGCAGGGAAGAGGCTCCACCCACCTCCTCCTCCGCTCCTGGTATCGTGTCAGTGCGCCGCGAAACTACATTAGACGAGTCTCTCTCTCGGCGCCGCTGATTGGCTGATGTGAGAAACAGAGAGAGACTCAGAGAGGCAGCGGCAGCGGCAGAACAAGTACCCTATATACTCGAGTATAAGCCGACCCGAATATAAGCAGAGGCACCTAATTTTACCCCAAAAAACTGGGAAAATGTTTTGACTCGAGTATAAGCCTAGGGTGTCCATCTGCATGCCTCACTTTGCCTCACTGTGCCCATGCTTCACTGTGCCCATGACTAGACTGATGTTTAACATGGGAGTCTATGGAAGGAGTGCCCGGATTTGAAAAATCGGTTCTCCCCGGCTGTAGGTTTTCCAGACACCAAACTGTGCACACTTGTAGAAGAGACATGGGGCTACATGTGTGCCAAGTCTGGGGTCCAGAAGACCTAAGACCGACCGGTACCGGGTCCGCAATATCACCGGAGAAATGACCGTTTAACATAGGAGTCTATGGAAGGAGTGCCCGGCTTTGAAAAATTGGTTCTCCCCGGCAGTAGGTCTCCCAGACACCAAACTTTGCACACTTGTAGAGGAGACATGGGGCTACATGTTGGAGTCCAGGGGACCTATGGCCGGCCAGTACCGGGTCCCCAAAGTCCGGGAGATCAGGCGCAAAAAAAAAAAAAAACAGAGCAAGCAAGTGAGTGTGACAGATGGTCTCGGGGGGGGGGGGGGGAATTGCCCTGTTGCCCCCCCCCCCCCCCTGGATCCGTCCTTGCGTATAACAATATTTTCTAATATGATGAATACCAATCAGGGAAATCACCCAAAAGAGGAATCAGCAGATCAACTTTAGAGATGAAACAACCTAAAGTCAAAAACATATACAAGCATAAGAATGAAAATAATGAAAGTGATAGTAATATATGTCCAGAGTGGTTATCAAATGGCTAAAGGCAATGAAAAACATTGCCCAAGCCTCCACAGACATGTAAAGACACAGACTTACCAGGACGATAGCCGCATGATTGCAAAAGGCCACCCGCTGTGTACCCATCGTGAGACGCCAAAAGCACGAGGAGGTGAAGCCACGCCCACATGGGGTGTGGATGATGCTCGGAGGGCGGGACAACGGAGGCCCGCGTCATCTGCCCACCAGTGCACAGAGGTGCCGACGCAACGGGAAAAGACTCCCGCTGCTAAGCAACCAAACAAGGCCTGCGTGATGACACTGTCATCCGACGGTCTTTGTGCGCTGCATGAAATCCATTGCATGACTGGCCGAACCGCCCCACCTAGTGAACAAAACAAAGAGTGCAGAAACAGACAAAAAAAGTGTACAAAAGGAGAGAACAAACATGGCATGATGTCACTGAAGGGTGACACCATGTCATGTGTAGGTATAGAAAGATTGACAGAGAGAGCAGAATCCTGATAGTACATACTGACTGAAAAAATAGGGGGGCATAACATTAAACGGAAAATGAAATTAAACTATTTGAAACCATCATAAGCTTAAAAATGTATTCAAAAATGGAAATGTACTGATGACATTGGTAAATTTTTCAATTGGATTTAGCCAGAGAGCATAACATGAACACAACTAGTGAATACATTCAAAAAGCTATATAGCAATGGCAAAGCTGACAAAAGGTTGTTATAAGTATCAAATGTTCATCTCTGAGACCCCTGACTTGAAGCCCTCCAGAAAGGGTCTAAAAGAGATACAGTAATTTAAACTTGGGGGGGAGGTGGCGTTAAGACGGAAGATACACTTCTGCTCATGCTGGAGCAGGATCTTGTTCCAGTCGTCGCCACGGATCCCAGGATGGACTCGATCTAAAATCAAGAATGAGATCCTTGGAAAAAGACCCCCGTGCACAGTCGTGACATCTCGCCCTAGAGGGAGATCGGGGTCACAGGTTTTCATGGCATGAATATGCCAACAAGCCCGTTGCCAGGACTCCATCTTGGTTTTGCCAACATAGAAGCAGGAACACTCACTGAGTAACAGATATACCACAAGTTCAGTTTTGCAGTTGGCGTAGTGTTTTTGATGGTATTTTCACCGTTGGGCAGAAAGGTAGGGGTTTTTGTATGCATATACCTACATCACTTGCAGCCTCTGCATGTGACTGTACCCCATCTTTTACAGGGGTCTTTTCCGGAGAAGCCTTTAAGCTAACTTGATACCAAATTATCTTTGATCGAGCAAGCTTTTCTAAAGGTAAATGCTGGAGTGGGGGTGACAAAAGCTCCAGCGATCGGGTCCATAGTGAGCATGTGCCAATATTTATTCACAATCCTTTTAATTTCTTTATGCTGATTAGAGAACTGGGTGATGATCCTAATTGGGCAGGTAGTTTTAGATGAAGATTTTTTTTATTAAAAAGAAGGTCGTGACGTGTGTTCGCACAGGCTCGTTTAAAAGGCCCTTTTAAGGCATGTATGGGAATATCCATGTGCCAGTAGTCAATTTTTTAATGCATCTGCCTCTTTCTTAAAAATTATGTCATCCGTACAGTTACGCCTAATTCTTAGGTACTGACTATAAGGTATTGAGATAACAAGAGGTCTGGGGTGAAAACTATCAGCGCGTAGAATGCAGTTACCAGCCGTAGGCTTACGAAAAAGGCTACTTATAATGAGACCATCACTGTCCTTGTGTATCTGAACATCAAGAAAAGTGATGGAATCGCTGTCATTATTCATGGTGAATGTAGATTGAAGGCATGGTCATTAATGGACTGAAAAAAATCAATCGATTTAGAGCGCTCTTTTTGCTGAACCCCCTCTCCTTCTTCTACTTTACACATCCCAGGCTAGCAAAAACTCTACATAGTGAGGTAGGTTTGATTATTTAAGCTTTTCTTCTCTAATTATTTTCTTGGATTAAATCCACATGTCCTGTGTCGCTCTCCATGCATGTTCTTTATCTGTAATGCCCCATACACACGATCGTTTTTCTTGCCATTTTTTTTCTTGCCGTTTTTCACGTCGTTTTTTTTCATGTTTCCTCTCAAGCCTGTCTTGCGTACACACGATCATTTAAAAAAACGATCAAGCAAAGCGCAGTGACGTACAACACGTACGACGGCACTATAAAGGGGAAGTTCCGTTCGAATGGCGCCACCCTTCATGTTAGTAAAGTTTGTTGAGCGACGATTCGCTCTTTTCAGTCTCGTGCTTTTCAGTCCGTGACTGCGTGACGAATGTGCTATCTCCATTACGAACGCTAGTTTTACCAGAACGAGCGCTCCTGTCTCATACTTGATTCTGAGCATGCGCGTTTTTTTTCACGTCGTTAAAGCATACACGCTATCGTTTTTCACGTCGTTAAAAAAAACGACATGAAAAACGACGTGAAAAAAGAGAGCATGTTCGAAATTTTTAATGGCCGTTTTTCACATCGTTAAAAATGCTCTGGAGCCTACACACGATCATTTTTAATGGCCATTTTTTTTAATGCCATTTTTAACGGCATGAAAAACGATCGTGTGTATGGGGCATAAGAACTGAGTGCAGTGTGCTATTGCGCCTTGGGCCCTGAGTGCACTAGCACCGCCGGCATAGGTTAAACTACAGGGGGGGTATCACAGCACCTTGGGTGTTCCCTCTCGGAAGCTGTGCAGGGGCATTGTCTACCCGCTGTGCATGCTGGGAGAGGGTACATAAGGGGCAGACGCCATTAGGCGTGAGACGAATCCAGGGGGACCCCAAGATGCAAGGGGGGACCTCTGGTTCAGTGAGTGTGCCTCGTGGCCCGCATGGCACGAGGTGCGCGAGTGTGTTTAGGCCTCGGGCACCTTCAGCCCGAGGTCCCGTTCCTGCATTGTAGGCCCAGCTCCGCTGACAGGGGCCTACGCTTTAGAGAAGGATCCCAGGCTGCCCGCTTGTAGGGGGCCCATCTTTAGGAAAGGAGTCCCGGGGAGGATCGGTCCCAGGGGATTAGTGACGGTACTGCTGTCTCAGGGAGAGGCCTGGAAACTCGCCAAAGAGGGATTCATCGTCTTTAACATCCGTGCTCCATCCCGGCTGCTAGGACCACTCTCATAGGGAGTAATCCGGGTGAGCAATGCCCACTCAGGCTTGAGTGGCGACGAGTATAGATACTAAACCTTAAGTGTTGCGTGCCTGAACCTTCCCCTACTTCTCTCAACTTCCTACTCTCTCTCTTCAGGTTGATTCAAAGAAAAAAGAATAAAGCCTTGCTGATTAGGTTTTACTCATGTGTGGACATTGGCCTTATTCCAAGGATTTTTGCCTAGATAACGGAGCTAAGGGAGCCACTCGAGAGAGGTAATTGCCGCAGACCCAAAACAAAACCAGCCGGTCCCTTAAATGCGGAGTAAGGGCAACATGTGGGGGCTCGAGTCCGGGACTTGTGGCTGCCTTTTGCACAAGTGGATTGAAACCTATGTGATTGAAAAATCAGCCATTGGAGGAGTTGGACTGTGTTACTGAACTTAGAGAGAAAACGGGGTGAAGGGGCACAGAACTGTGGTTTTCCTAACTGTGTAGTTTGTGGGCGTGTCCAGAAAAAGAAAAGCCCGCGAGCAGGAAGAGAAAAAGGGGAGGAGTTCCCGCCACCCGCGAGTTACACGTGGGTGTATTGGTGCCAAGAGACAGAGAGAGTTGGATCGAGTGAGAGTGAGCAACATGTTTGCATTCCCGTGTACCTCAGTTTTATCGGGACCCCGGATGTTCTCAATGCCTACTACTATGGACATTGCTCCACTCACAGCCCCGCTCACGGATACGGGGATCCGGCTCAAGCCCCGGGGCCGCTTCGCTCTGTACACCTGCAGAGATGCGGAGGCCCTGGGCATGCTCTGTCCCAAATGCCATGGTGCAACTGCGCCCGTTTGGAAGGTGTTTGGCTTGTGGGAGAGTTCCTCTTCGAGGTGGACCAGCCCACCGAGTCACCCCGGGCCTACCGGGTGGATTGTATTTCAGGACTTGTCACTTTGGAGGAAGACGCCTATGCTCCCGCGGCCGAGCCCACACGCATCGCCTCTCTCACTGCGAGTGTCTCTGCGAAGGATGCCCGTGAGACTACAGAGCCATCGGCGGACACCGCAGCGGACACTGCCTCTGCCACTTTAGAAGTTCATATCCCGCCAGCAAAAAGGAAGGTGGGATATGTCAAGGCCTCCCGCGGCCACGGTCGAAGCCTGCCCCAGCGCCTGCCGGAACCGAACCTCGAGAGCGGGAGTATGCCCGAGAAGTCCATGACAGGTGACAGTAAGGAGGCTGGGAAAATGTGTCTACCCAAAATTACTTGCCTGCTGAGGAGTATGACACCTCAGATCTGGACTCATCGTCCGATGTGTGGGATGATGCTGAAATCGATTACATTTTCATTAAGAAGGGATGGGACATTGTAAAGACTGTTGCCCCGGCCCGCAGCCTTAAAGAGGGATTGCCTATGAGTTCGGGGAGCACTACACCCCATGTGGAGGTCCCGGCCATAAAGGAGAAAGCTGTATCTGCCCCAAGTGGAAAACCCCTACCAGGGCCTGATACGGTT
This sequence comes from Rana muscosa, assembly GCA_029206835.1. Taxonomy (NCBI): domain Eukaryota; kingdom Metazoa; phylum Chordata; class Amphibia; order Anura; family Ranidae; genus Rana; species Rana muscosa. The sequence continues at coordinate 119,931,642 of CM055128.1, forward strand.
TCAGTCCAGAGGTCGCCGGATGCTATTGTGTTGTCTGGAACAGGAGACCCTGCAACCTTGCCTAAAATGGCTCGTCTGCAGCGGGTTCTTCATAAGAGAGTGGCTGATGAGTATGGCTTGGAGTACCCCTACGTACCCAAAGAACTGCTGTTTGAAATAGAGGCCTATAGTGAAAGGTGGTACTCGGAAGCCATATGGAACTGTCTCAAAGTGCCCAAGCCATACAGGAACTTTGCTCACTCAGCTGCCATGACCGACCGCTTCAAGTGTTGCTGCCGGGACTGGAGCTATGGTCGGCATATTCACACCAATCGCATTGTGATTTGTTGTCCAGGGAGAGAGGATGTCACTTATTTCATAGAGACTAGCGCCTTGGGTCCCCCTGGAATCGCCTCATGCCTAATGGCGTCTGCCCCTTATGTACCCTTTCCCAGCATGCACAGCGGGTAGACCACGCCCCCTGCAAGCTGCCGAGAGGGAACACCCAAGGTGTTGTGATACCCCCCCGTAGGTTAACCTATGCCGGCGGTGACAGTGCCACCTACAGGCATCGGCGAACACTACTGCCAGGCAGTATCACACCCAGAGCAGAAGCAATATTGAATCATTGATTGGCCTGAGCCCAAATACTGGCTCAGACTACCCCTAAATTTCCACGTAGCGCCCCCAAATATTGGGGGGCGCTACACAGATACTATAAATCAATATACCCCTCCTCCTGATGAAGAGGAATGACGTATAATCTTTGAAACGCGTTGAGTGTTCACTTTATACATTTGTAATAGAGTCATATAAAACATGATTCAAAAAACATGATTATGATTCAATGTGGATACATTTCACCAAACTTGTAAACTTGTGATACAATATTTTTGCATGTATTTATGCTTTTTAGAATGTGAATTATTAAACTTATATCTATTTTAAAGAATCACTGTCCACACACAAATTCTTGGATTCATTGCCTTTTAAAGTCCCGCCAGAGGGTTTTGCGTTTTGCTGTTTCTTTGCCATACCTGGGATGCGGGCAGTGTTTCCAAATCCCCAAAAGAGCTGAACTTTTCTATATATGTTATATACTCTGAAACACTACCTCAATGCCACATAGGATTGACCCCAAGAAGGGATCTAATGCCTTATTTACCTGTTTACTTTGCTATGCATCTTGCCTCTTCACAGTGTTACAATTCTCTTAATAGACCCCATGCTAAAAAAACAACATATGCTGTATATAATAGGACCAATAGGTATTATCTATTTAAGGGGGTGTTAGGACGTCAAGTGTGTGTTTTGAACCTATCAAACAGTTTAGACAGTGTATGTGGGGGGGGGGGGGGGGGTGTCTGTATAACAAGGAGTGATTGAGAAAGAAGTACAGGGGGTAAAGGGGGAGAGGAAAATGGGGAGAGGGGAAAGGGGGGTAGGAGTGGTGTCGGTTACTGGGGGGCTCCGTCTCTCACTCCCTCTGTTGGTTTTGGGAGTAGGATGGGGCCTATACAGTCATCTAGTGTTGTTCATAGTATGATGGCCCAAGATAGAAATCCAGTCACCTTATCTACTTGGAAGTTAGGGTAAGGAATTAGTTAAGTCAAGATACTCTATTCTATAGTTTTTTCTATTCTATTCAAATTCAAATGTATTCTTTTCCAAATTTGAATTTCGGAAGACGGTTACATTCGTTTTATTTTATTCTATTTTACTCTAATTGATAGTTTATTCTATTCTAGTCTAATCTATTTTATTTGAATGTATTCTATTTGAATTTTGGAAGATGGTTATATTCTATTTTGTTCTATTCCATTCTAATCTAATCTATTGGTTTTTTTCTGTTCTATTTTTTTCTATTGGAAATTCGAATTTTGGAAGATGGTTATAGTCTGTTTTATTCTATTAAATTGTATTCTATTATTTTTCCTATTTTATGCTATTCTTTTCTATTCTATTCTAATCTATTTAAATGTATTCTATTCCAGATTCGAATTTCAGAAAATAGTTATATTCTATTGAATTCTATTCTATTGCTTTTTCTATTCTATTTAAATTTATTCTATTCAAAATTCACAATTTTGGAAGACGGTTATAGTATATCAGTTATTTTCTATTCTTTAGTTTTTTTTTCTATTCTATTCTTTTCTATTGTATTCTAAACTATTTTATTCGAATTTAAATTTATTCTATTTGAAATTCGAATTCCAGAAGACTGTTATATTCTATATTACTCTATTCTATTGCATTGTCTTTTCTATTCTGTTCCATTTCAAATTTATTCTATTAAAAATTAGAATTTTCAGGGGAGACGGTTAAATTCTATTTTATTCTATTCTTTTTTTTTTCTATTCTATTCTCTATTCGATTACTTTGATTTCTATTCTATTTTATGCTATTCTTTTATTTTATATTCTTTTTTTGTTCTGTTTTACTCTATTCTTTTCTATTCTATTCTTTTATTTCATATTACATTCCATTGTTTTTTCTATTCCATTCTATTCCAATTTTGGAAGATGGTTATAGTCTATTTTCTTTCTATTGAATTCTATTCTATTGTTCTTTTTATTCTAGGATATTCTTTTCTATTCTATTCAAATTTATTCTATTCCAATTTTGACTGAATTTCATTTCATTATTTTGGATTCATTTAAATTTGATTCAAATTTAAATTCAAATTTCCGAATACAAATACTCCTCATTTAATGACCACTCGGACTTACAACCAGTTCTGCCTGCCATGCTATACATCATTGTATTCTACAGTACAGTACAGAATTTTCATTTGTGTTCTGTACTTATGCAAATTAAAACAATGTTATTTAGCTTGACTTGTGTGTTTAGACCTTTTTTTCACAGTACAGTACAGTACAGTAGTTAAGAATGCTTAAAATATTGATTACTTGTGACTCCTCGTCAGTGGCGGCTGGTGCTCAAATTTTTTGGGGGGGGCGCAAACAAACTGAAAAAAATAATAAAAATCATCAATTGCCACCACTGTGCCCATTAAACGCAGCCACTGTGCCCAAACGCCACTAGTTTGTCCCCAAATGCAGCCAGTTTCCCCCCCATATGCAGCCAGTTTCTCCCCCATAATACAGCCAGTTTCTCCCCCATAATGCAGCCAGTTTCTCCCCCATAATGCAGCCAGTTTCTCCCCCATAATGCAGCCAGTTTCTCCCCCATATGCAGCCAGTTTCTCCCCCATAATGCAGCCAGTTTCTCCCCCATAATGCAGCCACTTTCTCCCCCATAATGCAGCCACTTTCTCCCCCATAATGCAGCCAGTTTCTCCCCCATATGCAGCCACTTTCTCCCCCATAATGCAGCCACTTTCTCCCCCATAATGCAGCCAGTTTCTCCCCCATATGCAGCCAGTTTCTCCCCCCTAATGCAGCCAGTTTCTCCCCCCTAATGCAGCCAGTTTCTCCCCCCTAATGCAGCCAGTTTCTCCCCCATAATGCAGCCAGTTTCTCCCCCATAATGCAGCCAGTTTCTCCCCCATAATGCAGCCAGTTTCTCCCCCATAATGCAGCCAGTTTCTCCCCCATAATGCAGCCAGTTTCTCCCCCATAATGCAGCCAGTTTCTCCCTAATATGCAGCCAGTTTCTCCCCCATATGCAGCCAGTTTCTCCCCCATTAAAAAGCCAGTTTCTCCCCCATATGCAGCCAGTTTCTCCCCCATAATACAGCCAGTTTCTCCCCCATATGCAGCCAGTTTCTCCCCCATAATGCAGCCAGTTTCTCCCCCATATGCAGCCAGTTTCTCCCTAATATGCAGCCAGTTTCTCCCCCATATGCAGCCAGTTTCTCCCCCATATGCAGCCAGTTTCTCCCCCATAATACAGCCAGTTTCTCCCCCATATGCAGCCAGTTTCTCCCCCATATGCAGCCAGTTTCTCCCCCATAATGCAGCCAGTTTCTCCCCCATAATGCAGCCAGTTTCTCCCCCATAATGCAGCCAGTTTCTCCCCCATAATGCAGCCAGTTTCTCCCCCATAATGCAGCCAGTTTCTCCCCCAATATACAGCCAGTTTCTCCCCCATAATGCAGCCAGTTTCTCCCCCATATGCAGCCAGTTTCTCCCCCATATGCAGCCAGTTTGTCCTCATAATGCAGCCAGTTTCTCCCCCATATGCAGCCAGTTTGTCCCATATATGCAGCCAGTTTCTCCCCCATAATGCAGCCAGTTTCTCCCCCATAATGCAGCCAGTTTCTCCCCCATAATGCAGCCAGTTTCTCCCCCATAATACAGCCAGTTTCTCCCCCATGTGCAGCCAGTTTCTCCCCCAATAATACAGCCAGTTTCTCCCCTATAATACAGCCAGTTCCCCCCCCCCAGCCCTGCACTTACCTTCCTCGAGTCAGCGCCGTCCTTCTTCCGTCCTTGATGTCTTCTCCCGCCCTCGATGTCACTTCAGCCAATCAGGTTACCGGTAACCAGACCCGGTGAACCTGATTGGCCAGGGAACGCACCCCTGTGCGTCCTCTCATTATATATTTAGAAGCCGACTACAGCCCTCAGGCTGTAGTCGGGAAGCCTATCAGAGCCTACTGGCTCTGATAGGCACTTCTAAAGGCCAATCAGACGCTGTGATTCAGATGGCCGGCGCTCAAGGGGCTGGCCATCTGAATAGTGGACGGCAGCAATACATAGGTTCATGCAATGCATGAACCTATGTATTGTTGTGATGAGTGACGGCCGGGCGCAGAAGCAAGCGGTAGCGGCGCTTCTGCGCCCACTATGGTCGTGCCGCCATGTGTGAAAAAAATTAATTAAAAAAAAAAACTCTTAAAGGGCCCGTTTTTTTTTTTTGTTTTTTTTTGGTGACCACAGGAGGGGGGGCGGCGCCCGGGCGCCCCCTATGGACGGGCCGCCACTGCTCCTCGTTTAATGACTAATTTGTTTAACGACCTGGTTGTTGGAACGGACCTAGTCGTTAAGTGAGGAGTACCTATAATGAACAATTTGTCCGAATTTCGATTCAGAACTAAACGAACCGCACATGTCTAGTGAGGCCACTGCCTTCTCTAGAAAAGGGAGAGACATAGTGTCTAATAATGTGTCCCGAGGAAGATTTCCAGCAGTCTCAGAAACATTAAATATCTCTGCATCAATTCTACTGGGTAATGAGATGGCAGGCATTTTTGAGCCTTACCAGCAGGAGGAGCTAGGAGATTTTCTAATGAAGACATAAATTCTTCCAAGACAAGAGCTGTAAGGAGAGCAGCCAGCCATATCTGGTATACAGTCACCACAGCTGTTGCCCCAAACACTTGCGGAGTGTGGGAAGGGAAGCACATTTTTTCGTACTGTGCCACACACTATAGAAACACTAACAGAGTGAGGAAGGAAGCAGCCTTAAGCAGAATAAACTAGTGCACCATTCTTGGAGTCCCAGACACTGATCCTGCATTTAGAACATGGCAAGGATTACAGAAAGCATTTTGGGCAAATAACACTGCCCAGCTGTCAAGTAACACACAATGCATAGCCCATTGTAAAAATATAGCTGAGGGTTGGCCAGTCCTCCAGTTGCCTAAAAACAGCGCCCAGGCTAAGCGGAGAAAAAAATATATATTTTTTCTCTCCAGAGTGTTATTATGAGACACCCACAGCTTCCATCTAACCATAAACACAGGTAACAGAACATACATATATAAGGAGCATTCAGGGACAAGATCAGGAAAGCTGCTGCAGCCCTGGTGTTGACACTCAGCATAAAATCTCCAGAAAAAAAATGGGTAAATTAACTGAGTATAGGAGTCTGTACATGGAAGTTTTCTACGTATTTACTTTCTCTACTGGCTAAACAAGATGGATGTTTTCAACCTATGTAACTATAACATCAGACATGTATCTACCAGCAACTATAATAGAAATGATTCCAATTCAAACAAAAGACAACTGGCAAGGTGAGAGGTGAAAGAGGTTATAACCTTAAAAAGGCACAAGCCTTCACTTTCTATGTGCCTAGTGTCCATTTCTCCTGTACGTGGCTGTTTGGCTTAATACCATCAAGCTGTGCCTCTCAATAGGTGATAGAAAGAATATAATGCAGCACAAACCTGTAATGCATGAATATTTCCCCAGGTTTCTTCCTTTTAATATTGTTGCAAGTACAGAAAAATACCTGTTTGGTCGGAAATCCAGTAAGCACCGAACTTCCTGTTTGAGCTGATGACAGTGCCTCTGCTGCAGGGAAATTTCAACCATTATTGTCAGCATTGCCCAGTTCTCCTCTGCTACTACAACACCTTCCTCTCTTCTCAGCTCAATAATGTAACATGAAGCGCTCAGTAGTCCATAAGAGGAGAACTCAGGAAGGGCTGACAACTTTGCTTTTTCAAAATTTGCGTTTTTAGAGGGACAAAACATGTGAAAATGTCCCTGTATTCCTGAGATGTGCCGTATATGTTTTATTTTCATTTTGCAGGGTTTTATTATTGTCATTCTCCCTACTGTAATCTTGCAAAACCCATAATCCCTCCCTACTCCTGACAAATGTTTACAGCAGATGGGCAGCGAGATCTGTTAGTTTTAATTGTAACAGTGCATTATCTTGAAATATAATCAATCAATTCGAACCTGAAGTGACATTTATAAGCTATTCAGCATATAACACTGTCACACAGGGGAAGTCTTGTGCACTACCCCTGGCAGTAATAGCCAAGGTCAGTTCCAAGTCTGTGGTCAACAATGCAAATGGGATGTTTTTTATTTATATTTGTATACCAGTTTTATTTAGCTAACGACATGTGCTTTACAACACAGTAGTTTGCTATTTATATACTATTTGAGAGCAATGTGAACAAGGCCAAAAGGATGTCTCTATTTAAAAAAATGATTTCCTTTCCAAAAAAACTGAAATACAGTATACTGCATCTTCTACACTACCATCATTTACCAGCTAGGCCTTACATTGGATATATTAATATCCTCTACCACTTTCCTCCAGAATCTCTTCTCATGTGTAATCTTTTGGTCTCCACACTTTTCTCCTCACCGGAAGAACTGGAAGCACATTCATTTCCAGTGTCTCGATCACTATCGCCTTCTTTGGCCTCTGCCAAGCCAGAAGTGGAAGCACCAGAGCTGGAAGTAGCATTGGTTTGATTTTTCTTTCGACGTTTCCCCAAGCACCTCAATCTTGGGTTGTTCAGTACCGCATACTCTTTGGCACCCTCCTAAAAGATTGAAAATTGAAGACTAATCAAATCTATATATTAATAATGTACTCACTAGACAATTAGCACCACATCCCCGAGTAAAGAAACAAGAAAAAAGAAACAACAAAATATTGGGACTTTATAGGTGCTGAAACCTCCTCCTAGAATGATGAATCTTACAACGTGATATTAAAATTTCATTTTATTATAAATTGTTAAAATCATGTCTATACCGAATAATAGACATATTGAAAAAAAACAAGATTTATACAGCGTAACTCTAATAGATTAGACAAACTTCCCCCCTCTCCAAAGTATAGTATTTCCTCTATAGACAAATGTATTATGCAGTCATGGATAACCATGGCAAACAATATTTCACATATATGAGGAGATGCACAAACCAACGTGTTTCGCCTTGTCAGCTTCTTCGGGGAATTCTTTGGAGGGAAAATAGGATTTTTATAACAGTACGTTTAAAATCCTTTTCTTGGAGTACATCACGGGACACAGAGCTGCTTAGTAATTACTATGTGGGTTATAGGCCACCTTCAGGTGATGGACACTGGCACACCTAAGACAGGAAGTCCCCTCCCCTATATAACCCCTCCCATACCGGGAGTACCTCAGTTTTTGTAGCAAAGCAATAAGTATCCCAAGAAGAGGGGCGGGACCTCTGTGTCCCGTGATGTACTCCAAGAAAATTATTTTACAGGTAAGCTGTTATAAAAATCCTATTTTCTTTTTCGTACATCACGGGACACAGAGCTGCATAGTAATTACTATGTGGGATGTCCCAAAGCAATGCCATTTGAGGGGAGGGAGACACAAAAAACAAAATAGGGCGCCATTAGGCGTGAGGATCTATACTGCTGCCTGCAGCACACTGCACCCAAAGGCAATATACTTATGCCTTTTTACATCCACCTGATAGAATCTAGTGAATGTATGGACTGAAGACCAAGTTGCGGCCTTGCAGATCTGAGTCATGGAGGCCTGGTGATGCATCGCCCATGAAGCACTAACTGCTCTGGAAGAGTGCGCTCTAACTTCAAAATAGTAGATTTCGATGCTGCCTGCCCCTTTCTGGGGCCTTCTGGCAGTACAAACAAAACATCAGTTTTACGAATCTGAGCAGTTGCCTTCAGATAGGCTTTAATTGCTCTCACTACATCCAAAGAATGTAAAGACTTTTCTTCCACAGAACAAGGTTCTGGAAAAAATTAAGGGAGAACAACATCTTGGTTCAAATAAACCTTAGGTAGAAAGGTTGGATGAGGTTGTAACACTAACTTGTCCTTGTGAATAATCAAATATGGCTCTTTACAAGAAAGAGCAGCCAATTCTGATACCCTTCTAGGAGAGGATAAAGCCACTAGAAAAAAACTATTTCCTTGTCAAAAAAGGACTAAGGGTATATGGTACAATGGCTCAAAAGGGCATTTCTGTAACACCGACAAAACCAAAATTAAAGTCCCATGGGCACAAGGGTGACCTGACTGGCAGATTAATACGCGTCACCCCTTGCACAAAGGCCCGGACCAAAGAATGCGTGGTAAGCGGTCTTTGGAAGAATACGGACAAGGCCGAGACCTGACCCTTGATGGTACTCAAGGCCAGCTTCATTTCTACCCCCAATTGCAGAAAGTTAAGAATTCTACCAATGACATACTTCCGAGGATGCCAACCCTTGGATTCGCACAAAGAAACGTATGCCTTCCAGACTCTATAATATATGACCCTGGAAGCTGGTTTTCTTGCATTAATTAGGGTAGATACCACGGACCCTGAAAGTCCCCGATTCTTCAGAATGTGGGTTTCAGTAGCCAAGCCGTTAAATTTAGAGTTTTGAAAGAAGGGTGGAACACTGGTCCCTGCGAAAGCACGTCTGGACGTGGTGGAAGGGTCCATGGGTCCCCTACTTCTATCTTTACGATATCTGCATACCAGGATCTCCGGGGCTACAAGAACCACCGGCTTCCCCTCCTCTCTAATTCTGCAGAGAAGTCATGGTAGCAGCTGAACTGGGGGAAATGCATAAATCAGTGAGAACTGATCCCAAGGCGTTACCAACGCATCCGTCCGGAATGCGAGAGGATCCCTCGTCCTTGATACAAAACTGTCCACTTTTTTGTTGAACCTGGATGCCAACAGATCTACGTCCGGGGTCCACCATCTTTGGCATATGGCCAAGAAGATTTCGGGGTGAAGGGACCATTCCCCCGGGAACAACTGCTGGCGACTCTCTATTCCTGGAATGAAGACTGCAGAAATGTAAGGGCCATGCCTCTCTGCCCAAGCCAGGATATGGTTCACCTCCCTCTGGGCCGCGTGACTCCTGGTGCCCCCTTGGTGATTGATATAGGCCACCGCTGTGGCATTGTCGGACTGAATTCTGACAGGACAATTCTGTAACTTGAGCGTCCAAGCTCTCAGAGCCAGGTAGACTGCTCGAATCTCTAGGATGTTGATGGGCAAGGTCTTCTTGGTTTCGGACCACCTCCCCTGGACAGTCAACCCTTCCAGGACTGCACCCCAACCTGAAAGGCTGGCATCTGTGTGTTACCACCTTCCAGGTAACTGGTATGAAGGACTTCCCCTTCTGCAGATTCCTGATCACCAACCACCAACTGAGGCTCTGACACACCCTTGGAGTCAGACATATTGGGAGGTCCAGAGCCTGGATCTTCTTGTTTCAAGCGGAGAGGATACTGTTTTGCAACAGTCTTGAATGAAATTGGGCATAGGGAATGGCTTCGAATGAAACCACCATCTTCCCTAACAATTTCATACAAAGGCAAATTGAGGGATCTCTCTTCGCCCTGATCACCTGGACCAGTTCCCTTATGGCGTTGACCTTTGCCTGGGGCAAAAACACTCTCCTCTGGTCTGTATCGATGACCAGCCCTAAGTACTCCAGCCCTTTTACTGGCTGCAGGGAAGATTTCTCCAGATTGAGATTCCAACCCAGGTATTCCAGATACCTGACTGTGCTGACCACGCTCTGGTCCAAGTGGGCTACCGACTGATCTATCAACAGCAGATCGTCCAGGTACGCCATTACTGTTATACCCCAAGCACTCAGTCTTGCCAGAAGTGGGGCCAGAATCTTTGTAAACACTCCGGGTGGGGTAGCCAGGCCGAAGGGCAAGGTTTCAAACTGGTAATGGTGTTGCTCTACTTCGAACCACAGAAATTTCTGGTGGGCGTGGAAAACAGGTACATGTAGATATGAATCTTTTATGTCGATTGACGCTAGCAGTTCTCCCCCCCCGCAGGGTGGAGACTACCGACCGGATTGACTCCATGCGAAAGGAGAGAATATTTAGGAATTGATTTAGATCCTTGAGATCCAAGATGGGTCTGACATCTCCATTTGGTTCTAGTACCGTGAAGAGATTTGAATAAAACCCCAATCCCTGCTCCTCCGTGGGAATCTTTATGATTACCCCTTGAGACATCAACCGGTCTAGCGCCAGAAGTAGAGCCTTTCTTTTCACTGGATCCTTGGGAAGGCTTGATCTCAGAAAACGAGGCGGCAAAAACTCTTGAAACACTAGTTTGTAACCTAGAGATACTTTGGAGATGACCCATCTGTCCTGGATCTCCTCCTGCCAAGCCCCTTAAAACTATAGAAGCCTTCCTGCCACTCGATCGAGCGGGGGCGCCCCTTCATAAGGAGGCCCTGGGACTCTGTTTAGTAGGTTTCTGCCCCAGGACTTCTTTTGACCCTGGTTTTGACCTTGAGCTTTCCCTCTTGAACCTGGTGGCGGAGGCCATCGTGACTGCCTAGAGGCCGATGCCCCTGGCCATGGAGAGGGAGCCCGTTTAAAGGAAGGACGTTTGCTCCTCCTTTTAACTGGCAAAAGAGTACTTTTCCCACTCAAAATCTTTTGGAAGTATTTGTCCAAATCATCCCCAAACAAGCGTTCTCCGTGAAATGGAAAACCAGCCAAAAGCTTCTTACATGGCACCTCGGCTGACCAATTTTTCAACCACAGGATCCTACGCATATGCACCAACAGGAGCGTAAGGCGCGAGGCCTGATGAATAGAATCCTTAATCCCTGCTGATGGTGGCTTGCATGTGGATTTTGTGAATATAAGTGGAATTTTGAACTAAAGTGGAGAGTTAAAAAACATGAGTTTTGCTTTTAACTGCTTCTGCTTGCAAGTGTTGATTTTTTTATCTTTATTTTTTGTCCTTTACGTTTATCAGTTTTAAAAATACTTTTTTTTTTCCCCCTCCTTTCTCTGATACTTTTTTTTATTTTCTATATTAAACGTTTTTATTGAGTACTGTACACATGAAATATATCAATACAGGGTACACGGCAATAATAGTAACAAAGATCTAATACAGACATCAGATACACACATTGGCATGAACAGGCACAAAGTGGCTAAGAGCGAGGAAGGGGGGACATCCCAAAAGGTGGCCACCAAACGTGGCCCCCTACCGAATGTCAACTCCAAAACACATCAGGGACTCCACCAACTAGGGTCAGTCCGTACATGTGCTGGAGGATGTGAGCCACCTGTCCCAAACCTTATTATATTTATCCAGGCAGCCTCTATTAAGATATACGATTTTCTTGTGAGGCAGAGTGGCATTTACATCTGCCTTCCATTCAGAAAAACTAGGGGGTGTAGGCCTCATCCAGTGTCTAGCTATAACCTTCTTAGCTGAGAAAAGTGTTTCGTGAAGAAATGTCTTAGTAAATCTGTCTAGATCTGTGCAGGGGAAAAATTCCCAGCAAGCATATCTTTGGGTCGAGGGTCAGGGGGGACCCCATGTCATCGTGGAGAAAGTCTACAATTTGTTTCCACAAGCCCTGGAGTCGAGGACATGCCCAGATCAAGTGGAAAAAAGTACCAGTCTCCTGTGAACACATCGTACATTCCGTCCCCGTCCCGGATCTGATTCTCTGACACATTTTAAACAGCTTTTTTTTCTTTCTGCTAATTAAGGGGAGTGGTTCATTGTTCACAGGTGAGTATATAAGTGTCTGTACAAACTCTCCTAGGAGCTGGCTCCCTGCTGATGGCGGCTTGCATGTGGATTTTGTGAACATAAGTGGAATTTTAAACTAAAGTGGAGAGTTAAAAACCAGGAGTTTTAAACAGAAGTTAACCACTTAACGACCGCCCACTGTAAATATATGTCGGCAGAATGGCACGGACAGGCACAATCACGTACCTGTACATGCCTGCCTTCGTATGGGTGGGGGGTCCAATCGGACCCCCCTCCGGTACAGGGAGCGGCCGGGATCACTTCGGGAGCGATCCGTGATGAGGGGGCCGCCATTCGATTCTGGCCACCACCTCGCGATCGCTCCCGGCGAATCAAATGCTTCCTCTGCCTGTGTAATGTTTACACAGGCAGGAGGAAGTGATGTCATCCCTCATGCGGCGCTCACATATACCGAGCGCCGCATGAGAGAAGACACAGAGGTTAGTGCACAAACACTACACTAACACCAGCACACATAAGCACATGATCGTCCCCCCAAGTTCACCCCCCAGCCCCCAGTCACAGTGTCACTGATTGCAGTGACCATTTATCTACTGATCACTGCAATCAGTGACATTTGTGACTGTAAAAGTGTCAGGGCAGTTAGTTTTAGGTCCAGTGTAGCCCCCCCTAATAAAGGTTTAACCCCTTGATCACCCCCCAGGTAACCCTTTCACCCCCTAGCACCGCCGTCACTAAGCGATCGTTTTTCTGATCGCGGTTTTAGTGTCGGTGATGCCGATAGGTAGCCAGTTATTTTTTTTAGGTTCGCCGCAGGTTTTTATAGCGTCGGGTACCCCCATATATTACCCAATAAAGGTTTAACCCCCTGATTGCCCCTAGTTAACCTTTTCACCAGTGATCACCATATAAGTGTTACGGGTGACGCTGGTTAGTTAGTTTGCTTTTTATAGTGTCAGGACACCCGCCGTATATAACCCAATAAATGTTTAACCCCCTGATCGCCCGACGGGTGATATCAATTAGGTTTTAGCGTCAGAGAGGGTCTGCGTCGCCCCAGGCAGCGTCAGGTTAGTGCCAGTAACGCTAACACCCACGCGTGAAGCACACACCTCCCTTAGTGGTATAGTATCTGTACAGATCAATATCTGATCTGATCAGATCTATACTAGCGTCCCCAGCAATTTAGGGTTCCCAAAAACGCAGTGTTAGCGGGATCAGCCCAGATACCTGCTAGCACCTGCGTTTTTCCCCTCCGTCCAGCCCAGGCCACCCAAGTGCAGTATCGATCGATCACTGTCACTTACAAAACACAACACACATAACTGCAGCGTTCGCAGAGACAGGCCTGATCCCTGCGACTCCAGTGCTGTAGGAGGTGATTTCACCACCACAGTTAAAAAAAAAAGCATATATGCCGAAGCATTGGGGCAGCAGGGGCGGAGGAGCGTTTTTGCTCCTAATGCTGCGTACATACGGTCGAAATTCTGACGGAGGCTTGCCCGTGGAAAAGTCCGACCATGTGTGTGCGGCATAACTTTTGCAGGAGGATGCCCCCATGCTTCGGCATATATAAATGGTGCATGTATGTCCATCATTAGAAGTGGGTGAATGAAGGGAGGTATTCTAATGGTGGGCATACCCACCGATCAATCTCTTTTTTCGTTCAGCCAACAGGCTGCATGAAAAAAAAGATTACAATACATGTCCAACAAGGACCAGCAACATACTGGTATGTTGCTGGACTTTGAATGGGTATACCAGATTGATGCCTGCGGGTTTAGGTATCATCTTGGTATCATTCTTTTCAGCCAGCGGCCGACTTTCATGTAAAAGCAATCCTAGTTGCTAATTAGCCTCTGGACTGCTTTTACAAGCAGTGGGAGGGAATGTCCCCCCCCCCGGATATAAAAAGCGCCATTGGGAAATTGGGAAAGCATTTTATCACACTGATCTTGGTGTGGTCAGATGCTTTGAGGGCAGAGGAAAGATCTAGGGTCTAATAGACCCCAGTTTTTTTTTAAAAAAGAGTACCTGTCACTACCTATTGCTATCATAGGGTATATTTACATTCCCTGAGATAACAATAAAAATGATAAAAAAATTAAATAAAAAATATGGAAGGAACAGTTTAAAAATAAAATAAAAAAGCAAAATTAATAAAAAAATAAAAAAAATGCACCCCTGTCCTGTCCTGCTCTTGCGCAATGGCGAACGCAAGCGTCGGTCTGGCATCATATGTAAACAGCAATTGCACCATGCATGTGTTGTGGAGATTTTTATGAAGATGTATTTAATATGTATGGTCATAGTGTCACCCAGTGTTAGTACTTCCGCAACCCGCTCTAAAGAGCTGACTGGGGCAGTCTGAGGCTGGTTGAATCCCATCTGGTAGGGGAAAACGTCTTGAGGTTGGAGTGTGATGTTTGCAGGGTGCGGATATGTCCACCGACGGGGGCCCTCTGTGAATTAGCACGGACGATCGTTGAGGAGGGGGTATGCTCACTCTGCAACGACATCATTGGTTATAGGCAGATGCGTGCTCTTGTCTCTGCTGTGTCTGATCAACATTGATTGGGATTCGTAGCGCGCGTCTGCAGATAGCCTCCCTCCCCCATTCAATAATAGTATAATCTCAATATGCATTATTCTATGGAATAGCGCAGAATAAGGATTCATATCAACTTTAGCCATCATACGTTATTGTATTCATTGTATTGAATTGTATATATATTTCTTGTGTGGTATTCATGTAATGGGAAACCCTGTTGAAGGGGATGTCCTTGTATGGTCATTCTCCTGTGTGGAGGGGACATCCTGTGATGTCCCCTCCCATGGGGGAGGTGATTGGTTGCTGCAGCCAATCACCTCCTGTCTGTGAGATCTTTGGAGTCTAATAAAAGTCTTTGAGGAGGCGTCGGCTAGGCACTATGCTGGGAGGCTGAGATGAGAACAGAGCTGGCTGTGTGATGCTTGCTTCAGGTTATGGATGGGACGTATGAACGGTGAGTGGAACTTGGCAAACTTAAAGATAGCATTATTGCAAAAAGATGAATCTAAAGTGTGTGCATGTTTAGCACAGGAAAAATAGGCTGTGTGCTCTGCATGCAACCTGTATTTCCACGACAGTTAAATGGCGGGCCAGGACCTTTGGGAATAGATGGAGTCCCTTTGGACATCGGATCGAAATGGGGGGGAGAGTGGATCTACGTTCCGATGTGTGGGGGGCTCTACTCTGTAAAAGAAGGAATTTTTCGTCTTTTTGAGGTAATGCTGTAGGGTTGCAGTATGAGAGATGTGTGTGTGTGTGTGTGTGTGTGTGTGTGTGTGTGATTTTGTTGGGAGAGAGATCGTATGTCTGCGAATCCGATCGTATGAGCCTGGGTGTTTATGTGGGGAAGCTTCTTGCTGTAAGAGTGTATGGCTGCATTATCATCGATGGCTGCTGCATTGAGCCATAAGCCATGTGATTTAGTGGGGGTGGGGCAGGCAGCATGGCCATCAGTTACCATGGTGAAAGTTGGTGACTCTCTGTAAATAGCATGGAGGAGTTTTGTGTTGGGGGAGGGCTACGCCCTGAGAGAGGATCTGATGGAAACTGTATATTGTGTATGAAATGAAGGTATAGATGTGGGATTATTCAGCCTGCAATGTGCGTTTGGCTGAGCTGTTTGTGTTTCTCGAAGGCTTGCCGGAGCAGCCATGTGCTTGAATGGGGGAAGGGCTTGCCCACTGCTTTGTGTTGCTGGGGCTATGCCCTAAGGGAAGGGTACTCTGAGAAGGCATGCAGGCAACATTGTACTGTATATGTGTGGTGAATATCTCAGAGTATATTAACTTAGAGAAACTAATATGTTTTTAATATTGTCATGTAACTAACATTTATTGAATGTGCTGTTTAGTTGGCCAAAGGGTCTGAGTTGAAGTAGCCTAGAGTGTGTGTCTATGGTTGAGTGTGAATCTCAAGTGTAGTCTGTCTTTGTGGAGAATTTTTTTTTTTGATTTTCTTTTAAAGAGATGCTGGTTTTGGCGGGAAAACAATACATGCGTTAATGGCACCATTTCTTAGCTTTTGTTAGCCTTGTGGTTTGTCTGCCATTTTGAGGCACAGTTATTCCTTAGCCTGTGGGTATCCTATAAGGGAAGGTGCAGCCACCTTTCCTTTGGGTGTGATATCATGTGACCGTGCTGTGGCATTCGTCGGCTATTTTGCTGGTGGAATTTCTCAGTTTTTGATGTTTGGTGCGAATTTGGTACGGTCTTTTCTGCGTTGGAATCTGGAGGCCATTTGTGTTTTTCTTTGTGTGGGGGAACCCATGTGGTGTTCATTGTGATGTTCCATGCTGGTTTTGGCGGGAAAAATTGCATGCGTTAATGGCGCCATTTTTTTGTTGTTGTCCATGAGGTGTGCGGTGGTCATCCACCATGTTGTTGTCCATGAGGTGTGCGGTGGTCATCCACCATGTTGTTGTCCATGAGGTGTGCGGTGGTCATCCACCATGTTGTTGTCCATGAGGTGTGCGGTGGTCATCCACCATGTTGTTGTCCATGAGGTGTGCGGTGGTCATCCACCATTTTGTTGTCCATGAGGTGTGCGGTGGTCATCCACCATTTTGTTGTCCTGGCTTGTCGGCCATTTTGAGAGACGTTTACAGTTTGAGATAGGAAGTTCCAGTTTAGCAAACACGGCCCCTGAATATGCTGTATTGGCATTTGTTGATTGGCGCAGTTTTGTCCTGTTTTATGCGTTTACAGTTTGACCTGTGCACTGCTGGGGAGAGTAGTGAGACACAGGGAGAACATGCAAACTCCATGCAGATGGTGTTAGGATGGGGATTTCTCTGTTTTCATTTAAGTGAATGTAAGCTATTGCAGGGTCAGCTGACTTTGCAGTATATGAGCGGCGGTTTTTGTATTGGATTTCGTTTTTAAGTAAAAACTCCACTTTACACTGAATTTTGATAGATTGTAAGACTAACAGAGTTTTTGTACAATGGTGTGTTTTTAGGTTTAAATATTTGGGAGTTTCCCAGAAGGAAATTCATATTGTTTTTGAAACTTGTACTGTATAGCCATCTTTTGGCAGGAGTTTGTATTTGAGTCCCAATTTATGGTTTGACTTCCAGGGAATGTGGGTCAGGGGGGGATTCCCTCCCATTTGCAAAGGGGGGTTTATTCCATCATTTTCTTGACAAGGTTTTAAATTGTTGAAATATATAATGTTTAGCCACGGATTTTTTGGAGTCTTGATAGACAAGGCGATTGGGGCTAGTCTCCCCCCTCCCCCACCCTCTTCCTGAACAATTGATATGTAAATAAACCAGTTTGGTTTTTTTGAGAGCTGAGCATGTAACCGGAAGTTTCTTTTCAGCATTTTATTTATCAGAGGGAAGTTGATGGGAGGAGCTTGGGGTTGTCTGAAAGGTTGGCCAATGAGATTTGTGTTTGGAAGGAAAATGGAAAGCATTTTTGCGTTTAAAAGTGTTTTATATTTCGTTCCAGTTTTGTGAAGTTTTGTACTGTAATACAGTTTTGGGTAGAGAGCAAAACAGGGGGGCATCACCATTGTTTTATCATCTAGATACAGAGAGAAGCCACATTGGTAAACTGGCGTAAGTGTTCTGTGTGGTTTAGTCTGGCAACGGAGTGTATGGGTGTATAGCGGAAAATGCTTGTGTATGCATGCACTGTGAGGGGTAGAGGCCTAATTCGGGGGTTGATCTGTGGTTGTTGCTGTAGTTCCAAAAGTGTTGGGACAACAAGCCATAGAGTTGACGACTCGGTTAGGGTTTCTAGTTGGAGGACTTGACCAGATAGTGGTTGTAGTTCTTCAATCCACCGTATAATAAGACACCGGGCGGTGCTCTCCCAAATGGGTGCAATGGTTTAACCTGGACGCAGGTTTTAAAACGATAAGCTGATTCGAATCGCCATGGACACAAGGAGGTCTGTGAAAAGGGAAGGAGTGGAGGCTTCCCATAGTCAGACGGTCACACAGTGCACGAAGCCTAGTTTTGGGGCAAAGGCCTTTGAACCCCAAAAAGATTAACATAGGTGGTCCAAGGATACTATTTTGGGTATCCCTCTGGAATGGATGTAGTTCAGCTGCGGCTTCAGAAATCTGTAATGATGAGTGTTGATGGAGGTGTAGTACACGTTTTTGTGATTCTCAGAGGAGGAACGGTGGTTAAATTCTCATGCCCGTTTGTTTGAACTTTGTATGGCTGGTCCATGCAAGGTTCTCGAGCTGCTCTCAGGTTTGTCCCATTGTATTTTTTTTATTGCTGAAAGAGTAAAGGTAGAATTCTGTCTGTTTTTGTTTTTTTCATTTGTGGTTTTGGAAACTGGGAAGTATCTTCCCCACGTTTGTATCGGAATGTTTGTATGTAGTAACGTGAATATGTTCGAACTTACCGCGGCAATCCTTCGATGCGTCGCGGCTGTTGTATTTTTGTAGGAACGGGAAAAGTAAGGGCTACAGAGGGTTTTGTTTGAATCAGTTTTGAAAGAATGTCATTGACAATTTACCAATGTACAGGAATGTCATTATTGTTTACCATTCTTTGCAGGTTAAATATGAAGGATAGAGTAATGATTTTGTTTATAAGTATTTTTCAGGTCCAAGGAGTTTGTACACAGAGAACAGGTGTATGTAGACAGCGGTACATATGGATAAATACATGAGTCTAAGGAGGTAAACGTATCATAGGATATTTCATTGTTTCTTTTTTTCCTGCACCACGCATTTCTTCCTTCAGTCTGTAATGAGGAAGAAAAGGGGGGAGAAGTGATAAATGTAAGAGTGACAGTTTTTTTTTTTTTCAAACTAATAATAACCTCTGTAATTCTAACCAAGTTTGTGCCAAGACTGTCTTTCTTTGATAGAATTTGAAACCGCAAGCAGCAGTCTGGTGAAGTAGGTTCCCATCCCAGAGGCTAAGAACCTTTTGTCAATGGTTCCAGGTATTGAAAGCCACGCACAGGTTACGCAGTGACCACAGTCCCGATGTCTGGGTTATTGTCATATGAGGGTTGTTTGGAGGTCAATCAAAACCAGAGTCGTACTTTCCTCATTAGCTGTCACTTATATTCTCGGCTGATGGGGGAGGTGCGATCATTGTGACATGAACTTCAAAATGTCCACCACAGGGTTCACGAGTCCCTCCTGGACCCTGACACAATAATCAGTTTACATTCTTTCCAACCAGGTGACTGGGTCGTTGTAAAGAAGCTTGAGGGATGAGACCACGCCAGCCACTGCAAGAAGCGGCTCAACCACACCAAAGAATGAGGAGTATCTTTGTTTATTTATATTTTTGTTGTTTAGTAAATTTTAGCAAGGGTAACGATGAAAAGCATCCCAAGTTATTATTTACATGCCATTTATGATGTTATTATGGGTATGAGGAGTTTTGACAGACTGGTGAAGACTCCAAACAGACACTTGTCAATGGAATCTAACGATGCATTTTTAGAGGGTAAAATTGGTTAGTTTTAATAGCTCTGTCTCTTGTCCGTTTGGGTATCTAGGTAGCCCACAAGTGTGTTTGAATTTTAGTTTGGTGTTTATGCGGATCTGCAGCTTATAAGGTAATTCCCCCCAAAGCAAGAGGTTCATGCGTGATGGTGAAGCTGTCCCAGCATCTTATCTCGTGGCCGATCGTGAGG
The DNA here is from genome assembly GCA_029206835.1 of Rana muscosa. Taxonomy (NCBI): domain Eukaryota; kingdom Metazoa; phylum Chordata; class Amphibia; order Anura; family Ranidae; genus Rana; species Rana muscosa. The sequence goes on from CM055128.1 coordinate 119,951,440, forward strand.
ATCTGATTGTGCAGGAAACTAAGAATGGCAGGGACAGCTAGAAGGGATTTGTTCACCGACCAGGTCTGGGTATGGTGTCCTGGATGTACAAGGTGGGGGGGGGCTCGAGCTTGGGATACGATTGAACAATTCTCATCCGTTAAGGATAGGGTTCTTCATGTAACTGTTGAAGCCAGAGCTGTAGCTAAGTGAAGGTTGGGAGTCCTTTTAAGGGTCTGGGGATCTAATTTTTATTTTTACAGCGGATCGTGGTTAAAAGGAAGTGGGAATATATATACTCATGTCATTTTTATTTCTATTCTTTCTATGTCGTGATGAGGTGCTCCTGTTGCCTGATTTGACGCGTGACCAGAGTTTCCTTGATGAGACGCCCCGAAGCCGGACCCACATACAAGTCACAGAGGATCACAGATGGATCGGCGATTACTACAGCTCACCATGTCGTGTCCTCCTTTATAAGTCATGCCCCTGAAGAGTAGAGTCTACATGTCAAGCCGTGTTTTCCTTTTTATGGACTAAGGACTGATTCATTTCCAGGTGTAAGAAGCAGATCAAGTTTCATCGATGGACACATGGGGTGCATATGACAAAAAAGGGAGGACTGTTGTGGAGATTTTTATGAAGATGTATTTAATATGTATTGTCATAGTGTCACCCAGTGTTAGTACTTCCGCAACCCGCTTTAAAGAGCTGACTGGGGCAGTCTGAGGCTGGTGGAATCCCGTCTGGTAGGGGAAAACGTCTTGAGGTTGGAGTGTGATGTTTGCAGGGTGCGGATATGTCCACCGACGGGGGCCCTCTGTGCATTAGCACGGACGATCGTTGAGGAGGGGATATGCTCACTCTGCAACGACATCATTGGTTATAGGCAGATGCGTGCTCTTGTCTCTGCTGTGTCTGATCAACATTGATTGGGATTCGTAGCGCGCGTCTGCAGATAGCCTCCCTCCCCCATTTAATAATAGTATAATCTGAATATGCTTTATTCTATGGAATAGCGCAGAATAAGGATTCCTATCAACTTTAGCCATCATACGTTATTGTATTCATTGTATTGAATTGTATATATATTTCTTGTGTGGTATTCATGTAATGGGAAACCCTGTTGATGGGGATGTCCTTGTATGGTCATTCTCCTGTGCGGAGGGGACATCCTGTGATGTCCCCTCCCATGGGGGAGGTGATTGGTTGCTGCAGCCAATCACCTCCTGTCTGAGATCTTTGGAGTCTAATAAAAGACTTTGAGGAGGCGTCGGCTAGGCACTATGCTGGGAGGCTGAGAAGAGAACAGAGCTGGCTGCGTGATGCTTGCTTCAGGTTATGGATGGGATGTATGAACAGTGAGTGGAACTTAGCAAACTTAAAGATAGCATTATTGCAAAAAGATGAATCTAAAGTGTGTGCATGTTTAGCACAGGAAATATAGGCTGTGTGCTCTGCATGCAACCTGTATTTCCACAACACATGTGAGGTATCACCACGAAGGTCAGATCGAGGGCAGTCATTTTAGCAGTAGACCTCCTCTGTAAATCTAACGTGGTAACCTGTAAAGGCTTTTAAAGGCTTTTAAAAATGTATGTAGTTTGTCGCCAATGCGCGTTTGTGCAAAATTTTAAAGCATGTCGTGTTTGGTATCTATGTACTCTGCCTAAGATCATCTTTTTTATTTCATCAAACATTTGGGCAATATAGTGTGTTTTAGTGCATTAAAATTAAAAAAGTGTATTTTTTCCCCCAAAAAATGCGTTTGAAAAATCGCTGCGCAAATACTGTGTGGAAAAAAAAATGCAACACCCACCATTTTAATCTGTAGGGCCTTTGCTTTAAAAAAATATATAATGTTTGGGGGTTCAACATAATTTTCTTGCAAAAAAAAAAATTTTTTTTCATGTAAACAAAAAGTGTCAGAAAGGGCTTTGTCTTCAAGTGGTTAGAAGAGTGGATGTAAGCTTCCTAATGTTGTGTATAAAATGCCAATACAGTTCAAAACCCCCCCAAATGACCCCATTTTGGAAAGTAGACACCCCAAGCTATATACTGAGAGGCATGTCGAGTCCATTGAATATTTTATATGTTGACACAAGTTGCGGAAAAAAGACAATTTATTTTTTATTTAAATTTTTTTTGCACAAAGTTGTCACTAAATGATATATTGCTCAAACATGCCACGGGCATATGTGGAATTACACCCCAAAATACATTCTGTTGCTTCTCCTGAGTACGGGGATACCACGTGTGAGACTTTTTGGGAGCCTAGCCGCGTACGGGACCCCAAAACCAATCACCGCCTTCAGGCTTTCTAAGGGTGTACATTTTTGATTTCACTCCTCACTGCCTATCACAGTTTCGGAGGCCATTGAATGCCCAGATGGCACAAAACCCCCCCAAATGACCCCATTTTGGAAAGTAGACACCCCAAGCTATTTGCTGAGAGGTATGGTGAGTATTTTGCAGATCTCGGTTTTCGTCACAAAGTTTTGAAAATTGAAAAAAAAAAAAAAAAATTATTTCCTTTCTTTATTTTCAAAAACAAATGAGAGCTGTAAAATACTCACCATGCCTCTCAGCAAATAGCTTGGGGTGTCTACTTTCCAAAATTGGGTCATTTGGGGGGTTTTGTGCTATTTTGGCATTTTATGGCCTTCTAAACTGTGATAGGTAGTGAGGAGTGAAATCAAAAATTTGTGCCCTTAGAAATCCTGAAGGCGGTGCTTGGTTTTCGGGGTCCCGTACGCGGCTAGGCTCCTAAAAAGTCCCACACATGTGGTATCCCCGTACTCAGGAGAAGCAGCAAAATGTATTTTGGGGTGCAATTCCACATATAACCATGGCATGTGTGAGAAATATATCATTTAGTGACAACTTTTTGTAATTTTTTTTTTTTTTTTGTCATTATTCAATCACTTGGGACAAAAAAAAATATTCAATAGGCTCAACATGCCTCTCAGCAATTTCCTTGGGGTGTCTACTTTCTAAAATGGGGTCATTTGGGGGGGGGGGGGGGTTTGTACTATTTGGGCATTTTATGGCCTTCGAAACTGTGATAGGTAGTGAGGAGTGAAATCAAAAATTTGCGCCCTTAGAAATCCTGAAGGCGGTGCTTGGTTTTCGGGGGCCCGTACGCGGCTAGGCTCCCAAAAAGTCCCACACATGTGGTATCCCCGTACTCAGGAGAAGCAGCAAAATGTATTTTGGGGTGCAATTCCACATATAACCATGGCATGTGTGAGAAATATATCATTTAGTGACAACTTTTTGTAATTTTTTTTTTTTTTAGTCATTATTCAATCGCTTGAGACAAAAAAAAAAATATTCAATGGGCTCAACATGCCTCTCAGCCATTTCCTTGGGATGTCTACTTTCCAAAATGGGGTCATTTGGGGGGGGGGTTTGTACTGCCCTGCCATTTTAGCACCTCAAGAAATGAGATAGGCAGTCATAAATTAAAAGCTGTGTAAATTCCAGAAAATGTACCCTAGTTTGTAGACGCTAGAACTTTTGCGCAAACCAATAAATATACGCTTATTGACAATTTTTTTTACTAAAGACATGTGGCTGAATAAATTTTGGCCTAAATGTAATACTAAAATTGAGTTTATTCGATTTTTCTTATAACAAAAACTAGAAAATATCATTTTTTTTCAAAATTTTCAGTCTTTTTCCGTTTATATCGCAAAAAATAAAAATCGCAGAGGCAATCAAATACCATTAAAAGAAAGCTCTATTTGTGGGAAGAAAAGGACGCAAATTTTGTTTGGGTACAACATTGCATGTCCGCACAATTTCCAGTTAAAGCAGCGCAGTGCCAAATTCTGAAAACACCTCTGGTCCTTTAGCTACAAAATGGTCCGGGGCTTAAGTGGTTAAGACAGGAGTCTTCTAAACTGTGAGTAACATCTTAAACTTCCTACAAGTAATTATATTGTAACTGAGAAATGAGTGCTAGCAGGGTTGAAGGTTTTGCTCAGAACACAGTGTGCCACATGTATGCAAAATTGGTGCAACAGCTCCAGGATGGATACTGCTGTGACAGATGTGAGCAGGTTGCCCTTCTGGAAGCTCACATTAGAGATCTGGAGGAGCAAGTTGCAACACTGGGCAGAAGGGACAACCTTGAAAGGGGTCCTCTGCTCGCTGAGCAGGTGGTCAGTAGGGCTGATGTGGAGGGTGGAGGGGCAAGTCAAGATTATCAGATAGGAAGATGGGTTAATGTAGTTAGAGGGAGTGGAAGGGGCTTTCAGAAAAGGAAGGCCAGTCCTGTATTTGTGCATCAAAATAAATTTTCCAAGTTGGGTGAAGACGTGGAGGTGGCAGCCCTAGATGTCACTGCTACCCCTAACAGCCGGGAGAGCAACCCATCTAGTAGAGGTGGTGAGGGGAGTGCAGGTAGGCCTAGACAGTTGGTGGTTATAGGGGATTCTATAATCAGAAGGACCGATAGAATAATTTGTCGCCAGGATCGCCTCATCCGAATGGTTTGCTGTCTCCCTGGTGCCAGGGTTCGGCATGTAGTGGACCGGGTGGATAAATTACTGGGAGGGGCTGGACATGACCCAGCTGTCTTGGTCCACGTTGGAACCAATGACAGTATACATGGAAGGGGGAGGCTCCTTAAGAATCAATTTAAAGAACTAGGCTGCAAGATGTAGGCAAGGACCTCCAAGGTGATATTCTCTGAAATATTTCCTGTGCCATGCGCAACACAGGAAAGGCAGGGGGAGATTAGAGAGCTGAATGCATGGCTAAAGACCTCGTGTAGGGAGGAGGGATTTGGGTTTCTAGAGCACTGGGCTGACTTTTCATTGGGGTGCAACCTATATGCTAAAGACAGTTTGCACTTGAATGGAAGGGGGTCTGCTGTGCTGGGGGAGAGGTTTATGGGAAGGCTGGAGGAGTATTTTAACTAGGATTGAGGGGGGAGGGTGAACTAGAATTACATCGGGCACACAGGTCAGTTAGGGGTCAGACATTAATGAAGAGTGGAATGGGGATAGATGGGGGAGGGTTATTGCAGGTGACAAGAAAGATCCCATGTTGCAAACAGCCATTGGAAACTATAGTGCCATTTGTACTACTAAAAATGATATGAAAAACACCAGAGAAAAATGTAATACATTAAAGTGTTTGTTCACCAATGCCAAAAGTCTGCCAAGCAAAATAGGTGAGTTGGAAGCTCTGGTGCATGAGGAGAGCTATGACGTAATCGGTATTGCTGAAACTTGGCTTCAATCCTCACATGACTGGGCTATTAATATTCCTGGCTATGTACTCTTTTGGAGAGACAGGGTAAAAAGGAAAGGTGGCGGGGTCTGTCTCTATGTGAGAAGTGATCTCAAAGCAAGCGTGAAAGAGGACCTGGTTGATGGAGAGTGTGATGAGGCTGAAGCATTATGGGTGGATCTGCATATAGATGTGCGTAGTTCAAAGTTAATCATTGGAGTTTGTTATAGACCACCCACACACCTCTGCACAGATGGAAAGGGCTGCAAGGGCTGGGATGGTGATAATAATGGGGGATTTTAACTACCCAGAAATTGACTGGAGTAATTGCACTGCTGGGACAGTAAAAGGGCAAAAATGTATAAACCTATTGCAGGACAATTTTATGGTCCAGTTTATTGAGGCCCCAACTAGAAATGATGCCCTGTTGGACCTGGAAATCTCAAGCCATGCAGAGCATATTACTAATGTTCAGATAAAGGAACACCTGGGTAGCAGTGACCATAACATGATTTCATGTGATGTTAGCTGTGAGCAAGAAATACATACAGGAAAGATAAAAACGCTTAATTTCAAAAAAGCAAATTTTCCTAGAATGAGGGCTGCTCTCCAGGACTTATGCCACGTACACACGACCGTTTTTAATGATGAGAAAAAGGTAATTTTTTTAAATGGTCATTAACCACTTGACCACTGGGCACTTAAACCCCCTTAATAACCAGACCAATTTTCAGCTTTCGGTGCTCTCACATTTTGAATGACAATTACTCAGTCATACAACACTGTACCCATATGAATTTTTTGTCCTTTTTTTCACACAAATAGAGCTTTCTTTTGGTGGTATTTAATCACCGTTGGGTTTTTTATTTTTTGCGCTATAAGAGAAAAAAGACTGAAAATTTTGTAAAAAAAAGATTTTTTTTTCGTTTCTGTTATAAAATTTTGCAAATTACTATTTTTTCTTCATAAATTTTGGCCAAAATTTATACTGCTACATATCTTTGGTAAAAATAAGTACAAATTGGTGTATATTATTTGGTCTTTGTGAAAGTTATAGAGTCCACAAGCTATGGTGCCAATATCTGAAAATTGATCACACCTGAAGTACTGACGGCCTATCTCAATTCTTGAGACCCTAGCATGACAGAAAAGTACAAATACCCCCCAAATGACCCCTTTTTGGAAAGAAGACATTCCAAGGTATTCAGAAAGAGGCATTGTGAGTTTTTTAAAGTTGTCATTTTTTCCCACAATTCTTTGCAAAATCAAGATTTTTTTTTCTCTTTTTTTTTTCCACAAAATTGTCATATTAGCAGGTTATTTCTCACACACAGCATATGCATTCCACAAATTACACCCCAAAACACATTCTGCTATTACTCCCGAGTATGGCGATACCACATGTGTGAGACTTTTACACAGCGTGGCCACATACAGAGGCCCGACATGCAGGGAGCACCTTCAGGCGTTCTGGAGCACCCAGGCCAATTCTGACATTTCTCTCCTACATGTAAAAATCATCATTTGTTTGCTAGAAAATTACATAGAACCCCAAAACATTATATATGTTTTTTTAGCAAAGACCTTAGAGAATATAATGGTGGTTGTTGCAACTTTTTATCTCGCACGATATTTGCGCAGCAATTTTTTTAACGCGTTTTTTACGGAAAAAAAATGTTTTGTGCTTAAAAAAGAAAAACAGTAAAGTTAGCCCAATGTTTTTGCATAATGTGAAAGATGAAGTTACGCCGAGTAAATAGATACCTAACATGTCACCCTTAAAAATTGCACACACTCGTGGAATGGCGCCAAACTTCGCTACTTAAAAAATCCCCATAGGCGACGCTTTAAATATTTTTACTGGTTACATGTTTTGAGTTACAGAGGAGGTCTAGGGCCAGAATTATTGCTCTCGCTCTAACGTTCGCAGAGATACCTCACATGTGTGATTTGAAAACCGTTTTCATATGTGAGCGGGACTTACGTATGCGTTCGCTTCTGTATGCGAGCTCACGGGGACAGGGGCGCTTTAAAAAAAAAATAAAAAATTTATTGTTCATTTTACTTTATTTATTTTAGTTTGACATGTTTTTCCGCCCCAAACATTTTTTTGATCACTTTTATACCTATTACAAGGAACGTAAACATCCCTTGTAATAGGAATATGGCATGACAGGTCCTCTTTACAGTGAGATATGGGGTCAATAAGACCCCACATCTCACCTCTAGGCTGGGAAGCCTGAAAAAAAAACAAAAAAAAAACAACAATCCTGGCTTTGATCGTAGCGGTGAGTCGGTAGAAGCACCGGAGGGCGGCGGGGGGGGGGGACATCCCCTCTCGCCTCCCGTAAGAATGATCAAGCGGTGGAACAGCTGCTATGATTGTTCTTATGGTGTAGGGAATCGCCGGCTGAAAAAGCTAATATCTGAATGATGCCTGTAGCTGCACTAATCATTCAGATATCCCCGCACAAAGTCAAGGACGTCATATGACGGCCGGCGGGCGGGAAGTGGTTATTGCAGAGTATTGTCGGGCATTGCTGAGTATTGCCGGGCATTGCGAAGTATTGCCGGGCATTGCGGAGTATTGCCGGGCATTGCGGACTATGGCAGGGTATTGCGGAGTATGGCAGGGTATTGCACGGGGTATTGCACAGGGGGTATTGCACAGGGTATTGCAGAGTATTGTGCAGGGTATTGCAGAGTATTGTGGAGGGTATTGCAGAGTATTGTGGAGGGTATTGCAGAGTATTGTGCAGGGTATTGCAGAGTATTTTGCAGAGTATTGCGCAGGGTATTGCAGAGTATTGCGCAGGGTATTGCAATTGCGCAGGGTATTGCAGAGTATTGCGCAGGGTATTGCAGAGTATTGCGCAGGGTATTGCAGAGTATTGCGCAGGGTATTGCAGAGTATTTTGCAGGGTATTGCAGAGTATTGCGCAGGGTATTGCAGAGTATTGCGCAGGGTATTGCACCAGGGTATTGCAGAGTATTGCACCAGGGTATTGCAGAGTATTTTGCAGGGTATTGCGCAGGGAATTGCAGAGTATTGCGCAGGGTATTGCAGAGTATTGCGCAGGGTATTACAGAGTATTGTGCAGGGTATTGCAGAGTATTGCGCAGGGTATTGCAGAGTATTGCACCAGGGTATTGCAGATTATTGCACCAGGTTATTGCAGAGTATTGCACCAGGGTATTGCAGAGTATTGCACCAGGGTATTGCAGAGTATTGCACCAGGGTATTGCAGAGTATTTTGCAGAGTATTGCGCAGGGTATTTTGCAGAGTATTTTGCAGAGTATTGGCAGGGTATTTTGCAGAGTATTGGCAGGGTATAGCACAGGGATGGCTGAGCAGGGATGGATGGATGGCTGGATCTGTGACTGCAATTGTCACAGATCCAGCCCACAGCGCTGCTGCCTTGATCTGCTCCCTCCCCTCTCCTCTCACACTGTACCGATTGGTACAGAGAGGGGAGAGAGGAACCGGCGTCATCACATGACGCCGGTCTGTTTACAAGTGATCGCTCCGTCATTTGACGGAGCGATCACGTGGTAAACGGCCGCTATCAGCGGCGATTTACCGCGATTCATGATCCGCCGGGTCCAGACCCGGCGGTCACGGAGTTTCCCGTGTGCGCGCCCCAGGGGGCGCGCGGGAGCGCGATTCTGGGAGGACGTTATATACCGTCCTCCCAGAGTTAAGCAACCACCTTGTCGACGTTATTTGTCGGCAGGTGGTTGCTAAGTGGTTAAAAATGATCATGTGTGTGGGCTTCAGAGCATTTTTCACGACGTGAAAAATGGCCATGAAAAAATTGTAACATGCTTTAATTTTTCTCGTCGTTTTTCACGTCGTCGTTTTTCACGTCATGAAAAACTGCCGTGTGTAGGCTTTAACAACGATGAAAAAAAATGCGCATGCTCAGAATCAAGTATGAGACGGGAGCGCTTGTTCTGGTAAAACTAGCGTTCGTAATGGAGATAGCACATTCGTCATGCTGTAACGGACTGAAAAGCACGAGGCAGAAAAGTGTAAATCGTCTCTCACCAAACTTTACTAAACACGAGATCAGCAAAAGCAGCCCAAAGGGTGGCACCACCTGAATGGAACTTTCACCTTTATAGTGCCGTCGTACGTGTTGTCGTACGTGTTGTACGTCACCGTGCTTTGCTCGAGCATTTTTTCCCACGATATTGTGTAGGCAAGCAAGGCAGGCTTGGGAGGAATCACGTCGAGAAAAACACAGTTTTTTTCAATGACATTAAAAACGGTCGTGTGTACACGGCATTAGACTGGGAGGGAATATTGGCATCGATAAACACAGAACAGAAATGGGAATTCTTCAAAAAGACTGTTTGGGACCTCGCTGCAAAGTATATTCCCATGGGCAATTAGTTTAAAAGGCTAAAAATAAAACCTATGTGGCTCACGGTTAAAGTTAAAAAAGCTATAAACAATAAGAAAAGAGCTTTTAAAAACGATAGAAATGAAGGAAGGAACACTAGTGTCGTTTAAATGTTACAAAGAATATAACAGAATATGTAAAAAGGAAATCAAGGATGCAAAATTCAAAACGAACGACAGATTGCAAAAGATAAAACAAACCCCCAAAAATTCTTCAAATATATTAATAGTAAAAAAGTCAGGTCTTACAAAATAATCTAGAGTGGGTGACTGGGGACAAAGAGAAGGCTAATTTATTAAATACTTTCTTCAGCTCTGTGTATACAATGGAGCATGGGGGAGATCGTGTCCATAATGGGGGTGGTAGTGACACAGCCCCAAATCCACAATGGCTCAAAAGTGATATGGTCCAGAAATATTTAGACAGAATAAAGGTGGATAAAGCACCTGGACCAGATGGCATACACCCACGGATCCTAAAAGAATTGAGCTCTGTAATTTCAAAGCCATTGTATATAATTTTTAGGGACTCATTAATGACAGGAATAGTACCACTGGATTGGCGCAGGGCCAATGTGGTGCCTATATTTAAAAAGGGAACAAAGTCTTTAACAAGTAACTATAGACCTGTTAGTTTAACTTCTATAGTTGGGAAGATACTGGAGAGATTAATAAAAGACCACATAAGACGAGTTCTTGCTGGAAATAAACTATTTAAGCAACAGACAGCATGGATTCATGAAAGACAGAAGTTGTCAGACAAACCTGATTTCTTTTTATGAAGAGGTAAGTAAAACCTTGGACAGAGGGGTGGCTGTGGACGTGGTATACTTGGACTTTGCAAAAGCGTTCGATACAGTTCCGCACACACGGCTCATGTGTAAGGTAAAGTCTACAGGATTGGAAATATCAGTTTGTAAATGGATAGAAAACTGTCTAAAAGACAGAATTCAGAGAGTAGTGGTTAATGATTCTTACTCTGAATGGTCTAAGGTTCTCAGTGGTGTACCCCAAGGTTCAGTGCTGGGACCCTTACTTTTTAATATCTTTATAAATGATATTGGGCCTGGGATCAAAAGTAACATTTCTGTCTTTGCAGATGACACCAAGCTATGCAGTGGAATAACGAACGTCCTTACAGGATGATGCCATTTTACAAATCGACCTCAATGCCCTGTCTAATTGGGTGACTATGTGGCAGATGAGGTTTAATGTTGATAAATGTAAAGTTATGCACTTGGGGGCTAAGAATATGAATGCATCATACATACTAGGGGGAGTACAACTGGGGGGCTCCATAGTGGAGAAGGATCTGGGGGTTTTGGTAGATCATAAGTTCAATAATGGCATGCAATGCCAAGCTGCGGTTTCCAAAGCGAGCAAAGTCCTTTCTTGTATTAAGAGAGGTATGGACTCCAGAGAGAGAGATATCATTTTGCCCCTGTTCCAATCATTAGTAAGACCTCATCTGGAATATGCAGTTCAGTTTTCGGCACCAGTTCTCAAAAAGGATATTGGGGAACTGGAGAAAGTGCAGAGAAGGGCAACCAAACTGATAAGAGGCATGGAGGAGCTCAGATATGAGTAAAGATTAGAGGAACTGAATTTATTCACTCTTGAGAAGAGGAGAATAAGGGGGGATATGATTAACATGTACAAATATATAAGGGGTCCATATAGTGAACTTGGTGTTGAGTTATTCACTTTACGGTAAACACAAAAGACAAGGGGGCACTCTTTACGTTGTTGTGGAAAATTTTATGAAGATGTATTTAATATGTATTGTCATAGTGTCACCCAGTGTTAGTACTTCCGCAACCCGCTCTAAAGAGCTGACTGGAGCAGTCTGAGGCTGGTTGAATCCCGTCTGGTAGTGGAAAATGTCTTGAGGTTGAAGTGTGATGTTTGCAGCGTGCGGATATGCTCGCCGACGAGGGGCCCTCTGTGCATTAGCACGGACGATCGTTAAGGAGGGGATATGCTCGCTCTGCAACGACATCATTGGTTATAGGCAGATGTGCGCTCTTGTCTCGGCAGTGTGTTGATCAGCATTGGTCCGGATTCGTAGCGCGCGCCTGCAGACAGCTTCCCACAAGCAATAATAGTATAATCTGAATAAGCATTATTCTATGGAATAGCGTAGAATAAGGATTCCTATCAGCGGTAATATGAGAGCTTGCGAGCGTTTTCAGAGTCAGGGAAAGCGTCCATGTTTTAAAGCAATACGGCTTTGATTGCTGGGAGCATACACGCTTTTCCTGCCTGGACACACCCATAAGACTTTAGCCATCATGTTGTTGAATATGTTGTTCACCTCCTGTGGGTGAGTTCTTATGTGATAATAAAAGGAGCCGTGAGGCTCGAGGCGACCAGTTGATTCTGGGATGCCTTGATGCTGACATAGCTGTGTGGTGATGCTTCTTGATTTGTATGAATGGGGATTGAATGGAAGGTGAGTGAATTTTAGGTTAAGAAGCATTATTGCAATAAGACGAAGTGTGCTTATTTAGCACAAGGCAAAAATGGCTGTGTGCTCTGCAAACAACTGCCACGACAAAATGGCGACTCGAGGGACTAGATGGGGCCCCCTTTAGGCATCGGGTCGAGATGAGGGAGTATGGATGCACGATCCAATGCGTGGGGGGCTCTTCTCTGTAAAAGAACAAATTTTTCGTCTTTTTTTAAATAATGCAGGCTGTATGAGAGATGTGTGTGTGTGTGTGTGTGTGTGTGTGTGTGTGTGATTTTGTTGGGAGAGAGATCGTATGTCTGTGAATCCAAACGCATGTGCGTGTGTGATTTTGTCATGGATCGTTTGTCTGTGTGTCTGTGGTATGAGAGATGCCTGTTGTGTGAGAGTGTGTAGCTGATGGTTAAAATGTTTGCTGCCATGTGCTTTGGTGGGGGAGGGGAGCCAGCATGGCTATCTACAATGGCGAAAGTTGGTGACTCTCTGTAAATAGCATGCAGGAGTTTTTGTGTTGGAGGGGCTACGCCCTGAGAGATGACCTGATGTTATGAGAAAGCATACAAGCGACAATATACTGTATGTGTGTTGTGTTTGTGATTTCTATGAAAAATAGAAATGGATAGATTGTGATCTTTGCCTTTGTATGGGACCAAGACACATGTCCCCATAAGTGTAAAAATATTTTAAGTAAAGGGTTTGGTTTTCAAGTTGAAAATTCCGGCCTCATATGCAAGTGGCCAGACAATAGTAGTTGTTGAAGGGAATGCACCCTTTAAATGGTTGCAGGCTTTTCTTGGATCCTAGCATGGAGGAGGTTTTTCTGTCTTGAGATGAAAAGGTCATGCATGCAAGAATCACTGTATGTCTGTGCGATGGCTTGTTATGGAAGCTGATGCCACAGTGTCTATATGAACTTTAGGTAGAGAAAAGAGTGTTTTAATGTTGTGCATATAACTAACATTTATTGAATGTGCTGCTTAGTTGGCCAAAGGGTCTGAGTTGAAGTAGCGTAAGGTGTGTGTCTATGGTTGAGTGTGAATCTCAATGTTTATCAGTGTTTGTGGAGATTGCATGAGCCTTGTAGAATGTGTAGCCGACTCAAGACACACATTTTTCAGTGGATTTTGATGGTCATTTAGAAAAATTTTAATGTTGGTAAGTGCTTATGTGATGTCTCAGCTGTGTGGCTTTGTAGAGAAAGATTCTAGGGAAGAGATCCTGGTTCAGGTGGGAAAACTGCATTTGTTGGCCATGTTGGCCATGTGGTTTGTCTGCCATCTTGAGGCGCAGTTTCTCCTTAGCCTGTGGGTCATCCTATAAGGGGAACGTGCAGCCACCTTTCCTTTGGGTGTGATACCATGTGACCGTGCTGTGGCATTCGTCGGCTATCTTGCTGGTGGAATTTCACAGCCTTTGGGGCAGATTTTGATGTTTGGTGCAAATTGAGTAGTGCGGTCTTTTTTGTGTTGGAATCTGGTGGAGACCATTTTTGTTTTCCTTTGTGTGTGGGAACCCATGTGGTCTTGTGTTTTATATTTAAGTGTTCATTTGATGTCCCATGTTTGTCAGTTTTTGGCTGGTAGGGAAGTTTGTGCTGATTTTGGCGAAATCAAAAACTGCATTGCATGCGTTAATGGCGCCATTTTGTTGTTGTCCATGTGGCTTGTCGGCCATCTTGAGAGGCAGTTTAAGGATTTTGTGTCCTTTGTCCTGTGGGTCATCCTAGAGAGGAAGCTGCTCCAATTCCTTTGTGTGTGTGTGTAGTGCAGTCTGTCCTGTTTTAAAAAGGTGATTTAGAGACGCAGTTCTTGCTAGCGTTTTTATCCGGGAGAACCCACATTTTGAGGGATTTTTCGCTTTATACAGTTTGGCCTGTGGGTGAGACACCGGGGTGACATACTGGGAGGCTGTTTTTGTTTAATGTTAAATTTGCTAGTTTGAATGTTTTTTCTAAGCATCGCCTCTTGAGTTGAGTTGAGTAGAGTGGTATCTTTGTATAGCGCGGTCTTACCCCGAGGGGTCCCGACGCGTTTGCGGACACATGCACATGCTGGGGCTCATTTATGGATGGGATCTGGTTGACCTACCAGCATGTCTTTGGAGTGTGGGAGGAAGCCGACACAGACACAGGGAGAACATGCAAACTCCATGCAGATGGTGTTAGGATGGGGATTTCTCTGTTTTCATTTATGAGAATATAAGTTATTGTAGCGATACCTCCAACTAAGAAGGCCACTGATTTAGTTTGGGCCCTGAATACAGCTCCGCCAACCCCCGGCAATATGCTCTACCCCCTACTGGCACAGCTAGTACTGACAGTAAATTGTATGTCGATATGGGGAGTAGCCTGTAGCATCACTGATGGTGCAGTTGTAAGCATGTACTAGGGCTGCTATGTGTTTGCTCCAATGTTGCTTTTTCTCACTTTCCAGAGTCCCCAACATGTTGAGCAAGGTTCGGTTAAACCTTTCCGGCTGAGCATCCCCTTGTGGGTGGTAAGGTGTAGTTCAAGTCTTCTTGATTCCCAACGAATCCAGGAGTTTCCGGATCAGTTTATTCTCAAAGTCCCTTCCTTGATCTGAATGAAGCCGCTGTGGCAGCCCATAATGGACAAAGTACTTCTCCATAAGTACCTTGGCTACGGTGGAGGCCTTCTGATCTTTGGTTGGGAAAGCTTGGGCATACCGGGTGAAATGGTCGGTTATCACCAGAACATTTCCTAGTCCACTCAGGTCAGGTTCAAGGCAGAGAAAGTCAATGCATACCAGATCCATTGGGCCTTGACTTTGTAGATGGCCCATTGGGGCAGCTTGATGGGGTAAAGTCTTCCTCTGGATGCATCGTGCACATGAGTGGCAGTACTCTTCTACCTCTGCCCTCATGCAGGGCCAATAGAACCGACTTCTGACAAGTTGAAAGGTCCTTTCAGCCCCTAGATGGCCATGATTGTCATGCAGGGCAATCAGAACAGTCTCTCGATGTTTGTCTGGGAGGAACAGTTGCCACTTATCTTCTGAGTCATCAGAGGGGCCCCTTCGGTAGACCACTCCCTGATGTACCTGCAACCTGTCCCATTCTTTCCTCAACAGGCGAGCTTCCTTTGAGGGATGACACAGGAGTTTGTTTGGATCCTGATTCTCCAGGGCCTCCAGGACCAATCTCCCCATGGGGTCTTCCAATTGGTCACACCTCAACTCCTTCTTGGACAATCTCGGCAGGTTGTCTTCGTCCAATTGAGTCACTCCACAGTAGTGTTTTGGGACTCCCATCATGGTAACTCCTATTTCTTCTGCTCTGGAGCCTCCTCTGGCCTGGAATTCAGCTCCTTGATAAAGGGCCCGCACCCCGTCCGGTGCCACTTGGGTCCAATCTTCTACATCACTGGTGGGGGCATGAGATCTCCTGGACAGAGCGTCTGCGTCTCTATTCCCAGCCCCTGGCCTATACTTTAGGCTGAAGTTGAATCCAGACAGTGCGGCCAGCCACCTGTGTCCAGTGGCGTCCAGCTTGGCCGTGGTGAAAAGGTAGGTAAGGGGGTTGTTCTCGGTCTTCACAGTGAACTCCGCCCCATACAGGTAGTCTTTGAGCTTGTCTACTACCGTCCACTTAAGGGCCAGGAACTCCAGCTTGTGAGTGGGGTAGTTCTTTTCAGAGGGGGTCAGGCTCCTGCTCACATAGGCAACATGCCGTTGTTGCCCTTCGTGTTCTTGATAAAGTACTCCTCCCAGACCGTCATGACTAGCATCTACGTGTAGTTCATAGGGCTTGGTTGGGTCTGCGTAGGCCAAGACTGGGGCAGTGGTTAGGCTCTCCTTTAATGCCTGGAAGGCCTCTTCACACTTCTGGTTCCACTGATTTCTGACTGACTCTCCCGGCTTCCTGGGCCCTGAGTCGTCCTCTTCCCCCTCAGTCTTGAGCAGTTCATTCAATGGTCTAGCAATTCGGGCGAATCCCTCCACAAACCTACTATAGTAGGAGCAGAAACCCAAGAAGGACCTGAGTTCTGTTACTGTGGTGGGTCGTGGCCAGGAGGTAACTGCCTCCAATTTCTCGGGGTCTGTGGCCACCCCTTCTTCGGACACTATGTGCCCCAGATAGTTCACAGAAGACTGGTAGAACTGACACTTTTCAGGCGAAAGTTTGAGTCCCTCCTCACTGAGTCTCCTCAATACTTTTTCCAGCCTCTCCTCATGTTCCTCCAGGGTTCTTCCAAAGACTATGACATCGTCCAGGTAGACAAGGACTTCAATAAGGTTCATGTCTCCTACAGTCTTCTCCATAAGACGCTGGAAAGTAGCTGGGGCTCCAGACAGACCTTGAGGCATCCGGTCGAATTCAAAGAACCCTACTGGGGTTATGAAAGCTGTCTTCTCCTTGTCTTCTGGGTGCATGGGGATCTGATAGTACCCGCTCTTGAGATCCATAACACTGAACCACTTGGCTCCAGACAAACTCTGTAGGGCATCCTCTATCCTTGGAGTAGTATACTGGTCGGGTATGGTTCTCCTGTTGAGAGTCCTGTAGTGGATACAGAGCCTCAATGACCCATTCTTCTTCCTGACCACCACTATCGGGGATGCATAGGAGCTTCTAGATTCCCGTATCACTCCAGTCCTTTTGAGTTCTGAGAGTTGTTCCCTTAGATCCTCCAGATCTGCTAGGGGGACCCGCCTGACTCTCTCTCTGAAGGGCTTATCTTCCTGGAGGCGGATCCGATGGGTGGCACTCCTTGCACACCCCACATCGAACTCATCTTTAGAGAAGATCTTCTCCCATCTATTCAGCTGGGCCTTGGCTCTCTCTTTCCAAGCCCTGGGCAGATTCGGGTTTTCCATGGATATCTTCTCCCAAGCATCTCCTCCTTCGCCCACCTCTGACAGGTTCACAGGGGCAGCAGGGCTCACCTGGCCTAGCAGCATCCTGGCTGGGACCTCCATGGGGCCATCCGTATTGTTCCTAACACTCACTGGGACTCTACAATGGGCCTTCTTTAGGGCCTTCAGCGGAATCACTTCTGGTATCACTTCCAGACCGTGGGACCCTTCTCTTGGATCAGATTCCAACATGACAAAGGGTCCAGGCTACTCCCAAGTAAGCTTCACAGTGCCTCTGAGACAGGTTACTTCGCCGGGCTGCAGCACTATCCCTCCTCTTCCAAGTCTCCACACCTTCCCTATCCCCTCTCCTGGGGTCTTCTGCTCTAAGAACAGCCTTTGGTAAGCTGTCTTCAGCATGGGGTGGATCTTGGTGACCGCTGCCCCTTTCTCTTTTACTAGAGGGGTCAGAAGTCTTCGGACCAGGTCCGTGTTTGTCCCTATTATCAGGGAGCTCTTGTTGGCTCCTGGTGGCCGAGGGCACACAACTGCCAGGGTGTCAAACACTTCGGCTTTTCCAGCCACAGATGGGTCAAAGGTCATCCTGACAGGCAGATAGCCATCGTAGGGGAAGTTCTGGGTTCCAATCCCACATATCTCTAGTCCCTCTATTTTCCGGATGGGTAGGTGACTCAAGTACTTATCATAAAAGTCTCTGTATAGCAGGGTTACTTGCGCCCCAGTATCCAAGATTGCTCTGGTGTAGACTCCCTCCACTTGAATGGACACTATAGGAGATGGGCCTACCAGCTTCTCCGGGTAAGGCCCGGCAGGGGTCGCTTTCTTCAGACTTTTTTTCTTTGAACCTCCTCTCGTCCAATCCCCTTTGGACTTCAATCTTTCTTGAGCCTGGTATGCATTGACTCCCCCCCCTTTACTGGGTGTAGGGACCCGCTGAGGGATACTATTGTTTTTCTTAGGTGTGCACCCCTTCTGGGGAGTGCTGTGCCTCTTCTGAGGGGTCTTACCCCCTTTCTCTGGGGTGTATCTCTGTTTAGGAATGTTGTGTTTCCCCCGAGGTGTTTTATCTCCTGTTGTTTTCTGCTTTGCTTTCAGCTTGGAGCTCACTGAAGGTGATGGGCACCCGGTTGACTCCTTCACCGGGGCCCTCTGAAGTTTCCTGCCGGCTTGCGGTTGTCTATTTTCTTCTTTTTGGGACTGGAGCATGTAGCTGCAATATGTCCAATTCCTCCGCAGTTAAAGCAGATGATATCTCCCCATTCCTGTAAAGATGCGGGTGCTGAGGTAACTGGGAATAATTCCTTCCTTGGTACTTCTTTCTTGGGACCCTCTGTGTCTTTTTCCATCAGAGAAGTCAACATCTCTAACACCTTGGACATTTGAGCTTTCAGGGTGTCTATTTCCGAATCTCTTTCAGGGGTCATTACTGGATTGACTAGCACCTGTGCGGGTACAACACTTGTCCTGATCAACTGCTGGTCCTGTTGCAGTGCCTCCTCATCTCTGATGATTTTTATCAAGTCAGCATAAGTCAGCAATGTTCCTCCTCCTGAGGTTTTTAGGTGCAACCAGACTGGATCCGAGCGCAGCGCTCCCTTTAGGACTTGCTTCATTCTTGCCGCATCTGTGTCTTGGGGCCTCATCCCCTTCTTCAACACAATCTTACACAACAACCTGTTCAGTCTTCTAACATACTCTGAAAGTTTCTCCTCCGGTTGTTGGAAAGTGTGTTCAAACTGGTAGACCATCTCAGTCACCTTTTCCAATTGACCAAACTCTTCTTGCAGCATGGCTAGACAGTCTTGAGCCGTGCAATCTGCGTTCCCAAACCGAAAGCTTTTCACTGCTTCTGCTGCTGCACCTTTAAGGCTTTCCATCACTCGTTGCCTTTTCTGCGCTTCAGGCACCTCCCATGCCTCTACTGCCTGCAATGCCTGCTCCACCCAGGTGTCAAAGTCTTCTTCCCCTGCGGGGACAGGGAGCTTCCCTGAGAATGTCTTTAGTCTCCGGTAGCTAGTCTCTACATGCACCGCGTTTGCCTTCTGACACTTGGTTAGCAGATCCCCTATCGCACCTATCAGTTCTGGTGATATAACAGTGGCAGGTGCAGGCGCCACCGGGGGGCGTCGCCCTGTCCCTTTCTCCCGGTGGGGTAGGGGCCGCAGCCTGCGGTGATCCCGTTGGTGATGGTTCCTTTCTTTCAGTTACTGCGTGCGCCAACCTATAAGTTCTGTTGTCTGGCGTCCGCACACCCTTGCGCTTACAGGCCTCTGGCATCGCGTTCCAGTACTCCACTAATGCATACTGATATGAGGTGTCTGGGTCTGACTTTATCTCCGTCACCCACAGTGTGTGATTTGGGGACACTGACTTCATCAATTCCTCTACCGTTTCAGTCGACCATGTCTCCCCAGGGAGGCTGATGACTATCGACTGGTTTGGCTCTGCGTTAGAGGCTTTGCACCATTCTTCTACCGCTCGTGGATCCATGGGGTCCATGCCGGCACCTCTGGCGTTCACTCGATGCATCAGGATCCCGGATGAGAACCCCCACGTGTAGCGATACCTCCAACTAAGAAGGCCGCTGATTTAGTTTGGGCCCTGAATACAGCTCCGCACACCCCCGGCAATATGCTCTACCCCCTACTGGCACAGCTAGTACTGACAGTAAATTGTATGTCTATTACTGTATGAATAACTGAGAATTGAAACAATACTGAATTTAACCACTTGACCACTGGGCACTTAAACCCCCTTAATAACCAGACCAATATTTCAGCTTTCGGTGCTCTCACATTTTGAATGACAATTACTCAGTCATACAACACTGTACCCATATGAATTTTTTGTCCTTTTTTTCACACAAATAGAGCTTTCTTTTGGTGGTATTTAATCACTGTTGGGTTTTTTATTTTTTGCGCTATAAGAGAAAAAAGACAGAAAATTCTGTAAAAAAATGTTTTTTTTTCCGTTTCTGTTATAAAATTTAGCAAATTACTATTTTTTCTTCATACATTTTGGCCAAAATTTATACTGCTACATATCTTTGGTAAAAATAAGTACAAATTGGTGGATATTATTTGGTCTTTGTGAAAGTTATAGAGTCCACAAGCTATGGTGCCAATATCTGAAAATTGATCACACCTGAAGTACTGACGGCCGATCTCATTTCTTGAGACCCTAACATGCCAGAAAAGTACAAATACCCCCCAAATGACCCCTTTTTGGAAAGAAGACATTCCAAGGTATTCCGAAAGAGGCATTGTGAGTTTTTTGAAGTTGTCATTTTTCCCCACAATTCTTTGCAAAATCAAGATTTTTTTTTCTCTTTTTTTTCCACAAAATTGTCATATTAGCAGGTTATTTCTCACAACAGCATATGCATTCCACAAATTACACCCCAAAACACATTCTGCTATTCCTCCCGAGTATGGCGATACCACATGTGTGAGACTTTTACACAGCGTGGCCACATACAGAGGCCCAACATGCAGGGAGCACCTTCAGGCGTTCTGGAGCACCCAGGCCAATTCTGACATTTCTCTCCTACATGTAAAAATCATCATTTGTTTGCTAGAAAATTACATAGAACCCAAAAAATAGGATTTTTATAACAGCTTACCTGTAAAATCCTTTTCTTGGATTACATCACGGGACACAAAGCGACATAGTCATTACTAATGGGTTATATAGATACCTTCAGGTGCTGGCACTGGCAACTTCCAAAACCGGAAGTACCCTCCCCTATATAAGCCCCTCCCATCCGGGAGCACCTCAGTTTTGTAGCAAAGCAATAAGTGTCCCTAAAGAGGGGTGGGAGCTCTGTGTCCCGTGATGTACTCCAAGAAAAGGATTTTACAGGTAAGCTGTTATAAAAATCCTATTTTCTTTCTCGTACATCACGGGACACAGAGCGACATAGTCATTACTAATGGGATGTCCTAAAGCAATGCCCAACGAGGGGGGGGGATACACCATACATAAGCTGAGCGCTATCAGACATGAGGATCTTTTGCAGCCTGCAACACACTGCGCCCAAAGGCGACATCCTCCTGACTTCTAACGTCCACCTGGTAGAACCTAGTAAACGTGTGTACTGAAGACCATGTTGCGGCCTTACAGATTTGAGCCAGGGAGGCCTGGTGATGCGCTGCCCATGAAGTTCCAACTGCTCTCGTGGAGTGCGCTCTAACTTTGAACGGACCAACATAGGCTTGCATAATGACCTGTTGAATCCACTTGGCTAAAGTAGATTTTGACGCTGCCTGACCCTTTCTGGGGCCTTCCGGCAGAATAAACAAAGTATCCGTTCTGCGAATCTGAGCAGTGGCTTTTAGATAAGCTTTAACTGCTCTTACTACATCCAAAGAATGCAATAACTTTTCCTCTACCGAACTAGGTTTGGGGAAAAAAGAAGGAAGAACCACATCTTGGTTCAAATGAAAACCTTGATACCACCTTAGGAAGAAAGGCTGGATGAGGACGTAACACTACTCTGTCCTTATGGATAACCAGATATGGCTCCCTACAGGACATAGCTGCTAATTCCGACACTCTTTTAGCCGAACAAATGGCTACTAGAAAAAACAATTTCCTGGTGAGAAGAACCAAGGAAATATGCTGTAATGGTTCAAATGGTTGTTTCTGTAGAACCGACAGAACCAGGTTTAGATCCCATGGACATATGGGAATATTAACCGGAGGACTAATACGCATCACTCCTTATCTAAAGGCTTTGACTAGTGAATGCGAAGCCAAGGGCCTTTGAAAAAATATTGACAAGGCCGAAAACTGACCTTTGATAGTACTCAAGGCAAGCTTCCTATCTACAGCCCACTGTAGGAAGTCCAGACTCCTACCTATTACGTACTTATGTGGATGCCATTTCTTGGCCTCACACCACGCGATGTACGCCTTCCAGATTCTATAGTAGATCTGCCTGGATACCGGCTTCCTGGCATTGATCATGGTAGATACCACAGGATTAGAGAGCCCTCTCTTTTTTAGAATGTGGGCTTCAATAGCCAGGCCGTCAAACCTAGGGCTGGTAAGGAAGGGTGGTATATCGGTCCTTGCGAAAGCAGGTCCGGACGACGTGGGAGAGTCCAAGGACTCCCCACTGACATTTTACAATCTCCGCGTACCACGCTCTTCGGGGCCACGCTGGAGCCACCAGAATCACTGGTTTCTTTTCTACCCTGATTCTGCGGAGTAATCGAGGTAACCATTGTGGCGGTGTGAATGCATATATCAGCTTCAACTGATCCCAAGGGAACACTAGGGCATCCGAGCCGCAAGCTAGGGGATCCCTTGTCCGAGAGACAAACCTGTCCACCTTTGCGTTGAATCTGGATGCTAGAAGATCTACATCCGATGTTCCCCACCGCTGACATATTGTCCAGAAAACCTTGGGGTGAAGGGACCATTCCTCTGGGCATAATTGCTGGCGACTTAGAAAGTCCGCCTTCCAATTCTCCACTCCTGGAATGAATACCACAGATATGGCTGGGACATATCTTTCTGCCCATTTCAGGATGTAATTTACTTCCCTCTGGGCTGCACGACTCCTGGTGCCCCCCTGATGATTGATATATGCCACTGCTGTGGCATTGTCTGATTGAATTCTGACAGGGGACCCTTGGAGTTTGGATGTCCATGCTACTAGGGCATACCGGGCTGCTCGTATCTCTAAGAGATTGATGGGCAGGGCCTTTTCTGCATCCGACCATCTGCCCTGGAGAGACCATTGCTCCAGTACTGCTCCCCAGCCTATAAGGCTGGCATCTGTAGTGACCACCTTCCAAGAAATCGGACTGAAGGATTGCCCTTTTTCCAGATTTCTGGGGAACCAACCACCAACGGAGGCTCTTGCGAACGGAAGGGGACAAGGACATTGTAAGTCTAGGGCCTGAACTTTGTTGTTCCAGGCTGACAGTATGGCCCCTTGCAAATTCCTTGAATGGAATTGACCGTAGGGTACTGCTTCAAATGATGCCACCATTTTTCCCAGCAGCCTCATGCACAGGCGTATGGACGGCTGTCTTTTTTGTACCCACTAAGTGGATCAAATCTTTCAAAGACAACACCTTTCCTCGAGGCAAGAATATTTTTCTCTGGCCTGAATCCAACCTTAGCCCCAAGTATTCCAGACTTTTGACTGGTTTTTAGGGCTGACTTGTCTCGGTTGATAATCCAACCGTGAGATTCCAGATACTTGATTGTCTTGTGAACGACCACGTCTAGTTTTTTCACTGAGTGGTCTATCAGCAACAAGTCATCTAGATATGCCATTATCATTACACCTTGTGTTCTTAGACTGGCCAATAAAGGGCCAGAATTTTTGTAAACACTCGTGGTGCTGTGGCCAAACCGAAGGGTAAGGCTCTGAACTGAAAATGGCGCCCTTCTACTGCAAAGCGTAGACATTTTTGGTGGACTGGAAAGATGGGAATGTGCAAATAAGCATCTTTGATGTCGATCGCGGCTAACCAATCCTCCCCTTGTAGGGCAGTGGCCACCGATCGGATCGACTCCATCGGAAAGTCCTGATATACAGGAATTTGTATAGCCCTTTTAGAATTAATATGGGCCTCCCGTCCGCGTTTGCTTCGGGACTGTAAAGAGGTTTGAGTAAAACCCGAACCCTCATTCTTCCAGGGAAACCTCCATAATTACTCCTTGGAGCAATAGTTGTTCTAGTGCCAACAGGAGGGACTCTCTCTTCCGGGGATCCCTTGGCACGTTTGACCTCAAAAATGGGAAGGAGGAGAGTCTTTTAACTCCAAACTGTATCCCAAATATACTGCGGAGAGCACCTATCTGTTTTGATCGTGTCCCGCCAGGTCTCTTGCGAACAACTGGAGTCCTCCCCCCACCCGACTGAGTGGGGGCAACCCTTCAATGAATTTAACTTTGGGGGAGGTTTTGTACCTCCCCTGACCCAGGGTTTCTCATTACCCTGCTATTGTCCCTGTTTTTTACCCCCGGGAATTGACCGAGGAGGCCGTCGGAACTGTTACACAGCCGATGCCCCAGGGACTGGAGAAGCAGGCCTCTTAAAGAGGGACCTCTAACTCTGTTTTTAACCGGCAAGAGCGTATTTTTACCGCTGGAAATTTTCTGGATATATTTGTCCAGGTTTTCCCTGAATAAGCGTTCACCATGAAATGGGACGCTAACCAGCCATTCTTTACAGGGAGCTTCAGCAGACCAGTTTTTGAGCCATAGAAGCCTACGCATATGTACTATAGACAGCGTAAGGCGGGAGGCCTGATGGACTGAATCCTTTATGGCGTTAACCGCAAAGCCTAAGGCTCTAGGTAGATCAGCTAGGGCAAGGCCTGCTGATCTGTCAAGTCCCTCAAGACCTGTTTCAACTGATCCTTCACTGCTTAGCAGACCTCACTGCTGGTTGTGTCACCAAGCTTGCTGTAGAAAGAAGCAGACTTTCATAAGGACTCCAATCTTTTATCTATTGGGTTTCTTGAACATTTGGACATTATCCACTGGACATGTCAGTGATTTATACATACAAGAGATGGCTGCGTCCACTGTAGGGACCTTCCATTTTTTGATGAACTTATCCTCCATGGGATAGACCACCGGAAATCTCTTGGGGGAATAAATATTTTCTCAGGACGTTCCCAATCCTGGTAAATGAGCCCTTTCAGTAAAGGGTGAAGTGGAAAAGAACAGACAGTCTGGGGGCTTCTAGCGACCCCAACGAGGATACAGTAGTGGTTGATGGTTCCGCAAGGTGCATTTTTAAATGCTGATCGGACCATGTTAGTCAGAGACTGAACCCATAATCTTTCAGCTTGAGATGCTGAGAAAAGGTTCCCCCACTGTTGATTCCTCTATAACAGAATCAACCTCATCCTGATCCCCTTCAGGCAGGTCGATCCCTGTATGGGACTGTTGCTCTGCTAACAGGCACTCTGAAGGAGGAGACGGAGATCGGGCGTGCTTTCCCTGACAGGGAGGCAGCGATCAATGTTGAAATCTCTCTCTAATCCTCCCAGAGCTGAGGAAAAAACCTCCTCTGTTACATACACAGGAGCAGGTGAACTGTGGACAGCCACAGTACCAAGTACCCCTGCGGGGTCTCTACGGTCACTTACCTCTGAACTTCAGGGGAGACTGGTGCAGCAGAAGCATGCCCAAGATCCTCAGAGCCCGATGAGACCCCCTTCGCTTCCTGGAAGATTCAGTTCCGGAGCTTCTGGACGGCATATTCCTAAGCCTAAAGCTGAGGTATTCCAGCC
Source organism: Rana muscosa (assembly GCA_029206835.1). Lineage (NCBI taxonomy): Eukaryota > Metazoa > Chordata > Amphibia > Anura > Ranidae > Rana > Rana muscosa. Next base: position 119,976,635 of record CM055128.1, read on the forward strand.
GTAATACACCACTTTTACTGAGAATAGTCTAGCACAATTGCTGCTATATAACAGTTGGTGTCTACTAAAGTGCCTTTCTAGGGGATGCCTGCATCAACCGCCTCTGTGTGACTTTATACTGTTGCTAGCTCTGTCTGTGCACTTCAATAGCCAGCTATAATGTGCTTTAAAACACGCTGGACGCACGCACATGCGCAGTAGCGCCGCGGCGCACACCTGAGCGTCATCCACCCGCTCCGCCCATTTTCCAGATCGCCTCTATATATAGAGGCGCGTGCTCGCGCACGCACGCGGGCACATGCGCCTTCGGCGCCTTTTTTGAAAACAATAAGGAGCTAGATGGGAGCCAGGGTCCCTTTGCCACAGGGCCCGGGGATGGATGAGCACAGCAACAGGGCAGAGGAGACAGCTTCCCAGCAGAGAACATACCAACTGCCTGGATTTGATTCTGGAAGAAAAAAATCCACATTACAAGAAAAAGAACCATAGCGGCCTCTAGTGTCTAACACAGGTACCGCGGTCTTACATTTTTTTTTTTTTTTTTTTTTTTTTTCTTGCCTACTATTAAAATTTTTACATTTTCTCAGTAGTAACAGGCATACACAGAATATTAGCGGGAATACCTTAGGTAACAGGCAGAAAGACAAAATAGGCTTGGGGGGCCCTCAATAGAACCAAGTTCCCGAGGGCCCCCACTTACCTTTTCCTCGCCGCAGGACTCTGTTTGGTCCACAGAAGCCCAAACTTCACCTATCACGGCAGGCATTGTAATCAAACCTTCAGGGACCGGGTTCCCAAGGATTCCACTCCCCTGGACCTGTATAGCACCCTGCACAGAAAACATCTTGGTCGTGGGTATGACCAGAGCTCTGGATCCCAGGGTCCAGCCCTCCTAAGAGAGGCATTACAGGCAAAACCTTGCTCTTCTCTTGCAAGGCCCGGGTACCGACCGTTTAGCTATGAAGCTTTTTTGGTCGGATCCGGAATAGCTTACTGAGGCCCAAAAGAACCTGTACGCAAGCTCAGTGAAAAACACATGTTACTTCTTGGCCAACACCTTAGACACTGGCAAAAAACTGAGGTGCTCCCGGATGGGAGGGGCTTATATAGGGGGGGGGGTACTTCCGGTTTTAGAAGTTGCCAGTGCCAGCACCTGAAGGTATCTATATAACCCATTAGTAATGACTATGTCGCTCTGTGTCCCGTGATGTACGAGAAAGAAACATTATATATGTTTTTTTAGCAAAGACCTTAGAGAATATAATGGTGGTTGTTGCAACTTTTTATCTCGCACGATATTTGCGCAGCAATTTTTTTAACGCGTTTTTTTGTGCTTAAAAAAAAAAACAGTAAAGTTAGCCCAATGTTTTTGCATAATGTGAAAGATGAAGTTACGCCGAGTAAATAGATACCTAACATGTCACCCTTAAAAATTGCACACACTCGTGGAATGGCGCCAAACTTCGCTACTTAAAAAATCCCCATAGGCGACGCTTTAAATATTTTTACTGGTTACATGTTTTGAGTTACAGAGGAGGTCTAGGGCCAAAATGATTGCTCTCTCTCTAACGTTCGCAGAGATACCTCACATGTGTGGTTTGAAAACCGTTTTCATATGTGGGCGGGACTTACGTATGCGTTCGCTTCTGTATGGGAGCTCACGGGAACAGGGGCGCTTTAAAAAAAAAATTTTTTTTTTATTGTTCATTTTACTTTATTTATTTTAGTTTGACATGTTTTTCCGCCCCAAATTTTTTTTTGATCACTTTTATACCTATTACAAGGAACGTAAACATCCCTTGTAATAGGAATATGGCATGACAGGTCCTCTTTACAGTGAGATATGGGGTCAATAAGACCCCACATCTCACCTCTAGGCTGGGAAGCCTGAAAAAAAAACAAAAAAAAAACAACAATCCTGGCTTTGATCGTAGCGGTGAGTCGGTAGAAGCACCGGAGGGCGGCGGGGGGGGGGACATCCCCTCTCGCCTCCCGTAAGAATGATCAAGCGGCGGAACAGCCGCTATGATTGTTCTTATGGTGTAGGGAATCGCCGGCTGAAAAAGCTAATATCTGAATGATGCCTGTAGCTGCACCCATCATTCAGATATCCCCGCACAAAGTCAAGGACGTCATATGACGGCCGGCGGGCGGGAAGTGGTTATTGCAGAGTATTGCCGGGCATTGCGGAGTATTGACGGGCATTGCGGACTATGGCAGGGTATTGCGGAGTATGGCACGGTATTGCACGGGGTATTGCGCACGGGGTATTGCGCAGGGTATTGCAGAGTATTGTGCAGGGTATTGCAGAGTATTTTGCAGAGTATTGCGCAGGGTATTGCAGAGTATTGCGCAGGGTATTGCAGAGTATTGCGCAGGGTATTGCAGAGTATTTTGCAGGGTATTGCGCAGGGTTTTGCAGGGTATTGCGCAGGGTATTGCAGAGTATTGCGCAGGGTATTGCAGAGTATTGCGCAGGGTATTGCAGAGTATTGCGCAGGGTATTGCACCGGGTATTGCAGAGTATTGCACCAGGGTATTGCAGAGTATTGCACCAGGGTATTGCAGAGTATTTTGCAGAGTATTGCACAGGGTATTTTGCAGAGTATTGGCAGGGTATTGCACCAGGGATGGCTGAGCAGGGATGGATGGATCTGTGACTGCAATTGTCACAGATCCAGCCCACAGCGCTGCTGCCTTGATCTGCTCCCTCCCCCTCTCCTCTCACACTGTACCGATCGGTACAGAGAGGGGAGAGAGGAACCGGCATCATCACATGACGCCGGTCTGTTTACAAGTGATTGCTCCGTCATTTGACGGAGCGATCACGTGGTAAACGGCCGCTATCAGCGGCGATTTACCGCGATTCGTGATGCGCCGGGTCCTCACGGAGTTTCGCGTGTGCGCGCCCCAGGGGGCACGCGGGAGCACGTTTCTGGGAGGACGTTATATAACGTCCTCCCAGAGTTAAGCAACCACCTTGTCAACGTTATTTGTCGGCAGGTGGTTGCCAAGTGGTTAAATAAATGTAAGATTTTACTTAAGCTCTTGGTAAAGGAAAAGAAGGTAACATCAATAACAGTTTACAGAATAATCATTTGTAATGTAAAACCCAGCCACACTAACACACTATAGGGTTAACACATAACAAGTGCGCCACGCGGGCGACCGTTAGCTAAGTGCCCTGTGGCGCAGTAACCAAACCACCCTAGAAACCCCACCAGGCCTGGTTTTGGTATCTACTACTTAGTTCTTTTTCTTCACCGGCAGATCTTCAACGGTGGTGCACATTAATAGAGTACAAACTTTGTAATCCAATGGGGTAGGTAAAGATGGAGTAGAAACTTGACTATGCGAACAGTAGATTTAGTTCTAACAAGGGGGGTCTTCAATAAGAGCACTAAGAACAACTCATAGGCCACGGCAGTCTATAGGCCTATATGCAGTAACAGTATATCGGTTGGGCATATGCCCTCTCACCCGCCCGGACTACGGTCCCAGTCCGGGAACTTCCACCTGTTGTGTCCTCACACACACACACTCCGTCTCTTCAGCGATCGGGTCCCCGATCCAGCAAGGCTGTAGTCGAGCGAAGTCAGATGCCACCCAGGCTCGCAGAGGGGTGGAAGGCTCTTTGGTGCTGCGCAAGGCCTCAGGCTTCAGGCCCTGCACTCCGACACGTCCGCACAGGAGGATCAGTCTCTGAAGTCTCGTGTCCCAAAGATGCCGAGCCCAGCCTCGCCTCCTCCTTTTATAACCCCTCCCATGAGTCTCTGCGGCGGAACATTGCCGAATGGGATTCTGGGTAATGTAGTCTCTCTGCATTAAAGGGGAACACCCCGCTACACTATTGTGAGTTAGCTTACTTTGCAGTATATGAGCGGTTTTTGTATTGAATTTCGTTTTTAAGTGAAAACTCTACTTTACACTAAATTTTAATAGATTGTAAGACTAACTTTAACTGAGTTTTTGTACAGTGGTGTGTGTTGTTTTTATGTTTAAATATTTGGGAGTTTCCCAGAAGGCAATTAATTGTTTTTGTAGGTCTGGAAACTTGTGGTTTGACCTCCAGGGGATGTGTGGGTCATGGGAGATTTCCTCCCATTTGCAAAAGGGGGGTTTGTTCCATCATTTCCTTGACAAGGTTTTTTTAAATTGTTGATATATGATGTTTAGCCATGGATTTTTTTGGTGTCTTGATAGACAAGGTGATGGGGCTAGGCTTCCCCCCTCCCCCTCCCTCTTCCTGTACAAATGATATGTAAATAAACCAGTAGGGGTTTTAAGAGCTGAGCATGCCACAGGAAGTTCTTTTTAACATTTATGTATCAGCAAGAAGTTGGTGGGAGGAGTATGGGGTTTTCTGAAAGGTTGGGAAATGAGATTTGTGCTTGGAAGGAAAATGGAAAGCATTTTGGCGTTTAAAAGTGTTTTATATTTTGTTCCAATTTTGTGAAGTTTTATACTGTAAATACAGTTATGGGTAGGGAGCAAACAGGGGGGCATCACCATTATTGTTGTAACATCTGGATACAGAGAGAAGCCACATTGTTCTGTAGGTGGTAAACGGGCGTAAGTGTTCTGTGTGGTTTAGTCTGGCGACGCAGTGTATGGGTGTATAGCGGAAAACGCTTGTGTATGCATACACTGTGAGGGGTAGAGGCCTAATTCGGGGGTTGATCTGTGGTTGTTGCTGTAGTTCCAAAAGTGTTGGGACAACAAGCCATAGAGTTGATGCCTCGGTTAGGGTTTCTAGTTGGGGGACTGGTTGTAGTCCGTCAATCCACCGTAGAAGAAGACACCGGGTGGTGCTCTCCGAAATGGGTGCAATGGTTTTCCTGGATGCAGGTTTAAGACGATAAGCCGATTCGAATCGCCATGGACACAAGGAGGTCTGTGCAAAGGGAAGGAATGGAGGCTTCCCACAGTCAGACGGTCACGCGGTGCACGAAGCCTAGTTTTGGGGCAAAGGCTTTTGAACCCCAAAAAGATTAACATAGGTGGTCCAAGGATAATATTTTGGGTATCCCTCTGGAGTGGAAGTAGTTCAGCTGTGGCTTCAGAAATCTGTAATGAGTGTTGATGGAGGTGTAGTACACGCTATTGTGATTCTCAGAAGAGGAACGCGGTTAAAATTCTCATGCCCGGGGGGCGTGGCCAGGATCGGCATGTGAGAAGCAGCTTCCTCACAGAGCTCCCGCTTGTCACCCTGCTATAATCCTGCTCCCGGCTTCTACACTGTGAAAACCGGCTACAGCCCGACTTCGGAACCTGAGTGGAACCCGCTGGATTGCCTGTATTGACCGCATTCATGATGGGTCGGCGGGGAAAGAGCAAAGAAGGGGAACAGAGCACGGAAATCCAAGATGGCGCCGCCGGAGGGTCTCAGCAGCGTGGGACGAGCGGTGCTGAAAAGAATAAGGACACAGTGAGTAAACCTCCAAAAACCCCTAAAAGCGCCAGCGGGGACCCTCTCCCTACAGACATTAGATATTATGCCCAAAAACTGTCAGGATCCTTGCACATAGCAGACTCGGCTGAGGAGGGGGGAGCTCCTGAGGGGGAACTCACTGCACAGGGAAACATGGAGGAAGGCTTTCCTGAACACACTGAGGTTAACAGTATGGCAGAGCAGGCAGGGGAGCAGGCAGAAGACAGTGGGGATGAGGAGCCTGCTCAGCCCACCCTTGCTGAGATCCTGAAAGCTGTGAATAGGTGCACTGCCTCAGTTAACACTTTGCAAGGAAGATTTGATGGTTTGGAGGAGAAAGTTTGCCTGATAAGGCAAGATATGCAGAAGATCAGAGAGAGGACCACAGCTGCAGAAAGCAGGATCAGTGACGTGGAGGATAAGCTCCCCCCTCTGATGAGAGATGCACAGCATAATGCTAGAATGGTGGCTGCAGTAGATCAACGCGCTGATGACCTCGAGAATAGGATGAGACGCAACAATGTTCGCATAGTAGGTCTCCCTGAGAAAACAGAGGGTAGAGACCCCACTGACTTTGTTGAGAAGTGGCTGCTGGAGATATTTGGGAAAAAGGCGTTTACATCCCTTTATGCGGTCGAAAGGGCTCACAGGGTCCCCATGCGGCCCCTTCCCCCAGGGCATCGCCCGCAACCTATCCTGGCACGCATGTTGCATTACCGTGACAGAGAAATTATTCTTCGTTTGGCCAGAGAAAAACAGAATGTGCAGTTTAATGGAGCTCGTATCTCTTTTTATCCTGACTTTTCATCTGATGTGCAGAAGAGGCGGGCCCGATTCACAGAAGTCAAGAAAAGGCTGCAGAAGTTGCAGGCGCCATATGCAATGCTATACCCGGCACGCCTCCGCATTACTGCGAGAGGCCAGGATCACTTCTTTGAACACGCGGCAGACGCGTCGGACTGGCTGGATGCAAATGAAAATGCCTTTCGCCTGCCAAGGGAGGGGGCAGGGGAAGGGGACTGACCTACTCTAGGTCCCTGAAGATGCCAGGCTCTTGAAAGGCTAGGGCGGCCCCCGGCTGGTGGGCTGCCTCGCTAGCTCACGTTGTTCTAAGCTACCTTCCATTTCGGCCGGGAGCACGAGTTGATTTATTGCTCTCTTTTCCCCCACTGAGAGAGTGTGCGAAGCTAAGCAAGTTTGTACGAGTGTCTGATGTGTTACGAGTTATCCACAGATACCTCCCGACTGGTGGTTGAGAGGCCGGCGGGAGACGGGACCTGTTGTCCCAGTGCCTTTTTTGATGTTCGACCCTTTATACTCTGTTTGCTCCTGGGGGTCCTTGGTGCACTGACAGCAACTGGAGAACTAGATCGCCGGCTGGTGGTCTTTTTCGAGATTGCACCCCCAGGAAGTGTTCATGATAAAGTTAGAGTGCTGTTGCGCTCAGAGGTTCTAATAGTTTGGAGAGACTTCAGCAGTACGGTACAGCACGTACAACACCAGCATGATTTGACTTTATGGGTGGTATCTGACCTGCAGAATACCCGATCTGGGGGTGGGGGGACACGGTGTATACTGTCTTGGATTGTCTCACCCTTTAAATGTATCAATATCTATCTACTATGGCGGGAGGGTTAAATGTAATTAATGTGGTGTCATGGAATGTTAGGGGGCTTGGTGACCCCCTCAAGCGCACAATGGTCTCCACATCTTTGAAAAAATATCTTCCGGCTGTGTGTGCGTTGCAGGAGACTCATCTCACCCCCGACACTGTGTCATGCCTTAACTTTCGGTGGGTGGGCAAGGCTTATCACTCCACTCACACCTCCTTTTCCAGAGGGGTGAGTGTTTTGATACATGGGGCACTGGATTTTCAGGAATTTGACAGTGTGGTGGATGTTGAGGGCCGATTTGTTATACTGCATTGTCGCTTGTCTTCCCTGAAATGTATACTTGTCTTTGTATATATCCCGCCTCCGTACAGTCATCAGGTCCTACGGGCGATCCTGGACTTTCAGTTGGGACGCCCGGGAGTACCTTTGTACATTATGGGCGACTTCAACTGCTACCTGGATCCGCAGCTGGACAAGCACCCCCCAGTCTTGTCGGGGCGCGGTGCTTGCCGCACACCCCTGAGAAAATTGGTGGAGGAGGTGGGGTGGGTGGATTTGTGGAGGAGCAGGAACCCCGGGAAACGCCAGTTCTCATGTTTTTCGAAAACACATATGTCACTATCACGTATAGACCTGTGCCTGTGTTCGGACACGGCGGTGCGGGTGGTGGCGGAGATTTCATATGCAATACGAGGTATCTCGGACCATGCTCCGCTGACTCTGGGGTTGGAGGTTTCCCCTCCTTCGTCACTGCTCAGAGCCCCCTGGAAGCTGAATGCCTTTTGGCTTAATCTTTTGCCAGCCCCGGACCTGACAGCACGGAAAATTAATGACTTCTGGGGGGACCAGGCGGATTACCCAGATGTGGGGGTTGCTTGGGAGACTTTTAAGGCCTTTTTGAGGGGGTTGTTTATTACTGAGATCAATGCATTTAAGAGACGGTCAGGTGAACATCGGGAGGGGGTGGAGAGATTGGTGCTTGACCTGGAAGCCAAGTTTGTTGCTGACCCCACTGCAGACCATAGAGACGCCTGGGTTTCTGCTCAGGACGCCCTGAATAAAATTACCTTCTCGGCGGCCGAGCGGAAACGATTTTTCAGTAAGTTGGCCTTTTATGAGGAGGGTGAGCATACTGGTCGCCTGTTGGCACGGATTTCCCGTGCTCAACAGACATCCCCATCCATTGGTGCTCTGAGAGCACCCGATGGAAAAATTACTAATTCCCCGGATGACATTATGACGATCCTTAGCTCATACTACTGTGACCTTTACCGCTCCCGAAGGGACTATACTGATGATTCCCTTCAGGAGTATATTGAAGGGGTTGAACTCCCTACCCTGACCGACACTGCTCAAAAACAACTGGATGCTCCCCTGACGGTTGAGGAGCTCCAGGCGGCGACTGGTGTGTTCCCCAACTCCAAGGCACCAGGGGAAGATGGAATTCCGGTGGAGGTGTACAAGCAATACGGGGAACAATTATTGCCTAGGTTGTTGGGAGTGTTTAATGGGGCCAGATCAGCCGGGTGCCTGCCTCTTTCTATGACCAAAGCCATAATAGTCTTGCTATTAAAACCTGGAAAGGACCCGTTAGACCCGGGTTCCTATAGGCCGATATCCTTGTTGCAGTCGGATGTAAAAATCTTGGCCAAGGTTCTTGCTATACGGCTGAACAATGCTATCTCTGCTATAATACATTCTGACCAGGCGGGGTTTATGCCTCAGAAGTCCACGGCTATTAATCTGCGCAGATTATTCATTAACATGCAATCCATCACCGATAACATGGGAGACAGGGCTCTGCTCTCCCTTGACGCCCATAAGGCCTTTGATAGCATAGAATGGCCCTACTTATGGGCAGTTCTGAGAAAATTTGGGTTTGGAGAGAATTTCATAGCATGGGTGCAGCTTCTATACAATTCCCCGAAAGCAGCCATTAGAGAGTCAGGAAGAATATCCTCTTACTTTGATCTCTTTAGGGGCACCAGACAGGGGTGCCCGTTGTCCCCTTTACTGTTCGCGCTGGCCATAGAACCGCTGGCTGCCCGGATTCGTGCCCATACGAACATCAGAGGGTTTCAATATGGGGAGCAACAAGAAAAATGTATGATGTATGCCGATGACACCATGCTCCTTTTGGGTGACACGGAGTCATCTCTGAGGGAGGCAATGGAGGTTGTACGGACTTTTGGCCGGTATTCTGGGTTGGTGATTAATTGGACCAAATCCTCTCTTATGCTCTTAGACAAGACACCATGTCCACAGCTGACACACCTACTAGATATCCCTGTATCCACAGAATTCAGATATCTGGGGATCCAGGTTACACCCAATCCTTTAGACTATCTTACCTTAAATTTGTCCCCATTATTGAATCGCTGCAGGGATCGGGTGAAGGTGTGGTCCAAACTGAAACTGTCCCCTGTAGGCAGAATAAATCTGATAAAGATGATCTTAATGCCGCAACTCTTATATGTGTTGCACAACTCCCCCATGGTTGTCCCTCTTAAACATTTCAGGGTTGTAAACACCATTTTCAGATCCCTTATATGGCTAAATTCTACGGCAAGGGTGAAGCTGGAACAGCTTCAACGGCCGAAGGAGGCAGGAGGGCTCTCTCTCCCTAACCCATGGCTGTATTACCTGGCCTCCCAGCTCCAGCACATTGCTAGGGTGTTGAGGCCCCCTGGTAATCCGGTGTTGAACTTGGTGGACCCTGTGGCGCAGCTGCTCCGCTCGGCATCAGGGGGGGAGGTGGAGGAGGGCCTGGAGGCGCTGAGATTTGCCAAGTCCAATAAGCTGTACCCTACATACAACTTGATGCAGAAAATCTGGAACAAGGTGAGAGCGTTGCAACAAGTGGAGGGTTTTACTAGGCATAGCCCCATCTGGGGGAACAAACGCTACTTGGAGTTGGAAAAATTACAATATGGTATGAGATGGCAACAATACGGGATTACCCATTTGACACAAATTTTTAGGAACGGGCAGCTGCGCTCATTCTTGGAGCTGCAGGCTGAATTTCAGCTCCCTGCCTCTATGCAGTTTTTTTATTTCCAGCTTCAACATGCGGTCAGGGCCCAAGCGGAGGGAGATGGCTGGACACTAAGCCCCACGCCGATTTTTAACTACATGAGAGATGTAACCTCGTTTAAGGGTTTCATTTCGTGCAGTTACTCCATGCTCCTCAGCAGATTCCTTCCTAACAACATGGCAGGCATCATCTCAAAGTGGGAGAGAGACGTTGGAGCTTTTGAGGAGGACCAGTGGGAAGACGCTCTGTTGGCCATTCCCTTGTGTTCTCTTAATGTAGCCCAAAGGTTGTCTCAGCTGTATATACTGCTGCGTGTACACTATACCCCGGCTAGGATGGTAAGTATGGGGGTCCGAGAGGACCCTGCCTGTACTAGATGCAAGAGGGACCATGGTGACCTGATCCACATGTTGTGGCGGTGTCCCAAACTGCATCTTTACTGGACGGAGGTCTTGGATACGATTAATACCGTTTTCCAGGTGCAGCTTGTTGCACACCCTAAATTATGTTTGCTGGGGATCATAGACAACATACCGGAGGAGGATCCCATCAGGGTGGGCATAGCGAGAGCTCTCTTCCAGGCCAGGAAGCTTATTTTGCGACACTGGAAGTCAGAGGAACCCCCCACGGTGAGGGAATGGCGGAATCTCATGGGGGACACTATTAGGCTGGAAAAGTATATATTTCAGCATAGAGGGAGTGTGAGGAAATTTGACAAGATTTGGGCTCGGTGGTTGGAGATTCCAGGTCTGGCCCGGTTGATCTGGTTATGGAACGAATGCTAGTATAAGGGACGGAGGATCTGAGTGGGAGGGAACATGGCACTAGGGGTGATACTCCCCGCGTGGTGGTCTATTGCTCGGCTATGAGTCGGTCTATCTTACCCCGGTCTGGATACGACGACTATAAGTCCTATTTTCTTACATGGATGCCTGTGATATTTTTTGTACGGTGTTGCAGAAACTACACTATTGTATTGAGATAGATGTGGTACAGGGTTGGGTGTTTTTGACTTAAAAAGGGTGTATTTTTCTTATTATGTTGTGCCTCTATTTGTAGGGTATTGTCCCTTCCTTCTCCTGTGGACACACAGAAGTATGTGCTGTATTGTGTGAAGTATTTCTTTTGTATACCTATTGCTCTCTGAATAAACTCCTATTTGATTTAAAAAAAAAAAATTCTCATGCCCGTTTGTTTGAACTTTGTATGGCTGGTCCATGCAAGGTTTCCGAGCTGCTCTCATGTTTTTCCCATTGTATTTGTTTCTATTGTTGAAAGAGTGAAGGGAGAATTCTGGCTGTTTTTGTTTTTTAATTTTTGGTTTTGGAAACTATGAAGTATCTCCCCCCACATTTGTATCGGAATGTTTGTATGTAGTAACGTGAATATGTTCGAACTTACCGCGGCGATCCTCTGATGCGTCGCAGCTGTTGTATTTTTGTAGGAACGGGAAAAGTAAGGGTTACAGAGGGTTTTCATTGAATCGGTTTTGAAAGAATGTCATTGACAATTTACCAATGTACAGGAATGTCATTTTTGTTTACCATTCTTTGCACGTTAAATATGAAGGATAGAGTAATGATTTTGCTTATAAGTATTTTTCAGGTCCAAGGAGTTTGTACATAGAGAGCAGGTGTATGTAGACAGCTGTACATATGGATAAATACATGAGTCTAAGGAGGTAAACGTATCATAGGCTATTTCATTGTTTCTTTTTTCCTGCACCACTCATTTCTTCCTTCAGTTTCTAATGAGGAAGAAAATGGGGGGAGAAGTGATAAATGTAAGAATGACAGTTTTTTTTTCAAACAAATAATGTTAATCTCTGTAATTCTAACCAAGTTTGTGCCAAGACTGTCTTTCTTTGATAGAATTTGAATCGGCAAGCAGCAGTCTGGTGAAGTAGGTTCCCATCCTAGATGCTAAGAACCTTTTGTCAATGGTTCCAGGTATTGTAAGCCACGCACAGGTTATGCAGCGACCACAGTCCCGATGTCTGGGTTATTGTCATATGAGGGTTGTTTGGAGGTCAATCAAAACCAGAGTCGTACTTTCCTCATTAGCTGTCACTTATATTCTCGGCTGATGGGGTGGGTGCGATCACTGTGACATGAACTTCAAAATGTCCACCACAGGGTTCACAAGTTACTCCTGGACCCTGACACAATAACCAGTTTACATCCTTTCCAACCAGGTGACTGGGTCGTTGTAAAGAAGCTTGAGGGATGAGACCACGCCAGCCACTGCAAGAAGCGACTCAGCCACACCAAAGGACTGAGTAGTATCTTCGTTTATTTATATATTTTTTTGTTTAGTAAATTTTAGCAAGGGTAATGATGAAAAGCATCCCAAGTTATTATTTAACTTGTTGGAGCCCGGGCCATGTACAAATGACGGCCACAAGGTGGCTCTAGAAATCCGGGAGGCCGTCAATAGACGGCCTCGGCTCCTCCGGCCACTGGGGGGCGTGTGAGCGCCGGCGCGCGCGCTAGCCCGGCACGTCACTGAGATGCCGATGCGCGTGCCTGGTGGCCGCTATGTCGGCCAGGTAATTGAAGAAAGAAAGAAAGGTCTTCTGGACGCAGCACTCCGGTTAAAAAGCCTTTATTCCAAAAAAAGGTTCAGGAAGCCAAAAACACACTGCACAACACAGCAAACTGATCACGTCTGGCTAACGCGTTTCACACTATTAAAGTGCTTACTCATAGCTAGTTATTACACAAATACTACCCAAGATATACCCTAAACAGGGGAAGTCATGTGATCCAACCCCAAGGTGAAAATAGTTGGTTAATTGAAAATTAATTGAACGTGAAGTGATTCAAGTGAAATGGGTGTGGTTCACTGACCACAATGATAAAAGAGGATAGAAATGCCTCACCATATAACAATCTATGCAGATATATAAAAAAAAAAAAAAAAAAATATATAATATATATAAAAGATAAGTGATATGATGTGAAGTGAAAACGAAAAAATAACAGTAAAAATAATTGTGAAAGTAAAATAAAATAAATAATAAATAAGGATGAAATTACTACCAATTATAAAAGTAGTATGATGTAAATGTGCATCCAAAACATGTGTGACCATGTGTGTAAATACAAAAGAAAGAAAAAATATATATATAGTGTATATATATATATGTGCATGTATATAAAATTTGGACGTGTATAGATGAAAAATGCAAAGCAACCTTATAAATTGATTAGGTGCACTGTGGAGTGCTTGCATTAATATTACTTAGTCCGTACTGATATGTGCATGTCTCTTTTGAGATATATTTATTTTTAAATTTTATTATTAATATTGATAATTTATACAGTGAACTTAATGTGAATAAAAGAACAGATGTTCTATTTAAACTGATATCTGAACAGATTTGTATTAATATGTGAGTATATGTCTCTTTAAAAATGCATTAGTCTATATGTCTATTGGGATGGAAGTCATTCCTGAAGGTATACTGTGCATGAAGATGAACCATTACACAAACATGCAGTAGAAGCATATATGTACAAATGTGTTTTAATGTGTTTGGATGTGCTTGAAGACACCGTATTTAAAGACACCATGTATGTGAATATGAGACAAGAATGTACCCATATGTGTGCACCGGCATACAGCTAGGTGCACACACATGGGGAGCCCGATGAAAAAGCATATGTGTGTATATAAATAATGGCTCCAGTAATGCGCACATCAACTGGGACATACAAAAACGATCCATCCAATCGACATGTCTATAAGGTAGTTCTATGTGAACGATTCACATCAAGACAAATGTCCATGTAAAGGGTTAATTAAGGATGTACCCATGTGTACATATAGACATGCAGCTCAGCACGCACACATGAAGAGCCCAATGCAAAAACATATATATATGTGTGTACATGGTGGCTCCAAAAATGTGTGCATTAACCGAAGTGCACGTCCAACCATAGACATCTCGATGGAAAACAATCCGTCCAATCCAACCAACCATAGACATCTCGATGGAAAACAATCCATCCAATCAAAATATCTACAAGATTTTCTATGTGAACAATTCACATTAAGGTAAATGTCTATGTGAAAAGGTTGGATAAGGAAAATAAATAAATAGATAAATAAGAGAATGCCCCCGTGTGAATGCAAGCATTCAGCCAAATGCGCACACATAAGGAGCCCAATGTAAAAGTATATGTGTATATATATAATGGCTCCGAAACTGTGCGCATTAACTGGGATGTACATCCAACCATAGACATCTCGATGGAAAACCATCCGTTCAATTAAAGATGTACAAATAATTCTATGGGAACAGTTCGCACGGGAACAAATGTCTATATAAAAAGATTGAAAATGACATGCTAACAAATGAAAAAACCCTTGGGGTTGGATCCTGACTTAATGTAAACATACCATGATGCCCACATAAACATATGCGCTCAATGAATGTCAATATAATATTACATCTACAGCACAATATACATACAGATGAAATATGGGCCATGAATCTTGTGTATACATTGGCTTCCGAGATAGAATTCTATATGTCGTTTCCGTGTACAAAATAAACTCTATATATGCCCAAGACAGTTTGTGCTGTCAAGAATGACATAACAAAAACCAACATAAATTAAAAAGGAATAAAGAGACTATAAAACACACAAATTAATGTGTGACACATATACAATAAAACAATCTGATCATTACGATCTACCACTAATTGATGATTTGTGCAAAAGAAAGAGACCAAGTCCATACAATTTCTTCCAAACCAGGTGAATAATGGTTCGTGACTAAAAGAAAAAGGGGAAGAAAAAGAAAAGAAAATGGTCCCAATAGAATAGTAGAACTATCATGTTCCATATGTTATATGAATAGTAATATAGAGGCCATAAGGATTTGAGCATGCAAAAAGCAGTCAATATCATGGTAACTACATAAAACAAAATGAAATAAAAACTCCTGACAACAATCCGGGTATAAACATGTATATGCCCATGAGCATGTAGTAGAGGAGGACAAAATGGCAATCCGAACCTTAATTAACATGCATGGGTAACAAATGTTAGAAACATCAGAAAAAATGCCAGACACCAAAAACTAGAAAGGACACTGTGCAGGACGCGAGGACTAATCATAATAATGGGATACATCCCATTCAAAGTTAAGGCCTGCCGGTATCCTGGTATGCAATGAAAAAATCCAATAGACCTCACGCCTGCACAGTGTCCTGAATTTGTCTCCCCCTCTTAAAGGTGAAACAATCTTTTCTATACCTTGTATGGAGAGGCATGAGACATTTTTCTGGTGTACTGATACCCAATGCCTAGCAACATTCGTGTTTCTATCTTTCTGTATATCATACAGGTGATCATACAGTCTGTCTTTGAGTCTCCTAGTCGTTCTACCGACATATTGGATATCGCACAGTTCACATTTAATCACATATACAAAAAACTTGGTATTGAAATTAATGAACTGCTTGATAACATAAGAATTGTGATTGGTACTGGACTGAACTGTGTCACCTGTTTTTATATGTCTGCAGTAATTGCAGTGAGGCATTCCACATCTAAAAGTGCCCTGGAAATGCAACCAGTTTGATGCCGAGGGTATGCTTGAAAAAAGGCTAGGTGAAAGGCGACTACCCAAAGTGGGGGCTCTACGGGACACTGATTTAACTCCCCTGGAGAGTATTTCATGGTAGGCAGGGTCGTTCAGTAGAATGGGAAGGTATTTCTCAATAATAGATTTTATTTTACCGAATTCAAAACTGTAAGGTGTAGAGAACACCGGTACACCACTGAAAGACAGTGCCGCTTTGTTTTTACGTTTATTCGAACAATGCCGAAGTAAGGTCTCTCTTGGGATAACACTCGCGGTTTTAAAGGCTCTTTTTATCATATTGGGAGCATAACCCCTACTAATGAATCGTTGGGTCATATTAGTAGCTTCGGTGACAAAATCCTCAGGTCTGCTGCACAAACGTCGGAGCCTGAGGAATTGTCCGACCGGAACCCCACGAATGGTGTGGCTGGGGTGACCCGAGTCCGCTCTAAGAAGGGCATTGCCAGCTGTGGGGTTTCTATAGAGACCTGTAACTACTACATCATTTACAGCCGACAACTTGACATCCAAAAAATCTATGGAGGTGATGCCAAGTTTTTCCGTGAAACGGAGATTCATGGAATTATCGTTAAGATGATCCAACCAATCCTGTAAATTTGTGTCCTCTTTACAGGAAACAAACAGGAGGTCGTCAATGAACCTACAAAAGAAAATCGTATCTAAACGGCGGGGGCTATCATGTCCAAAGATGCGAGACCTCTCCCAAAATCCCATATAGAGATTAGCCAGGGAAGGCGAAAATTTCGCTCCCATAGAGGCCCCGCACCTTTGGAGATAATAGCCCCCGTCGAACATAAAGAAATTATGTGTAAGTAAATAGTCCAATGACAGTAAGATAAACTCCTGTAACACTAACGAATACTTCCCAGATTCTTTGAGCAAAGTGGACACAGCCAAAACCCCCAAGTCGTGAGGAACGCTTGAGTAGAGGCTGGTCACATCACATGTAATCCACCTGTACTCTGCTTTCCACTGAAAATCCCGAAGTTTTATAAGCAGTTGTTTGGTATCACGTAGATACCCTGGGAGGTTGACAACCAAAGGCTGAAGTTAACCGTCAACCCACTCTCCCAGACGCTCATTAAGGGATCCAATACCTGCCACTATGGGCCTGCCCATAAGTGGGTCCAGGCCCTTGTGAATTTTTGGCAGGTGATGGAACACTGGCATTACGGGATTAATGGGGATAAATAACATTTGTATCGGAATGTTTGTATGTAGTAACGTGAATATGTTCGAACTTACCGCGGCGATCCTCTGATGCGTCGCAGCTGTTGTATTTTTGTAGGAACGGGAAAAGTAAGGGTTACAGAGGGTTTTCATTGAATCGGTTTTGAAAGAATGTCATTGACAATTTACCAATGTACAGGAATGTCATTTTTGTTTACCATTCTTTGCACGTTAAATATGAAGGATAGAGTAATGATTTTGCTTATAAGTATTTTTCAGGTCCAAGGAGTTTGTACATAGAGAGCAGGTGTATGTAGACAGCTGTACATATGGATAAATACATGAGTCTAAGGAGGTAAACGTATCATAGGCTATTTCATTGTTTCTTTTTTCCTGCACCACTCATTTCTTTCTTCAGTTTATAATGAGGAAGAAAATTGGGGGAGAAGTGATAAATGTAAGAATGACAGTTTTTTTTTCAAACAAATAATGTTAACCTCTGTAATTCTAACCAAGTTTGTGCCAAGACTGTCTTTCTTTGATAGAATTTGAATCGGCAAGCAGCAGTCTGGTGAAGTAGGTTCCCATCCCAGATGCTAAGAACCTTTTGTCAATGGTTCCAGGTATTGTAAGCCACGCACAGGTTATGCAGTGACCACAGTCCCGATGTCTGGGTTATTGTCATATGAGGGTTGTTTGGAGGTCAATCAAAACCAGAGTCGTACTTTCCTCATTAGCTGTCACTTATATTCTCGGCTGATGGGGTGGGTGCGATTACTGTGACATGAACTTCAAAATGTCCACCACAGGGTTCACGAGTCACTCCTGGACCCTGACACAATAACCAGTTTACATCCTTTCCAACCAGGTGACTGGGTCGTTGTAAAGAAGCTTGAGGGATGAGACCACGCCAGCCACTGCAAGAAGCGACTCAGCCACACCAAAGGACTGAGTAGTATCTTTGTTTATTTATATATTTTTTTGTTTAGTAAATTTTAGCAAGGGTAATGATGAAAAGCATCCCAAGTTATTATTTAACTTGTTGGAGCCCGGGCCATGTACAAATGACGGCCACAAGGTGGCTCTAGAAATCCGGGAGGCCGTCAATAGACGGCCTCGGCTCCTCCGGCCACAGGGGGGCGTGCGAGCGCCGCCGCCGGCGCGCGCGTGTGCCCGGCACGTCACTGAGATGCCGATGCGCGTGCCTGGTGGGCGCTATGTCGGCCAGGTACCCGTGATCGGTCGGTACACAGACAAGGACGTGGATCTCTGTGTGTAAACACAGAGATCCACGTCCTGTCAGGGAGAGGAGACCAATGCTGTGTCCCTTGTACATAGGGACACAGATCGGTCACCTCCCCCAGTCAGTCCCCTCCCCCCACAGTAACAATCACTCCTAGGGAACACATTTAACCCCTTCCTCGCCCCCTAGTGTTTTACCCCTTCCCTGCCAGACACATTATACAGTAATCAGTGCATATTTATAGCACTAATCGCTGTATAAATGTGAATAGTCCCCAAAATGTGTTAAAAGTGTCCGATGTGTCCGCCATAATGTCGCAGTCCCAATAAAAATCGCAGATCACCGACATTACTAGTAAAAAGAAAATAATTAAAAAATATATCATAATTCTATCCCCTATTTTTTAGGCGCTATAACTTTTGCGCAAACCAATCACTATACGCTTATTGCGTTTTTTTTTTTTTAATAAAAATATGTAGAAGAACACGTATCAGCCTAAACTGAGAAAAAAAAATGTTTTTTTTTAAAAAAAAATTGGGATATTTATTATAGCAAAAAGTAAAAAATTGTGATCAAATACCACCAAAAGAAAGCTCTATTTGTGGGGAAAAAAAGGGAAAAAAAGGACGTCAATTTTGTTTGGGAGCCACGTCGCACGACCGCGCAATTGTCAGTTAAAGCAACACAGTGCCGAAAGCTGAAATTTTGCCTGGGCAGGAAGGGGGTATATGTGCCCAGTAAGCAAGTGGTTAAAGTGTATTTCCTGACTAGCTCAGAAAGCGAACAGGACCGATTGCTAGGTCTGTTCTGAGTCTCCACCGAGTTTTAGTACCCCAGCGATGACAGCGGTACATACCATTTATGATGTTATTATGGGTATGAGGAGTTTTGACAAACTGGTGAAGACTCCGAACAGACACTTGTCAATGGAATCTAACGATGCATTTTTAGAGGGTAAAATTGGTTAGCTTTAATAGCTCTGCCTCTTGTCAATTTGGGTATCTAGGCAGCCCACAAGTGTGTTTGAACTTTAGTTTGGTGCTTATGCGGATCTGCAGCTTATAAGGTAATTCCCCCAAAGAAAGAGGTTCATGCGTGAATGGTGAAGCTGTCCCAGCATCTTATGTCGCGGCCGATCGCGAGGATCTGATGGCGCGAGAAATTAAGAATGGCGGGGAAAGCTAGAAGGGAATTGTTCACCAACCCCGACCAGGTCTGGGCATGGTTTCCTGGATGTACAAGGTGGGGGGGGGGCTCAAGCTTAGGATACGATTGAACAATTCTCATCCATTAAGGATAGGATTCTTCATGTAACTGTTGAAGCCAGAGCTGTAGCTAAGTGAAGGTTGGGAGTCTTTTTAAGGGTCTGGGAATCTTTGGGGATCTAATTTTTATTTTACAGCGGATCGTGGTTAAAGGAAGTGGGAATATATATACTCATGTCGTTTTTATTTATATTCTTTCTATGTCGTGACGAGGTGCTCCTGTTGCCTGATTGGACGCGTGACCAGAGCTTCCTTGATGAGACGCCCCGAAGCCGGACCCACGTACAAGACACAGAGGATCACAGACGGATCGGCGATTACTACAGCTCACCATGTCATGTACTCTTTTATAAGTCATGCTCCTGAAGAACAGAGTCTACATGTCAAGCCGTGTTTTCCTTTTTATGGACTCGTATGGACTGTAAGGACTGATTAATTTCTAGGTGTAAGAAGGCATCGAAATACACGTGGGAGCATATGACAAAAAAGGGAGGACTGTTGTGGAAAATTTTATGAAGATGTATTTAATATGTATTGTCATAGTGTCATCCAGCGTTCGTACTTCCGCAACCCGCTCTAAAGAGCTGACTGGGGCAGTCTGAGGCTGGTTGAATCCCGTCTGGTAGTGGAAAACGTCTTGAGGTTGGAGTGTGATGTTTGCAACATGCTGATATGCTCGCCGACGACGGGCCCTCTGTGCATTAGCACGGACGATCGTTGAGGAGGGGATATGCTCGCTCTGCAACGACATCATTGGTTATAGGCAGATGTGCGCTCTTGTCTCTGCGGTGTGTTGATCAGCATTGGTCTGGATTCGTAGCACGCGCCTGCAGATAGCCTCCCACAAGCAATAGTATAATCTGAATATGCGTTATTCTATGGAATAGCGTAGAATAAGGATTCCTATCAGTGGTAATATGAGAGCTTGCGAGCGTTTTCAGAGTCAGGGAAAGCGACCATGTTTTAAAGCAATGCGGCTTAGTTTGCTGGGAGCATACACGCTTTTCCTGCCCGGACACGCCCATAAGACTTTAGCCATCATGTTGTTGAATATGTTGTTGTATTATTGTGTTATTTTGTATTATATTGTATGTATTTAAATATCCCTGTTGGAAGGGTTATCATGTATTGTCACATCTTGTGTTGCCAAATCCATATATGGGCATTTGCTGTGTGGAGCCCACATGCTGTGACATCACTTCCCATGGAGGAGGTCACATGCTGTGACATCACTTCCTATGGAGGAGGTCCCATGCTGCAGCGAATCACCTCCTGTGGGTGAGTTCTTTTGTGATAATAAAAGGAGCCGTGAGGCTCGAGGTGACCAGTTGATGCTGGGATGCCTTGATGATGACATAGCTGTGTGGTGATGCTTCTTGATTTGTATGAATGGGGATCGAATGGAAGGTGAGTGAATTTTAGGTTAAGACGCATTATTGCAATAAGACGAAGTGTGCTTATTTAGCACAAGGCAAAAATGGCTGTGTGCTCTGCACACAACCAATTTGGCCACGACAACGTCTAGAGGAAAAAAGATTTCATCTCCAAATATGGAAAGGTTTCTTCACAGTAAGAGCTGTGAAAATGTGGAACAGACTCCCTCCAGAGGTGGTTCTGGCCAGCTTAGTAGATTGCTTTAAGAAAGGCCTGGATACTTTCCTAAATGTACATAATATAACGGAGTACTAACATTTATAGGTAAAGTTGATCCAGGGTAAATCCGATTACCTCTCGGGGGATCAGGAAGGAATTTTTTCCCCTGCTGTAGGAAATTGGATCATGCTCTGCTGGGGTTTTTTGCCATCCTCTGGATCAACTGTGGGTATAGAATTGGGTATATGGGATTGTACGATATTTTTTATTTTATTTATTTTTTTATGGTTGAACTGCTGACTGTGTCTTTTTTCAACCTGACTAACTATGTAACTATTTAACTATGTAATAGCGTTAACTGCAAAACATAATGCCCTTGGCAGCTCGGCTAAGTCCCGGGCTTGCTGAGCAGGAACAGCCTTCAGAATCTGCTTTATCTAAACTTTAAGGGATTGACAAACACCTATCGCCGCTACCGCAGGCTGAGCTACAGCACCTGCCAAAGAAAAAGAGGGTTTCAATAAAGACTCCAACCTTTTATGCGTTGGATCTTTAAACATCTGAACATTGTCCACTGGACAGGTTAGACTTTTTTTCACACAGGAGATAGCAGCACCAACTGCTGGTAAACTCCACCTCTTGGTGAATTTCTCCTCCATGGGATAAAGTGCAGAAAACCTTTTAGGAGGAATAAAATGTTTATCTGGATGATCCCAATCCTTATATATAAAGCTGTTCCAACAAAGGAAGCAACGGGCCTTCCCGCTGATTCGGTTAAGGGCAACTTAAACGCAGAACGCACCATCTCTGTAAGGGATTGTACCAGTAATTTTTCAGATTGCGAGGCTCCTCTACAGTCGATTCCTCAGAAGAGGAATCATCAGACTGTCCCTCTTCCCGATCCCCGGGGGTAACTCCTCTTCCTCTGGCCATTGCTGTTCCGCTGCCAGAGGGACGGGAGATCTGCCGCGCTTTTTCTCACTCTGGAGAGAAGATGCGATTAATGCGGCTAACCTCTCTTCCAACCCCCTCAGGGCTGAAGAAAAAAAACTTCTTTAGTGACATAAACAGGGGCTGTTAGGATAGGTACGGCTGCAGCACCAGACAGACCCAATGACTCATGGCTAGCCACATCTGTTTTTTCAGGATGGCACCGTGGAGGCATGACCAGGATCCTCAGAGCCTGATAGTGACGCCTTTGGGGCCTTCTTTGAAGGTTTTGTTTCCGAATTCCTGGAAGGCACAGTCCTAAGCGCAAAAGCAAAGGTACTAACAAAACACGCATCCACTGCTGAGCTATGGTCCAGCAAGAAATGCTGCTATCACAATTCAGCCTGATGCTGAGCAAAATGTGTCTGTGGGAATGCCTGTATACACCAGCTTACATGCCTGCCCAAACGCTGCTGTGTCCCTCCATCAGCCAGATGCCTTGAAGACAGAGGCTTTAATAGACAGGACCGCCCTGCGCCTGTGCCGTGCAAAGCAACATGGACGCTGAGGCACGTACCGGCCATCGCGCCAAGCCGCACCCCTTCCTCCCTCCCCGGAACACCCCTTTATTTTAAAACAAATCTCCCACACGCACGTGCGTACCAGCGTCGCTGCGGCACCCTGCGTGAGGGGAGAGGGAAGGAGGAGGGGGGAGAGAGCCACTATGACCCCCGAGGGGGGAGAAAAGATGCCGCACAAGGATAGGAAGCCTTGGCCGTTTCACTGAACCATCTTCATCCCCACACCGCATGCCGCCGTACTCTGAGGGACGGCCCCAGGGGACCTCGATATCGGACAGGCCCTAGTTGCCATGGGGACACCCCAGCAATCCCCCCTCCCCATACCGCCAGCTGCGACTATCCTGGAGAAAGTTGAGCTAACAAGTACATGAAGGAGGTATGGATCAGGTATGTTTACACCCTCTAGTGGCGATTTGTAGGCATGACAACATCTGCTCAAAGAAGAGTCCATAAGTGAACCAAGTTCCCTTAGGAATCTTCACTTATCTTCTCCCACCGCAGGATTCTGCTGGAAACAGACAGACCCAATCTTCACCCATCACGACGGGCCATGTCAAAAGACTTTCAGGGACCGGGTTCCTAAAAAAGGGTTTCCACTCACCTGGACCTGTATCGCATCCTGCAAGAAAAAAACCTTTGGTACTTGGTGCATAACCAAAGTACTGGATTCCGGGATCCAGCCCTCCCAAGAGAGGCATTACAGGCAAAACCTCACTCTTCTTTATCGAGGCCCGGGTACCATCCACTTTGGCCTCAGTGGCACTTTGGATGGATCCGGTTACATAGCTTGCTTGATCCCAGAGGATCCTCCAGCGGAGCTTCTTCAAAGCACTTCTTTAACCGTGACCAACACCTTAGACACTGGTGAAAAAACTGAGGTACTCCCGATATGGGAGGGGTTATATAGGGGAGGGGACTACCTGTCTAGGGTGTGCCAGTGTCCATCACCTGAAGGTGGCATATAACCCACATAGTAATTACTAAGCAGCTCTGTGTCCTGTGATGTACGAAAAAGAAATGAATAGTAGAGTTGCTGTAAAAAAAAAAAAAAAAAAGGATACAAATAATATACATTCTCAAATGTTCCTAAGTTCATAAACTATTGATATCACGATGGTTGCTATACAGTAGTTAAAAAACTTACATCTGGTATGTATTGACTTTGGGAAGCAACTCTTAAGCCTCGTACACACGACCGAGTTTCTCGTCGTTAAAAACACGTTGTTTTTCTCGACGAGATTCTTGTTAACCTTGACGAGTTTCTCGTCAAGCTTTCCATGCGTACACACTGACAATTCCAAATCTCGTCGTTGTTCTGCGCGGTCACGTCCAGCACGTACGACGGCAGTATAAAGGGGAAGATCGATTTCCCTGGCGCCACCCCTTGGGCTGCTTTTGCTGATCTCGTGTTACCGCGTGTGAAGTAAAAGTTTGGGAAGAGACGATTCGCGCTTTTCAGTCTTTGTGCTCTTCAGTCCGTTACAGCGTGACGAATGTGCTATCTCCATTACGAACGCTAGTTTTACCAGAAGATGTGCTCCCGTATCATACTTGATTCTGAGCATGCGCGCTTTTTGAAGAGTCGTAAAAGCATACACACAAACCATTTTCTCGTTGCAAAACAGGCCGACGAGAAACACGACGAGAAAATCTAGAATCCGGACGAGAAAATAGAGAGCAGGTTCTCTATTTTTCTCGTCGAGATTCACGGCAGTTTTCTCGTCGTAAAACCATACACACGAACGGTTTTCTCGACAAAGCTCTCTCGGCACTTTTCTTGTCAGTTTTGGACGAGAAACTCGGTCGTGTGTACGAGGCTTAATACATTCAT
This sequence comes from Rana muscosa, assembly GCA_029206835.1. Taxonomy (NCBI): domain Eukaryota; kingdom Metazoa; phylum Chordata; class Amphibia; order Anura; family Ranidae; genus Rana; species Rana muscosa. Next base: position 120,000,945 of record CM055128.1, read on the forward strand.
TCCCCTCCAAAGAAATCCCTGAAGACGACAAGGTGAAATGCATTGGTTTGTGCATCTCCTCATATATGTGAAATATTGTTTGTCATGGTTATCCATGACTGCATAATACATTTTTCTATAGAGGAATTACTATACTTTGGAGAGGGGGAAGTTTGTCTAATCTATTAGAGTTACGCTGTATAAAACTCTTGTTTTCTTCAATATGTCTATTATTTGGTATAGACACAATTTTAACAATTTATAATAAAATTTAATTTTAATATCACGTTGTAAGATTCATCATTCTAGGAGGAGGTTTCAGCACCTATAAAGTCCCAATATTTTGTGGTTTCTTGCTGTGTAACTAATCAAATCTACACTTATTGTCTGCTATTAATAAATAACAAGATAGAGATCTAGTATAGTTGCTACCACATTATTTTCCATGCTCCACACTGCCTTATGATCTCCACTGAAGCTCATGACGCAAAAGGTCAAAGGAGTTATTTCATATTTATCCTTCACTTCATGGAGTTTAAATGTAATACAGCAGAGATAAGCTCCCTTAATTGAAACATAGTGGGGGTGATTTACTAAAACAAGCACACAGAATCTGCTGCAGTCTGTGCATAGTAACCAATTAGCTTCTAGATTTTATTGTCAAACTGACGTTAGAAGATTATTGGTTACTATGCACAGCTGCACCAGATTCTGTGTTCACCAGTTTTAGTAAATCTCCCAGTGTTTTCCCCAAGGATAAAAATTAGGTCAATCCAGTCCTTAATCAACTTTTTTACTTGACATCATACTAGACATGAACCCAGAATTGCAACTAAGGACCAATCTGGATTCTTTCTCAACAAGAAAAAATGTTGATTATGAAACAGCAAGATGGCAAAAGTAATGTAGGCTGGGGAGTAGATTTTTTTTAGTCATGTAAAAGTGAATGGGGTGAATTGTGCCAACTCCAAACACTTTCAGTGTACAGACAGGCTACATAGTAAGCATAAATGCACATCATATAACCCTCACCATGATCTAGGTGAGCATCATATTGTCTCCACATTTCTTAGTGTGTCAGCTTTATTAAACTAAGTTGATATAAGCACTCAGCAAACTACTGATAGCAGTTGTTCCTATTTGAATCAACCATGTGGTTAGAAGGGTGCTACAACTCCTGACTAAGTACAGTACATTGTACAACATGAGTAGGATATCACATGTTTGAGGAAGGGACCCTGGGAGGTCCCGAAATGTGATCATACAAGAATAAAGCACTTTAAATTTTGAAACAAGCTTGTTGGTGTGCTGGCAAAATATTCATACAGGAGTAAGGAAGTCCGATTTCACTGATCCCCCTACAAAAATATATCTGTCAAAAATAATAGAATGACACCTAAAAATTAGTATTTTTAGAGTCTTGTGGTAAGGTAAAAGTGCACCAACCAGCCACAAGAAGCAGTTGTTTCCACATGGTTCAGTCTCAATCTTGATTTCTCGACTTCGTCTTCTGCACACATTAGGACTTGCATGAAATGCTAAAAAAACAAAACACAGTTAACTGAAACCGAAAAGACACTTGTGTAAGAAAGTGTTTCTTGCCATTAGCAACCAATCAGTTCCCTTATAAACAAGAATATTTTTTTCTTTGTACTGTTTATATGCACAGCCCAATAATACAGGCCTGATTCAATATCAATGCATTGTCTAAAATACAGACCGAAAAGACAACCATCTTATGGGCTAAAAGAAACCTGTCCAAAGAGAATAAGTAGGCTGCCACTGCTGACCTAAATGCTAGTTTACTGTCTGTCATATGACCCCACAGCCAGTATGCATATCACTGGCTACATAATTGGTTCCAGGTCAGTAACCAAGAAAGAACTGAAGCCAAAATAAGCACCTTAAGGTGGAGGATAGCAATGGAAGCCTCCACAGTGCAATCCGGAAAGTATTCACAGGGCTTCACTTTTTCCACATTTTATGTTACAGCCTTATTTCAAAATTGATTGAATTCATTATTTTCCTCAAAATTCTACAAACAATACCCCATAATGACAACGTAAAATACATTTGTTTGAAATCTTTGCAAATTTATAAAAAAATAAATAAAAATCGCATGTACATAAGTATTCACAGCCAGATGCACTGTATATCTATCTGGCGGTATGATAATGTCAGATTTTTGCGTCTCAAAGCAGTACATTGTTTTGCATAGAAATTTGGCGTTTTATATTGTAGGCCTGTAATTCTTAGTTATAACACTTAAATCTGTCCAAACAAGAGTCTAGTAGATATCTGGGTATAATAAAGTTTGAAACACTAAATCATAAATTATAATATAATAAATAACTATAAATAATTATAAAAATTAATAATATAATAAATAATCAAATTTATTTCCCCACAAATCACTATCGCTCAATTCTGCAAGTGTTCTAATTTACCATCCCTGTTCTCTAGCTGGTCTAAAACCACTTTTGATGTAAAAGGGACACTTTTTGGTTGCCATAGACAATCTCAAGTTTCCAGGCAGAAAGAACAGTATATATAATATAAAACTGCATGCAGGGCACTGGACAAAGCACTAGGGACAAAAGGGATGTGAAATGATTTTATACAGTAATGTAATCTATAAGATTACAGTGTGCTGTATGCGTTCTGAATGTTGTTCGAATTTGCAGCCAGGCTCTGCCCCCATGTGTTGCAATGCTCACAGGAAACAGAGCCCGGCCCACAGAGGCATCGGGCAGAGGACACAGCCCGCAGACACAGCGGGGGGACATCGCAGGATCCTGGGGACAAGGCAAGTAACCTGAACCAGGATCCCAAGATGCAATCCACGAGTGTGGCTCGGGGTTACCGCTAACCTCTCTGGGAATACCGCCAGGGGAGGTTAATCAAATTACTAGGTAGGTCAATGACTTGCGAGTCATTAGAGAAAGCCAAGATAAAGGGGGGAAGGATTGGGATAAACCAAAAAACCCTGAAAGCAGTCAAAGAGCTACTATCAATTAAAATACAGTATATAAATGCAGTCTTGGTAGTTGGGATTTAAAGTACATGTAAACCCCAACAATGAATGCCTCTTATATGCCCACTTTTGGTCTGTTTTATGCCATTGGAAGTATTTTGTTAATAAGTGCAAAAACACCTGTTGATCTTGACAGCAATTGTGAGCCATTCTATGTCCCCTGCACACTTCCTATGCTATCCCAAAGAGCCATACTAGTTCTCATCTTGAACTACAGCCTTTATGTTGCAACGATCTAAGAGTGGAAGTGGTTAAGTAGTTAAGCAAAAGACATTACGCAGGCCTGACATCATCACGTCAACAAAAATGCTGTGCTGACAGTCATATGTTTTTTTTATCCTGCCTTGACATATGTTTTAGGTAATGTCGACATTTGACATAAAACGTTAAAGTGGACCTAAACTCAAAACGTGAACATTTGCTATGTTAAATGGAACATTTAGAAATGTTAACTGTACCAAAGCAGTACACTGAATGGCTTACATTTTTGATGTGAATTCCTCTTGCATACGAACTCAAATGTCCTGGTATGTAAGTACCTAGGCACTCTAAGCCCTACAGCCTCATAGACATAACTACTGTGCTGCTCACTCTTTTCCTTGATTTAACCACTTGCCATCCCGGCCTTTGAAGAATGACGGCCACAAGGGGGCTCTACAATGCCGGGAGGCCGTCAATTGACGTCCTCGGCTCCTCCTGGCCACTAGGGGGGTGCACGTGCGCTTGCCCGCCCCGTGTCACTCAGGTGCCGATGCGCGTGCCCGGCAGCCGCAATGTCCGCCAGGTACCCACGATCGGCAGTTACAGAGCCAGGGACTTGGATCTCTGTATGTAAACACAGAGATCCATGTCCTGTCAGGGAGAGGAGACAGATGGTTTGTCCCTTGTACATAGGGACAACGATCGGTCACCTCCCCAGTCAGTCCCCTCCCCCCACAGTAAGAATCACTCCCAGGGAACACAATTAACCCCTTGATCGCCCCCTAGTGTTAACCCCTTCCCTGCCAGTCACATTTATACAGTAATCAGTGCACATTTATAGCACTGTTCGCTGTATAAATGTGAATGGTCCCAAAAATGTGTCAAAAGTGTCCGATGTGTCCGCTGTAATATTGCAGTCCTGACAAAAGTCGCAGATAACTGCCATTACTAGTAAAAAAAAAAAAAAAAATGTAAAAAAAAATCATAATTCTATTCCCTATATTGTAGGCGCTATAACTTTTGCGCAAACCAATCACTATACGCTTATTGCTTAAAAAAAATTTACCAAAAATATGTAGAAGAATACATTTCGGCCTAAACTGAGAAAAAAATAGTTTTTTTTTTAAAATTGGGATATTTATTATAGCAAAAAGTAAAAAAATTTGTTTTTTTTCAAAATTGTCAGTCTTTTCTTGTTTATAGCGCAAAAAATAAAAACCGCAGAGGTGATCAAATACCATCAAAAGAAAGCTCTATTTGTGGGGAAAAAAGGACGTCAATTTTGTTTGGGAGCCACATCACATGACCGCGCAATTGTCATTCAAAATGTGACAGTGCTGAAAGCTGAAATTTCGCCTGGGCAGGAAGGGGGTGTATATGCCCAGTAAGCAAGTGGGTAAAGAAAGCTGCATTTGAAGACCTGCAATGCTTGTATCTCCCTGCTTCTTCTTAATACATTATGTGGATCTGTGCTTTCTGTACCTCTCCTGCAATTTCCTGAATTTTATCCCACCAAACATGAGATTGCCAGTAATCAGGGAAACCCCCGTGCCTCTACCAAGATTGCTTCCTCCACACAGAGGCACAGTGGAAAACATGGTGTGCCAAGTCAGTGGAGGAAAAAAATTGGATTTTTAATAACAGCTTACCTGTAAAATCCTTTTATTGGAGTACATCACGGGACACAGAGCCTTTAATCATTACATCGTGGGTTATATCTCACCTTCAGGTGCTGGACACTGGTGTAATCAACTAGACAGGAAGTTTCCTCCCTATATAACCCCTCCCATACTGGGAGCCCCTCAGTTTTTGTAGCAAGCAATAAGTGTCCCAAAATCCCCAAAAAAGAGGGGCGGGATCTCTGTGTCCAGTGATGTACTCCAAGAAAAGGATTTCACAGGTAAGCTGTTATTAAAAATCCTATTTTCTTTTTCGTACATCACGGGACACAGAGCCTTTAATCATTACATAGTGGGACGTCCCAGAGCAATGCTGAACTTAAGGGGAGGGATACACAAATAACGCAGACCGCCATCAGATGTGAGGACCTATACTGCTGCCTGCAGCATACTGTGCTAAAAAGCGTCATCCTCTAACCGTCTTAAAAATTTGTGAACGCAAGCATCGACTACCAAGTTGCGGCCTAGCAAATCTGCATCATAAAGGCTTGGTAATGCACTGCGCAAGAAGCACTTACTTTTCTGGTAGAGTGCATACTAAAAGAAACAGGGGGAACCCTCTTAACCATAAGCCTGAATATCCTGATGAATCAACATTGAAACAATTGATTTAGATTGATTTAGAGCCTCCTTGTAGCGCAACAACATCAGTTTTCCGTATCTGAGCAACCACTTCAGATAGGCCTTGACTGCTCTCAGTATAACAAGAGAGTAACCATTTTAATAGGCGATTAGAACGCTGCCTACCCCTTTCTAGGGTCTTTTGGCAGCATAACAAAAACGTAAGTTTCCTGTATCTGAACCTTCAGACCTCAACTGTTCTCATCTATATTTAGAGAGAAGTAACAATTTTCCTTCCGTAACCAAGTTTCTGGAAAAAAAGGGGAAGGTAAGAAGTGTTTTGATTAAAAGAGAAACTAGATCCTTTTGAGAAAAAAAGTCTGGGTGAGGATTCAACACCCTAATAAATAAGTATGGCTCTTTACAACAGAAAGTTGCCAATACTGAAATACTCTTGTGGAGGCTACCGCAACCAAGAACACCAACTCCCCTGAAGGAGGATGAAGGGAAATATGGTGCATCGGCCCAAGAAGCTGTCCCTGCAAGCCGATAAACCAGACTCAACTCCCCCCGGGCACAAGGGTGAACTAACCGACTTACTTATACGCGTTACCCCTTGTAGAAAGGCCCGGAACAAAGAGTGCGAAGCCAGCGGCCCTAAAAACAAGGCCGAAAATCGACTCTTGATGGAACTTAAGGCTAGCTCCATCCCTTCTCTAGTGTAGGAAGGTAAGAATTCTACCTATGACTAACTTTCGAGGATGCCATCCTTTGGTTTCACACCAGGAATATGGGCCTTCCAGATCCTATAACACATGGTTCTGGAGGCCCGCTCTCCTGTATGAATCAGGGTAATCGTCCCTGATTCTGAAAGCCACGATCCTCAAGAATGCGGGCTAAACCAAGTAAACCATTAATTCCCATGTTTGCAAGATAGGATGGAATACCGGCCCTAGCAAAGTAGGTCTGGACAAAATGTAGGGGACCCTGGGTCCTCCACTACCACCCTTGCGATCCCTGCACAGTAAGGTTGTCTGGGTCATGCCGGAATTATTAGGTCGGCTTCCATTCCCCTTCGATGTAGCATAGAGGCCATGGTAGTTGCGGCACTGGGGAAGAGAACGCACAAACCAGCATCTTGTCCCGAATGCGAGTGGATCCTTTGTCCTAGACATAAAGCTGTCCAACTTCTTGAAACTGGACGCCCATAAATCTCTTGCCCGGGGCACCACTTCTCTGGATTCTGACCAGGAAAGATCAGGGAGTAGAGGCCATACACCCGGGAATAATTGTTGACAGATCCAGAGAACCACCTGCCAGTTCTCCATTTCATGAATGAAGACTGACGACCAAGAAGTCACAAGCTCCTCTGCCCAAGCCAGAATATGTTTCTGGCTGCGTGACTTCTAGTACCTCCTTGGTAAACAAAGTCAACCACAGATGTGGCATTCTCAGATTGTACTCTGACAAAACAAACCTGCAACCTAAACACCCAGGCTATTAAGCCAGATGTGCCATCCGAAGCATTCAACCCTTAATGGATAGAAGTTGACGGACAAAGCTCTCTTGGAGCTAGAACACCTCCCCTGTTCAGTTGTCTCTTCCAGGGCTGGTCTCCATCCCTAGAGGCCAGTCTTCGTAGCCTCTACCTTTTAGGTAACCGGCCTGAAGGATCTTCCTTTCTGCCAAACTTTTGGTTAAGAACTACCAACTGAGACTTCAGCGTATCCGTGGAACCAGACCCCTTGGATAATGTCAGATTAGGATCAAGTCGCCTAGAATGAAACTGAGCAGAGAACTACTTGAATGAAGCAATCATCTCTAGCACCTTAAGCAAAGGTGAATATAAGGAACTCTTTCTTGCATTGACCACATAGACCAGCTTTATTATAGCGCTGACTACAGCAAGAAAACTCTCCTTTTTGGGCTGTGTCCCAAACGCTCCAAGCTCCTTATCGAACGTACGAATGTACCCTTAGACTGGGATCGTACCCTAGGAGTTCCAGATACGCTGCTGGACACACTTAGGTCCAGCCATGCTACTGACTGATTTATCAGCAGCAGATTGCCTCGGAATGCCATAGCTGCTATACCCTGGGCCTTTAGTCCTGCTAGAGGCGGGCTCTAGCACTTTGTATACCCGGGCAACTGGAAGAGGTACTGTTCCCCCACGAACGCAGAAAACAAATTGCAGTCCTATGTAAATAAACACAAATGGCTCCCCATATGTGTAAGTGGCAAGTGTTGAAGCTAATTGCTTCTATGGAAGCGTGCATTAATGGAAGCCTGAACTCGTACAAATATTTTTTAGGCCAAAACATAAAAAAGTGTGTATTGTATACACGCATATATATATATATATATATATATATATATATATATATATATATATATATATATATATATATATAGCACGCATGCTATGGAACGGGTATCTTGTAAGCAAGCATGCATTTATGAACGTGTTTATGCAACATCACACATCATGTATTCACGCAGACACATATTCTTATGCGAACATAAGGAATCCTGTATAAATTAAGGAATACTTAAATTATCATGCCTTACTATGCAACCATGCAAAATCAAGGTGATCGTGCAACTTATATGCGATTGAGCATCTTGATGTGATCAAACATTTAATGCATCTTAAGCACTACTGTGCGGACAAGCACCCTTGACCAAGGTTTCTTGAGTGATCAGGCACCCTTGTGCGATTCAGCATCTTTTATGCAATCAAGCATTTTTATGTGATTTTAGGCATGTCTGTAAAACAAGCCTGTTCGTGCGATTAAGTACTCTTGGGTAACCAAGGGCTTTGTGAGTACAAGCACCTCTGTGCGACCCTGCATCTTTATGCAATCGAGCATCTTATGCGACTATGTAAAAAACATGTAAATTCATACAAACAGAAACATGTATCTTTATGTGATCAACACTAAACATATGCTGTTACTTGTTTTTACCCCACATGCATCTTGCACATCCCAAAATGTATGTATTTTATGCAAACATGTGGACTGGTAAAGAGGAAACGTATATTTCCACAATCGTGTGATTTAGCTGTTGTGCGTTTAGCAACAATGTGCACCAGCAACTGTGTATTCCAGCAGCTTGTGCGTTTGTGGAAACAGGCCTCTTCGAGCGACTTAAGCATTTTAATGTGACCAAGCATCCTCATACGATTATGTAAAGAAATGTCAATCCATGAACCGCAAACATGTATCTTATTGCCAACATATGGGCTGGTAAAAAGAGGAAGTTATCCTCTGCAAATGTGTGCACCCCAGTAGTTTGCTGTGGAGGTTTTCTAGCAACCTATACTCCTCGGCTAAAGTTTTTAGGAGGAGAAAAAACAGCTTTTGTGGATGCCCCACCAGCAGAAATAAACTATTGCAGTAATGGATGGAGTGGGAAGGTACAAGCAACCTATGGGGATTTTTATTTTATTTTATTTCTTTCTAAAAACCCCAAGGAGGAGACAGAGGCTTTGGCCATTTAGGCTGAGGGTAAGTTATATGCAGCATGAATCTCTGAAAAAGACTGCAGCTGCAACTCCAGAGCTTGTGAGGCTTCTGATACATCTGCCTCGTCAGCTGCACCTGTTCCCTGTCCTGCCGGTGAACTTTCATGCTCAGGACTTTAATCTTCTTGTTTGAGGACTTAGAGCAGGGGAAGGGGCACACCCCGCTTTCTGCTTCTTGTGAAGAGGCTGCGATTTATAGCAGTTAACCTCTCTATAGACCAACAAATGCAAAAAAACATCCAAAATGACATATGCATAGTGGCTGCAAGGTTGGGGGAGGCTGCAATGCCTGACAGGGCTGATGGTTTAACCTGTGCGGCTGCCTCAAGCCTCTCAGAGGAGGATGGTATCATGCAGGCATGATCCTGCCCCTGAAACTTTTTTACAGAGAGACATAGTCCTTAAGCTAAAAAGCAGAGGAACTTAACACAGGTGCATCAACAGCTGAACTTAGTTTAGCAATTAACAATGCCTGCTAATCTGTACAGCCTGATGCTGAGTAGGCATCTTAGGCAAGTCTGTATCCAACACACAGGAGGTGCTTACATGTCCAAAGCTGCTGAGTCCCTCTGGCTTTACAGGGCTCTGGCATCTGGGATTTCTCTGAAGGGCCCCTGAGCCTGCACTGTAAGCCGGCGTGCCAGCGGCAACCACACCCCCCCTTACCCGCCGTTCTGGCTTCAAAATCGCACCCCCCTCGTGCGCACGTAGGGAAATGGTAGAGGCGGGGGAGAGAGAGCGATCCCCCAAGGAGCGCTGTGGACCCGGACTAAGAGGGACTCCCCCACACAACTGTGGCAGAGCCTGAAGCGGAGGAAGTGAGCCACTCAACAGACCGGCTGACACTGAGCTTTCATTCCCGGAGAGCATGGTAAGTAAAACACCAGGTATGTCTTTTTACTCCCTCTAGTGGCGGAGAACAGATAAGACATGCAGCTACTCATGGAAGATAATCCTTAAGGTATTTACCTAGGATAATCTTTACTTCCCTTATCCCCGCCGCAGGATACTGCTGAGCCAGACAGATCCAGCCTTCACCCCTTACGGCGGGTATGTTGTGCCAACCTTCAGGGATCTGGGTTCCTACTTAAAGGAGGCCTCTTCCCTGGACCTTGTAAAAGACTCTGCTAGAAACTTTTGCACATTTTTATATATAGCAAAAGTACTGGATCCCAGAGCCCAGTCCTCAAAAGAGAGACATTACAGGCAAAAACCTCGGTCTTCTGCGAGGTCCGGGTACCATTCATTTTAAGCGTATAAAATAAGCGTTTTGGATGATCCGATTGCACAGCTCTTAGACCCCCGGAGGGACTTTAGTAGAGCTTCTTCTTAGCACATCCTTAGTCGTGACCAACACCATAGACACTGGTGAAAAAACTGAGGAACTCCCAGTATGGGAGGGGTTATATAGGGAGGAAACTTCCTGTCTAGTTGATTACACCAGTGTCCAGAACCTGAAGGTAAGATATAACCCACTATGTAATGATTAAAGGCTCTGTGTCCCGTGATGTACGAAAAAGAAATCAGCTGCATGAAGACCAGCCATACTGGTGACTAGTTCTTTTTTTGGGCACAGCTTCTGAGCTGTGTATTAATGCTTACATTTTTGGTAGGATAAGAGAAGGTCTGAATCTCTAGCTCCATCAGCTCTTTACAGCTCTCCAAAAGACTGGGGGAGGGGGAGAAATTCCACCAGCTAAAAGGACAGCTGTGACAGAGTTAACGTTTTAGCCACGTTTCTGAAGTCATCAGCTAAGGAGCCTTTTTTTTTACCCTGTGAAGAACACACACACATTATATTTTCAAAAGTATTGGGACGCCTGCCTTTACAGGCACATGGACTTCAATGGCATCCCAGTCTTAGTCTGTAGGGTCCAATATTGCATTGGCCCACCCTTTGCAGCTTTAACAGCTTCAGCTCTTCTGGGAAGGCTGTCCACAGTGCACAAAGTAAGGTCCATAAAGACATTAATGAGCGAGGTCAGGCACTAATGTTGGACGAGAAGGCCTGGCTCGCAGTCTCCGCTCTAAATCATCCCAAAGGTGTTCTAACGGATTAAGGTCAGAACTCTGTGCAGACCAGTCACATTCCTCCATCCCAAACTTGCTCATTCATGTCTTTATGGGCCTTGTTTTGTGCACTGGTCCAAATCATTTGGTGGAGGGGAGACTGTGGTGTGGGGTTGTTTTTCAGGGGTTGGGCTTGGCACCTTAGTTCCAGTGAAGGGAACTCTTAAGGCATTTTGAACAACTTTGTGTGAACAGTTTGGAGATGGCCCCTTCCTGTTTGAACATGACTGCGCACCAGTGCACAAAGCAAGGTCCATAAAGACATGGATAAGCTAATTTGGGGTTGAGGAACTTGACCTCAACCCGATAGAACACCCTTGGGATGAATTAGAGCAGAGACTGCGAGTCAGGCCTTCTTATACAACATCAGTGCCTGACCTCACAAATGTGCTTCTGGAAGAATGTTCAAACATTCCCATTGACACACGCCTAAACCTTGTGGACAGCCTTCCCAGAAGAGTTGAAGCTGTTATAGCTGCAAAGGGTGGGCCAACTCAACATTGAACCCTACGGGCTAAGACTGGGATGCCATTAAAGTTCATGTGCGTGTAAAGGTAGGTGTCCTAATACTTTTGACAATATAGTGTATATTTTATAGAGGAATTTCACACAGTTCTGGATCGCAGCCCCCTTCATTTTAAGTGAATATGCTGAGAACATATGTGGTTTAGCCATATACCATGTGTTCAGAATTCATCAATGCTTTTTTCTGACTGGACCGCAAAAAAATAGGATTTTTATAACAGCTTACCTGTAAAATCCTTTTCTTGGAGTACATCACAGGACACAGAGCAGCCATAGTATATACTATGTGGGTTATAGGCCACCTTCAGGTGATTGGACACTGGCATAATCAAAGACAGGAAGTTCCCCCCTATATAATTCCTCCCATACAGGGAGTACCTCAGTTTTGTAGCAAAGCAATATGTGTATATCCCATTAAGAGTCCCGTGTCCTATGTGTCCCGTGATGTACTCCAAGAAAAGGATTTTACAGGTAAGCTGTTATAAAAATCCTATTTTCTTTATCGTACATCACGGGACACAGAGCAGCCATAGTAATTACTATGTGGGATGTCCCAGAGCAATGCCATTTGAGGGGAGGGAGACACAAACCAAAGCAAACCGCCATCAGACGCGAGGACCCATACTGCTGCCTGCAGCACACTGCGCCCAAAGGCGGTATCCTCCTGTTGTCCTACATCCACCTGATAAAATAGAGTGAATGTATGCACTGATGACCAAGTTGCGGCTTTGCAAATCTGAGTCATAGAGGCTTGGTGATACACTGCCCATGAGGCACTTACTGCTCTGGTAGAGTGGGCCTTAACTTGAAAAGGCGGAACCTTTCCTTTCAAACCATAACCCTGAATAAAAATCTGACGAATCCATCTTCTAAGTCGATTTTTACGCTGCCTGCCCCTTCCTGGGCCCTTCTGGCAGCACAAACAAAGCGTCAGTTTTTCGTATCTGAGCCGACGCTTTCAGATAGGCCTTCACTGCTCATACTACATCTAGAGAGTGCAATAGTCTCTCCCCCGCAGAACGTGGTTCTGGAAAAAAGGAAGGTAAGGAAACATCCTGATTCAGGTGAAAACTTGATACTACCTTTGGCAAAAAAGGTTGGGTGAGGTCGCAACACCATCCTATCCTCATGAATAATCAAGTATGGCTCCTTACAAGAAAAAGCTGCCAACTCTGAAACTCTTCTTGCGGAGTTTACCGCAATAAATTTCTTTGTCAAAAGGAATACGGCGCAGTGGCTCAAAAGGTTGTCCTTGTAAAGCCAACAACACTAGGTTCAAATCCCACGGGCACAAGGGTGACCTAACTGGTGGATTTATACACGTTACTCTTTGTATAAACACCCGGACAAGAGAATGTGAAGCGAGCAGTCTTTGGAAAAACACAGATAAGGCTGAGATCTGACCCTTGATTGTACTCAAGGCTAGTTTAATTTCTACTCCGAATTGTAGGAAAGTCAGAACTCTTCCTATGACATACTTCTGAGGATGCCATCCTTTGGCTTCACAACAGGAAACATAGGCCTTCCAGACCCTATAATAAATGGCCCTAAATGCCAGCTTTCTTGCATTAATCAGGGTAGTTAACATTGAACCTGAAAGCACCCGACTCTTTAGAATGTGGGCTTCAATAGCCAAACCGTTAAATCTAGCGTTTGTAAGGAAGGATGGAATATCGGCCCCTGCGAAAAGCAGGTCTGGACAAGATGGAAGTGTCCATGGGGCTCCTACTGCCATCCTTACGATCTCTGCATACCAGGATATTCTGGGCCACGCCGGGGCTACCAAGATCACCAGCTTTCATTTCCCCTTGATTCTGCGTAGGAGCTGCGGTATTAGCGGCACTGGGGGAAACGCATAAATCAGTGAAAACTGATCCCACAGGGTCACTAACGCATCTGTTCCACATGCGAGTGGATCCCTTGTCCTTGACATGAAGCTATCCAACTTCTTGTTGAACCTGGATGCCAATAGATCTATGTCTGGGGTGCCCCATCTCTGGCAGATGGTCTGAAAAATGTCAGGATGTAGAGACCACTTTCCTGGGAGTAATTGTTGGTGGCTCAAGAAATTTGCCTGCCAATTCTCCACTCCCAGAATGAAGACTGCAGATAGGCAGGGAACATGCTCTTCTGCCCAGGCCAGAATATGGTTCACCTCTACCGGGGCTGCGCGACTTCTGGTGCCGCCCTGGTGATTGATATAAGCCACTACTGTGGCGTTGTTGGATTGAATCCTGACAGGACAATTCCATAATCTTAACGTCCAGGCCCTTAGAGCCAGACGTGCTGCCTGAATCTCTAGAATGTTGATAGGCAAGCTTTTATCGGATTCTGACCACCTGCTCCCCAGCCCAGGAGGCTGGCATCCGTCATTACTATCTTCTAAGTAACCGGTAAGAAGGATTTCCCCTTCTGCAGACTCTTGGTCATCAACCACCACCCGAGACTCTGGCGTACACTTGGAGCCAGGTACATAGGGCAATCCAAGGCTTGAATCTTCTTGTTCCAAGCAGACAGGATACTGTTTTGCAACAGCCTTGAATGGAACTGGGCATAGGGAGCGGCTTCGAATGAAGCCACCATCTTCCCTAGCAACCTCATACAAAGGCGAATGGGAGGACTCTACTTTACTCTGACTACCTGAATCAGCTCTCTTATGGCGCTGATCTTTGTCTGAGGCAAGAACACTCTTTTTTGGGCTGTGTCTATCACCAGACCCAAATACTCCAACCTCTTTACTGGTTGCAAGGCTGATTTCTCCAGGTTGAGAATCCAATCTAGGTGTTCCAGATACTCGACTGTACTGGCGACACTCTGGTTCAACCATGCCACAGATTGATCTATCAGCAATAGGTCATCTAGGTATGCCATTACTGCTATGCCCCTGGCCCTTAGTCTTGATAGAAGCGGGGCCAGAACCTTTGTAAATACTCGAGGCGCGGTAGCCAATCCAAAGGGCAAGGCCATAACCTGAAAGTGCAGCTGTTCTACTGCGAATCGCAGGAATCTCTGATGAGAGGGGAAAATTGGCACATGTAGATATGCATCCTTGATGTCTATAGAGGCTAGAAGTTCTCCTCCCCGCAGGGTGGACACTACTGACCGGATTGATTCCACGTGAAAAGAGCGGATTATTAGGAACTGATTCAGATCTCTGAGATCTAGAATGGGTCTGACATCTCCATTCGGTTTTGGTACCGTGAAGAGATTGGAATAAAACCCCATTACTTGCTCTTCTGAGGAGAGCTCTATGATTACCCCCTGAGACATCAATCGTCCAGCGCCTGAATTAAAGACCCTCCTTTCACTGGGTCCTTGGGAACGTTCGATCTTAGAAGTCGAAATGGTGGAAACTATAGCAACTCTAGTTTGTACCCCAGAGATACTGTGGAGATGACCCAACTGTCCTGGATCTCTCCCTGCCAAGCCCCTGCATAGCGAAGGAGCCTTCCCCCCACTCAATTGAGCGGGGGTGCCCCTTCACAAGGAGGCCTTGGGATTTTGATTTGCAGACTTCTGCCCCCCAGGACTTCTTCCGGCCCAGAGCTTGGCCTTGAGGCTTAGCTCTTGAGCCTGACGGCGGAGGCCGTCGCGACTGCCTAGAGGCTGTCGGCCCTGGCGTTGGAGAGGCAGAGCATTTGAATGAAGGACGTCTACTCCCTTTCTTAACTGCCAGAAGGGTACTCTTACCACCTGAAATCTTACCACCTGAAATCTTTTATCCAAATCATCCCCGAAAAAACGTTCCCCATGAAAGGGGAAAACGGCTAATAGTTTCTTGCACGGTAATTCAGCTGACCAATGCTTTAGCCAGAGAATTCTACGCATAAGCACTAACAGGAGAGTAAGATGTGATGCCTGGTGGATAGAATCCTTAATAGCGTCAATCGCAAAACATAGGGCCCTCGGTAGCTGAGCTAACTCCCGGGCCTCTTCTGCTTGAGCAGGCCCTTCCTTGGTGACCTGCCTAATTTTGTCATTTACAAATTGACAAACACCAATTGCTGCTACTGAAGGCTGTACTACTGTGCCAGCCACAGAAAATGAGGCTCTAAGCAAGGATTCCAGCCGTTAGTCTGCTCGATCTTTAAACACCTGGACATTGTCTACTGGACAAGTGAGACACCTATTCACAGAAGAGATAGCAGCGTCCACTCCACCCTTTAGTGAATTTTTCCTCCATGGGATAAAGAAGCGAGAATCTCTTGGGAGGAATAAAATGCCTATCTGGGTGATCCCAGTCTGCATATATAAGTTGCTCCAGCAATGGGTGCATAGGGAAAGATTGTGAACCTTGAGGAGGCTTTAGATAACCCAAAGAGGAAAAGGGAACTTCGGCCATCTTTGCTAGGGGCAACTTGTATCCCGAATGGACCAACTCCGTAAGGGATTGAACTAGCAATCTTTTGGATTGCAAGACTGAGGAGGGTTCTTCTGAGGCTGAACCCCCAAAAGAGGAGCCTTCTTCCCTCTCTAACTGGT
Organism: Rana muscosa; assembly: GCA_029206835.1. Taxonomy (NCBI): domain Eukaryota; kingdom Metazoa; phylum Chordata; class Amphibia; order Anura; family Ranidae; genus Rana; species Rana muscosa. Next base: position 120,017,002 of record CM055128.1, read on the forward strand.
CCCCCAAGAGTGATTCAACATCATCTACCCATTTCTGCTCCCTTGAGGGGTCCGGGGCAGGAGAGGGGGACCTAACGCGCTTTCTTCCCGCCTGGGAGGGAGAAGCGAAAATACCAGCTATATTCCCCTCTAAACCAGCTAATGCTGCAGCCAAATCGTCCTTAGTGACGTATGCAGAGGCTGGAGTGTTGGAAGTAGCTACAATACTTGACGCAGACAAGGGCTCAGCCTGATAATATGTTGTTGATATAGGATATTGAGCACCCTGGATAACCTCTATCACCACTACGCCAAGGAAACTGAAGCAAAAAACTAAAGCTGTCACTTAGTGAATAAATATTGTAACTGAAAAGAGCCTAACTCAAAACAAAACTGAATGAGGTGGGAAAAATAGTAGCGCTACTAAATATGTACTAAATAACTCTAATAATATACAAAATACAGTGAGAATAAACTCAAAGGTTTTTTCCCTTTGTGGGATCATACACAAGCGATTTAGCCTAACACGAGAGTGAAAGGCAAATTCATTTGGTGAGTGCATTTTTCAGAGGGGAGTTGTCACAGCACGGTGGTGTGGTGGAAGATTTACAGAAACAATAAATTCTTCATCATTTGTAATTTAATTATATGGACTTTTTATCACTTATCACGTGGTGTTTATTGAGTTTATTCTCTCTATTTTGTATATTATAGTTATTTAGTACATATTTAGTAGCGCTACTATTTTTCCCACCTCATTCAGTTTTGTTTTGAGTTAGGTTCTTTTCAGTTACAATGGCTCAGCCTTGTCAGCCAGCTCAGGTCTTTTAGGGGAGGATGATGCTGTGGAAGCAAGACTAGGATCCTCAGACCCTGACCGTGGCGCCCTTGCGCTCCTCCTTACTGTTTTTACATTCCTTTTACGGGAATACATAGTCCTAAGCACAAAGCAGAGGTACTAACAAAAATGGATCTGCTGCTGAGCTTTAGTCAAGCAATGTTTTAATATGCTGCTATCAGTGCCCAGGCTGATGCTGAGTAGATGTGCCTTGACAATGCCTGTATTCAATACCCATATACCCCTTACATGTCCAGATATGCTGCTATGTCTCTCCCTCAACTTACTACAGTGTGAGTGTTTTAAAGGCAGCCGCATTTCTAAAAAAGTGCCTTTCCCGCACGCGCGGAAATCCCTATGATGGGACGGGGAGGATTAGGGGGGAGAGAACCCACACTAGGACGCCCAGCGCACAGCAGGCGGGGGTCCCCCAGATCCTCTATTCAAGCACTGACAGGAGTGGAGTGTAGCAAAGCTGTACACAAGCAATGCTGACACTGAGCCTGGGGAAGCATGGAATGTTGATATTAGGAATGCTTAGTCTTGCACCCTCTAGTGGTAAAAGAACAGGCATGACAACATCTACTCAAACAAGAAGTCCATAAGTAAAACTTTTAGGATCTTCTTAACTTACCAGTCCCGCAGCAGGATACTGCTGAGAAAACACAGACAGACCCAACCTTCACCCATTACGGCGGGCCGAGTCATGACAGACCTTCAAGGACTGGGTCTCCTTTGCATAGGGTTTCACTGCCTTGGACCTGTATAGCACTCTGCCAGAGCAAGCCTTTGGTTTGGATATATGATCAAGGTTGCCGGATCCCAGAGTGCAGCTTGCAAAAAAGAAGTATTACAGGCAAAAATCTTGTTCTTCTTCCTCGAGGCCCGGGTACCATCCACTTTAGCCTCTTTCAGCATTTTAAATGGATCCGTCTGCATAGCCCCACTGATCCTGTGAGGGATGTTTCAGAGGAGCTTTCTTAGCACTTCTTTAACCATGACCAACACCTTAGACACTGGCGAAAAAACTGAGGTACTCCCTGTATGGTTATATAGTCGGGAACTTCCTGTCTTTGATTATGCCAGTGTCCAATCACCTGAAGGTGGCCTATAACCCACATAGTAATTACTATGGCTGATCTGTGTCCTATGATGTACGATAAAGAAAATCTATTAGTAGTAGACAAGCCAAAAAAAGCAGGGCGGGATAACTCACAAAATAACTGTAGCAATAAATAAGCAAACTTACGGTGCAGGAAACAATCGTATTTGAAACAGCGGCGACAGAAGAGCGTGTGGAAAGAGTGAAGAGATTGCTCTCTCGGTACAGATTTGGCACAACGGCCATCAATATTAGGGGTACACTGTGGTGGAAGAGCGTTGGGGTCTGAAGCAGCAGTCAGTTCCTTGTACCTGAAACAAATAAGTGGATGCAGATGTGTTAACACAAAAAATATCCATAATTGGGAAATGATTAAATGGCCAAAGTAGATTTTTTTCAACACTAAAATGTATATAAATCAATAATAATCAATAACAGCAGGCAGATATCTGCTGCCGATTAACCTATTTTAGAATTAAAAACCCAACTCAAAGCTTACTACAGTAGTTTCATTGCACATTTGCACTAGAAGCCTATTACTACGTTACATACCTATGAGCGGAGGGGTCCAAATACTGGCTCAGAGGTTGGGAGTAAGGACGAGCCGAACACCCCCCGGTTCGGTTCGCACCAGAACCTGCTAACGGACCGAAAGTTTGCGCGAACTTTAGAACCCTATTAAAGTCTATGGGACGCAAAAGTGCTAATTATGAATGCTAATATGTAAGTTATTGTCCTAAAAAGGGTCCCAGGGTACATGTATCAATGCAAAAAAAAGTTTTAAAAACTGACGTTTTTTCGCGAGCAATGATGTTAATGATGCTTAAAGTGAAAAAATAATAAAAAAATAGGATTTTTATAACAGCTTACCTGTAAAATCCTTTTCTTGGAGTACATCACGGGACACAGAGCGACATAGTCATTACTAATGGGTTATATAGATACCGTCAGGTGCTGGCACTGGCAACTTCCAAAACCGGAAGTACCCTCCCCTATATAAGCCCCTCCCATCCGGGAGCACCTCAGTTTTGTAGCAAAGCAATAAGTGTCCCCAAAGAGGGGCGGGAGCTCTGTGTCCCGTGATGTACTCCAAGAAAAGGATTTTACAGGTAAGCTGTTATAAAAATCCTATTTTCTTTCTCGTACATCACGGGACACAGAGCGACATAGTCATTACTAATGGGATGTCCTAAAGCAATGCCAAATGAGGGGGGGGATACACCATATATAAGCTGAGCGCTATCAGACATGAGGATCTTTTGCGGCCTGCAACACACTGCGCCCAAAGGCGACATCCTCCTGACTTCTAACGTCCACCTGGTAGAACCTAGTAAACGTGTGAACTGAAGACCATGTTGCGGCCTTACAGATTTGAGCCAGGGAGGCCTGGTGATGCACTGCCCATGAAGTTCCAACTGCTCTCGTGGAGTGCGCTCTAACTTTGAACGGAGGCGGTCTCCTTCTCAAGCCATAAGCTTGCATAATGACCTGTCGAATCCACTTGGCTAAAGTAGATTTTGACGCTGCCTGACCCTTTCTGGGGCCTTCCGGCAGAATAAACAAAGTATCCGTTCTGCGAATCTGAGCAGTGGCTTTTAGATAAGCTTTAACTGCTCTTACTACATCCAAAGAATGCAATAACTTTTCCTCTACCGAAGTAGGTTTGGGGAAAAAAGAAGGAAGAACCACATCTTGGTTCAAATGAAACCTCGATACCACCTTAGGAAGAAAGGCTGGATGAGGACGTAACACTACTCTGTCCTTATGGATAACCAGATATGGCTCCTTACAGGACATAGCTGCTAATTCCGATACTCTTTTAGCCGAACAAATGGCTACTAGAAAAATCAATTTCCTGGTGAGAAGCACCAAGGAAATATGCTGTAATGGTTCAAATGGTTGTTTCTGTAGAACCGACAGAACCAAGTTTAGATCCCATGGACATATGGGAATATTAACCGGAGGACTAATACGCATCACTCCTTGTATAAAGGCTTTGACTAGTGAATGCGAAGCCAAGGGCCTTTGAAAAAATATTGACAAGGCCGAAATCTGACCCTTGATAGTACTCAAGGCAAGCTTCCTATCTACAGCCCACTGTAGGAAGTCCAGAATCCTACCTATTACGTACTTATGTGGATGCCATTTCTTGGCCTCACACCACGCGATGTACGCCTTCCAGATTCTATAGTAGATCTGCCTGGATACCGGCTTCCTGGCATTGATCATGGTAGATACCACAGAATTAGAGAGCCCTCTCTTTTTTAGAATGTGGGCTTCAATAGCCAGGCCATCAAACCTAGGGCTGGTAAGGAAGGGTGGTATATCGGTCCTTGCGAAAGCAGGTCCGGACGATGTGGGAGGGTCCAAGGACTCCCCACAGACATTTTTACAATCTCCGCGTACCATGCTCTTCGGGGCCACGCTGGAGCCACCAGAATCACTGGTTTCTTTTCTACCCTGATTCTGCGGAGTAATCGAGGTAACAATTGTGGCGGTGGGAATGCATATATCAGCTTGAACTGATCCCAAGGGAACACTAGGGCATCCGAGCCGCACGCTAGGGGATCCCTTGTCCAAGAGACAAACCTGTCCACTTTTGTGTTGAATCTGGATGCTAGCAGATCTACATCCGGTGTTCCCCACCGCTGACATATTGTCCGGAAAACCTCGGGATGAAGGGACCATTCCCCTGGGCATAATTGTTGGCGACTTAGAAAGTCCGCCTTCCAATTCTCCACTCCTGGAATGAATACCGCAGATATGGCTGGGACATATCTTTCTGCCCATCTCAGGATGTAATTTACTTCCCTTTGGGCTGCACGACTCCTGGTGCCCCCCTGACGATTGATATATGCCACTGCTGTGGCATTGTCTAATTGAACTCTGACAGGGGACCCTTGGAGTTTGGATGTCCATGCTACTAGGGCATACCGGGCTGCTCGTATCTCTAAGAGATTGATGGGCAGGGCCTTTTCTGCTTCTGACCACTTGCCCTGGAGAGACCATTGCTCCAGTACTGCTCCCCAGCCTATAAGGCTGGCATCTGTAGTGACCACCTTCCAGGAAATCGGACTGAAGGATTTCCCTCTTTCCAGATTCTGGGGAACCAACCACCAGCGGAGGCTCTTGCGAACGGAAGGGGACAAGGACATTGGTAAGTCCAGAGCCTGAACTTTTTTGTTCCAGGCTGACAGTATGGCCCTTTGCAATTTCCTTGAATGGAATTGACCGTAGGGTACTGCTTCGAATGATGCCACCATTTTTCCCAGCAGCCTCATGCACAGGCGTATGGATGGCTGTCTTTTTGAACCCACTAAGTGGATCAGATCTCTCAAAGACGACCCCTTTTCTTGAGGCAAGAAAATTTTTCTCTGGTCTGAATCCAGCCTTAGCCCCAAGTATTCCAGACTTTTGACTGGTTTTAGGGCTGACTTGTCTCGGTTGATAATCCAACAGTGATATTCCAGAAACGTGATTGTCTCGTGAACAACCACTTCTAGTTTTTCCACTGAGTGGTCTATCAGCAACAAGTCGTCTAGATATGCCATTATCGTTACACCTCGTGTCCTTAGATTGGCCAATAATGGGGCCAGAATTTTTGTGAACACTCTTGGTGCTGTGGCCAGACCGAAGGGTAAGGCTCTGAACTGAAAATGGCGTCCTTCTACCGCAAAGCGTAGAAATTTTTGGTGGGCTGGAAAGATGGGAATGTGCAAATAAGCATCTTTGATGTCGATCGAGGCTAACCATTCCTCCCCTTGTAGGGCAGTGGCTACCGATCGGATCGACTCCACCCGGAAAGTCCTGATATGTAGGAATTTGTTTAGCCCTTTTAGATTTAATATGGGCCTCACGTCCCTGTTTGGCTTCGGAACTGTAAAGAGGTTTGAGTAAAACCCGAACCCCCATTCTTCCAGGGGAACCTCTATAATTACTGCTTGGAGCAATAATTGTTCCAGTGCCAACAGGAGGGATCCTCTCTTCTGGGGATCCCTTGGCACGTTTGACCTTATAAAGCGGGAAGGAGGGGAGTTTTTTAACTCCAATTTGTATCCCAGATTTACTGCGGAGAGCACCCATCTGTCTCGGATCGTGTCCCGCCAGGTCTCTGTGAACAACTGAAGTCTTCCCCCCACCCGATTGAGTGGGGGCAACCCTTCATGCATTTGACTTTGGGGGAGGTTTTGTACCTCTCCTGCTCCAGGGCTTCTTGTTACCCTGCAACTGTCCCTGATTTTTACCTCCGGGATTTGACCGAGGAGGCCGTCGGAACTGTTTCACAGCCGATGTCCTAGGGACTGGAGAAGCCGGCCTCTTAAAAGAGGGACCTCTAACTCTATTTTTAACCGGCAAAAGTGTACTTTTACCGCTGGAAATTCTCTGGATATACTTGTCCAGGTCTTCCCCGAATAAGCGCTCACCATGAAATGGGAAGCTGACCAGCAATTTTTTACAGGGAGCTTCAGCAGACCAGTTTTTGAGCCATAGAAGCCTGCGCATATGTACTACAGACAGCGTAAGGCGGGAGGCCTGATGGATTGAATCCTTTATGGCGTCCACCGCAAAGCATAAGGCTCTAGGTAGATCAGCTAGGGCAAGAGCCTGCTGATCTGGCAAGTCCCTTAAGACCTGTTTCAACTGATCCTTCACTGCTTGGCAGACCCCAATAGCTGCCACTGCTGGTTGTGTTACCAATCCTGCTGTAGAAAAAGCAGATTTTAATAAGGACTCCAATTTTTTATCTATTGGGTCCTTGAACATTTGGACATTATCCACCGGACATGTCAGTGATTTATTCACACAAGAGATGGCTGCGTCCACTATAGGGACCTTCCATTTTCTGATGAACCTATCCTCCATGGGATAGACCACCGGAAATCTCTTAGGGGGAGTAAATATTTTGTCAGGATGCTCCCAATCCTGGTAAATGAGCCCTTCCAGTAAAGGATGGATCGGAAAGGAACAAACAGTCTGGGGAGCTTTTAGCGACCCCAACGAGGAGACAGAAGTGGATGATGGCTCCGCAAGTGGCATTTTAAATGCTGATCGGACCATATTAGTCAGGGACTGAACCCATAACCTTTCAGCATGTGATGCTGAGAATGGCTCTTCCACTGTTGATTCCTCTACAACAGAATCGACCTCATCCTGATCCCCTTCAGGTAGGTCGATCCCTGTATGGGACTGTTGCTCTGTTAACAGGCACTCTGAGGGAGGAGACGGAGATCGGGCGCTTTTCTCCTGTGACAGGGAAGCCGCGATCAATGCTGACAATCTCTCTTCCAGCCCTCCCAGAGCTGAGGAAAAAACCTCCTCTGTTACATACACAGGAGCAGGTGAACTGAGGACAGCCACAGTACCAGGTACTCCTGAGGGTGCTCTACGGTCACTAACCTCTGATTCTTCAGGGGAGACTGGTGCAGCCAAAGCATGCCCAAGATCCTCAGAGCCCGATGGAGACCCCCTATTCCTCCTGGAATTTCTAGTCCCGGAGTTTTTAGACGGCATATTCCTAAGCCACAAAGCTGAGGTATTCCAGCCGAAATACACCAGTTACTGACAATAGTCTAGCATAAATGCTGCTATAAGAAACAGTTGGTGTCTACTAATGTGCCTTTCTAGGGGATGCCTGTATCAACCGCTTGCTGTATGCCCTTTTTTAAATGTTGCCAGCTCTGTCTCTGCACTTCATAGCCAGCTCACCACACAATATTGTGATTTTTATCATGCTGGGACGCCCGCACATGCGCAGAAGCGCTGCGGCGCGCACAGAGCGTCATCCCCCAGGCTCCGCCCCCTTTTCCGGCTCACCTCTATATAAAGAGGCGCGTGCACGCGCACGCGCGCGGCCACGTGCGCCTTTGGCGCTAATTTCGAAAAAATGGAAACTAGGGACAAGAGCCAGGGCCCCTCTTTGCCGCAGGCCGGGGGATGGACGAGCATTGCAGCATGGCAGAGGAAGCAGTTTCCCATGAGAGAACTCACCATCTGCCTGGACTTGCTCTGCTGAGAAGAAACTAGTCCACATGACAAGAAAACATTCCACAGCGGCCTCTAGTGGACAAACACAGGTACCGCAGTCTAATATATTAAATATATATATAAAAAAAATTTCTTGACCACCATTAAAAATTATTACATTTTTTTAGTAGTTACAGGCATGCACAGAATTTTGCGGGAATACCATTAGGTAACAGACAGAAAGACAAATTAGGCTTGGGGGTCCCCCAATAGAACCAAGTTCCTGGGGGCCCCCACTTACCTGTTCCCCGCCGCAGGACTTTGTTTGGTCCACAAAAGCCCAAACTTCACCTATCACGGCAGGCATTGTAATCAAACCTTCAGGGACCGGGTTCCCAAGGATTCCACTCCCCTGGACCTGTATAGCACCCTGCACAGAAAACATCTTGGTCGTGGGTATGACCAGAGCTCTGGATCCCAGGGTCCAGCTCTCCTAAGAGAAGCATTACAGGCAAAACCTTGCTCTTCTCTGCAAGGCCCGGGTACCGACCGTTTAGCTATGAAGCTTTTTTGGTCGGATCCGGAATAGCTTACTGAGGCCCAAAAGAACCTGTACGCAAGCTCAGTGAAAAACACATGTTTCTTCTTGGCCAACACCTTAGACACTGGCAAAAAACTGAGGTGCTCCCGGATGGGAGGGGCTTATATAGGGGAGGGTACTTCCGGTTTTGGAAGTTGCCAGTGCCAGCACCTGACGGTATCTATATAACCCATTAGTAATGACTATGTCGCTCTGTGTCCCGTGATGTACGAGAAAGAAAGTGAAATTGTCCTTTAAATATCGTACCTGGGGGGTGTCTATAGTATGCCTATGAAGTGCCATGTGTTTCCCGTGTTTAGAACTGTCCCTGCACAAAATGATATTACTAAAAGGAAAAAAAGTCGTTAAAAACTGCTTGCGGCTTTAATGTAACGTCTGGTCCCGGCAATATGGATGAAAATCATTAAGAAAAATGGCATGGGTACCCCCCCCCAGCCCATTACCAGCCCCTTTGGGTCTTGTATGGATATTAAGGGGAACCCCGCACCCAAATTTAAAAAAGGAAAGGCGTGCGGCACCCAGGCCCTATATACTCTAAACAGCAGTATACAGGTGGTGCAAACAAGACAGAGACTGTAGGTTTGTTATTACGTAGAATCTTTTTGTAATTTTGAACTGGTACATTTTTAAAGTGTAGCTCCAGCCAAAAAATCTATTTTTAAGCTTTTTGGAAAACATAGGGAAGGGTTATCACCCCTGTAACATTTGTTTTGCTCTCTGTGCACCTGTTCAGAACATTTCACCTCACTTTCTGTCCCAATGACAAATGTTTTTTGAAAATGTGTTTTTTTTATTAAAACAAGGATTGGTGATAAAGCATCAGTGGAGAGAAGACACCTTTTTCCCATATTAACTCTTACAGGAGAGAATTTCCCTTCCTAGGGGTAGATTTCCTCTCACTTCCTGTTGTCTCATTCCGTTTACAAGTAGGAGTCGTTTGTTAGTTGGATGTTTTAAAGTAGGGGCCTGCCGTATATACTCTGCAGAAATTTGCCCCCTAGGTGTTGGTGTTGCCACAACACTGTAAGCCCTCACAGTTACTCTTGGTGGGCGCTGGAACGCCCTGCTGTGAACTATTATATCAAGAATTGTAATTACATGCCACTGTTGAACAGTGGTAGGAAAAATTGGGCCTTTGGTGGTGGTGCCACAACACTAAGTCCTCACAGTTACTCTTGGTGGGCGCAGGAATGGGCCCAGCTGTGAAATATTAGATCAAGAATTGTAATTACATGCCCCTGTTGAACAGGGGAAGAAAAATTGGGCCTTTGGTGGGGGTGCTGGTGCCACAACACTGTAAGTCCTCACAGTTACTCTTGGTTGGCGCAGGAATGGGCCCAGCTGTGAAATATTAGATCAAGAATTGTAATTACATGCCCCTGTTGAACAGGGGCAGAAAAATTGGGCCTTTGGTGGTGGTGCTGGTGCCACAACACTGTAAGCCCTCACAGTTACTCTTGGTGGGCGCAGGAATGGGCCCTGCTGTGAATTATTAGATCAAGAATTGTAATTACATGCCCCTGCTGAACAGGGGCTGAAAAATTGGGCCTTAGGCACTGGTGCCACAACACTGCACCCCCTCACAGATACTGTAGTTGGAACGCAGCAATGAGCCCTGCTGCAAAGTATTGCATCAAAAATTGTAATTACATGCCCCTGTTAAACAGGGGCAGAAAAATTGGGCCTTAGGCACTGGTGGCGGTGCCCAGAAACAAAAATGTTCTTATATGCTATCAGCATGATCATTGAGGAGGAAGAGGATAGTCATTCAGCATAACAGGATAGTCACTCTGCATCAGCATAGGCAGTCTTGAAGGGATCTGACATTTCAAAGAAAATTATTCTGTTACATCAGCATCAGGTGCTTGGTAGCTGGTGGTGATCCAAGACTGATTCATTTTTATGAAGGTTAGTCGATCGACCGAGTCGGTGGACAGGCGCACCCTGTGATCGGTTACAAAGCCTCCAGCAGCACTGAATGTGCGTTCCGAAAGAACGCTGGATACAGGACAGGCCAGTAGCTCAATTGCATACTGTGCAAGCTCTGGCCAGTGATCCATCCTCAAGACCCAGTAACCCAGAGGATTTACGGTGGGAAAGGTGTCCAAGTCTGATCTTGCCCCTAGGTATTCCTGCACCATGTAAATCAGACGCTGGCGATCGTTGCTGGAACCGATCATACCTTGGGGCTGCGGACTAAAAAATTGTCTGAACGTATCGGTCAGACGGCCACCTTCTCCTACGCTCCTTCTTTGACTAACCGAAGCCTCAGCAACACGTTGTCCAGGACCAGGAATTTGTAACCTCCCAGTCTCTGGGAACGCGTTGCTCAGACCTTTCTGCAAGGCCTCCCGAAGATGTTTCACCCTCTGCTCCCTCTGCGACGCCACGATAAGGTCCGCAACCTTACCCTTGTAATGTGGATCAAGGAGGGTTGTCAGCCAGTAATGATCCCTCTCCTTCATAGCACGAATACAAGGATCCTTCCGCAGGCTTTGCAGGATCAGGGAGGCCATGCAGTGTAGGTTTGCTGAGGCATTCGGTGCGGAGTCCTCTGGGTCACTGAGGACGACATGATCCGCAGCCACCTCCTCCCAGCCACGTACAAGTCCATGTGTTTCTTGGGACTGTAATTGATCCCTTGAAGACTGCTGCTGATGCTGAGTGCTAGGCTCCACCTCCATGCTGAAACAATCCTCCTCCTCTTCCTGTGTGATAGGCGGGCCAGCAGGAACACTGTCTGGATAAAGGGGGCCTTGAGAGGTAAGGAAGTCCTCCTCTTCCTCCCTCTGTTCTGCCTCAAGTGCCCTGTCCATTATTCCACGCAGCGTGTGCTCCAACAGGTGGACAAGAGGGACAGTGTCACTGATGCATGCACTGTCACTGCTCACCATCCTTCGTGGCCTCCTCAAATGGTGACAGGACAGTGCATGCATCCCTGATCATGGCCCACTGGCGTGGAGAAAAAAATCCAAGCTCCCCTGACCCTGTCCTGGTGCCATATTGCAACAGATACTCATTGATGGCCCTCTGCTGCGTGTGCAGCTGCTGCAGCATGGCCAACGTTGAGTTCCACCTGGTGGGCATGTCACAGATTAGACGGTTCTTGGGCAGGTTGTATTCCTTTTGGAGGTCAGCCAGCCGAGCACTGGGATTATGTGACCGGCGGAAATGCACACAGAGTTTCATGGCCTGCTTCAGGACCTCCTGTAAGCCTGGGTACCTGCCCAAGAACCACTGCACCACCAAGTTAAGAACGTGAGCAAAACAGACGGAGGGCGGAGAGGAGGTTGGTGCCATTGTCGCAAACCACCTTTCCTGACTTAAGCTGGCGTGGCATCAGCCACCTCTGAGCCTACCCCTGCAGAGCCAACAGAATCTCTGCCCCAATGTGGCTCCTGTCCCCCAAGCACACCAGCTCGAACACCGCATGGCATCTTTTTGTCTGCGTACTTGCATAGCCACTTGAACGCCTACGGAGCACCGCTGGTTCCGAGGACAAAGCACAGGAAGAGGCCATGGAGGAGAAAGAAAAATAGGGGGTGGAGGAGAGAGGTGTGTCAGAATCACCAGTAGTAGAATTTTGGAGGCGTGGTGGCGGAACAACCTCCAACACTACTGCACCTTGTCCTGCCTCCTTCCCAGCTGCCAGCAGAGTCACCCAATGCGCCGTGAAAGGTAGGTGACATCCCTGTCCATGCCTGCTGGACCATGAGTCAGCGGTAATATGCACCTTACCGCTGACCGCCCTGTCCAGCGAGGCCAATACATTGCTTTCCACATGCCGGTAGAGAGACAGAATCGCCTCACGTGAGAAAAAGTGGCGTTTGGGAACCTGCCACTGAGGAACCACACATTCCACAAACTCACAGAAGGGGGCAGAGTCTACCAACTGAAAAGGCAGCAGTTGAAGTGCTACCAAATTAGCCAAGCTAGCATTCAACCGCTAGGCATGTGGATGGCTGGGAGTAAACTTCTTTCGGCTGTGCAGCAGCTGGGGCAGGGAAATTTGCCTGGTACAATCTGACGTTGGTGTACCGATAGCAGATTGCCCGCAAGTACTTGGATGTGACACACCTAATTCTACACCTTCATTCCTCTCAGTGCAGGTTTCAGAGAGGACTGAAGGTATAGTGGGGTTGGAGATCCCAGCTGATGAGGAGCAAGGAGAGGTCCGCTTTGTTCTTTGATGTGGGGCTTTTTTGTATGCTTGCCAACGGACTGCATGGCAGGTCGACATGTCTGGTCAAGCACGTGGTGCCCAAGCGGCTCATGTTCTGGCCACGCGAGACACGCTTCAGACATATGTTGCAAATAGCAATGGTGCGATCTGCTGCACACGTCTCAAAAAAGGCCCACACCAAAGAACTTTTGGAATAACGCGCAGAGACAGCAGCGCCCTGAACATGCGGAACACTGCAGTGAGATGCAGTCGGTTGGCTGCCCTTAAGCTGGCCCCTGGAGGGCATCCTGCCTCGTTGGAGATGTGCCTCCTCCTCCTCTCTCCTATCAGGCATCCATCTGGAGTCAGTGATCTCATCATCCCCTCCCTCCTCATCACTGGAGCAAATCTGGCAGTATGCTGCAGCTGGGGGTACATGACTGCCAGATTGCTGTCCTTGTTGGGCACCCCCTCTATCTGGCCTCACATTACTGCCTTCCTCTAGCTGGGTACCATCATCTGAAACTTCAAAACGCTGGGCATCCTCCTGGAGCATGTACCCAACACTGTGGTCAAACAGTTTGAGGGACTCCTCAGGAGGACATGGTGGGGCTAGGGAAGGAGTGACTGATGCCATTGAGCCGAGGGAATAGGCCGCTTTGGCAGCTGCTTTGCCAAACAAAGTACCCTGAGCCTGGGTGAGAGAGGATGAGGACGGCTTGGTCATCCTCTCTACTAAGTCTTCGGCATGTTGCGGCTCAACATAGCCAGCTGCCGAAAAAAAGGAAAAGCGTGTCCCACGGCTAGGTGCTGATGAGGATGCAACGTGTCCACGACCAGCACTGTTGCCTCTAGACACAGAGCCTGCTTGCCCTCTTTTATTGGCTCGTGACTGTCTGCCTCTCCTTGTTTGCCTTCCAGACATACTAATGGCCTGCAGTGAGATGTAGCTGCACAAAGGTGGGATGTATATATATATAGATCTATAGTGATTATACTGCAGCTAGCACAATCAACTGGCTGCTGTGGTATTATTATGAGAAAAGCAGAAATTGTCTTCAGTTAGTTTTAGGTGCACACTGTGCAGAGGACACAGTACACTAAATGAAAATACTTGCAGCTCCCTGCCTGTGGTATTAGTTTGAGAACACCACCAATTGTATTCAGGTACCTTTAGGTGAACGCTGTGCAATGGACAGAAGTACACTAAATGAAATTAATGCAGCTCCCTGCCTGTGGTATTGGTATGAGAACACCACCAATTGTATACAGGTACACGCTGTGCAAAGGACACAGTACACTAAGTGAAACACTGCATCTAGCACAATCACCTGCCTGCCTGTCAGTATAGAGAATAACAGGAATGGATCTAGCTAAACTGAATACAGTGTGTAAATATATATACAACACCTAGGATGCATATATATCCTCTACACACTGTAACTGCAGCTAACTGACTCGCCTGTTTGCTCTAACTCAATATAAATGACACTGTCTCTCTCTCTCTCTCTTTAACCTCTCTCTCTCTTTAACCACTGCAGCACACTACAAAAGGCCGCCTCGGAGGCGGCCTTATATAGTGTGGGGCGTTTACTAAACCCCCTGAGACATAATTGGCCAAAGCCACCCTGGCTTTGACCAATTATGGCTCTCCGTTTTTCGCGTGCTGTGATTGGCCAAAGCATGCGGGTCATAGTGTATGCTTGGCCAATCATCAGCCAGCAATGCACTGCGATGCCGCAGTGAATTATGGGCCGTGACAAGCCACTTGAATTTGGCGCGAACGGCCCATAATGTTTGAAATTCAGCGAACAGCCGAACAGGCGATGTTCGAGTCGAACATGGGTTCGACTCAAACTCGAAGCTTATCCCTAGTTGGGAGCAGGAAACACAAAACTTAGAAGCTCTATCTCACGTCAGGCCCAGGTGCCACCATTTCCCCTTTTGTTCCTCAAATATCTAAATGGTGGTGATCGGAAATTAAATAAATAGGATAGTAGGTGAATGACACAAAATCTATTTTGTCAACATAGCCAGTGTGGCAGTGGGACCCCGTGTTACCTGGAAGATTGCTGGTTTACACAGATTTTGGAGAGACAGGCACGCTGATTGCACAGCTGTGTGCTGGGCTATTTAGTTGTGATCTGACTATGGCTCAGGGCCCCACTCAACAGACAAGATGTCTGTGTATGGGACTCCCATTCCTCTGCAGGAGTCAGAGGCTGCATGGGGCAGCCAGAGAATGCATGTCTGCAGAAAGCTGATGTGTCTGTGACAGAGCAGCAAGGAGCTGATCATGAGTAAGCTATAAGAGAGCTTGACTCTAGGAAATCTTTTGGTCTGAAGGAGCAGACCTAAGGCCTAAGCTGGAGGCCTGAAGCAGCCGTGTAAGAGTAAGCCAGGAGGCTGAAAAAATCCTGATTGTGCAGGATACAGTAATGGTGGAACCCCCTGAGTAGGCTACTGATGTCTTTGTGAACTTTTCCATCCTTTTAAATAAAAGTAGGCTACCATGCCCTTAAAAAATACAGTTTTGGACTGGCGCACTGATTAAAAACACACCTAACGCTTAAATCTGATCACCCCAATCTTACACCAGTTAGTTCTGGCTAACCTCTGCAACGTTTTTGTATACTACCTTTGCTCACTGAGGACAAGTTCACACCAGCAGCTGCGTTAGAACTAAGACCACTTTGCAGGAGAAAACATCTGAGGGGATTTCCCTGTTGGGTTCCAAAGGGTGATTTCTGCAGGGCAGAGAGAACATTGACGTCCCAAGGGAGGCAGATCCAAAATATTTCTTGAATAAATGTTTTGACAAGGGGCAGTGATGCCAGAGGCTTTTTAAAAAAGAATGGAAAAGGCTGAAAAGCATCCTTTCAGAGTGGTTGTAAACCTCAGACATGAAATATGAATAAAGCATATTCCTCTGTAGTGTGTACTTTTGTCACTTTTGTCTGCGGTTTCATTTCTCTGCTATCAGCATGGATCACTTCTGACAAGTTTTCCTGATATCAAGAGGGAAAAAAGGTAACAGGGGAAGGACTTCCAGCTGATTAACAGCCTTAGCTTTGTTCCTGTGTGCTGAGTGGAAGTATGCGAGTCCCTTCTCTCCGAACAGCTCTCATGCCTCGTACACACGACCGTTTTTTCTGCTATGAGAGCTTTTCGTCGGGAATCCCGGGCGTGTGTATGCACCATCGCAGTTTTTCCGACGGGAAAGCTGCCGGACAAAAAAAGAGATCAGAATCTCTTTTTTCCCCAGTCAGGCCAAAAATCTGAGCGGGAAATCCGTTAGAAAACCGCGCATGCTCAGAATCAAGTATGAGACGGGAGCGCTCTTCTGGTAAAACTAGCGTTCATAATGGAGATAGCACATTCGTCACGCTGTAACGGACTAAAAAGCACAAGACTGAAAAGCGCGAATCGTCTCTCACCAAACTTTTACTAACACGAGGATCAGCAAAAGCAGCCCAAAGGGTGGCGCCGTTTGAATGGAACTTCCCCTTTATAGTGCCGTCGTACTTGTTGTACGTCACCGCGCTTTGGATGGGCGGACTTTTGTCTGAGCGTGTGTATGCAAGGCAGGCTGAGAAGAATTCTGTCGGGAAAACCGTCGGTTTTTTATCCGTCGGAAAAACTGGTCGTGTGTACTAGGCATGAGAGTCACTGAGCTCTGCAGAATGTAACTTTAGCTCTTCATCCCCTTTTTTTCTGAACTCTCAGACAAGCTTTACAAATCCAAATTTTGGACAGATTTAGAAAAGAAAACGGCTACAGATAAACTGGTACAACTTATGTAGGAGGATTTGTTTCATCTCTGTGTATCACCTGAGACCAATCACTTCACTGAGTACATGTAAGGATTAGAATCACTTTAAAGTGATTGTAATGTCAGAAGGTTTTTTTTATCTTAATGTATTCTATGCATTACGATAAACCGCCTTCTGTGTGCAGCAGCCTCCCTCATACTTACCTGAGCCCATCCCTATCCAGCGATGTCAACGAGTGCCTCGGTCACCTGGGACTCTCCCTCTGATTGGCTGAGACACAGCAGCAGCGCCATTGGCTCCCACCGCTGTCAATCAAGGTCAGTTAACCAATCAGGAGAGAGAGAGAGAGAGAGGGGGCAGGGCTGAACCAGGGCTCGGTGTCTGAATGGACACAGGGAGCGGTGACCCGGCTTGGGTGCCCCATAGCAAGTTGCTTGCTGTGGGGGCACTCAACAGGAGGGAGGGGCCAGGAGAGCCTAAGAGAGACGCGAAAAGAGGAGGATGTGGGCTACTCTGTGCAAACCCACCGCACAGAGCAGGTAAGTATAACAGGTTTGTTATTTTTATAGAAAAAAAAAAGAGACTATACAATCACTTTAAGGTCAATTTGTAATTGTAGGAAAGCCAGAATGTGAGGCACAGAGTACTCTTCCAGATTGAAGTGCCTGTGCTCACACTAGGCAAAGAAAGATTTCTCTTTAAAATCGTGAATTCTTCTGAAAGTGGCCTATCTCGCTTTTAGCAAAGTAGAAATGACAGACACAGAGACCCCCTGTGTCCCTTAAGACCTGGGTTTCAACAGTCATGCTGTTAGAGCCAGGGAGAGGTTTTAATTATGGGTGACTTCAACATGCCTGACATGAACTGGAATTCTCGAACTGCTATTAGAAGCAGGGATGTAATGGAGACAATTGATGGGGTTTCCCTGAAACAGTTAGTAAAAAGCCCTACCTGAAATGATTATATTCTAGAGTTAGTACTGACAAACGGGGATCGATCGTCTGATATTGAGGATCTGGTTCTAGTGATAACCAATGTTTTTGTTTTGATATGAAAACAGGAATGTGACAAATCCTACACATACTGTAGACAAATGGAAAATTTTTGCAACAATGGGTGAATTTGACAACGTAAATAGTCAATCGGTGGGCACTGTAAAAGTCTACCGTCCTGGAGGCAACTAGATTATATGTCAGGCAAATTAGTAAAGCCCCGTACACACGATCGGATAACCTATGGATTTTCGTCCGATGGATTTGACCATCGGAAATCCGATGAAACTGTTTTTCATCAGTCTTGGCCACACACCATCAGTTTAAAAACCGACGGCAAGAAAACGACGGCACGTCCAAAACGTACGACGCGCTATAAATGGGCCGAACAAATCTAATGGCGCCACCCCTTGGGCTGCTTTTGCTGATTTCGTGTTACCGCGTGTTAGTAAAAGTTTGGTGAGAGCCGATTCGCGCTTTTCAGTCTCCGTGCTTTGCAGATCGTTTCCTGGTGTTCAGTTTGTGCTTGTGGGTTTGTATTTGTGATTCAGTGCGTGCAGTCAGGTCGTTACTGCCTTGCAGTGCCTTCTTGGCCGTTCGTTTACTGTTTTTCAGGTCGTTCTTCTCAGGCCTTGCTGTTCCACGGTGCGTTCTGTTTGAGTGCGTTCTGACCAGCCGACCGGTTTAAAACCATGTTTGAAGTGCATTCTCGTTCTCGAGCTCGTGCTGGCTTTGGGCTTGGTGTTGCAGTTAACACTGTAACCCGAGTTCAGTCTGTGAACAGGGTGAGGAGGAGTTCATGGACTAAGAATTGGTTGCTCCAGTGGGACCAATTCTCTCATATGCCTCTGCTGCGGGAAATCCATGAGAATAATCCTGATGATTTCAGGAATTATCTTAGGATGACGGACCCCGTTTTTCACCGTCTGTTGGATTTGCTGTCCCCCTATATAACGAGGCAGGACACTGTGATGCGCCAGGCCATCACTGCCGAGCAGAGGCTTATTGCCACGTTGAGATACCTGGCGACTGGGAGAAGCTTGCAGGACCTCAAGTTCTCAACAGGCATCTCCCCCCAGGCTCTCGGGATCATTATCCCTGAGACATGTTCGGCCATCATTCAGGTCCTGCAGAAGGACTATATGAAGGTAATTTTGCTTCTTTAACCTCACATTATATGTTTTGATTGTTTTAGAATCTTCTTATTTTTTCCCTCCTAACCCAAATTTGCCTGTTTGTAATATCCTGGTAATGTCCCCATTTTCCCCATGCATGTTTTTACCTGTAAAGGCCTTTTTGGGCCCTACATGCCTATTTCCCTTCACTAACCTCTCCAGCATGCTATCATGGGCGCAAACCCAGCTAGCCTTCTATTTTCCTTTTCCTTTTTTTGGGGTCAATGCCCGCGTAGTTTGACAACCCCCCCCCCCCAAAGATGTAAATAATTTTTTAGTTCTCAATCAAGCTCAGCAGAGTGGTAGAGCCTTTTTTTGGATCCCCCACAATCACCTTAGGCCCCCCCCTTAGATTATTTTAGAATGTCCACTCAGCGGGGGTGAGGCATCTGCTAAGTGGGCCTTTGTTTATTGGTAGGAAATACTCCCCTAAATAATAATGTTAGAATGATGTTGGTCAACAATGTTTTTGCGTGTAATCTGCTTGCACTGTAAACATAAACCGTACTAATGTCTTCTTTTTGTTTGACTCCACAGTTCCCTAGCACACCACAGGAATGGCCGACTGTGGCCTCCCAATTTGCCCAGCGGTGGGATTTCCCCAACTGCGGAGGGGCAATTGATGGGAAGCACGTCCACATAGTGCCGCCACCCCATTCGGGGTCATACTATTTTAACTATAAAGGTTTTAATAGCATAGTGTTAATGGCGGTGGTGTCGGCACGGTACGAGTTCCTGTATGTGGACGTGGGGAAGAACGGCCAGATGTCCGATGGCGGAGTATTCGCTGAGACGGAGTTCACTCACCGTCTGCAAGCTGGGGGTCTTGCACTGCCTCCAGATGCAGAGAACGTGGAAGGGCTACCGTTCGTTTTCATTGCGGATGAAGCTTTTGGACTAGGACCACACCTCATGCGGCCGTTTCCCCAACGCACCCTCACCCCGGAGAGGAGGGTTTTTAATTACCGGCTGGCCAGAGCCCGGAGAGTTGTGGAGAATGCCTTCGGGATAATGGCCAGCCGGTTCCGCCTGTTCCAGACAGCTATAAATTTGGCGGATTATAAACTCAACAACATTGTGTACTGCTGCTGCTTGTTTTTAAGAAAATTCTCCACAAATTATGTGTCATCAGTTGGGTCTGAGGCCGGTCCCTCTGAACTGATAAATCTGACCGGCCTCAGCACTGCCCGTACTGGCTTGGCCCCCCAAAGTGCCCGTGAAGTACGTCAGAAATACGTAGAGTACTTCACGGGTAGGGGGGCCATCGCAATGCCAGACCACATCTGACCTTTGATTTTACCTTTTTTAAATAAACAAAAATATTTGATTTACTACAAACTTGTGTTGTCATTCTTTTATTTGTGGTTTATGTGTCTCCCAGGTTCTAGTAGTGCCAAGTGTATTTCTCCTTAGTAAATAGCCTCCAATCTCAGAGGTAAAAACACTCATTTTGCATCTTCAGAACTGCTATTGAGCATAGAAACAACAAGGCACACCTTTTTTCGACTTCCCAAATGTTTTTATTGATTGCAACACAGTTTTGGGTTTTTTTCAAAATATTTTTTTTTGGTTTTTGTGCGGCTTTTTTAGCAGAAACATGCATGGGTCAAAAGCCACATTTTTTTTTTCATTAAAAAGTAATAAAATAACACAGTGAAAAATACAAACAGGAGATGGGGTGATGTTACCCCTGATCCATCCCAAATGTGAAGAACCACACTTTCTTTTTGGGTCTCAAATGGGTATCTTCAACATGATCCCATGGCTAAGGTAAACATGTGCTATCTGCCATCATGGGGGATCAATGGACGTGCTTTGGGGGTGAAAACCCTTCCTCTCCCCTACTTGAGGAGGGAGGAAGAGGTTGCACCCCCAAAACATGGACATAGATATCCTGTGACGGCAGATAGCACATGTTGAGTCTTCAGTGTGTGCATCCTCACATTTGGGCTGGTGGAAATCCCATAGAAAAATTCCGACACATAACAAAACACACAAAAAGGGGGGGGGGTCACACTATTCTCCCCAAAATATCTATCATGTTTTTATATTTTTGCTCAATCACAATCATTCTCTTTCTCATAATGTCCATTTCCCTACTGCATTCCATGATTTCCTGAATGATTATTTTGGCGCTGGCACTCGAGAATGGAGGATTTGGACTTCCTGACACACCCCCACGTTCAGTCCCTAAAAAGAAACAAATATTTTAAAACTATGCAGGCCTATATCTGTATTTCCCTTGAAGTTGTGGTGACAGACACTGACCTGTTGTGCTGATAAGCTCCACCTCTCCTTCCTCCACCTCCCCTTCCTCCACCTCCTCCCCCTCCGCTTCCTGAACCTGCTGAACTTTGTCTGCTTTGGGATCTTCGGGGAGTTTCTGTGGTGTTGGGTTCCTCGTCTCATGAGCATGGTGTCCTCCCACTCTCCTCTCCCCTATGGGAATAGCAAAAAAAATGTATCCTTTAGCACACAAACTTTTTAGGCCTGAAAATGGATTCTCAATGTTTTAAAGTGGGGTCCAATTGATATTTGGCCCTGAGTTTCAAGATGTACATATGAGATCTTGCAAACTCAACAAAGCAACATGTTATTTTGGAGGACACTCACAAATACACTTGGATAACCACCAAGGTATCCACTGGACCACCTGTGTGTGACACCGTTAAGAAATTTGGTCATGTGGCCCAGAGTATAGTATCTTGATGAAGAACAAAAAAGAGTACACAACTGCTGGAGTGTCATCTCCTTTACCCAGAATACAGTTTATTCTTTCATTCACATTCTAAATTTCCTTACAACACATCATCTAGCCAACAATGTGTAGATAAACATTGTTGAAGTAAAATGAGGCATGCCCACATGTAGTTTACTTGGATATGTGCCAAACATGTTTGGGGGAAGAGCAGCAATTTTTTTTTCAACACATTTAGCAAATAAGTGGACTCTCCACTTAACATAAAAGTTGAGATTTTAAAATGTGAAACCAGTCAAGCCAAGCACATGGTGCAAAACATGGAAGAATACATATTACAATGTGAAAGAACACAGTAAAATAAACTTACTTTTTTCAATGCTTTTTATAAGCTTCCTATACTGCTCCGGCTCCCTGAGCTTCAGGTCTGACCACCTTTTATGGAGTTGTTCCTTGGATCTCCTGACCCCATATTTTTTATAGAGAGTCTTCGCAACTTTGTCCATAATTTGTGACTTCCGGAGATTAGGGGTGTCGTATGGGCCATGCTTGCCGTCGTAATCCTTCCTCCGCAGAATGTCCACCATCTCCGCCATCTCAGAAAAAGACATATTAGTCGCCTTGTATCTTTTTTTACTGGATCGTGACGTTTCCGCCTCCGGGCTTTCCTCGTCGGTAATTTCTAGTAAAAAAGCCACCTGTGTCTGTGACATGTCGCCGTCTCACACTGTGCGCCGTTCGTTAAGGGGCGGGGAAATGCTGAAAAAGTCCGTCATGGGCGGGCGACGAGGGCGGAGTTCCACGCATGCGCAGGGTATAAAAAGGGGAAAGAAGTTATTAGGGATGGGCAGAGTAAGGACGACCGGAAGTGAACCAACGAAGTGAACTAAGGTAAGAAAGGAACTCGGGCCTGCAGTGGCCTCTAATGTTTCATGATTGTAAAGGGCAATATTGTGATAAGTTGAGGAGAATCAATTCTGATCCTTTTCTTTTTTTTCTTTTGTTTTTTACTTGTTGTTCCAAAAAGATGCATAAACTACGAGAGCTGGAGGTGATGCTGATTTTTATAGAAAAATATAAGGAACAGAGCAACCTGTGGGAACTGAAACACCCAGCGTACCACAAGAGTGATGTACGTCGGGCAACTATTACCAAGTTAGCAGAGGATATGAAGCCATGGATCCCAGATGCAGACTACACTATGATCAATAATAAAATCAACAACCTGCGTAATTCCTATAAAAAAAAATACAAGGAAGTGCGCCAGTCAAAGAGATCAGGAGCAGCAGCCGACGATGTAGTAAAGCCCAAGCTGTGGTACTACAGACATCTTCAATTTCTGGATGACCAGATCGAGGCCAGGGAATCTATTTCCAGCCTTCCCTCAACCCTTCCTTCCACCCTTCCCTCCAGCGTTCCTTCCACCCTTCCCTCCACCCCTGCAGAGGCGGAGGAGGAGCCTCCCGAGCTAGAAGAGCCAGATCTTCACATCTTCAGCCAGGTATAGTATTTTTGATCATAATTATTGTCCACTAAGTAATATTGTGTTGAACTGTTTGGATTAGCCATAAATGATATCATCCCCCCCCCCCCAAAAAAAAAAAAACAGGAAAGAGATCAAAATTGTGTGTGATAGATTCCCCAAATAATCACATTTTTCATTTTATTTTAAAAACAGGATGAGGCAAGCCAGGAGGAAGAGGGTCAGGAGTGTGGCAGGCAGGAGGAGGCAGGGCCAAGTGGGACTCAGCAGGTCCCCAGGCCTAGTGGCAGCACCGTCTCCCAAGTGGCTCCCCTTCACGTCAGACCGCCAAAACAACGGCGGATGACACAAGTGGAGGATGAGTCACTAAAGATGATTCAGGAGGCTGCTGCTATCATGAGGGCCCCCCTCAACCCTACGGAGGGGTTTAGCACCTATCTGGCAGATAAGTTGCTCAGAATGGAGGCGGGACAACGGGCCCTTTGTGAGCACCTTATATATATGGCCGTACACATGGGGGCGAGGGGGCTGCTGACTGAGGCCACCCATATCTCACAGCAGGCCAATCCCTCTCCTCCTTCTCCTCCTCCTCCTGCCACATCACCACCCACAGTGGCCCAGCCTGCAAGGGTGCGTCAACGGGGCCGTGGAGAGAACGCTGCAGAGAGGCATGGAAGGAAGGCTACAGGGAAGAGCAGGAGGTGATTCCCTGGCCTCGAGCTGCTCATCCAGAAATTGAAGGTTGATGGAGTACCACAGCTTGGGATGATGTATGTCTTTGGCTGCTGCTCCTGATTTCATGCTGTTGTTGATTTTATTATTGATCATAGTCAGGTCTGCATTTGGGATCTAATGACTTTATATTCTCTGCTAATTTCGGAATAGTTGCCCTTCGGTTTTTGTTTGTTTTTTTTCCGAAATAAAGGGAAATTTGATTTCAGCCAACATACATGCCTGATGTGTTTTTTTTTGGAAGTAGCAATAAGATTTCATAAATACAATGTGTAATTAATAACAAGGGACACCAACCTCCATGAGTAAAAAATAAAAATAATATGTTGTTCTGAGAAATTGACACACCAAAAAATGCACAACAAATTTAAAGACAAAAACAAAAAAAATTTGTAATTTGGGAGGTCGGCCTTGAAGAATTAAACAAATTATTCCTAAGATCACAAGAAAGAAGAAAGACATCCGTTTGTCAGAACTCAGGAGAAAGATCTGCTGCCAAAATGACATTTTAAAGACCGTTCTAAAGCAACAAAACATGCGCTGCATTAAACGAAGCAATAACTTGCAGAATGACGAATGTGCTCTCTCCATTAGGAACGCTAATTTTACCAGAACGAGCGCTCCCGTCTCCTAATTCAGTCTGAGCATGCGTGGGTATTTTAACCGATGGACTTGCCCATAGACGATCGGAAATTCCCATCGGTTTTTTATCCACCAGAAAAATTTAAAACAAGTTCTATTTTTTCCAACCGATGGAAAAAAGACCGATGGGTACCATACACGATCGGTTGGTCTGATGAAAACCATCCATCGGATGGTTTTCATCAGTCAAACCGATCGTGTGTACGGGGCTTTTAGAGTAAGTGTAAGAAAACGACAACATGGTTCACTAAAGAGGCAAGTAGAATAATAAAGGAGAAATAAATCAGCATACAGGAGATTCTAGGAAACAGGAAGTATAGCTGAAAGGCAAGTGTATAGGAATAGACAAAAGGAGACCAACATTATCAGTGCTGCCAAAGCAGAAAAATGGCTAAATCTATTAAGAAAAGGGGACAAAACCTTTTTTTTGGTACATCAGTGATTAAAGGAAAAAAAAAACCAATGGGATCACAAAAATGAAAGCACTTATGTTGAGGGAGACCTGGATGTAGCAAACCATTTAAACTCTGCCAGGTCTGCATTGATGTCATGATTTCTACAATGTTGTCTGATGATTTTTATCTTCAATAAAGTCTTCACATTTGCTTCAAACCTGTGAGTGCAGTCAAAGCTTTTCCTGTTCCAGTGGCTCCTATCCAGATTGCGGACTGGACCTGCACCGTGAGGTTGAAGCGTGGGAGTGCGCTCACCTGGAGCGACTTGGCTTTGCTTTCTACCAGCAAATCATTGAACCCTGTGTTGGAGCACTGTTCTGGGAAGACGTCATATGACAATCAAATCTTTGGACTTTTCCTTGAATTTTCCAAGCACCAGATTCAGGTATCAATTGGAAGGGGGGACCCGTAGCACAAGGGGTAGCTCCACGGATGGGCAAAAGCTTCTAGCCCCATGGCCTGGTCTTTCCTGTAAAGAGAAAAGAATATTGGACTTTTCGCATTCTGTTGACTTGCAAATAAGTCGACCTAAGGGTGACCCCAGACCTCTGTAACCATGAGGCAGACCTCCTGGTTCAGGCTCCATCCGCCAGCTGATTTTGAGACCCTTTAAGGTGGATCGTGGTCAGAGAAGCCACGTTGTGCTCTGCCCAAGTAAGGATCTGCACGGCCAATTACAACAGACCTCTGCTTCTTGTTCCCCCTTGCATTGTGGGCTCCCCAGTAAAACGTTTGTTATGGGGGAAGGACCAAGAGAGACCTTGTGCCAGATTGACTGGACTCCGCCACCACCAAAGGGCCCTCTTTACGCTTGAGGCAAGCTTGATTGGCACTAGCCACCCAGACTGTCACTTAGAGGTTGGTCGGAATTTGACTCACAGCAGACCAGACCTTCACTATTTTCTCCTGCGGGAGAGAAATCTTCTGAAGTACCGAATTTTTTTTTTTTTTTTTAAAGATATTTTTATTGAATTTTTTGCATCAACATACAAAAGAAAAAGTTTGGTTATTCATTGCATTGTAATATTGCAGAAATACACTTGGGTGGTCTATAAACATATTCCATTTTACATGTCTCTTGCAGTTATTAAATGTAAAAAATACAAGGAGTAGTTGATATGCACTTCTCTAGTTACAGAGTCACCAGGAGGATGTACATGGTTTAGGTGCACTCTATCTTTAGGAACATTATACAGCAGGTTATCCACTTGGCGTAAGGGTTAAAGGGCTGGCCAGCCATCTGCCCCATATTTTGTGAAAGGTTTTGGTACTTTTACTAACCTCAAACGTGAGTTTGTATAGAGGTATCGAGTCATTAATCGGTTTTAACCAAAGGGATTTTAGAGGTACCTGTGATCCTGTCCAGGACAATAGTATGGCTTTCTTTGCATAGAAATGGAGGATACGAAGAAGTCTCTTTGCATGAGTTGAAATGTGGAGATCCCCAAAAATGCCTAGGAGGCAGTTTTTGGGGTGGAGAATGTTTGGGAAGCCTATTGTCGATGAAATGAAAGACCCTATTCTCTATCCAAAAGTTCTGAACTATTGGACAGGTCCAGAAACCATGTATAAAGTCTAATGCAAGAAAAACTTGCTAAAATACACAAACCATAAATGACTCTTCATATACGTGCAAAATTAGCAAACAGTGAAAAAATTGTGAAGGTGCAACAATCCAATTCAAAATTTACTCAGTGTAAGCAGGATATAGTATCACACAATAAAAAATAAAACAATCCAAAATTAAAATAAATGATAAAAAATATAAAATCTATAAATATACAAAGTAGTCTTATGTGCAAAAAGCAATTCCCAAGACAAGTGCAATAAAAAAAAAATAAAAAAAAAAGTCCTTCGTGCTGGAAAAACTCTGGAACACAAAGCAAGCAAAACGTCTTTAGATTGCAGTGATATCCAATGTGCAAAGTGCTTTATCCAGTGTTGGTGCCAAATATTTCCCCCAGCCTCTCACCTTAATAGGCTTAAAATAAGCCTTTCTGTGATATCCCTTTAAGACGGTCCCTGCTCTCTTTTCATTCCGATCCCACCTCCTGGTTCCAGTGCTCAAATAAACCATATACAGTGGGGCAAAAATAGGATTTTTTACTCACCGTAAAATCCTTTTCTCTGAGTCCATGGACCGACACAGCTTCTCTATTGACAAAGTGGGTATTATCCGTTAATTAGGAGTGACTAGGCAGAAAAACTTGTAAAAAGTGTTGCACCACACCTTCTACAGTACCGCCCAGGGGGCGGACCCTCTGGGTATACCCTCTCAGTCTGCATCTTCGCAGATCAGTTCGTCAAAAAGCAGTACAAACTTAAAAGGAGGGGTGGGTGCTGTGTCGGTCCATGGACTCAGAGAAAAGGATTTTACGGTGAGTAAAAAATCCTATTTACTCTTTCGTCCATGGACCGACACAGCTTCTCTATTGACAAAGTGGGACGTCCCAAAGCAGTGTCAGAGAAAAAACGAGGGGTGGTAACAGCATAAAAATAAACTTCACCCCAAACACAAAACAGCACTCCTCCAACGGAGGAGTTGCAACTCTAAACAGCCGCTTGCAAAACCTTGCGGCCAAAAGAGGCATCCGAAGATGCACCTACATAAATTTTGTAGAATTTTGTGAAAGTGTGTGCGGACGACCAAGTCGCCGCTTTACATAATTGGGAAACAGACGCTTGATGTCGGAAAGCCCAAGAGGCACCTATTGCCCTGGTCGAATGCGCCGTGACAGGAAAGGGGGGCGCCTGACCCTTTAAGGCGTAAGCCTGGATTACTATCTGTCGGATCCACCTAGAGATGGTGGCCGATGAGACTGCTTGGCCCTTCTTGGGACCAGCCACCGAAACAAACAGTGAGTCTGACTTCCGGAACAGGGAAGTAGCAGATAGGTATACTCTCAAAGCTCGGACAATGTCCAAGGAATGCAACGCCGACTCCTTAGGATTCGACGGCTGAGGACACAAGGATGGAAGTACAATGTCTTCGTTGAGATGAAAAGCCGAAACGACTTTCGGAAGAAAGGAAGGCTGCGGCCGCAGCACCACCTTATCCTTGTGGAAAATCAAATAGGGAGCCTTGCAGGACAAGGCTGCCAGCTCAGAGATTCGTCTAACTGACGTAACAGCCACCAAAAAGACCACTTTCTGAGAAAGTGTCAACAGGGGAATATCTCTAATATTCTCAAACGGTGCCTTCTGAAGCACCGAGAGGACCAGGTTCAAGTCCCACGGAGGTAACGGGGGACGGACCGGAGGGGCCACATGTCGGACCCCCTGCACAAATGTACTCACGAGAGAGTGAGTCGCCAGGGGTCGCTGAAAAAAGACAGCCAGGGCAGATATCTGTCCCTTAAATCGTACTTAGGGCAAGCCCTTGGTCCACCCCATGCTGTAAAAACAGCAGGATTCTGGAAACCAAATAGGTACGCGGATGCCATTTCATTTCCTCACACATGGAGATGTAGGCCCTCCAAGTGCGGTGATAGACCTTCCTAGAGGACGGTTTTCGAGCACTTCTCATAGTAGAGATTACTGAGTCTGACAGGCCCCGGTCTCTCAGTACCCTGTTCTCAACAGCCATGCCGTTAAAGCCAATGACTGTAAAGCAGGATGGAATATGGGACCTTGCGATAGCAGGTCCTTCCGTAGTGGTAGGGGCCAGGGGACGTCTGCTACCAGACGTACTAGATCGGTGTACCAAGGACGCTGAGGCCAATCTGGAGCGATTAGGATCATTGGAATTCCCTCTGCCTCCACTCTGCGGAGCAGAAGAGGAAGAAGCCTTAAGGGAGGGAAGGCATAGATTAGCCGATACTGACCCCACGATGCTACCAACGCGTCCGTTGCGTCCGCCCATGGGTCTCTTGACCGGGCCACAAATCTCAATACCTTCCGATTGAGTCGGGAAGCCAGAAGATCTACGTCTGGCGTGCCCCATCTTTGGCAGAGGAGTTGGAACACCTCCGGGTGTAAGGACCATTCTCCCTGGTCCAGCATCTGGCGGCTCAGGTAGTCCGCCTGCCAGTTTTCCACACCCGGAATGTACACGGCCGACAGTGCCGGTACGCTCCTCTCTGCCCACTTCAGGATGCGAGCGATCTCCGATGCTGCAGCTGAGCTTCTTGTTCCTCCCTGATGATTGACATATGCCACTGCTGTGGCGTTGTCTGACTGGATCCTGACTGGACGCCCTTGCAGCCTCTGAGACCATTTGAAGAGGCACAGCTTGATCGCCCGGATCTCCAGGACATTGATCGGCAGGAGGGCTTCCTCTGGGGTCCAGCGACCTTGCGCCGACTGGACACCCCAGACTCCCCCCCAACCTGTAAGGCTGGCGTCCGTCGTGATCACTATCCAGTAAACCGGAAGAAATGACTTCCCGGCCATTAGAGCCGGTGCTGTCAGCCACCATACCAGGGATCTCCTGACTAGGTGGCTCACTCGGATTTGATAATCCAGAGATGAAGGGCATCTGTTCCATCTGGACAGAACTTCCTTCTGTAACACTCGAGTGTGGTATTGAGCATATGGGACCGCCTCGAAGGAGGCTACCATGAGGCCCAACACTCGCATGCAAAAACGGAGTGACGACCAATTCCTGGAAGTCAGCTGCCGTACTGCAGCCCGGAGGGTCTGCAACTTCTCCACAGGGAGGAATACCTTTGCCTCTGAGGAATCCAGAATCAACCCCAGGTACACTAGGCGTTGAGTCGGCACCAATACTGACTTTTGCGTGTTTAGTATCCAACCACAGTCTCGAAGAGTCAGAGGTAAGCGTGTCCATTACCTGTCAAATTCTGAGCTTGAAGGGGCCTTCAGCAGAAGGTCGTCCAAGTAACCTGTGATAGCGATACCCCGCTGTCTTAGAAGTGCCAGAATCGGAGCGAGCACCTTGGTGAACGTCCTGGGTGCTGAGGCAAGGCCAAACGGGAGGGCCACAAACTGGTAGTGGTTATTCCCGATAGCAAATCGCAGAAACCTCTGGTGTCTGGAGTATATGGGGACATGCAGGTATGCGTCCTTGATGTCCAAGGAGGCCAGAAAGTCCCTTGGATGGAGAGCCGTGACTACAGATCGAACCGACTCCACCTGAAATCTTTGTACCTTCACAAAGCAATTGAGGGCTCTGAGATCCAAGATTGGACGAACCCCCTCCTTCTTCGGCACAATGAACAGATTTGAGTAAAAACCCTGACCCCGTTCCTGTTCTGGAACTGGAATAACTACCCCGCGTTCCAGTAGACCCTGGACCGCCCCATACAGGGCCTCCCGACGGGTCGGTAGTAGCTGGAGATTGGAGGTGATGAATCTGTCTGGTGGACAAGAGAGAAATTCTATCTTGTAGCCTGAGGAGATTACTTCGCAAACCCACCTGTCGGAGACTAGAGCAGTCCACTGAGTCGCGAATTTGCAAAGACGTCCCCCCACCCGAGAGCTGGGTGGGGGCGGACCTTCATGTGGACGCAGATTTGTCCGCAGGCTTGTTGGGTCTGCGGGACCAAGGACGCTTCTGTCCTTGGGCAGGCGCTTTATCGGCCTGGGGTCTTTTCCCTGTCGCCTTAAGGGGGCGAAAAAACCGCTTACGTGCAGTAAAGGAGGGCCCTTGCCCTTGGCGTGGTCCCTTACCCTTGCTAGTTTGGGGAAGCAAAGTGCTTTTACCTCCTGTGGCATCCTTGATGATGTCATCCAGAGAAGCCCCAAAAAGTCTGTCGCCCTTAAAAGGCAGATCCAACAGGGCTTTCTTGGAAGTCTGGTCCGCAGACCAGCCCTTTAGCCAGATCAGGCGGCGTATTGCTACTGCATAAACCGAAGCTCTTGACAGCAGGGGAATAGCATCCATGTCTGACTCGCAGACAAACTTAAGGCCCTGGACCAACTGGTCGGCCAAAGTTATCTCATTAGGAGGAGCATCTTGCTCCTTTAACCCCTGGAGTAGCAATTTTGCCCATTCAGTAAGTGTCTGAGACACTAGGGCCCCCGCCAATGCCGGGCGTACTGCCGAGCCTACCACTGAGTATTAGGTAGCGAGCGAGTGCTTCAGCCTTCTTATCCACAGGGTCCTTGAAAACAGGAGCCCCTTCTACTGGAATAGTGGTGGCTCTATTAAGTCTGGACACCGAAGGGTCCACTATAGGGGGAGAGGTCCATATCTTCAGAAAACTCTCCTCAAAGGGGTACTGTACTGCAAACCTCTTTGGGGCTGTAAAGACCCTCAGTGGGTTCTCCCATTCCTTGTATAAGAGTTTGTCAAAATAAGACACACAAGGGAACACCTTAGCAGTGCGGGCAGGTTTATGAAACCCAAAGGGGACTGGAGTATCTGCTACTTCTGCAGTCTTTTCCAACTTTAGCGTATCCCGCACTGCAGTAATAAGGTCAGATACCAAAGCCGTCTCGCGTACTGACCTGGACTTGGAGTCCTCCTCACTGTCCGATCGGTCACGGTCTGCAGTCTCTGATGCATCAGAATCTGGGCCATGAGCCGTAGCTGGACCTGGTTCTGCATCAGAAATATCCCCAGAAGATTGCAGGGGACGGGGGCGTTTATTACCCCCTGTATTCCCGTGTGCTGCTTCCACCCTGGCAGCAAACGCCTCTAGGATTGCCGTCATAGCGTTCATAGACACCTCAGGGGCACCAGCTGCTAAATCTGGTGTTTCAGGGGAGAAGACATCTGGCTCAGATGCCATGCTGACCACCCGCTGACACCCACAGGGCTCCAGGCACGATATCAATAGGCCACCCTCCTGTGCTGCAGAGAGGCTGGGTCACTCAGAGGACTCACCACCCTGGATAGGTTAGGGCTGGGCGATTTTCCCCCAAAAAAAAATCTGCGATTTTTTTATAAAAAACTCGATTTACGATTCGATTTTTTTTCTTTTTTTTATTATATTAATAAGAGTGCATCAACAAACAAAATTGCAAAGGCAAACCCTTTCTCTAACTGCAAAGTCAGTGTGCAACAAACACACAATATATTCCAGCGCTCATGGAACATACATTATTAACTATTGAAAACTCTTGAAACTCTGTGTGTGATTCCTTCTGTCCCAGCCTTGCTGCGATCCTGGCTCTGCATCCTTTTGGGTTGGAGGGCCCTCCACACGCTGGTCTGCCTGTTGTCCATCATTCAAGGTACTGTGCTCACATGGAGATCATGCCACAGGCTTTGTTTTGACTTTTTTAACCCCTCCTTGCTCCACGGATGTCACTGCAAGTTTAACAAGTTTGTCACCACTGGCAACTGGAGAGTTAAGATTCATTTGGGATTGGATCCCTCTCTTTATTGTGATTAATAAATGGACTAAGCTTTTTTATCAATTCTTCAAGAGTTTTCAATAGTTAATAATGTATGTTCCATGAGCGCTGGATTATATTGTGTGCATGTTGTGTATTTTGTACTTCTGGGTACGGATTTTTTCTTGCTGCGCTGGATCCTGTTTTTTCCCCCTTTTGGATACTTTGTACTTCCCAAAATATTTGGGATTTTTTTCTTATTATTATTATTAACATCCATTATATTTTTTTCTTTATCCACCAATTTAGCGCTTGTGACCTTTTGTTGTTTTTTGCAGTGTGCAACAAAGATTGTTAAACATCCAAATTATTAATACTGTATTTGGATTTAGCTAATAAAACAACAAAAAATCCTGAGGTTACTCTTAGTTGAATTGAACTGTGCCCGTGCCTCACTGTGCCCATGCTTCAATCACTGTGCCCGTACCTGATGCAGATTTTCATGGTATACCGATTTTACTGCTACACCGGTGGCCATTCCAGTATTCAAAAGCCGCGCCTCCCCCTCGTCTGTGATAGGCGGAACACTCAATTTCCCAGCATTCAGTGTTCCGCCTATCATGGTCATCCTCATAACACAGACGAGGATGAGAGGATGTCCGTGATAGGCTGAATACTGCCTGCTGTGAAATTGAGTGTTCCGCCTATCACAGACGACGAGGACTCGGGAGACGCGGCTTTTGAACACTGCAATGGCCGCCGTCTGTCTGCATGACACGCTGATCAGGTAGGCAGACGGCGGCTGCAGCGAGTAGATGTAATTGGGGTAACGCTGCCCAGTGCCATTCCGGATACGCCCCCTGCAGTCCTGCTACGGAAACTTTGAAGGGAAGGAAAAAAAAAAAAAAATTCTAAAAAAATCGATTTTCTTCAAAACTGAATCGATTTGAGCTCAAAACTCGATTCAAGATTAAAATCGATTTTTTTCCCAGCCCTAGGATAGGTACTGCTATGCTGCGCCTGTGATGCTGTCCCACTGCTGCTGTGTCAGTCTGCTTCTTTTATCAGCACTTCCTGTGTGAATTTTCGCGCCAGTGTAATGCACCCTAAAGGCCGTAGGCTCTCACAAAATGGTTGCCAAAAACGTCTGTATGGAAGATAATGTGGGCTCTAAGAAAATGGCCGCCGACAGAAGATAGAGGTCAAGCAGCCATAGCCCACAAAAAGATGGCCGCCGAACTGCAATATCTGCATACAGGGTGGACAAACATGGCCGCCGATCAGCTGATAGGGGCCAGTGGGTGTGGCCGAACCACAGGAAGATGGCCGCCGGGCAGTCACAAGAGGCCAAACTTGGCATGGACCACCTCAAAATGGCCGCCGACAGCATGGAGGAGGAAGGATACAAACACAGGTAAGAAAAAATGACATTTCTTTTAAATGTTAGTTACAGCCAGCCCCGCTCCAGTGGGACCCCCTAGGTGACCCCCAGCACCCAGCAACCTTTAGCTAGAAGCCCAGGGAGGAGGGAAAGGCAGGGAGAGAGGGAAGAAAGGGGCCACAACTACTTACTTGATCTCTCCAGGAATGTCCAGCTAAATCACTCAGCCGAGGCAGGGGAGTTTTACTTACC
This sequence comes from Rana muscosa, assembly GCA_029206835.1. NCBI lineage: Eukaryota > Metazoa > Chordata > Amphibia > Anura > Ranidae > Rana > Rana muscosa. Next base: position 120,050,473 of record CM055128.1, read on the forward strand.
TATCCTGAATGTATTCTGCTGGAAGACATTCCAAACAGATCATCGTCCGCGCACGGAAGGTGACTGTTGGCCAGGCATGCTGTGATTGGACCCAGAAGGGACGATCATATGTATGCCCTGGAGCATGACTCTCACCGGACAGGCTGCTGCGACTCGGCCGTAAGGTCAGCCGAAGCTGAGCGGTCCGATGCAAGCCTTGGAGCGTAAGCTCACCGGCCAGGCTGCTGCGACTCTGCCGTAAGGTCAGCCGAAGCTGAGCGGTCCGATGCAGGCCCTGGAGCGTAAGCTCACCGGCCACCCGTGGAGCGACGGGCATGTCGTGGAAAACCCAGCGCGTAGCTAGGGTCGGCACACGCTCGATGGCCGAAACTGGGGAGACTACAAGGATCGAGGATCCAGCCTGTCACCCAGTCGGCAGTTGATCGAAGATCGCAGGAAACAACAAATGTAGCAAAAAAAATAAATATATATATATATCTTTTTTCCCCGGACCAATGGGCCCGAAGGGAGCCATGTCCTACTCCTTGCTAGACAGAAAAAAACTGATCTGCGAAGATGCAGACTGAGAGGGTATACCCAGAGGGTCCGCCCCCTGGGCGGTACTGTAGAAGGTGTGGTGCAACACTTTTTACAAGTTTTTCTGCCTAGTCACTCCTAATTAACGGATAATACCCACTTTGTCAATAGAGAAGCTGTGTCGGTCCATGGACGAAAGAGTAAAAGTATTTAGTCAGCCACCAATTGAGCAAGTTCTCCCACTTAAAAAGATGAGAGGCCTGTAATTGTCATCACAGGTATACCTCAACTTTGAGAGACAAAATGTGAAAAAAAAAACCCAGACAATCTTATTGTCTGATTTGGAAAGAATTTATTTGCAAATTATGGTGGAAAATAAGTATTTGGTCAATATCAAAAGTTCATCTCAATACTTTATTAGATTACCTTGTTTGGCAATGACAGAGGTCAAACATTTTTTGTAAGTCTTCACAAGGTTGTCACACACTGTTGCTGGTATGTTGGCCCATTCCTCCATGCAGATCTCCTCTAGAGCAGTGATGTTTTGGGGCTGTCGCTGGGCAACACGGACTTTCAACTCCCTCCAAAGGTTTTCTATGGGGTTGAGATCTGGAGACTGGCTAGGCTACTCCAGGACCTTGAAATGCTTCTTACGAAGCCACTCTTTTGTTGCCCGGGCGGTGTGTTTGGGATCATTGTCATGCTGAAAGACCCAGCCATGTTTCATCTTCAATGCCCTTGCTGATAGGAGGAGGTTTGCACTCAAAATCAAACGATACATGGCCCCATTCATTCTTTCATGTACACGGATCAGTCGTCCTGTTCCCTTTGCAGAGAAACAGCCCCAAAGCATGATGTTGCCACCCCCATGCTTCACAGTAGGTATGGTGTTCTTTGGTTGCAACTCAGCATTCTCTCTCCTCCAAACACGACGAGTTGTGTTTCTAACAAACAGTTCTACTTTGGTTTCATCTGACCATATGACATTCTCCCAATCCTCTTCTGGATCATCCAAATGCTCTCTAGCAAACCTCAGACGGGCCCGGACATGTACTGGTTAAAGCAGGGGGACACGTCTGGCACTGCAGGATCTGAGTCCCTGGCGGCGTAGTGTGTTACTGATGGTAGCCTTTGTTATGTTGGTCCCAGCTCTCTGCAGGTCATTCACTAGGTCCCCCCGTGTGGTTCTGGGATTTTTGCTCACCGTTCTTGTGATCATTTTGACCCCACGGGGTGAGATCTTGCGTGGAGCCCCAGATCGAGGGAGATTATTAGTGGTCTTGTATGTCTTCCATTTTCTAATTATTGCTCCCACAGTTGATTTCTTCACACCAAGCTGCTTGCCTATTGCAGATTCAGTCTTCCCAGCCTGGTGCAGGTCTACAATTTTGTTTCTGGTGTCCTTCGACAGCTCTTTGGTCTTCACCATAGTGGAGTTTGGAGTGTGACTGTTTAAGGTTGTGGACAGGTGTCTTTTAAACTGATAACAAGTTCAAACAGGTGACATTAATACAGGAAATGAGTGGAGGACAGAGGAGCCTCTTAAAGAAGAAGATACAGGTATGTGAGAGCCATAAATCTTGCTTGTTTGTAGGTGACCAAATACTTATTTTCCACCATAATTTGCAAATAAATTCTTTAAAAAATCAGACAATGGGATTGTCTGGATTTGTTTCCACATTTTGTCTCTCATAGTTGAGGTATACCCATGATGACAATTACAGGCCTCTCTCATATTTTTAAGTGGGAGAACTTGCACAATTGGTGGCTGACTAAATACTTTTTGGCGAAAAAGTGAGAACTGTCCTGTGGCCATGCCACCAACTGGTACAGGGGTGTTGTGGTGTCTGGCTCGGCTCCCGAACAACACAACAGGAGGGAGAAGAAAAGTGCTTCAGCATTAAAGTGGTCCAATTTCAGGATAGTTGGCATTTGTAAGTGGAAGGATATATGAGTGACGATGTACCGTCTGCAGCATAGGGAGCTTGACCACGAGGCGTGTAAAGAGGTTCAATCTGGACAGGCTTGAACCATTAGGATATCAGTTCTGGAAACATCCGGAGAAGGAGCAACATGCATCCTGAGGATCATAGACAACATTTAATGGCAAAGCAAGTGAGCCCTCCATCTGCCCATGGAGGTAAGCGGTAATGAAACTGGCATGTGGTAACATAGAAGTATGTGCAGGGAACTCGGTCACCTGTTTTAAACAGCCCTGAGCCTTGGTACAGTTCCATAACTGTCATTTAGCCACGCCATGGCTTCCTTAGGGTTGGTGTAGAAGTGAGCTTTGCCATCATGGATAACACGCAGCTTAGCGGGGAAAAGCATGGCGTAGGAGAGACCCTCAGCACGCAGGCGGGCCTTCACCGCCGCATAGGAGATGCGTTGTCGTTGGACATCTGCCGAAAAGTCAGGGTAAACAGAAATGGTATTGCCATTGTATTTCAGGGGGACTTTCTCTCTGGCAAGACATAAAATGGCAACTCTATCTTGATGGTAAAGGATCCGTGCAATTATGGAACGTGGGGGAGCTCCTGAAGGGGGAGGGGCGAAGTGGGGTACGGTGTGCACGTTCAATAACATAAGAAAAGGAGGGTGCATCTGTCCCAAAAATGTCCCTCAGCCAGTTATACAGGAATTTTTGGGTGGGAGCCCTCTTTGTGTTCCGGGAACCCCACAAATCGGAGATTGTTCCTGCGCAAACGATTTTCCAAATCGTGGAAGATATCATGGCAGATAAGGGGTGTACAACATCCTCCAAGGAGCTGACGTCTTCAGTGGCCCCTGTTCTATCTCTCAAGTTTTGCACAGCTTCAATAGGGAAAAGTCCATGCGAATGGATGCAATCTGTGTAAGGGAGGCCTTGCAGTCCTGTATAGCTAGCATTATAGTGGCTAGTGTAGGCTCAGCAGAGGGGGAACCTGGGACCTGGCTGTCCTCACTATCCAGAGGGGAGTCCTGGAGTTGCAGGGGGTCAGGCTGTGTATGGAATAGGGCCGGGGCAGAGTCACTCACTAGGGCTGCAGGCTGTCTGAGTAGCTGAGGTGGATGGCTGCATCGTGCCATGCTGTGCTGCCTGTGGCTCGGCGCCATCTTGCCATGTGAAACAGGCTAGCTGTCCCGCCGTGGATGTAGGCGCGGGTGGCCTGTATTTCACCACGGACGCCAGCCTGAAGTGTTCCCACAGCTGTGGGGAGTAGTTTGGTGCCGGTCCGGAGTAGAATGGACCCAGGATTGCTTCAGGATACTGTTTGTGAGCCAGAGCTGTGTCTCTACACGTCTGCTCGCTCCACCATCAAGCCACGCCCCCCCGAAGTACCAAATTTATAGTGTATCCCAAGAAACAAACCTCCTTCACCGGAATCAAGTTGGATTTCTCCAGATTTAGGAGCCACCCTTGGCCCTTGAGGTGGACCTGGGTTTCTTGTAGGTTTGTTAACACCGGTCTCCTAGAGTCTGCAGACAGCAGCAGGTCATCCAGATAGGGCACAATAAAGATCTCCTTCAGCCTCAATGGTTCCAGTGCTTCTTCTGTCACTTTCGTGAATACCCTGGGGGAAGAGGACAGCTTTGAAGGGTAGAGCTCTGAACTGGAGACGCCACACGGACAGCAAAAGAGAATTTTGAAGACGACTGGGCTATTGAAACATGCAGATAAGCGTCCCTCAGGTCTAGAGATGCCATGAAGCACTCTGGGGACAATAACTTTTTTAACGAATATATTGTGTCCATCCAAAAGTGGTTGTACCGGATCGATTTGTTCAGAATCTTTAGGTTTAGAATCAGACGATACTTCCCAGAGGGTTCCCTAAACAGAAAAATGTGTGAGTAAAACCCGTGGCCCTCCTGTTCCTTGGGGACTTGAACTAGGACTTCCTGCTTTATCAGATCCTCTAAGAGGGACGTCATTGCGGGAGCCTTTTCTTTGTCCCTTGGAAGACTGGTGACGAAAAATCTGCTTGGAGGGGTTTCAGAGAACTCCAGGTTGTAACCCTGGGCGATGATGTTCCTGAAGAAAGGGTTTGAGGTTAGCTTCTCCCACTGTGGAAGGAAGAAGGATAACCTTCCCCTCACCAGGAGGAGGCTGTCATTTGTTTTTGGCGGACTGATCCGTGGGCCTGAGGAGCAACCCTCCTCTTCCCTTGCCCCTCTGGGAGGACAACCTATTCTTCTGGTCCTGGTCTCTGGGACTGTGGAAAAGCACAAACATTTTTCTTAAGAGGATGTTTCTTCTTGGAGAGACAGGCTTTCTTCTTATCAGCTGTTCTGTCCAGCATGGTTTCCAGGTCTGGATCAAAAAGTAAGTTGCAAGAAAAGGTATTCCACATAACTTGACCTTGGATGCCGAGTCACCAGACTACGTTTTAAACCAGGCGGCACGTCTGGCCGAGTTGACCAACGCTGAGGATCTTGAAGATATTTAATTTGATTCTGCAGAAGCATCTGCCATATACTATACCACTTTTAAGGGCACTGGGAAGGACTCTAGCTGATCTTTCCTAGAAGTCCTGGATTCCACATGACCTTTTAACTGCTCCAACCAGCATTCCAAATTTCTGGCAACCACTGTGGATGCCATAGCGGGCTTGAGCCTGGACAAGGTGGAGTCCCACGCTTTTTTATGGAGAGAATCCACCCTTTTGTCCATTGCATCTTTCAATACATCCATATCCTCGAACGCCAGATCTGCATGACGAGAAACCTGTGAAGAAGCTGCATCCACCCAGGGCCTTTTATTCCAAACATGGGCCTTATCCTCTTCGAAAAGGGAACCTTCTAATAAGGGTTTTAGAGAAGAAAGGACCACTCTCCAGATCTTTCTGTCTATTGCTTCTAAGGATAACTAATATCTGGATGTTCTACTGACATCCTCTTTATCTTCTTCATCTGAATCCTTGAGGGAAGGTAGAGTACTTGCCCCCTCTTCCTCCGGGTCACTTACCCCCGCAGACCTTAAGGTGGACGCCAGGGAGATGGATAGTGTGCTTTGCTGGGAATTTGTTGGGGTTGCTGGAATTTTGACTAACAGGAGCGGACAGAGCTCAAAGTGTCCGTTAACTTTTTAACGGAAGAAAATAAATCTTTGGTGAAGATTCCTCCTTAACAAGGTCTGATATGCAGGATTTGCACAGAGGTTTTGGCCATTTTTTTGCAGGAAGGACACTACCTTTGAACTGGGGGAGGGCCTTTAGACTTAACTGTGGCTTTAACCTAAAGACAAACACAAAATACCAAACTAGTCACAAGCTAACCCTAACCAGTTAGGAGACTACACAACACTGTGCAAACCAAATAACCTACACCTCAGAGAAAGACCACCAAAAAAGTGACAAAACAGAAACAGTAACCAGAGCACCTATCCAGGTGTGAAGCTGAGAGCAATCACCTTAGTCTTTCAAGCAGCAGGCTCCCCCAAACACTCAGGGGGAAGGGCAGCCATACCAAAACGCAAAGAGCCCAAAAGGAGAAGATAGGGGTACCACTGTACCCTTCTTACCTGGGCCTGACTGGTGCTTGCGGTGGCTGCTTCCGCCGATGCAGCTGACATCCCCACCATCTTGTGCAGAATGCACAAAATACTGCCGCTTTAAAAAAGCCTCCCGGCGTCCCCACACTCTGGGGACCGTAAGCACCACCATCTTGACCCGCCCCCTGACCCTTGCTTCGGAACACCCCCCAATGTGCCCCCTGGAGAGAGTGACACCTCCCTCAATTGGTTCCCTGCAGCGCTTCCACCATGGCAGAGGAAACACAATTACTGAAGGCATGGTGAAAGATTTAAAAGGTCTGCAGGGTTAGCTGGGAAAAATAGGTGGAGCTGCTGTCTCTCCAGGTGCTGTCCTGAAAGGTGATTGGGGAAAAATTATAAAAATTTCACATGGGTACTGTGTTGTCATTCAAATTGTCACAGCACTGAAAGCTGACAACTGGCCTGGGCAGGAAGGGTGTAAAAGTGCCAAGTATTAAAGTGGTTAAACCGTTAAACCATTACTTCTTTTCAGGCTTTTCATAAATAAATTGCAATAACAATAACAATTTATGAGATCATATTGGTTCTAGTGATGACTGTTCATTTTCAGGATTTCTGGAGACAAATTTTGCAAAGGAACCGGCTTGGTAAAAGCTAAAATCACAGACAAAAAAATGTTATGCCCAGAGCAGGTCTATAGGTGTGATGTCAGAAACAGTCCACCGCACAAAACTGCTAGGCCATGGGGGGCAGGAGCCACAAGGACCAATCTTGTGTAGTAAGTATATGTCTGTTCTCCAATCCCCTAGCCAAAACCAAGCTGGTAACTCCGATGGTATTCATCCCAAAATTGTAAGAGAATTTTGAGGTATAGTAGTTGGACCATTAACTGAGCTTTTTAATCAATGTCTTTTGATAGGAGAAATCCCTTATGACGGGTGGATAGCCAATTTTTTTCATATCCACAAGAAGGGTAGCAAGGTAGATGCTGGCAATTCTAGGTAAGTGAAAAGTTCTGTTCTAGTCAAGTTAATGGAATCAATCCTAAAAAGAATCATTACTTAAAAACACACAAGCTGCTGGACCCAAAGCAGCATGGCTTTACTGAGTGCAGATCATGTCAGACTAATCTGACTGAATTTTTTGACTATATCACTGCTTTGAAACAGGGTGGTGCTGTGGACATAGCATATCTTGATTTCAGCAAGGCATTTGAGACAGTGCCACATAATGATATATAAACAAACAAAAAAAGTTGTACAAGCTAGGACTTAACCCGTGGGTGGTCCATTGGATACATTAGTTGGCTAAAGGTTGGATGCCAGATTGTGGTTGTAAATGGGGTTAATTTAAAACAGAGACCAGTCACTAGTGGCGTACCACAAGGTTCTGTCAAGTGCCTCACCAAAATGACATCCTCCTTCACCGGGCATTCGTGTGTGGTGTCATTTACAGGCAGCTTCAGCTGTTTAGGCTTTGAGCCACAACATTCTGCATAGGTGAATAGAGAAATATAGCCATTCTAAAAATATATGTTTCATTACTTGTTCTAAGATAACCACACAAAAGAGCAGAACAAGTTACTACTGTAACTGCTCAGTTAATGCATGGTCCTGGAATACAGGATTGTGTTGGTTGCTCATTGTTCTAGTCCAGATAGCTGCTGTTTGACAGAAGGAAATTGCAGCCAAAGCTGGTTGCAGAGCTGGACCTGCAAGTGTAAAGAGAGCCTTTAAGAGTGTCTTAAACTTCCTATCTCTAGAATCTTTGATATGAAGGGGGTGTCTTTAATTGGTACAGCGGGATGTTTTTTGTAAGATGGCAGGATGAACTACTAGGATATACATCTTATTAGCAAACTCTTTTTCCACTGGATAAAGTCCGGCAATCATTTTTGGAGGAGTGAAAATATTCTCTGGTTTGACCCAATCATCATAAATTGCCCATTCTATTTATTCGTGAACATATATATATATTCATTTTAAATTTAGCATGGCAAGAAGGAAGAGAATAAAGCGCTACAATGCACAGGTTCTTGCTAACAGCAGAAGTGAGCATATGCAAATTGACAAACATATTGCATGAAACTGCAACTTCAGGTACAGAGTAAGGTGCACTTCCACAATTATAATACAAAATGGTGATAACTATTCATACCATAAAGTGCTAGGGCAAACAACAAAGTTAATGAATAAATAAGTCACAATTTCCTCAAATCAATAAATCATGTGACAATTTGGGGGTTGTTTAACCCGAATGTAGCGCCTACCAGAGAGTTCAGTCCATGCCAGGTATGCCTTTTCAGGGCTTTTTTTCCCACTTTTATTAGAAACGGAAAGAAAGTTCACAGCAATCAGCTTCCCTCACAGGGGTTCCCACCATCAATGCAAAAATAGGATTTTTTGTACTCACCGTAAAATCCTTTTCTCTGTCGTCTTGACAGTTGGGTTATGTTCCTGTTCATAGGAGAGGACTAGTCAGACATGTTAGATATTTCAATACATGTTACTTTAACAGAGGTAAACAGCCCCGCCCAGGGGGCGGTCCCTCCAGACATAACCCTCCACCCTGCAGCATGCAGCCTCAGTTCGTAACAAGCAGTACAAACCTAAAAAGGAGGGGTGGGTGCTGTGTCCGTCCATGGACGACAGAGAAAAGGATTTTACGGTGAGTACAAAAAATCATATTTTCTCTTTTCGTCCATGGACGGACACAGCCTTCTTAAGTCTTGACAGTTGGGACGTCCCAAAGCAGTGTCAAAAACGAGGGGTAGGAACAGTAATCAAAAAACCAATTTCACCCCAAGCAAGCAGAGCTCCTCAACGGAGGAGTTGCAACCTTAAACAGTCGCCTGCAAAACCTTGCAACCGAAGGAAGCATCTGAAGATGCACTCGCATCATTCTCAAAAATTTTTGGAGAAAGTGTGCACGGACGATCAAGTCGCCGCCTTGCACACCTGTGAGAGAGAGAGAGACGCTTGATGTCGGAAAGCCCAGGAAGCACCAATTGCCCTGGTTGGGAGTGCCGTGACCGGAAAGGATCAACCTAGAAAATGGTGGTCGACGAGACCGCCAGGCCTTTTTGTGGACCAGACACCAACACAAACAGCGAGCCAGACTTTTGAAATGAAGCCGTAGCAGACAGGTACACCCGCAAGGCACGTACCACATCTAAAGTGTTAAGCGCAGACTCTCTGGGATGAGATGACCGAGGACACAAGGATGGAAGTACAATGTCCTCATTCAGGAGGAAAGCTGAAACCACCTTTGGAAGAAACAAAGGTCGCGGGCGTAGTACCGCTTTATCCTTATGGAGGATCAAATATGGGGACTTGCAAGGCAAGGCCGCCAATTCAGAAACCCTTCTGACAGAAGTAATGGCCACTAGAAAGGCCACCTTCTGAGATCACGCCAAGAGAAGAATCTCTCTGATGTTCTCAAAGGGAGGTTTCCCAAAGAACCGAGAGCACCAGGTTCAAATCCCAAGGAGGGAGAGGTGGTCTAATTGGGGAAAGCCCCAGTCGAACCTCCTGTACAAAGGTACCCACCAGAGAATGGGATGCCAAAGGCCATTGAAAGAAAACAGCCAAGGCTAAACTGAACCTTAGTGGTGCTTAAAACAAGCTTTTGATCCACTCCATGCTGCAAAAAACAGCAGGACACCGGAAACCGAAAACGTCCGTGGACGGCACTCCATCTCTGCGCACAAGGAGATGTAGGCCTTCCAAGTGCGATGGTAGATCTTCCATGAGGAAGATTTTTGTGCCCTCAGCCTGGTCGAGATGACCGAATCCGAAAAACCTCGGTCCCTTAGTACCTGGTTGTCAATAGCCATGCCATAAGGCAGGATGAAGTATGGGACCTTGAGACAGAAGGTCCTCCCATATTGGCAGTCGCCAGTGTGTTCGCCACCTGGCGTACGAAGTCGGCGTACCAAGGACAATCTAGAACAATTAGAATCACCAGGATCCCCTCGATCTGCACATTGAGGAGCAGACGAGGAAGCAACATTAGTGGGGGATAGGCATAAATTAGCCGATACTGACCCCACGGGGCCACCAACACGTCTGACGCGTCTGCCCAGGGATCTCTGGACCTGGCCACGAATCTCGACATCATGCGATTGAGTCAAGAAGCCAGGAGGTCCACGACCGACGTCCACCTCCGGCAAAAGGAGTAGACACCCCTCCCGGATGAAAAAAGGGTAGAGAAAAAGGAAGCGCCACCTAAGTGCAGTATTAAAAGATTCTTTTAATGACACAAATATCAATCACACTTACAGGAAAGGAAGGCTCATCTGTAAAGATCCTGTAGTCCTCGTCCCGGGTCCATGGGCTGCACAGATGTAGAAGATGCAGAGTAGGAAACAGGAAATATAAAGGCTCATCTGTGTGTCAGTGGTCCGTAGGGAAGCCTCAGATCCGGATCCGTTTTTCTATGCAGAGATGGAAAGCTGCAGTCGTTGTTGTTGCAGATACTGTGGCCATCAGGAAGAAGCTGGGGCTGAGGTCACGGGTCACGGGATCACTTCCGGGGTAGGACTCCACAGTGCGAGAAGGGTTGGATAGGCAGGCTACGCGCTCTGAGCCACTGCTCCTCCTATTGGCCTGATAGGAATTTGAAAGGACTGGTGCTTTTAAGCCTGTGCTGGAGCCGTGGGACTACAGGTCCCAGCGTGGACCAAAAAGCAGCAAGAGACTAACTAAATAAATAAAAAGGGCTACACAGCACCTGGTATTCCCAGGCGGTCTCTCATCCAGATACTAACCAGGCCCGACCCTGCTTAGCTTCCCAGATCAGACGAGATCGGGCGCTTTCAGGGTAATATGGCCATAGGCAATAAATATTAATATGCATCTATTATTTATTATTATCATCAAATATTTATACATATGTTTATATATATATTTATATATATTTTTATATATGTATGTGTGTTCGTATGGACATACACATATTTACGAGTGGCGAATCATCCAGAACTCTTTATGTCCCCCATCTCTTCTCCCTATGGAGACTTTTTGTCTGATCTGCTACCATGGTTAGTACTAGCTGCAAAATCGTGACTATGGTTATAGTATTTCCTCACACATTTTGGCCCATTTCCAATATTATATTTTGCTGCTATTTTACTATATTGACATTTTATGCCACTTAGTTTCCCTCTTATGTGTGTTGTAAACTCTTTTGAATAGGCTTCCTATAATATTGGCTCACTGCTTTATGTAAGCATACTGTTCCTATTGTGTCCTCTATAATAGTCTAATGATGGTGTTTTTAAACTATAAAGCCCCGTACACACGATCAGATTTCCTATGGATTCTAGTCCGATGGATTTGTCCATCGGATATCCGATGAAACTGTTTTCCATCAGTCTTGCCCACACACCATCAGTCAAAAAACCGACCGTTCCAAACGCTGTGACGTAAAACACTCCGATGAGCCGAGAAAAATGAAGTTTAATGCTTCCTAGCATGCGTCGACTTGATTCTGAGCATGCGTGGGTTTTTGATCCGATGGACTTGCCCATAGACGATCTGAGTTTTCGATCGTTTTTTTATCCAGCGGAATTTTTTTTAAAACCGATGGAAAAAAGACCGATGGGTCCCATACACGATCGGTTTGTCTGATGAAAAGAATCCATCGGACGAAAATCCATAGGATATCCGATCGTGTGTACAGGGCTTAATAGTCTAATGATGGTGTTTTTAAACTTTTTTTTATATATTTTAAACATATATTTTATACATACGTGTAGTCCTTTTATATCCCAGTGTTTTTACTAATATGCCCCTTCATATTATTGTACTTAGTTTATATTCCTTGTCAGTCCACTTATTTATTGCCTATGGCCATATTACCCTGAAAGCGCCCGATCTCGTCTGATCTGGGAAGCTAAGCAGGGTTGGGCCTGGTTAGTACCTAGATGGGAGACTGCCTGGGATTATCAGATGCTGTAGCCCTTTTTTTAAAATTGAGTTAGTCTCTTGCTGCTTTTTGGTCCACGCTGGGACCTGTAGTCCCACGGCTCCAGCACAGGCTTAAAAGCACCAGTCCTTTCAGCTTCCTATCAGGCCAATAGAAGGAGCAGTGGCTCTGAGTGCGTAGCCTGCCTATCCAACCCTTCTCACTCTGTGGAGTCCTCCCCCGGAAGTGATCCCGTGACCTCAGCCCCAGCTTCTTCCTGATGGCCACAGGTTCTGCTCCAGGCTGAGCAGCAACAACGCCTGCAGCTTTCCATTTCTGCCTAGAAAAACAGATCCGGATCTGAGGCTTCCCTACGGACCACTGACACACAGATGAGCCTTTGTATTTCCTGTTTCCTACTCTGCATCTGTGCAGCCCATGGACCCGGGGCGAGGACTACAGGATCTTTACAGATGAGGCTTCCTTTCCTGTAAGTGTGATTGATATTTGTGTCATTAAAAGAATATTTTAATACTGCACTTAGGTGGCGCTTCCTTTTTCTCTACCCTTTTTTGTCTACCACAGAGTCAGCTCTCTGAGGACAGAAGCCGCCATCCACAAGCCATATTATCTGCCTTTTAACCCTTGAACTGCCTGTTACCATTATTATTTTAAACAGACTCATTGCTATATCCCCATTTACTTATGCACTTTGTGTTTGCGCTAACAGTTACCTTTTCCATTGTACCCCTCCGGATGGAATGAGCATTCCCCTTGGTTCAGCAACTGGCGATTCAAATAGTGCGCCAGTTAGAGTTCTACACCCTGAATGTAGACGGCCGACAGAGCCGGCACGCTTCTTCCCGTCTACCGCAGGATGTCCAGATGGTTGACATAAGCCACATCCGCGGCATTGTCCGACTGGATCCTGATCGGGTGCCCTTGTAGTCTCCACGACTACGAAGAGAGACATATCCTAATCGCCTGAAGTTCCAGAACATCGACCGGCAGACGGGATTTCGTCCAGAGTCCAGCGACCTTGGACCGACTGAACCCCCCAGACTCCCCCCCAGCCTGTGAGGTTGGATTGTAATCACAGTTCAATAGAAAAGAAGGAAAAAACTTCCCGACAGAAATGCCGGGAATGTCAGCCACCAAGTCAGAGAGGCCCTGACTAGGCGATTCACCTGAATCTGATGATCCAGAGACAATGGGAATGTGTTAATAGGACAGAATTTCCCCTCCAAATGTGGACCTGGGCAAACGGTACTGCCTCGAAGGAGGCCATCATGAGATCCAACTCACTGCAGCCTGGAGCATCCGCAACCTCTCTGGAGGGAGAAAACTCTTGCCTCTGATGAGCACAGAGCTAGCCCCAGGTATTCTAGGTGCTGAGTCTAAACTAGTACTGACAACTGGAGGTACATCATCCACCCGAAGTCTTGGAGAGTCTGACTGACTATAGACACGTCTTCCTCTAATTCTAACCTGGAAACAGGTGATAAAAGAAGACCATGCAAAGAACCAACGATGACAATGCCGCGCTGACTCAGCAAGGCTAGAATTGGGGCGAGCACCCTGGTGAAACTCTTGGTGCTACCACTAGGTCAAAAGGGAGAGTCATAAATTAATAGTGGTTCCCCTTGACCGCTAAACGCAGGAACCTCTGGTGCCTGTCGCATATGGGGACCCAGCACGCGTCCCTGAAGTCCAGAGACGTCAGAAGGTCCCCTGGATGGAGCGAACCGATTCCATCCTGAATTTCCGAATCCCCAACAAGTCTTGAACTGCCCCATCAGGGAAGTCCGACGAGACGGTAGGGCAAAGAAACCATTCGGTGAATAAGAAAGAAAACATTGATCTTGTATGAAGAGACCACTTCGCAAACTTCGTGGCTGGAAAAACCGGAAGGCTACACAAAGGCATTAAGGGCCTTGAGGCCTAAGATTGGACGACTCTGTCCTCTTCTGGGACCATGAATAGATTTGAGTAGAATCCCTGAAACCTGTCCTGCGTCGGTATGGGTTTGACAACCCTCAAAATCACCGCAATATATTGGTAAAGGAAGCCTCTACTCCTAGCCTTTGAAAGGCAAATTTGTCAGAGCTTCCATAGAAACTCTGTCAGCAGACCAGTATATCAGCCCCCTCAGGTGGCACACCTGCTGGTCGGCCAGTGTCACAACTTTTACAGGAAACAGAAGCTCCTCCCCTGTCTGGTTACAAAAGTTATGCCCATTCAGTGAGTGTCAGAGACACCAGAGACGCAGCCACTAACGGGCGCAACACTGACCTCAGCGTGGCGAACACGGTCCGAGCCACTGCTCCTGATCACCTCCTAAAGGCAGGTGTCCCCCTATCGGGATAGTGGTACCCCTGATACCAGGGGGTTAACTTCATCGGAAAAAACTTATATCTTTTTTAAAAATGCTCTACAAAGCAAAACGGACCGTTGTGCACTGAGGGACCAAAAAGGACCTCTGCGGCAATCCCCAGTCCTTAAAAACCTATATAGCGGGTCGATCAACGCGACCTCAAAAAAAAAGAACTGACACCTCAGTGGATGTTCCAGCAGCTACTACATTGATAAGTGCTGATTGTACAAACACATCGTTTATACTGTGCATTGCATCAAAGCGCGCAATTGGAGCGTAGGAGGAAACCGGAGTACCCAGAGGAAACCCACGCAGACACAGAGTATAGCACATACAGGGGCATTTGAAGGAATTTGGGGACCCCAAACAACAATTCAATTTTAAAGTTGAGAAGGGGGGGGGGTCACCAGGACACTTGTTGTTGAGCGGGGGGGGGGGGTCGACATTGTATTACAGTGGAAGTGTGGTGGGGGTGAATGTCTTACCTCCTCCACCCGTGCTGCCTCCTCAAGTCCTCTGGCTGTGCTGCCCTCTGCTGGGGCCCCAGGACAAGTCGATGCTCCAAGCAGCTGCTTGGTTTGCCTGTCCTGTTCCGACGGCCCTGAGTACATACACATACCGTGTATGTATTTTAGTATGTGTGAATAAACCTATTGAACATGCTTATGCTGTGCAAAGCGCCAAAGGCGCGCACACCATTGGGGGAGTGGGAGGAAACCAGAGTACTTGGAGGAAACCCACGCAGACTGCATACACATACTGTGTAGGTATTTTAGTATGTGTGAATAAACCTATTGAACATGTTTATGCTGTGCAAAGCGCCTAAGGCGCGCACACCATTGGGAAGTGGGAGGAAACCAGAGTACCCAGAGGAAACCCACGCAGACTGCATACACATACCGTGTAGGTATTTTAGTATGTGTGAATAAACATATTGAACATGTTTATGCTGCGCATAGCGCCGAAGGCACGCATACCATTGGAGCGTGGGAGGAAACCGGAGTACCCGGAGGAAACCCATGCAGACACAGAGAGTAATAATACATACATATACTGTGAATGTATTTAGTGTCGTGTATAAACATATTGTGTATGTCTATACTGTGTATGGCGCCGAAGGCACACATGTCATTGGAGCGTGGGAGGAAACCCACGCAGACACAGAGAGCAAGAATACATACATACACTGTGAATGTATCCAGTGTTGTGTATAAACATATTGGGTATGTTTAAACTATTTTATCTTCTCTGTATCATTCCAATCTGAGTATATGTGCTGCCGAAGCAAGCACCAAACTGCAGATAAAAAAGCAACCTCTGACATCTCAGACCGGTGGTCCTGTCAGAGTCAGAGCATTCCCCAGGATATGGCGGGAAACCACAGGTGCAGGGGCTCTGCTCTTGCCTCTCAGATACTGACTCCACGTTACACAGAAAGCTCTCAGGGACTAGACAAAATTAATGAATAAAGTCCCCCCCACCATGCTGCACCGACCGGGGGGGTCACCCAGGGGACTCACTAGCCCAGAATGAGACTGCTCAGTGCCACTGCCCGCCTCTATACACTAAGACTGTGTATCACTGTATTATCCATGCTGCTCTAGAAGCAGTGTGTGAGGAAACAGTGAGGAAGCTGTGAAGAGAATCGTGCTGCGCCATCCAGGAGCCAGCACTAGAGGCCAAGCCTCCACCAAAGATGGCCGCCGGACACCTCAGGGAGAAGGAAAGGGCGCGACCACAAGAAAATGGCCGCCCGCAATAACAACTGCGCCATAGCGCAGCCACGGCAAGATGGCCGCCAATGGGCAAATGAATATAAAATACACTCCGAATATGGCGGCAGCACCGCCAAAATGGCGCTCGAGCACCGCGATGTGGACGAGAAGGCCCAGCATGGCTACCCCGGAGCAGAGTATCCCCCCACAGAGAAAAGGGCCCTGACACCCCCGGACCCCCACCAGGACCTGGAGTCCCTACAGGTACGCCCCATTCGCAGCCAGCCCTGTTAGGACAGAGGGAGTAAAAGTGACAGAGATCAGGGAAAGGGAGGACAGGAGAATTCCCTATTCCTAGGAACACCCAGCTGTTCCCACCTGCCGAAGCAGGAGGAACTGTACTTACCCGTCCTAACGAGGACCTGCTGGTGCGTTCCTGAAAGGCCTACCACCGAGCAGTACGAAGTAGCAGTCCGCCCGGTCCACTATTGGGTGAGACAGCAAACAGCCCAGTCATATGTGGACCCCAGAGCACAAGCTTACCGGCCACCCCTGGAGCCATGGGGTATGTCGTGACAGACCCAACACCTATTTGCAAGGGACTGTACATGCTCGCTGGCCGGACTGGGAAGACTACAAGGATCTATATATCCAGCCCGTCGACTGTTGATAGAAGAATCACAAAATAAAATAAATTTAAATAAAATAAAAATTTTCCTCAGGACTCTGGGCCCAAAGGGAGCCACGTCCATCTCCTCTGCTAGGCAGAACAAAACTGAGGCTGAATGCTGCAGGGCGGAGGGTTAGGTCTGGAGGGACCGACCCCTCGGCGGGGCTGTTCAACTCTGTTAAAGTAACATGTATTGAAATATCTAACATGTCTGCCTAGTCCTCTCCTATGAACAGGAACATAACCCAACTGTCAAGACTTAAGAAGGCTGTGTCCGTCCAAGGACGAAATGAGAAATTATTAACATTCAGCCTCCTGGCTCTTTTTAACAGCACTATTGTTCAGGCCATATGCCTCGGTCCACTTGCCCATCTAACACAACATCCCAGTGCTTATGCACAAATGCTGTACCTCTTTGTCTCTCTAACGCTCGGGCCTATGTCTGTCATGTCCCAGACAACACTCTGCTCCCTTACACACACAAACCCTTTTACAAAACCTGGCCCAGACTGCGTTTTAACAATGTGACAGAATAGCGCAATTTCACAATCAATAAAATTAAAATTTCTTTAAGAAATGCTGAATCAATAAAGTGCTCATACCATTAAAAGTTCATCATGATACCTCTTGCATTGCTTAACCACTTCCATACAGGGCTTTTTATACCACTTCAATACCGGGCCTATTCTGGCACTTCTCTCCTACATGTACAAATCATCATTCTTTTGCTAGAAAATTAATGTAAACATCCCTTGTAATAGGAATGTGTGTGACAGGTCCTCTTTATGGAGAGATGCGGGGTCAATAAGACCCCACATCTCTCCTCCAGGCTGGAAAGCATGAGATTAGTGAAATTTTTTTCACGATCTCATACTTACAGCCGCAATGGCGGCTTTGTTTACATTTGAGGACCCGGGCGTGACGTCATCACATCGCGCCCGGGCCTCCGACGATCATAGAGATGGCTGGTGACCATCTGGTCACCAGTCATCTCTATGCTCATCACGTGACCCACCAACGGCGCCGACGATTCTCTCCGGCTCCCCGATCGCACGGGAGAGCCCGGAGAAGCACCGGATGGCGGCGGGAGGGGGGGATGTCCCCTCCCACTGCCTATAAGAACGATCAAGCGGTGGAACCGCCGCTATGATCGTTCTTATTGTGCGCAGGATCGCCGCCTGAAAAAAAGGATATCTGAATGATGCCTCTAGCTGCAGGCATCATTCAGATATCCCCCCTCAAACCAAGGACGTCATATGACGTCCACCCGGAGGGAGAGAGGGTTCCTGCCGGCGTCATTTTGCTATGGCCCGGTATGGAAGGGGTTAAAGGAGGGGCCTACCAGACCTCTCGCTATATTATCAAGCCACAGCACTGCTACTTATTGTTAATTGGAATTTACATACATGGGACAAGCTTTGGGTCCCTTTGGAGAAGACCATGGTTGGCCGTAATCTGGCTCCCGCTCCTTAGCTTCCCAGTACCTCAAGGGGACTTTCCAACTTGGTCTCCCCACTTACCTATGCGACCTTGGCTGTTTGGGATGGCTTAAAGGAGTTGTAAAGTCTCAACGTTTGTGGTGCAGCTGCCCCCTAGAACCCCCCTTCTTTTTTTTTTATAATTCAACTTCTATTAAAGATTTTGTTTACATAAAAATAAAGACAACATTTAACAACATTAAACATTCCTTATCATAATTCATACATTCACTTTCCCTTTGGGGGGAGGAGGTCACTCCCCCGCTGCCATTTTTGCCTCACCACTCTTTCCCAACGCTATACTTCCAGGGAGAGAGAAAAAAAAACCCTCCTGTGAATTTAGTGTGCTTAATATTCCCCTATTTATATGTATTACCCATTCTTCTTAGGTGTATACTGTTCTGTTTACTTTGTGTTTAATGTATAATGTATTCCCCTCTTTAGTTGTTCTTCTCCTGTTTTTACACTGTGCTCGACCCTCTCCATGTATTATTCTTTTCTCCATACATTTTCTTTTCCTTTTCCCTTTCCCCCCTCCCTTTTTGATGTTCTCCTGTTTATCATTTGTTTAAGGGAAAGAAAAAAAAAAAATGTTTCCCTTTTCTTATCTCCTTTCTTTCCCCTTCCCTCCCTCTCCCCCCCCCCTTTCCCCTCCCTTTTAATTTAACTCCCCCCAATGTGTTCCTCATTAATTGTTCTTGTCATGTTCTTACAATGTGCTCAACCCTATCCGTGTATTTTATTCCCCCCGTACCCCTTTTTGTGTTTCTTCTGTGTTTAACAATTTGATCCAAAAAAAAACCCCTCCTGTGAATTTAGTGTGCTTAATATTCCCCTATTTATATGAACCCCCCTTTTACTTACCTGAACATATCTTTCCAGGGACGAGAAAGAGCCCAGCAGCTCAAGCCGCTGTCTCGGGTAATTATTGGATAGATTGATAGCAGGAGTCCCCCCGCTGCTGTCAATCAAATCCAGTGACACTGGAGCCACGGGGCAGGGGCCGAGTCCTGCTGTCTGTGTCAATGGATGCAGCAGCAGGACTCGGGAGCGGGCCCGCACGATTACCCCATGGAAAGCGGCTCTCCGTGGGGGCATTCAATGCAGAGGAGTAGCCAGGAGCACCAGCGGGGGACCCCAGAAGAGGAGGAGTCGGACAGCTCTGTGCAAAACCCTTGCAAAGAGCAGGTAAGTATAACCTGTTTGTTATTTTATTTTTTAAAACTAACCTTTACAATCACTTTAAATAGGAAATGTACCTTAGCACGTCTGCCTTTACCATTGTCTCCATTGGGTGGCTTTTCTTGGTTTACCACAGGGGAAGATTTGGCCTTCGTTAAATCCTGGGGTGGTGCCCAGGAAATCCCCTGTTGTCAGTTCATCTCAGGTGCCTGCTTAAAATCCCTAGCCAACCCCCGTAATGAATGGGGGACGTCGCCTTGGGATGGCTGGAGATATGTCCAGCTTAAAAACGTTTTTAAAACATTACGGGATGATGTGAGACCCTGCGACTCCCTTTCACAATTAGAAGCAATGTGTCTAGCTATAGAAGACTCTTCCCATTTACTCTCCCGATTACACAAACTTTTACTAGAGAAATTATCCATTACGACACCTTACTAGGTAGAGAACTCTAGGATAGTACCATTGAGAATATTACAGCATCGGCACACACTTCCTCAGTGAACTCTAAAACTCAGGAATGTTGTTTTAAATTTCTGTCTAGGTGGTATAAGGTACCAGTCACATTTTCCATAATATTCCCAACGGGAGTGTCCAATCTATGCTGGAGAGGCTGTGGACAGAGAGACTCCTTCCTACATCTGTGATGGGAGTGTCCTGTTATTAGACCTTTTTGGATTGATGTCCGTATTATAATTAATAAACACACTGTCAAATTGCTGATGACCCTCCGCCTTGCTATTCCATGACACCGTCAAATCGCGGGATCCTATAAATGTTCTCTAATGCCCCACCTCCTAATCGTGGTTAAGTGCCTCATACTACTACACTAGAAATCCTCTGCAGCACCGACGATCAAGGAATGGCTGCAGAAAGTGCATGATATTATGGAGGTGGATGAGTGGAGGCATCGATGCTCCAACACATATCCAAAATTCTACAAATGCTGGGCCTTATGGATAGATTTCTGCTCCTCTGACTGGCAAAAAACAAACTACGCTTTAAATGTGAAGTACTTTTACATCAAATTGTGATACTTACGAGCACTTCAGAGGCTTGCTGACCAGGAAAATGTACAGTATCTCACAAAAGTGAGTACACCCCTCAAATTTTTGTAAATATTTTATTATACCTTTTCATGCGACAACACTGAAGAAATCATACTTTGCTACAATGTGAAGTAGTTAGTGTACATATTGTATAACAGTGTAAATTTGCTGTCTCCTCAAAATAACTCAACACACAGCCATTAAAGTGGTTGTTAAGCCACTTTCACATCTTAATACCATCCCCTCTGCATTCTAATCCCATGTACCCCTGTGTGAGTGATTTATAAAACAAAATGTCCGCTTTACCTCATTTCAGAGCTCTTCTCAGTGATCACATGATCGGCTGGCTTTCTTCTCTCCCCATCTGATAGATGCAGCGGGCGGGACCAAGATTCCCCTGCTGACATCACTCAGGAGAGGAGTGAGAGAGAGACAGCCGATCATGTGATTGCTGAGAAGAGCTGTGCAATGAGGTATACCTTCATGAATATGGCCTATCCAGGAACATCTTTGTTTTCAATCGCTCCCATTAGCTCCAGGTGCAGGGGGTCGCGATAAGGGCCAAGTGTGCCCAGTCGTATGCGAACCTGTATCTGGGAGGGGGGGTGGGAGCGATAATTTTTCACCCTCTGATTACACCCCCCCCCCCCCCCAGTTAAACATTCCACTCCCTGTCACCAAGTACAGTGTACAGATTTTTTTACTGATAACTATTTTGGTGTCACTTGTGAGTACTTAGTGTCAGTCCCAGATACGTTCAGGGTACCCTCCCCCCCTTGGCTTTTTACCTATTTTGTTACATTACAGCCTTTAGTTCAATGTTTTTTGTTTCAATCTGAATTATATGTGATGGATCATAACACAATAGCCTAAGTTGGTGAAGTAAAATTAGAAAAATATATACATAAAACAATTTTTCAAAAATAAAAAATGATAATTGGCATGTGCGTATGTATTCACCTCCTTTGTTATGAAGCCCATAAAAAGCTCTGGTGCAACCAATTACCTTCAGAAGTCACATAATTAGTGAAATGATGTCCACCTGTGTGCAATCTAAGTGTCACATGATCTGTCATTACATATACACACTGTGACAGGGGTCACTTTGGGCATAGGGTGACTGAGGAAATATATCTTGGACTACCTAAAATGGGATAGTAATATTAATTCACAATATTTACTGTTTGTTGATCCTGAACTCAACAGGTTAATTGAAAGGGCTGATGTGTTCAACTTCAATCACCTACCTGCCTGTGTAATATTAATGAATCCCAACTATTCTAAAGATCTTTTCATTGTGGGGTGTGATAGTTAACTCTGTAATTGTGGGTATTGTAAATTAGCAGACAGACAGTCTGGGGAACATAAAGGTTATGCATAGTCATTTAAGCTGAAAAGGGATTAGCTAATAAACTCCCCTATTGTCTGCTAAGAGATGTCAGAATAATGTGTATTGGGGGCTCATTATGTGACCATTGTGTGATGTTGTGGGTGGAGTTGTCCATTTGGACTACAGTATTCGTTTAGTGTATATAAAAGCCTGTGTTTTTCTCAATAAAGTGTCAGACCAGTGGAAACGTCATACAGAGTGTTTGTCTCGTATTTCTGGGAGAATTATTCCTATGGGTCTCGGTCGCCTGACTGTGGAGTGTCTGGTAGCTGCTGTGTGTTTGGGAATGGAATATATTTAAACGACGTTAACCCCTGTCGTTACATACACCTTTTTGAAAGGTCCCAGAGGCTGCAACACCTAAGCAAGAGGCACCACTAACCAAACACTGCCATGAACACCAAGGTACTCTCCAAACAAGTAAGGGACAATGTTGTTGAGAAGTACAAGTCAGGGTTAGGTGGTAAAAAAATATCCAAATCTTTGATGATCCCTAGGAGCACCATCAAATCTATCATAACCAAATGGAAAGAACATGGCACAACAGCAAACCTGCCAAGAGACGGCCGCACACCAAAACTCACGGACCGGGCAAGGAGGGCATTAATCAGAGAGGCAGCACAGAGACCTAAGGTAACCATGGAGGAGCTGCAGAGTTCCACAGCAGAGACTGAAGTATCTGTACATAGAACAACAATAAGCCATACGCTCCATAGAGTTGGGCTTTATGGCAGAGTGGCCAGAAGGAAGCCATTACTTTCAGCAAAAAACAAAATGGAACGTGTTGAGTTTGCGAAAAAGGCATGTGGGAGACTCCCAAAATGTATGGAGGAAGGTACTCTGGTCTGATGAGACTAAAATTAAACTTTTTGGCCATCAAAGAAAACGCTATGTCTGGCGCAAACCCAACACATCACATCACCCAAAGAACACCATCCCACAGTGAAACATGGTGGTGGCAGCATCATGCTGTGGGTATGTTTTTCAGCAGTCAGGACTGGGAAACTGGTCAGAGTTGAGGGAAAGATGGATGGTGCTAAATACAGGGATATTCTTGAGCAAAACCTGTACCAGCCTTCCAGCAGGACAATGACCCCAAACACACTGCTAAAGCAACACTTGAGTGGTTTAAGGGGAAACATGTAAATGTGTTGGAATGGCCTAGTCATAGCCCAAACCTCAATCCAATATAAAATATGTGATCAGACTTAAAGATTGCTGTTCACAAGTGCAAACCATCCAACTTGATGGAGCTGGAGCAGTTTTGCAAGGAGGAATAAACAAAAATCCCAGTGGTAAGATGTAGCAAGCAAGCACTTTGGATAAGTCATAGAGACTTATCCAAAGTGACTTGGAGCTGTGATAGCCGCAAAAGGTGGCTCTACAAAGTATTGACTTTAGGGGGGTGAATAGTTATGCACATTGACTTTTTCAGTTATTTTGTCCTATTTGTTGTTTGCTTCACAATTTAAAAAAAAAAACATCTTCAAAGTTGTGGGCATGTTCTGTAAATTAAATGATGCAAATCCTCAAACAATCCATGTTAATTCCAGGTTCTGAGGCAACAAAACACGAAAAATTCCAAAGGGGGTGAATACTTTGGCAAGGCACTGTAGATTGCAAATTTAAGAAAAAAGAAAAACAATCTTTTAAGGATATAATAATCTCCAAATTTTTGAGTCAAAAATTGCCACAGAAAACTGCTGCAGATCACCTGTCTCCAAACATTAGAGGAGATAGAGCAGATAGTAATCAGAACAATTTAATGGAGACAAACAAAGCTGTTATC
This sequence comes from Rana muscosa, assembly GCA_029206835.1. Taxonomy (NCBI): domain Eukaryota; kingdom Metazoa; phylum Chordata; class Amphibia; order Anura; family Ranidae; genus Rana; species Rana muscosa. The sequence continues at coordinate 120,074,016 of CM055128.1, forward strand.
CATTTAATATAAGGGAAATATAGAAACGTTGGAATGCATTTAAATATGTTTGAAGCTAGCTTGGAAACAAAGTTTGTACCTGAGATTGATCTCCAACAGAGTGTGGTCACCCTTGGTGTGGCAAAAAATGTATTCATGACTGATCTTTTTATGTAGACACATCACTCGCTACATATGAAAAGAAACATTTAAATGAATTGGGGCTAGATAGATGAGGGAGATTGAAGGAAAGCACTAGAGACAGGGGTAAGGTAGGAAAAAGGGAAAGAGGGGAGAAAGGTAAAATTTTAATTGGAGGGAAGGGAAACATGGACAAGTGAAACAAAAACACAAAAATTACACCAGCAGAAATTGCATGGGATTAACTTGTCAGTCCCCAATATAGGTCATAAAAATGATTTGAGACTGACAGTTTCATTCAAGCCTGGATACATGGTCCCAATTCTTTTGCCATTTTTGTGACCAATATTGGGGACTGACACATTAATCCATGAGGTGCCATGTTGAACTTCCAGTGACCAGTATGAGATGGTGATAGCAATAACACCAAACTTAACACACCTGCTCCCCATTCACACCGTTAGCCCCATACACACTATCAGTTTTCCTGCAGGTTTTTTTCTTCAGGTTTACCAAAACCATCTAATATGAGGTCAAACCTCAAGAGTTTCAATTTGTATGCAATCAGGCAGGCCCTTGCACTACATGGTTTTGGTAAACCTGAAGACAAAAACCTGCAGGAAAACTGATAGTGTGTATGGGGCTTGAGACCTTGTAACACTAAAGAGTCACATAACACCGGGGAGGGAAAATGGCTAATTGGGCCAATTTGGAGATTTTCACTTAGGGGTGTACTCACTTTTGTTGCCAGCGGTTTAGACATTAATGGCTGTGTGTTGAGTCATTTTGAGGGGGCAGTAAATTTACACTTGGAAAGTTAGAAGCAAAAGTGACCCATCACAACCTTAATTTAAACCGTGACATGCCTCCATCCCTAAATATTCTTCTAACTTTCCAAATATATACATGGGTGGAAGACACCTGTTTTTTTTAGTGACCCCACGCACATAATATACAAATTCATCATTTCTATATGTTTATTGTTATACAATATTCATGACCCCTAGTTCATGTTTTACTTGTATTACTTGGTATCTATATATTTCGAACATATTTAGTTTATATTTGTCTGCTGACGATCAACTCATTATTTTTCCAACCACCTATTGAGACCTATGTGATCTCTTAAAGTGGAAGTAAACCCTCCTATCATTTTCAGGCAAGGAAGCTGCCATCTTGGCCTCTGTTTAATCTTCAACTGCCATGATGCCGCACATGTGATCAGTTATGACACCAGCCATTGGATGGTTTGACAGTTTGGTTAAGAGCACAACCAATGTGACAGTTGGCATTCCCGGCATTTTGAAACTGTTAAATCGATGGGTTTACTTCCGCTTTAAGGATACTCCCCTTCATCATCTCTCAGCCAGCCCAGACTATGTGAGGTGGGGCTGGACACTTGATCGTCCCACTTCCGGGGTTGCACTGCGCTCAGCTCTCTCCCCTTCATTCATCCCAGCTGCATGATGGAGGCAGGGTCTGACCTCAGCACATCGGAATCATGTTCAAACGTCCCCCATGAGCGGCGCCAATTGATGCCGCAGGGTTGAAAGGTGCATTTTCACCTTTAAAAAACACTAGTCCTGAGTATCATCTTATTATCTAATTATAATTACCTTTCATCAGCTGATTCTGTTGCTTTCACACCCTATGCATAGATATATATTTGGAAACAGCGTACATGAATAATTCACACAGCAAAATTGCTTCGTACACTGTTCAGTTTATTATCCCGGACATGGTGTTAAATAATAATGAAAGGTAGGCGTTGCAAACCATCGTCCACCAATAAGGGGTACATAGCATGTTTACTCCTCCACCTCACGCCGCAGCGGAGGTGGGCAGGCACCTACTGAGGTACTTTATACCCCAAGAGGTGGGTTCCCTCACCTCCTATACGCTGCCTGGATGGCGTTACATGACGTTGGCGGGGACCCGCCCAGGACTGGGGGTATATCAGCTGCGGCCAGCTGACCGTTCACTCCTCCAAAATGTATTTCAAGGAAGGGATCACTTTGAGCTATACTCATAATCACACAGGAGATAGTAGGTTTATTGACGTTCTCATACATATATACCATTTGCAATGCATTTGTTGCTCACTTACACACCATCATGGGTGTGTCAATTTCTTCAATTTACCCATACACACATTTGTCTTTGTTGCGTTTGTTGCTTACTTGCACACTCTTTCTAGGTGTGCTATTTTCTCTCATAAATTTCATCACACATACACTTTGGTCCCACATATGGGATCACTCTACTCACCTCTTTCACACACATACAATCCCTCATTTAAACATTGACACGTTTTTTTGTTTTTTTTGTAAACTGTGTTTATTAGGTTAGTCATGGGTTTACAGGTATGTATAACACATATGTTACAGTGACCAACAGTTTATAATTTCTTCAGTAACAAAAGAAAAGAAAGAGCATAACGAAGTATAGGCAGTTATATCATCCGAAGGAGTGTTCTCCTAGTCATGTTATGTAGCCATGTTGTCCTGTCTATTAACTGTGGCAGGCATAGGACCTCAGCTTGTTGGCTGACTCGCAGCCGTATGGGCGTGCACCCACCCTCCCGATCGGTCCCTTGTTTTACAGTGGTATGTGTCATCGGGGGGGGGGTGTTCTGCCCCTAGTCAGCCCCTGTGTTTTCCAGTCTGGGTTCCATGCCAGAGGAGGGGGGCCATTTAAGGCCTCCTACTGACCGCCTCCGGCATCCCACCCGTGCCGTGACCATAGCCAGGCCCCAGCTGGGGTGCCCGGCGCATTCACTTTCGCTTCTCCGTGGGCTAGTGTGGTATTGGCCGAGATCCTATTGCCAGGCTTAACTTACTCACTGTGATTAGGGCGCTGGCTGCCAGATTTTCAGTTAGATAACTTTTTAACATCGTACAATTATGGCAAGAAGCAACTAGGAAAGTATTCAAGAGCTTAGAAGGAAAATAGGGGGTGAGGGAGGGGAGGGGAGGGGATATGGGATAAAGGGGGGGAGAGGATATGGGATAAAGGGGAGGAGAGGATATGGGATAAAGGGGGGGAGGGGAGGGGGTAGGATCTCATCTTGAGCTGATAATTTTCGCTTGCGTTCTGCACCGGACCGTCTGCCACCAGGATGATGTCTCGTTCTGTAAAAGGTGTACATGTTACGCTCAAGGTCTATGCTCCGATTCAGGATGGGGGGGGGGGGGTGGTCAGGTTTAACTGTTAGCAAGGTAGACACGTCGACCAAAAGTTGGGTCTGCTAGCTTCAATAGTGACACATCTAGGCTCGATGTTACCCGAGATTGGTCGGAGAAATGTTCCGTCCACAGTGACCATGTGGCTATGTGTTTCTCTTTTGTGTCTTTACAGGTTGCGATCCATTCCTCTGCTTCTCTGATCTCATTTACCCTGCGTATCCAGTCTTCCCTGCCCGGCACCTGTGTCTTCTTCCAATAGATTGGGAGAAGCCGCTTTGCCGCATTTAGCAGGTGGGGCATTGAGCTTTTTTTGTAGCGACTGATTGGCATGGGAGGGATATGCAGGAGAAAATGAACCGGTAAGAGGGGGACATCTACAGTGGGGCAAAAAAGTATTTAGTCAGCCACCAATTGTGCAAGTTCTCCCACTTAAAAAGATGAGAGAGACCTGTAATTGTCATCATAGGTATACCTCAACTATAAGAGACAAAATGTGGAAACAAATCCAGACAATCACATTGTCTGATTTGGAAAGATTTTTTTTTGCAAATTATGGTGGAAAATAAGTATTTGGTCAATATCAAAAGTTCATCTCAATACTTTGTTATATATCCTTTGTTGGCAATGACAGAGGTCAAACATTTTCTGTAAGTCTTCACAAGGTTGTCACACACTGTTGCTGGTATGTTGGCCCATTCCTCCATGCAGATCTCCTCTAGAGCAGTGATGTTTTGGGACTGTCGCTGGGCAACACGGACTTTCAACTCCCTCCAAAGGTTTTCTATGGGGTTGAGATCTGGAGACTGGCTAGGCCACTCCAGGACCTTGAAATGCTTCTTACGAAGCCACTCCTTCGTTGCCCGGGCAGTGTTTTTGGGATCATTGTCATACTGAAAGACCCAGCCACGTTTCATCTTCAATGCCCTTGCTGATGGGAGGAGGTTTGCACTCAAAATCTCACGATACATGGCCCTATTCATTTTTCATGTACATGGATCAGTCGTCCTGTTCCCTTTGCAGAGAAACAGCCCCAAAGCATGATGTTGCCACCCCCATGCTTCACAGTAGGTATGGTGTTCTTTGGTTGCAACTCAGCATTCTCTCTCCTCCGAACATGACGAGTTGTGTTTCTAACAAACAGTTCTACTTTGGTTTCACCTGACCATATGACATTCTCCTAATCCTCTTCTGGATCATCCAAATGCTCTCTAGCAAACCTCAGATGGGCCCGGACATGTACTGGCTTAAGCAGGGGGACACGTCTGGCACTGCAGGATCTGAGTCCCTGGCGGCGTAGTGTGTTACTGATGGTAGCCTTTGCTACGTTGGTCCCAGCTCTCTGCAGGTCATTCACTAGGTCCCTCCGTGTGGTTCTGGAATTTTTGCTTACCGTTCTTGTGATCATTTTGACCCCACGGGGTGAGATCTTGCGTGGAGCCCCAGATCGAGGGAGATTATTAGTGGTCTTGTATGTCTTCCATTTTCTAATTATTGCTCCCACAGTTGATTTCTTCACACCAAGCTGCTTGCCTATTGCAGATTCAGTCTTCCCAGCCTGGTGCAGGTCTACAATTTTGTTTCTGGTGTCCTTCGACAGCTCTTTGGTCTTCACCATAGTGGAGTTTGGAGTGTGCCTGTTTGAGGTTGTGGACAAGTGTATTTTATACTGAAAACAAGTTCAAACAGGTGCCATTAATACAGGTAATGAGTGGGGGACAGATGAGCCTCTTAAATAAGAAGATACAGGTTTGTGAGAGCCAGAAATCTTGCTTGTTTGTAGGTGACCAAATACTTATTTTCCACCATAATTTGCACAAAAAATTATTTCAAAATCAGACAATGTGATTGTCTGGATTTGTTTCCACATTTTGTCTCTCATTGTTGAGGTATACCTATGATGACAATTACAGGCCTCTCTCATCTTTTTAAGTGGGAGAACTTGCACAATTGGTGGCTGACTAAATACTTTTTTGCCCCACTGTATCCCTAAGATTTCCTTAATCTGTTCCCTAATGTCTTGCCAAAAGGATGTTATCAGTGGGCATTCCCACCACAAGTGTAGCAGGGTTCCTCGGCCTTCACATCCCCGCCAACATAACTCGGAGCCTGTCGGGTATATCTGCGGCCGGGACCCTGTATCAGCGTGACAGCAGTTTATAATTAGTCTCTTGCATTTTAGTGTCTGCGGAACTGGAGTGGGTGAGCTGGTATAGGCAAGTCAGTTGAGGCTCCGTGAATGTCTGTCCTAGATCTCTCTCCCAGGCACGAATGAAGATGGGTTTGGAGGCCGAGGCTGAGGCGCCTAGCAGTAGGTAGAGTTCTAAGACCATTCGGGGGATTGGGTCTTCTGCTATGAATAATTTCTCAAAAGGAGTGAGTGATGTGATGTCCCTTATAGAGCTGCAATGTGTTTCGAAGAAGCTGTGTAACTGTCTGTACCTCCAGAAATTCATCTGCGGTTTACCTGTCCTGGCCGTCAGGGATTCATAGGGAATCATTTTGCCATCCTTCAACAGTTTCTCACAGCTGGCATTCCTGTCATCTACCCAGGTTCCAAAGAAACCTGCTTGTTCCCCTGGGGGGAACCAGAGGAACCCTCCCAGCGGCGCCAACGGGGACACGGGGGGACCAAGTTCAGTACTCGATTGAGACGATCCCACGTTCTGAGCGTAGCGCTCGTCAAAGGTGATGTGTCTGACAGCCTCCTGTGTTCCCAGGCGAGCCATGGGGCGTATGACAGGTTCCTCCCTGCCAAGCATTTTTCCATTGAAACCCAGACCTTAGACTTGTCATGGAAGCGCCAGTTTAGGATCCTCTGGAGGGTAACAGCCTGATGGTATTTGAGTAGATCTGGAACGCCCAAACCTCCAGAGCGCTTTGAGCATTTCAGGACCTTCAGGGCTACCCGTGGTTTCCGCGAGTTCCATAAGAAATTGTTGAGCATACTAGACAGTTGGGCAAAGAAGTTTCTGGGCAGGGATATAGGGATTTGCATGTAAAACAAGATCCTAGGGAGGACGTTCATTTTTATTATGTTGACCCTACCTAACCACGTGAAGGCAGTTTTTGTCCAGTGCTGTAGGTCCTGTCTGACAGCAGTTATCAGTCTGGGAAAATATGTGGTGTACAATAGGTCATATCGGTCCGTCAGTTGTATGCCCATGTGAAGGGGAATGCGCCTTTTAAACTCTCTGTCAGTGATGGGGGTAGGCTTATAGGCAGTATTTCAGATTTCATGTAGTTAATTTTGAAATTGGATAATGTTCCAAAATGCTAAAGTTCCTGCATCAGGACTGGCAATGAAATCAGGGGATTCGTTAAGTGGAATAGCACATCGTCGGCGTAGGCTGAAAGCTTGTGTTCTACATTGCCCACTTTCAGGCCTCTGATGTCCGTGCTCGCCCTCACCCTTCTCAGCAGGGGCTCAAGGGCCAGAGCAAAGAGAAGGGGCGAGAGGGGGCACCCCTGTCTCGAGCCATTCCTGATTGCAAATTTGGGTGAAAAAGTGGCGTCGACTTTTACCTGTGCGCTAGGTTCTGTATAGAGGGCCAGTATCCAAGCTAGCATATTGGAGCCTATCCCTAGTGTGCTCAGGACCTCCCATAGGTAAGACCAGTCGATGCGGTTGAAAGCCTTTTCGGCATCAGTGGATAAGATCGGGTATGGTAGTGGTTCGTCTCTGTTCCTAGTCCAGTGTATGAGCTGAATCACCCGTATGGAATTAGCTCTGGCTTCACGCCCCGCGATGAAACCAGTCTGGTCGGGGTGTACGACATGGGGTATTAGGTGCTTTAGTCTATTGGCTAAGATCTTGGCCAGTATTTTTACGTCAGTGTTCAATAAGGATATTGGGCGGTAACTTTGTGGGACCGTGGGATCTTTACCTTCCTTTGGTATGACCGATATGTGCGCTAATAGGGCTTCTGGGGGGATATTGCTGCCCTTTGTCAGGGAGTGGAAGTATCTACACATAGGTTTCACGAGTGTCGAGGTAAATTTTTTATAATACGCTTTGGTGAACCCGTCTGGGCCTGGGCTTTTCCCATTGGGTAGGGATGTGATGGTGGATTCTATTTCTGCAGTGGTGATTGGGGATTCCAATTCTATTTTCTTGGTCTGTGGTCAGTGCCGGCAGTCCGTTTTCGGACAGGTATTCACGGATATTCGTCAGCCTGTCTGCTTTGGCTTCTGGGGTCATCCTAGAATCTAAGTTATATAGGTCGGCGTAATAGTCACGGAATCTGGAAGCTATCTTGGAGGACTGAAACAGCATTGTTCCAGAGGGTGAGCTGAGTTTGTGTATTTGCGTCTGGGCTCATTTTGCTCACAGGGCCCTCGCCAACATGCGGCCGCATTTGTTACCATGCTCATAGTACTTGTGGGATAGGTATCTCAGCTGTCGTCTCGCCTGTCTTTCCAGCAGGCGTGAGAACAGCTCCCTAAGTTCAGTCAGTTCCCTCAAAACTTCGGGGTCCCCCCCTACTTTGTGTTTAAGCTCCGCTCGTTGAAGTGCAGAGAAAACTCTGTCATAGTCTGCCTGTCGTTCTCTCTTTAGCCTAGTGCCTTGGGCGATAAGTTCCCCACGTATCACGGCTTTGTGGCATTCCCAGATCGTACCCTCGCTAAGGCCTTCAGTGGTGTTTTCACGGAAATAATTAGTCAATGCCTCCGCAACCTTAAATTCTACTACAAGGTCGTCCAGCAAGTTTTCATTAAGTCGCCAAGCCCAGGCCCTATGGGTGCCCGAGGGCAGGGCGAGGGTCACGGTTATCGGTGCATGATCAGATATAGTAATGCTTTCAATGGACGAACCCCGCAGAAGTTCCAGGGTAGGGTGGTCCACAAATACCAATACCTTGTGCACCATGGAGAAGTAGCTATAGTCTCTATCTGTGGGGTGGAGAACTCTCCAGCTATCGACTAAGCCTGCGGTCTGAAGGGATTTGCGGAAATGCTTAAGGAAGACATGCGAGTGCGTAGGTTTTCTGTGTGACGTGTCTAGTGAAGGGTCGGGGCTCACATTAAAGTCGCCTCCCATTATTAGTGCGCCCTCTCGGAACTCCGCCAGGCGTTCCAGGGCTGTGTCAATGAAAGCTGGTTTCAATTAGGGGCATAGATGGTGGCAAAGGTGTATTTTGTGCCCACTATGATTCCTTTTAGGAAGACATAGCGTCCCTGCGGGTCTACCATGTCGTTCATGTGTTGGAAAGCGCAGTTTTTGTGGACGGCTATTGCAGTGCCTCTTGACTTGCTAACTGGGGAGGTCCCGATGTACCACTGGTTATAGAGATGTGTGGGTAATTTGGGTCTTGACTGGTGTGTGAAATGTGTCTCCTGTAGGAAGACTATCTGTGCCTTCAGTTTTTTCAGTTCCCACCATATTTTACTGCGCTTACAGGAGGAGCATAGACCTCGAACATTATACGAGATTACCTTGAGATCAGCCATGGTGTTATGGTGTTGTTGGGTGGCCTCTGATTCTGCGGCTTGGTCCGGTGCGGTCTGCGCAGGTCTAGGTGAGTCCTGTTGTAGTGTGGTGTGGGGAAAAGGGTAGACAGGGGGGAAGGGAGGGGGTGAGAAAGGGGAGGAGAGTAGGGGAGGAAAAGACAAGTGTTAATAACATTAATAACAACAATAATAGACAAAAACTAGCACAGTGAGCCAAACAACGGCTCGAATTAACTGCAGCCTGGACTTGGGGAGTTCCCCTAACATAGGGGGTCCACCAAGTCCAGGCCTTTCATCCCAAATGGGATCTAAACCCGTATACGGGTGGCCTACGGGGGGGTCGTGGGCCGACATGAAGGGAATTAGGAGGGGTAGTCCGCTCCGCCCCCACCACTTGGTTTTAAATCTGGTGTACCGACTGTCCAGGGAATGTTAAAAAAAAAATAGATAAACAATGGAGTAGAGGGGATAGTAAAAATTGTGACTAACAAGAAAAAGCGGGGGTGAAAGGTGAGGGGTGGTGGAGTCCCATGGGGGGTTGGGGCTTCGTGCACAGGGGCTCAGGGACAAGAACTGGGCCAGGAGATGAAGGTGGAAATGAACCGCAAGTGTAAGTTCACGGCAATCTGTCAGGGCCACCGAGATACACTGCTTGCGCCGAGTCATGTCTTGGGAGTCGGGGCACATATCTGGCCACCTGTCCCCCTGTGGGAAAGCAGTCAGGGCCCCATTCAGTGCGGAAAAGGAGGGAAGTTCAGGTTCTGGGTAGGACTTCAGTCGTTCAGTGCGGAGGGCCGGGTGAGGCGGCTCTATCTTGACGGCGGCGGCTGCGTCTGCGGCGTTGTGGTGCAGGCATCCAGGGTTGGGGGGGTCGGATGGTTGGGAGGCCCGCCATCCCCGAAGTCCACTGTGTCCAGTTCAAGGGCCGAGAGGAAGTGAGGGAGGTCGTCTTTAGTGCGTAGCGTGGCGTGGCTGATCGGCCGTCTTTAGTTGCCTGCAGGTAGAATGGGAAACCCCATCGGTAAGGGAGGCCAGCTTCTTGGAGGGCCGTCAAGACAGGCTTCAGGGCCCGGCGTTGCATAAGTGTGCGCCTGGAAAAGTCCTAATAAAAAAAAAAGGTGGGCACCATCGAAGTCAAAGAAGGGTCTGTTACGCATCTTTTGCATAATACGCTCTTTAAGGGTGCAGTTTGCATATGATGTCTCTCGGGTTGTCCGCATCTTGGGAGGGTGGTCTCAGGGCTCGATGGGCTCGATCAATCTTGATACTAGCTGTGTCAGGAAGATCCAGGATTTCCTTGAATATCCCCTGTAAGGAGGGTATAATATCCCTGGGCGCAGTGGCTTCAGGCATGCCACGGATGCAGATATTTGCCCTTCTACTGCGATTTTCAAAATCGTCTAGTTGGGACAATAATAGCTCCAGCTTCAGGTCTTGGGCAGTGCATCTCATCTGCAAAGCTGCTATAGTGGAGAGGGTTTCATCCATCCGTTGCTCCACATCCCCCACCCTTGTACACAGCTGTGTGGTGTCCACTTTAAGTTGCTCAATGTCCTCTTTAAAGGCTCTCTCTATTCTGCTTGTAAACCTCTCCAGGTCTTCTCTGGTTGGTAGGGACCATATGTGGCGCTTTATATCCCCATCTTCCATGAGGTCTGTTATATCTGAGCCGTCAGCTCGAGAGGCAGTGGACCCAGGGGAGGCCAGGGGGACAGAGTCACTCACCGATACAGGCAATAGCTGCGGTGAGGCTGTCTGTGAAGCAGGCTTTGTCTGCTGCGCCGCACGCTGTTTGGAGCTCTTGCCGGCAGGCGCCATCTTGGATTTCTCCGTGCCCTTGCCGCGGGTCCCAGGGAAATACGAATCCAGGTGTCCCTGATGGGATTTATCACCCCCAGTGTCTTGCGACGTGTTGCGCCGCCTATGTGACATATCCTGAGCTGATTTTGTGCCCCGGATCGTCGGTGTGCTGCTAATGTAGCGTCAGTGTGAGCGGAGCTGGGACCAGACACGTCCTCACTGCTCCATGTCCAGGACACGCCCCAAACATTTACACGTTTGACCTATGTCACACATTTTAGTTTTCATTCACATTTTTTCACAGATTTGGGTCAAAATACGTACACATGATATCTTTTGGACATGTGGCGTGACTGTCTGGTTTGTCCCATGGCTGCTGTTCTTCCTGGCCCTTTCTCAGATTTCTTTCGGGGGTGGGTGTTGTCCTCCCTCAACCCCGGTTTGGACAATCATTTCCAGACCACCATGCCATTCCCCTACTGGAGCTGGGTCTTACTTGCGGATCTTTCTGTATGTATTTTTAGGAAAGGGGATTATAGGTTACATAGTTACATAGTTAGTCAGGTTGAAAAAAGACACAAGTCCATCCAGTTCAAGCATAAAAAAAAAAAAATTAATAAAATAAAAATTATTAATAAAAAAAAAAATAATGTTTGGACTTGATGGACTTTTTTCAACCTCACCTACTATGTAACTATGATGTATTTGAATTTTTTCTCTCATTCGAGGGCTTTGTATATTAACAGTTATTTTATCTATTTGATTTTCCAGTATACATGTGCATCTTACCCCTGATGATTGGCAGTCAGCCATGAAACGTGTTGGGTATACAACCAAGAGTGCCCAGACAATGTCATGGATATGCATTAATGTCTGTCTGCCATCTTACCTTCCTCCTCATGTGTTCATCTAGAGACCAGACCTCCTTCACCTGGCTTCCTTTATAATCTCCTCCCAGCCTGACTCCACCCCAGGCCCTATCACTGAACACTATATTAACCTGTGCACTGCAAGCCTGCTTTGCTGATCAACGTGTTTGTTAGGCATTGTGTGTTTGGGTTCCTGCCTGCCGTGTGCTACGTCTGTCTCTCTGTTACGTTATTGGCTTGTCCCCGACCATCCCTGTCTGCTCGTGACCCTTGACCTTCGGCTCGTTCTTCGTTATCCTTGTCTGCTTGTGGCCCCTGACCTTCGGCTTGTTATTCGGTTCTCTCTATCGTGTGCTGCTGCTTCCCCTTATCCTACGGGGCGTGAGCTAGGAAACTCCAGGGGCCGCGACCTGGTCCCAGCCTGCAGCGTAACATCCTCACCACTAGAGGCCCTGGAGAAGACCAGCTGGGTCTTAGACTCCGCGCCCTGGGGAATCTTGGCTCTCGCTTCCGTTGGGATCCCGGTTGTGCTCCTCTGGTCCCGCTTTCCACAACCACCCAGTTTCCTATCCACAGAAGCCAGCCATAGGGTTCACTACCTCGCGGTGCACTCCTGTCCCCCTACGGTGTGCATCTGTCACCTGGCCACAGGTGACCCTGACAGTTTGATCAGCCATGAACCCGGCTGACATCCCGCTTCCCGCGGATGATCCATTGCAGGGCATAGTTCGCAGACTTGAGACCCAGGAATCAAATCAGACCCAGGTGATGCGATTCCTCCAGGATCTGGCTTCTCGATTCGAGCAGCTTCAGGTCTCCTTGGGAACCCCGAATCCGCAACCCCAAGTACAACCAGCGGCTGTACCTATCGCACCAGTCGCAGCCTCACACTCACTAAGATTGCCAGCTCCGTTCCGTTTCTCTGGGGACTCCAAGGCCTGCAGGGGGTTTCTCAGCCAATGCACTATTCATTTTGAGCTTCAGCCTCAAAGCTTCCTATCTGACCGGGCTAAGGTAGCCTATATCATTTCCCTCCTCTCCGGTGAAGCTTTGGCCTGGGCTGCCCCCCTGTGGGAGAGGAACGATCCGGTGGTTTCCAGTCTGTCCGAATTCTTGAAGCTCTTTCGTAATATCTTCGAAGAGCCGGCTCGGGCTTCTTCAGCGGCTAGTGCTGTCTTACGTCTTCGCCAAGAATCTAGTTCAGTGGGGCAATATGCTCTTCAGTTCCGTATCCACACAGCTGAATTGAGCTGGAATAATGAGGCCCTGGTCGCTACCTTTTTACATGGCCTCTCTGACCGAGTGAAAGACGAATTAGCGGGAAGAGCCATTCCCGTCGGTCTGGACGATGTAATTTCATTATGCAACCAGATCGACATTCGTTTTCAAGAGAGGTCCTTAGAAAAAAGACGCCAGCACTCTCTGGGTCCTAGCCAGTCTGAGCTCCCCTCCCTTCATTCCGTGGAGCATCCTCTACCTGCTGAAGAACCTATGCAGCTGGGCCGGACCAGACTAACCCCCGAAGAACGTGCTAGGCGCAGAACTCTGGGCTTGTGCCTCTATTGTGGGGGCAAGGGTCATTTTCGTGACTCCTGCTCGCTTCGTCCGGGAAACGCTCGGGTCTAATACATTTGGAAGGTGGAGTATTGGACCCAGAAACATCACCTTCTCGCCTGCTCTTGCCGGTGTCCCTTCATGTAGGCACTTCTCCTCAGTCAACCCTTGCATACCTGGATTCCGGGGCTGCCGGCAATTTCATGGATTGGAGAACTGCTTCTTCTATGAAGCTTACCCTTTCACCTCTCACTACCCCATTGGTAGTCTCGGCAATTGATGGCACTGTTCTCCCAGGGGGCCCTATTCGCTTCCAGACGCTACCCATTAGGATGTCGGTAGGGATTCTCCACCAGGAGTGGATATCCTTTCTTATTCTACCCAAGGCCTCTACCCCAGTTGTATTGGGCCTCCCTTGGCTACAGCTCCACTCTCCACATGTGGACTGGGTCTCTGGGCAGATCCTGGCCTGGGGTTCCTCATGTTTCTCGTCGTGTCTTCTCAAGGTGACCCCCAAGGAGAGTCTTCCGGTTGCTGCCACTTCTGTTTCTTCTGATCTTCCCGCCGCATACAGCGATTACCGGGATGTGTTCTGTAAAAAATCAGCTGAGGTGCTTCCTCCCCACAGGTCTTTTGACTGTGCTATTGATCTTGTCCCCGGAGCAACTCTACCCAGGGGTCGTACCTATCCTCTGTCCATCCCAGAGACCCAGGCCATGTCGGAGTATGTAGCAGAGAATCTGGAGAGAGGGTTCATCCGGAAATCCTCATCGCCTGCAGGGGCAGGGTTCTTTTTTGTTGCCAAAAAGGATGGTACCTTAAGACCCTGCATCGATTATCGGGGTTTAAATGCGGTTACTATTAAAAATCGATACCCCTTACCCTTAATATCTGAGCTATTCGATAGGTTGAAGGGTGCCTCCATTTTCACCAAGTTGGATCTCAGAGGCGCGTACAATCTCATTCGAATACGGGAGGGTGACGAATGGAAGACTGCATTTAACACTAGAGACGGGCATTACGAATATCTGGTGATGCCTTTTGGTCTGTGTAATGCTCCAGCCGTGTTTCAAAACTTTGTCAATGAAATCTTCAGAGATCTGCTGTACCAGTTTGTTGTCATCTATCTGGATGACATTCTGATCTTTTCTGAAAATCTGCTCGTCCACAGAAACCATGTCCGCACTGTACTTCAACGTCTTAGAGAGAACAATCTCTATGCCAAGCTGGAGAAATGTTCCTTTGAATGTTCTGAGGTCCTGTTTTTGGGGTGCTTTGTCTCATGTTCGGGGCTTCGTATGGACCCTGGGAAGGTCTTGGCTATCACCAACTGGCCTCTTCCTGCTAGCCTCAAGGCCACACAGCGCTTTCTTGGCTTCACTAATTATTATAGGCAGTTCATAAGGAATTACTCTTCCATTGCCGCGCCTATTATCGCTTTGACCAAGAAGGGTGTGAATGCCAGAGACTGGCCTCCCGAAGCTGTCTCTGCATTTCACAACCTGAAACAGGCCTTTGTTTCTGGCCCCCTCTTGAGGAGACCAAATCCTGGGAATGCATTTTTTATTGAAGTGGACGCTTCCTCAATGGGGGTGGGAGCTGTGCTTCTTCAAATCTTTGAGAAGAGACGCCAACCATGTGCGTTCTTCTCCAAAAAAAATTCTCAGGCAGAGAGGAATTATGCCATCGGTGATCGGGAACTTCTCGCAATTAAATTGGCGTTAGAGGAGTGGCGTCATCTCTTGGAGGGTTCCCCTCACTCCATAACGATCTTTACCGATCACAAGAATTTACAGTATCTACAGAATGCTAAACGTCTGAATCCTAGACAGGCCAGGTGGAGTCTCTTCTTTGCCCGTTTTAATTTCACGATTACCTACAAACCTGGTTCCTGCAACGGTCGGGCTGATGCGCTCTCTAGGTCATTTGACACTTTGGACGAGGAGTCCGCCCCTGAACCTGAGCCGATCATTCCCACCTCATGCATTGTTGCCCACTCTACCACCCTGAAGTCTAAAATTCCGCCTGGTAAGACCTTTGTCCCCACTGAGCTAAGAGCTAAGATCCTTCGTTGGGGACATGATTCCAAGGTGGCAGGGCATTCTGGATTCCTCCGATCCTTCCTACTCATCAGTCGTCACTACTGGTGGCCTAATCTCCGCTCAGACGTCAAAGACTACGTTAAAGCTTGTCATGTCTGTGCTCAGTCCAAATCCTCCACACAAGCTCCTGCTGGTCTCCTCATGCCCTTGCCTATTCCTAAGGAACCCTGGGCCCATATTGCCATGGATTTTATCACCGATCTCCCACTGTCTGAGAATAATACAGTCATTTGGGTGGTAATCGATCGATTCTCCAAGATGGCTCATTTTGTTCCTCTTCCTGGTCTTCCTTCTGCCCCTGCCTTGGTTCCCATTTTCATTCGAGAAATTCTCCGCCTACATGGGGTCCCTTCTCATATTGTTTCCGACAGGGGAGTCCAATTCACGTCTCGTTTTTGGAGAGCCTTTTGCAAATCCCTCAATATTGTCTTGGATTTTTCTTCTTCTTACCATCCCCAATCCAATGGACAGACTGAGAGGGTTAATCAGGAGTTAGAGGTCTTTCTTCGCACCTTTGTGTCTTCTCACCATGACGATTGGTCCTCTCTACTCCCGTGGGCAGAATTCTCCCATAACAATCATGTGAATACCAGTTCGCAGAAGACACCCTTTTTCACAGTTTATGGAAAACACCCTCAACTTCCTCTTCCTATGATCTGTTCTCCAGACATTCCAGCTTTGGCTTCGGTTCAGGAGTCTCTCAATTCCGTTTGGGGTCACGTTCATGATTCCCTCCGGGCAGCTGCTGAAAAATTCAAAGGCTTTGCCGACCGCCGCAGGCGTAAACCGCCTTCTCTTCAGCCAGGGGACAAAGTCTGGCTCTCTACCAGGAACATCAAGCTCCGAGTTCCTTCTCTGAAGTTTGCTCCACGATTCATCGGTCCATACACGGTAACTGCTAAACTGAATCCGGTTTGTTTCAAACTCCAGATTCCTAAGAGCCTTAAAATCACTAACTCCTTTCATGTTGCTCTTCTAAAGCCTTTAGTCCTCAATAAATTCTCTCGTCCTCTTCCTACCGTGGCGCCTGTCTCGGAGGATAATCAGGAGTACGAGATCAGTCAAATTCTGGACTCCCGACTCTGTAAAGGCGTTCTTCAGTACCTCGTTCATTGGAAAGGGTTTGGTCCTGAGGAGAGGTCTTGGATCACTGCATCTGAGGTCTTTGCACCTCGTCTGTTAAAGGAGTTTCATCTGAAGTTTCCCTCTAAACCTGGGCCCAGGCGGGGAAGGGGGAGGCCTCGTAAGAGGGAGGGTACTGTCATGGATATGCATTAATGTCTGTCTGCCATCTTACCTTCCTCCTCATGTGTTCATCTAGAGACCAGACCTCCTTCACCTGGCTTCCTTTATAATCTCCTCCCAGCCTGACTCCACCCCAGGCCCTATCACTGAACACTATATTAACCTGTGCACTGCAAGCCTGCTTTGCTGATCAACGTGTTTGTTAGGCATTGTGTGTTTGGGTTCCTGCCTGCCGTGTGCTACGTCTGTCTCTCTGTTACGTTATTGGCTTGTCCCCGACCATCCCTGTCTGCTCGTGACCCTTGACCTTCGGCTCGTTCTTCGTTATCCTTGTCTGCTTGTGGCCCCTGACCTTCGGCTTGTTATTCGGTTCTCTCTATCGTGTGCTGCTGCTTCCCCTTATCCTACGGGGCGTGAGCTAGGAAACTCCAGGGGCCGCGACCTGGTCCCAGCCTGCAGCGTAACATCCTCACCACTAGAGGCCCTGGAGAAGACCAGCTGGGTCTTAGACTCCGCGCCCTGGGGAATCTTGGCTCTCGCTTCCGTTGGGATCCCGGTTGTGCTCCTCTGGTCCCGCTTTCCACAACCACCCAGTTTCCTATCCACAGAAGCCAGCCATAGGGTTCACTACCTCGCGGTGCACTCCTGTCCCCCTACGGTGTGCATCTGTCACCTGGCCACAGGTGACCCTGACAGACAAGTTTATTTCAATCATGAAATTCAATATTATCATCATCCACTGTTTACATATTTATTATATGATTTATGATCTGTAATTTTATTTTTACATATATTTGTATCTACTGTATTAATGTCCATTGATTGTTTGCATTCAATTTATTATTACAATTATCATGTCAATCATTTTCTTATGATTATACTTAAAATGATATATTATTTAATCACTATGCCTAAAAATATCATGAACTACCCTTAGGGGATTATGACAATTAACAATTAAATTGCGCGGGGACTCGGGGACGGACATGCACTGACCGAGCTCCCGACGCCACGACCCACCGGAGCGATTAGCAGCGCAGGCAGCGAGGTCCGAGAGCCAGGACCAGATCCACAGAAGACCCGGGGAGGGGATGAATCGGAGGGCGCAGGGCCTGCCACGAAAGGGTAAATTTAAACAGCCTACAGCCCAGCGGAGAGCGGGGCCTTCTCCCACAGCACAGCCGCGATCCAAGATGGCGCCCGGCAAGCCAGACACACGGGGCAGCACAGCAGCTAGGTCTGATGGCACAACACAGAGAGGGGGCAAACAACTCAATCCGGAGCCATCCAGGGACCCTTCCTCATTTCTCAATCCTCAGGAGAGGGGGAGGCTGTCCAGCGGGATGAGTAACCTTTGCATTCCTTATCCCCTGCTATGTATAATGACGGACATGATTCAGTGAACTCCCCTGCTTCCTTCATAGACAGAAATATGGCGGATCTTAATGAGGCCCTCTTTAACCAGTCTAGCCAGGACTTGCCACCTCCCCAGCTGGCACATTACTCCCCAGACGCAATACTGCTGGGTCGGTTCTCCACCATGCTGCAGCAGGAACTCTCTAAGGCCTGCACACTGATTACCACAGACCTCAAAAAGGATATCCACAGCCTAGGTGAACGCTTTGAGCACATTGAAACCAAAGTGGATAGTACCATTAAAAAAGTCAATCAGAACTTTGCCATGGTTACAGGCCTCCAAGACAGATTGGAGGAGGCATTCACGAAAATCGAGGATTTGGAGAATCGCTCACGCAGATACAATCTCCGCATCCGTGGCCTCCCTGAAACTCACGCAGATCTGGAGGGGGCTATAAAAGACCTAATGAAAACCCTTATTCCTGACATTACGGCCCCCCAAATGGAAGTGGATCGCATTCAACGAGCGCTAACAGCCCCAAGACCTGACGGATTACCACGCGACATCATTGTCAAACCACATTACTATCGCATTAAGGAAAAGATGATGTTTGCGGCCCGCAACAGACCGGACTTGTCGCTTTTTGGAGCCCCAATACAGCTCTTCACCGACTTGGCACCGCCAACGGTCCAAAAACACAGGACCCTGCGCCCACTACTACAGTAACTTATGGATAAGCAGACCAAATACCGGTGGGAGTTCCCATTTAAGCTGTCTTTCACCTACAAGGGAAAGTCCCACTAATTTTCCACATTCCAGGCAGGAGAGGCCCTGCTGCTTGAACTTCGTATCATCACGCAGGACTCTCCGACTTCGTCTCCCCCACGCCAGGATCACCGTCCCTTTTCGCCAATGTGGCAGGATCGCACGCGCTCTCAGGCCAGGAATACTCGCCGGAATACTTGAGTATTGTTGCCATTTTTCTACCCTTTCCTGGGACCTGTTAGTTTTTGGTCGCATAGGTCTGGCCTGGGCTCATGATGGACTATGAGCCGGATGGGGCCATCGTACATGTGCACTGTTCAACTAAGTTACCTGGTTTCCTGGCTTTTGTAATGACTGTCAGAAGGTTAATCTTTTGCCTCTTTGAGCCCCGCCTTGTTTGCCAGAACTTTAGTATTTTTGTGACTGGGGCTCTTAACTGGCACAATATGTAGATCCCATGATGGGTTGTGACTCGGGGGTAGGAACGACCGATGGGGACCCTTCCTGCCCGTGAGACATCGCCCTTGGGAATAGGTCTTACTACAGACAACCTGTTATGTCATGTTGTGTCTATTGGTTTATGTTATTTTTGATTGACCTTGTATGACCTGTTTAAATAGAAATTATTCAAGTTGGGTCGGGGTGGTTGTACATGCCACCCAATTGTGAGACTTCCTATTCTCTGTTGAGGATGGTACCCTTGCACCTAATGTGCCAGATCTTGTCTCCGGCGGGGGTTATCCCCCATGCTTTCATATATCAGTTAAGAATGTTTTATTTTGGTTGTCTGGGCCTAAGGCCAACGAGTATTTTTCTTTGTTTTTCTTCTCATCTTTTCCCCCTTTCTCTTGCGAGCCTCGATTTGGCACCCTCCCCCCGTATCAGGGTCCAAAAGGTCATGGAGGCTGACAGTCTTCACTCCAGTGGCGCTGACCACCTCATTGAAAACGCAAGGTAAGAGTGCTCTGCCCTACCACGATGGCCACGACATACAACACTGACTATTCCATAGTTAGCCACAATGTACATGGTTTTAATTCCCCTGCTAAGAGGACTAAAGCTTTTCAGTTTTATCATAAACAGAGGGCTGATGTCCTCCTCTTACAGGAGACTAATTTTTCACACACCACAGCTCCCCGTTACCTCACGGGGAAGTATCCGCAGTATTATCTTGCAGGGTCGGGAGAAAAAGGGGGGGTAGCTATCTTTTTTTCGAAACGGACCCCCTCTGTCCCTGTTACTGTTGTTAAAGATAAGGGGGGTAGATATATTATGGCAGTGGGGCGGCTCCATGACCGAGAGGTTTCCTTTACATCATATTATGCCCCCAATACTGGACAGCTGGAGTTCTTTAGCAAAATGCTTCGGATTCTGATGCCCAAGGTCTAGGGACAGGTTGTAATGGGGGGTGATAGCAATATTCCCTTGGATAGGATTATGGATAAGTCTGACTCCTCTAAACCAATTTTAAAACGCCCACCGACCGGGAGCAGCAAAGTGGAGTGCCTATTTCACTTTCACAATCTCATTGATAGTTGGCGTGAAAATAACCCCACGGTCAGAGATTTTACGTACTTTTCGCAGGTACATCATACTTATTCTAGGATAGACCATTTTTTAGTACGCACGCCTTTGCTCCCATTTATTAAGACAGTCAAAATCTTGTCTACCCCTTGGTCGGACCATTCCCCGATCAAACTCTCTATCACAGGACTGTGGACCAAATCAAAACCCTCCCCGTGGAGACTCAATGTGAGTCTGCTAAATGACCCTATAATCTTTTTGGAAATACAAAAGGAAATACGGGAGTACTTCAGACTTAATAAAGCGGCGGACACGTCCCCCGCGATGAACTGGGTAGCTCATAAAGCTGCGATTCGGGGCATTTTATTACAAGTGGCGACTAGAGTGAAACGGGACAGGGAACAGACGAATAAGAAACTGGAGGCAAAATTAGAGGACTTAATGAATGAACAGCATAGGAATCCCCGGATAGATATAAGGCACAAAATTGATGAAGCCCGACTAGCTCTTAACCTTAGTTTGACTACACAAGCGGAGAAGCATATCAGTTGGTCCAAACATAGGTTCTACACTATGGGAGACAAACCGACCACAATGTTAGCTAGAAAACTAGTTCCTCGACCGTACACGCCAACCTTACCTAAACTGAGATTGTCCACAGGCCTTACCACCCAAAACCCTGAAAGGATAATTGGGGAATTCCACTAGTTCTACGCTAAGCTGTATGGAGCGCAGAATACGTTTGATCCATCTGGAGTGGACACGTTCTTCCACGACTTACAGCTGCCAAAACTGACAAAGGCCCATGCGGAAGTCAAGGCCGCAATCAAAACATTACATCCTGCTAAAGCTCCGGGGCCCGACGGCTTCCCGGGCCACTACTATACGAAGTATCAAGATCTCCTTACCCCTCACTTGTGCTCCTACTTTAATGACTTGAGAAGTGGTGGTGGGTTTCCCTGCCACGAAAATACAGCGTATACAAGTGTTATCCCGAAGCCGGGAAAGGATCACGGGGATTGCACCAATTACCACCCGATTTCTATGATCAATACAGATCTGAAATCCTAACTAAAATACTGCCCCAAAGACTTAATACTTTTCTTGAGTGCTATATTCACCCTGATCAGGCTGGTTTCGTTCCTGAATAGACAGGCATCTGACCAAACACGTTGGTTAATTAATCTCATCTCGGCAGTCCAGACTGATTGGGAAGGCATAGGACTCAGGAGGGGAATGTTACTATCATTGGACATCCGGAAGGCGTTTGATTCCATTTCCTGGGATTATCTATTTGACGTTCTCACTTGCTTTGGATTTGGAGGGCGCTTTCTGGATCTCCTTCGCATATTATATGACTCCCCGAGCGCTTCACTAATGCTCAGGGGATATACTTCTCAATCATTTCCAATCTGTAGGGGAACTAGACAGGGTTGCCCGTTGTCGCCGTTATTATTCGCACTGGCGATAGAGCCACTTGCGATTAAAATTAGTTCAAGCAGAGATGTTCAGGGGATTTATTGCGGGGACTATGAGCACAAATGTCTACTTTTTGCCGATGATCTAATGCTGACCTTGACTTCGCCAATTACATCCCTGACTAATTTATATGCTATCTTGCAACCATTTTCTGACATATCAGGGTTGACGATTAACCATAGTAAGTCGGAGGGCACTGAACTTGTCATTGTTGAGCTCCACGCAGACCACACTCGAGCAAACATTCCCATTTAGATGGAAATCAGATGCTCTTCCTTACTTAGGTATACATTTGACCTTATCTGTTGGCACGTTGTACATAGGGAACTATCCAGCCCTTTTTAAGCGACTGACAGATGATTTGGCTAAGTGGCAGATTCACCCACCGTCGTGGTTCGGCAGACTACACTCAATAAAAATGAATGTTCTACCCCGATTATTATATTTTTTCCACACCTTGCCGGTTTCCTTGACCCGTAACGACCTTAAACAATTTCAGAATAAGGTTCTGCAGTTTATTTGGGGTGACAAGGGACCTAGGGTGAATAGGAGTACCCTATATGCGTTAAAGTGGAAAGGTGGCCTTGGCTTACCTGATTTATTGAAATATTTTTATGCTGCCCAGGTGGCACAACTCACTAGGTTCCATTCCCAACGGGCGCCTGCCATATGGATGGTTATGGAATCCCACTCCTGCCGTCCCACTCCAATTTCTCACATTTTGTGGCTCTCTATCAAGGAGTGACCTGCTATATTATGCCCTACTTTATCCTTATATTTGGAAATATGGGATAGACTGTCCAGATCCCACGAATTCAAATCTCCTCATTCTCCACAGGCACCTCTGCTACGCAATAGAGCTTTCACCCCAGGTCTCACCCCCCTAGCATTTGAGTGGTGGACCAATAAAGGTCTCTTACGCATAGCCAACCTGTGTGATCACAGGGGTATGCTACCCGAGAGGGCTTTGACTGATAAGTATCATATGCCTCCAGCAGAGAGTTATAGACTTTCTCAGGTTTCACATTATATGCAAGCCCTTGCTCGAAAGAGTGACCTCGCAGCCCTAACTCCAATGGAACATTTGTGCCGTAACTATGATAAAATCAAAGGTCACCAGTCCGCTGTCTATTCAATATTGTTGAGTGCATCGACAAAGCTGAATTATATGGTCCACTGGGAGACCGATTTGCAGGGAACCCTGGATCTGGATGAATGGCGTAGGATAGCAGAGACAGCATCTCGGTCGCTCATCAATAATAGAGGCGAACTACAAGGTTCTGCTGAGGTGGTATATGGTGCCGGCCAGGCTGGCGACTTTGTATCGGGGGCAACCCCGTTTTGCTTTAGAGGATGTAGCCAGGTCGGTACCACCTATCATATTTGGTGGACATGCACCAAGGTTAGGAGGTTTTGGATCCGGATATATAATTTCATTTACTCCCTCACTCAGGTTAACCTGATTAAGTCAGCCAAGCAAGCACTACTAGGGAGTGGAATAGTAGAGGCCTCCAAGTATTGCAGGCGACTCTTGACATTTATATTCATATCAGCTAAGATAACCATCACTAGGAACTGGAAATCGGCTGCCCTGCCATTTGATCAGTTTAAAGGTAAATTGTCTTTGATGATGCTGAACGAACGGCTGACTGCATTGGCTCAAGACAAAATGAAGCTCTTTCATAAAGTGTGGGATCCATGGCTTCATTACCTCACTAATGACCCCAGGATACCTACAGCTTAACATTGGTTTTTCTTTAGGGGTGTCCGGGTGCTTGATCGGGGCTCCTTCCCTTCCTCCCCCTCTTCTCAACTATTCCTTTCTTGCTTTGTTTCCTCCCCCCCCCTATTTCTTTGCCTGTATTATCTTTTTGATTGTTTATTTTTGGAGTCGGCTCCAGGCCTTAGAGGTTCCACTGGTTTATAAGTTATTAATAGGACTATTGTCAGTCTGAAATGCACTGGGGGTTGCCCGCACAGTCTAAGGAGTTGAGCCCCCCCGACAAGCAGATGGGGGGACGGCTCCTCTGGGCGGGTGGTTCACTAGTTGAAACTTGGGTTGTCGGAAGGAGTTTGTGTCTCAGGGGTACAGTAGTCTTCTGAAAGATATCCAAAAGTGCTAATATGCTCCAGCCCATGCTGGAGATTCTTCGTTAGATTTGTTTTCTGGGTGCTATAACATAGACCCCTGGGCGTTATGATCCTAGCGATTTGAATCCCAAATGCTGTATTATGACTGTACAATGTTATGATGTATATTTTATACCTTTTGTATGACAAAACTTTAATAAAAATATTGAAACATAAAAAATAATTCTCAGATCTACATATATATTTCTACCAATCACAATGACATGCCTTAATTTAAAGTCCCATTTTCCCTTCCCATACTTTGTTACAGCAAATGTACACTCACTACTTTACAATATAACAAAAGTGTAATTTCTTCAGTGTTGTCACATGAAAATATATAATAAAATATTTACAAAAATGTGAGGTATTATCCGTTATTTAGGAGTGACTAGGCAGAAAAACTTGAAACAAGTTTTGCATCACACCTTCTACAGTACCGCCCAGGGGGCAGACCCTCTGTGTATATCCCATCTCTCTGCATCTCGCAGATAAGTTCGTCAAAAAGCAGTACAAACTTAAACAAAAAAGGAGGAGTGGGTGCTGTGTCGGTCAATGAACTCAGAGAAAAGGATTTTACGGTGAGTAAAAAATCCCATTTACTCTTTTGTTCATGGACCGACACAGCTTCCTATTGACATAGTGGGACGTCCCAAAGCAGTGTCAACAAAAAAAACAAGGGGTGGTAACAGCATAAAAGTAAACTCCACCCCAAACACAAAACAGCACTCCTCCAACGGATGAGTTGCAACTCTAAACAGCCGCCTGCAAAACTTTGCGGCCGAAAGAGGAATCCAAAGATGCACCTACATCAACCTTGTAGAATTTAGTCAAAGTGTGAGCGGACGACCAAGTTGCCGCTTTACATAATTGGGAAACAGACGCTTGATGTCGGAAAGCCCAAGAGGCACCTATTGCCCTGGTTGAATGTGCAGTGACAGGAAAGGGGGGCGCTTGACCCCTTAAGGCGTAAGCCTGGATCTGTTGGATCCACCTCGAGATGGTGGCCGACGAGACTGTTAGGCCCTTCTTGAGACCAGCCACCGAAACAAACAGTCAGTCTGACTTCCGGAACAAAGCAGTAGCAGATAGGTATACTCTCAAAGCTCGGACCACGTCCAAGGAATGCAACGCCGACTCCTTAGGATTCGACGGATGAGGACACAAGGATGGAAGTACAATCTCTTCATTGAGATGAAAAGCCGAAACGACTTTCGGAAGAAAAGAGGGCTGCGGAAGATCAGATAGGGAGCCTTGCATTACAAGGCTGCCAGCTCAGAAACTCGTCTAACTGATGTAATAGCCACCAAAAAGACCACTTTCTGAGAAAGTGTCAACAAGGGAATATCCCTAACATTCTCAAACGGTGACTTCTGAAGCACCGAGAGGACCAGGTTCAAGTCCCACGGAGGTAGCGGGGGACGGACCGAAGGAGCCACATGTTGAACCCCCTGCACAAATGTACTCACAAGAGAGTGAGCCACCAGGGGTCGCTGAAAAAAGACAGTCAGGGCATATATCTGTCCCTTAACCGTACTTAGGGAAAGCCTTTGGTCCACCCCATGTTGTAGAAACAGTAGGATTCTGGAGACCAAATAAGTACGTGGATGCCATTTCATTTCCTCACACATGGAAATGTAGGACTTCCAAGTGCGATGATAAACCCTCCTAAAGGACGGCTTCTGAGTACTTCTCATAGTAGAGTTTACTGAATCTGACAGGCCCCGGTCTCTCAGTACCTGGTTCTCAATAGCCATGCCGTTAAAGCCAGTGACTGTAAAGCAGGATGGAGCATGGGACCTTGCGATAGCAAGTCCTTCCGTAGTGGTAGGCGCCAGGGGACGTCTGCTACCAGACGTACTAGATCGGAGTACCAAGGACGCTGAGTCCAAACTGGAGCTATCAGAATCATTGGAATTCCCTCTGCCTCCACTCTGCAAAGCAGATGAGGAAGGAGCCTCATGGGAGGGAAAGCATAGATTAGCTGATACTGACCCCACGATGTTACCAACGTGTCCGTTGCGTCTGCCCATGGGTCATTTGATCGGGCCACAAACCTCAATACCTTCCGATTGAGTCGGGACGCCAGAAGATCTACGTCTGGCGTGCCCCATCTTTGGCAGAGGAGCTGGAACACATCCGGGTGTAAGGACCATTCTCCCTGGTCCAGCATTTGGCGACTCAGGTAGTCCGCCTGCCAGTTCTCCACACCCGGAATGTACACGGCCGACAGTGCCGGTACGCTCCTTGCTGCCCACCTCAGGATGCGAGTGACCTCCGATGCTGCAGCTGAGCTTCTTATTCCTCCTTGATGATTGACATATGCCACTGCCGTGGCATTGTCTAACTGGATCCTGACTGGACGCCCTTGCAGCCTCTGAGACCATCTGAAGAGGCACAGCCTGATCGCTCGGAGTTCCAGGACATTGATCGGCAGGCGGGATTCCTCCGGGGTCCAGCGACCTTGCGTCGACTGAACACCCCAGACTCCCCCCCCAACCTGTAAGGCTGCCATCCGTCGTGATCACTATCCAATGAACAGGAAGGAATGACTTCCCGGACAGCAGAGCCGGTGATGTCAGCCACCATACCAGGGATCTCCTGACTAGGTGGCTTACCCGGATTTGATATTCCAGAGATGATGGGCATCTGTTCCATCTGGACAGAACCTCATTCTGTAACACCCGAGTGTGATATTGAGCATATGGGACCGCCTCGAAGGAGGCTACCATGAGGCCCAAAACTTGCATGCAAAAACGGAGTGACGACCAACTCTTGGTTGTCAGCTGCCGCACTGCAGTCCGAAGGGTTTGCAACTTTTCCACAGGGAGGAATACTCTTGACTCTGAGGAATCCTGAATCAACCCTAGATACACTAGGCGTTGAGTCGGCACCAAAACTGACTTTTGCGTGTTTAGTACCCAACCACAGTCTCGGAGAGCCTGACAGGTTATGGACACGCTTACCTCTAATTCTGAGCTTGAAGAGGCCTTCAGAAGAAGGTCGTCCAAGTAGCCTTGGTGAACGTCCTGGGTGACGAAGCCAGACCAAACGGGAGGGCCACAAACTGATAGTGGTTGTTCCTGATTGCGAATCGCAGAAACCTTTGGTGTCTGGAGTATATGGGGACATGCAGGTATGCGTCCTTGATGTCCAAGGACACCAGAAAGTCCCCTGGATGGAGAGCAGTGACTACAGATCAAACCGACTCCATCCGGAATCTTTGTACTTTCACAAAGCAATTGAGGGCCCTGAGATCCAGGATAGGACGAACCCCATCCTTCTTTGGCACTATGAACAGATTCAAGTAAAAACCCTGAAATCATTCCTGCTCCGGGACTGGAATGACCACCACGCATTCCAGCAGACCCTGGACCGCCCCGTACAGGGCCTCGCGACGGGTCATCTGTAGCTGGAGGTTGGAGGGAACGAATCTGTCCGGTGGACAAGAGAGAAATTCTATCTTGTAGCCTGAGAAGATCACTTCGCAAACCCACCGGTTAGAGATCAGAGATGTCCACTGAGTCGCGAATTCGCAAAGACGTCCCCCCACCCGAGAGATGGGAGGGGGCAGACCTTCATGCGCAGATTTGTCCGCAGGCTTGTTGAGTTTGCGGGGCCAAGGACGCTTCTGTCCTTGAGCAGGCGTTTTGTCGGTCTGGGGTCTTTTCCCTGTCGCCCTGAGCGGACGAAAAAAATGCTTGCGTGTGGCCCCTTACCCATCTTGGTTCGAGGAAGCAAAGTGCTCTTACCTCCTGTGGCATCCTTGATGATGTCATCCAGAGAGGCCCCAAAAAGTCTGTCGCCTTTAAAGGGCAGATCAAACAGGGCTTTCTTGGAAGCCTGGTCCGCAGACCAGCCTTTTAGCCAGATCAGGCGGCGTATTGCTACCGCATAAACCAAAGCTTTAGACAGCAAGGGAATAGTATCCATGTCTGACTCGCAGACAAACTTAAGGCCCTGTACAAACTGGTCGGCCAAAGTTATTTCATCAGGAGGAGCATCTCGCTCCTTTAACCCCTGGAGTAACAATTTTGCCCATTCAGTAAGTGTCTGAGACACTAAGGCCCCGGCCAATCCCGGGCGCACCGCTGAGCATACCACTGAGTATAGGTAGCTAGCGAGTGCTTCAGCTTTCATATCCGCAGGGTCCTTGAAAACAGGAGCCCCTTCCACTGGAATTGTGGTAGCTCTATTAAGTCTGGACACTGGAGGGTCCACTATTGGTGGAGAGGTCCATTTTTTCAGAAAACTCTCCTCAAAGGGGTACTGTACCGCAAAATTCTTTGGGGATGTAAACACCCTTAGTGGGTTTTCCCACTCCTTGTATAAGAGCTTATCAAAATAAGACACACAAGGAAACACTTTAGCAGTGCGGGCAGGTTTACGGAACCCAAAGGAGACTGGTGTTTCTGCTGCTTCTGCAGCATTCTCCAATTTTAGCGTATCCCGCACTGCAGTAATAAGGTCAGATACCAAAGCCTTATCACGTACTGACCTGGACTTGGAGTCATTCTCACTGTCCGATCGGTCACGGTCTGCAGTCTCTGATGCATCAGAATCCGGGCCATGAGCCAAAGCTGGGCCTGGTTCTGCATCAGAATTATCCCCAGAAGATTGCAGGGGACGGGGGCATTTACTACCCCCCTTGTTCCCTTGTGCTGCTTCCACTCTGTCAACAAAGTCCTCTAGGATTGCCGACATAGCGTCCATAGCTACCTCAGGGGCACCAGCTGCAAAATCAGGTGTTTCAGAGGAAAAACTGCCTGCTTCAGACGCCATGCTGACCCACGTGCTGAGACCCACAGGGCTCCAGGCAAGGTATCAATAGGCCACACTCCTAGCTGATACAGAGATGCTGGGTTTTTCCCCAGAGGACTTACCACCCTTGGAACGGTACCGCTACTGCTGCCGTGTGTTCCGCCTGTGATGCTATCCCACCGCTGTAGTGTCAGTCTGATTCCTATCAGCGTTTCCTGTGTGAATTTGCGCCAGTGAAAGTGCACCCTAGAGGCCAGAGACTACCACAAAATGGCCGCCAAGCGGCTGTATGGAACAATGTGGGCTCTAAGAAAATGGCCGCCGAGCCGAATATAGAGGCAAAAGTGGCCGCGGGCCCCAAAAATATGGCCGCCGAGCGGCGGTATCTACATACAGGCGTGAATCATAGGAAACATAGCCGCCGGGCAGTCGATAGAGGCCAAAGCGGGCGCGAACCACAAGAAAATGGCCGCCAGTCACTAGAGGCCAAAACAGGCATGGACCACCGCAAAATGGCCGCCGACAGCATGGAGGGAGAGAGGCGAAACACACAGGTAAGCAAAATGACATCTTTTTAAATGACAACACAGCGCAGTCCCACTCCAGATGGAGCCCCCCAGGTGACCCCCAGCACCCAGCAACCTTAGCTCAGAGCTCAGGGAGGAGGGAAGGCAGGGAGAGAGGAAAGAAAGGGCCACAACCACTTACTTCATCTCTCCAGGAATGTCCAGCCAAGTCACCCTGCCGAAGCAGGGGAGCTACTTACCTTTCCTGCGTGGATCGTGCTGGAAGACATTCTGGACAGATCATCACCCGTGCACGGAGGTGACTGTCGGCCAGGCATGCTGTGATTGAACCCTAGGGAACGATCGTATGCATGCCCTGCAGCTCTAGCTCACAGGACAGGCTACTGCGACTCGGCTGTAAGGTCAGCCGAAGCTGAGCGGTCCGATGCAAGCCTTGGAGCGTAAGCTCACCGGACAGGCTACTGCGACTCGGCCGTAAGGTCAACCTAAGCTGAGCGATCCAAAGCGGGCCCTGTAGCAAAGGCTCACTGGCCACCCGTACAGCGACGGGCATGTCGTGGAAAATCCGTCACGTAGCTAGGGTCGGCACACGCTCGATGGTCAAACTAGGGGGACTACAAGGATCGAGGATCCAGCCTGTCACCCAGTCGGCAGTTGATTGAAGATCGCAGGAAACAAAAAATAAAAATGTAGAAAAAAAATTCCCCCGACCAATGGGCCTGAAGGGAGCCATGTCCTTCTCCTTGCTAGACAGAAAAAAACTGATCTGCGAGATGCAGAGAGAGGGGATATACACAGAGGGTCCGCCCCCTGGGCGGTACTGTAGAAGGTATGATGCAACATTTTTTACAAGTTTTTCTGCCTAGTCACTCCAAAATAAACAGATAATACCCACTATGTCAATAGGAAGCTGTGTCGGTCCATGAACGAAAGAGTAATATCATTTCAGTGACAAGTTTTTTGTCATTTTTCAATCACAAAAAAATGTAATATTCAATGAGCTCCCATGAGATAGGCATTCAAACGAAAAGCTGCGTAAATTCCAGTAAATATACAATAGTTTGTAGATGCTATAACTTTTGCGCAAAGCAATAAATATATGCTTATTGAAATCTTTACCAAAAACATTAGGCTGAGTACATTTTGGCCTAAATGTATGACAAAAATGTAGTTTATTGAATTTTTTTTATAACAAAGTCAAAGTCAAAAGTCTTTTTTTGTTTATATAGCAAAAAATAAAGTGGTGATCAAATACCACCAAAAGAAAGCTCTATTTATGGGGGGAAAAATAACACAAATTTCGTTTGGGTACAGCGTTGCATGGACGCACAATTACCAGTTAAAGCAGCGTACTGCCAAATTGCAAAAAGCAAATTATAGCCAAAACACCGATTTCCACTCCCTCTGAAAAGACGTGGTTTCAGTGGTCCAGGGACATCCCATTTTTACCATTAGAATACTTTGAGGAAACAGAGGAAACCTTTTTCCACAATCAGTACAAAGAATCTTTATTCTCAATTTTTAATTGTGAAAATCCTGCGAGCTACTAAATGAGAATAATAACCAAAAAGGTAGGCTCACTATGCTGCTGGTACTGTTCACACTCTCATAAATGTGGCAAGTATATTTCAAATTTAAACAGTACCGCGCTACAGTAACAGAAGTAATGGAACAATTATAATAACAACACTAATTATAAAAAAATTTAGGATCACAGTGCTTAATACAACAAAATATACATAAATGAATCCAATATCAGTGGAAAATTTAGATCAGTGCAAACAATGAATAGTCCATGCAAAAAACTGTATAAATGATAAAAGTGAAATAGTGATGAAAAACGAGCTGCAATATCCCAGAATGCTTCTTACTCCCAACTTGTGCTCACACAGCTCAGACGAGTGTTCCATTTCTCATTAGTGCTCAAAGAACGCTCAACAGATCACCTCCAAGTGCTGCCTCCTCCAGGAATAATCTCACCTGAGGGAGGGTGATCTCTACAATAAAGTGAGATCAATACATGCTTTTTAGCCTCCACGGGCTTTGAAATTCCTTCCTGTTGCCCTGTCAGATAAGGCTTGTGGTGATTCGTAGTATTCAAAATGCATATATAATAAAAACAACTAATAGTGCTTATCCCCTCCATAAAACGTCACTATATTAAATAAGTACAGGTTACTCATATTACTTGGGTGCTTCCAGCACACCAGGCTCTGACAAGCATTAAAATCAGTGTTTTGAACACACCGCTCCCTCCACACAAGCCATACTTCATATTCCCATCGCACACATTCCTGGATGAGCTCTCAAATTTGGGTGCCGCAGCAACAACCAGCTGGATACTGGTTCAAGTCACAATGAAGATATCTTCATTGTCCCTCCACACAAGCCTCACAGACAACGATCCGACTCACAGCTTCACGCTGAATGCAGATGTCGTCACCGTCCTAGCCCCTCCCCTACGCATGTCGACACAGGGTCACGTGTCTTCCTAAGGAAGACGTGACCCTGTGTTGACACGCATAGGGGAGTGATCTCCACTCTCTTCTAGGTCCCTTCCTGAGTGCTGGCCTAATGCATTGTGAACACAGGAAATTGGCTGCTCAACACAAGCGCCATTCAGAAAATGCAAAGCATTTTCTGAATGAATAAAAATAATTCTCTGAGTGAACAAGTGGAGAGCATGACATTACCGCCATGCCTCTGAAGACTCCTGTGGCAGTGCTGGGATTACATTTATATGTTTAAAGCGGAGGTCCACCAAATTATTATTTTTTTAAAGTCAGCAGCTACAAATACTGCAGCTGCTGACTTTTCAAATATGGACACTAACCTGTCCAGGGCGCCCACGATGTCGGCACCCGAAGCTGATCTATCGCTCGCCTCTCGGGTGCTGCCGCCGCCATCTTCGGTAAGGGAATCAGGAAGTGAAGCCTTGCAGGTTCACTTCCTGGTTCCCTACTGCACAAGCGCGACTCGCGCTGCGCAATTTCACTGGCCTCTGCTGTCTTCTGGGACCTGTGTTTCTCTGAGAAGACAGCAGGGGGACGAAGGAAGTGGCGTAGATACCCGAGCCATCCGCGGGCATCTATGCCCTGAAGTGGGAGCAAATACCCGTATTACACAAGTATCTGCTCCCCCTCTCCCCTCTGAAAAGGTGCCAAATGTGACACCGGAGGGGGGGAGGGTTCCATTTTTGTGTGAAACTCCGCTTTAAATGTACTTTCCATAGAAAGTTTTTGGAAGTCAAAGAAAATATGGCTCAGCATGATATACAAATAAGTAAAACACAACAAATTCAGCTTTAAAGTGGTCCTATCTTGTACGAGCAAGAATGTGACAGGCGGTAAAAACACATACTAAATAGTGTATAGCGTTTAACTATTTATAAAATACTTTGTACCTTAAAGCCCTGTACACACGATCGGATATCCTATGGATTCTAATCCAATGGTTTTTTCCATCGGAAATCCGATGAAACTGTCTTCCATCAGTCAAAAAACCGACCGTTTCAAACGCGGTGACGTAAAACACTCTGATGAGCCGAGAAAAATTAAGTTCAATGCTTCTGAGAATGCGTCAACTTGATTCTGAGCATGCGTGGGTTTTTTATCCGATGGAGTTCCCCACAGACGATAGTAATTTGCTATCGGTTTTTTAACCATCGGATAAATTTGAAACATGTTCTATTTTTAGAAGAACTGATGGAAAAAAGACCGATGGGGCCCATACACGATCGGTTTGTCCGATGAAAACAGTCCAGTAAAACCTATCGTGTGTACACAGCTTAACAGTCCTTAGATGAGGTGGCTGCATTATTTTTTTAGGCTCCTGGCAATAACAGACTTTCTTTTGTAGTGTGGCTACGCTCACTCCTCCACTCAATCTACGACTTCTGATTTGGACTACAAAACATCCTCTCCATCTCTATTACATGGGAATGTGAGAATTGGTAGTTTACAAACAACTTGCAAGAAAGATAGCATTGTGGTTTCAGTTCAATTCACAGGAACACTGCATTTCTGGCAAGATCAACAAGTATATAATGTTCTTAGCCTGAAAACTGGAAACCAATGCAGTCACCACACCTATGTGTATGTATGTTGCAATATATTGCACTTTTGCCCTTTGGTTTAGATCTCCTATGCATGTGTTATACATTGTTAAATATTCTACTGGGTCTATTTTAAAGTGTGTTTATATCCTTTTAAAGTTTTGTATAGAATATTGAAGGGTTAAAACCTTATCAAGTTTTTATTGTTTTCCCTGTTGGGGAGACGATTCACTCTCTCTGGTTTTTCTGGCTACCATATTAATCTAATGAGAAAGTGACCAGAGCTCATCACAAAATATACTTGTGCTCAGAGATGCTTGCATACAATATAACTCCATGATACGTACCTCTCCTTGACTTCCTCTGGAAAGCCTCTGTCTGGAAACACAGCCGATATTGCGCTAAAAATCAGATCACTGGGAAGATGGCTTTTACAGATTTTCTTATTTCCTGAAGGATACAAACATAAAATAGCAAAGGAAATAATACAGGTAATATTACAAGCATGGTACAAGCCAAGTCAAAGCAAGAAGCTGACAAAGGATGTTGAAAAGGATGCTGCTCGAGAAAGTATCTAGAATATTATTGACTTTGACCTTAAAGGGGTTTTTCCAATTCAATCAATAAAAGATAAACGTTTCACATACATTCACTATGCATCCTAACCACACCTGTTTACCCCTTAGGGACCAGAGCAATTTCCAAATTTCTGCTATAAGCCTGTTTATTCGGTGATCATTTTACCATTACTTAAGCCAACAAAGTAATAAAAAAACAATATATATATATATATATATATGGACAAAATACATTTTTTTACTTTTAAGTAAAGAAAAAATGTTCCTCTGTTGAACCCCTTATTAACCCTTAGTTTACTCTAGTCAGCCATAATTAACTCCTTATTCTCCTACTCCATTCAATTATAATTTTCTTGGTGTTCTTTTGTTTTTTCTTCTACTTTATTAACTAATATTTCAACTTTTTCCTGTTTTTTGTTTGCTGTGTTCAATAATATTTTTACACTTTTTACATATATTTACACGTATCACACTGAAAAAAAGTGCAAATTTAAAAAAACCTACTTTACTTCATTAGTAAATAACTTTGCAATGCTTTGTTCCAAAGTCATAATGTTTGTGTTGTTTTAAACAGGAGAAATTACAGAATTGCAGGACAATATTCACAAAAAAAAACACCTTGTTTTTTTACTTGTCAGATTCTCCTTGCTTTAAAGCAAAAGTGGAATCTGACAAAAGTGGAACCTCCGCTCATTTGTCTCCTCCCCCCTCCGGCCCCACATTTGGCACCTTTCAGGGGGGGGAGCGGATACCTGTCAGTAGGGACCGGCGTGAAGCCGTAATGCTACACTGCCGGGTTCCCTTACCCGCAATGGCGGCGGCAACACCCGACAACTGATGGAAACATCAGCTGTGGTGCCAACATCGCTGGACTCCAGGACAGGTAGGTGTCCTATTATTAAAAGTCAGCAGCTGCAGTATGTGTAGCTGCTGGCTTTTAAGTTTTGCAGGGTCGGGCGGACCTTCTCTTTAACTGACTTCATCTGCAGATTGAAATTCATCACTTTGATCTGTAGATGAAAAAACTGAAAGTTACAAAATGAAACAATGTTTCATTGTATCTTTCTGTATTTGCAGCTGAGCAATATTGTTAATAAACATTGCCGGACTGCTTTTTTTTACAGCTCTTGCTGCCGGGACCTTCTCTGTGTACTCGGCAGTACAGCTGTGATTAATCAAAGCTCAACTGCAGTGTACTAGGACAAGGGGAGTTCCGGCAGCAGGGCAGAAGGACTGGAGGTACTACACACGTTCTGTGTACAATGATGACATTTGTTTGGACGTGTCCAGTACGCCCAGAGTCTACAACTGGTTAAAAGGGGCTTTCCAATTAATTTTATAAAAAGATATCAGTTCCACATTCTGTTCCATACATAGAAACATAAAAGAGTGACAGCAGGAAAAGAAAAAGTGATCCACTAAGTTTGCATAGCTAATTTTTTTATGTAGCCATTTTTTTTTTTTATAATTGACCTCTTTTGCCTGAGTATAGACCTATGTTTATCCCAACATGCTTAAACAGTTATTTGACTTTATATCAATGTTGGATGTTTGTTCCAAGCAGCAACTACTCTTTGGGTAATATAACCACAGCGAGTTACATGATACAATTACCTTTGTAATTAAAGTACTGTACAATAGGCAAAACTTTTATTTTAATTTTTTTGAATAGAGCAAACCGTCAGATTTTTTTTTCCCACCATCTGCGTCCAAATGAGATTATTTCCCTTCACTTCTTGTCCCATAGCCAAAACAGGAAGTGAGAGGAAATCTCTGCAAATCAAGGGAATCCCTTAGGGACGCCCAGGTTATCAGAACTAGTGTCCCCATTGGAAGATTTCCCCTCCATTACTTTTCTGGGGACAACCCAAAATTTGGAATTTTCTTTTACTTTCACTTTCAATAATAATGGTAAACAGGACAAATAGAGAGGGTGAATCTCCTTAGTGCAGGGGTGTCAAACGCATCGTGGGCCGCATCAGAATTATGATTGACCTCAAAAGTGCCGGTTGTATCTGTAAGATTAGATGTCCAGCGCATCCCCTCCCCTTTGCATTAGATGTCAAGAGCCACCCCACCATCGGAAGTTGAGTCCCCCACCCTCCCTTACATCACAATGCACCCCCATTTCCTTATGCTGCTGCCGGGAAGAAGCTGGAGGCATTGCTTGAAAGCAGAAAGTAGGGGTCTGGAGTAAGACCAGAGGATGGCTGGAGCTCTCCTGCAGCTGCAGGAGAAGTGCGAGGGCCATATGAAATGGCCTGGAGGGCCGGATTCGGCCCGTGGGCCTTGTGTTTGACACCTGTGCCTTAGTGTAAGCACAGACAGCAATAAAAACTGACAGGTGTTCTAATCATTCTTCTCTCTATCCAAAACGAAAAAAAAATTTGCCTTTAGTTATACTTTAAACTTAGTGTTTGTTATGATTTATTAAACATCGGAAACCAGAATAAAAGACTGTTGGACCCCTTTCACACTGAAGGCGTTTTTCAGGCACTTTAGCGCTAAAAATAGCGCCTGTAAAAAGTCTCAGCTGCAATCCCAGTGTGAAAGCCCAAGTGCTTTCACACTGGGGCGCTGCACTGGCAGGGCGTCAAAAAAAGTCCTGCAAGCAGCTTCTTTGCAGCGCTTTAGGAGCGGTGTATTCACTGCTCTTAAAGTGCCCCTGCCCAATGAAATCAATGGGCAGCACTGCCGAACCGCCGGCAAAGCGCCGCTGCAGCGCCGCTTTGCTGTTGCTTTTAACCCTTTCTACCCCGCTAGCGGCCAAAAAGCAAAGCAAAAACAACGGTAAAGCGCCGCTAAAAATAATAGGATTTTTATAACAGCTTACCTGTAAAATCCTTTTCTTGGAGTACATCACGGGACACAGAGCCTAGTAATTACTAAGTGGGTTATATTCCACCTTCAGGTGCTGGACATTGGTGTAATCAATTAGACAGGAAGTTTCCTCCCTATATAACCCCTCCCATACTGAGAGCACCTCAGTTTTTGTAGCAAATCAATGTGTCCCAATATCCCCAAACAAGAGGGGCGGGAGCTCTGTGTCCCGTGATGTACTCCAAGAAAAGGATTTTACAAGTAAGCTGTTATAAAAATCCTATTTTCTTTATCGTACATCACGGGACACAGAGCCTAGTAATTACTAAGTGGGACATCCCAAAGCAATGCCTACTGAGGGGAGGGAGACACAAATAACGCAAACCGCCATCAGACGTGAGGACCGATACTGCTTCCTGCAGCATACTGCGTATCCTTTTGCCGTCTTACATTCACCTGATAGAAATTAGTGAACGTATGCACCGACGACCAAGTTGCGGCCTTGCAAATCTGAGTCATAAAGGCTTGGTAATGCACCACGCATGAAGCGCTTACTATCTTGGTAGGGTGCACTCTAAAAGAAACAGGGGAAAACCCTCTCTTTAACCCACAAGCCTGAATCATAACCTGATGAATCCACATAGAAACAGTTGATTTAGACGCTGCCTGCCCCTTCCCGGGGCCTCCTGATAGCGCAACAACATCAGTTTTTCATATCTGAGCAGCCGCTTCAGATAGGCCTTGATTGCTCTCACTCCAACGAGAGAGTGTAACCATTTTAATAGCTGATTTGAACGCCGCCTGCCTATTTCTAGGGTCTCCTAGCAGCACAATACATGGGCCATCCAGATCCTATGATACATGGTCCTGGAGGCCAGCTCTCCTTTATGAATCAAGGTAATTTGCCGATGATCCTGAAAGCCCCAATCCTCAAGAATGCGGGCTAAAACAGCCAGACCATTAATTCCCATGTTTGCAAGACAGGATGGAATACCCCCCTGCGAAGTAGGTCTGGACAAGATGTAAGGGATCCTGGGTCCTCTACTACCACCCTTACGATCCCCTGCACAGTAAGGTCGTCTGGGTCATGCCGGAGCTATTAGGCTGGCTTCCGTTCCCCTCTGATGTTGCATAGAAGCCACGGTAGTCGTGGCACTGGGGGAAAAGAACGCATAAACCAGTGACAACCAGTCTCACAGGGCCACTAACGCATCTGTCCCGCATGCGAGTGGATCCTTTGTCCTTGACACAAAGCGGTCTAACTTCTTGTTGAACCTGGACGCCAATAAATTTTATGTCCGGGGTACTCTTTCTCTGGCATTTGGTCAGAAAAAAGTCGGGGTGTAGAGGCCATTCTCCCGGGAACAATTGTTGACAGCTCCAGAGAGCCACCTGCCAATTCTCCATTTCATGAAATTAAGATTGTCGATAGGCAAGGCACAAGCTCCTCTGCCCAGAACATGGCTCACTTCCCTCTGGCTGCGTGACTTCTAGTGCCTCCTTGGTAAACAAAGTAAATCACTGGTGTGGCATTGTCGGTTGTACTCTGACAGAACAATCCTGCAACCTAAACGCCCAACGCCCAGGCCCTTAAGCCAGACGTGCCATCCGTAGCTCTAGAATGTTGATGGATAAGGCTCACTTGGAGCTTGACCTCTTCCCCTGGGCAGTGGTCTCTTCCAGGTCTGGCCTCCATCCCTAGAGACCAGCCTTCGTAGCCGCCACCTGCCAAGTAACCGGCATGAAGGATCTTCCTTTCTGCCAATCTTTTGGTTAAGAACCACCAACTGAGACTCCAGCGTATTCCTGGGACCAGACTCTTTGGATAATGCTAGGTTAGAATCTACTTGTTCCAGGCCGACAGAATAATGTTTATAGCAGCCTTGAATGAAACTGAGCATAGGGAACCGCTTTGAATAAAGCCACCATCTTCCTTAGCACCTTAAGCAAAAGGCAAATGTAAGGAACTCTTTCCTGCCTTGACTACATAGACCAGCTTTTTTATAGCGCTGACTTTGTCTGAGGCAAAAAAAATTGAATTTTTGTACTCACCGTAAAATCTGTTTCTCTGACGTCCATGGACTGACACAGCCTCTTCATTCTTGACCATGTGGGTTATGTTCCTGCTCATAGGAGAAGACTAGGCAGAATGTTAGGTGTTTTAACATACATTACCAGAGCTGTACAGCCCCACCCAGGGGGCGGTCCCTCCGGCCATAACCCTCCTACCTGCAGCCAGCAGCCTCATTTTGTATCAAAGCAGTACAAACTCTAAAAAAGGAGGAGTGGGTGCTGTGTCAGTCCATGGACGTCAGAGAAACTGATTTTATGATGAGTACAAAAATCCTATTTTCTCTTACCGTCCATGGACTGACACAACCTCTTCATTCTTGACAAAGTGGGACGTCCCAAAGCAGTGCCAAAGAACGAGGGGTGGGAACCATATCAGGGAAAACGTCACCCCAAACAAGCAGAGCTCCCCAGCGGAGGAGTTGCAACATTAAACAGCCGCATGCAAAACCTTGCGGCCGAAGGAAGCATCAGAAGATGCAGCCACATCAACCATATAGAACTTTGAAAAGGTATGTGCGGAGGACCAGGTCGCCACCTTGCACACTTGTGCAGCAGACGCTTGATGTCGGAAAGCCCAGGAAGCACCAATTGCCCTGGTTGAATGCGCCATAACCGGAAAGGGAGGCACCCGGCCCTTAAGGGCATAGGCCTGTATGACAGTCTGTCTGATCCACCTAGAAATGGAGGCAGACGAAACAGCCGAGAATGGCCAAAGCCGAAATCTGACCCTTAATGGTGCTTAAAGCAAGCTTTTGGGTCACACCAAATCAGCCGATACCAAATCAAAGAACAGCAGGATCCTGGGAACGGAATACGTCCGTGGACGCCAATCCAGCTCCTCGCACATAGCGATGTAGGCCCTCCAGGTATGGTGGTATATCTTCCTGGAGGAAGATTTCCGTGACCTCAACATGGTCGAAATTACCGAATCCAAGAGACCCCAGTCTCTCAGCACCTGGCTTTCAATAGCCATGCCGTTAAAGCCAGCGACTGTAAAGCAGGATGAAGAATGGGACCTTGAGACAGAAGATCCTCCCGCACAGGTAGTCACCATGGAACGTCCGCCACTAGGCGCACAAGATCGGCGTACCAAGGACGCCGAGGCAAATCTGGCGTGATGAGGATCACCGGCATCCCCTCGGCCTCCACCCTGCGAAGAAGGCGAGGAAGCAACTTCAGTGGAGGATAAAGCAGGACTATATGGTTGATGTGGCTGCATCTTCTGCACCAAATCAGCCGATAGCCGATACCGACCCCGCGGAGCCATCAACGCGCCTGACACGTCTGCCCAGGGATCCCTGGACCTGGCCACGATTCTTGACACCTTGCGATTGAGTCAAGAGGCCAATAGGTCCACTTCCGGCGTGCCCCACCTCCGGCAAAGGAGGTGAAACGCCTCCGGATGCAAGGACCATTCCCCCTGGTCCAACATCTGGTGGCTCAGATAGTCCGCCTGCCAGTTGTCTACGCCTGGAATGTAAATGTGCGACAGAGCCGGCACGCTTCTTTCCGCCCATCTTAGGATGTGAGCGACCTCGGACGCGGCAGCTGAGCTCCGAGTCCCCCCTGATGGTTGACATAAGCCACCGCCATGGCGTTGTCCGACTGGAACCTGACTGAGTGTCCCTGCAGTCTCCTTGACCACGGGGAGAGGCACAGTCTGATTGCCCGAGTTCCAGGACATTGATCGGTAGACGGGATTCGTCCGGAGTCCAGAGCCCTTGGGCTGACAGAACTCCCCAGACCCCACCCCAGCCCGAAAGACTGGCGTCCATCGTGATCACAGTCCACTGAACAGGAAAGAATAACTTCCCCGACCGAAGGGCCGGGGATCTCAGCCACCACGTCAGGGATGCCCTGACCAGGTGACTCACCTGGATCTGATGATCCAGTGACAATGGAGACTTGTTCCAGCAAGATAGGATCTCCCTATGTAAGACTCGAGTGTGGAATTGGGCATACAGCACCGCCTCGAAGGAAGCCACCATGAGTCCCAGGACCCTCATGCAAAAACGGAGTGACGACCATTTGCGGGAACGCCAACACCCGTACCGCAGATTGAAGAGTCTGTAATTTTTCCAAGGGTAGAAAGACCCCCACCTCCGAGGAGTCCAGGATCAAGCCTAGGTACTCCAGACGCGGAGTCGGAACCAGGACCGACTTCTGAACGTTCAGCAGCCAGCCAAATTCCCGAAGGCCTGACTGGCTATCACCACATTTTCCTCTAATTCTGAGCCAGAGTCTGCTCTCAGAAGAAGATCGTCTAGATAGCCCACGATAGCAATGCCTCGCTGTCTCAGCAAAGCTAGAATCGGGGCAAGCACCTTGGTGAAAACCTGCGGTGCTGACACCAAACCGAAGGGAAGAGCCACAAACTGATAGTGGTCTTCACCTATCACGAAGCGCAGAAACTTCCGGTGACCCACGCAGATTGGGACATGCAAGTAGGCGTCCTTGATGTCCAAGGATGCCAGAAAACCCCCCCGGGTGAAGCGCAGCAATCACCGAGCGAAAGGATTCCATGCGGAATTTCCGAACCTTCACAAAGGCATTTAGGGCTTTGAGGTCCAGAATTGGACGGATTCCGTCCTTCTTTGGGACCACAAACCGATTCAAATAAAATCCCTGAAACCTCTCCCTTGACGATACCGGCACCATCACTCCGCACCTCAGCAAGTCTTGCACTGCCCTCAATAATGCAGCTTGACGCGCCGAGAGAGATTTGAGGGAAAGCATCTGTCTGGTGGCCAGGAAATGAACTCTATCCTGTACCCCGAGGTGACCACCTCGCATACCCACCGGTTGGAGATCCGGGTGGTCCACCGATCCGTGACCCTGCAAGGTCGTCCCCCCACCCCAGAGTCGGGTGGGGGCAAAACTTCATGCGGTGGCGGGTTTACTTGCCGGCTTGTTCGGCTTACGCACTCAGGGACGCTTCTGTCCTCCAGCCGCACCCTTGTCAGTCCGGGAGAATTTTTCCATTGAGATCTGACTAAAGAAAAAAACCTCTCCTGAGTGGGAAAGGAAGGACCCGGCTTACGGCGCGGCTCCGTCGCCCTAGTAGGCTGAGGAAGAAGGGTGCTCTTACCCCCTGTGACATTTTTAATAATGTCATCCAGGGAAGCACCAAAAAGTCTTCCGCCCTTGAAAGGCAAATCCGTCAGGAGCTTCTTAAAGGCCCGGTCAACAGACCAGCATTTTAACCAGATCAGGCGACGCAAAACCACTGCAGACACTGAGGCCCCAGAGATTAGGGGGGCAGCGTCCAAAGTGGCATCGCACACATACACCAGGCCCTGTACCATTTGGTCGGCCAGTGCAATGCAATCTGGAGGAAGATTATAATAAAGGAAAAAAACGCGCTTGCTGTAAAAATTTAAATTAAATGAAATAAAATTAAAATTAAAATTAGAAAACTCCTTATAGCAGCAATAAAAGTGGGATAAACACAAATAGAAATAAAAAAGAAAATCGCGCTAAAGAGTCCTCATGGAAATTATTTGTGTGATGAATAAAGTCCAATGTGGCAGGCTGGTATAGAAAAACACAAAAACTCCCAATTGCTAGATGGACCTTGAGAAATTCATGCTTACCAGATAAGTAAGCCAATAGAGCAGATGGCTATAGCCCAGCCAAGGCCTTTGGTTGGCACCAAGATACCCGCTTCTCCGGGAAAATTATAAATACGATAGCTGGAACTATGACTCCACGATAGTGATATTAATCAGCCCAAAAAAGAGAGAAAGAAAGGCACATAGCGTAATCTTGCCACAATAAATGATCTATGGGGATCAGTGTTATGGACAACACCCAGTGAGAGAAACATGCACGAGTGAACCACCACCTCACAGGAGCGTCTCCGGGTACCCCAACTTGTACCTCTCTGCAGGTGACAGACAGAATCTCTGCTTTTGCCGCGTCCATATCTGGCCCTTCCTTCTTAAAAGGTCTAGCGGGTGAGGCAGTATCCGCGCCATTTACTAATCCCTGCTCAGCCGCACCTTGGACAGCACTAGCAGACATGTCCATCACCGCATCAGGCGGAGAGACCTCTGTCTCTAGCAGCCCCCCAGAGCGCCTTCCGTACTGAACCGTATCCGAAAGCACCCTCACAGGAAACTGGGAGATCATTTGCCACACTATTAGAAAGCACTGTACCAACCAGTTCCACTGGTGATTAATTTTAACCAGCACAGGTTGTACTACCTGACTCCATCCATTGGTACCACGCAGCACCACCACATCCGACAAGGACTGTGCTTTCACCATTTCAAGCAGTTCCACTAACATATCTGTAATTTCTACACACTCCACATCAATATGCAAAACATTTTTGGTGACCTTAACCTTATCAGAGACATGGAGGGGCTCATTCACTGCGGCTTGAGGGGCCGAGACATTTAAACAGGCCTCCACCTCACTGGCGGTACCCATCACAGCCTGATGCTCCTGTGGAACACTGTCAGACACATGTCTCCCACTCATCCCTTCCAACTCAACAATGAGCCCCTGCAGGTAAACATTTGTTACATTGTCACCTTCACACTTGACATTCAGTGGCTGGGCTGTGAACACCACATCTGCCATGCATGCGCCCTGATCTGGTCCTTCCGACTGGGGGGAAACAACCCTTGTAGGGACCAACGCACCCTCAACCATCGGTCGATCTGCGACTTCCCTGTCTGGCATAGCAGTTGTTGTATTCACACCCCTGTAGCTCAACATAGCCTTGTCTATCATGGCTAGTAATTGTTTGGCCCAACTGTCCCAATCCGTTGTGCTTCCATTATGAGCGGTCAGCAGTACCTCATCATCGGCTCTAG
Organism: Rana muscosa; assembly: GCA_029206835.1. Classification (NCBI taxonomy): domain Eukaryota; kingdom Metazoa; phylum Chordata; class Amphibia; order Anura; family Ranidae; genus Rana; species Rana muscosa. The sequence continues at coordinate 120,117,230 of CM055128.1, forward strand.
GAGGCACCTGGGATTCTGCAGCGCAAACAGTAACTTTGTCAGTTCTATATAAATCACATTTTGACATCATGCTTTTACTCTTTGCTAAAGCTTCATCAAACAAGGCAGGCTGCAATACACCATCACTACCTTGCTCTGGGGGGCGCTAACACACTCCGCTGTGTACCTTCAGCTCTGGCCAGCTGACTTAACCCCTTACCAACTGGGTTACACATATGATAAATGGACTGCTCACACAAACTCTCACTGCATGGTGTAGACCCAGTTTGTTCCATCAGAGCAATATCAGGGCTGTCCTGGACAATCTCTGGCTCCAACACTTGGAGACCCCCAGAGATTTCCATGGACAACACTGTGGCTCCGCTTCTGGTTGCCAAGGGAGACATCCCCCTTTTCTCGTTACTAAAGAACACATCACCATAAGTACATGTATCATCAGCATTCATAAACATAGCAGTATCATAAGCTCTATCAGGTTTTCTTTTGTCATAACGCATGGCACCCTGTGTGCCACTTAGCACACCACCCTTCCTCTCCAAAGGAATTATTTTTCCTACTAGGGCGGCTTCACAGTTGTCCTGGGAAACCACTTGCCTCACCACTGCAGGCTCCTTGGCGGTTTCCCTTGGCAACTCTGCAGCACCTGTCACTAGGGAACATGGCACACCAACTGCTTTGGTTACCCCTAGCACATCTCTCCCAGCACTCTGCTGGATTACCTTAGGTGCACACAGAGTCCAAATGTCCTTTTCAGTCCTTGACCTTGCTGTAAGCTGGGTTTTAACCTGTGTCTCCCCGCTGATCTGGGTAGCACACTGCAGCAAGTCCATTTTTACACCTGCGGATCTCCCCACCGAACACAATGCCACTTCACTGGAATCAGACCCACAAATTGCAACATTCTTCCAATATCCTGTAGCAGGTAACTCTGGATTTCCAAAACCGAAGTCTACCGGTGACACTTCTCCCATCCTAGAGCATTGCTGGCGGCCCATGATACAATGGAACTCTCCTCTGAAGGATTTTCTCTTTAAACCTGCGGTAGTCATCCTGGTCCCCATCCATCAAATGGTAAACCGACCGGTACTCTATCCGTAACAATGTTTGTAGCAATTTTGGCCACTGGTTCCTAGGCCATTTTCTCTTTACAGCAACTTTTTCAAATCTTAGCAGGAAGTCCCCAACCTCCTCTGTAGGCAGCATGGGTTGCATATAGTCAGAGGCCATGATCACAGCCCCTTGCACTGCATCCCAGTCTTTGCGATTCCGCTTGAACCATCCATTCACTGTCTCACGCATCACTAGGCCTTTTGGACTGACCCTTCTAGGTGGAGACATCTTCTCAGGCCACGCTGAGCTCACTTCCACAGGTACACCACCTGGATGCAACACAGTCCATCAATTGTTCGCCTGGCTGCCACACACAGCTAGCAGCAGTTCACCGCAGAAAAAAATAATTGAGCTTTCATTCACAGGTACACCACCTGCAACACGCAATGCCTTTTGCCTGGCTGCACTTCCACACACAGCCAACAGTTCCTGACCTGAACTCACTGTGGAGCAAGGACCCGGATTCCACCGTCTTGTGCCCGCTGAATCCACCGGTGTGGAGCCATCTCCAACTGGGAGCCATGAGGTCTTCCCATACATTCATTATAAGAGCTGTGCTCACCTGAGCACACACCCTGCTGGTAATCAGCAAAGTCTGGACACAGGGTTGGAGATCCAATCCCTCCCAAGACACTGTGGAATCTCCAAACTACAAAGCACCTTTCCAGAATACCAAAACCTGGAGAAAGCTGTGAAAGCAGTCTTCTCCAGTCCACATCTATGCTCTGTAGTCTTGCACCTTGCAAATGTGCAGACCCTGTGTCCAGCAAACTGTCCATTTTACAGTGACAGTAGCTCCTACTGTCACAAGGGAAAAACTTTCTTTGAAGGATGCGCTTTAAATGAACCAAAGGAGACTGCCTCCACCAGAGGTTCCTCAGCCGCAGCATCCAGCTTGAGAGTGTCCCTCACAGCATGAATGAGTTCACTAATAAGCGCCCTGTCATGCACTGACCCAGATAAGGAGCCTTCCTCACAAGGAATGTCCTGGTCAAACATATCCAAAAATTCAGAGCTAGGGTCCTGTGCCGCAGCAAGGCCCATCTCTGAATCAGAGCACTCCCCTGGAGATGGTGTGGGGAAAGGGGGGTTTTTAGCCCCCTTGCACTCGCACGCCGCTTCCATCCTGGCCACAAATGATACCAGGACTGCCGACAACTGGTCCATAGGAACCGCAGGCGCAGGAGCACTGCCTGTTGCCTCAGACATGAAGGGGGAAGCAGGTGAAACTGACTCCATAATAACCAGCACCCTCTGAGACTTTGTCAAAGAAAGAGAAAAGTCCACCCTCTGGCTGCGCTGACTGTGGGGGGTTACCCAGGGGACTCACCAACCCAGAGAGGACCGCTCAGCTCTGCTGCCTGTGCACCGCTCCTAGAGTGAGAGAACCACGAGGCGACTGAGGAGATTCACGCCGTCCCAGTCAGCAGTAGAGCCCAAACTAGCAGCAAAAAAGCGCGCGGCTACAACAAAATGGTCTCCGCTATTATAAGTGTGCCACGGGGCGGCCACGGCAAAATGGCCGCCAATGCGATTTACAATAGTAATAGAAACACACAGTAAACATGGCGCCCAGCGGTGCCGAAAAAAACACAAGGCCCTGGCTGACCCAGAGGCATCCCCACACATAAAGCAGACCCCACACGGACCCCACCCAGGGCAGAGTGACCCCCAGTCAGCGCATAGCCAGAGAAGGTGACAGAGTAGCAAAAAAACAAGAGGGGGACAGGGAAACCCCCCTACCATAGGGACACACAGCATGTACTCACCTGCTGAGGCAGGGGAAACAGTACTTACCCGTCCAGCGAGGACCCACTAGTGTGTTCCTGACAGACCTATCACAATGCAGTACTGAGTAGCTATCGGCCCGGTCCACCGTGAAACATACAGCAAAACTGTTCAGACATACGTGGACCCTAGAGCAAAAAGCTCACCGGCCACCCCAGGAGTCGCGGGTATGTCGTGGACTGATCTCACGCAGAGTGAGGATCAGCACGCTTGATGGTCGGACTGGGAAGACTATGAGGATAGCGAACTACCCAACCTGTTGCCCAGCCGACTGTTGATAGAAGATCTCATAACTAAAATAATAAAAAAATTTCAAAGAATAAAATATTTCTTCAAGAGACTGGCTCTGAAGAGAGCCACGTCCTCTCCTCTACTAGGCAGAAAAAAACTGAGGCTGCAGGTAGGAGGGTTATGTCCGGAGGGACCGCCCCCTGGGCGGGGCTGTACAGCTCTGGTAAATGAATGTATGTTAAAACACCTAACATTCTGCCTAGTCTTCTCCTTTGAGCAGGAACATAACCCACTTTGTCAAGAATGAAGAGGCTGTGTCAGTCCATGGATGGTAAGAGAAATTCTCCTTTTTGGGCTGTGTCCCAAACATTCCAAGCTTCTTACCAAACATAAGAATGTACCTTTAGACTGGGATCCTAACCCAGGAGTTCCAGATACTTGACCATGCTGGACACACTTAGATGCAGCCATGCTACTGACAGATCTATCAGCAGCAGATTGCCTCGGTATGCCATTACTGCTATACCCTGGGCCTTTAGACCTGCCAGAGGCGGGCCCTAGCACCCTGTAAACCCGGGCACCGTGGCTAACCCAAAGGGCAAGACCACCAACTGTAAGAGATCCTGTTCCCCTGCGAAACGCAGACAACCTCTGCAGTCCCATGTAAATAAACCCATATGCAAATGGCTCCCCATATGTGTATGTGGCAAGTGTTAAAGCCATATGCCTCTATGGAAGCATGGAAGCATGAATTCATACAAATATGTTTTAGGCAAAACATAAAAAAGTGTGCACTGTATACACGCATACATATAGCACGTGTGCTATGAAATGGACATCTTGCAAGCAAGCATGCGTTTATGAACGTGTTGTGCAACATTGCGCAACATGTACCCATGCAGACATGTATTCCTATGTAAACACAAGGAATCCTGTATAATTAAGGAAACTTAAATTATCATATAAAAAAGGGGGGTGGTGTCTGCGCTGTGAAGGGGCAGGAAAGATGGAAAGGGGTAGGACTGATCACACAGCTAGTGAATGACTGAGTAAATAAACTGGTGTACTAACAATTAGACCTGTGAAGCAGGTATAAAAAATGTATGGTGACAGTGAATCTGATATGCATAAAACAAATAGGATAAATCCCAAAAAATTATATATAAATCCAAAACAAATATCTCTTCAAAACAGTGCACATATGTCCACTATGCAATAGTAAAAGTCCAGTAAATAAATAGTCCAATAATAGTGATGATAAGCTAAATAAAGTTCATATGTGTGAGTGACTCCCACCACCAAAAATTATAGTAAAACACACACAGTGCTTCAGGTTTATTCGGTGATACACCTCTGTGTCTGCAAGCAGCTCACCTCACTGCTGTTAATCAAACAGCATATGCAGACCGCAAGGTGTAAATAGAGATGGTTTTAGCAACGGTATGGCAGTCTCCTTTATGCTGCTGAAGTCCTCTCAGTGGCAGATAGAAGCCGTGCATAGGATGTAAAAGAAGGGAGAGCAATCATAGCGTACCTCAGACAGGAAAACACATAGGGGCAGGCACAATTCACACGGTATTGCACTCACTTTGTAATAAAGAGAGTGTGGGCAAAACTCCACGAACGCAGAGTTCGTAATTCATCAGTGTGTGAGTGAGTGAGTGAAAAACTTATATAGCGCTAACAAATGCGAACTAAATCGCCTCAAGGCGCTTAGCATCCAGTAGCTTCATGATCCATCAGAAGAGGTGGGTCTTAAGTTTTTTCCTAAAGGCCCGATGGTTTTCTTCCATACGGATATCCGTGGGTAGGGCGTTCCATAGCCGTGGTCCTTGGACTGCAAATCTTCGTTCTCCCTTTGATTTGTAGCGAAATTTGGGGATGTGAAGGAGGTTTTGGTTTGTTGATCGGAGAGTGCGTTTGGGGGTGTAATGCTTTATCTTCTCGCATAAATATTGCGGAGCGATTCCTTGTGTGCACTTGTGGGTGAGGCAGAGGGTCTTGAATGTGACCCGATCCTTTACGGCTAACCAATGAAGGGTCCTCAGTGCAGGGGTGATGGATTCCCAGGTTTTTTTTCCGGTTATCAGTCTGGCTGCCGTGTTCTGGACGACTTGTAGGCGTGACATTTGGTATTTGGGTAGTCCGAGGTAGAGGGAGTTTGCGTAGTCGAGTTGGGAGTTGATAATTGATCCAACTACTACTGCTGTGTCCTCTTCTGGGATGAAGGGAATGAGTCTACACAGCAGGCGGAGGAGATAATGAGATCCGCTGATTACTGATCCTATTTGAGCGTCCATCGACATCTCCGAGTCAAAGATGACTCCGAGACTTTTGACTTTGGTGCTCGGGGTGATGGTCTGTCCGAGAATGGTGGGTGGTGTCCAAGAGGTTTTAGTTTTTGTCTTTCGGTTAGCGTGGAGGAGAAGCAGTTCTGTTTTGGATCCGTTGAGTTTAAGTGAACTCTCAGTCATCCAATCATCGATCAATGTGAGGCACTTTTCCAATCCGTGATATTGGTCTTTTTTTCCAGTGATACGAAAGTAGAGTTGGGTGTCGTCCGCGTATGAGTGGTAGCATAAGTCCTGTTTGCTAATGATTTTTAGGAGTGGGCGGAGGTAGATGTTAAAGAGAAGGGGTGACAGCGGTGATCCTTGAGTTTCAGAGGTGAAGGCACCTAATTTCACTGTCTGAGAACGATTCTCAAGAAAGGAAGCGAACCAAGGAAGGTCAGGGTCTGCGACTCCTGCTACTTCTTTAAGACGAATGAGTAGAGTTTTGTGGTCTACTGTGTCGAACGCTGCACTGAGGTCCAGCAGCACCAGGAGACATGATTCTCCGTCATCTGCGGCTTCGAGGACGTCATCCCATATTTTGAGAAGTGCCGTTTCTGTGCCATGGCCTGGGCGGAAGCCTGATTGTAGTGGATCCAAGAGTTTGTAAGTGTCCAAATGGCCTTGTAGCTGTTGTACTACCGCTTTCTCCATGATCTTGGAAATGGTGTTGAGGCTTGTTACCGGTCTGCGGTAATTTGGGTCCTTAGGGTCAAGATTGGGTTTCTTTAGGAGGGGTTTGATTATACCTTGCTTGAGGGAGTTCGGAACCAAACCTTCTTTGAATAATAGATTTACGATGTGTGTAATGGTAGGAGCTAAAATGTCGGTACATTCTTTCAGGAGTTTTGTGGGAATTATGTCATTTGACGATGTAGTGTCTCTGAGGCTTCTGATGATGTTTTTGGTGGTGTCAATGGTGATCGGGACCAACGAAAATTTTGCTAGTTGTATAATGTTCGTATTGATTTTCTCTGTTTGCTTTGGCTGTGTGAAGTTGGTTGTTTTTTTCTGTTGAATTATTTCCCGAATATTTTCGATTTTGTCGATAAAAAAATCCGATAGCTCATTGCAGAATTCTTGGGTTTCGTTTGCTGGAGGCTCTAGACAGGTAGGGTTCATGGTCCGAGTGACTAGTTTGAAGAGTTCACGAGGCCGGTTTAGGGCTTTTGTTATGGTGTTTGAGAAATGTTCCTTTTTTGCTTTAAAAATTGCTTTGTGATATTTCTTAGTGAGTGCTTTGTAGTTTGTGTGGTTTTCCTCCGTTGGGTTTCTTCTCCAGGCTCCTTCAGCTCTTCTGCGTTCTTGCTTCAGTAGCGTAAGAGTGTCACTAAACCAGCCCGAGTTGTTTTTACGGATGTGTGCTCTGCGTCTCGGAGCGACTGTGTCCGCTGTTTGTAGTAATATTTTGTTTAAGGAGTTGAGTGTTTGTTCCGTTGAGCGGTTATGCTTTAGCGTTCCTATTTTTTTTGATAGAGTGGTTTTGAAAAGTTTTGAGTGTAGTTTCTTCTGAGATCTTGTCCAGTATGTTTTTGTTGAGTCTTCCGGTTTTTGGGAGATGGTGCTGGTGGTAAAATAGGATTTTTATAACAGCTTACCTGTAAAATCCTTTTCTTGGAGTACACCACGGGACACAGAGCTAGTCATTACATAATGGGTTAAGGGTCACCAGCGGTGATTGGACACTGGCACAACCAATGGAAGACAGTTCCCCTCCATATAACCCCTCCCATCAGGGAAGTACCTCAGTTTTGTAGCAAAGCAGTAAGGTTCCCATAAGAAGGGTGGGACCTCTGTGTCCCGTGGTGTACTCCAAGAAAAGGATTTTACAGGTAAGCTGTTATAAAAATCCTATTTTCTTTATCGTACACCACGGGACACAGAGCTAGTCATTACATAATGGGACGTCCCAGAGCAATGCTCATATGAAGGGGGGGAGACACAGATCAAACCGACCGCTTGCGGACCAGAAGCCCTATACTGCTGCCTGCAGCACACTTCGCCCGAAGGCGGAATCCTCATGTCCTTTCACATCTATTTGATAGAATTTGGAAAATGTATGGACTGAGGACCAAGTTGCAGCCTTACAGATCTGAGCCATCGAAGCCTGGTGGTGCACTGCCCATGAAGCACTTATCGCCCTGGTAGAGTGCGCCTTAACAGGAAAAGGAGGAGTCCTGTTCTTTAAACCATAAGCTTGAACAATTACTTGTCTAATCCACCTGGAAATGGTGGATTTTGATACCGCTTGGCCCTTCTTGGGACCATCTGGTAAAATAAACAAAACATCTGTTTTACGTATCTGAGCGGTTGCTTGCAGATACACCCTTACCGCTCTCACTAGATCTAGAGAGTGTAATAATTTTTCCCCCGCCGTCCGCGGGTTTGGAAAAAAGGAAGGCAGAACAATGTCTTGATTCAAGTGAAAAGCCGACACCACCTTAGGCAGAAAAGCCGGATGGGGTCGTAGTACGATCTTGTCCTTGTGACAAATTAGATAAGGCTCTTTACAAGAAAGAGCTGCTAGCTCTGATACTCTCCTAGCAGAAGCTATAGCAATCAGAAAGGCCAATTTCCTACTTAATATAATTAAAGGAATATGGCGAATAGGTTCAAAAGGTTGCTTTTGCAACACTGACAATACCAAATTCAAATCCCATGGACACAAGGGAGACCTGACTGGAGGATTTATCCTCAGTACCCCCTGAATGAATGTCCGAACTAGGGAGTGAGATGCCAATGGTCTCTGAAAGAAGACTGATAGAGCCGATATTTGCCCTTTGATGGTGCTAAGGGCTAATTTCATATCCACTCCTAACTGGCAAAAAGCAAGAATCCTACTTATTTCATATTTCAGAGGATTCCAACTTCTGGATTCACACCAGGAAACGTATGCTTTCCAGACTCTATGATAGATGAGTCTGGAGGCTGGCTTTCTAGCATTAATGAGCGTAGAAAGAGCCAGGCCAGAGACCCCTCTCTTTTTCAAAATGTGGGTCTCAGCAGCCAGGCCGTCAAATTTAGCCTTTGTAAGGAAGGGTGGAATACTGGACCCTGTGACAACAGGTCGTGTCGAAGTGGAAGCTTCCAGGGCCTTCCTATCGCCATTTTTACGATCTCGGCATACCAAGGCCTCCTGGGCCAGTTTGGGGCCACTAGGATTACTGGTATTCCCTCCTCCTTGATCCTGCGAAGCAGTCTTTGTAGAAGAGGGATCGGAGGGAATGCATAGATCAGTGAGAACTGATTCCATGGAGTTATTAGAGCGTCTGTCCCGTAGGCTAGAGGATCTCTCGTTCTGGACACAAAGTTGTCCAATTTCTTGTTGAACCTGGAAGCTAGCAGGTCTACATCTGGGTTTCCCCATCTCAGACATATGGCCTGAAAGATCTCTGGGTGAAGAGACCACTCTCCTGGTAGCAGCTGCTGACGACTCAGGTAGTCTGCTTGCCAGTTTTCTATCCCTGGAATGAAGATTGCAGAGATGCAAGGTACATGCTCTTCTGCCCATGCCAAGATCCGGTTCACCTCTCTTTGGGCTGCCCGACTGTGGGTGCCTCCTTGGTGATTGATGTAAGCTACTGCCGTAGCATTGTCGGATTGAACCCGAACTGGGTAGCCCTGTAACCTGTATGTCCAGGTTTTGAGGGCTAGATATACCGCCCGGATCTCTAGCACATTGATGGGCAGGATCCCCTGAGTCTTGGCCCAGGTTCCCTGGGTAGAAGCCTCCTCGAATACTGCACCCCAGCCCGATAGGCTGGCATCCGTAGATACCACCTTCCAGGCCACTGGGAGGAAGGACTTTCCCTTCCGTAAATTCCTGGCTTCTAGCCACCAATTGAAGCTGTGGCGTACTTGTGAGGACAGGCGCATGGGTATATCCAGAGCTTGGCTCTTTCTGTTCCAGGAGGCTAAAATATTGCCTTGAAGTAGTCTCGAATAAAACTGGGCGTAAGGGACCGCCTCGAAGGAAGCTACCATCTTTCCCAATAGTCTCATGCAAAGGCGAATAGACGGCCTCTTGTTTGCTTTGACCTTGTGGATCAGGTCTTTCAGAGACTGTATCTTTGGCTCTGGCAGGTATACCCTGTTTTGGGCTGTATCTATGATCATGCCCAGGTACACTATCCTTCTTTGGGCCTGGAGAGAGGATTTTTGTAAGTTTATAATCCATCCTAAATGCTCCAGGTATCCTACTGTAGTGTCTACAGCGTGATCCAATCCCTCCTTTAACTGATCTATTAATAGTAGATCGTCTAGATAGGCTGTTACCGCAATGCCCCGTGTTCTTAGGTTTGCTAACAGAGGAGCTAGCACCTTTGTGAATACTCTGGGCGCGGTGGCTACACCAAATGGCAGGGCCACAAATTGAAAGTGGCGATCTTCTACCGCAAACCTTAGGAATCTTTGGTGAGCGGGGAGGATTGGTATGTGTAGATATGCGTCTTTGATATCTATGGACGCAATGAATTCTCCGCCTTTTAAAGTAGCGACCACGGATCGAATCGTTTCCATTCGAAAATGGCGAACGTTCAGAAACTGGTTTAGATTTTTTAGATCCAGGATGGGTCTGACTTCTCCGTTCGGTTTTGGAATCACAAAGAGGTTTGAGTAAAAACCTGAACCTTGCTCCTTTTGGGGTACCTCTGTAACCACACCTTGAGCTATTAAGTGATTCAAACCTTTGAAGAAGGATCCTCTTTTTTGTGGATCCTTGGAGAGTCTTGAACTTCGGAATTGAGAAGATGGGATCTCTCGAAATTCCAGTCTGTACCCTGAGGATATTGTGGATACCACCCATTTGTCCTGGGTTTCTGTCCGCCAAGTCGCTGAGAACTGACAAAGCCTTCCCCCCACTCGGCCGAGCGGGGGCGCCCCTTCAATGAGAGGTTTTGGGGGCTTGCTTATTAGCTCTTGAACCCCACGGCTTCTTGTTCTTCTGAAAAAAGGGGGGGTGGTAGATGTGGCGCTGTCCAGATATGCAATGTAATAGACAAGGAAATTTTAGGTAATGGTATACCTATGACGGTATCCACTTTAGAATACAAGAAAAATAAATATAAAAATAGAAATAAAATTAGAAAAAATATGAATTGGCTCAGCCGGGTGTTTGTTAAGAAGAATTTTTGTTAAATTGAAATATTTTGATTGGGTGTCTTTCCAACAAGACGTGTCCCTCATGTGTGAAGCGAAAATTTTATTTGAAAAAGTGAAAAAAAGTGAATAAAATACTTTTTTAATGGAAAAGCATTAGTAAGACCGATGGTCGGCCGGGTGTTTGCTAAACAAAAAATTTTTCTTTAAATTTTGTCCAAAATGTGTTAAAGATGTGTTCATAAAGAGATGTGTGATAATGGACTATGCTAGTAAAGGGGTAGATAAGCTGATATGGTCTCAGCCGGGTGTTTACTGTTCCTAATATGTTCAGAAAAAAGTGCTGCCTTATAGCATTCAAATGAAGCTTAAAACTATATAAAACATGCGATATACATAGTATAGTGATGACAGAAAAGTCCAATAATTAGGTGGCAGTGAAAAAATGTGACTTTCTTGGTATGCTTTATGTTCCTTCAGTTTTCTTATGAGTGAGACAATCCGTAGGAGTTTAAATATATGCACTCACCAGATCCTTCATACCCTCCAGGGGTATGCTGCAGCCACAGTATGTGCCACTGTGTAGCAATCAGGGGATGGTTCCAGGGGTTCCTTGCGGTTCTCCGGGGTGCAGATTCCTGTGCACTGCTTGTCTCCTTTTCTTTATGGTTAGACTGTGGAATGCTTGGAAAGTATGCAAGATCGTTGCCAGGTTTCGAACATAATGCCACTTCACTCGGATCAGTCTCACAAATTGCCACAGTCTTATTAGCTCTTGAACCCCACGGCTTCTTGTTCTTCTGAGCCTGTTCTTTGGCTTTTTTGGGCGGCTGAAAAGGCCGTCGCCACTGGCTGGAGTCAGATTTCCCGGGAGCTGGGGAGAGAGTGTGTTTAAAACAAGGTCTCTTGTTTTTCTTTCTCTCAGGTAAAAGTGTCGTTTTACCACTTGATATCTTTTGGATATATCTTTCTAAATCTTCCCCAAAAAGGCGTTCGCCATGGAACGGGAAACTTGCCAACAACTTTTTGCATGGGGCTTCCGCTGACCAATGCTTAAGCCAAAGTACTCTGCGCATCTGTACCAGCTGGAGTGTAAGGCGTGATGCCTGTATGATAGAATCTCTCATGGCATCCACTGTGAAGCATAAGGCTTTAGGCAAATTCTCCCAATTTTTAGCCTGCTCTGAAGGCAGCTCCTTCAGCCCCTGCTTTACCTGTTGGCTGACGACCTGACACATACCGACTGCTGCTACTGCAGGTTGGATAATTGAGCCGGCCAAAAGGAAGGAGGATTTCAGTAAGGATTCCAACTTCTTCTCAGAAGGATCTTTAAACACTTGTACATTATCCACTGGACATGTCAGGTTTTTATTTACACAAGAAATAGCCGCATCTACCGTAGGCAGGCTCCATTTCTTTAAAAAATTTTCCTCCATAGGATAAAGAATGTTAAACTTTTTTGGAGGTGAAAAACGCTTATCTGGATGTTGCCAGTCTGCGTACAATAGATCCTCTAGTAACGGATGAACCGGGAAGGAGCATGCACCTTGCAGGGATCTTAATGATCCTAGGGAGGAGACAGGTGATTCTGTTACCTCCAAAGAGGGTAACCTAAATGCAGCTCGCACGGCTCCTGCATAGCATTGCACCTGTGACTTTAAAATCTGGGATACCGAAAAAGGCTCATCCGATATCCCTGATCCGTCTGACTCCTCATCCTCTGCTGATGTAGCCTCCTCCTCATCCTCCTCCTCCTCAGGTACTTCTGAAGGGAGGTCCAATACTGGAGGAGATCTGCTTCGCTTATTGTCCTTTTTAGAGGATTTAGCGATTAAAGTAGCAATTTTCTCCTCCAGATTATTTAGGGCAGCTGATAAAGTGTCCTCAGTGACATATGCAGGCCCAGGCTTCACTGACAGAGGTAATGGCTCATCCTGTACAGGTGCTTTTGGCAACACAGGAGAGGAAGGTACCGAGTCAGCACAGCTAGAGCCCCCTGTCTCAGGCGGCGGTGCTCTTTTATCTCTTTTTGTCCGCATTACTTCCCCTGGAAGACTTACTGTTTAGACAAAATACAAGGTACCTAAATGCATATACTACCGTGTTCAGTTTAGCAAATACATTAAGTATGCAACTTTTAACACATAACTATGCATAACATGGATGTCTTCTAGGAAGTACCCAATCCAACCACATGGAGTCTTACGTCCCTGTATAGCTGCTGTGTTTCTCTGCCAGGAACAAGAGAACTAACAAGCTTGCTTGCTGCTGCAGTGCTTTTTACACTGACAGTCTTTTAAATTTGGCGCCGTTTCTGTGCCTGCGCGCGCCACGTGCCCGCGCACGCCTTCGGCCCCCCCCCCTCCGATAAAGCGCGCTCCCGTGCGCGCGCGGCCTTTAGCGCTATGGTGGTGGCCATAGTGGGAGAGGACTCTCATCAGCCCCTGTCCCCACTTACCTGCATCTGCAGGTGTCTGTATCGGCCACCGGAAGGAGGAGCGGGGTGCTCAAGCAAGCTCAGCAGCAGAGGTGACGAGCAGTGTACTTCGCCGAAGCCGACACTGAACAGAGTGAGGTGAGTATATTCAGCTCTTTACTCCCCCCAGTGGTGGAAAAAAAGAAGACATCCACTTTTTGAAAAAGGTCCCAACCTAGTTATGGACCTTCTAATCTCACCTTATCCACGCCGCAGGTTTTTCTGCTGAAAGTTTTCAGACAGATACCAAACTTCACCCTTCACGGTGGGCTATGTGTGCCAACCTTCAGGGATATGGGTTCCTATTTAAAGGATACCTCTCCCCTGGGCCTTGTACAAGACTCTTACCAGGACTTTATAGCGAAATAGCGAAAGTGCTGGATCTTAGAGCCCAGTCCTCCGAAGAGAGACATTACAGGCGACGCCTCATGGATGAGGCCCGGATCCCATCCAGATTCAGCTCATTTGTAGGCGTCTTGGATGGATCCGAAAGCATAGCTCTTTTACCCCCAGAGGGTCTCTTTGGTAGAGCTTTCCTTTAGCACCTCCTAACGTGTCCAACACCTTTCGACACTGGCGAAAAAACTGAGGTACTTCCCTGATGGGAGGGGTTATATGGAGGGGAACTGTCTTCCATTAGTTGTGCCAGTGTCCAATCACCGCTGGTGACCCTTAACCCATTATGTAATGACTAGCTCTGTGTCCCGTGGTGTACGATAAAGAAATTTGAATTTGATAGCGTGGTGGTCCGTCCATGGTAACGGTAATGTTGTCCAGTATGTTGATGTCCATATTTTGTTTGAAGATGAGGTCAAGAATGTGAACCGATCCATGCGTGGGTGCATTTATCAGTTGCTGCAACCCTAGTTCTTCCAATTGGTTGATACAGGCGGTGGCGATGGGGTCCTGAGTGGCGTTAGCCCAGAGGTTAAAGTCCCCGAGTAGTAAAAACGTTTTGGTTTTTAAAGTGTATGTCGAGAAGAATTCGGTGAAGGGTGTGAGGAGATTTGTCTTCGGTCCTGGTGGTCTGTAGCATAGCAGTATGTGAATGGTGTCATGGGGTGTTGTTTGGAGTTGCAGGGTGAGTGTTTCCATGAATGGCAATGAGTTCTGTAGGGTTGGTTTGGTAAGAGAGAGGTGCGATTTGAAGATAACTGCTATATATATATATATTGTGACAGCAGGAAGGTAAAGTCACCTGGTTGCATCCAGGGGGGTAGATATATTTCGCCCAGATTCAGGCTTTACGCCGATTTATACAGCTAGGTGGAGAGTTGTATAAGCCCAGCTGAGACTAGTGGGCTCATTGATGACTCATACCTCTAGGGAGAGGGCTGGGCGTCGTGCAGACAGGGAGTTGATGAGGCCAGCTGAAGCTTGTCAGCTCATTTAGGCCTCTATAAAAAACTCCCAGCTTCATTAGATGTTAGCTCATGCCTGGAAGCAGACCTGTGTGGACTGTCTAGGGAGAGTGAACCCCTGTGCGGTGAGAGAAAGCCTGTGTGGCTATATTTTGCTTGGACATTTAAAACCAGGGACTAGGACAGCACTAGGCTGATCCCAGTCGTTAGTTAGGAAACCTGTAAGTTTAGTCAGAGGTCAAGTTGACCAGGATTTATTTTGTGTTTGTTTTTTTTGCCTTGCTGTGTTTTTGTCACTGTAAATAGAAAATAAACCGCACCTTTTTTTTGATTTTGAAAACCACAACCTCCGTCTGCTGGGCCTGTTTTTGGGTGGGGAGCCCATCCCGGGGGTCACACATACCCGCTGCCGAGCTAGCCCCCTCACAGTTGGTGGAGAACCAGTGGCAGTTTTTTTTTAAGCCAGCATGGAGGAGATACTGAAACAGCTGGCTCTAGCAAATGCCAATCAACAGCAGACAAATGCAGGTTTGCAAAGGAGCCTTGCAGCCCAGCAGCAAGCTCATCAACAGAGCCTTGCAACTTTACAACAGAGTCTGGAGGCTCAGCAACAAGCCCAACAGCAATCTGAGGCCCGCTTCATAGACCTGTTGCAGAAGCAAGAGCAGAGACTACAACAACAGATGGAAGCAGTAATGCAGCAACGTCCGCAGACCGGTGAGGAAAGCCGTCCCACTAATACCGCGTCCTTTGGGGTGAGTCGTTTATTGACAAAAATGACTGGAGAGGATGATCCAGAGGTATTTTTGACCACATTTGAAAGGACCGCTGAAAGAGAAAAGTGGCCTGAGGAGCAGTGGGCTGGACTGGTGGCTCCTCTGTTAACGGGTGAATCGCAGAAAGCTTACTATGACCTAGAGCCTGACCAAGCAAAAGACTATGTGATGCTAAAAGCTGAAATATTGGCAAGGCTGGGTGTCACCCTGGCTGTCCGGGCTCAGCGTGTGCATAACTGGACTTTCCAGCTTGGAAAACCCCCCAGGTCTCAAATGTATGATCTCATTCACCTGAGCAGGAAGTGGCTACAGCCAGAGACTTTGTCCGCACCAAAGATTGTGGAACGTGTTGTAATGGATCGGTTTTTGAGAGCTCTTCCTACTGCCATCCAAAAGTGGGTAAGCCATGGAGACCCAGAGACGGCCGATGGTCTTGTGGATCGTGTGGAGAAATACTTGGCTACAGAGAACCTGACGGCCTCTTCCAGAGACACTCGGACTTTCCACCCTAAGACCAGACCATCCCCAGGGGCGGATAAGATGATTCCAAGGGGTAAGGGTGGAGAGAGTGAGAGGGTGGGAGCTCTACCCCAAGTTTGGCGAGAACAGCCTGGGAAATCAGCGGCTCAAGAGGCGGCAAGAAGGATCATTTGCTACCGCTGCCGGCAAGCGGGACATATTGCAGCAAATTGCCCGGTTTTGGAGGAACCCATGCAGTGTGACTTTCTGACGGGCAGACGTCAGTCGCTGTGTGCGACAGTCGCATGCACTGCCATTCGGGGAACTGAGAAACATTTATGCAAAATGTGTATTAATGGTAGAAATGTTGTGGTATTGCTGGATTCAGGTAGCCTTGTGACCCTGATAAAGGCTGAGTTAGTTAAAACAGAGGTCTCTGGGAATAGCAAGGTAGCCGTTATTTGTGTGCATGGGGACACCCGAGAGTATCCAGTGACTACAGTGTGTTTCGAGACCCCCAAAGGTACCCTTTCTCATCCAGTGGGCTTAGTGTCTCAGTTACCGCATGACGCCATTGTGGGAAGGGATTTTCCGAAGTTCTGGGAACTGTGGGATGATCATGAGCCCCCCACTGGTGCCCCTATGTACCAGGAATATGATAGCCAGAACTCCTCTGAGAGTGGTGAGGACTCTCCCGAATTTCCCTTGTCAGTATTGGCAGGGGAGACTCAAGAAACTGGAGAGGAGCCCACCTCCTCAGACGAAAACCTACCGTCTGTGGAGTTTTCTGATCTTAAGGTTCACAGGGAAAACTTTGCCACAGAACAGTTGAAAGACCCCGCCCTAATAAAGGCACGGGAAAACGTAGTGAAAATAGATGGCGAGTTAGTGAACCCAGATAATACCTGCACTTACCCATACTTCAGCGTAGAGAAGGACCTACTGTATCGGGTGGCAAAAAGGGCAGAAGAAACCGTTGAGCAGCTGGTGGTGCCCAAACCTTACAGGAAGTTGGTGTTGGAGTTGGCCCATGGGCACATTCTTGGAGGTCATCTGGGGACAGAGAAAACCCGAGAGAGGGTATTACAGAGATTCTATTGGCCTGGGGTGATGAAGGACATAGAAAATTATTGTTCCTCCTGCCCTGTGTGTCAGAGGTCGGCCCCGATGCCACACTTCCGTAGCCCGCTGGTCCCTCTACCCATCATTGAGGTCCCGTTTGAGAGAATCGCAATGGATTTGGTAGGTCCTATAATCAAGTCCGCTAGGGGGCACCAGTACATATTGGTTATAATGGACTATGCCACCCGTTATCCAGAAGCGATCCCTCTCAGAAATACCTCGGCCAAAACCATAGCCAAAGAGCTATCTCTTGTTTTTAGCCGGGTGGGTATTTGTAAAGAACTGCTTACGGACCAAGGTACACCCTTTATGTCCCGGGTTATGAAGGAGCTGTGTAAATTGTTCAAAGTGACGCAATTACGTACATCTGTGTATCACCCCCAAACCGATGGGCTGGTTGAAAGATTCAACAAAACCCTAAAACAAATGTTGAAGAAAGTGGTGGATAGGGATGGAAAGGATTGGGACTGTCTACTTCCTTATTTGATGTTTGCTATTAGGGAGGTGCCCCAATCCTCTACGGGATTCTCCCCCTTTGAGTTACTGTATGGGAGACACCCAAGAGGGCTGTTGGATATTGCCAAGGAAACTTGGGAAAGTGAGAGTTCTCCCCACAGGAGTGTGATTGAGCATGTCGCCCTGATGCAAGATCGAATTGCACAGGTAATGCCCATCGTGAAGGAACATTTGGCCCAAGCGCAGTTGGCACAGCAGAGAGTGTACAACCGTGGAGCCAAGACCCGTACCTTTTCCCCGGGGGATAGGATATTGGTACTTGTCCCTACGGTTGAAAGTAAATTCCTTGCCAAATGGCAAGGCCCCTACGAGATAATGGAAAAAGTGAGCGAAGTGAATTACAAGGTCAGACAACCAGGAAGGCGAAAGCCCGAACAGATCTATCACGTTAATCTGTTGAAAGCCTGGAGGGATAGAGAGTCCCTAGTCGCAGACACTTGGTCACCAGCTCAAACTGGTTGCGTGATTCCTGAGGTTGGAATCGCAGCCACCTTGTCACAACCCCAACAACAGGAGGTTAAGGAGTTTGTGCTTCGCAACAAGGAGGTATTCTCTGAGCTGCCGGGACAAACATCTGGGGTAGAGCATGACATTATTACCCCGCCCGGTGAAAGGGTGAAGTTAAAACCCTATCGGATCCCAGAGGCCCGACGGGAGGCAATACGGGAGGAAGTACAGAAAATGCTGAACTTAGGGGTGATAGAGGAGTCCCAAAGTGATTGGTCTAGTCCCATTGTGTTGGTGCCTAAACCGGATGGGAGCTGGCGATTTTGTAACGATTTTCGTCAGTTGAACAAAGTTACAAAATTTGACACCTACCCCATGCCACGTATAGATGAGTTGATCGACCGGCTGGGAACAGCCCGATACATGACGACTCTTGACCTCACAAAAGGGTATTGGCAAATCCCCCTGGCCAAGTCAGCCAAAGAGAAAACCGCATTTGTAACCCCAGACGGGGCGTTCCAATATAAAAGAATGCCGTTCGGGTTACAGAATGCGCCGGCCACATTCCAGCGGAAAATGGACCAGATGCTGAGGCCCCATCGGAAGTATGCTGCGGCTTACCTGGATGACGTAATTGTCCATAGCACAGATTGGGCCTCACATCTGCCAAAAGTGCAAGCAGTCCTGGACTCTGTTCGGGAAGCAGGGTTTACGGCTAACCCCAAGAAGTGTACCATTGGGCAGGAGGAGGCCAAATATCTTGGGTACACCATTGGGAGGGGAGTAATAAAACCCCAACTCAACAAAGTCGAGGCCATCCAGAGTTGGCCACGTCCCAACAGCAAGAAGCAGGTACGAGCCTTTCTGGGAATCGCTGGGTATTATCGGCGATTCATTCCCCACTTTGCTTCTAAGGCTGTGCCCCTAACCAACCTGACGAAGGGGAAAGGGTCGGTCATGATTAAATGGACCCCCGAGGCTGAGGCAGCATTCCAATTCTTGAAACAAGCCTTATGTAGCCAGCCAGTGTTGTACTCACCCGACTTCTCTAAAGACTTTGTCGTACAAAGTGATGCGTCAGATGTGGGGTTAGGAGCAGTATTGTCCCAGGTCTGGAACGGGGAAGAGCACCCAGTCATTTACCTCAGCAGGAAGTTGAAGTCCCATGAGGTAAATTACGCCACCGTTGAAAAGGAGTGTTTAGCGGTGAAGTGGGCTCTAGATTCCCTTCGGTACTACCTGCTAGGTAGGCACTTTGACATGGTTACGGATCACGCTCCGTTAAAGTGGATGGCTCAAAACAAGGAAACAAATAGAAGAGTGAATAGGTGGTTCCTGGCCCTCCAGGAATTCAACTTCACAGTAAAGCATCGCCCTGGCGTTCAAATGGGGAATGTGGATGCTTTGTCTCGAGTACATGAATGCCTGATTGCTGGTGTTCCAACCCCGAGGTTAAAACAAGAGGGGGGGGTATGTGACAGCAGGAAGGTAAAGTCACCTGGTTGCATCCAGGGGGGTAGATATATTTCGCCCAGATTCAGGCTTTACGCCGATTTATACAGCTAGGTGGAGAGTTGTATAAGCCCAGCTGAGACTAGTGGGCTCATTGATGACTCATACCTCTAGGGAGAGGGCTGGGCGTCGTGCAGACAGGGAGTTGATGAGGCCAGCTGAAGCTTGTCAGCTCATTTAGGCCTCTATAAAAAACTCCCAGCTTCATTAGATGTTAGCTCATGCCTGGAAGCAGACCTGTGTGGACTGTCTAGGGAGAGTGAACCCCTGTGCGGTGAGAGAAAGCCTGTGTGGCTATATTTTGCTTGGACATTTAAAACCAGGGACTAGGACAGCACTAGGCTGATCCCAGTCGTTAGTTAGGAAACCTGTAAGTTTAGTCAGAGGTCAAGTTGACCAGGATTTATTTTGTGTTTGTTTTTTTTGCCTTGCTGTGTTTTTGTCACTGTAAATAGAAAATAAACCGCACCTTTTTTTTGATTTTGAAAACCACAACCTCCGTCTGCTGGGCCTGTTTTTGGGTGGGGAGCCCATCCCGGGGGTCACACATACCCGCTGCCGAGCTAGCCCCCTCACAATATATATATATATATATATATATATATAAAACTGTATATAGTGTTAGTCCTCTTCTGTTACCGGGTCATCGGTGGGATGGGTACTAGGTGGATGGTCTCACTGATTGACTTCTCCTCAATCCTCAGGAGGGCGGGAAGCACGCGCTGAGAACCTCAATTATCATGCCTCATTATGCAATCATGCAAAATCTAGGCAAACATGCAACTTTAGGCGATCATGCATCCTTATGCGATTCAGCATTTTTTATGCGATCAAACATCTTATGCAGTTTAAGCACTACTGTGCGGACAAGTACCCTTGTGTGACCAAGAATTCTTGGGTGATCAAGCACCCCTGTGCGATCCAGCATCTTTATGCAATCAAGCATTTTTATGTGATTTTAGGCATTTCTGTAAAAACAAGCCTCTCTGTGTGACCAAGTATCCTTGGGTAATCAAGGACTCGTGTGATCCAGCATCTTTATGCAATCAAGCATTTTTATGCGATTTTAGGCATGTCTGTTGTTGTGGAAAATTTTATGAAGATGTATTTAATATGTATTGTCATAGTGTCACCCAGTGTTAGTATTTCCGCAACCCGCTCTAAAGAGCTGACTGGGGCAGTCTGAGGCTGGTTGAATCCCGTCTGGTAGTGGAAAACGTCTTGAGGTTGGAGTGTGATATTTGCAGCGTGGGAATATGTCCGCCGACGAGGGGCCCTCTGTGCATTAGCACGGACGATCGTTGAGGAGGGGATATGCTCGCTCTGCAACGACATCATTGGTTATAGGCAGATGTGCGCTCTTGTCTCGGCGGTGTGTTGATCAGCATGGTTGAGATTCGTAGCGCGCGCCTGCAGATAGCCTCCCACAAGCAATAATAGTATAATCTGAATATGCGTTATTCTATGGAATAGCGTAGAATAAGGATTTCTATCAGCGGTAATATGAGAGCTTGTGAGTGTTTTCAGAGTCAGGGAAAGCATCCATGTTAAGAGCATACATGCTTTCCCTGCCCGGACACGCCCATAAGACTTTAGCCATCAGTGTATTCATGTATTGTATGTATTTAAATAACCCTGTTGGAAGGGATATCCTTATATGGACATTTCCTGTGTGAAGAGGAGATCCTGTGATGACCACTCCCATGGAGGTCAGATGCTGTGTCCTCACTTCCTATGGAGGAGAACACATGTTGTGACATCACTTCCTGCTGGGAGTTTAATAAAAAGAGCCTTTGAGGGCGTCGGAAGGAGTGTGTTTTGCTGTGCTGCCGAGATGAACCTAACAGTCTGGTGATGATGTCTCTTGATTTGAATGAATGGGATGAATGGGAGGGTGAGTGAATTTTAGCTTAAGAAGCATTATTATATTAAGATGAAATCTGTGATTATGAGCACAAGGAGAAGCCAAACTTTGCTGACACTGTGCAAACAAGCCTCTCTGTGCGACTTAAGCTCTTTAATGTGACCAAGCATCCTCATGCGACTATGTAAAAAACATGTAAATCCATACAAACAGAAACATGTATCTTTATGTGATCAACAATAAACATGTTCTGTTACTTGTTTTTACCCCACATGCATTTTGTACATTCCAAACTCATGTATTTTATGCAAACATGTGGACTGGTAAAGAGGAAGTTATCCTCTGCAGACGTGTGTTTCCGTAATCATGCGATATAGCTGTTGTGCGTTAGCAATGTGCACCAGCAACTGTGCATCCCAGCAGTTGTGCGTTTGGCTAGCCTGAAGCCAGCACCAGGATGAGGATCCTGTGGAGGTTTTTCTAGCAACCTATATTCCTCGGCTAGAGTTTTTAGGAGGAGAAAAAAACAGCTTATGCGGGTGCCCAACCAGCAGAAATAAACTGTTGCAGTAATGGATGGAGTGGGAAGGTACAAGCAACCTATGGGAATTTTTTTTTTTTAAAAACCCCAAGGAGGAGACAGAGGCTTTGGCTGTCTAGGCTGAGGGTAAGTTATACATAGTATGAATCTCTGAAAAAGACTGCAGCTGCAACTCCAGAACTTGTGAGGCTTCTGATACCTCTGCCTCAATAGACTGCACTTGTTCCCTCTCCTCTGACGGTGAACTTTCATCTTTAGGACTTTAATCCTCTTGTTTGAGGATTTAGAGCAGGGGAGGGGGCACACCCCGGTTTCTGCTTCTTGTGAGGATGCTGCGATTATAGCAGTTAACCTCTTATATACCAACAAATGCAAAAAAAAAAAAAACGTCCAAACTGACATATGCAGAGTGGCTGCAATGTTGGGGGAGGCTGCAATGCCTGACAGGGCCGATGGCTCAACCTGTGCGGCTGCCTCAAGTCTCTACAGGGGAGGATGGTATCATGCAGGCATGATTAGGGCCACCAGATTCAGATGGCAAAAGCTTGGTGCCCTTTTATATTCCTGCCCCTGAACCTTTTCTACAGGGAGACATAGGCCTAAGCTTAAAGCAGAGGAACTTAACACAGGTGCATCAACAGCTGAACTTAGTCTAGCAAAAAAACAATGCCTGCTAATCTGCACAGCTTGATGCTGAATAGGCGTCTTAGGTATGTCTGTATCCAACACACAGGAGGTGCTTACATGCCCCAAGCGTCTGGGGCTTTTTTGAAGGGCCCGCCCTGTGCCTGCACTATTAGCCAGCGGCAACCACATCCCCCCCCCCGACTTCAAAAGTGCGCCCCCCCCTCCCCGCACACGCGTAGGAAAATGGTGGAGGCGAGAGGGGGAGAGAGAGCGAAAGATCCCCCAAAAGTAGGGTCGTGGACCTCGGACTACGAGGGTCCCCCCCCTACACAACTGTGGCAGAGCCTGAAGCGGAGGAAGTGAGCCGCTTCAACAGACCGGCTGACACTGAGCTTTCGTTCCTGGAGAGCATGGTAAGTGAAATACCAGGTATGTCTCTTTACTGCCTCTAGTGGCGGAAAACAGATAAGACATGCAGCTACTCATGGAAGATAATCCTTAAGATATTTACCTAGGATTGTCTTCACTTACCTCATCCACACTGCAGGATACTGTTGAGCACAGACAGACACAATCTTCACCCATCACGGCGGGTTAAGTCAACAGACCTTCAGGGACCGGGATCCTAGACAGGGTTTCCACTGCCCTGGAGCTGTACCGCATCCTGCCAGAAAATCTTTGGTATGTGGTTATAACCAAAGTACTGGAACCCAGGATCCAGCACTCCAAAGAGAGGCATTACAGGCAAAAACCTTGTGCTTCGGATACGAGGCCCCAGGTACCATCCACTTTGGCCTCAATGGCACTTTGGATGGATCTGGTCCTTATAGAGGCTATTTAAATCCAGCATGGATCCCTCCAGTGGAGCTCCTCAGAGCACATCTTCACTCGTGACCAACACCTTAGACACTGGCGAAAAAACTGAGGTGCTCCCAGTATGGGAGGGGTTATATAGGGAGGAAACTTCCTGTCTAATCGATTACACAAGTGTCCAGCACCTGAAGGTGGAATATAACCCACTTAGTAATTACTAGACTCTGTGTCTCGTGATGTTCGATAAAGAAAGCTGTGTTTTACCGCCGACGCCCAGGCGCTTTCAGTGTGAAAGCACTCTTAATAACAGAGCATAAATCAACTTACAAGATGAAAGAGACCTTGGTGATACCTCTTTTCAGGAGATACAAAGACTAACCCTTATGAAGCAGGTGTTGGCTATTTGTCCCATGCTGTAAGTATATCCTTCTTATGCAAGTTCCCTTTAGTTATCATACGGCCATTTCAGTTTCAGATAGGTACAGGCAAGCTAATCCCACTATTATCTCTAAGTTTCAGCAATTTTCTATTATCATTATGATGGGATTTCATTAACGCAAGTTAAAATGCAGAGGACATTTATCCCCTGCACTGTTATACATACTTATTTAGCTTTACCTTGTGTTTTGCTTTGAGCCGAGGTCTTCTCTTCTTCCTCTGCTCTGGACTCTGCCTGACCCTTTAATGCAGGGTGGCTTCCAAGGTTTGTCTGGGATTCACCTGCATAGTTTAAACAAATGCAACCATAACTGTTATTACATTAAAGCGGAGGTTCACCGGATTTTTTTTTTTAAAAGCCAGCAGCTTGAAATACTACAGCTGCTGACTTTTAAAAAATGGACACTTACCTGTCCAGGTCGGCAGCCGAAGCCGAGCTACCGCTCGACTCTCGGCTTCCCCCACCGCCATCCTCGGTGAGGGAATCGGGAAGTGAAGCGCTGCGGCTTCACTGCCCGGTTCCCTACTGCGCATGCGCGAGTCGCGCTGCGCCGTCCTCACTGGATACCAAATGTTAAACACTTTCTTGGATCACTCTTGGATCTTACAGTCAGACAAATGTTAAATAATATACAAATTAGAACCTATCCATCCTCTCTGCTCAGCATACCATCAGAGAAGAGGTCTAAAAGAAAACAAAGAGCTTTAAATCATGTGCTTTACATATCAATTAGGAAAGGTGTTGGTAGGTATTAGCACAAGGATTTAAAGTAATCCTGTGTTTTATGCGGAGCAGCTCAGAAACAGAAGGTACAGAGCCAATTAAATTGTCTTTGCTGTGATCACATCAAACAACGTAAACAGCTAAAGTTAGCAACCAGCTTTCACTTTCCTCTCACACACCATTCAGGGTGGGTAATAAACCACTGGGTAGCCAGTGGTGGTAAAAAGGAGTAACTGGGAGACCACAGCCGTTAGGTTCAGACAGGCATAGACAAGAGTTGGTGGATTAAGTAGAAATATTCTACAGTATATGCCAGCTCCATCCTGCCTCTCATCTGACCACTATATTAATCCCTCACCTCCCTTATCCTGCTCATCTTCACATTAATTCCCTTCATTTTCATTCTCCCACTGTATGCGACCCACATATTAACTTCCACATACATTCATAAACTTTTGTACGTTCCCCATGGCTTTGCTATAGCTTTGTGGCCGCTGCCATTTTGATTATATTTCTGGAGAACGGCTGTAGCGGCATGAGAGGGTAGCGTAAATCTTATGAATGGATGTTACTGGTGTTTTGTAGCCCCTTCTGTAAATTGTATATGTGTATATATATATATATATATATATATATATATATATATATATATATATATATACTGTAATTGGGGTGGAAAAAAGCAAAACTGAACTGGCTTAAAGGTTTCCACAAAAAGATACTGACCCTCCTCTGCTATTTTCTTCCTCTTTCTGGTCATGGGCCCATCTGTTTTCACCTCCTCTCCTTTGTTTGCCACTGGGTCAGGATGCACATTTTCCCCCTCATCTGCATATTGAAGAAGAGCGTCTACCAATTCCAAGAAGATAGCATCATCTAAGACACCGGCACCTGCACATAAAAGTAAGTCAGCGCTCTTTTATAACAAAATCATATGTAATATATAATTAGTAGCAACCAATAAGTCATTACAATACAATTCAATTCAATTCAAAGGTATATAGATTAATAGGACATTTGGCAGAATATATGAGTAATTACTGATAAAGAAATTTTACGGCAGCAGGGTGGCTAAGTGGTTAGCACTACTGCATAGCAGCACTAGGGTCCTTGGTAAGAATCACAGCCATGGCACTACCTTAAGGCGTTTGCATGTTCTCCCTGTGCGGGTTTCCTCCAGGTACTCTGGTTTCCTCACACTCTCCAAAAACATGCTGGTAATTGAATTGACTCCTGTTCAAATTGGCCCTAGTATGTGTATGTATGAATGTGAGTTAGGGACCTTAGATTGTAAATTCCTTGAGGGCAGGGACTGATGTAAATATACAATATATATGTAAAGAGCTGCATAAATTGTTGGCGCTATACAAGTACCTGTAATACCTTGTGGCTAAAACAAGAAAGTTAGAATGCTTTATGACATGGCCATCTGGTAACACGTGTCAAAGTTATCCTGTACTTTGTTTTTTGTTTATCTGTCGTGTGACATCCTATATGTAAAAAAGAGGAAAAATCTGAATCGCACTGCCCAACTCCTCTCATCTCAGCGCTAGGAGCAATATAAGATCTACAACAGTGAAAAGAATCAATGTATAAACATAAAAATAAAATGAAATATATAAATAAATAGATAAATAGACACTAGGTGTCCAACAGCAGCCACTTAAAATAATAAAAATTGTAAACCAAGTGATGTGTCAAAAAACTGTATAACAAGAGACAGTAAAAATTGCATCAAAGCAGCGCTAAAATCAGTTAGTAAAAGCCGACTTATGAATAAATATATAGCAATACAAAAGTGGAAAAAACATGGATGGAGCAAAAGACATCCTATACTTGCAATCTATTCCAAATTAGCTATGCTGACAAAGCTGCTAACATCTGTAAAAACTGTTCATCAATCGTGTGGGTGCTTTCCACACTGTATAAAAACTTATGTCAGGGATCAGTCGGGAGGGGAGCCTTTATCCCTAGAAAAGGTCCCTACATCCGTATATGACAAATGTTCTTGACTGAATTCCACAACCTTTTTTAACTAGGCTGCATGAAAACGGTAGTGTTGCTCATGTAGCCAGTGGGGTTAGAATGGGTTTCTAGCACTTGGATAGTTGCTGAGAAAAACATCTGCGTAAGTTTATTTTTTTATAAAAAAAAGATTCAACGTATTTATACTAACAGTAAAGCATGATTTACAACAGCAAAGCTGGCCCTCCTACAATCAGAACAAATAAAAACTCAAGTGTGATTCTTTAATGCTACGTTTGTGCTTCTTCTTTTTTTTTTCTAAGATATTAGCATTTTTTTTTTATAGATGACCCAGCCCCACTACAACAGCCAAATGACACGGAACTGGTTTGTTGGTGCTGCGTTTGTGCCGTTTTGTGCTGTGTAAATCTCTGGTCTAGTTTGTATCGTTTTTGCATTATTAAAGAGGAGGTCCGCCCACCGCTGCAAAAATTAAAAGCCAGCAGCTGCACCTTTAATAATCAGACACTTACCTGTCCTGGAGTCCAGCGATGTCGGCACCGCAGCTGATGTTTTTCCATTGCGAGTAAGGTAACCCGGCAGTGAAGCCTTACGGCTTCACACCGGGAACCCTACTGCGCATGCGCGAGGCTCCGCTCCTCTCTCCTACTGGCCTGACGACCGGGGAAGGAGGAGTGAGGAGGAGTGAGCCCGGGCGGTGACGTCAATACCCGCAGCTGAGGCTCCTGGAAGTGGTTACAGGATACCTGTGAAAGACAGGTATCCTGCCCCCCCCCGAAAGGTGCCAAATGGCACTGGAGGGGGGGTGTACAATGAGCGGAAGTTCCACTTTTGGGTGGAACTCCACTTTAATGATTTATTAAAGGTCACCAACGGTCACTCAGCCCCCCTACAACAGCCAAGAGACACAAAACTGGGCTGGTTGGTTAGTGCCGCATTTGTGCTGGTTTGTGCCATTTAAATTTCCGTTCTATCTTTTATCGTTTTTGAGTTATTAATGATTTATTGCAGGTCACCAAATGTCCCCAGCCCCCCTACAACATCCAAAAAACACAAAACTTGGCTAGTGGTTAGTGCTACGTTTCTGCTGCTAAAATGCTTATTTGTGCTTTTATGTTTTTTTTTGTTATAAACAGCATGTTTTTATTTGATCAAACCCCACCCATTTTGCACCCCATGATATAAAAAAAAAGAAAAACCTATATACCGTTTGTTAGTGCTAGATTTTTGCTATCTTATGCCATTAGAAAATTTAATTTGTGCGGCTATTATTTTTAAGATATAACCAATTGTTTTTTTTCCAGACGATTACATCACCCAGCCCCCCCTACAACAGCCAAAAGACACAAAACTGGGAAAATTGGTTAGTGCCACGTTTGTGCCGCTTAAATCTTCGTTCTATCTTTTATTGTTTTTATGTTAATAATTATTTACTAAAGGACACCAAAGGTCACTCAGCCACCCTATAACAGCCAAGAGACACAAAACCGGGCTGGCTGGTTATTGTCACGATTGTGCTGTTTAAATCTCCGTTCTACCTTTTATAGTTTCTGCATTATTAACCACTTTCGGACCACCCGCCGTCATTATACAGTGGCTCTTTGAAGAGGGATATCATTGTTATGGCAGCAGCTAGCTACCATAACGGCCCGCTTTCAGATAAAAGTGGTCTCTGCGGAGGATTCGCCGCAAGATCACTTATCGGCGGCGGGAGAGGGGCCCCCTCCTGCCGCTCTTTGGTGCCCTCCGCCGCTTACCAGAGCCGCCGGCAGTGGGTCCTTCTCCCTGTTAGGTATGGAGATGAGTACCATTGCAGGGTGGAAGCGACATCAGAACGTCACTTCCGCCCATAGCTCTTGAAAACACAATTTTTTTATTTTAAATGACATTAAATTTTTATTTTATTTTTTTAATTGCATTTTAGTGTAAATATGAGATCTGAGGTGTTTTTGGCCCCAGATCTCATATTTAAGAGGTCCTGTCATGATTTTTTTTCTATTACAAAAGAGGTTTACATTCGTTGTAATATAAATAAAAGTGACACCATTTTTTTTTTAAAAGAACAGTGTAAAAATTTTAAATAAAAAAGGTAAAATAAATAAGATAAAAAAATAAATAAATGTTTATAGACATAGACATGAAACTGGGTTGGTCGGTGTAACGGGAGGGCGCGTGGAACCCAGAATCTCTTGGAAAGTATGAGATACCCTTGCTTCAGCTTCCCATGCACCTCTTATGTCCAAATCACCCTATGACCATTAGGGGCATAGGGTGATTGAGAAAATATATCTTGGACTAAATGTGAGAGAAGAAATAAAGGGGACTATAGCGGTGCTAATATTGGTATCTAGACAACAGTGGAAAACTCAATTCATTTGATAGAAAAGTTTTTTCATTTATTGAACAATTAGTACAAAGCATTTATTAAAAATATATATATATATATATATATATATATATATATATATATATATATATATATATATATATATATAAGCGATGTCACAAATTTCACAATAGAGCATAGCTGATATGGTGGTTATAGTGATGTTAAACTGAAGAGATCATACGTGGTCCCAACATGTTTCGCCCATCGGGGCTTCGTCAGGGGAAGCATGTCTCAAATGCTCAAAATACATCAAAGTAGCTGTTAAGGTAAACAATAGAAAAAATCACATTAACATATTATCAAACGAATTATATAAAATTTTGAAGATCGATCTGTAAACAGGTCCACAGTTGGCTAAAGGATGGCGACTTACCACCAAAACAGCCCTCGGTGGAATAAATGGCGGTGGAGGCAAGAAAGAGCTCTACACACTGGAGAGGAAGAGAGAGAATCTCCTCCTCGGTGTCAGACGGAACGGAACTCCGAGCAAACAAACCCTCACAGTGACCGCTTATAAGACCTGGCCAAAAATGAATCAAAAAATATATAAATAAGTAAATAAATAAATAAATGAATAAAAAAATGAATAAAAAGACCCATTATGGTTGAATCAAAAGGATATACTAGATGTGTATAGGTAGAAATCACATATAGTGGTCTGTAGATCATAATCAAATTTGGACTAGTGGTCCAATTAGCCAGATCAATTATAAGGCAATTTAGATCATAATTCGGTTGGTTATTTAAATTATACTCACTTAAAATCAAAATTATGAAAAAAGAAGATAGAACAGGTAAGGGGGCGCCTGATTGATGTTAAATCCACAGGATACAAAATATCCAATTGAGATAGATTCGTAAGGCAGAGACCATCAGGGAACTTAGTCCAATAAGGAAAGAGATCCAGGGGATGGAATTATTCTAAAAATAAAATATATTGATTAATTACCCAAAAGTAGACATCATAGTAAAATGAAGATAATCCACTGATGGGTATTCTCATCAGTATAAAATTAGCATTTCAGAATTCAAATTTTATAATTATATATAAATGAATGGCAAAAATATATAAATGCATAAGATGTCAGTTAAAACAGACTAAAAAGCCCGAAAGCCGTGCCAGTTCTAATGTTAAATAAAACAAAAGACAATGTATCAACTTGTTAGACACACAGCAGATCAATGCCTTGAGTCAAAAAATATATGGATAAATAACAGAAAGATATCTACTAGGATATCAATCATAGCAGACTGAAAGGCCGGGAAGTAAAGAGACTGACTGTGATGTTGGGTAAACAAGGGACAATGTATCGGATTCTCAAGTGAGCAACAAGTAATTACCTTAGATCAGAACTGTGGATAAACATCAGGCCGCCTCACCGAACCGCTCTGGTTGGTCTGGAGCCTAAAATGCCGGCTTTTAAACGGTCACCAACTCAGCCGGCGTCTGACGTCACCGGTGGAGTGCGGACGTGACAACGTTTGTGCGCATGCGCCCAGAATCCCGAAGCTGCGTCAAAACTACAGGACCCAGAAGACCAAGCGCCCAGAGGAGGGAACTTGATCTCACGCAACAGCGTCATTAGGAACAACACGGTTCCCAATGAGATGGAGCTGGATCATGATGTAAAACAGTTGTAGTAAGGCGGAGCTTGGTAAGAAGTTTATACCAAAAACAGGGATGTTGGGAAAGCAAACCCGCATCAAAACGTATGTTTGGGCAGACCCAGCAGTTACTCCGGGTATGCCCCGGGCGTCCATATGAGGGCAAGATAGAGCCCAGAAATTCCGTCACAGTCAGTCACCTTGTGCATGTTCTCATTGCAAGCCCTCAAAGGCTGTCGGTAGAGTCGCTCTTAAGTCAATGATGGCAAGTACAGTTAACCAGCAAAAAAAACGTACCCGCCAACTTCCAGGGAGAGGTTACAGAACGATCTAAAAAAACAACATGATTAGCATAATAAACACAACATACATTTAAATTTCAACAGTGATCTTCATCATAGAAAAGCAATTTAGAAAAAACATACTTTTATAGAGCATAATCAAATGAATAAAGATAGTCTAAATTTAGTATTAGAGACAGCAATAGTTTATTAATATTATATTGAGTTGATATACAAATACGGAAATTGTACAACATAGAAGAAAGAAAGA
Source organism: Rana muscosa (assembly GCA_029206835.1). Taxonomy (NCBI): domain Eukaryota; kingdom Metazoa; phylum Chordata; class Amphibia; order Anura; family Ranidae; genus Rana; species Rana muscosa. The sequence goes on from CM055128.1 coordinate 120,147,997, forward strand.
AAAGGGGGATAGGAAAGTAAAGAGAAAAAAAAAAAATTTGGAAAGAAGAAAAGGGAGAACAGAAGAGTCCGGGGAATAGGGATATGGAGACAGACCAAGATCATTACAAATCAGCCAATCATAAGAAAGGTTTAAAGCTGAGATTTTCGTTAAACCCAGGAAAGATAGTTGCCTCGAAGTTGTAAATCCAGCGAGCCTCCAATTATAACAAAGTTTTGTCAACACTTCCTCCTCTGACATGAAGCGGGATATGTTCCAAAGCCATAAAGCGTATGCTTTTTGCATCAAAGTTGTGAAATGTACCCACATGGTGGCTAACCGCTGTTTCCACTTTTATCTTAAAGACAGGTTTGATATGGTCACGAATTCGTTTGAAAAAGGGACGCTTTGTTTTCCCTATATAGAATCCACCACATTGGCAAAGGGCCATATATACAATGCCCAAAGTCTGGCATGTGATTTGATATTTGGCACGGTGAATTTGGCCATTGGGGAGTGTACAAGTTGAACTGTTAAGTATATATGGACACATGTCACAATGTCCACAAGCGAAGGTTCCTGGGTTCAAGCATTTTGTGTTAGTGGAGGTTTCAAAGTGGCTATGGACTAAATTGTCTTTAAGAGAGGGTGCCCGTTGGGAAGTTATTTGTGGTTTGCTGCCAATATATTTGTTAACTATTGGATCAGCAGACAAAAGAGGCCAAAAATTCTCCACTATCTTTATATATTTTTTGACTCAAGGCATTGATCTGCTGTGTGTCTAACAAGTTGATACATTGTCTTTTGTTTTATTTAACATTAGAACTGGCATGGCTTTCGGGCTTTTTAGTCGGTTTTGACTGACATCTTATGCATTTATATATTTTTGCCATTCATTTATATATAATTATAAAATTTGAATTCTGAAATGCTAATTTTATACTGATGAGAATACTCATCAGTGGATTATCTTCATTTTACTATGATGTCTACTTTTGGGTAATTAATCAATATATTTTATTTTTAGAATAATTCCATCCCCTGGATCTCTTTCCTTATTGGACTAAGTTCCCTGATGGTCTCTGCCTTACGAATCTATCTCAATTGGATATTTTGTATCCTGTGGATTTAACATCAATCAGGCGCCCCCTTACCTGTTCTATCTTCTTTTTTCATAATTTTGATTTTAAGTGAGTATAATTTAAATAACCAACCGAATTATGATCTAAATTGCCTTATAATTGATCTGGCTAATTGGACCACTAGTCCAAATTTGATTATGATCTACAGACCACTATATGTGCTTTCTACCTATACACATCTAGTATATCCTTTTGATTTAACCATAATGGGTCTTTTTATTCATTTTTTTATTTATTTATTTACTTATTTATATATTTTTTGATTCATTTTTGGCCAGGTCTTATAAGCGGTCACTGTGAGGGTTTGTTTGCTCGGAGTTCCGTTCCGTCTGACACCGAGGAGGAGATTCTCTCTCTTCCTCTCCAGTGTGTAGAGGTCTTTCTTGCCTCCACCCCCATTTATTCCACCGAGGGCTGTTTTGGTGGTAAGTCGCCATCCTTTAGCCAACTGTGGACCTGTTTACAGATCGATCTTCAAAATTTTATATAATTCGTTTGATAATATGTTAATGTGATTTTTTCTATTGTTTACCTTAACAGCTACTTTGATGTATTTGAGCATTTGAGACATACTTCCCCTGACGAAGCCCCGATGGGCGAAACATGTTGGGACCACGTATGATCTCTTCAGTTTAACATCACTATAACCAACATATCAGCTATGCTCTATTGTGAAATTTGTGACATCGCTTATATATATATATATATATATATATGTATATTTTTAATAAATGCTTTGTACCGTATATACTCGAGTATAAGCCGACCCGAATATAAGCCGAGGCACCTAATTTTACCACAAAAACTGGGAAAACGTATTGACTCGAGTATAAGCCTAGGGTGTGCCTCACTTTGCCTCACTATGTCCATGCCTCACTGTGTCCATGACTAGACTGACGTTTAACATGGGAGTCTATGGAAGGGGTGCCCGGCTTTGAAAAATCAGTGCTCCCCGGCCGTGGGTCCCCTGGACAAGAAACTTTGCACACTTATAGTAGAAGAGTGTGGCTACATGTGTGCCAAGTTTGGGGTCCAGGAGACTTAGGGCCGGCCGGTACCGGCTCCTCAAAGTCACCAGAGAAATTACCGTTTAACATGGGAGTCTATGGAAGTAGTGCCCGGTTTTGAAAAAATCGGTGCTCCCCGGCCGTAGGTCACCCGGACAAGAAACTTTGCACACTTATAGAGAAAGAGTGGGGCTACATGTGTGCCAAGTTTGGGGTCCAGGGGACTTACGGCCGGCCGGTACCGGCTCCTCAAATTCCGGGAGATCAGGCGCAAAAAGGTGACTCGAGTATAAGCCGAGGGGGGCATTTTCAGCACAAAAAATTGTGCTTAAAAACTCGGCTTATACTCGAGTATATACGGTACTAATTGTTCAATAAATGAAAAAACTTTTCTATCAAATGAATTGAGTTTTCCACTGTTGTCTAGATACCAATATTAGCACCGCTATAGTCCCCTTCATTTCTTCTCTCACATTTTGTCTAACAATTTGGGATGAGGTGCATCACATCAGGTGTCTACCCCTAGCCAGACCACAAAACCATTTATATATCTTGGACTACTTCAAATGGGACAGTAATATCCATTAACAATATCTCTCAAGAAATATGAAGATGTTATCCCCTGTGTGCTGTGAGGTCTATGCCCAGGAAGTATAACTCCTTATTTGGCCATTCCAGGAAGTTCAATTTAAGAGTCATTAGATCTCATTGTTGCTTGTGCTAATTGACCCTGCAATTGTGTGAAGGTGTATTTGTGATAATGTTGATTGTGTCTTCTGACACAGATGTCAAGTCTAGCCTAAAGGTCATGTCTCTGAGTCATCAGCTGCTGTAAGGGATTAGCTCATGTTAATTAGGTCTGGTCACAGGTGTAATTTCAGAGTAATATGAGCAGGATATGTATGCACCTCCTCTTTTACTGTATATAACCCTGTAGCCTCTCAATAAAGATTGTGATTCATGCTTGAACCTCATACAGAGCATCGTTTCGTATTTGGGGGAGAATTACTCATATGGGGTCTTATTCGGCTGGTTGGAGCGTTTGGTAGCTGCCTTGTGTTCGAGAATGGAATATCTTAAATGACTTTAACCCCTTTCATACACGGGGTGTTGTTACATTAGTGGCAGCAGTGGGATGATTCCCACAGCCAGAAGGACAGCTACAAGAGGACACAGGACAATGGAGGCACAGTATAAACGGCTAAACCCTCAAGGACTTACTGGAGAACCGGGGCCGACTTGTCAACAACCGTAAGAAGAGGGACATTATCGCAGAACTAGTCAAAATGAATAGAGCCGAAAGACCTAACATAACCGAAAAGCCCAGGAGTAACAGACAGGACACCCGAAGAGGCAAGTTTTGATCGGGCTGTTAAAATAGGACAGGCACCTTATGGTCCTAACCCTCCAGTGGAGATCATAGACCTAGTTATAGCGGCTGTGGACGCAAATTGGCTACACACAAGAGGTGCTGCAGCAGCAGAAGTCACAGCAGCACCAACTGAAAGGAGAGGAGAGGTACAGATACCAGCCGCCAAGGAAGAGGAATTCAGAAGGAGGTTGCAAGAGATGCAGATACAGCATAGAGGACGAGTATCAGAGGAGGTCCTGCTGGGCTGGTCTGATTCTATTCGCTGCGAACTCTGGAAGAAAGCGCTAGCTCTCGAGCAGCAACACCAGGGAAAGGTTCTCCCCTCCATCCATGTAAGGTACTGGTTGCAGTATGAAGTACGAATGCTGTTATTGGGGGAACAACCGAAGCAGGAGTGGACAGCTGAGTTAAGCAGGCTGATCCGGGAAGAGATGCAGTTGGACGAGAGCTACAGAGCCCTCCGGTGGTATGTAGCCCAAGAGTGCCCGTGGTCAGCGGATAACAGCCCCACGGAAGGCTTTGACTATGATGTCCTGGGATTGTTGTATTGGAGGCTGTCCAGGGACCCTGACTTTGGGAGTGATCGGGAGTGGCGTTTGGAGGAAATAATGAAGCACAGAGAGCGAAGACTGAATGTCTCGGAAGGGCACTGGGCAGAGGAAGATTTGAAGTTTCTAGCCGTTCACGAATGGGAGCTGGAGATCGCCTACACACAGCTGCTAGACTCTACTCAGCAGCAAAGTGGGGCTCCCTTTGCCTGGGACTATCAGGAAATACCAGTTGACAACTCTGAAATCCTGGCTGAAGAATCGGCAGTGGAAAATCTGGAGATTGCCATCCCTAAAGCCGAAGCGGTGATGTGGAGTCCCCAGTAGAAGTGCTTGCAACAGGGCAGAGTGCTACCAAACTCTACCCAGCAATGGCAACAACTGTGGAGTTCCCGGAAGCTGGGGCAGTTGGCTCATCTCCCCAGCCACAGATTACAGAATGTATGGACTTAATGGACTGTTCAGAGGATGTTATGGATTATGCATCGCCTGCTCAAGTACTAGCAGTAGGACAGAGTACTGCAGACCCCTGCTCTACACCCGTGGCAGTTTTGGAGGCCCAGGGTGAGAAGGTGATGGTTCCTCTTCCCAAGTGGATTTCAGAGATGCAGGGAGGAGAAGCAGCCATTTCCCTCCCCAACAGTAAGCCGGAGCAGATTGTGTGGGGTTTCCAGCAGAAGTGCTGGCAACAGGGCAGAGTGGTACCAACCTCTGCCCAGCACCGGAAACAACCGTGGAGTTCCAGGGAGCCGGGACAGTTGGCCCCTCTCTCCAGTGACAAGCTGAGGTAGTAAAGCTTTTACTCCCAGCTGAATCACTGGCAGCAGGGCAGAATGCTACTGGCCTCTCCACACAACTGCAGCTTGAGCTGATATCGGGGGATGGGACTGCGGTCTCCACTCACAGCAACCCAGCAGAAGAGCTGGCAACAGAGCAGAGTGCCGCTTGCCTCTGCCCTCAACTAACAGAAGAGGGAGTTCTTGTGGTAGTGGATAGGACTTCGGTCTTCACTGACACATCCCCAGAAAATGGTGCGACACTGAGACAGGGGGATGTCACAGCCTTGCTTTGCAAGCACTGGGGGATTTTCACCTACCACAAGTGGATGGGACTTCAGTCTCCACTTGTATACTCCAGGGATGCTGGGCAGTTGGCCCAGATCCCCAACAGCATGACGGACTGAGCCCAGTCACCCTGTCTTCTCTTGTGTGGCTGAAAGGACTCCAGGGAGAAGGGCCAGTCCAGGCCTCTCCCCAGCGGCAGGTATGTTCTCTGAGAGAGGAAGAGGTTGGCTGGGTGAGTAATGCTCTGTGTGGAGCAATTTTTTGGGGTACTGTGTGAATACTGGCATTGGGGGAATGGAACTATGGACTAACTTCGGAGTCAACACGCCTGGGGTCTCCTCCTGTGTTAGTCTCCTGCCGAAAGGGGAGAGATGTAACCGGAGGGCCCGTGGAACCCAGAATCTCTTGAAAAGTATGAGATACCCTTGCTTCAGCTCCCCATGCACCTCTTATGTCCATTAGGGGCAAAGGGTGATTGAGAAAATATATCTTGGACTACTTCAAATGGGACAGTAATATTCATTAACAATATCTCTCAAGAAATATGAAGATGTTATCCCCTGTGTGCTGTGAGGTCTATGCCCAGGAAGTATAACTCCTTATTTGGCCATTCCAGGAAGTTCAATTTAAGAGTCATTAGATCTAATTGTTGCTTGTGCTAATTGACCCTGCAATTGTGTGAAGGTGTATTTGTGATAATGTTGATTGTGTCTTCTGACACAGACAGCAAGTCTAGCCTAAAGGTCATGTCTCTGAGTCATCAGCTGCTGTAAGGGATTAGTTAATTAGCTCATGTTAATTAGGTCTGGTCACAGGTGTATTTTCAGAGTAATATGAGAAGGATATGTATGCACGTCCTATTTTACTGTATATAATAACCCTGTAGCCTCTCAATAAAGATTGTGATTCATGCTTGAACCTCATACAGAGCGTTGTCTCGTATTTGGGGGAGAATTACTCGTATTGGGGTCTTATTCGGCTGGTTGGAGTGTCTGGTAGCTGCCTTGTGTTCGGGAATGGAATATCTTAAATGACGTTAACACCTTTCATACACGGGGCGTCGTTACAGTCGGTAAGTGCCACTTTTGTGCTGTTTAAACCTCTGTTCTATCTTTTATAGTTTTTACATTATTAATGCTTTATTAAAAGTCACCAAAGGTCTCCTAGCCCCCCTACAACAGCCAAAAGACACGAAACGGGGATGGTTGTTAGTGCCACGTTTGTGCTGCTAAAATATTTATTTGTGCCGCTATGTTTTTTTTTAGTTATAACAGCTTATTTTATTTTGATCAAACCCCACCCACTTTGCACCCCATGTTATTAAATCTTAAAAGCAAATATACCATTTGTTAGTGCTATGTTTGTGCCGTTTTGTGCCATTTTAAATTGCGCTGATTCTATTTTTAGGTTATTAGCAATTGTTTTTTTCCCAGATGATCACCCAGCCCCCCTACAACAGTAAAAAGTAGGGATGAGCTTCGAGTTCGAGTCGAACCCATGTTCGACTCAAACATCGCCTGCTTGGTTGTTCGCCGAATTGCGAACATTATGGGCCGTTCGCGCCAAATTCGAGTGGCGCGTCACGGCCCATAATTCACTGCGGCATTGCAGTACATTGCTGGCTGATGATTGGCCAAGCATGCACTATGACCCGCATGCTTTGGCCAATCACAGCATGAAAAACGGAGAGCCAGAATTGGCCAAAGCCAGGGTGGCTTTGGCCAATTATGTCTCAGGGGGTTTAGTACACGCCCCACACTATATAAGGCCGCCTCCGTGGCGGCCTTGTGTAGTGTGTTGCGGTGGTTAAAGAGAGAGCTTACAGAGAGAGAGAGAGAGACAGTGTCTATTATATTGAGTTAGATAGAGCAAACAGGCGAGTCAGTTAGCTGCAGTTACAGTGTGTAGAGGATATATATGCATCCTAGGTGTTGTATATATATTTACACACTGTATTCAGTTTAGCTAGATCCGTTCCTGTTATTCTCTATACTGACAGGCAGGCAGGTGGTTGTGCTAGCTGCAGTGTTTCACTTAGTGTATTGTGTCCTTTGCACAGTGTGCACCTAAAAATACCTGAAGTCAATTGCTGGTGTTCTGATCATATTAATACCACAGGCAGGCAGCTTCAGTATTTACAGTTAGTGTACGGTGTCCTTTGCACAGTGTGCACCTAAAAATACCTGAAGACAATTTCTGGTGTTCTGATCATATTAATACCACAGGCACGCAGCTTCAGTATTTACAGTTAGTGTACTGTGTCCTTTGCACAGTGTGCACCTAAAAATACCTGAAGACAATTGCTGGTGTTCTGATCATATTAAGACCACAGGCAGGCAGTTGATTCTGCTAGCTGCAGTATAATCAGTATATATACATCCCAGCTTTGTGCAGCTGCATCTCACTGCAGGCCATTAGTATGTTTGGAAGGCCAACAAGGAGAGGCAGACAGTCACGAGCCAATAAAAGAGGGCAAGCAAGCTCTGTGTCTAGAGGCAACAGTGCTGGTCGTGGACATGGTGCATCCTCATCAGCACGTGGCCGTGGGACACGCTTGTCCTTCTTTTCGGCAGCTGGCCATGTTGAGCCGCAACATGCCGAAGACTTGGTAGAGTGGATGACCAAGCCGTCCTCATCCTCTCTCACCCAGGCTCAGGGTACTTTGTCTGGCAAAGCAGCTGCCAAAGCGGCCTCTTCCCTCGGCTCAAGGGAATCAGTTACTCCTTCCCTAGCCCCACCATGTCCTCCTGAGGAGTCCCCCGAACTGTTTGACCACAGTGTTGGGTACATGCTCCAGGAGGATGCCCAGCGTTTTGAAGGCTCCGATGATGGTACCCAGCTAGAGGAAGGCAGTAACGTAAGCCCAGAGAGAGGGGGTGCCCAAGAAGGACAGCAATCTGGCAGTCATGTTCCCCCATCTGCAGCATACTGCCAGATTTGTTCCAGTGATGAGGAGGGAGGGGATGATGAGGTCACTCACTCCATGTGGGTGCCTGATAGGAGAGAGGAGGAGGAGGCACATCTCCAACGAGGCAGGATGCCCAGGGGCCAGCTTAAGGGCAGCCAACTGCATCACACCGCAGTGTTCCGCATGTTCAGGGCGCTACTGTCTCTGCATGTTATTCCAAAAGTTCTTTGGTGTGGGCCTTTTTTGAGACGTGTGCAGCAGATCGCACCATTGCTATTTGCAACATATGTCTGAAGCGTATCTCGCGTGGCCAAAACATGAGCCACTTGGGCACCACGTGCTTGACCAGACATATGTCGACCTGCCATGCAGTTCATTGGCAAGCATACAAAAAAGACCCACACCAAAGAACAAAGCAGACGTCTCCTTGCTCCTCATCAGCTGGGATCTCCAACCCCACTATACCTTCATTCCTCTCTGAAACCTGCACTGAGAGGAATGAAGGTGTAGAATTAAGTGCGTGACAGCCAAGTACTTGCGGGCAATCTGCGATCGGTACACAGACGTCAGATTGTACCAGGCAAATTTTCCTGCCCCAGCTGCTGCACCACCAAAAGAAGTTCGCTCCCAGCCATCCACATGCCCAGCGGTTGAATGCTAGCTTGGCTAAAAAAAATTTTTAAAGATATGTTTTATTAAATTTTTTCATAACATACAGACATAGAAAGACAATATGTGGGGGCCTAGCCAGGCCTGTCCCACACACAACATATACAACTTGCTCCTATATCAGTCTACACAGAAGAAGATCTGCACATCCATTTAAGCAGCATAATATAATATAAAGACAAATTACAGCAACATAATAGACCTACTAGACAGTCATAGCTGGTAAAATTGCATAGGAGTATAGTTATGGTTCAAGGTATGCTACAACCTACCTACTCTTTCATGGCAGTATGGGGGAAAGGGTCAGGGGGCTAGCCAGCCACCTGCCCCAAATTTTATAAAATGTTTTCTTCCTTTTGCGGATCTCAAAAGTGAGTTTGTAAAGTGGAAGGGCATCATTGACCAGTTTCAACCATAGCCCCACTGTTGGGGTTGCTGCTCCCCTCCAGGTCAATAAAATTGATTTTTTAGCATAACAGTAAAGGATCCGAAGCAATCGTTTGACCTGGGAGGGAACAGTGAGGTCACCAAAGACCCCCAGGAGGCAATTCTTGGGATTTAATATGTTGGGAAGCCCCAGCGCTGAAGAGAGAAAGGAGTCTACTCTCCTCCAAAACTCCTGCACTATGGGACAACTCCAGAAGCAATGAATGAAGTCAGCTGTATATCCACATCCCCGAAAGCACTCAGCCGAGGACAAAATGCCCATTTTGTGCATCTTGGCCGGGGTGAGATGCGATTGGTGGAAGATTTTTATTTGGATGATCCTGTCCCTGGAGGATACAACAGAAGCCTTGAAAGTGTCACAGAATTCGGACCAGTCCTCCTCTGTTATGGATATATCTAGGGAGTCCCATTTACGTTGTGATGCCTTGAATCTAGGGTTGGAGCCCACCACCAGTGCTAAATAATAGAGATAAGTTTCGTGCGGTCTGGGGATCGTAAGAGTTTTTCTAAGTCAGAAATCACAAGCGGGTTGTCTACTGAACCAAACTGTGCTCGCACAGCGTGTCTAAGCTGATAGTAAAAAAATAAGTAGGTATGTGGTAAGTCAAAGTCAGTTCTCATCTGCGCGAAAGATTTAAATCCTTGAGGTGAGTATATGTGACATAAGTATTTTATCCCCCGAGAGGTCCACCTTTGTGGGTCAGGCAGGGAGCCAAATTCTGGTAGTGTAGGGTTAAACCAAAGTGGACTATTAGGGGAGACTGACCAGGAGCCAGGGGCGTGTTTAAGCGTCACTGTTTTAAATAGGGACAGAGATGTACGTAAAATAGTCAGTCCAGGTCCCGGGGGCGTGCATCCACGATAAACGATGTTATGCAATGTTTCGAATGATGAGACCATGGCACCTTCAGTGGTGGTACAGGCATTATTCGGGTCAGGGTGCAGCCAATCATGAATATTAACCAGTTGGGATGCTTGATAGTAAAGGTAAAAATTAGGGAAAGCTAATCCTGCCAAGTGGGACGGAAGGCGCAGAGTTTCCAGTGCCATTCTAGGGGGCCTACCATTCCAAAGGAACGCTATACAAATTGAATCAATACTCTTAAAGATTGTTTTGGGAATTTTGCAGGGGGAGTTAGCCAGGACATACAAAAGTTTAGGAAGATATATCATCTTTAGGATGTTGGCTCGCCCCATCAGATCCAGGGGTAAGTCCTTCCATTGTTTAGTTTGGGTTTGCAGTTGGAGTAGTAAAGGGCCTAAATTATTGGTAATATATAGGGATAATGGCAATTGAACTATAACACCTAGATATCTAAAGGAGGTGGCTATTTGTAGTCTAGAATCCGAGTGAACCTGTGGAGCAGGAGTCTGATCTATGGGGAAGAGGGTAGATTTCTCCCAGTTCACTCGGAATCCAGAAAAGTCTCCAAAGGTGGTCACCGTGGTCAACAGACTAGTAAGTGAGTCCTGAGAGTCTGCTAAGTAAACCAATGTATCATCTGCATAGAGCGAGATCCTTTCTTCTATCTCATTTATGGGCAATCCGTGAAGGAGTGGGGAATTACGGATCCGAATAGCAAGGGGTTCCATGGCCAGGGCAAACAGAAGGGGCGACAAAGGGCAACCCTGTTGGGTGCCTCTGGTGATCTTAAATGTGCGGATCTTTTCGCGGTTTAAGAAGTAAAACAATAAGTGCATCTCTCATAGAGGGAGGAAGTACCCCCTCCTGCAATGCTGCATTGTATGTTTTAAGCAAAATAGGGCCAAGAAGGTGCTGAAATTGCTTATACCATTCCACTGGGAACCCGTCCAAACCTGGCGTCTTATGAGCCGGCATCTGTGAAATCGCCAATGAAAGTTCTTCCACAGACAGCGGCTCATCCAACTCTCCCCGGACCTGGTCTGTCAATCGGGGGAGCGACACCTGGCCTAAATAGTCATCTAGTTGTGCCTCTGAATAAGTAGCTCTGGAAGTATAGAGGTCTTGATAAAAGGAGAGAAAGGCTTCTGCTATATCCTGAGGGACAGCACTAATCGTAGTTCCTGAAACTAATATCCTGGGGATAGAAATAGGGGCATGGTCAGGTCTGGAAAAATATGCGAGTAGGCGCCCTGCTTTGTTACCATGCTCAAAAGTCTTTTGCGTGACATAGAGTAAACGTTTTTTAGTGAGATCTAACAAGCGAAGTTCGTATTCCCTGCGACTATGAAGCCACGGGGCTAACGTGGCCGCAGAGGGCCTTTCAGAGTACTCTGCCTCCGCCTTCACCATAGTCTGTTCTAATTCCTCAGTACGTTGTAGATTATTTTTACGCAGAATACCCGTAATTGACATAAAGGTACCTCTCAACACTGCCTTGGAAGCATCCCAGACAGTGGTGAGTCCAGTAGTACCCTGATTCAGTTGCCAGTATTCAGTCACACCTTTCTGGCACTCTGCCTGTACAATCTCATCCTCAAGCCAATGTAAATTCAATCTCCAGACCCGGGGGCCCGATTTTGGCAGGAGGAGAAGACCAATCAGCAAAGGAGCATGGTCCGAGATCCCTCTAGGCAGGTAAGCTACCATCAGAATGCATGTGCCTCCATTGTGGGGACACTCACAGTTAGTGTAGGACCACAGATTCCAGGGGGCCTTGGCGCGGCTCTGTGGCTTACGCATGCGTTTGCAAATGCGTGCGGACAAACCCCTGTTTTTAACGCATACTGTTAGACAGGTTAATTGGTTGTCAGCTAGCTGGTCGGTAAGCATGCTTGGTTTTTTCCTGGGCATTCCCCAGGCCTTTGTTGTTATAAGCTATGGAATGAACCAGGGGGAGTACATCCGCCGGGGCAAATGCCATATCTATGCGAGACATAGTATGGAAGGAGTCCGAATGACAGGAAAACTGTCTGTCATCCGGATGCTTCCAACGCCATAGCTCGGTAAGGGCAAATACCTGGGTCCAGTCAATAAAAGAGGGGTACGGCCTGCCCCCACCCCGCAAGCGGTCTACTGAAGGGTCGAGTACAGCATTGAAATCACCTACAAAGAGCAGGGGACCCGGGGATCGGGACAGTAACATGAGAGACAAATGGGAAAGGATTTCGGAAGAAAACGGTGGAGGAATATATATGTTCACCAATGTAAAAATTGTGGAGGCTATACGGAGGGTGATTATAATAAATCGTCCCGCAGGATCCGACTTCACAAGCAAAGTCTCAGCCGGGAGGGACTTCGCCAACAAAATCGAGACCCCACGGGAGAAGTTAGAATAAGAGGCATGATAGTGGCTGGCCAGCCAGGGCCTTTTAAGGGACTTAAGCTTAGAGCCAGTAAGGTGGGTCTCTTGGAGACAAATGATATGGGGTCTGTATTTTTTTAAATAAATAAGTAATACTGCGCCTATCAACAAGTGCAAAAATAATTAAATATCAAAATTGCTAATAAAGTGAATATACTAATAAGCTGCTGACATAACAATTGACTAATTGTGAAAAGGATATGTGTGAAATATGTGAGCGCTAAATACGATCCTAATTCCTAGGAAAAGTGCCTATATAGACATATAACAACAAATGTATCCACAGTGTTGTTATGTCTGTGAAAATCACAAAAAATCACAAAAGATTTATTTTAAGTATCAATGATGCATGATCAATGATAACAACTAATAAATTTTTTTACAAATGATGCAATCTTATACTTAATCCGTGTCAAAGTGACCAAAAACAGATAACAAAATTTAGATCGCACTCTCAAGAATACAGGGTATGTAAACCTCTATATGAGTGAGAAAAAAAGTTGTGAGCAATATAGCTTATCATAAGATATAAATAGAGGGACAGTCTATAAAGTGCATATCTGACATGAAAACAACAAAAAATAATAAATAAAGTCTATAACTTGTATCCACACCGTCAGGTATATATCCAGTGTTCCCCAAATAAATGTCAATCACATGGGGGTACTGGGAAACCCTAGATGTGGGTATAATGTCCACTTGGAACTTCCTGGGATGTATTGTGGATAAATCCTATTCCTGCAGGTGTAGAAACACCAGTAGTGGGAAGGAAGAAAGTACTTCAAAGTTTTCAGCTGATACACGGTGATAACATCATCATCATAAGCATTGAAGAGAATAAAATACTCTTACCGCAAGACTCGGACCCAAGCCACCATACGATGCTGGGTCATGCAGGCTTATGTCCTCACAGGGACTCAGATTGTGGTGATGTGATGTCGTGTTGTCCTTATTAGATCCACGAATGGAAGTCTACACCGGATCAGATCCTTCAGCTCAAACCACGATCAGATGTCCAGGAAAGGAATCAATTCCAAGAAAAGAAAGAAAAATCCTCTGCATGGTGTAAAACCAAATAACTGGGTTTTTATTAAAACTAAAAAGGTACAAAAGGCAAAAACCACTGCACAAAAAAAAATATTTTTAAAATGAATAAAATAATATCCAAAATTCCAAAATACTGGAAAAGCAAACCAGCGAATATAACAAACAAGCGTGGGCTAGGTGACTAGCATGTTATATTCGCTGGTTTGCTTTTCCAGTATTTTGGAATTTTGGATATTATTTTATTCATTTTAAAAATATTTTTTTTTGTGCAGTGGTTTTTGCCTTTTGTACCTTTTTAGTTTTAATAAAAACCCAGTTATTTGGTTTTACACCATGCGGAGGATTTTTCTTTCTTTTCTTGGAATTGATTCCTTTCCTGGACATCTGATCGTGGTTTGAGCTGAAGGATCTGATCCGGTGTAGACTTCCATTCGTGGATCTAATAAGGACAACACGACATCACATCACCACAATCTGAGTCCCTGTGAGGACATAAGCCTGCATGACCCAGCATCGTATGGTGGCTTGGGTCCGAGTCTTGCGGTAAGAGTATTTTATTCTCTTCAATGCTTATGATGATGATGTTATCACCGTGTATCAGCTGAAAACTTTGAAGTACTTTCTTCCTTCCCACTACTGGTGTTTCTACACCTGCAGGAATAGGATTTATCCACAATACATCCCAGGAAGTTCCAAGTGGACATTATACCCACATCTAGGGTTTCCCAGTACCCCCATGTGATTGACATTTATTTGGGGAACACTGGATATATACCTGACGGTGTGGATACAAGTTATAGACTTTATTTATTATTTTTTGTTGTTTTCATGTCAGATATGCACTTTATAGACTGTCCCTCTATTTATATCTTATGATAAGCTATATTGCTCACAACTTTTTTTCTCACTCATATAGAGGTTTACATACCCTGTATTCTTGAGAGTGCTATCTAAATTTTGTTTTCTGTTTTTGGTCACTTTGACACGGATTAAGTATAAGATTGCATCATTTGTAAAAAAATGTATTAGTTGTTATCATTGATCATGCATCATTGATACTTAAAATAAATCTTTTGTGATTTTTTGTGATTTTCACAGACATAACAACACTGTGGATACATTTGTTGTTATATGTCTATATAGGCACTTTTCCTAGGAATTAGGATCGTATTTAGCGCTCACATATTTCACACATATCTGTATTTTTTTAGATAGGAAAACAGCAGGGACCGCTTGTGAGGTGAGTTCAACCCCCTAACATTCCACAAAATCAGTTTTAAAGTGTCAGCCATGAGTAAGTATAAGTAATACAGGAACAATGCAAGGATAATCATGTGATGCAGCATACCACAAACAGTTTCTATGACACTGTCTATAATAGGTGTGCAATAGTGGCAAAAAGTAAATTTTCCTAGGAGCAGCAATACCAACCAAACACCAAAGAGGCCAGTCCTTCTCAATACCTAAAACTTGTGAGAGGACCGCCGAAATAAACATCCCACCCTTAACCCACCCCCCTCCCTGCTCTACCAACCCAAACACAGTGAGCCTTGAACCCCAAAACAAAAACATTCCCCCCTCAGCAACAGTCTGGGGACGAAGCGAAAAACCCTGTGGCCTCGCCACCTACTGGTATGGGGGGAAGCAGCAGTTCCATAATGGCTCACAACTGCAGTGTAAACGTCCCTGTTGTAGAATCTGGAGGAAAAAAAAAAAAAAGGAAGCCCTTCCAAAGGAGAGAAAAAAAAAAAATATATATAAAACTTTTCCAATAGACATTTTTTTTTTTGAGATAGAAAAATAAATCAAAAGAATCTCCTTTTCTTTTTTTTCTTCTTCCTCCCCTTTTGAGAATTAAAGACACAGACAATAATAAGTGCAAGAGGCACAGTGATAGTAATCTGCAGTTCAAAGGGCAGTGATAATAGGAGCTCTTATCCGGATTATTAATAGTGCAAGAGTGACCTCCGTAGGGAAAAAAAAAGGGGGGGGAGGCAATTAGGTCCAGCCTCTGACCAGGGGGAGAAAGTCACAGTAACAAGTTGATTCCCAGAGGACCGAGCCCCTGGGAAGCAGGTAGGGGAAATGAAGGGTCATCTGGAGACTCATGTTCCTTCACTCGAGGATTCAATTGCGGCGTTGTTGTCTGGGTTGTTTCCCAAATCTTGAATCTAACCAGGACATAGCTTCTTTAGGACAAAAGCAAAAGTGGGCTTTGCCTTCATGGATGATCCGCAGCTTAGAAGGGAACAACATAGCATAGGGAAGACCTTCATTACGGAGACGATCTTTCACTGCTGCAAAGGATATTCGCTGGCGCTGTACTTCAGCAGAGAAGTCAGGATAGATGGATATGTTGTTGCTGTTGAACTTGAGGGGACCTTGTCCCGGAAGTTAAGGAATTTTGCAATGAGAGATCTCGGGGGGGGGGGCCCAGGTTGTGGGGCACGCGGGGGGGTGCGGTGCGCCCTCTCAATTTCAAAGGTGTTGGAAAATTCTTCCACCCCGAATACATCGCGCAGCCATTTGTGCAGAAATCTTTCCGGGCGGGGACCCTCCGATCGTTCCGGGAACCCCACAAATCGGAGGTTGTTCCTTCTGGAACGATTCTCCAAATCGTCCAGCTTAGCTCTGAGGACCCCCAACTCATCCGTGGCTGTGCGTACAGTGGCAGATAATGGATGCACAGTGTCTTCCAGGGAGCTGACACGGCCCTCTACCTCCCCAGTCCTGTCCCTCAAATTCTGAACATCCTGCTTCAAAAGGGAGAAATCAATGTGGATGCTCTCTATTTGTAAAGTGAGGGAGGTTTTGACATCTTTAATGGCTACCAGGATTTCAGCCAGGCTGGGCTCAGCAATGGAGGGGCTCGGGGATGTAGATTCCTCTGAGTATGCTGGGGAGTCTAAGGGTTCAGTGTGCACAGCCTGGGTGCGAAATACAGCAGGGACAGAGCCACTCACCCCGATAGGAATCCTGTGCTGCAGATGTAGTTGGCTGCAGCGCGGCCTCGTGCACTGCCGGAGGATCGGCGCCATCTTGCCTTCTAAACCGGGCCAGTTATTCCGCCGCCGATTGGGGCGCGGGTGGCCCGTATTTATTCACCATCATGCCTGTATCTGATGCCCGCCGTCCTTAGGAGCAAAACTGTGCCTTTAGGTAGCAGATTGAGGGTAGGATGCCTGCAGGATGGATATGTGGAGCCGGAGCTATGAGATTAAGCAGCCGCTCTCATGGACTCTCAGCCACGCCCCCCCTAGCTTGGCTAAATTGCTAGCACTTCAACTGCTACCTTTTCAGTTGGTAGATTCTGCCCCCTTCCGTAAGTTTGTGGAATGTGCGGTTCCTCAGTGGCAGGTTCCCAAACGCCACTTTTTCTCACGGAAGGCGATTCCGGCTCTCTACCGGCATGTGGAAGGCAATGTCTTGGCCTCGCTGGACAGGGCGGTCAGCGGTAAGGTGCATATTACCGCTGACTCATGATCCAGCAGGCATGGACAGGGACGTTACCTAAATTTCATGGTGCTTTGGGTGACTCTGCTGGCAGCAGGACAAGGTGCAGTAGTGTTGGAGGTTGTTCTGCCACCACGGCTCCAAAATGCTACTACTGGTGATTCTGTCACACCTCTCTCCTCCACCCCCTCCTCTTCTTCCTCCATGGCCTCTTCCTGTGCTTTGTCCTCGGAACCAGCGGTGCTCCGTAGGCGTTCAAGGGGCTACGCAAGTACGCAGGCAAAAACATGCCATGCGGTGCTTGAGCTGTTGTGCTTGGGGGACAGGAGCCACAATGGGGCAGAGATTCTGTCAGCTCTGCAGGGGCAGGCTCAGAGCTGGTTGACGCCACGCCAGCTTAAGCCAGGAACGGTGGTTTCTGACAATGGCACCAACCTCCTCTCCGCCCTCCGACAGGGACACCTGACCCATGTGCCCTGTTTGGCTCACGTCCTTAACTTGGTGGTGCAGCGGTTCTTGGGTGGGTACCCGGGCTTACAGGAGGTCCTGAAGCAGGCCAGGAAACTCTGTGGGCATTTCCGCCGGTCATATAATGCCAGTGCTCAGCTGGCTGACCTGCAAAAGGAATACAACCTGCCCAAGAACCGCTTAATCTGTGACATGCCCACCAGGTGGAAATCTACGTTGGCCATGCTGCAGCGGCTGCACATGCAGCAGAGGGCCATCAATGAGTATCTGTTACAATATGGCACCAGGACAGGGTCAGGGGAGCTTGGATTTTTTTCCCCACACCAGTGGGCCATGATCAGGGATGCATGCACTGTCCTGGCACCATTTGAGAAGGCCACGAGGATGGTGAGCAGTGACAATGCATGCATCAGTGACACTGTCCCTCTTGTCCATCTGTTGGAGCACACGCTGCGTGGAATAATGGACAGGGCACTTGAGGCAGAACAGAGGGAGGAAGAGGACTTCCTTACCTCTCAAGGCCCCCTTTATCCAGACAGTGTTCCTGCTGGCCCGCCTATCCCACAGGAAGAGGACGAAGAGGAGGAGAAGGATTGTGTCAGCATGGAGGTGGAGCCTAGCACTCAGCATCAGCAGCAGTCTTCAAGGGATCAATTAGAGTCCCAAGACACCCATGGACTTGTATGTGGCTGGGAGGAGGTGGCTGCGGATCATGTCCTCCTGAGTGACCCAGAGGACTCCGGACCAAATGCCTCAGCAAACCTATGCTGCATGGCCTCCCTGATCCTGCAAAGCCTGCAGAAGGATCCTCGTATTCGTGCGATCAAGGAGAGGGACCATTACTGGCTGGCAACCCTCCTTGATCCACGGTACAAGGGTAAGGTTGCGGACCTTATCTTGCCGTCGCAGAGGGAGCAGAGGATGAAGCATCTTCGGGAGGCCTTTCAGAAAGGTCTGTGCAACGCGTTATCAGAGACTGGGAGGTTACAAATTCCTGGTCCTGGACAACGTGTTGCTGAGGCTTCGGTCAGTCAAAGAAGGAGCGGTGGAGAAGGTGGCCGTCTGACCGATGCGTTCAGACAATTTTTTAGTCAGCAGCCCCAAGGTATGATCGGTTCCAGCAACCATCGCCAGCGTCTGGTTTACATGGTGCAGGAATACCTAGGGGCAAGATCAGACTTGGACACCTTTCCCACCGAAAATCCTCTGGGTTACTGGGTGTTGAGGATGGATCACTGGCCAGAGCTTGCACAGTATGCAATTGAGCTACTGGCCTGTCCTGCATCCAGCGTTCTTTCGGAATGCACATTCAGTGCTGCTGGAGGCTTTGTAACCGATCACAGGGTGCGCCTGTCCACCGACTTGGTCGATCGACTGACCTTCGTAAAAATTAATCAGTCTTGGATCACCACCAGCTACCAAGCACCTGATGCTGATGTAACAGAATCATTTTCAGATCCCTTCAAGACTGCCTATGCTGATGCAGAGTGACTATCCTGTTATGCTGAGTGACTATCCTCTTCCTCCTCAATGATCATGCTGATAGCATGTAAGAACATTTTTGTTTCTGGGCACCGCCACCAGTGGCTAAGGCCCAATTTTTCAGTCCCTGTTTAACAGGGGCATGTAATTTAAATTTTTGATGCAATACTTTGCAGCAGGGCTCATTGCTGCGCTCCAAATACAGTATCTGTGAGGGGTTGCAGTGCTGCGGCATTAGCACCAGTGCCTAAGGCCCAATTTTTCAGCCCCTGTTTAACAGGGGCGTGCAATTACAATTTTTGATGCAATACTTTGCAGCAGGGCTCATTCCTGCGCTCCAACTAGAGTATCTGTGAGGGGTTGCAGTGTTGTGGCACCAGCACCAGTGCCTAATGTCCAATTTTTCTGCCCCTGTTCAACAGGGGCATGTAATTACAATTCTTGATCTAATAATTCACAGCAGGGCCCATTCCTGCGCCCACCAAGAGTAACTGTGAGGGCTTACAGTGTTGTGGCACCAGCACCACCACCAAAGGCCCAATTTTTCCTACCACTGTTAAACAATGGCATGTATTTACAATTCTTGATATAATAGTTCACAGCAGGGCGTTCCAGCGCCCACCATGAGTAACTGTTAGGGCTTACAGTGTTGTGGCAACACCAACACCTAAGGGCCAAATTTCTGCAGAGTATATACGGCAGGCCCCTACTTTCAAACATCCAACTTACAAACGACTCCTACTTGCAAACGGAAGGAGACAACAGGAAGTGAGAGGAAATCTTCCCCTAGGAAGGGAAATTCTCTCCTGTAAGAGTTAATATGGGAAAAGGGTGTCTCCCCTCCACTGATGCTTTATCACCCATCCTTGTTTCACTAAAAACCCAAAATTTTCAAAAAAAAATTGTCATTGGGACGGAAAGTGAGGTGAAATGTTCTGAACAGGTGCACAGACAGCAAAACAAATGTTACAGGGGTGATAACCCTTCCCTATGTTTTCCAAAAAGCTTAAAAATAGATTTTTGGGCTGGAGCTACACTTAAAAAACGTACCTGTTCCAAATTACAAACATATTCTACTTAAGAACAAATCTACAGTCCCTGTCTTGTTTGCAAAACCTGTATACTGCTGTTCAGAGTATATAGGGCCTTTTTTTAATTTGGGTGCGGGGTTCCCCTTAATATCCATACAAGACCCAAAGGGGCTGGTAATGGGCTGGGGGGGGTACCCATGCCATTTTTCTCAATGATTTTCATCCATATTGCCGGGACCAGACATTACATTAAATTCGCAAGCAGTTTTAAATTACTTTTTTTCCTTTAGAAATGTCATTTTGTGCAGAGACAGTTCTAAACACGGGAAACACGTGCCACTTCACAGGCATACTATGGACACCCCCCAGGTACGATATTTAAAGGAATATTTCACTTTTTTTTTAACTTTAACCATCATTAAAATCAGTGCTCCCATAAAAACGTCAATTTAAAAAAAAAAAATTTGCATTGATACATGTCCCCTTGGGCAGGACCCGGGTCCCCAAACCCTTTTTAGGACAATAACTTACATATTAGCCTTGATAATTAGAACTTTTGATTTCGAACATTCGAGTCCCATTGTATTTAATAGGGTTCTAAATTTGGCGCAAACTTTCGGTCCGTTTGCAGGTTCTGGTGCGAACCCACCCGGGGGGGGTGTTCGGCTCATCCCTAGTAAAAAGACATGAAAATAGGCCAGTTGGTTTGTGTGACATTTGTGCTGGTTTGTGCCATTTAAATCTCCATTCTATCTTTTAATTTTCAGTCATTAATGATTTAATAAAGGTCACCCAGCTCCCCTACAACAGCCAAAAGATACAAAACTGGGCTGGTTGGTTAGTGCCATGTTTGTACTGATTTCTGATGTTTAACTCTCCATTCTATCTCCCTTTTGTTTTTGAGTTATTATTGATTTAATAAAGGTCACCAAAGCTCACACCAAGCCCCCCTACAAGAGACAAAAGACATGAAACCAGGCTGGTTGCTGCTGCCTTTGTGCTGGTTTGTGCTGTTTACCGCTTTTTGTTTTTCAGTTATTTACTATTCATTAAAGGTCACCAAAGGTCACTCAGCCCCCCCCTCCCCCACCTATGAAACTGGGCTGGTTTGTTAGTGCTGAATTTGTGCCGGTTTGTGCTGTTCAAATTATTATTTGTGCTGCTTTGATTTAATTGTAACAGTTTGTTTTTATTTGATCAAACCCCACCCACTTTGCATTCCATGTTATTAGATACTATAACAAATACACCATTCATTTGTGCTGCGTTTGTGCCAATTTCTGCAAAAATGTACATCTGTGCCAGTTTGGCTTTGAAGATACAGGCAGTCTCCGGGTTACAAACAAGATAGGGTCTGTAGGTTTGTTCTTAAGTTGAATTTGTATGTAAGTTGGAACAGGTCATTTTTTTAAAGTGTAAGGCAAAAAAGTTTTTTCTATGAAGAAGTAGGCCTGCCTGCAAGATGTAATACGGAGCCTGGCTGGATATAACATAGCATAAGTTGCTTGAAAGTGATGCAATAGTTTTTGGACGTCTGTAAATTTCACCCTGCTGCGCTGGACTTCAGCTGAAAAGTCCAGGTAGAAGGAAATTCTGACCCTGTTGTATTGAACATTGCATCGTTCCAGCGCCAGGCACAGGATAGTTTTTCTGTCAGGATAGTTCCCCAAGTGAGCCAGTACAGGTCTAGATGGGTTACCTGGTGGCAGAGGCCTAGTGGGTGTGTGGTGGGCCCTCTCCACCAAAAATTGAGGAGTGAAAGCATCTTTACTGAATAGCTCAAGGAGCCAGCGTTCAATAAATTATGTGGGGTTTCGCCCTCAGTTTTTAGTGGGAGGCCCACGATACGCACATTATTTCTCCCCATGCGGTTTTCCAGATCTTCCGCCCGCTAGCTGCTTAGTAGTCTGTGAGTCCTGAAGAAGCGATGGCAACTTCCAGATCAGATCACTGATGAGGCTTTCAGTGGCAGTCGTGCGTTCTCTCATTTTCTGGAGGTCTTGTCTAATTAGGGCTACGGCTTCTGATAGGCACCATAGGTGTGTTTTAGGTTTGTCCACTGATTCTGCACACTTATTAACAGCTTTTAGGATTTCCCAGATTGTGTTTTGTTCTTGTTCAGCTTCAGACTCCTCAGGGTCCCCTTGTGACTGGGTATCCTGCTCTGTGCGAATGGTTTCTGATCCTCTATGCTGCTCCCCCTCCACCCTCTCCAGCATGTCAGCAGCAAACTCTTCAGTGTCACTAGGCTGAGTGCACGATAATGGCAGCTTTTGTGCATAGTACAGCATATCTCTTGTGCCATCTTTACCTTGTGTTCTGGAATCCTTGGCTTAAAGCGGTTGTAAACCCAGACAAAAAAATTTTTTTTTTCAAATCACCTGCAAGAAAAAGCCATACTAGTATACTAGCTCATTATGAATCACTTACCTTAGATCGGGACCCCCGAAGCCATCCTCGTCCCCCGCTCCTACCGCAGCCATTGCTCCTCAGCAGCGAAGACGTCACTCCGCGCATGCGCGCTGGAGCTTTCTATTCCGGCAGCGCTGGAATTCTGAATGGGATTAACCCTGTGAATGCACCGTTGTCTACGGCGCGCATGCGCCGTAGACATCGGTGCGTCTTTTTTTGCAAATATCTCCTAAACCGTGTAGGTTTAGGAGATATTTCTTTTACCTACAGGTAAGCCTTAGTATAGGCTTACCTGTAGGTAAAAGTAAAAAAAAAAGACTATACAACCGCTTTAAGAGGTCCCATGCTCTATGCCAAGGTGTCCTCTGAGGCATAGCCGTGGCGCCATTTTGTGGATCCAGGGGCGCTCCCTTTTCCTTCTTAACGCAGGTCATAGCGGCCATACAGCAGGGCGATGAGCTGATCGGCGGATGGGGTAAGTACCAGCGAGGGTACTGGCAGAGTTAGGTGTGGAGATTGACTGGGCAGTGAGCCGCGGAGAGGATCCAAGACAGGATCAGCTACGGGAGTGCATAGCTGAACCTCTCACATGCCGTGTTCGGCACCGCCCCCCGTTCAGAAGATTTCACCTCACTTTCTGTCCTGTGACAATTGAATTTAGAATATTTTGGGTTGTTGTGGAAACAAGGATTGGTGATAAAACTTCAGTGGAGACACCTTTTTCCCATGATAACAGTTACAAGAGTGAATTTCCCTTCCTAGGGGTAGATTTCCTCTCACTTCCCGTTGTCTCCCTTCATTTTAAAGTGTGAGTCATATGCACAGTGCCTTGAAAAAGTATTCATACCCCTTGCAATTTTCCAAATTTTGGCATGTTACAACCAAAAAACGTACCGTATATACTTGAGTATAAGCCGACTCGAATATAAGCCGAGGCACCTAATTTTACCACAAAAAACTGGGAAAACGTATTGACTCGAGTATAAGCCTAGGGTGTCCATCTGCATGCCTCACTGTGCCTCACTTTGCCTCACTGTGCCCATGACTAGACTGACGTTTAATATGGGAGTCTATGGAAGGGGTGCCTGGATTTGAAAAATCAGTGCTCCCCGGCCGTAGATTCCTTGGACAACAAACTTTGCACACTTGTAGAGGAAGAGGGATGCTACATGTGTACCAAGTTTGGGGTCCAGGGGACCTATGGCCGGCCGGTACTGGGTCCCCAAAGTCTGAGAGATCAGGCGCAAAAAGGTGACTCGAGTATAAGCCGATGGGGGCATTTTCAGCACAAAAAAATGTGCTGAAAAACTCGGCTTATACTCGAGTATATACGGTAAATGTATTTTATTAGTATTTTATGTGATAGGTCAACACAAAGTGCCACATAATTGTGAAGTGGAAGGAAAATGATAAATGGTTTTCAAAATTTTTTACAAGAACATTTCTAAAAAGTGTGGCGTGCATTGGTATTCAGCCCACTGAGTCAATACTTTGTAGAACCACCTTTCGCTGCAATTACAGTTGCATAGACTTTTGGGTATGTCTCTACCAGCCACATGGCTTCTCCCAAAATGCAAATGGGACTTCTTATGGCTTTCTTTCAACAATGGCTTTTTCTTGCCACTCTTCCATAAAGGCCAAATTTGTGCAGGGCATGACTAATAGTTGTCCTGTGGACAGATTCTCCCACCTGAGCTGTGAATCTCTGCAGCTCCTTACCATGGGCCTCTTGGCTGCTTCTCTGATTGTTGCTCTCCTTGCCCGGCAAAAAGTTTTAAAAACTGAAGTTTTTTCGGGAGCATTGATTTTAATAATGCATAAAGTGAAACAATAAAAAGTGAAATATTCCTTTAAATTTCGTACCTGGGGGGGTGTATAGTATGCCTGTAAAGCAGCGCTCGTTTTCCTTGCTTAGAACTGTCCCTGCACAAAATGTCATTTCTGAAGGAAAAAAAGCCATTTAAAACCACTCGCGGCTATAATGAATTGTCGGCAACCGGCAATACAGAGAAAAGTCATTGATAAAAAAAAAATGCGTGGGGGTCCCCCCAAATTCAATTACCAGGCCCTTCAGGTCTGGTATGGATATTAAAGGGAACCATGCATCAAATTTAAAAAACAAAATGACGTGGGGTTCCCCCCAAATATCCATACTAGACCCTTCAGGTCTGGTATGGATTTTAAGGGGAACTCCACCCCAAATAAAAAAAAAATGGCGTGGAGTTCCCCCAAAAATCCATACTAGACCCTTTATCCGAGCACGCAACCTGGCAGGCCGCAGAAAAAGAGGGGGGATGAGAGCGCCCCCCCTCCTGAACCGTACCAGGCCAAATGCCCTCAACATGGGGAGGATGTCCCCATGTTGATGGGGACAAGGGCTTCATCCCCACAACCCTTGCCCGGTGGTTGTGGGGGTCTGCGGGCAGGAGGCTTATCAAAATCTGGAAGACCACTTTAACAAAGGGGACCCCCAGATCCTGCCCCCCCTAAGTGAATTGGTAAGGGGTACATTGTACCCCTACCATTTCACAAAGAAAGTGTAAAAAAACAAACAAAAAAAAAAAAAAACACACAGACACCTTGGAAAAGTCCTTTCATAAAAATAAAAAATAAAAAAAACACATTCCAGTGATGTAATCCAATGTCCCGCGGCAATCCGATGTCCAGCGCTGCAGTCTCCACTCGAAACGTCATTGGCTGAGCGGACCTACACTGCGGAGGAAGTTCCCCATCAGGTCCGCTCAGCCAATGACGTAGGCGGGGTCTGAGGTACGAGGGGGTGGGGTGCCCTCGTATCTCAGACCCCGCCTACGTCTTGGCTGAGCGGACCAGATGGGGAACTTCGTCTTCAGTGTAAAAAAATGAATAGACCCGCCCCTTCTCACGTTTCCCATCAGGTCCGCTCCTGATGGGGAACGTGAGAAGGGGCAGGTCTATTCATTTTTTTTTTATTTGACGCAGGGTTCCCCTTAATATCCATACCAGACCTGAAGGGCCTGGTAATTGAATTTGAAGGGACCCCCACGCATTTTGTTTTTTTGATCAATGACTTTTCTCTGTATTGCCGGGAGCCGACAATTCATTATAGCCGCGAGTGCTTTTAAATGACTTTTTTTCCTTCAGAAATTACATTTTGTGCAGGGACAGTTCTAAGCAAGGGAAACAAGCGCTGCTTTACAGGCATACTATACACCCCCCCCCCCCCCCCAGGTACGAAATTTAAAGGAATATTTCACTTTTATTGTTTCACTTTAAGCATTATTAAAATCACTGCTCCCGAAAAAACGTCAGTTTTTAAAACTTTTTTTTGCATTGATACATGTCCCCTGGGGCAGGACCGGGTCCCCAAACACTTTTTATGACAATAACTTGCATATAAGCCTTTAAAATTAGCACTTTAGATTTCTCCCATAGACTTTTACAGGGTGTTCCGCGGCTTTTCGAATTTGCCGCGAACACCCCAAATTGTTCGCTGTTCGGCGAACATGCGAACAGGCAATGTTCGAGTCGAACATGAGTTCGACTCAAACTCGAAGCTCATCCCTATTACCTACTGGGTTATACGCCATCTCTAGGTGAATGGACACTGGTAGACAAAGTCTTAGACAGGAAGTGATCCCTATATAACCCCTCCCATACAGGAAGTACATCCGTTTTGTAGCAAGCACTGAATCCTCAAAAAAGAGGGGAGGGATCTCTGTGTTCCATGATGTACTCAAAGAAAAGGATTTTACAGGTAAGTATGATGAAAATATTTTCTTTTTCATACATCATGGGACACAGAGTTAGGCTAATATTCATTACCTACTGGGACGTCCCAGAGCAATAGCCTTGAGGGGAGGGAGACACCCTGCCAAATAGCCATCAGACCTTACACGGGCAGCCCGCAGTACACTGCGGCCGAAAGCCTAATCCTCGGCTGCTCGAACATACACCTAATAAAATTTTGTGAATGTATGTACTGAAGGCCAAGAAGCAGCCTTACAAATCTGAGCCACAGATATCTGATGGTGAAAAGTCCAGGAGGTTCCTACACCCCTGGTAGAATGAGCTCTCACCCTAAAGGGAGGAGCTTTTCGTTTCAGACCATAGGCCCGAATGATCAATTGACGGACCCAATTGGCAATGGAAGCTTTGGAAGCTGCCTGCCCCTTCTTGGGTCCTTTTGGTAAAACAAAAAAAGGAGTCTGATCCTCGGATATCGACAGATCTAGACAAATAAACCTTGACTGCCCAGACAACGTCCAAGGAATGCAGTCGTCTCTCTTCCGCCAAACAAGGCTGATTGAAAAAAGAAGGCAAAATAATGTCCTGATTTAAATGAATCAGGCTGACACCACCTTTGGCAAAAAGAATGGAACATGTCATAACACGACCCTGTCATGGTGAAGGATCAAGTATTGTTCCCTGCATGAAAGGGCCGCCAACTCTGACACCCTTCTAGCCGAGGTGATGGCCATCAGGAAGGCTAGCTTGCATGACAGCAAGCCTAATGGGATTTCCTTGATAGGCTCAAATGGTTGTTTTTGTAACACAGACAGCACCAAGTTCAAGTCCCAAGGACACATAGATGACCTAATAGGGGGAAGCAAACGAGTTGCCCCCTGCATTAAGGTTCGGACCAGCGAATGGCAGGCTAAAGGCCTTTGGAAGAATACCGACAGGGCCGAAATCTGACCTCTGATTGTACTCAAAGCCAATCTGATTTCCACAACTGACAGAAAAGAGAGCTTTCTCTCAATCACGTATTTCCGAGGATGCCATTTTCTGGCTTCACACAAAGCAATATAAGTCTTCCAGACCTTATGATATATCTTCCTAGTGACAGCTTTTTTAGCATTCACTAGGGTAGACACCACTGGTCCCGAGATGCCACGGTCCTTTAACCCTGGCTTCAATAGCCATGCTGTCAAATTTAGAGACAGTAAATTGGGGTGGAATATAGGACCTTGGCAGAGTAGATCAGGGCAGCGTGGAAGTGTCCATTGCCCGTCTATTGCCAATCTCACAATCTGGGCCAGGCTGGTGCCACCAGAATGACTGGAACCCCCTCTCTCCGAATCCTGCGCAACAAATGTGGAAGGAGAGGGTTTGGGGGGAAAGCATAAAACAGGGAGTACTGGCTCCATGGAACTACCAGAGCATCTGCTCCGATTGCCAGAGGATCCCTTGTAAGGGACACAAACTGCTGTAGCTTCTTGTTGAACCTGGATGCCAATAGGTCGACCTCTGCCCATCCCCAACGCTGGCAAATTTCCTGGAACATCCCTGAGTGTAGGGATCATTCCCTGGGCAGATGTGCTGGAGATAATCTGCCTTCCAGTTCTCTACTCCCGGAATATGGACTGCCGATAGATTCGGCACATGTCCCTCTGCCCAGGCCAGTATGTGGTTTACCTCCTTCAGAGCTGAACCTGGTACCGCCTTGTTGGTTTAAATAGGCCACTGCAGTGGCATTGTCGGACTGAACCCTGATAGGGCAGTCCTGAAGCTCCATCGTCCAGGACGAGACGTACTGCCCGTAAATCCAGGACGTTGATGGGCAGGATCTGTTCTGTCCTTGACCATTTCTCCTGAGCTGTGAGCCCCTCTAGAGTTGCTCCCCAGCCTAAGAGACTGGCATCTGTGGTAGGTACTCTTCAAGTTACTGGGAGGAAGGATCTTCCCTTTCACAGGTTCTGATCCTGCAACCACCAGTTTAGGCTTAAGTGTGCCCGAGGAGATAAGAACATTGGATAATCCAGGGCTTGTCCTCTCCTGTTCCAAGCCAACAAGATGTCTTGTTGTATAGGCCTGGAATGGAACTGGGCATAGGGCACTGCCTCGAAGGAGGACACCATCCTTCCTAGAAGACTCATACAGAGCCGAATGGATGGTTGCCTGGTGCCCCTTATCTGATACACCTGATCCTTCAGGGCACAGATCCTTGCAGGTGACAAAAATACCCTTGCTTGGACCATATCTAGGATAAGACCTAAATACTTCAGACTTTGAGCTCGTCTCAAGGCTGACTTTTTGGTATTTATGACCCAGCCTAAGCTTTCCAAATACCGCACTGTGCAGGTTATGCTCTGTTCTAGAGCCTGTAGTGAGTGATCTCTGAGCAGGAGGTCGTCCAGATACCCGAGCACAAAAATCCCTTGAGCCCTTAAAAGACCCAGTACTGGTGCTAGGACCTTTGTGAACACCCGGGGAGCTGTGGCAAGCCCAAAGGGTAGAGCCACAAACTGAAAATGACGTTCCTCTACTGCAAATCGCAGGAACCTCTGATGAGGCTGAAAGATAGGTACGTGTAAATACGCATCTTTTATATCGATGGAGGCTAGAAAGTCTCCCATCTGGAGCAAGGCTACTACTGAGCGGACAGACTCCATCCGAAAAGACTGGATTAGTAGATACTGGTTCAGGGATCTTAGATCCAAAATGGGCCTTTTGTCCCCGTTTGGTTACCATAACACAGGTTTACGCTTAAAACCCTGTACAATTACTCCATGATGCACTAAATGATGTAGTGCCTGAAACAGTAAGTTTCTTTTTGGAGGATCCGAGGGATTGCTGGATCTTAGAAACCTCTGAGGGGAAATAACCAGCAACTGCAGCTTGTAACTGTGGGATATAGTTGAGGTGACCCACTCGTCCTGAACCACTGTTCTCAAAATGTCCGCAAAGTGCAGCAGCCTTCCCCCCCATCCAATAGAGTGTAGAGTGGGGGCGTCCTCTCAAAAGGAGGGATTGGTGCCGGGTTTGGAAGAGTTTTGGACGTGTCTACCATATTATCTGTTTGTAACATTTGGGATGTTCGGATATTAAAGAATTTTGATGGATCTTGGAGTGCAGCCATTTCTTCATTGTAGAAGAGATTTGGGACCCAGGGATTTTTCTGGCCCTGGCCTTGCCCCTAGCTCTAGCGCCCTGTTGGTGGCAGGACTGCCTTGGTGCTGGGAAAGCAGTCCCTGAGGACTGAGGAAGCAGTCCCTGAGGTTTTAAACGAGGGACACCTGGTGCTTTACTTCACAGGAAGTAAAGAACTCTTCCCTCTGGAAATCTTTTGGATATATTTGTCCAAATCATCACCAAACAAACGTTCCCCATGAAAGGGGAAATCTGCCAATAACTATTTACAAGGAAGCTCGGCTGACCAGTTCTTAAGCCACAAAAGTCTGAGCATATGTACAGACAAGAGAGCCAAATGAGAAACCTGCTGTATTGTATCCTTTAAGGCATCAACAGAAAAACACAGCGCTCAAGGAATATCTGTCTTATTTTCAGCAAGATCATCCTCCTGGTTAGGCCTGTCAGGCCGTATGACCTGATCCTTTAAGGACTGGCAGATATCAATAGCTGCAACAGCTGGCAGAATGGCTGAACTGGCCAAAGAAAAAGGAAGCTTTTAATAATGGACTCCAGTTTGTCAACAGGGTCTTTCAAGCCCTGTGCGTTATCCACCGGACAAGTTAAGTTCTTGATTAGGGAAGAGACTGCTGCATCTACAGCTGGCATGCTCCACTTCTTAACAAACTTTTCATCTATGGGATATAAAAGGGAAGACCTCTTAGGAGGAGCAAAAATCCTGTCTGGATGTTCCCAATCAGCATACACCACATGTTCCAACAGTCGGTGTAAGGGGAAAGCCTGTGCGACCTAAAGAGGCCTCAGGGACCCCAAAGAGGACAAGGGGGGGTTAATGTAACCTTTGCAAGAGGCAACTTAATAACTTCAGCCCCGGAAGATTTGGCTGCTCAATGACCCGGACATGTTTTGCGATACGGCACTCCGTTGTTTTAACTGACAATTGCGCGGTCGTGCGATGTTGTACCCAAACAAAATTGACGTCCTTTTTTTCCCACAAATAGAGCTTTCTTTTGGGGTCTCTGGGGTTTTTATTTTTTGCGCTATAAACAAAAAAAAGACAGACAATTTTGAAAAAAAAAACACAATATTTTCTACTTTTTGCTATAATAAATATCCCCAATTTTATTTTTAAAAAGCAAAGTTTTTCCTCAGTTTAGGCCAATATGTATTCTTCTACATATTTTTGGTAATAAAAATCACAATAAGCATACACTGATTGGTTTGCGCAAAAGTTATAGCGTCTACAAAATAGGAAAAAGATTTATGGCATTTCAATGTTTTTTTTTTTTTTTACTAGTAATGGCGGTGATCTGCGATTTTTATCGAGACTGCAACATTATGGCGTACAGATCGGACACTTTTGACAAATTTTGGGACCATTGGCATTTATACAGCGATCAGTGCTATAAAAATGCACTGATTACTGTGTAAATGTCACTGGCAGGGAAGGGGTTAACAGGAGGGGGCGATCAAGGGGTTAACTGTGTTACCTAGGGAGTGATTCTAACTGTGGGGGGATGGGACTGCCTGAGTGAGGATACTTAGTATGAACAACAGATCGTTCTCCTCAGCCCTGACAGCACGGAGATCTGTCTGTTTACATTGAAAGATCTCCGTTCTATCTCTGTGTGGAGTAATCGCGGGTGGATGCACGTGCATCAGCTCCGGCGTCGCGCGCGCCCCCTATTGGTCAAAAGGCGAACCGACGTAGAGCTACGCCGGTTCGCCCAGGGAGCCAACCTGTCACAGTATAACTGCGGCTCCTGGTCGGTAAGGGGTTAAAGGCAGAACAAACCATCTCGGTAAGAGTCTGGATCAAAAGCCTCTGCGACTGAGAGGCAGACACCAACTGGATATCTTCTTGTACAGATTGCTCAGAAGCAGACTCACCCGCCAAGCCCTCCACAGAATCCTGAGCTTTTAGCTCTTCCACATCCTCAACCCATTCCTGCTCCAAACTAGGAGGTTTAGGGGAGGGGGAACTGTCACGCTTCTTGGCATCCTGCGGGATGGAGGCAATCATGCCAGCAATCCTGTGCTCTAACCCGGCTAGGGCTGAGGACAGTTCATCCTTGGTGATAAAGGGTGAAGCAACGACCTTGACTGTAGACACAATACCAGATAGGCGCAGCCCGGAAGCCTCTGGTCTTTCAGGGGATACAACACTAGGGATACGACGACTAGGTTCATCAGGAGCTACTGACGACATAGGTGTGCCCTTCCCTGTAGTGTTAGTCCCACTCCTCTTTTTTGAAGACATTTACTAGCCACAAAAAGAGTACCTGGGTGTAGTATTAACACATCTCAGAAGGAAGACCCTTTGATAGGGCTCACCGAGCCCCTATGCAACAATCCTGCTAAGCACCTTAGCCTGCCAAGAAACAACTGGTGACTCATGTGATCCGGGTAAGGAGAAATGAACCGCTGCAAATGCCTGGTTTAGAGCCTGCTCTGTGTCCCACAGCTGCCTTCTGGAAGCACCGCATGTTTGGCATACACAGTTTAAATAAGCTGGCTGTGGGCCGGGACGTTCTGCGCAAGTATGCGCACGCACGTGCGCGGTCCCGGCAAACGGCCGCGGCTGTATTTGCATATGACGCAAATCTTTGTGCGCCCAGATTAGCCACTTCCAGCCCAAGGAAGTCATGACGTCTTTGAATTTCAGTGGGAAGATCTGAATGAATGATGCCTGCAGCTACAGGCATCATTCAGATATGTTTGTTTTCAGCCAGCGATTCTGTGCACCATAAGAAGGATCATAGCGGCAGTTCCACCGCTTAATCATTCTTAGAGGCGATGGGAGGGGACATCCCCCCTTCCGCCGCCATCCGGTGCTTCTCCGGGCTTTCCCGTACCATCGGGGACCCGGAGAAAGAATTGGCCGCCGACGGATGACGACCATAGAGATTTCCGGTGACCAGATGGTCACCAGTCATTTCTATGATCCTCGGCGGCCCGGGCGCGACGTTATGACGTCACGTCAGGGCCGCGATTGTAAACAAAGCTGCGATTGCGGCTGGCAAGCATGGGATCGTGAATTAAAAAAAATATTTCAATCTCATGCTTTCCAGCCCGGAGGAGAGATGTGGGGTCTTATTAACCCCGCATATCTCCATAAAGAGGTACCTTGAATAACGAAAGACAAACAAATACTCCTGCGCACAAGTGGAATACCGGACAGTTTGAAAGTGAACAAATGGATGACACTTGGCTTTGCTGCCTTCACAGATAGGGGTACCCTAGTGGTAAATAACAAGAAAAGAAAAAGAAAGGCGCACCAGCCTCGTGCATTACCGTTGGATAAATTTATTATAGCGAATAAAAGAATCCTACTTACAAACGAAAAAGCCATGCGTATACAAGGAACCACAGAGGCGCAGCAATGCGTCCAAAACGAATCCACTCGAAACGGTCACGGAGGGATTGACAAAGATCACTGCTGGCTGACGCGTTTCGAAGACAAGTCTTCTTCCTCAGAGCTCAGCAGTGTTCCTCTCTCTGACTACCCAATATATACACGCATATCACACTCCCCTAGCAATGGACAAGGGGTGGAGTACCCACTAGTGTGGGCGGTACATAGTCAATAGACCAGCCCACACTGAATGATAGTTGGAGATGGAGGGGGGGGAGAGAGAGGAGGAGGAAGGGGGGAGGAACGATAAGGGAGGGGAGGGAATGAGAAGTGGTAGGACAAAAGCTTACACAGGCATCAAGCTGCTAGTAAAGTACCCACATTAGCCATAAAAAGAACTAAATGTATAAAAATGACATATGAATAAATGGCATATGGATTAGTAGTTCAGCAGCCGGAGGACAAAATATACAAATGATGATATTGACATAAGGAAGTGTCAACCTACCTCTACAAGGTAGAGACATCTGGACGCATAAGGTGTAGTGACCGCGACCTGACAGTCCGCTGCTGTAATGGCGCGGTGTACATTGATAGAATCAGTGTCACTGCACCTGGAGTTAACCGACCTCACTCTACGATCTGGGACGCACGCTGTATAGCTTGCGCTCCAGCAGTCCGGATGTTAGGTAGTCGAATCCAGGATGTCCGCCGTCACTACATAGTGTAATGTGATTGGTTGAGCGGGCGCCATTTTGCTGAGGACTTATCCTCTAGAGGTAACGATGGGACAAACCTCTGAAACATAAACCAAGAGCATGAATGATAGCATGAGCAAAGTATTGCACTAAAGGAGGTAGTGAAAGCTCCTTCGACTGTCACAGCAGTGAGCCCAGAAACGGGAAAACAGGGGCCAACGCTACCTCAAGGGACTACGGCGTTTACATCAAAACAATGAGGCTGTGGATGACACAATAATGGCTAGAAGGGAGACTGATAGAAACAGCGGCCATCCACAGTCAATGTTCATTAAAAAAATTGTTGATGAAAGTAATTAAAAAAAAAAAAAAGGGGGGGGAAGAGGGGGGGGGAGAGGGGGGGGAAGAGGAAAGGGGAAGGAGGAGGAAGGAAGTTGTATGCATAATGCGTGCAGCTACTGGCAACCAGAGAAAGAGGAGAATGTAAAAGATGCCAATAACCACAATACCAGTGGATTGTAAATACAGGCAAATCAAATACACTATAAAACAGGTTCTACTACAAGTATTACATATACATGAAACAATAGTCATAAGAATGTATAGAAACCATTGCGGTAACTTGGATGTAGAACAAGAATCACATATAATAGAATAACTAAGTTATTCATATTAAAATCAATCAATTACACACATATAAACCCACATAGATATTAATTAAAATATGTGTGTATAAGTAAAAAATAAAATGATATATATAAAATGTATAAAATAACATAGATGCTGGAAGTGCTTCAACCAAGAGATAATTGGACCACATATCCCCACCATTGGGAGCGATGGTGGAGAATCGGAGGGAATTACAAATACAATGTGTACCAAAAAAAGGGGGGGGCAGAGCGGAGAAGAAAAGAGGGGGGGGAGGTAGAAGGGGGGATGGAGGAGGGGGGAGAAAGGGGAGAAAAAAGAAATAAGAGGGACAACTACAGTATTAATGGAGCTTATGAATTTCGGAGTCTTCGTTTAGCCCCCCAGGGGTCCAACTCCCAAGGGTGAAGATCCAGTAGGCTTCACGTTTGCAGAGCCTCTGATGTCTCCTACCTCTATCAAGATCCCCCCCTATGGATTCTATTCCAAAAACCTTCATGCCAGATGGGTCACCCTGATGCATTTCTTCAAAGTGACGGGGAACCGGGTATTTAGCTCTGGTGTTAATGATGTCACATTTGTGTTCGCCAATCCGCACCCTCATTGGGCGAGAAGTGCGACCTACATAGAGCCGTCCACAAGGACAAATGATGCCATATACCACAAAATCTGTCCCACAGTTGATAAACTGTTTCGACTGATGGATCCTACCGTCCTTCCCAATGAATGACTTTTTCCTGTGACACATAAAACTTACAAGTGCCACAATTTTTGACACTACATTTGTAGCTGCCTTTTTGGTCAAAAATGGTTGACCAAGCATTCAAAGGTTTGCTAGTAGGTTTCTTTACCCTACTAGGGGCAACTATGCTTCTTAAATCTCGAGGCTTTCTAAACACTATATCTGGTTTCTCAGGAAGATATTTACTCAGTATGGGGTCATGCTTCAGAATACCCCAATTTTTCTTTAGAATACTTTGTATTTCGAAAGCTTTATTCGTATATTGGGTGGAGAAGCGGGTCTGGGGTATGTCCAACACAGAGGGAGAGGCTGATCGTCTGACAGCTTCAGGGGGATTGTCATAAAGGTCAGCGTACTTATTAAAGGCAGTCTCTAAGGATAGGGTCATAATCCTTTTCTTGGAATTTCTTAATCAAAAGCGCACTCTGCACAAGGTAATCTTCTTTTTTTGTACATGTGCGTTTCAGGCGACAAAACTGACCATAGGGAACATTCTTAATCCATCTAGGATGATGGTTGCTATTAGCATGTAGAAAAGAATTCCCTCCACTTGGTTTAAAGTGGGTCTTGGAAAGAATGTTCCCATCACAATCTCTCCTAAGCTCTAAATCAAGAAACACAAGACAGTCCTTATTGATGACATGGGTAAATTCAATGCCAAAAGGGTTGGCTCTACAGTGTTCCAAAAAGCTATTCAGTTCATGGTCCGACCCATCCCAGATAATAAGTATATCATCAATATACCTAGCAAAAAGGACCAGGTTAGCCCCATACGGATTGTTGCTCCAAATGAAGGAGTGCTCCCAGAGCCCCATAAAGAGGTTCGCATAGCTAGGGGCAAACCTGGCTCCCATAGCCGTACCTCTAATCTGCAGGAAATGTTCTCCTAAAAAAGAGAAATGATTGTGCGTAAGGGAGAATTCCACACAGTCAAGCACAAATTTAGCCTGTAGGGAATTGAGTTCACCATCCTCAGATAAATAATGATTAATAGCCTTCAAACCGTGTATGTGGTCAATAGACGTATATAAGGAGGCCACATCTAGTGAGAGCCACCTGTAGCTAGGTTGCCACACATAGTGTGACAGAATCTCCAGCATGTGGCTGGAGTCTCTGACAAACGATGGAAGGCTCACCACCAATTTTTGCAGGAAATGGTCAATATAGCACCCCAAATTGCTACAGATGCCATCGATCCCTGCAATGATTGGTCTGCCTGGGGGATCAACCTCACTCTTGTGCACTTTGGGGATATGGTAAAAGTGCGGAGTGACTGCATATCTATTATAAAGAAAGTGATATTCGTTCTTTGTGAGGACAGTATCCAGAAGGGCTTGATCAAGGAGTACTTTAAGTTCTTTGGTGTACTCAAGGACTGGGTCTTTACTCAGTCTGATGTAAGTGTCTGAGTCCCCCAGTAACCTCATTGCTTCTGCTATAACAAGGCTGCCACCTTTATCAGCTTTCCTTATAATGACCTCCTGGTTCTGTTTGAGGCTCTCAATGGACATCCCTAAAGGATCAAGATGTTTATTGTGCTTGTCAGATTTAGTAGTACCATAGTGGAATTTAGATTTGAACGATTCAAAGACCACATCATAAAACGTGGAAATGAATCTACCCTTAGCCCAATAGGGAAAAAAAGAGGACTTAGGCCTAAAGGAGGTGTGAACTACTGTATTTTGACCAGGGGGCCCCATGCTGGTAGATGGCATATCATCATGTTGTTGAGCTTCCAAATACAATTCCTCCAAGATATTAAGGGCAAGTTCCTCGTCTACACTAGTGTCGGAGGT
Organism: Rana muscosa; assembly: GCA_029206835.1. NCBI lineage: Eukaryota > Metazoa > Chordata > Amphibia > Anura > Ranidae > Rana > Rana muscosa. The sequence goes on from CM055128.1 coordinate 120,184,404, forward strand.
TGTAGGAGATATTGGCTCGTCACCACTAGGCGCTAGGGTATCTTTCTCCTTATCCTTCATGATGTAATATCGTTGGATAGTGAGTTTGCGCACGTATTTATTCAGATCGATAAACAATTCAAATAAATTCGGTACACTTGGTGGTGCATAATTGAGTCCCTTTCTCAAGAGGTCCAGCTCGGTACCGGTAAACACAGAACTGGACAGGTTATAAATTTTAATTGTAGAGTGGGTGCTTTCTACACCCTGCCTCTTTTTATATCTCTTTCCTCCTCTCTTGCCTCGCCTGGTTCCTCCTCTCTTTTCCTTGTTTTCCTCACTAGAGGGTCTATCTTCTCTTTCTCTGTTGCAGTACCCTCTATTTTTGCAACTTCCATCTCTAAAAAAGTCGACAGAGGTGTTAGGTTGGCTGAACTGCCACTACTGGGGTCTGTTTCAAGATTCTCCAGGGTGGTGAAGGGATTATATGTCCGGATGCCACCCACAGATTCCAGACCCAACTGGATATCTATAGCTGTGGAGGTGTCAGGTACCCTAATCTTAGAGGGGGCTGTGGGAGGTGTATTAGAAGCCCCAGAGTCTCCAGTTCTGGAAATAGGAGGTGCTACTTTATTGGATAATTGTGATGGATGAAGCTGGCTAGGATGTTGATTGCCACTTCTCTGTTGGCCTCTATTGAGAGACCAATGATGGTAACTATTAGGCCCACCTTTAGATTTCCCTTTAGATTTCCCTTTAGACTTGAAGTAGTTGTTGTTATTATTATGGTTAAATTGACTATTTTTCGGATGACTATGGATGTTGGCATACAAATTGTGTTGGGATTGAGATAAGGGGGGAACTGGGGGTGGGTTGGTAGAGCACGACGGCTCATCTATTGCAGGTGAGCTGTTGGGGCCCATCTTGAGCATGTTTCCACCCTTGTGTAGTATCTTAGGCTTCTTCCAATTGAATTCCTGATTGTTTAGGTAATCCAATCGGTCACGCTCAAACTTCCCTGATTTCTTACTAATGAGACCCGTTTCATATTCAATCATTAGTTCGTTTATTTTCAGATCCCAGCTGTCGAATGTAACAACATCCAAGAGTGAAGACAGCTCCTCCTGCAAAGTATTAATGTCAGCACGAATTATAATAAGATTGCGTTCTCTCTGGTCTATGATATATTGTAGCCATAAACGATTGCATTCATGCAGACAAAAAAACCATTTTTCCTTGAGATCATCGTCAAGGAAGGAACACAGCTTGGTGATTCTTAAACCCCTAGGAACTCGTTTGAATTCCACATATTTCTGTAATAACAAAATATCCCACCACTGAAGCATTTCCTCAGCAAAATGGCGCCCTCTCAACCAATCACATTACACTATGTAGTGACGGCGGACATCCTGGATTCGACTACCTAACATCCGGACTGCTGGAGCGCAAGCTATACAGCGTGCGTCCCAGATCGTAAAGTGAGGTCGGTTAACTCCAGGTGCAGTGACACTGATTCTATCAATGTACACCGCGCCATTACAGCAGCGGACTGTCAGGTCGCGGTCACTACACCTTATGCGTCCAGATGTCTCTACCTTGTAGAGGTAGGTTGACACTTCCTTATGTCAATATCATCATTTGTATATTTTGTCCTCCGGCTGCTGAACTACTAATCCATATGCCATTTATTCATATGTCATTTTTATACATTTAGTTCTTTTTATGGCCAATGTGGGTACTTTACTAGCAGCTTGATGCCTGTGTAAGCTTTTGTCCTACCACTTCTCATTCCCTCCCCTCCCTTATCGTTCCTCCCCCCTTCCTCCTCCTCTCTCCCCCCCCCTCCATCTCCAACTATCATTCAGTGTGGGCTGGTCTATTGACTATGTACCGCCCACACTAGTGGGTACTCCACCCCTTGTCCATTGCTAGGGGAGTGTGCATATGCGTGTATATATTGGGTAGTCAGAGAGAGGAACACTGCTGAGCTCTGAGGAAGAAGACTTGTCTTCGAAACGCGTCAGCCAGCAGTGATCTTTGTCAATCCCTCCGTGACCGATTCGAGTGGATTCGTTTTGGACGCATTGCTGCGCCTCTGTGGTTCCTTGTATACGCATGGCTTTTTCGTTTGTTTGTAAGTAGGATTCTTTTATTCGCTATAATAAATTTATCCAACGGTAATGCACGAGGCTGGTGCGCCTTTCTTTTTCTTTTCTTGTTATTCTCCATAAAGAGGACCTGTCACAAACGATTCCTATTGCAAGGGATGTTTACATTCCTTATAATAGGAATTAAAGTGATAAAAAAAAAATGTAAAAGAAAAGTGTCAAAATAAAAAAAATGAAGTAAAATAAAAAAAATTAAAATATATATATATTTTTTCAAACGCCCCCGTCAGCTCGTGCTCAGAAGCGAACGCACACGTAAGTCCCGCCCACATATGTAAACGCCGTTCAAACCACACATGCAAGGTATCGCCGCTTACTTTAGAGCACGAGCAACAAATCTAGCACTAGACCTCGTCTATAACTCTAAACTGGTAACCTGTCAAAATAAATAAAGTGTCACCTATTTTTAAGTACCGAAGTTTGGCGCCATTCCATGAGTGTGCGCAATTTTAAAGCATGACATGTTGGGTATCTATTTACTCGGCATAACATCATCTTTCACATTGTACAAAAAAATGGGCTAATTTGACTGTTTTGTTATTTAATTCATGAAACTGTTTTTTTTTCCCTTGAAAAAACACGTTTGAAAAATTGTTGCACAAATACCATGCAAGAGAAAAAGTTGCAACGACCGGCCTTTTTGTTCCCTAGGATGTCTGCTAAAAAAATATATATAATGTTTGGGGGTTCTGAGTAATTTTTTAGCAAAAAAATGATGATTTTTACATGTAGGAGAGAAGTGCCAGAATAGGCCCGGTATGGAAGTGGTTAGGCTACTGTGCATGCGTGGCTCCGAATGCGCACAATGTCTATGGTGAAGCTGCGTGTGCCATGGCCGCCAAACAAACTGCTGAGCACAGCAGCGCTCTTGCGAATGCACATGCGCCATGGCCAACCAAGAGGTTCAGGAGGAAAAATGGCACACAGTCGTGCGCCATCATGCAGGTAAAAAACAGCCAGACACAAACAAAAAAAAGGTATACTTTGCAAACATCCACAGCTAGCCCAAAACTCCCCCGTATGGTCACCGCCCACAGGTGTCCAGCCTCTAGCTAGCTTGACTGATTGTTACAATCACTGGGACACCCCACAATAAGTAAGGGTTTCACTTACCCTTCCAGGCGCAGGGCAGCTTAGAAACTAAGAGCCCAATCTTCACCCATCATCATGAGCCTATGTCAAATGGATCCAAATCGGTTAATCCCTTGATTTATTTAAGAACCGTTTGTAGGACTAGAGACCTGGAGCTCAGAGAGCTCAAACAAAGGTGCCCATCCACCTTGCAGACACTGGTAAAAAACTGATGCACTTCCTGTATGGGAGGGGCTATATAGGGGATCACTTACTGTCTAAGACTTTGTCTACCAGTGTATATTCACCTAGAGATGGCGTATAACCCACAGTAGGTAATGAATATTAGCCTAATGCCGCGTACACATGATCGGACATTCCGACAACAAAACCGTTGATCATTTTTCCGACGGATGTTGGCTCAAATTTGTCTTGCATACACACGGTAACACAAATTTTGCTCGGAAATTCCGAACGTCAAGAACGCGGGGACGTACAACACTATGACGAGCTTATAAAAATGAAGTACAATGATTCCGAGCATGCGACGAATTGATTCCGAGCATGTGTAGGATTTTTGTGTCGGAATTGGATACACAACTTTTGTTGTCTGAAAAATTGAGAACCAGCTCTCAATCATTTGTTGTCGGAAATTCCGACAGCAAATGTCCGATGGAGCCTACACACGGTCGGACTATCCGACCAAAAGCTCACATCGAACATTTGTTGTTGGAAATTCCGATTGTGCGTACGTGACATAACTGTGTCCCATGATGTATGAAAAATAAACATTTTTGCTGGTTTGGTTTTGGAGATATAGTGCATTATATTTGACCAAACCCCCTCCACGTGTGAGAATTACGTGCTAACCATTTCTCCTTCACACAGACGGCACTTCAACAGTCTAAAACCATTCTTTCTGATACAAAATGAAAGTGCTATGTGAAAAAAAATACTTTGGTTTTCCAGTATGCTTTAATAAATGTAAAAGAGAAATTCCAAGTTGTACTTTATATCTATTGGGAATTGCAAATGCTAGGCCAGACAAATTCTACAATTCAAAACTTTATACAAATGTATGAGAGAAGTATAATATACATATATGCACAGTATAAAAGAGTTAAAACCAGATAATGCAAGCAACTCAGATTGTGCTGTGTTTAAAAGAGGTTGTAAACCTTGGTGAAAAAAAAAAACCTGTTAGAATATGCGAAAAATCAACTCGCTAATTCACTTTCGCAAGGTACTGAAGACTCATTTACTTTCCAATGTATATGGATAAGGGACGTCTGCTACCTTCTTACTAATCAGCTGATTAGCCCGCCCTGACTTGTTGCTGCTTACCTAAATGTGGACTGTTACTCTGCTTCTTTTATTTTTTATTTTTCCCTCTGTTGTTATTTATTATTAATTTATCCTGTATGTGTTATCTGTTACGCTTATTTTTGAAGAACAGTATATGTATTTGGTCTATCTAGCGCGTAGGCGCAGTTCTTGAACTGTATTTGGCGCTTTACAAATAATAAAATCAATCAATCAAGACAAAAGGCATAATGAGCTAGTACAAAGACCTCCAGTGGCGACTGCACACCGCTGAGACGGCCGACATCTTCCTTTAGGGTTTCTTCCAGGTTTACGGGCTCCGGCGATGTGAGTGGCCGGAGCCGCGATGGCGTTACTCCCGTTCATGCGCGCGCGATAAGCCGTTTACATCATGGGCTCTGAAGGTTTGGCGCGGTAATCCAGACCTTCAGAGCGCAAGCGTGGAAAACGTTATCAGCTGCATGCACTCTGAATATCTCCTAAACTGTGCAAGTTTAGGAGATATTCACAGAACCTACAGGTAAGCCTTACTATAGGTTTACCTGTAGGTACAAGTGAAGAATTTGAGTTTACTTCCTATTTAAGACACTGATTCATGGAGAATACTTAAAGTGTTACTAAACCCATAACAATAAAATCAGTCTGTATATGCAGTAAAGCATGCTTGTTATACTCACTGTGGAACCTAAGGGGTTAATCCTCTGCATTGTGTAAAAAGGCCATTTGATCCTATATGCACAGATCCTCCTCTTCTTGCATTGTCCCCAAAACATGTCCATATTAAAAAACACAGAGTTAGTGGAGTCAGTCTGCACATTCTCAATTTAGTGTGTATAGCCAGAGAGTTTTTTTTTTTCTTGGAAGAGTGCATGTGATCAGCACTGTCCAGAAAGAGGGTCAGGTGTCCTGCATCCTGATAAGACAGCCAGTGCAGTATGAAAGCTCCTCCTACAAGCTCTAACCAGGCAATGATAGAAGTCACAAGACTGCTCTAACTGCTGATGAGAAAATGTATTTAGCAGTTTGTATTTACTAAAATTATTGCATTTCCATGTTCTGTGTACTATGGGAGACCAGATATAATGAATGCAGGGTCCTGGGTTTACTAACACTTTAAGACTAAGCTTGCAACAGCTGTAGCTTTTACTCTTACATGGGGTGCAAAAGGGGGGGGGGGATATTAAGAAATAATATCTAAGAAACCAAGCTTGCATAACTATTTTCAGGCACAAAAAGTAGCACAAATGAATGGTACATTTACATTTAACATTTAATAACATGGGGTGTAAGGTGGGCAGGACTTGAGGTGACACAATGTAAAATATAATGTCAATTTCTCTAAAACTAAACCGTTGTTCTGTCAAGATTTCCAACTTATCAAAATCTCCAAGTAGCTGTACTGTGCATGCGCCGGTTGGAAATGTTTAGAACAGCCTTTAGTAAATGGCGGACCACGGTCAAGACATGGAACGAGTGATGCCCATGCCTGGACCATCAACCCACCAATCTGCAGTGCGCGATCCCTGCTGCCCAGAAGACATTAGTTGCTGGGACCGTCACAAGTTTTTCCGCCCAGCCCCCGCCCCCTGCAGCTTGTTCCTTCTCCCATCTCCAGCCTGTGCTGGACATGTGCAGGTATGCTGTTCACTTGGATGGGATATATAGGTGCACTCTGATAGGCACATATGATGTAAAGGGGAACTCTGGTGGGCACATACAGTAGATCAATTATATAAACAACACAAACAGAGGCATCCAAGGCCTTAGCAAACCAGTCAGATTTGGGTGAAATCAGTCAAATTGGGTACTGGGTTACATAATTTACCCTGAAAGAAAAAACTTCTTTGGTAACTTTAGTTAATAGTAAATAACTGAAAAACAAAAAGCAGTAGAACTGAGATTTAAACAGCACAAAACAGCACCAACCAGCCCGGTTTCATGTCTTTGGTCTCTTGTAGGGGGACTGGGTGAGCTTTGGTGACCTTTAATAAATCATTAATAACTGAAAAACAAAAGGAGATAGAATGGAGAGTAAAACAGCACAACTCAGCGCAAACATGGCACTAACCAACCAGCCCTGTTTTGTGTCTTTTGGCCGTTGTAGGGGACTGGGTGACCTTTGGTGACCTTTAATAAATCAATAATAACTGAAACTTAAAAGAAGATAGAATGGAGATTTAGGTGGCACACACCAGCACAAATGTAGCACTAACCAACCAGTCTGGTTTCATGTCTTTTGACTGTTGTAGGGGGGCTGGGTGATGTCATCATCTGGAAAAAAAACTATTATCTTAAAAATAAAAGCAGCACAAATTTTAATGGCACAAAACAGCACAAACGTAGCACTAAAGAATCACACTTGAGTTTTTATTTGAGCTGATTGTAGGGGGAACAGCTGCTCTTACAATACAAACCTTAAATTGTGTGTCTCATTTTTGTCAAGTCTTTCTGCCTTTGAGCATTACCAAAGAACACAAAAAATGCTAAAAATCAAAATGTATATTCTCTAAACAATTAACAATTAAAAGAGTGAGAAAACGCAGGGGGCAATTTATTTCCAGGACCTGGTCTCCTCAATCAAAACACAAACATACCATAAGCATTACGTGCAGTGTGGATCTCTCTGAACTTTTCACTAGGTTGCACAACAAGCCTAATGAATAGATAATATAATACCTCTGTGCTCTTGTTGTTCATAATAACTAGTCTGCTTCATTATTCTTTATAATTTTTTAGCATAAATTTGTTTTTGCATAAACAAATATGCAGCTTTTAATTGATAATGTCTGAATTGAGAACAGTTTCCTTTGCCAACCAATTAGCTGCTCCCTTTTAAAATTTAGAAAATAAAAATAAGTGACTGGCTGCCATGGAAGAAATTGGGGGGTAGGGATTACAATTGGAGCAGCTGTGCATAGCAACCATTCAGCTTCTATCCTCAGCTTGTTCAGTTAGACCCCTTTCACACTGGGGCGAGGGCAGCGCCGGCGGTAAAGCGCGGCCATTTCTAGCAGCGCTTTACCTTCGTTTTTGCGAAAGTATTCGGCCGATAGCGGGTCGCTTTTAAACCCCCGCTAGCGGCCAAAAAAGGGTGCTTTGCCGAAGATACAGCCGCACTGCCTCTTTATTTCAATGGGTAGGAGCGGTGTATACACCACTCCAAAGATGCTGCTTGCAGGAGGTTTTTTTAACGTCCTACCAGCGCATCGCCTCAGTGTTACTCTGGCTTTCACACTGGGACTGCAGGGGAGGTGTTTTTCAGGCGCTTTAAGGCACTATTTTTAGCCCAAAAGCGCCCCAGTGTGAAAAGGGTCTTTTTTTTTTTTTTTATAAATTCTTAATTTTTCATACGTTTCTCAACATCCTTTCAAATACACAGGATCCTACATATTCGTAATTCAATATCTATATTACTACCTATTGGTTGTATATATTCTATTACCACTTAGCTTATTAAAAACTCCTCTTTCCCCATTCTTCCCCACCCATTTCCCACCCTCCTAAGCCAACAAAACGAAAAAAGCGAAATAAAAAAAAAAAAGGGAAAGCCCCAAACCTCTAACCATGTCCCAGTCCCCCCTCCCCCGCTGCCAACCGCCGCCTTCCTTCACTCATCAACTCTAGTCCCTTCTCTGTACGTCATGTAGGGAGCCCATGTCTTACGGTACCTACCATCTTGATCTTTCATTGTCAGAGTGAGATTCTCCATTTGTTGAATTTCTGCAATTCTTGCAAACCATTGCGCTCTTGATGGGGGGCTTTCACATTTCCACAGGACAGGGACACACGCTCTCGCTGCCACCATCAGATGTCTCAGTAGGGATTTTTTATATTTTTCTGCTGAGATAGGGATATCAAATAACAGAAATGCAGCCGGGTTTCCTCCTAACCGCACTCCTGTTATTAATTCAATAGTTTCAGCTACCAATCTCCAAAACTCTTTAATTTTCGAACATTCCAAAAAAATGTGTAATATAGTTCCTTCTGCTTCCTTACATCTCCAACACAATTCAGATATTTGGGGGTATATCTAATGTAATTTCATTGGTGTTCTATACCATCTGGTGAGAATTTTATATCCCCCTTCTTGGTATCTACTTGCCACTGATGCCTTCTGATTATATATCAGAATCCTGTTTATCTGTTCCTGGGAGAATGTTACAGCCAGATCTCTCTCCCATTCCCGAAGGAAAGCCTGTGGGGCTTCCAGCTCAGTTAATTTAGCATAGAAATATGACGACAAGTGTTTTAAGTATTCCCCCTTCAAGCAAATTTCCTCAAACACCGTTAGTGGTCTGACTTCCACGTATATACTTGACTTACTTCTAATAAATGCATCTAATTGCATCTTTCTTATAAAGTCTAATTCTGATGCTATCTCTCGGTCCATCTCGTTTTTAATCATTAGATGGTTATTTTCAGAGAAATGAACAATTCTACTGATCCCGCTTTGACGTAATGCTCTAAATCTGGGGTTTTTCAGACCTGACTGAAATGCTGGTGTGCCTAGGATTGGGGTCACTGGACTGGAATATTTTGAGATATTTATTTTTTGAAATACTTTTCTAGTTGCTAATAGAGTGGCACCTATTGTCGGGTGTTTTCTCACTTCTCTTGTTATCTCTACTTCTGGTATCCACACTAGGCCATCTAAGGGTATATCTATCGTTGGCTGCTCCATTCGTATCCACGGTTTCCCCTGCCCTGTCTCACACCATTCTACTGTTCTACCTAGGTGGGAAGCTTCTTGGTATCTTATTGGATCCGGTACCCCAATCCCTCCTTTCCCTTTTGGGAGTGTTAAAATGGTTCTGCGTACTCTTGCTGGTTTTCCTGCCCATATAAATCTCAAGAACCTCGATCTCAAATCTCTCAACAAGCTTGGTGGAATCTTAATTGGGAGTGTCTGTATGAGATATAAAAGTCTCGGCATCACATTCATCTTTATGATATTTGTCCTACCAAACCAAGTAAAAATCTCCTTATCCCATCTTTGAAAGTCCAATTTAATCTGTCTTGCCATTGGATTATAATTCAACTCGAATAGCTTAGCCGGATTTTTAGATATTTTTGTCCCTAAGTAGCTTATATGGGATTCGGTCCAACTGAAATCAAATTGCGTTGTAATCAGCTGCAGTAGGTCCGTTTTTATTTCGACCCCCATTGCCTCTGATTTCCCATAGTTTACTTTAAAATTGGAAATTTCTCCATATTCACGTAATTCTGCTAGCAATGATGGTAACGATATGTTAGGGGAGGTTACAAAAAATTGTAATCATCTACATATGCTGCGAGTTTCTGTTCTTCCTCTTTTATGGGTATGCCCTTAATGTTTGGGTTTGCCCTTATTTTTCTCAAAAATGGCTCTATTGTTAAAATAAAAATAATAGGTGAGAGCGAATATCCCTGTCGAGTTCCATTGTGAATAGAGAGTGGCTCCGATATTCTTTCCTCGACCTTTACCCTTGCTCTGGGATTCAAGTATAGTTCCATGAACCAACTCATCATCCCATCTCCTAGGTCTATGTGTTGCAAGATTGCTTTCAAAAACATCCAATCAACCCTGTCGAAAGCTTTTTCCGCATCCGCGGAAACTAACACCATTGGTCTCTGCTGTTTTTGGACTAGATAAATTGCGTTCACCATCTGCTGCGTGTTTTCTCTCCCCTCCCTCCCTGGGATGAATCCTACTTGGTCTGGGTGTATCAGTCCCGGGATATGTTCTATTGGTCTCGTAGCAAGAATCTTTGTGAATATTTTGAGATCCACGTTGAGCAGAGAAATCGGGCGATAACTAGGGCATTGGGAGGGATCTTTCCCCTCTTTGGAAATCACTGTTATATGTGCAAAGAGTGTTTCTGTTGGCATATCTTTACCTTCACGCAGTGAGTTATATGCTGCTATGAATCTCGGAGCCAGTCTCTCATCGAACACTCTATAATATAACAGGGTATACCCGTCTGGCCCTCGTGCCTTCCCAACCTTCAAACTTTCTAGTGCCTTTTTAAACTCATCTATACTGATTGGTACATCTAGTTCTTTTATTATATCTTCAGAGAGTCTAGGCATTTCTGTTTCTCTAATATATCTCGTCAATTCCTCCCATTTCTTTTGAGCTTTTTCTGGGGTAGGTTTCCCTTCTAGTTGATATAAACTCTCATAATATTCCTTGAAAGCCTGTGCGATTTTCTGGGGGGTAGTTACCAAACCATCTTTTTGCATTTTGATTTGTTTAATCTGACTTCGTGTTTTTTTCCCTTTAAGAGCATCTGCTAACATTCTCCTCCGAATTCATAAAACATCCGTCTGCCTGTGTTAGTTTAGCTTTGGCTTTATCAATGAGCAGGAGATTACGTTTTTCACGCAGCCCCTCTAATTCCTGTCCTATCGTTTCTGCCTGTGATTTTTGGTGACTTTTTTCCAATTCCCTGATCCGTTTGAGCATTGTATCTATCTTTTCATTTAATTTCCTCTTTCTGTGAGCTCCCATCGATATGAACAAACCTCTCATTACACATTTATGTGTTTCCCAAACACCAAAAGGCGTTATTTCTCGTGTCTCATTAATTTAAAAAAAGGAATCTAATTCCTGCCTCAGTTTTTCCTCATATTCCTCTTCTTTTAGAAGGGTTTCATTTATCTTTCAATGCCATTCTCTAGCTTCTCTTCTGCCTATTTCAACCATGCAACTGGTGGGTGCATGGTCTGAGAGCATAAAAAGACCTATGATTGCTCTTTTTAATGACGTGATCAAATTTCGAGATATCAAAACATAATCAATTCTGGGGTATGTTTTATGTTTTGCGGAGAAGAACGTGTAGTTCCTGTCCCGTGGATGAACAGTCCTCCAACTGTCTACTACTTGCAAATCTTGCAAGAGTTTTTTTGCTTTCCTCAGTCTGACATACGATAGATGGGAGGCACCCTTCGATGAGTCCCTCAATGGGTCCAAGGTCATGTTGAGGTTCCCCCCTATCACCAAAACTCCATCTTTATGTTGTTGCACCGTCTGTAAATATAGCTCCAGGGAGCTAACTTGCTCTGTATTTGGTAGGTATAAGTTTACCAGAGCAATCTTTTGATGACCCAGCGTCCCTTTTACTATAAGGAGACGTCCTTCATCGTCCGTAATCACCCCAGATTCTGTCCATGCTATCTGTTTGGAAATTAATATAGAAACCCCACTACTCTTTGCTGTCTGCGATGTACTATGATATACTATCGGGAATCTGTGATTTGTAAGTCTTGGAATCTTATCCCTTTTGAAATGTGTCTCTTGTAAAAAAAATATTTGGGACTTATATCTTCCTAGTTCAGTCAGGAGTCTTATCCGTTTTGCTGGGATATTCAGTCCTCTGGTGTTGTACGACATAAATGTTGTCTCTGTCATTTTTCTAGTCAGCCGCTTCGGCAGCGAGGGGAGGGGGACCAGGCACAGTCAGAGAGGAATAGGGAAAAAAAAAAAGAGAAAAAAAAAATAGGATTTTTATAACAGCTTACCTGTAAAATCCTTTTCTTGGAGTACATCACGGGACACAGAGCGGCATAGTCATTACTATGTGGGTTATATAGATACCTTCAGGTGCTGGCACTGGCAACTTCCAAAACCGGAAGTACCCTCCCCTATATAAGCCCCTCCCATCCGGGAGCACCTCAGTTTTGTAGCAAAGCAATAAGTGTCCCCAAAGAGGGGTGGGAGCTCTGTGTCCCGTGATGTACTCCAAGAAAAGGATTTTACAGGTAAGCTGTTATAAAAATCCTATTTTCTTTCTCGTACATCACGGGACACAGAGCGGCATAGTCATTACTATGTGGGATGTCCTAAAGCAATGCCCAATGAGGGGGGGGATACACCATACATAAGCTGAGCGCTATCAGACATGAGGATCTTTTGCGGCCTGCAACACACTGCGCCCAAAGGCGACATCCTCCTGACTTCTAACGTCCACCTGGTAGAACCTAGTAAAACGTGTGTACTGAAGACCACGTTGCGGCCTTACAGATTTGAGCCAGGGAGGCCTGGTGATGCACTGCCCATGAAGTTCCAACTGCTCTCGTGGAGTGCGCCCTAACTTTGAACGGAGGCGGTCTCCTTCTCAAGCCATAGGCTTGCATTATGACCTGTCGAATCCACTTGGCTAAAGTAGATTTTTACGCTGCCTGACCCTTTCTGGGGCCTTCCGGCAGAATAAACAAAGTATCCGTTCTGCGAATCTGAGCAGTGGCTTTTAGATAAGCTTTAACTGCTCTTACTACATCCAAAGAATGCAATAACTTTTCCTCTACCGAACTAGGTTTGGGGAAAAAAGAAGGAAGAACCACATCTTGGTTCAAATGAAACCTCGATACCACCTTAGGAAGAAAGGCTGGATGAGGACGTAACACTACTCTGTCCTTATGGATAACCAGATATGGCTCTTTACAGGACATAGCTGCTAATTCCGACACTCTTTTAGCCGAACAAATGGCTACTAGAAAAAACAATTTCCTGGTGAGAAGAACCAAGGAACTATGCTGTAATGGTTCAAATGGTTATTTCTGTAGAACCGACAGAACCAGGTTTAGATCCCATGGACATATGGGAATATTAACCGGAGGACTAATACGCATCACTCCTTGTCTAAAGGCTTTGACTAGTGAATGCGAAGCCAAGGGCCTTTGAAAAAATATTGACAAGGCCGAAAACTGACCTTTGATAGTACTCAAGGCAAGCTTCCTATCTACAGCCCACTGTAGGAAGTCCAGACTCCTACCTATTACGTACTTATGTGGATGCCATTTCTTGGCCTCACACCACGCGATGTACGCCTTCCAGATTCTATAGTAGATCTGCCTGGATACCGGCTTCCTGGCATTGATCATGGTAGATACCACAGGATTAGAGAGCCCTCTCTTTTTTAGAATGTGGGCTTCAATAGCCAGGCCGTCAAACCTAGGGCTGGTAAGGAAGGGTGGTATATCGGTCCTTGCGAAAGCAGGTCCGGACGACGTGGGAGAGTCCAAGGACTCCCCACTGACATTTTACAATCTCCGCGTACCACGCTCTTCGGGGCCACGCTGGAGCCACCAGAATCACTGGTTTCTTTTCTACCCTTTTTCTGCGGAGTAATCGAGGTAACCATTGTGGCGGTGGGAATGCATATATCAGCTTGAACTGATCCCAAGGGAACACTAGGGCATCCGAGCCGCAAGCTAGGGGATCCCTTGTCCGAGAGACAAACCTGTCCACCTTTGCGTTGAATCTGGATGCTAGAAGATCTACATCCGGTGTTCCCCACCGCTGACATATTGTCCAGAAAATCTCGGGGTGAAGGGACCATTCCCCTGGGCATAATTGCTGGCGACTTAGAAAGTCCGCCTTCCAATTCTCCACTCCTGGAATGAATACCGCAGATATGGCTGGGACATATCTTTCTGCCCATTTCAGGATGTAATTTACTTCCCTCTGGGCTGCACGACTCCTGGTGCCACCCTGATGATTGATATATGCCACTGCTGTGGCATTGTCTGATTGAATTCTGACAGGGGACCCTTGGAGTTTGGATGTCCATGCTACTAGGGCATACCGGGCTGCTCGTATCTCTAAGAGATTGATGGGCAGGGCCTTTTCTGCATCCAACCATCTGCCCTGGAGAGACCATTGCTCCAGTACTGCTCCCCAGCCTATAAGGCTGGCATCTGTAGTGACCTCCTTCCAAGAAATCGGACTGAAGGATTTCCCTTTTTCCAGATTCTGGAGAACCAACCACCAACGGAGGCTCTCGCGAACGGAAGGGGACAAGGACATTGTAAGTCTAGGGCCTGAACTTTTTTGTTCCAGGCTGACAGTATGGCCCTTTGCAAATTCCTTGAATGGAATTGACCGTAGGGCACTGCTTCGAATGATGCCACCATTTTTCCCAGCAGCCTCATGCACAGGCGTATGGACGGCTGTCTTTTTTGTACCCACTAAGTGGATCAAATCTTTCAAAGACAACACCTTTCCTCGAGGCAAGAATATTTTTCTCTGGCCTGAATCCAACCTTAGCCCCAAGTATTCCAGACTTTTGACTGGTTTTTAGGGCTGACTTGTCTCGGTTGATAATCCAACCGTGAGATTCCAGATACTTGATTGTCTTGTGAACGACCACGTCTAGTTTTTTCACTGAGTGGTCTATCAGCAACAAGTCATCTAGATATGCCATTATCATTACAAAAATTCTGGCCCTTTATTGGCTAATCTAAGAACACAAGGTGTAAACACTCGTGGTGCTGTGGCCAGACCGACGGTAAGGCTCTGAACTGAAAATGGCGCCCTTCTACTGCAAAGCGTAGAAATTTTTGGTGGACTGGAAAGATGGGAATGTGCAAATAAGCATCTTTGATGTCGATCGCGGCTAACCAATCCTCCCCTTGTAGGGCAGTGGCCACCGATCGGATCGACTCCATCGGAAAGTCCTGATATACAGGAATTTGTTTAGCCCTTTTAGAATTAATATGGGCCTCCCGTCCCCGTTTGCTTCGGGACTGTAAAGAGGTTTGAGTAAAACCCGAACCCCCATTCTTCCAGGGGAACCTCCATAATTACTCCTTGGAGCAATAGTTGTTCTAGTGCCAACAGGAGGGACTCTCTCTTCCGGGGATCCCTTGGCACGTTTGACCTCAAAAATGGGAAGGAGGAGAGTCTTTTAACTCCAATCTGTATCCCAAACATACTGCGGAGAGCACCTATCTGTTTTGATCGTGTCCCGCCAGGTCTCTTGCGAACAACTGGAGTCCTCCCCCCCACCCGACTGAGTGGGGGCAACCCTTCAATGAATTTAACTTTGGGGGAGGTTTTGTACCTCCCCTGACCCAGGGTTTCTCATTACCCTGTGATTGTCCCTGTTTTTTACCCCCGGGAATTGACCGAGGAGGCCGTCGGAACTGTTACACAGCCGATGCCCCAGGGACTGGAGAAGCAGGCCTCTTAAAGAGGGACCTCTAACTCTGTTTTTAACCGGCAAGAGTGTATTTTTACCGCTGGAAATTTTCTGGATATATTTGTCCAGGTCTTCCCTGAATAAGCATTCACCATGAAATGGGACGCTAACCAGCCATTCTTTACAGGGAGCTTCAGCAGACCAGTTTTTGAGCCATAGAAGCCTACGCATATGTACTATAGACAGCGTAAGGCGGGAGGCCTGATGGATTGAATCCTTTATGGCGTCAACCGCAAAGCCTAAGGCTCTAGGTAGATCAGCTAGGGCAAGGGCCTGCTGATCTGTCAAGTCCCTCAAGACCTGTTTCAACTGATCCTTCACTGCTTAGCAGACCCCACTGCTGGTTGTGTCACCAAGCTTGCTGTAGAAAGAAGCAGATTTTCATAAGGACTCCAATCTTTTATCTATTGGGTTCTTGAACATTTGGACATTATCCACTGGACATGTCAGTGATTTATACACACAAGAGATGGCTGCGTCCACTGTAGGGACCTTCCATTTTTTGATGAACTTATCCTCCATGGGATAGACCACCGGAAATCTCTTGGGGGGAATAAATATTTTCTCAGGATGTTCCCAATCCTGGTAAATGAGCCCTTTCAGTAAAGGGTGAAGTGGAAAAGAACAGACAGTCTGGGGGCTTCTAGCGACCCCAACGAGGATACAGTAGTGGTTGATGGTTCCGCAAGGTGCATTTTTAAATGCTGATCGGACCATGTTAGTCAGAGACTGAACCCATAATCTTTCAGCTTGAGATGCTGAGAAAGGTTCCTCCACTGTTGATTCCTCTATAACAGAATCAACCTCATCCTGATCCCCTTCAGGCAGGTCGATCCCTGTATGGGACTGTTGCTCTGCTAACAGGCACTCTGAAGGAGGAGACGGAGATCGGGCGTGCTTTCCCTGACAGGGAGGCAGCGATCAATGTTGACAATCTCTCTCTAATCCTCCCAGAGCTGAGGAAAAAACCTCCTCTGTTACATACACAGGAGCAGGTGAACTGAGGACAGCCACAGTACCAAGTACCCCTGCGGGGTCTCTACGGTCACTTACCTCTGAACTTCAGGGGAGACTGGTGCAGCAGAAGCATGCCCAAGATCCTCAGAGCCCGATGAGACCCCCTTCGCTTCCTGGAAGATTCAGTTCCGGAGCTTCTGGACGGCATATTCCTAAGCCTAAAGCTGAGGTATTCCAGCCGTAATACACCACTTTTACTGAGAATAGTCTAGCACAATTGCTGCTATATAACAGTTGGTGTCTACTAAAGTGCCTTTCTAGGGGATGCCTGCATCAACCGCCTCTGTGTGCCTTTATACTGTTGCTAGCTCTGTCTGTGCACTTCAATAGCCAGCTATGATTGTGCTTTAAAACACGCTGGACGCCCGCACATGCGCAGTAGCGCCGCGGCGCACACCGAGCGTCATCCACCCGCTCCGCCCCTTTTTCCAGATCGCCTCTATATATAGAGGCGCGCGCACGCGCGCGGGCACGTTACCTTAGGTAACAGGCAGAAAGACAAAATAGGCTTGGGGGTCCCTCAATAGAACCAAGTTCCTGAGGGCCCCCACTTACCTTTTCCTCGCCGCAGGACTCTGTTTGGTCCACAGAAGCCCAAACTTCACCTATCACGGCAGGCATTGTAATTAAACCTTCAGGGACCGGGTTCCCAAGGATTCCACTCCCCTGGACCTGTATAGCACCCTGCACAGAAAACATCTTGATCGTGGGTATGACCAGAGCTCTGGATCCCAGGGTCCAGCCCTCCTAAGAGAGGCATTACAGGCAAAACCTTGCTCTTCTCTTGCAAGGCCCGGGTACCGACCGTTTAGCTATGAAGCTTTTTTGGTCGGATCCGGAATAGCTTACTGAGGCCCAAAAGAACCTGTACGCAAGCTCAGTGAAAAACACATGTTACTTCTTGGCCAACACCTTAGACACTGGCAAAAAACTGAGGTGCTCCCGGATGGGAGGGGCTTATATAGGGGAGGGTACTTCCGGTTTTGGAAGTTGCCAGTGCCAGCACCTGAAGGTATCTATATAACCCACATAGTAATGACTATGCCGCTCTGTGTCCCGTGATGTACGAGAAAGAAATATATATTATTTTACTACCCCCTTCCCAACCCCCTCCCGGAGAGCATGCGCTCTCTAGGTGGATAGCTGTCTGGATGCGATTCCAGATCCAACGTCTACCAGAAAAAAAAAAAACACACACCCCAACGCCTCCGACTTAGGAGGAGAGGCATCTGAGGAGAGGCATTTACTGTGGGGGTTGTGGTTGAGCAGACCAGAGTCTACGCCACACGATCCAACTCCATACACTCCTATTATATCCTTATGACCTAATTTGGTACCCTATTCTTTCTACCTTCTTCCCCCCCCAAATCATATCTCCCCCATATCTCCCCCACCCCCCCCCCCGATACGCAAACATATAAACCTGCAACCACATGGATAAACATATGAATATATACATCTTTCAATACATCCCTCTTTCTAATTGTCTCTTAAATTCATTACCTTTTCAAATTATATCCATCTATAGATGTGATAAATCATTTATCATATCATATATCGAATCAAAAACATTTGTGCATATTCATATATCGTATGTCTTCTAGGTTCCCTTCCTCCACTACAACCCTTATCTTTAAACTTTTATCCATTATTTAGTAAGAGGGGGGGAGGAGGCGAGAAGCCTTATGCTTTGGCAACCTAGGAACAAAAATTCTAGTCTTTCCATCCATTTACATCCCACTGCGCCATCTCATATCCCCTCCCTCTTGACTGTGGGGGGCAGATTGTTATGTTCTGTAGATAGGCCCCATTAAGAGAAAAGAAAAAAAAAAAGACAGAGTAAGTTCCCGGTTGTCCCCCGCCACCCCTTCCCCCTTCCCCCTCAATACTTAGTTGCTATTGTGTATTGTATTGTGTGTTGAGTATAATTGTTCATCCTCTATAGGCTGCAATTAATACCTTATGTGTAATGAACGTGTAATATGTGTGATTAGCTGAAAGTAAACAAAAAGGGGGGGGGGTCTTTCGCGCTACTAATGAGTAAGTGAAATGTGAATAAGGTGCTATATTTGCAAAAAGCTGCAAAAACTAGATGTGTTCACCTTACACTCTAGTGGAATATATAAAAGAGTGTTTTCGCGCTAAAAGCAAAACATACAAAAGACATCTGGTGAGTAAAACCATATATAAACAATATACAGTGTATCTGAAAGCTCAATAAATCCAGTGCAGTAAAAAAGTGCTCGTATCTAATAAAATTATATATAGTACCAATCAATATTCCAAAAGTGCAAATGCAAAATTACAAAGTCCAGTGAAAAAATAAATAAAGTGCTACTCAATGCTCTAAAGTGCTAGTGCAATAGTAACATATATCTGCACAATAGTGCACAAGTGCTAAAACTGCAGATGAAATGTAAAGATTGCTGTGCAGTCCAAAGAGGATATGTGAAAAAGGAATCCTGGTGTATACATAAAAAATACATATCTATAAGTAATAGTCTCTGAATAAAATAGAAGTAATAGTCTCTCAATGAATCTTGATGGAGGTGATCAAATAAATTCATGCAGATGTGGTTCCACTAGTAATTAGATTAATACTGATATATCCAAAAGGTAGTCTCACAGAACTCTCACCTCTAAGTTGATCTAGTAGGGCATAGTCAGTATAAATGCTTTCTTCTATGCTGGTTCCACTCAAAAGGGTGTTCCAACTGATCTCCACCACATCTCCACTCACTTCAATAGTATCAGTATACCTTAGACACATGTATCACCAAGGATCATAGCACAACCAAGCACCAATACACAATGAGCCTGTGTATTGGTGCTTGGTTGTGGTATGATTTATTTATTCACTGGAGCACTTTATTTATTTTTTCACTGGACTTTGTAATTTTGCATTTGCACTTTTGGAATATTGATTGGTACTATATATAATTTTATTAGATACGAGCACTTTTTTACGGCACTGGATTTATTGAGCTTTCAGATACGCTGTATCTTGTTTATATATGGTTTTACTCACCAGATGTAGTTTGTATGTTTTGCTTTTAGCGCGAAAACACTATTTTATAAATATCTGTGATATTCCCCCCTTACCCCAATTCCCCCTCCCTTTATACCCCCCTTCCCTCACCCCCCTCATGACAATATCCCAGTGTCTGTGCTCCTTCCAATAGCAGCCAGAGATTGGTTGTGCAAAGAAAAAAAAAACCCTTGGGGTATACTTCCCCCATTCACCTAGTTAGTGCTGGGCGATCCCCTTACAATCCTTTGAAAAAAATAAAATTCATTTTTTTTTTATCATATCAAACAAAACACGTGTACAAGGGGTTTTATATTCCTTCCCCTCTTGTTCCATAATTCTAATCCTAAACCCCCCCCCCACTCCCTCCCTCCCCTATGCCCTCTCTCCCATCTCCTAAAATTTATACACCCCTCCCCCCCAAAAAAATAAATACTTCTAACACATCAAACATGCCGGGGCCACCTCCTTTGTTCAGGCGGAGTAGGCCTCTCTAATTTGTCCTTTTATCCTGTTGCCTTGGGCTTCTGAGTAGTCCCCAAAAAAAAGGGTGGACAACAAACTTCTCATCCATGACCTGGGGTATATCAGGAATTTGCTTAACCCTTATTACTCATTAGTTACTGGGTTCTGGGTTACTGGGTTCATTTTGAGGTTTCTGTACTAGATCTCTCATCCCAGGTTTTCTTAAATGTCTTTGCTGAGCACTCCATCCTTCCGTTCCTAATAAGTCTGTCCAGTTGGGTACCTCAACAGTCTCTGAGCCCAGGAATCTAAATAATTCAGGCAGCTGATCCGGATCATTTAAATTAAAACTATTTTCAACTTTTTTGATTATTAGGGAGATTGGGTATCCCCATCTGTACTCGACCCCTTTAAATCGCAGATGGTCAAGCAGAGGCCTAAGCATTCTACGTCTTTCCTTTGTCTGCCAGCATAGGTCTGAAAATATTTGTATCTCATCCTTATTAAGTTCCGTGGCCTTATTTTGCCGAGAAGCCCTCATGATGTCCTCTTCCACTCTAAAAAAGTGTATTCTGTACACAATGTCTCTGGTATTTATCTGAGCATGATACCGCATTGCAGGGACCCTATTTACCTGGTCCAGTTCAATATGCGTGTCAGGGGGGTTCTCCAGTATCTTATTAAGCATAGTCATTACTGTAACTCTCAATTTTGATGCTGGCACTGTTTTTGGGATCCCCTTTATACGTATATCGTTTCGTCTGCTTCTATTTTCGGCTTCTTCAGCTTGTAATTGTAACGCCACCAATCTTTGATGCTGTGTTTTCACTTTTTCTTCTAACATACCTAATCGCATGTTAGCCTTCTCCTGTGATTCCTCACATCTATGCATTTTCTGATCTATGGCCTCCATCTCCTCCCGCACATCTCCTATTTCTTTCCTCAGGGGTCCCAGCCATTCCCCCATCAACGCATGTATATCCTCCTTTGTGGGGAGTGCCCGAATTAGTTGCCTGAGATCTTGTTCATCCCGCTCCCCCATGTCTGTACCCGGCAAGTTAGAAATGCATACCTGAGAGGAGTTGTCAGTCGGGGTAGGCTGCGTCATACCTGTTACAGGAGGTGCGGGAGATGTTGAAGATTTTCCACTCCGTCCTCTGCAGTTCCCTCTTGTGCTCTCACTAGCTCCTCTGAGTGATTGAGTTGTCAAGAGGGTCTGCTTCAGCTGCTCTGTACTTGGCAATGCGTCCTGTGATGCAGTTACCCTGTCCGTGCTGCACGTATCACTCGCTGCTTTGAATCTAGTTGGATATGCAGCTACTTCCGCGTCCGTGCTTCTGGAGCTCTGTGACCTTTTAGCGTATTGGCGGGGGAGGATGTACACCTCTCTTGCTCCGGTCCTCTGCCTGCGTCCCGGCATGGATCTCTTAGTACCCTCGGTCAGTATGCGCTTCTTCGGTGCATGGAGGATCGTTTAGGCTCCTCTCACTGGCGTCTCACTCCGCCATACTCGGACCACACCCCATTGTGAAAAGGGTCTTAAAGCGATTGTAAACCTCAGTCATGGAATATAAACAATGCGGGGGGCATGGCCTAGCAGCAGATGTAGAAGGACGTGTGCACCTCCAGCTCCGCCGGCCATCCGTGCATTTATCCTTCTCCTACCTGATCCTGACGCTTAACAGCACCGCAAATCGCAGCACCGACATCGGTGGGACATCCGGATCCTGGTGATACTATCCGCAGCGCTCGGACCCATGTCTAAGAGGCTAAACTCCGGGAAGGCCCAGGCTGAAGTCCATGTCCAAGATAGCGCCGACCAGCAACGTGCAGCCAGGCAACAACACCTGGAGGCCGCACAAAAACGGTTGTTTGGCGGAAAGTCCTACAAAGATGATCTTATTAATTCCCCAGCCTGTGGAGAATCTTCTGGGAGCGCAATGGAGGCAGATGACACGGTCCACTTGGAGGATGCGGACGGATTGTCGCCTGAGTGGCACACAGTGAGTACTCCTAAGGACACCACCATTAGGCCTCAGAGCACATCCCCTGACCCAGATGCTGCAGAACCCACGCTGCGAGATATACTCACAGCGATAACATCCTGCAATCTATCCATCACTGTGCTATCTGATATTAAAGGGGTAAAAGCTGAAATTTCATATGTGCGCCATGACATGCAAAAACTGAGAGAGAGAACTGCTGCGATTGAGGGCAGATTGAGTACAGTGGAGGATGATTTACCCCCCATGCAAAGGGACTTGACACATAATTGTCACCTCATTGAAGCGCATGCAGCGCGACTTGATGAAATGGAGAATCGCATGAGACATAGTAATATACGTGCCCTGGGCATTCCTGAACGTGCTGAGGGTAAAAACTCGGTGGACTTTATTGAGCAGTGGCTTACATCCACGTTTGGTAGAGACGCTTTCTCACCCCTCTTTGCTGTGGAGAGGGCACACAGGCAGGGTTGCCAACTTTCAGTAAATTTACGAACAGTTTGTAAAATCCGTAGTTTTTGCATCTGTCCTTGAATGTCTATTACGAACATGTAGGCTGCATGTCCGTAACTGACATTCATGGACAGATGCAACCATTTTGGATTTTACAAACTGTTTGTAAATTTACTGAAAGTTGGCAACCCTGCACACAGGGTGCCATCCCGCCCTCTGCCCCCTGGAAACCATCCCAGGGCCTTTCTTTTCAAGCTCCTTAATTATAAAGACAGGGATGCTATTCTGTCCAAAGCCAGAACCTCAGCTGGGAAAATGGCTATTAATAATTGTAAAAAATCTTTATTCCCTGATTTCCCTGCTGAACTGCAAAAGAGGAGGGCTACATTTAATGATGTTAAGAAGAGACTTAGGGACCTCAACTTGCAATACGCCATGCTATACCCTGCTCGGCTCCGAGTCACGGCTCTGGGAGAAGCCCATGTTTTTGACCGTCCGTCCGCAGCTGCGCAATGGCTAGACCGTGAGGACAGAGCACTTAGAGCTGCCAGACAACAACGTCCTGCCCAGGAATAAGATGCTGCTATCAGGAGGAGCCTTTTATTTCTTCCCCTAGTTCAGGCGGAAGATGGAGGATACGGAACCTTTTGTATCACTGTTTACTACATGCTGGCTGCAAATGTGAAACACCTCTTATCACCCAGAAAACATTTCTGCGGGAGTTTCCACTGCTGTCCCGCCCCCCCAGAGCTTTTGTCTGGGGGATCTTTGCACTACGGCCCCAGTGGCCGGGAGCCCGGTTGGCTCCAAATTTGATTCTACAGTTGTTTTATTTTAATTTTTTTGATTGTATTGCTCTCTCTCTCTCCTTACCAGACTTTACAATGATCTTGGCCCACGCATGGAGCCCCCTGCTGTATGGAATTGACGCCCCACCTGACTGGACAGCACCAGATGGTTCAAGGTATCTCAGGTCTCGCTACCATTGGACAATTTAGGTTGGTTTTTCTTTTACAGGCAAATGTACCCCTTATGACTTTAGTTATTCTGCTGGGGGTCCTGGCAGGGCCCTCCATTTCCTTATGCTATGCCCTTATGTCTGCAAGTGTTAAAATTGTGTCCTGGAATGTCTGGGGTTTGGGGAGTCCTGTGAAACGTTTGGCAGTCCTCAGACATCTCAAGGCTGCTGGGGCGGGTGTTGTATGTTTACAGGAGACGCACTTCCCCTCAGATAGCACTCCCAGTTTTAGTCCCCGGGTATATGTATCACAATTTCACTCTACTTACTCTATCTATGCCAGGGGGGTGAGCATTCTGATTCGGCAGGATGTACAGTTCCAATGCATACAGCAGCTCATTGATCCGGGGGGAAGATATGTGTTCTTATTGTGTAATATGTCACATGTTTTATGTATTTTGGCGGATATGTATATCCCACCTCCTTATTCGGCCGAGATCCTCAGGCATCTGGCTCAATTTATGGCGCGGTTCCCAGATGTTCCGCTGCTGGCGGTGGGGGACTTTAACAATTATCTCAACCACAACCTGGACAAACTGCCAGTGCCAGTCAATGTGCCCTTCCGAAATGGTGGGTCCACACGCTTTGCCGGACTACTTGAGGAGCTTGGGCTGACGGATGTGTGGCGTGTGAGCCATCCCCAGGCTAGACAGTATTCCTGTTGCTCAACAGCGCATGGGAGCCTGTCTAGAATTGATATGGGTTTAGGTAACGCCCCATTACTACGGCTGGTTATTGACTCTGGATACGGAGACAGACATATATCTGACCATTCCTCCTTGTGGGTTACGATCACGCTATCTACAACTACAAAATCTAAAAGCTGGAAACTGAATCCGTTCTAGCTTTCTCTGTTCCCGAACCCAGACCCAATTAGGGAGAACTTGAAGTGGTTCTTACAGGAGAATATAGACTACGCCAGGGTGGGGGTTGTCTGGGATACGGCTAAGGCCTTTTTGCGAGGTCAATTTATTACCACTATTAATAAGATAAAAACAGACACTAAGGCCTGGGAGGGGGAGGTTTGCCGGGCACTGAGGGACTCGGAGGAGGCATATATTTCTAACCCTACAGCGGATACAAAGAGGGTCTGGTTGGGGGCACAGGCAATGTCTACTCAGCTGGCTCTACAACTTGCTGAAAACAAAAGTTTTTTCTTGCACCAATCCCATTTTGAGGAAGGGGAGTCGACTGGCCACATGCTAGCCTTATTAGCTAGGACGCAGAGGTCAACCTCAATGGTTTCGACCCTGTGTGACCCCCAGGGGGTGGCCCACACCCAAACTTCTATGATAATGCAAATCTTCAGATCATTCTATGCTGATTAATACACTTCAAAGGTGCGGCCCACGGAGGGAGACATTCTGGGATTTCTAGGGGAGTGTGAACTGCCTCGTTTGTCTGCTTTGGACGCAGCTCTGCTTGATGCCCCTATATCGGAGGATGAATTAGCTACCGCATTAGAACAGACCCAGAATAACAAATCCCCAGGGGCTGATGGCATCCCGTCCGAGGTGTACAAACGATATTCTGCCACTTTACTACCTATGCTAGTGAGGGTCTATAATGAGGCACTTAGAGAGGGTGTACTTCCGGACTCAATGAACGAAGCGGTTATAATAGTTCTACTGAAACCCGGTAAAGAGGCCTCGCAGCCTGACTCCTTATAGGCCTATCTCGTTGCTTACAACCGATGTCAAGCTATTGGCGCGGGTGATGGCAACGAGATTGTCAAGGGTGGTCCACAAACTGGTCCATGAGGACCAGTCGGGATTCATACCCACTAGATCCACAGCTCAAAATATAAGGAGACTTTATTTAAACATACAGGTGCCTGTGGAAAACACAGGCAACAGGGCCATTTTTTCGCTGGACACAGCTAAGGCCTTCGACAGCGTCGAGTGGCCTTATCTGTGGAAGGTGTTGGAGCATGCAGGGCTGGGTGTCAATTTTATTAATTGGGTCAAACTACTGTATGCTAACCCATCGGCCAGAGTCAGAATTAATGGGGAACTTTCTGACCCATTTCCATTGTTCAGAGGCACTAGGCAGGGGTGCCCGCTTTCACCCCTGCTCTTTGCCCTGGCACTGGAACCTCTAGCTGCACGAATAAGGGGGACGGTGCGATCATGGGATTCCAGCGTGGCACGGGGACGGATGTTATTTCCCTGTATGCAGACGATAGCCTACTATACCTGGGTGACACGCAGGGCTCCTTGACTACTGTTATGCATTGCATTAAGATCTTTGGTGCATTGTCTGGCTTCTCCATTAATTGGAATAAGTCAGTGCTAATGCCTTTGGATCCCCTGGTGGTGCCCCTTCCGGACTGTGCATCGATGGTACAAATTGTGTCCTCCTTCCGCTATCTGGGGGTGTAGGTGTCCCCGGATGTCTCTCAATACATTCCTCTCAATCTTGCCCCGTTACTTGCTAAATTTCGAGACAAGTGTAGCGCCTGGTGTAAATCACCCTTATCGGTGGTTGGGAGGGTGAACCTCATAAAAATGGTGTGGGCTCCTCAGTTACTATACATAAGTCATAATTCCCCGGTGTGGATTCCGCGCTATTGGTTTGATAGGATTGACTCCCAATTTAGAGAACTGATTTGGCGCAAGAAGACGGCGAGAATTAGACTCTCTATCTTACAATATAACAAGGATGAGGGGGGATTAGCGGTTCCACATGCCAGGGCCTATTTTCTAGCTGCTCAATTGCAGCAGCTGGGGGGTTGGGGATTGGAGAACACATCAGACCCTATACTTCTGGCCACTCCGACGGACGAGGCCCCGGCGTTGTCTGGCTTGGAGGCTGGCCATGCACATCTATTGGATAGGACCCCCTCACTGCTTCTACTAAAAACTCTATGGACTTCTGTTAAAAGGTTATTGGGTATTAGGGGATTCCTACCGCTCACCCCCATCTGGCGTAATCTTCATTATAAAGAATTATACAAACTTACAGGATTTAGACAATGGGAAGCTGCAGGACTAAGATTCTTAGCACAATTATACAATGGCCGGATCCTCAAATCCTTTTTGGAACTCCAGGCTGAGTTTGATATACCTCGCTCTAACTTCTTTAAGTACCTGCAGTTGCATCATGCACTGCAGGTACAATCCAGGCAGAAACCACTTAGGCTAACTGACCACGCCATAATCCAGAGAACTTTCATGGAAGGAGAAAAAAAGGGTATGATTTCAAAGGGCTACCATATTTTGCTCAATGCGCTCCAGGATCCAGCTAGTCTACCATGCAGGGATAAGTGGGAGGAGGATGTGGGGCCTATTGATGGGGAGACGTGGACTGCCTGTCTGACGGCGGCTCCTGTGGTTTCGGTGTCTCCCTCCCAGAGGCTGTCACATCTATACCTGCTGCACAGGGTGTATAGAACTCCGGCCAGGCTACATAAGTTGGGGCTTAGAGACTCCCCATTGTGTCCCAAGTGCATGAGGGATCATGGAGACCTCATGCATATGTTCTGGAAATGCCCCAAACTCTTCCGATATTGGACTGAGGTACTTGACGTGATTGCACAGGTGTTCGCCTTTGCTGTACCAAGAACTCCCATTGTGTGTCTGCTGGGTGCCCTGGATGAGGAACTCCTAACTCCGCCGGTTTTTACGGCGGTTATCCGTTTATTATATGTGGCACGCAAGCTGATAGCTCAGCTTTGGATTACCCCCAGGGTACCCACCAGAGGACAGTGGATTGATCAGGTGAAAAAACTATTAATTAGAGAAAAATTGACATATCAGCACAGGAAGGCACCGCGTAAGTTTCACTCAATGTGGCAGGCATTACTTAATGTACCGGGGTTAGCACCCCACCAATTGGTCAAAGATAGATTGCTGCAATGCTAAGAGTTGTGCCGAACTATAGGGGGGAGGGGTTTCATGGATTGTGTTGAATATTATGGAATCACATGATAGGTTGGCGGACAGGGGGTACCCGTGTGGAACAATCACTTACATGCTTTATTCGCTTATTCCCGTACAACACCAGTTGGGGGGGGGGGGGGAGAAGAGAGAGTGGTTAATTGTAAGTTATGTGCCTTACTGTATTTTTTTATTTTATTTCTTTGTCGTGATGTTTGTCTGATATTTGGTTGTTACCTACACTGAACCTCTTTATTCGCACTATGAGGAAGGATCTGGGGCTAGAGCACTAAGGGGGTTATTTACGAAAGGCAAATCCACTTTGCACTACAAGTGCAAAGTGCACTTGAAATTGCACTAAAAGTGCACTTGGAAGTGCAGTCACTGTAAAGTGGATTTGCCTTTCGTAAATAACCCCCTAAGTGTCATTTCATTCCTCTGCTATAAACAGGAGTCACTTCTGACAAGTTTTCTTAACACCAAAATGGGGACAGGTGAGGGGCCTCCAGCACACAGCTTGTAATTGACAGCTTCAGCTCTGTTCTTGTGTGCTGTGTGAAGGGGGTGTGCCCCTTCACTCCAATCAGCTCTCAGAGCTCTTCTCGCAGATATACTGTAATTTCAGCTCTCCACCCCCTGCTTTTCAGAGCTGAGAGATCCTGAGTAAATTCTTCACTTTGAATGAATGTAGAGCAAAGACTGCTCTAGATAAACAGGTACAACTATTTTATTTTAATTTGTAGGAGGATTTGTTTCATCAATGTTTATCACCTGAGGCCAGACACACCACTGGGTATATGTAAGGATTTACAACCACTTTAAGCTTGGTAATGAAAGACAGAAGATGACTGGTTACCATGCACAGCTAATCCAAATTCTGGCTGCCCCACTTCAATAAACTCCTCTCATTGTTCTTTTAGTCTCCTTTGAAATACTTACAAAAGAAGTCCATATATATAAAAAAAAAAAAGAACAAGGAACATAAAAAGCAATAATTATTTATGGGGGTCTTCCAGTAAACAGACTGCAAGGATAGTGTGCTATAAGGCACTAAGGCGAATACGTTGTGCAAATGGAGGAAACGTTAACACTAAAATAACTGTACATATTTCCATACAAATAATGTAGCTATGGGAACGATGATTTAAGTGTCTATATTACATGCTTCTAGCAAACCAAACCAGCTGCATTTTGCTGAAGTCTTCTTCAGGGAATAAAATTTGCAAACCTGTTTTAGCTGAGTTGTTGGGTCCTGTAGAAAAAGAATGCCCGCACCCAAACATCTGTTCTCGATCACGTAAGCTTGGACTTGATGTCATCGTAGATGTCAAATCCATGTCTATGATTGGGTAAAAATGAAAGGCTGTGTAATTAGATAGGAATAGTGACAAGTTGTAAACAAAAGGAACAATCTACAAGCTCAGAAATCAGAAGTGGCCAAGAACACACCACAACCAACCTTCTTCACCATGCACCTTCCCGTCATAGTTATTGATGAGCTCTTCAATGAAGGTTTCATCCTCCTCTTTGGCCTCATCTCCCATGTAGGGGATGTTACACAGGACAGTTTCATCCTCCACCTCCAGACAGAAAGACAAGTAAAGGCACACTAAAACATAAATCTAAATTAAGAACATAACTTCCTTAAAGAGCATTGATAGAAGGATTAAGGAGATTGTGATGTCTAAACAATGTTGACCTCTATGATCAGGCTCAGGTTATTTATTCAGCTAAAAGGGATTAGTCAGACTCCGGCTGATGTGATCAACCAATGACTCCTAAAAGCCTAGGGTGCTGAAATGAAGACTTAAGCCCTGTACACACGATCGGATTTCCTATGGATTTTAAACCAATGGATTTTTCCATCGGTAATCCGATGAAGCTGACTTCCATCAGTCTTGCCTACACACCATCAGTCAAAAATCC
This sequence comes from Rana muscosa, assembly GCA_029206835.1. Lineage (NCBI taxonomy): Eukaryota > Metazoa > Chordata > Amphibia > Anura > Ranidae > Rana > Rana muscosa. Next base: position 120,213,694 of record CM055128.1, read on the forward strand.
GACCGTCCCAAACGCTGTGACGTAAAACACTCCGACAAGCCGAGAAAAATTAAGTTCAATGCTTCTGAGCATGCGTCGACTTGATTCTGAGCATGCGTGGGTTTTTTGTCCGATGGAGTTCCACACAGACGATCGGAATTTGCTATCGTTTTTTTTCCCCATCGGATAAATTTAAAACATGTTCTATTTTTTCTCACCAATGGAAAAAAGACCGATGGGGCCCATACACGATCGGTTTGTCGGATGAGAACAGTCCATCGGACTGTTTTCATCTGTAAAACCGATCGTGTGCACACGGCTTAACACTACTAACAATAACTAATATTTTCTCCACCTATATTGGTTTGTGTTGGATTTTCTTAGAAATATAAGGAGAATCCAACACAGGGCACGTAAAGGCCCATACACACGATCAGACTTTTTGACAACAAATGTCCGACGGACCTGTTTTAGCGGACAATACGACTGTGTGTATGCTCCATCGGACAAACTTTTTCGCTTTTTCATTGGACAAATGTTTGCTGTGAGAACAGACAAACTTTCCGTCAACAAATGTCCTACGTCCGCTAATCTTATTGTGTGTACACAAGTCCATCGGACTTAAGTCCAAAGTACAAACACGCATGCTAAAGATCAGACAACAATAGCAGAAAATGCCCACAGGGTGGCGGTAAAGAGCTGAAAAACCACCTGATTTGGTGAAAGCTGGCTGAAAAAGTCCTGCCGTGTGTATGCATACCAAGTTCACGGCCAAAGCCCTTCAGACAAAAATCCACAGAAAAGTCAGATGGAAGTCCAATCGTGTGTGCTTTAGACTGATGTTAATTATCTCCTCACTCATACATGGTGACTTTAAAGAAGCTGACCCCTTACTTATGTTTTAATATACTGTATTGTTCACTGGCAGTACCTCCTTGCGTTTAGAGCCATGGAAGTTATTTACATGTGACATTAAAGTGTATCCAAACCCAAGAACAAAAATTAATGTAGTTCTAAAGGCAGAAGTTTTTTTAATCTTAATGCATTCTGCTCCCACAGCTGTCAATCAAAGTCAGTTAATCAATCAGGGGAGAGAGGGAATGGGGCCGGGTCGGGGCTTCGTGTCTGAATGGACACACGGAGCTGTGACTCAGTTTGGGTGCCCCCATAGCAAGCTGCTTGCTGTGGGAGCACTTGACAGGAGGGAGAAGCCAGGAGCAATGAACAGGGACCCGAGAAGAGGAGGATCCAGGCTGCTCTGTGCAAATCCACTGCACAGAGGAGGCAAATATAACATGTTTTTTTGTTATTTTATATTTTTTTAAACGAGATTTACAATCACTTTAAAGCTATTGGCATGTGTGGAAATATTTTCATTAGCGATACTTGTGAGCTATGTGTAAAATGATGCACACAGAACCTTGTAACATGTGAATTTTTGTTATGGTATAAATCCCCACTATTTTTCATTGTTAAATCGCAGATTTAAATGCAACACTCAGCCAACTAATTTAGGCAAAGCCCAAACGGATGCATTTATATAAATAATGTAATTGGTGAATGAAATTTTATGAAGTCAAGAATGTGAACAAAATGTTTGGTAATATTTTATAGGGTCATCCCTGAGTATTTGAAACTTCGTGGATTGAAGGAGTGACTGGATGGTAGATAACATAATTACACACATAACGATAAAAAGTCATACAACATACCATGAAATTTTGCTGCAGAGGTGACCAAGAGTACATAACGGGAACAAGTGCCACAGTGTTCAGAGACCTTGTGAATACAGTCTGAACAGCAAATCCAGAAAAGCTACTTTCTACAGTGCACTAAAAATAAATAAAGTACTTGGTTACTTTTACTTGAACTGCCTGTGTTAAAATATAAAAAGACTAACTGTACCAATTGAAGTGACTATAGACAGCAGCAACAGTACCAATTAAAGTAACTATAGACAGTTACAACAGTACCAATTAAAGTGACTATTGTAAATTAATATATATAAAAAATATATATAAAAAAAGGTGGATTGCGCTAACTTAAACCCTAAAACCTGTGATCTTCTACTCGATATGTAGACTATGTGCTCTAAACATTTTTAATTAGAACCACAATTAAACAATATGTGAACTCAGTGTTCTAAACCTTAAACCACAATTAGTATACCATTCTGTGTGTCATTAGTAGCAGAAATCCTGCTGTGATTTTTTAAAAGTGCATGTGCAATGAACTAACAATCCCTTGTTCAGTAAATATAAGAAATTGTAAATTAATACCTGTATAATTAGAACAGAGTTATGCCGCATACACACGATCATTATTCACGGCGGTTAAAATACCGCCGTGAATAATGACATTAAAAACGAGGGAACGGCTTGTTCCCCACACACGGTCGTTTTTCACGTCGTTTTTTCTCTTGTCGAGAAAAACGACCGTCTGTGGGCTCCGCGGCAGTGTTTCCCTATGGGAAAACTGCAGCAGAAAACATGTCGAAAAAAACGACGAGAAAAATTAGAACATGTTCTAATTTTTCTCGTCGTTTTTAATGCCGTTTTTCTCGTCGAAAAAAATGGCAGAAAGCCCACAGACTATCGTTTTTCTCGTTGAATGGGAAAAATTTCGTTTTTCTCGACGAGAAAAACGGCCGTGTGTACGCGGCATAAGTCTTTATTCAAATGGGCATAATTAAGCATATGCCCATGCAAGAGCCATGTTTTCCCACAAGAGGATGCACAGGTGTTCCACGCATCCCTGTGCAGGCAGTCTGCTTCCAATTTGACAGAAGTGCAGGTGCAAGTCCCCCAACACAGACATTGTGGGTTCAGGGTTGTGCACCCGCACCCAAATGATGAGCTCTTCTCTCAACACAACAGACTGGCCCCTTATGCTGCTTTTCCCTCCGGCTCCCAGAGCTCTGCTGTGCAGGAGACTGCAATAGGCTGATGAGAAGCCAAATTCAGGTACTTACATTTCAAAAAATAAAATTTAGCAATGTAATCAATACAGTGCTGCATTAAATGTTGTCTTTTATACCTGGAGTTAAAGTATAGTTAAAGGCAAAACCTGTTTTTTAGTTTTGGATAGAGTGGAGAGTAATTAGTATACTTGTCGGGTTTTTATTGCTGTCTGTACCCCTGTTAGGGAGGTTCACCCTCCCTATTTGTCTTATTTACCATTACCACCGAAAGTGAAAGAAAATCCCACATTTTGTGTTGTCCCCAGAACAGGAAAGTGGGGAAATTTTACAGTGGGGAACCGAATAACAACCTGGGAATCCCACACTTTGGGGGAATTTACTTTCACTTCCTGTTTTGGTTATGGGACAGGAAGTGAAACGAAATCTCCTTAAATGGGACACATTTGGTGAAAATATACCTGCCAAATGTTAGAGATTTTTCATCCAAAATGAAAAAAAAAAAAAAAAAGTGTTGCCTTTTAGTTCTACAAAACATGCATTCCCTTGAAACAAACAGGAAATTGAAATAGCCCAAACCCAAAGAAGACAAAAAGAATGACCTGTATATGAATAAGAGGCATTTACCTTTTTTAGAAATGGGTGACCACTTGAAGGCTTCATCATCTGAACATGTTGCACTCTTAGTTTCTTCCACTCCTCGTCTAAAATGTTTGTTCGGTCTTTAGCTTTTGCCAAATTCCTCACATACAAGGCCTGTAATGTGAATGGCAACACTATAAATTTACACCAACAAGTATGCATGCATAGAAATCAAGCCATATTGTAATTCTTTGTTTTTAATTCTGGAGGAATAAGCTGCATAGAGCATGCTGCACCACGATACCATTGTTTGTTTACACCACTCAACTGAAATTCCTCAGTGTGCTGTATCCAAATTCCAACTGTCATATGGAACAGTGTGGATGTCCTTACCAGAAACATTACTCACTGAAACCTGACTCAAATTCTGAATAATATGCACACACTGTCAGTGGTAATATGGTCACCTTGGCTTCTGTAGTATGGTCATTATGGAATGGCATGGTATGGTATGGGTTGGTATGGGATTGTTAAGCAGGTATTTAAAGGTCTATTGCAACTTGGGGTATTTGTCCATGAGATGGACTTCCTATAACTGCTCAGAACTTTCTGGATTCATCAACTTATAGTTATTACAAGGGGGTAAAAAGTGAACTGCTTTTAGCAACATTGATGGACAAAACACATGATCTTATTACCTTCAATGGAGAACAGGAGAGACATTAGGGGTCTATTAGATCCCTGAAATGTCTCATAAAAGAGGACCTGTGCACTTCCACTGTGCTATAACATAGAGGGCTTGTTAGCCTATTTGTGAGAGCAATAAAGTCGATTAAAAAATGAAAGTAATACATAAATATAAAAAAATCAAAACTGATTTTTAAAGCCGCCGCCCCCAACGTCTACACACATACAAACACACAAGCAAAGTGGGTGTGCTTATACACAAAATAAAGGACTGTGTTACACGTACTAGATATCGCTGCGCACACTATGGCAATCATGCATGGTTAATTCAAAACTGATGACCTGTAAACGTTTATAAAGTGTGGCCTATTGACAACTTTGTGTACTGAAGTTTAACACAAAGAGAGATGGATTCCTCTAATGCTCAAGTCTCTTTAACCAAGAGCAGTGGCGGCCCATCCATTAGGGGCGCTGGGGGGCACCGCCCCCCCCCCCATCCATCAGGCCCCCTAATCTACATTCAAAATTAAATCACAATAATGGCGCTTAAAATGTATCAGAAGACAATACATATATACATGTACCTAAAATGTCCTATGAGCTATGCGAAGAGCTCAGGTGTGAGTGAAAACAGTCCAGGAAGGTGACCGGGCAGCCTTGCTGAGGGAGCTGAAGCCAGACTCCAAACATATGAAAACAGAAAAAAACAGAAAAAAAGGCGCCACTTAGTAAAAACTGTTTCACTTTAATAATACAATAGTATTAAAGCACTCACTCATAAGTTGACTGTATGAAGCACATAGATGATCAGGTCTGTGGTCGTATTCCGCTAGCTAGCAGTCTCAGTGTGGGATGTCCTCCTCGTTTGCTGTATTAGAAGCCGGGATAATATCCATGGTGGATGTTGCCGGAGGTTCTTCTCAGAAAACCAAAGGGAGGGCTGGACCGCAAACAGGAAGTTCAGTTTGAGACGCAGTGCTACGTTCAGCGGGATGACATCAGGACCGGCATGCAACGCGTTTCGATTTAAGTCCTCTGTATCGAATTGAATGGTGAAACCGGAGACTTTAGTATCAAAAGCGTAATTGCGTATGCACTGCCAGGGTTCCCAATGAGGGTCTGTATTGGCCGAGGCGCCCACCTCCCACTCCACGGCGGATCCGCTCCACAGCTCGTCCGACTCAAAAGGGGTCACACGCTTCGGGAGTATCCCAATAGCGGGCAAGAAAGCAGGGGAGGAGGGTAACAGTGTACCATGTAACCAACACGTAGTTGAGCCTGTTGATCTTTACAGTGGAAAAGGCAGCATGTAAACCAAGGCCTTTAAAAAGAGAAGGAAGGTGTCATCAATAATCTGATTCATTAATGCATGTAGAGTGCTCAGAGGGATCGATAATCGTAGCCTACTCTAGTAGGCTACGATTATCGATCCCTCTGAGCACTCTACATGCATTAATGAATCAGATTATTGATGACACCTTCCTTCTCTTTTTAAAGGCCTTGGTTTACATGCTGCCTTTTCCACTGTAAAGATCAACAGGCTCGACTACGTGTTGGTTACATGGTACACTGTTACCCTCCTCCCCTGCTTTCTTGCCCGCTATTGGGATACTCCCGAAGCGTGTGACCCCTTTTGAGTCGGACGAGCTGTGGAGCGGATCCGCCGTGGAGTGGGAGGTGGGCGCCTCGGCCAATACAGACCCTCATTGGGAACCCTGGGAGTGCATACGCAATTACGCTTTTGATACTAAAGTCTCCGGTTTCACCATTCAATTCGATACAGAGGACTTAAATCGAAACGCGTTGCATGCCGGTCCTGATGTCATCCCGCTGAACGTAGCACTGCGTCTCAAACTGAACTTCCTGTTTGCGGTCCAGCCCTCCCTTTGGTTTTCTGAGAAGAACCTCCGGCAACATCCACCATGGATATTATCCCGGCTTCTAATACAGCAAACGAGGAGGACATCCCACACTGAGACTGCTAGCTAGCGGAATACGACCACAGACCTGATCATCTATGTGCTTCATACAGTCAACTTATGAGTGAGTGCTTTAATACTATTGTATTATTAAAGTGAAACAGTTTTTACTAAGTGGCGCCTTTTTTTCTGTTTTTTTCTGTTTTCCCCTAATCTACATGCCTAATCTAATCTACATGCCTGATGCATGGATTCCAATGTTTTTTTGTTTTTTTTTTAAGCACATTGTTAGAGTCTGAATACAAGGGGCGGTGTCTCAAATGCATGGATATGGAGGTCAGTAAACCCACATCCCTAAATGCATATGAATGAAAAGTGCACTCCGAAGAGAGCGATTCCTCAAATGGGACTTTAAAAGGTGACTGTTAAAACCTCGCAAAAAATATATATTAGGTATCAAAGAAGAGGGTTTGTCTTGAAAATTGGTTTTATTAGAAAAATATATGTACTGTATATGAAAGGCTGCTACTACATAAGTACAGTGCATATCCAAGTAGATGCTTGCACAAACTGAAAAACAGGCACAGGTGCGTATACAAGATAACATGAACAAAAAAGGATTACAGTACAGGACCCAGCTCTGTCTATAAGGTGGGACAGAGACCCAAAGTTTCAAGGCTTTTTAATGGTGTAACCTCTTCTTCAGGGATGGGGTGCTGCACCTTAGATGGCAAATGGTATCTGTATTCAAATAAAACATAATGAGAGATGAAACAGAACAACAACAAACATAGTACAAAACAAAAACAAATTGTCAGAGCATGCCCATTGATAAATGCCGATCACGAGTGACAATTATATACATGCATAAATAGCATAATGTCAATATTGTTAGAGTACTGACCATAAACGCAAATTTGTACGTGTTTCTTGATAGTAGCAGATTAAAAAATAGGCACAGTGATTCTTGTTTTACACTGGATTTTTTCGCCTTAAGATCGGGCCAGTGGGTGGCAGAAAGGCCTAAACCCTGATGGTAAATATCCCGGCAGGAGGGTGACTCACAGAGGGCCTGGGAGAAGTCCAGGACCCCACAAATAGTACAACCGCAATGAAGCCGCAGTATGTTTGTGGAGGTGACTTCCTAGCGTTCAGAGATGCCTGGATGCAAATAAGAAGTAACACATATAAGACTAGTCTACTTAATGCATAAAGGGGTGACTCTCATTGGAACAGGGGAGAAGAAACACAGCCTACCTAAGGTAATGATACTGCCCCACACAAGCCGCACTTAGCAAAGGCCGCAGGGTGACATGGGGAGGGGGGGGGGGAAGCCACGTGATGACACTTGTAGTACCTTGGAAAAAATTAATTTCCTAGTATCAGTCATTGTGTCTGGTAGTATGGAATATTTCTAAAGTTTGTAGACGCTTACCTAGTCCCAGAGCTGGAAGGTATGTGTACCTACAGCTATATCTCCAAGATTCGGAACGTCCACAAATTTGGAAAGTACCTAACAGTCTATAGTGAGACAAGGGAGAGAGAGAGAGAGAGAGAGAGAGAGGGGAATGGGACCCATGTGTAAGTATTAGCATTCAGCAGGTTATAGAAGTTGGCGTGCTTCGTGGCTAAATGATGGCAGCTTACCTAATCTAGATAGACGGGCTGGTGAAAGTGTGGCTATGTCCCAGGCAGACAAGGCACTAATTAGTGCAGGGTTTTATATAGTATATGGCTGATTCGTGCTTGGAAACAGCTGGAAGGGAGGAGGAAGTCAGAAGGGCGGACTATGTTCACGCCCCCCGAGCTCAGTGGCGCGCGAGGTGACCTCCCCAAGGGCAGGAAGTTGTTATGGAAACCGGAACGCTCTCCGGGTGGAGAGCGTCCGGCGTGAGTGCGTCACTTGAAGCGGCGCAGCCCCGAGGAAATGACGTCACGCATCAGAGGCTCGCCGCGCAGGAATGGCTTGGACCGCAGTCATGGCAACCAGACATGCATGGTCCAGCCGAAGAGAAAGGGCCGGGCGTGTTGGGGAACACAGACCGGCCCTACCTGCGCCGAGTGAGTCAGGCAGCCAGGAAAGGGGGGGAGGCAAACTAACGGACCCACCGCGGACCGACCTAAAGGCGATAGATAAATAAGAAAATATTGATTTGAGAGTACATCTGAAGCGGGAGATGGCAGTGTTTACATGTTGGTCCAGCTTATTATATCAATGGGAGCTTGTTTACAAAATAGGAAGGTACCTAAACAAAGAGTGATTGAATAAACAATCTGACACATAAGAAATATACAAAAACATACAGGATTCCCAAAAATAAAAGCTATTGGTCAGTGTGGAAAGGAGGAGTACACCTCGTCACATGCCACACATCCAATCAAAATTGGCAATTTAAAAGAAGGTTTGTATATAGATAAATATAAATCCTTTATAAAAGGAAGAAGAAAAGGAAAAAGATAAAATACCCCACCTATCAGCTAACATATAGGAGTCTCAGGGGGGGAAAGAGAGCAAGGGAGACACCCCAAGATGGAGGGCGGGGGGGGAGAAGGGTGAAATGGAGGAATGATCATACCTTAATGAAACAGGAAATGGTGATATGTGGATTCTAGGTAACCCAATGGGGATAAAAGAGGCTCACTCTGGAGGCTCCCATTCGGAACCCCCAGATGAGAAACCCTCCAAGAATGGTCTATAAGAAATTGATCCATTCAGGCCCGGTGGTATGGTGGCATTCTGATAGTATATCCACCGTTGTTCAGATTGCAAGAGCATTTTGTTGAGATCGCCTCCTCTTATGCCGCGTACACATGACCATTTTTCGCAAACAACCGTGTGTGGGCTTTTGGTCATTTTTCCAGAGAAAAACAGCATTAATCACGACGAGAAAAATTAGAACATGCTCTATAGGGAAACACTGCCGGGGAGCCTACACACGGTCGTTTTTCTCGATCAAGAGAAAAAATTACGGTAAAAACGGCTGTGTGTAGGGAAACAAGCCGTTCCTCGTTTTTCCCGTCGATTTTCTCGACGGTGTTTTCACCGTCAAGAAAATCGATCGTGTGTACGCGGCATTAGGCCTGAATGCAGTCTGTCCAAGATTATAAATGAGATCTTGGGGAAAAGTCCATTATGGAAGTCTGTCACATGCCTTCCCAGAGGTAAGTCTGGGTTACAGGCTTTCATGGACAAGATGTGGCAATAAGCCCTTTGCCAGAATTGCTGAATGGTCTTGCCTATATAAAAACAATGGCATTCACATAACAAAAGGTAGACCACTGCTGTGCTCTGGCAGTTGGCGTAATGTTTGGGAACATATCGGTCCCCGTTAGGTAATTTTATATTCCGTGAAGTGTTCATATACTGGCAGTATCTACATCCTCCACATGTGAACATCCCCGGGTATTTGCAGGGGCACCATTTGCCAGCCGGCCTAAACTCGCTGGAAACCAAGAGGTCCTTGAGAGATCTGGCCCTTTTGAAAGTGAAAGAGGGGTTTTTGGTTACATAGGGACCGATGACAGGGTCCATGGTAAGGACATGCCAGTATATTTTGGTAATTTTCATAATAGCTTCATTTTGGTTTGAAAATTTTGTGATAATGGAAATGGGATTCGTTTACTTAATTTTGGATGCTGGATTGTAGAGCGTGTCATTTCGCGTTTTTGAAATGGCTCTGTTGTAGGCCTTTTTCAGAATACTTTTAGAGTAGCCTCGTAAGGATAACCGTTCTCTCAGTATATCTGCTTCCTTTTTAAAGTTCTCCTCTTCGGTACAGTTCCTGCGTATCCTCAGATACTGACTGTACGGAATGGAGGCTATCAGATTTTTAGGGTGGAAGCTACTGGCATGTAGAATAGAATTGCCAGCGGTCTGCTTCCTATAAAGACTGCTACTTAGATGACCCGTAGCATCTTTGTTGATCGTTATATCCAAAAAGTTGATTGAAGACTCATTTGAAGTCATAGTGAATCTCAGGTTGAAGTCATTTAGATTCAATTGAATGAGAAAACGATCCAGTTTGTCCATTGGTCCATCCCACACCAGCAAGACGTCATCAATATATCTGTACCATAAAGTGATGTGGCACATAAATGGGGCCATGTCATCCGACTGTCTGATCATACGTTCCCACTCCCCCAGGTACAGGTTGGCGTACGATGGGGCACACAAGGTCCCCATCGCAACGCCCTGCAACTGGAGGTAGTGGGAACCGTTGAACATGAAATGGTTGTGGTTGTATGATGAACTCCAACGCACTGAGCAAGAACTGGTTGGTCTTACGCTCAAAACGACTGTTCTGAGACAGGATGTGTCCCACACAAGCCATCCCCTTGTCATGGGGAATGGAGCTGTACAGTGCCTCGACGTCGATGGCAACGAGGAATGACGTCGAGGCAGTGCACATTCCGTCTAGGATCTGTAAGGGATGGAGAGTGTCTCGAATATAACTAGGTATGTCAGTCACATAAGGACGCAGATGAGCGTCCACAAAGGTGCTGAGATTTTCTGTGATACAGCCATTCCCGGACACTATGGGCCTTCCTGTAGGGTTCTTCATACATTTGTGTAGTTTTGGGAGTGCGTAAAACGTAGGAGTTCTTGGTGTCTTTATCCTGATGAATTCCCATTCCGATTTGTTCAGAATATTTTGGGTGTGGGCAGCGTCTATTAGGGAATAGAATTCCTGGTTAAACCTGTCAACTTTACTGGCATTGATTTTGCAGTACCATGAATTATTGTGCAGAATTTTTTCGCACATATCAATGTAGAAAGAGTTATCCATGATTACTATGTTGCCCCCCTTGTCGGAGGGCTTGATTGTTATATCTGAATTGTCCTTCAGAGCTTTCAGAGCTTTAAGAGCCTGTCTTTCAGACTCTGACAGGTTGTCCATTATCACAAAATTTTCAAACCAAAATGAAGCTATTAAGAAAATTACCAAAAGATACTGGCATGTCCTTACCATGGACCCTGTCATCGGTCCCTATGTAACCAAAAACCCCTCTTTCACTTTCAAAAGGGCCAGATCTCTCAAGGACCTCTTGGTTTCCACCATACCACCGGGCCTGAATGGATCAATTTCTTATAGACCATTCTTGGAGGGTTTCTCATCTGGGGGTTCCGAATGGGAGCCTCCAGAGTGAGCCTCTTTTATCCCCATTGGGTTACCTAGAATCCACATATCACCATTTCCTGTTTCATTAAGGTATGATCATTCCCCCATTTCACCCCTCCCCCCCCCCTCCATCTTGGGGTGTCTCCCTTGCTCTCTTTCCCCCCTGAGACTCCTATATGTTAGCTGATAGGTGGGGTATTTTATCTTTTTCCTTTTCTTCTTCCTTTTATAAAGGATTTATATTTATCAATATACAAACCTTCTTTTAACCCCTTGCTTAATGGGCACATAAACCCCCTTCCTGCCCAGGCAGAATTTCAGCTTTCGGGCACTGCGTCGCTTTGAATGACAATTGCGCGGCCGTGCAATGTGGCTCGCAAACAAAATTGACGTCCTTTTTTTCCCACAAATAGAGCTTTCTTTTGGTGGTATTTGATCACCTCTGCGGTTTTTATTTTTTGCGCTATAAACCAAAAAAGAGCGACAATATTTAAAAATAAAACACAATATTTTTGGATTTTTGCTATAATAAATATCCCATTTTTTTTTCTATTTTTTCCTCAGTTTAGGCCGATACGTATTCTTCTACATATTTTTGGTTAAAAAAAATCACAATAAGCGTATAGTGATTGGTTTGCGCAAAAGTTATAGCGCCTACAAAATAGGGGATAGAATTCTGACATTTTTTTTTTTTTTTTTTTTTTTTTACTAGTAATGGCGGCGATCTGCGATTTTTGTCAGGACTGCGATATTGCGTCGGACACATCGGACACGTTTGACACATTTTTGGGACCATTCACATTTATACAGCGATTAGTGCTATAAATATGCACTGATTACTGTAAAAATGTGACTGTCAGGGCCTTAAGGGGTTAACACTAGGGGGCGAGGAAGGGGTTAAATGTGTTCCCTATGAGTGATTGCTACTGTGGGGAAAGGGGATGACTGGGGGAGGAGACCGATCTGTGTCCCTATGTACAAGGGACACAGCATCGGTCTCCTCTCTCCCTGACAGGACATGGATCTGTGCCCCAGTGGCCGGAGGAGTGGAGGCCGTATAATGACGGCCTCCTGGCATTATAGAACCACTTTGCGGCCGTCATTAGTCGTATGACGGGCGCAAAGTGGTTAAATTGCCGATTTTGATTGGATGTGTGGCATGTGACGCCTTTCCACACTGACCAATAGCTTTTATTTTTGGGAATCCTGTATGTTTTTGTATATTTCTTATGTGTCAGATTGTATATTCAATCATTCTTTGTTTATGTACTCTTTGTTTAGGTACCTTCCTCTTTTGTAAACAAGCTACCATTGATATAATAAGCTGGACCAACATGTAAACACTGCCATCTCCCGCTTCAGATGTACTCTCAAATCAATATTTTCTTATTTATCTATCGCCTTTAGGTCGGTCCGCGGTGGGTCCGTTCGTTTGCCTCCCCCCCTTTCCTGGCTGCCTGACTCACTCGGCGCAGGTAGGGCCGGTCTGTGTTCCCCGGGCCCTTTCTCTTCGGCTTGACCATGCATGTCTGGTTGCCATGACTGCGGTCCGAACCATTCCTGCGCCGTGAGCCTCTGACGCGTGACGTCATTTCCTCGGGGCTGCGCTGCTTCAAGCGACACACTCACGCCGGATGCTCTCCACCCGGAGAGCGTTCCGGTTTCCATAACAACTTCCTGCCCTTGGGGAGGTCACCTCGCGCGCCACTGAGCTCGGGGGGCGTGAACATAGTCCGCCCTTCTGATTTCCTCCTCCCTTCCAGCTGTTTCCAAGCACGAATCAGCCATGTACTATATAAAACCCTGCACTCATTAGTGCCTTGTCTGCCTGGGACATAGCCGCACTTTCACAAGCCCGTCTATCTAGATCAGGTAAGCTGCCATCATTTGGCCATGAAGCACGCCAACTTCTATAACCTGCTGAATGCTAATACTTACACATGGGTCCCATTCCTCTCTCTCTCTCCCCTGTCTCACAATAGACTGTTAGGTACTTTCCAAATTTGTGGACATTCCGAATCTTGGAGATATAGCTGTAGGTACACATTCCTTCAAGCTCTGGGACTAGGTAAGCGTCTACAAACTTTAGAAATATTCCATACTACCAGACACAATGACTGATATCAGGAAATTCATTTTTTCCAAGGTACTACCAGTGTCATCATGTGGCTTCCCACCTTCTCCCCTGGTCATCATGCAGCCTTTGCTAAGTGCGGCTTGTGTGGGGCAGTATCATTACCTTAGGTAGGCTGTGTTTCTTCTCCCCTTTTCCAATGAGAGTCACCCCTTTATGCATTAAGTAGACTAGTCTAATATGTGTTACTTCTTATTTACATCCAGGCATCTCTGAACGCTAGGGAGTCACCTCCACAAACATACTGTGGCTTCATTGCGGTTGTACTATTTGTGGGGTCCCGGACTTCTCCCACGCCCTCTGTGAGTCACCCCCCTGCCGGGATATTTACCATCGGGGTTTAGGCCTTTCTGCCACCCACTGGCCCGATCTTAAGGCGAAAAAATCCAGTGTAAAACAAGAATCACTGTGCCTATTTTAATCTTCTGCTACTATCAAGAAACACGTACACAATTTGAGTTTATGGTCAGTACTCTAACAATATTGACAATATGCTATTTATGCATGTATATAATTGTCACTCATAATCGGCATTTATCAATGGGCATGCTCTGACAATTGTTTTTGTTTTGCACTATGTTTGTTGTTGTTCTGTTCCATCTCTCATTATGTTTTATTTGAACACAGATACCATTTGCCATCTACGGTGCAGCACCCCATCCGCGAAGAAGAGGTTACACCATGAAAAAGCCTCGAAACATTGGGTTTCTGTCCCACCTTATAGACAGAGCTGGGTCCTGTACTGTAATCCTTTTTTGTTCATGTTATCTTGTATACGCACCTGTGCCTGTTTTTCAGTTTGTGTAAGCACCTACTTGGATATGCACTGTACTTATGTAGTAGTAGCCTTTCATATACATATATTTTTCTAATAAAACCAATTTTCAAGACAAACCCTCTTCTTTGATACCTAATATATCTTTTTTGCGAGTTTCTAACAGTTACCTTTTAAAGTCCCACTTGAGGAATCGCTCTCTTCGGAGTGCCCTGGCAATGCAGATGCATTTTCCAGATTGCCAATTGGAGACCACTCACCAAGAGACGTACGCATAGTGGAAATAAACAGGCCAAAATCCTGCATGTCCACCTCCCTAATTGCCAGACATGCAGCCACTAGGGATGAGCTTCGTGTTCGAGTCGAACATACGTTCGACTCGAACATCGGCTGTTCGATCGTTCGACGAAGATCGAACTATTTGGGCCGTTCGCGCCAAATTCGAGTGACGCGAACGGCCCACAATGCACTACGCCATCGCAGTGTCATCCAGGCGCTGTGATTGGCCAAGCATGCACTGTGACCCCGCATGCTTGGCCAATCACAGCGCCGGCAGCGAGGAGAGCAATGATTGGCCACAGGCAGGATGCCTGTGGCCAATTATTGCTGAGGGTGTTTAGTACACGCCCCACACTATAAAAGGCCGCCAGCACGGCGGCCTAGTGTAGTGTGTTCCGGAGCAGGGAAAGACAAGCATAGGCAGGGACAGTGACATTTATTTATTTCTTGCTTAACCTGGATTCCTTTAGTTTAGGGAAAGAGAAGGATAGGTAGGGAGAGTGTCAGTGTGTTTTACTGTGCGAGTCCTTGTTTCTAGGGACAAAGAAGGAAAGTGAGGGGAATGCTCCTTGTGCTATAGTGTGCTTTAAAAAAACATTTTTTCTAGGGACAGAAAACTGTAGGTAGGGAGAGTGTCAGTTTCTTTCACTGTGCCAGTCCTTGTTTCTAGGGACAAAGAAGGAAAGTGAGGGGAATTCTCCTTGTGCTATAGTGTGCTTTAAAAAAACATTTTTTCTAGGGACAGAAAACTGTAGGTAGGGAGAGTGTCAGTTTCTTTCACTGTGCCAGTCCTTGTTTCTAGGGACAAAGAAGGAAAGTGAGGGGAATTCTCCTTGTGCTATAGTGTGCTTTAAAAAAACATTTTTTCTAGGGACAGAAAACTGTAGGTAGGGAGAGTGTCAGTTTCTTTCACTGTGCCAGTCCTTGTTTCTAGGGACAAAGAAGGAAAGTGAGGGGAATTCTCCTTGTGCTATAGTGTGCTTTAAAAAAACATTTTTTCTAGGGACAGAAAACTGTAGGTAGGGAGAGTGTCAGTTTCTTTCACTGTGCCAGTCCTTGTTTCTAGGGACAAAGAAGGAAAGTGAGGGGAATTCTCCTTGTGCTATAGTGTGCTTTAAAAAAACATTTTTTCTAGGGACAGAAAACTGTAGGTAGGGAGAGTGTCAGTTTCTTTCACTGTGCCAGTCCTTGTTTCTAGGGACAAAGAAGGAAAGTGAGGGGAATTCTCCTTGTGCTATAGTGTGCCAAAGCATTCCTCATCAACCATCTTTGAAATCCTTGTTTTTTGGACAGTCAGGGAAATTGTCGTTGTGCTATTCTGTGCAAAAGCAATAATCCTCAACCATATTTAGAAATCCTTAAGTAAAGGGACAGAGAAGGACACCTGAAGGTAGCCCTTATTGCTTTTTTCCCCATCTCCCTGCAGGCCATCTATTAGAATGTCTGGAAGGCAAACAAGGAGAGGCAGACAGTCAGGAGGCAATAAAAGAGGGCAAGCAGGCTCTGTGTCTGGGGGCAACAGTGCTGGTCGTGGATGCGGTGCATTGTCATCAGCACATGGCCATGGGACACGCTTGTCCTTCTTTTCGGCAGCTGGACATGTTGAGCCACATCATGCCGAAGACTTGGTAGAGTGGATGACCAAGCCCTCCTCCTCCTCCTCATCCTCTCTCACCCAGGCTCAGGGTACTGGCAAAGCAGCTGCCAAAGCGTCCTCTTCCCTGGTATCAATGTCAGACTCATCATCAGTCACTCCTTCCCTAGACCCACCATGTCCTCCTCCTGAGGAGTCCCCCGAACTGTTTGAGCACAGTGTTGGGTACATGCTCCAGGAGGATGCCCAGCGTTTCGAAGGGTCTGATGATGAAACCCAGCTACAGGAAGGCAGTAGCGTGAGAGCAGACAGAGGGGATGCTCAAGAAGGACACCAATCTGGCAGTCATGTTCCAGCAGCTGCAGCATACTGCCAGATTGGCTCCAGTGATGAGGAGGGAGGGGATGATGAGGTCACTGACTCCACGTGGGTGCCTAATAGGAGAGAGGAGGAGGAGGAGGATGAGGAGGAGGCACATCTCCAACGAGGCAGGATGCCCTTTGGTGGCCAGCGTAAGGGCAGTACACCGACGGAATCACACCGCAGAGCTCCGCCTGTGCAGGGCGCAGCCTCTGCCCGTCATTCAAAAAGTTCCTTGGTGTGGGCCTTTTTTGAGGCTAGTGCATCAGATCGCACAGCTGCTGTTTGCAACATATGTCTCAAGCGTATATCGCGTGGCTAAAACATCAGCCGCTTGGGTACCACATAACTGACCAGACATATGTTGACCTGCCATGCAGCTCGTTGGCAAGCCTACCTCAAAGACCCACACCAAAGAACAAAGCGGACCTCTCCTTGCACCGCATCAGCTGGGATCTCCAACCCCACTATAACTTCAGTCCTCTCTGAAACATGCACTGAGAGGAATGAAGGTGTAGAATTAGGTGTGTCACAGCCAAGTACTTGCGGCCACTCTGCTAGCAGTACACCGACGTCCGATTCTAGCAGGCAAATTTCCCTGCCCCAGCTGCTGGACCGTCGAAAGAAGTTCACTCCCAGCCATCCACATGCCCAGCGGTTGAATGCTAGCTTGGCTAAATTGCTAGCGCTTCAACTGCTGCCTTTTCAGTTGGTAGACTCGGCCCCCTTCCGTGAGTTTGTGCAATGTGCGGTTCCTCAGTGGCAGGTTCCCAAACGCCACTTTTTCTCACGGAAGGCTATTCCGGCTCTCTACCGGCATGTGGAAGGCAATGTCTTGGCCTCGCTGGACAGGGCGGTCAGCGGTAAGGTGCATATTACCGCTGACTCATGGTCCAGCAGGCATGGACAGGGACGTTACCTTTCTTTCACGGCCCATTGGGTCACTCTTTTGGCAGCTGGGAAGGATGCAGGACAAGGTGCAGTAGTGTTGGAGGTTGTTCCACCGCCACGCCTCCAAAATGCTACTACTGGTTGTGACACACCTCTCTCCTCCACCCCCTCCTCTTCTTCTTCCTCCATGGCCTCTTCCTGTGGTTTGTCCTATGAACCAGCGGTGCTCCGTAGCCGTTCACGGGGCTACGCAAGTACGCAGGCAAAAAGATGCCATGCCGTGCTTGCGCTGGTGTGTTTGGGGGACAGAAGCCACACTGGGGCAGAGGTCCTGTCTGCTCTGCAGGGCCAGGCCGAGAGGTGGTTGACGCCATGCCAGCTTAAGCCAGGAATGGTGGTTTGCGACAATGGCACCAACCTCCTCTCCGCCCTCCGACAGGGACAACTGACCCATGTGCCCTGTGTGGCTCACGTCCTTAACCTGGTGGTGCAGCGGTTCTTGGGCAGGTACCCGGGCTTACAGGATGTCCTGAGGCAGGCCAGGAAAGTCTGTGTGCATTTCCGCAGATCTTATAATGCCAGTGCTCGCCTGGCTGAGCTGCAAAAGGAGTTGAACCTGCCCAAGAACCGCCTTATATGTGACATGCCCACCAGGTGGAACTCAACGTTGGCCATGCTGCAGCGGCTGCACACGCAGCAGAGGGCCATCAATGAGTACCTGTGCGACTACGGCACCAGGACAGGGTCAGGGGAGCTTGGTTTTTTTTCTCCACACCAGTGGGGCATGATCAGGGATGCATGCACTGTCCTGGCACCATTTGAGGAGGCCACGAGGATGGTGAGCAGTGACAGTGCATGCATCAGTGACACTGTACCTCTTGTCCACCTGTTGGAGCACACGCTGCGTGGAATAATGGACAGGGCACTTGAGGCAGAACAGAGGCAGGAAGAGGAGGACTTCCTTGCCTCTCAAGGCCCCCTTTACCCAGACAGTGCTCCTTCTGTCCCACCCATCGCACAGGAAGAGGAAGAGGAGGAGGAGGAGGAGGATTGTGTCAGCATGGAGGTGGAGGCTGGCACTCAGCATCATCAGCAGCAGTCTTTTAGGGATGATTTACAGTCCCAAGAAACCAGTGGACTTGTACATGGCTGGGAGGAGGTGGCTGCGGATCATGTCGTCCTTAGTGACCCAGAGGACTCCGGAGCGAATGCCTCAGCAAACCTACGCTGCATGGCCTCCCTGATCCTGCAAAGTCTGCGGAAGGATCCTCGTATTCTTCGGATCAAGGAGAGGGACCATTACTGGCTGGCCACTCTCCTTGATCCACGGTACAAGGGTAAGGTTGCGGACCTTATGTTACCTTCGCAGAGGGAGCAGAGGATGAGACAACTCCGGGAGGCCTTGCAGAAAGGTCTGTGCAACGCGTTCCCAGAGACTGGGAGGTTACAAACTCCTGGTCCTGGACAACGAGTTGCTGAGGCTTCGGCCAGTCAAAGAAGGAGCGGTGGGGAAGGTGGCCGTCTGACTGATGCGTTCAGACAATTCTTTAGTCCGCAGCCCCAAAGTATGATCGGTTCCAGCAACCATCGCCAGCGTCTGATAAACATGGTGCAGGAATATCTAGGGGCAAGGTCAGACTTGGACACCTTCCCCACCGAAAATCCTCTGGCTTACTGGGTCTTGAGGATGGATCACTGGCCAGAGCTTGCACAGTATGCAATTGAGCTACTGGCCTGTCCTGCATCCAGCGTTCTTTCGGAACGCACATTCAGTGCTGCTGGAGGATTTGTCACGGATCACAGGGTGCGCCTGTCCACCGACTCGGTTGATCGACTGACTTTCATCAAGATGAACCAGTCTTGGATCACCACCAGCTACCACACACCTGATGCTGATATAACAGACTAATTTATTTTAACATGTCACATCCCTTCAAGACTGATGCTGATGCTGAGTGCCTGTGCTGTTATGTTGACTGGCTATCCTCCTCCTCCGAGTCCTCAATGATACGATTGATGATGATAGCTTGGAAGATCATTTTTGTTTATGGGTGCCGCCACCAGTGGCTAAGGCCCAATTTTTCAGCCCCTGTTTTACAGGGGCGTGTAATTACAATTTTTTTAGCAATAATTTGCCATAGGGCTCATTGCTGTGCTCCAAGTACAGTATCTGTGAGGGGTTGTAGTGTTGTGCCACCAGTGCCTAAGGCCCAATTTTTCAGCCCCTGTTTAACAGGGGCGTGTCATTACAATTTTTGAAGCAATACTTTGCAACAGGGCTCATTGCTGTGCTCCAAGTACAGTATCTGTGAGGGGTTGTAGTGTTGTGCCACCAGTGCCTAAGGCCCAATTTTTCAGCCCCTGTTCAACAGGGGCATGCAATTACAATTCTTGATGTAATAATTCACAGCAGGGCCCATTGCTGCACCCACCAAGAGTAACTCTGAGGGCTTACAGTGTTGTGGCAACGCCACCACCACCACCACCACCACGAAAGGCCCAATTTTTCAGCCCCTGTTCAACAGGGGCATGCAATTACAATTCTTGATGTAATAATTCACAGCAGGGCCCATTGCTGCACCCACCAAGAGTAACTCTGAGGGCTTACAGTGTTGTGGCAACGCCACCACCACCACGAAAGGCCCAATTTTTCAGCCCCTGTTCAAAAGGGGCATGTAATTACAATTCTTGATCTAATAATTCACAGCAGGGCCCATTGCTGCACCCACCAAGAGTAACTCTGAGGGCTTACAGTGTTGTGGCAACGCCGCCACCACCACCACCACCACGAAAGGCCCAATTTTTCAGCCCCTGTTCAAAAGGGGCATGTAATTACAATTCTTGATCTAATAATTCACAGCAGGGCCCATTCCTGCACCCACCAAGAGTAACTCTGAGGGCTTACAGTGTTGTGGCAACACCACCACCACCACCACCACCACGAAAGGCCCAATTTTTCAGCCCCTGTTCAACAGGGGCATGCAATTACAATTCTTGATCTAATAATTCACAGCAGGGCCCATTGCTGCACCCACCAAGAGTAACTGTCAGGGCTTACAGTGTTGTGGCACCAGCACCACCATCAAAGCCCCAATTTTTACTACCACTGTTCAACAATTATATGTAATTAAAATTCCTGATATAATAGTTGACAGCAGGGCGTTCCAGCACCAACCAAGAGTAAATGTGAGTGCTTACAGTGTTGTGCCAACACCAACAACTAAGGGGCCTATTTCTGCAGAGTATATACGGCAGGTCCCTACTTTCAAACATCCAACTTACAAACGACTCCTACTTGCAAACGCAAGAAGACAACAGGAAGTGAGAGGAAATCTACCCCTAGGAAGGAAAATTCTCTCCTGTAAGAATAAATATGGGAGAAAGGTGTCTCCTCTGTACTGATGCTTTATCAGCAATCCTTGTTTCAAGAAAAACACCACATTTCAAAAACAGTTGACATTGGGACGGAAAGTGAGGTGAAATGTTCTGAACAGGGGCACAGACAGCAAAACAAATGTTACAGGGGTGATAACCCTTACCTATGTTTTCCAAAAAGTTTAAAAATAGATTTTTGGGCTGGAGCTACACTTCAACAATGTACCTGTTCAAAATTACAAACAGATTCTACATAAGAACAAACCTACAGTCCCTGTCTTGTATGCACCGCCTGTATACGGCTGTTCAGAGTATATAGGGCCTTTTTTATTTTATGTGCGGGGTTCCCCTTAATATCCATACAAGACCCAAAGGGGCTGGTAATGGGCTGGGGTAGGGGGGGGGTCATGGGGTAGCTATGCCATTTTTCTTAAAGATTTTCATCCATATTACCGGGACCAGACATTACATTAAAGCCGCAAGCAGTTTTAAATGGCTTTTTTTTCCTTTAGAAGTGTCATTTTGTGCAGGGACAGTTCTAAACACGGGAAACACGTGGCACTTCACAGGCATACTTTAGACACCCCCCAGGTACGATATTTAAAGGAATATTTGACTTTTTTTTTTTCACTTTATGCATCATTAAAATGACTGCTCCCGAAAAACGACCGTTTTTAAAACTTCTTTTTGCATTGATACGTCCCCTGGTGCAGAACCCGGGTTCCCAAACCCTTTTTAGGACAATAACATGCATAATAGTTGTTATAATTAGCACTTTAGAATTCGAACGTTCGCATCCATTGTATTTAATAGGGTTCTAATGTTCGTACGAACTTTCGGTCCGTTCGCGGGTTCTGGTGCGAACCGAACCCGGGGGTGTTCGGCTCATCACTAGCAGCCACAGATCCCCTCCTGTCTCAGATATTCTCATATGTTCAGGCTGGATGGCCAGAAAAAGTCCCAGTTGAATTTTGTCCGTACATTGCCAGAAAATGTGAGCTTGTGACTAATTCTGGTTGCCTACAGTGGGGCAATAGAGTGATTATACCTCACTATTTGCAACCAACCATGCTAAGGGTACTGCATGAGGGCCATCCTGGCGTGGTGTGCATGAAGCAGCGAGCACGGAGCTACGTTTGGTGGCCACAAATGGACACAGCAATTGAAGATTATGTGGCTCAATGTCCAGGGTGCTGTCAAGCTCAGCGACGCCAAAAAAAAGGAACCCTGCTACCTTGGGCATGGCCGACAGACCCGTGGTCAAGACTCCATCGCCATCTATTTTGCTGGTCCAATCCAGAGTAAAATGTATTTGATAGTGGTAGATGCACATTCAAAATGGCCGGAGGTTTTTCAAATGCCTTCTATTACATTGAGCTCTTTGCTCAATATGGCTTGCCAACAGCCATAGTCTCAGACAATGGCACTCAATTTACATCACATGAGTTTCAATCCTTCCTCAGTGGCTTGGGCATCCAACACTACAAAACAGCTGCTTATCATCCAGCCTCAAATCAGCTGGCAGAACGGTTTGTGCAGACGTTTAAGAAGCACTTACTGTCCACTCAGGACCAGGTTGGAATGTCAGAGGAGAAGCTGCTGGAGTTCTTGACCATGTACCGAAACACAAAACACGCTACTACTGGGCTGTCCCCAGTTTTCTTATGTCTGGCAGGCATCTCCGCACCAAACTTGATTTAGTTTGTCCACAGGAACAGTCACCCACACCTCCTCCACCAGGCCGTCCTGGATTCCATGCCGGTGATCTTGTATGGTTTTGAAATTACAGAGTTTTGCCTCATTGGCTTCCTGGCATTATTGATGGACCTCTTGGACGACGAATGTACCTTGTTCGCCTGGAGAATGGCGTTTATGTTCAACGACACCTTTCGCAATTGAGAAAGCGCATTTGCCTGCCAGTAGAAACAAACCCGACCTCTCTTTCTACCCAACCACCATAGTCTACTCAGGGCTCTACTGGTGACATATGGCATGGTGTCTGGCATGATCCCACAAGCTTACAACCAAACCATGAAGCGGTTGGTGACCATATTCCTGAGGAGCCCGGACATGTGCCCGGATTTGCAGAGACTGATTTGTCTGTTGGACACCCACTGACATCTCCAGAACCTTTGACAGTCTCTACCCCTCCTAGTGCTGTGCCACTTCATAAGTCTGCCCGCCAAAGACATCAAACTCCTCTTTGGCAAAGCACTAAAATCTGACGGGACACATTGGAGGTCAGGAAGCAGAGACAAAGGGCTCATAATGTGATGCAAGAGCCACAGAACTGAGTTGGAGATATTACTTGCTCAACTGATCCTGCTTGCCTTGTTATTTTATTCTATATTTTTTTTATTTTATTTCTTAAAGGGATGTAGGTGCTGAGTAACTCAAACAATATGCATACGATCACTCTCCATTTCTTTATTGTTATTTTATGTGTTGAGTATTTTATGTGTTGAGTATTTTGTTCTCTTGTTCTGTTTTTTTTTTTTTATTGGAAAAAGAGGAGGTGTGATGTTTGTGCTGGATCACTGTGACCCTTTACCCTTTTCTCCTGATGCATGCTGGGGGACGGGCTGTACCAGGAAGTCAGTCACAGTGTGTGTGGGACTGGAAGCAGCAGCATGATACATAGAAGGGATTACATCTGGTAATGACAGAAGCCTGTTGTATTAAGACTCCTCCATGTAAGAAAGTCATCATGTTTCTGAGTAATAAACTCTTCCATGGTTAAGAAGTGAATCCGGCCTGTGTGTAACTTGCTGAGCAGATACTGGCAGCATTGCTAGCAGCACCCTGAGAGACCCAGTGTCTAATGCCCAGTACACACGGTCGGAATTTCCGACAAGAAAAGTTTGATGTGAGCTTTTGGTCGAAAATTCCGACGTATGTAGGCTCCATCTGACTTTTTCTGTCGGAATTTCCGCTAACAAAAGTTTGAGCGCTGGTTCTCAAATTTTCAGACGGAAATAGTTCTGATCATCTGTATGCAATTCCGACAGACAAAAAAACATGCATGCTCTGAATCAAGCAGAAGAGCCGCACTGGCTATTGAATTTTATTTTTCTCGGCTCGTCGTATGTGTTGTACGTCTCCGCGTTCTTGACGGTCGGAATTTCCGACAACATTTGTGTAACCGTGTGTATGCATCACAAGTTTGAACCAACTTTCCGTCTGAAAAAAATCCACGTTTTTTTTGTTAGAAATTCAGATCGTGTGTAAGTGGCATAAGGGACATATCACATTTTGCGCTGATTGTTCCCTTATTCTATATATCACATTTCAAGCCTCGTGTTGAGGAACACTCCACTGCTAGATGGTTCTCTGCCGGCTGCAGTGTACGGGGCATACTACAGAGAGCAGAAAGACAGGAGGATCGACTACACTGAGGACACCCCCATGTTGGGACATACAATGCTTCTTTTTGACTCCTAAAATGTGAGTTGCCTGTGAAACTTTAATGCCGCGTACACACGATCATTTTTCCCGTCGAGAAAAATGACATTTTTCCCTTTAGACGAGAAAAACAATAGTCTGTGGGCTTTTTGTCGTTTTTCTCGACGGGAAAAACGGCATTAATCACGACGAGAAAAATTAGAACATGCTCTAATTTTTCTCGTCGTGATTCCCGTCGTTTTTTTCCGCGGCAGTTTTCCCATAGGGAAACACTGCCAGGGAGCCCAAACACGGTCGTTTTTTTCTACCAAAAAAAAATGTCATTTAAAACAGCCGTGTGTGGGGGGAACAAGCTGTTCCTCGTTTTTAACGTCGATTTTCTCTACGGTGTTTTCACCGTCGAAAAAAATCGATCGTGTGTATGCGGCATTACTGTTTATTAAAATACTTGTCCTATATCTGCACCCAGAGGTGCCTCTCTCCCTTTTTGTCTTTCCAAAAAAGGGTGGGCTTGGGGCGCAGAGCACTGCGCCCTGAGCCCACCCAGTTGTGTAACAATAGCGAATGAATATTTGCAATTTTCACACTGATTCTCCTCCTGGCCAATCAGGAAGCAGGTCTGAGACCCGTTTGCCGATTGGCCAAAAATCGTGGCCAGAACAGCACCCGCTTGGGCACCTCATGCTTGACAAGGCATATTCCGACCTGCCATGCAGTCCGTTGGCAACAGCACCTGAAAGACCCACATAATAAAACCCCTACTATACCTTCAGTCCTCTCAAAAACCTGCACTGAGAGGAATGAAGGTATAGCAATAGGTGACACAAGTACTTTGCAGCCAATCTGCTAGCAGTACACCACCAGTTGATATCAGCCGGCAAATTTCACTATCCCAGTTGCTGAACCGTAAAAAAAAAAAAAAAATACCGTCCCAGCTGTCCACATGCTCAGTGTCTAAATGCTAGCTTGGCCAAATTGCTAGCACTGCAACTGCTGCCTTTTAAGCTGGTAGACTCTGCCCCCTTTCATTAATTTGTGGAATGTGCTGTATCACAGTGGCAGGTTCCAAAACAATATATTTTTTCCACATAAGGCCATTCCAGCTCTCTACCATCATGTGGAAGACAATGTTTTGGCCTCGTTGGAGAGGGCGGTCCGCAGCAAGGTTCGTATTACCGCTGACCCAATGTCCAGCAGGCATGGTCAGGGATGTTACCTTTCCTTCACGGCACACTGTGTAACTAGGCTGGCAGCTGGGAAGGATGCAGGATAGGGTTCAGTGTTGGAGCTTGTTCCACCACCATGCCTCCAGAAAGCTGGTGGCGATTCTGCCATATCTCTCTGCTCCACCCCCTTCTCCTTCTCTTCCTCTATGGCCTCTTCTGCGGAATTGTCCTCTGAACCAGCAGTGCTCCCTAAGCGTTCAAGGGACTACACAAGCAGTCAGGCTAAAAGATGCCATGCAGTGCTTCAGTTGGTCTGCCTAGGGGACAGGAGCCACACTGGGGCAGAGATTCTGTCAGCTCTGCAGGGGCAGGCTCAGAGGTGGTTGACGGCACGGCAGCTTGAGCCAGGAATTGTTGCATGCGACAATGGCACCAACCTTCTCTCTGCCCCCCTACAGGGACACTTGACCCATGTTCCATGCTTGGTACATGTCCCGAATTTGGTGGTGCAGTGTTTCTTGACCAGGTACCCAGGCTTACAGGAACTTCTGATGCAGGCCAGAAAAGTCTGTGGCCATTTCCGGCGGCCATACAATGCCAGTGCTCGGCTGGCTGACATTCAATGGGAATTCAACCTGTCCACCAACTTCCTCATTTGTGACATGCCCACCAGGTGGAACTCAACATTGGCAATACTGCAGCAGCTGCACATGCAGCAGAGGGCCATAAAATGAGTACCTGCGTAAGTATGGCACCAGGACAGGCTCAGGGGACCCTGGCTTCTTTTTGCCACGCCAGTGGCTACTGATTAAGGATGCATGCACTGTCCTGTCACCATTTGAGGAGGCCAAAAGGATGGTGAGCAGCGGAAATGCAAGCATCAGTGACAGTGTCCCTTTAGTCTTCCTGCTGGAGCACACGCTTTGTGGAATCATGGACAGGGCACTTGAGGCAGACCATCGGGAGGAAGAGGAGGACTTCCTTTTCTCTCAAGGCCCTCTTTATGCATATAGCATTCCTGCGGGGCCGCCAAACTCACACGAAGAAGAGGAGGATGAGGAGGATTGTGTCAGCATGGATGTGGAGGATAACATGCAGCAGTCTTCAAGGGATGGTTTTCAGTCCCCAGAAATCCAAGGAGTTGTACGTGGCTGGGACAAGGTAGTGTAGCGCTAAAACAAATGGTAGTGAAAAAAGTTCATAAATAAAATTCACATTGTGAAATCAGTGAGATGAAGAAGGTATGAAGCTGTCACCAACACCCGTTAAAACTGACCCTTACCAGAAATGCATAGGGTATCAGCATTGAGTAAACCAAGGCAATATCCACGGCTCCTCCTAGCCAACGACCAACCGATACAGCGATAAGGAAACTTGTTAGTAATGGCACACCAGATATGCTTGGCTGTGATCCCAGCAAACTTGGCTACACATACACTCCAGAGATGAAGTCCCATATATAGAGGATGGAAAGAAAAACGCTCATTGCTCAGACATCCAAAAACTAGAACATTTATTAAGTGTATGCTAGA
Source organism: Rana muscosa (assembly GCA_029206835.1). NCBI lineage: Eukaryota > Metazoa > Chordata > Amphibia > Anura > Ranidae > Rana > Rana muscosa. The sequence goes on from CM055128.1 coordinate 120,240,406, forward strand.
CATAAAAACTCACAATAAGAGAAATGGTAATAAGCAAAAGGAAAGTGTCCAGCGCTTCCTAACAAAAAGATGGTGGCTGTAAACTCTGTCTTCTCCAGTGTGTTACACGACCCTCAATCCACCCGACGTTTCTTCACCAGCGTGCATCTTCAGGGGCGTAGTGTAGACGTATGACGCTAGTGTTTAAATAGAGCAGACCTAAACTAGAAACAGGAAATTGGATGCGATCCATAGACAGGAAGTGATCCTCTCAGGGGGTCAACACCAACTAAAATATAAAGTGTGGCGTGTAATTAAAGTGGAGCTCCACCCTAAAGTGGAACCTCCGCTCATCGGATTCCTCCCCCCCTCTGGTGCCACAATTGGCACCTTTCAGGGGGGAGGGGGGTGCAGATACCTTTCCATACCTGCACCCACTTCCTAGAATACACACTGCGGGTAGACTGTGGGCAGTGCGTCACTTCCGGGTCCCCCCCCCCCCCCGTTGTGTTCTGGGAAATGCACGGCTCCCAGGACACAGGAGGGACCAGTGAAAGACGCGCAGCGCTGCTCGCCCATGCGCAGTAGGGAACCGGGAAATGAAGCCGCAATGCTTCACTTCCTGATTCCCTCACCCATGATGGTGGTGGGGGCAGTCGAGAGACGAGTGATTGCTCGTATTCTGCTGCCGACGTCGCTGGACTCCAGGACAGGTAAGTATCCCAATATTAAAAGTCAGCAGCTGCAGTGTTTTATGGCGGAGTTCCGCTTTAACTAAGAAAACTCTCCAGGCAGAAAGAGAAATTCATATTCCTACAATAGTGATGGATTACCATGTCAGTGTGGGGGAATGGACCCAACAATGGCAATGGTTGAAAGGAACGAGCGCTGTAAACAACAGAAAACCCAGAAGTAAAACCCACAGGCATCAGAAGGTGTACACAGCAAATGTGTTCCAAACACCGGAAGTTGTCATCACAAAGAGCCAATAGGCAGCTAAAGACAGAACACATGTCCTGTTTGTGTTCCAAACACCTCATTCTTTACCATCAAATCCTGTTTCCACTCAACCTTAGCCCCAGAGATCTATTTCTAAGGGTGGACCTAGGGGAGGTGGAGGCAAGAAAAGAGGTGGGCACCATCCGCCCCATATCCCCTTTCCCACTGTTGTCCAAAATCGTTGTGGACCTTTGGGAGGGAGGGATAGTCCCCGTAGGGATAATAGGTACATCACAGTCTATCATGACCATTGGGGTAATGATTATTACCAGCCTAATGACCGCTCTCCAAGAACCCCTACAGGTGAAAATTGGTGGCAGCAGCCCAATTATCCACCTACCTTCCAGCAATCAGGAAGGGAGGGTTCAGTTGGAGGAGGTAGTAGTAGGGTTTTTTTTTCCCGGGGATTACAACACCAAAAGGGGAATAGACCCAAAAGGGGTTCCAGAGGGGGAGGAGGATCCGCACTAAAAAGGAGGCAGGTCTAAAAGACTCTGGACTCTTTAATTTAAGTAAGGCCACTCTTTCCAATGAAGAGAAGCATGTTCTTCATCATGGCCTTAAGTTTGCTCCGTCCAAATCTTTGAACAAATTCGAAAACCTTTATAGATGTTCAAAAATTTGTACGGAAGGTTAACATCCAATGTCACATGATTTCTAAACCTTATCGTGCCAACGTTGCTGTTTCAGTTGAAATGAGGAATTCAAGACTTTCAAACACCTCATTGTTTAACCCCTCAGGTCAAATGTCCCATGCCATCTCTGTCTTTAGAGACCTTGTTAATAAAGATCTGCATTCCCTACAGCTAAAGAAAAATAGGAGGGAGTGCACTTTTAAGAAGGGCCTTGAAATGCATAAAAGACCAAGATGATATTATTGTAGGCCCTGCGGACAAGGGGGGGTATTGTTATCCTTGATAAAGAAGCCTATGGTACAGAAATGCAGAGGTTATTGTCCGATCTAACTATCTATCTTCCATTAAGAGGGAATCCCACCATTAACTATAAAAAAGAGCTTGTTGTGCTAGTTGAGGAAGGTTTCCAACAAAAAATAATTTCCAAGAAGGAAAAGGCCTTTCTGATCCCAACTGCACCAAGGGTCCCAGTGATATATTATTTATCCAAGGTGCATAAAGACCCCGATTGCCCCCCTGGAAGTCTGATTGTCAGTGGCATCGACTCGGTGACTTCCAGGGTGGGCAAATACATTGATCATTTTTTGCAGCCTCTGGTTACTGCGACACCGTCCTATTTAAGAGACTCCACTCAGGTGATTAACACACTACAGAGCATAGATTGGAAGGATACTTATCTATTTGCCACGGCTTACGTTTCCTCCCTCTACACCATGATCTCTCACCAACATGGGAGGGAAGCAGTTGATCACTTTCTGAATAATAATACCCTTCATGTGCGGCAAAAATCAGTCATTTTGAAGCTCCTTGATTATGCGATGGAGCATAATTACTTTTGGCACAATGGCACTTATTATGCGCAGAATAAGGGGGTGGCCATGGGGGGAAAATTTGCCCCAAGCATGGGCAATCTTTTTATGGCCAAATGGGAGGAGGATGTCGTCTATAAAGAATCCAGGTCAGAGCTGGTTTTCTGGCGGAGATATATAGACGACATCCTCCTCCTGTGGGACGGTGACTTGGAATCTCTTAACTTTATTATTGGCCTCAACAATAATGATAGGGGCATTGTCCTCTCCCATGAAGCCAGTTACTCAGATATCCATTTTCTGGATCTTAGAATCAGAGTAATTGATGGTCGGATTATTACATCTACCTTTTTCAAGGAGACCGACCGCAATGGCTATATTGATACTAAGAGCTGTCACCATAAGGCCTGGCTCGAGTCGATTCCTAAGAGTCAATTCCTCAGGCTGAGGAGAAATTGTACGAACCTTGAAGCTTTTGAGATTGAAGCATCACTCCTCAGAGGACGATTTCTTGAAAAGGGATACAGTGTTAGTGAGGTGGAAGGAGCCATAAGACAGGCACAAGGGAGGAATAGAGATGACCTATTGGTCACCAGACTGAAAACACAAAGACGACTCTTTTAAATTTTCTTTCGTAACTGGTTATTCTAATCAGCATTATATCAAAAAATAATGCAAAAGCACTGGAAAGTACTTAAAAACTAGAGGGTACTAGGGCCTAATTTACCAGAGGTGCCACGTGTCGTCTACAGAGGAGTTCCACCATTGAAATTGCAAGTTGCTCCACCTAAACAGATTGAATTTTTCCAGAATATGGGAGGGTTTTATCGCTGTAGGAAATGTCCCATTTGTACACTTAATGCTTGCAGGAACAGAAGAATTGATTCCTTTCAGTCAACCTCCACCCAGGAAGTTTTTCCGATTAAGCCCTTCATCATGTGTTCCGTGAAATACGTAGTTTATGTGATTAAGTGCCCATGCGGGAAACAATACATAGGGAAAACTATCCGAATGCTACATGTGAGTCTTAGCGAGCATGTGGCCAATATCAGACGTGGCTTTCCAAAACATAGCCTCTCGAAACATTACGCCTTAAAGCATGGTTGCAACCCAGAAGGGACTATTTTTCTGGGTATAGATAAATTCTCTGGGCACTGACAAGGCTGCAATTTTATTAGAGAGGTTTCCCGTTTAGAAACTAAATGGATCTACCGATCCCAGACGTACACCCCATTCGGTATGAATATCGAATGGGACGTCAACACATTTATTAATAATGGATAGGCCTTTTTTATATTGTGTGTATCAAATCACTTTCCTTCTGCTATCTGGTTCATTAGGGGTTAACTGTTTATTTTATTTATTTTTTCTGAATTGTACCTATGAATTTTATTGTTGTTGATGTTTTATAAATGTATTGCATTTTTTAAATGTATTATGATGTATCACCACAAGAGGTCGCTGTATCCTAAGCCCATGCGCACACATAATTTCCTCTTTACATTCCTTATCTAATCACTGCTCACCCATTGATTTGATAGTTATTTAGAACCATTTGGTTCTTTTAGTTTAAATTATGTTCTGTTATGAATATTTTTCTGAGCGTTTTTTGAGGTACAAGATTTTTATTTGCAATCTGTGGAGCGCTGTTGTGCCTACACTATGCATTCAGTCTCTATTCATCTCTAAACGCCGGAGGTGACATCACTTCTGGTGTTCGGAACACAACAGAACATGTGTTCTGTCTTTAGCTGCCTATTGGTGCTTTGTGAGGACAACTTCTGGTGTTCGGAACACAAACAGGACATGTGTTCTGTTCTATCTTTAGCTGCCTATTGGCGCTTTGTGATGACAACTTCCGGTGTTTGGAACACATTTGCTGTGTACACCTTCCGATGATTGTGGGTTTTACTTCCGGGTTTTCTGATGGTTACAGCGCTCGTTCCTTTCAACCATTGCCATTGTTGGGTCCATCCCCCCCCCCCCCCCCCGAAATGGCAATCCATCGCTATTGTAGGAATATGTATTTCTCATTCTGCCTAGAGAGTTTGTTTGGTTAATTACACTCCACACTTTATATTTTAGTTGGTGTTGACCCCCTTAGAGGATCACTTCCTGTCTATGGATCGCATACAATTTCCTGTTTCTAGTTTAGGTCTGCTCTATTTAAACACTAGCGTCATACGTCTACACCACGCCCCTGAAGATGCACGCTGGTGACGGAACGTCGGGTGGATTGAGGGTCTTGTGACGCACTGGAGGAGACGGAGTTTACAGCCACCATCTTGTTGGTAGGAAGCGCTGGACACTTTCCTTTTGCTTATTACCATTTCACATAATGTGAGTTTTTATGTCTAGCATACACTTAATAAATGTTCTAGTTTTTGGATGTCTGCGCAATGAGCCTCATTATATGTGACTACTGAGCTTCATCTCTGGAGTGTATGTATAGCCAATACAAACAAGTTTCCTTATTGCTGTATCGGTTGGTCGTTGGATAGGAGGAGCCGTGGATATTGCCTTGGTTTACTCAATGCTGATACCCTATGCATTTCTGGTAAGGGTCCGTTTTAACGGGTGTTGGTGACGGCTTCATACCTTCTTCATCTCACTGATTTCACAATGTGGATTTTGTTATGAACATTTTGGCATCTTCAAATCATTGAATTTCATTTATGAACTTTTTTCACTACCATTTGTTTTAGCGCTACACCTTTACCCCATATTTTGTCTATTGTACCCAACAGTATTGTGTCAGCAGCTTTTAGTTTAATTATTAATTTCCTATCAGCGCAACAGATCTCTCATTTTATGGGAGAAGGTAGTGCCTGACGATGTCATCCTCAGTGACCCAGAAGACTCAGAATTTCATGCCTCTGCAAACTTACGCTGCATGGGCTCCCTGATTCTGAAAAATCCTGCGAAAGGATCCTAATATTCGTGGTATCAAGGAGAGGGATCATTGGGGGCGTGGTCTGACGAGGCATGTGAACAGACGTGTTCCACGGAGCTCCCGCTGATAATCCTGTACCGATCATTCCATCGCCAAAATTAACGCCCTATTTTGTCATAATCCGGTGCCCGCTGCTCCCCAGACACCCCCGGACTGCAGAACGGCCGAAAACCGGGTATGATGACCCATGGAAATCAAGGAGATGCCGCGGCTGTGGCCTCCCAGGACTCACAAGATGGTGCCTGGATGTCTCAGCCTCAGAGGACACCACAAGGCCAGGAAAAGAAAAAGGTGGGTAAGTCTGCAAAACCCCCTAAGCCTAAAGACCAGACCAGGGACATGCTCTACTATGCACAGAAGCTGGCAGGCCCTACTGAATCCTTGCAAGTCATGGTACAGCAACAGGCAGCACCCACTGAGCAGACTGACAGGGACACTCCAGATAGGATGGATGACCCTGACAATATGGAGTCAGTCCCTGATCCTATGCCAGCATTATTTGATGCACAATCAGAGGATAGCCCTCAGCCCACACTCAGTGAAATATTGCATGCTGTCCATGGATGCACTGCCTCTGTGAATGCTTTAAAGGAGTGATTCGGGGGACTGGAAGAGAAGTTATCTCTCCTCCGTCAGGATATCCAGAAAATTAGGGAGAGAACCACCGCTGTGGAGGGCAGGGTGAGTGACATTGAAGATCAGATGCCACATATGACCAGGGAGGTGCGGGTGGCAGCTCAGCAGGCCCGACAGGCCTATGATAAAACCGACTACATCGAAAATCGCATCAGACGCAATAATGTCCGCATAGTGGGGCTCCCCGAGAAAGTGGAGGTTAGGGACCCCATAGCTTTTATGGAGGGATGGCTGCAAGAGGTGTTCGGCAAGGAAGCATTCTCCACTCTGTATGCTATTGAGCGGGCACACAGGGTGCTGCCGCGTCCCCTCCCGCCAGGCAACCCCCCGAGAGCGATGCTAGCAAGGCTCCTGAATTACAGAGACCGTGAGGTGGTGCTGAGACTTGCAAGGAAGAAGGGTGCAGTGCAACACAACGGTACTAAAGTATCCTTTTATACTGACTTTTTGGCAGAAGTGCAACGCAAATGCTCTAAGTTTGCTGAGGTCAAAAAAGCATCTACAAAAGCTGCAGCTTCCCTACGCTATGCTATTTCCTGCAAAGCTTTGCATAGCAGCCAGAGACCAGAAGCTGTACAGGATGCAGCAGGATGGCTGGACCATAATGAACAGGCTCTACGCCGCCGGGGTCGTGATGAGGGAGAAGGTTGATGTTGCAGGTTGATCACCTGCACAGGGCATGAAGGGCGCCCATTTTCCCTTCTGAAGCTTTCATTTGGCTAAATGAGGGCCTTTACTTGATTCCTATGCTCAGCGAGTGGATTTCCACAAAAAAATAAAAATTATTTTGTTCCTTGTTGGGTTTTTTTTTTTTTTTGTACCTTATCATTGAGAATATCTACATCGCCTGTATGGGGCCTTTTGGTTTGGATGACTTGGCTCCAGCTTCGGTGCCCGGTTGGCACAGGCTGGGCATATACTACCCCTATGATGGGATGCGGGCCACGGGTGGCATGTTGCCCCATTACCTGTTTCCCTGTGTTCTTTGCTGCGCAGTTGCGCAAGATACTACACTTAATTTTTTCAATGTTTTTCCAATGTACAGGTTTCTTTAAGACTGTTTCATGTACTACACTCCTTGATAACTGCTCCAGACTGCTCACCGACCAGATGCTGGTGGTGTATGGGACTAATTTCTAGGCCTGAGGGGCCCCCCTAGACATGCGAATGGCTGACTGTATGCTTAACATGTCTTCTACGGAATGTCCAGGGGGGGGGGGGGAATGATCCCTTAAAAATAACTATGATCTCTGCGGATTTGAGGAAGTTCCAACAGGCTATAATTGGCTTACAAGAGACTCACCTGCATTGGGATACGGTTGGGTTTTTATAATATGCATGGGTGGGGAAGGCCTATCATTCCACCTACTCTGCATTTTCCCGCGGAGTGAGTGTACTGATACACAAGGCATTGGCCTACCAGGAGCTGGACTCCCTAATTCACATATCTGGTAGATTTGTGTTCCTGTACTGTAAGTTAGACACGGTAATAATGATTTTGGCTTTTGTGTATATCCCCAACCCCCCCATTCTCACGGGAAGTGCTACAGTTGCTGCTGCCTTACTTGGCTAACAAACCTGACACCCCGGTCCTGATTATGGGTGATTTTAACTGCTATTTAGATCCCAGACTATATAGGCACCCTCCGGTGGTACCCCCTAGGGTAGCCGGCTGCCGACGGAGGTGGGGTGGACAGACATATGGCGTATCCGTAACCCCGATAGTTAACAATTCTCATGCTTTTCCAAAGCCCATGGGTCACTGTCCTGAATTGACCTCTGTGTGGGTACCCCAAACCTGGTGAGTAGCACCTCTAAGGTGGAATATTTCCCATGGGGAGTGTTGTCAGGAACCATGAATCAGACCGAGACAAAAGTACAGTTAAATCACACTTGTTTAATAATAAAAATAAAAAGGCAAACAGAGTAAGCGTAGTAAAACAAGCCAGGGTTCGGTAACCGGATCGGGTAGTCAGCCAAGCCAATGTCCAAGAACCAGGGATAAAGATAGAGTCCAGCAAGCAGGATCTGTAGCCAGAGGGAACGTAGTCAAGCAGGTCTTCAACAGCAACGCAGGAGAAAGTCTGTAGTGATGTTAACACAGGCGAAGGCGAAGAGCAAATTAACTGGAAGTCCTTAAGTAGGCAGCTGACAAGCGGATCATCAACAGGTGGATCACTGGAGAGATGGAAGCTGGCAATTAGCTGACAGCTGAGCTGCCAGCACAGAGAAGGAAGGGCTGAACGCAGCCCTGACAAGTGTCAGATCAATCCCCATTGGCTCTATGGTTAATTACTCAGCCGCCCAGCTCGCTACCTAGGGCACCCTGGAAGCTTAATGCTTTTTGGCTTAAACTGTTCACCTCGCAGGAAAGGATAGTCTCTCAGATACAGGATTTTTTCCGGACGCACAGACGGTACACTAATAGCCTGCAGAAATGGGAAACCTTCAAAGCCTACATTAGGGGGGTATTCATTCATGGAATACAAATTGTTAAACAGAATTATTCTGCCTTGTTGGAACAGGTGGGGGACCAGGTGAGACAGCTTGAACTGGTATACGTGACTAGCCCTACTGACTCTGCAAGGGAGGCATGGATGTCGGCCCAGGACTCCCTGGACCGCCTGAGATCCTCCACTGCGGAGCATAAAAGTTTTATGAGGAGGGGGAGAAGACGGGCCACCTTCTAGCCAAAATTGCACGATCCCAACAACAGTCCCCGGCTATTGGATTTGGAGCCATTCGCGCTTCCGGTGGAAAACTGGTTAATTCCCCCGATGCCATTATATCCAAGCTGGCTTCCTTTTATGTGAACCTCTATGGGTCGAGGGAGGCCTACTCGGATGAAGAATTGGCTACATATATGTCCCACATTGATTTGCCCTCGCTGTCTCCTGAGGCAAGACGACAACTAGACTTTAGAGGAGCTGCAGGCGGCGGCCTGCTCTTTCCCCACATGTAAGGCGCCTGGTGAGGATGGCTTACCCATGGAGGTGTTCACTCAATATGGTGAACACCTACTGCCAGAACTATTGAAAGTCTTCAATGCATCGCTGGAGGTAGGTAATCTCCTTGATTCTATGACTAGAGTAAATGTGATCCTCTTACTAAAGCCGGGGAAGGACCCGGTGGACCCTGGTTCCTACAGGCCTATCTCATTGCTTCAGAGTGACGTGAAGATACTCGCAAAGGTCCTGGCGCTTCGGGTCAATGGGATAGTGTCCTCTATTATTCACCAGGACCAGGCTGGCTTTATGCCACAAAAATCCACTGCTACCAACCTAAGGAGACTTTACCTGAACATGCAAATTTAAGCAGAGAATGGGGGTCGCAGGGCTCTCTTGTCCCTTGATGCCAACAAGGCATTTGATAGTGTCAGCTGGAGGTACCTGTGGGCAGTGCTAGACAAGTTTGGCTTTGGGAACAGGTTTGTGGCATGGGTTAGGTTACTTTATGCGTCCCTGCAGGCGACCATTAGGATGGCGGACAAAATGTCACCAGCTTTTGCTCTGGGCAGGGGAACGCGGCAGGGATGCCCGCTGTCCCCCCTGCTCTTTGCAATTACTATAGAACCACTGGCGGCCCTGGTGAGGTCAATGCTCAGATATGTGGATTTAGGTATGGCACTCTACATGAAAAAAATTATGTTATATGCCGATGACATGTTACTCTTTTTGGAGGATCCCAGCCTATCATTGCCAGGGGTTATGTCCACAATAACGCAGTTTGGTCACTTTTCCGGTCTAACCATAAATTGGTCTAAGTCTGCCCTGATGATGCTGGATGAAGACCGGGAGGTGGACCTCCCGGCCTCTTGTCCCATCCCATGGTTACCAGCTTCATGTATTTGGGTGTGCAGATTTCACCTGTTGTCTCGTTTTCTAGATACGATTAACACTTGGAATAACCTTAAAATGTCCCTGGCAGGCAGAGCCAATCTAATTAAAATGATTCTGATGCCCCAACTATTATACTTTCTGCACAACTCGCCTGTGGTCATACACCTGAAAATTTTAAGAGTTGTGAACACTCTTTTCCGGAGGTTGTTGTGGAATGTTAAGACCCCTAGGATCAAGCTGGAGCAGCTACAACACTCTAAGGATAGCCGAGGGTTGGCAGTCCCCAACCCTTGGCTGTACTATGTTGCTGCCCAGTTGCAGCATTTGGTAGGCTCTATGGCCTGGGATCCGGTGGGCTCGGCGGCACGGCTGATGCCGTTTGCTTCGGGAGCTGAGACCATCCCTATGGGCCTGGAGGCACAAATGTTTCTGAGGTCCAATAAACAGACACCAATGCTAGCGTTAATCCAAAAGGTATGGAACAAGGGTAGGCAGCTCCAGGGGGTGCGGGGGTTCACGGACTTTAGCCCAATCTGGGGCAATTGCTCCTATGTAGAGCTGGCTAAGTTGCATCAGGAGCCCTGATGGGGAGTCCATGGTGTGACTATGCTATCTCACATATTTAAAAAATGGTAGACTGCTTTCCTTCCCTGAACTACAAGCTAACTTTAACCTGCCAGCCAGTATGTGGTTCCTATAGCTTCAGCTCAGGCACGCTGTTGTGGCGCAGGGAGATGCGGAGGAGTGGACATTGTCGCCCACTCCGGTATTCCATGTGCTGCAAGCTACCACTGAGGCCAAAGGGATTATATCCCAATGCTATCAGATGTTATTATCCGGACACTTGAGGGCTTACCCATGCAGGGCAATGTCTTTGTGAGAACAGGACCTTGGCCAGATTAGACCTTGGCCAGTGGGAAGAAGCTCTACAATCCATAACCACTTGCTCTCTGAACATGGCACAAAAAGTTTCTCAACTGTGCATAACGCTAAGAGTACATTATACTCTGATGAAACTTCATAGGATGGGTAGACTGTCGGATCCGCTGTGCTGCCGTTGTCAGCAGCACGATGGGGACCTCATACACCTTCTGTGGCGGTGCCCGAAGTTGCATAGATACTGGAGAGAGGTGGTGGGGACACTTAATTCGGTTTTTCAAGTTAAGGTTCCTATCGACCCTTTAGGTTGTATATTGGGGGTTCTGGAAAAAGTGGTCCCTGAGGAACTGATCAGGGTGGCAGTCTCTAGAGCGATGTTTCAAGCTAGGAAGCTACTATTAATGGGATGGAAGTCCGCATCACCGCCCACCCACTCCTCGTGGATCACTCATGTGGGGAACACCCTTATTATGGAGAAATATATTTACCAACATAGGGGGTGTCTAGGCAGGTTTGAGCAGATATGGTCACAATGGCTGGATACACCAGGTCTAAGCCCAAAAGAGCTGGTAATGTCTAGAATTTTGCAATGTTTATAAAGGTTAATGTATACTGTATTTCTACCTGGAATTATATGTTAAGGGTCGGTGGGGGGATGGAGTAGTATCTGGAAGACCGTGGTTAAGTGATGCATGAAGGGCAAATGTGTACATATATATGATAAGCCGTTGACGGGTTCTATTATGTACTTGTACATTGGAAGTTGTTGTTTATCTACTTTTTCAATAAACACCTTTTTGATAAAAATAAAAAAAAGGAGAGGGATCATTACTGGCTGGCAACCCTTCTTGATCCACGTTACAAGGGTAAAGTTGCAGAACTCATCCTACCTTTGCAGAGGGAGCAGAGGATGAAACATTATCTACAGGAGGCATTGAAGAAAAGTTTGTGTAACGCCTTTCCAGACCCTGGGAGGTTACAATTTACCTACTGCGTGCTGGACAACGTGTTTCTGAGGCTTCGTTCGGTCAGAAGAAAAGCGGTGGAGAAGGTGGCCGGCTAACTGATGCCTTTAAACAAGCCCTCAGCGCCAAGGGTATGATAGGTTCAAGCAACCATCGTCAGCATCTGCATTATATGGTGCAGGAATATCTAGGGGCAAGAGCAGACTTGGAGACCTCTGTTGAGCATCCATTGGGTTACTGGGTCTTGAGGATGGACCACTGGCCAGAACTTGATCAATAGCAAATCGAGCTACTGGCCTATCCTGCATCCAGCGTGCTTTCTGAATGCACATTCAGTGCTGCTGGAGGGTTTGTAATGGATCAAAAAGTGTGCCTGTCCACAGACTCTGTTGATAGGCTCACATTTATAAAAATGAATTATTCCTGGATCACCAGCTATCAATGCCCTGATGCAGTTGTAACTGATTGAATTTGCTAGGGATCTGGGATGCCATGAAAACTGCCTATGCTGCCTACCCTATTCCTCCTGAATCTTGATGTTGGTATCTTCCAACAATATTTTTGGTTTAGGGCACCACCAACACCCAAGGCTCAGTTTTTCTGCCCCTGTTTAACAGGGGCATGTAATTTCAATTTTTTTTAATTTTTAACAGCAGGGCCCATTCCTGCGCCCAACAAGAGTAACTGTGAGGGGTTACAATGTTCTGGCACCAACAACGAAGGCCCATCTTTTTCTGCAGAGTATATAGTGCAGTCCGTATAATATATATACTGCAGTTCAGAGTATATAGTGAAGTCTGTGTAGTATACACAGCATCTCTCAAAAGTGAGTACACCACTTGCATTTTTGTAAATATTTTATTATATCTTTACATGTGACAACACTGAAGAAATTACACTTTGCTACAACAGCTTGTATAACAGTGTAAATTTTCTGTCCCCACAAAATATATCAACACACAGCCATTAATGTCTAATCCACTGGCAACAAAAGTGAGTACACCCCTAAGTGGAAATGTCCAAATTGGGCCCATAGTGTCAATATTTTGTGTGGCCACCATTATTTTCCAGCACTGCCTTAACCCTCTTGGGCATGGAGTTTACCAGAGCTTCACAGGTTGCCACTGGAGTCCTCTTCCACTCCTCCATGACGACATTATGAAGCTGGTGGATGTTAGAGACCTTGCGCTCCTCCACCTTCCTTTTGAGGATGCCCCACAGATGCTCAATACGGTTTAGGTCTGGAGACATGCTTGGCCAGTCCATAACCTTTACCCTTAGCTTCTTTAGCAAGGCATTGGTGGTCTTAGAGGTGTGTTTGGGGTTGTTATGTTGGAATACTGCCCTGCGGCCCAGTCTCCAAAGGGAGACGATCATGCTCTGCTTCAGTATGTCACAGTACATGTTGGTATTCATGCTTAACTGTAGGCAAGACACATTTGTCTTTGTACTCCTCACCTGGTTGCCACCACACACGCTTGACACCATCTGAACCAAAAAAGTTTATCTAGGTCTCATTCATTTTCATTTAGGGGTGTACTCACTTTTGTTGCCAGCGGTTTAGACATTGTGTTTGGGGTTGTGTTGGAATACTGCCCTGCGGCCCAGTCTCCAAAGGGAGACTATCATGCTCTGCTTCAGTATGTCACAGTACATGTTGGTATTCATGATTTCCTCAATGAACTGTAGCTCCCCAGTGCGGGCAGCACTCATGCAGCCCCAGACCATGACACTCCTACCACCATGCTTGACTGTAGTCAAGACACATTTGTCTTTGTACTCCTCACCTGGTTGCCGCCACACACGCTTGACACCATCTGAACCAAAAAAAGTTTATCTAGGTCTCATTCATTTTCATTTAGGGGTGTACTCACTTTTGTTGCCAGCGGTTTAGACATTAATCAACTGTGTGTTGAATTATTTTGAGGGGACATAAAATGTACACTGTTACACAAGCTGTACACTCATAACTTTACATTGTAGCAAAGTGTCATTCCTTCAGTTTTGTCACATGAAAAGATGTAATAAAATATCTACAAAAATGTGGAGGGGTGTACTCACTTTTGTGAGACACTGTATACCGCAGTTCAGAGTATTTAGTGCAGTGTGTATATATACTGCAGTTCAGAGTATATAGTGCAGTCAGTGTAGTATATATAATACAGTGCAGGGTATATAGTGCAGTGTACAGTATATAATATAGTTTGGGGGCTAATAATATGCATGCATCATACATACTAGGGGAGTATAACTGGGGGAATCAATGGTGGAGAAGGATCTGGGGGTTTTGGTAGATCATATGCCTAATATTAGCATGCAATGCCAAGCTGCGGCATTGCATTCATTTTTATGGTTTCACTTTAAGCATTAATAAAATCACTGCTCCTGAAAAAACGATCACTGCTACTAAAAGCTCAGCAGCTGATAAGGCTGCAGGCAAATCAGATATTGACCCTGCAAGGAAGGATGTTGAGGCATACGTATGTCCTCTGCAGTCAGAGTAAGCAAATAAAATTGTTATTTGGCCCATGAAATGCTGCATAACTAGGCACATGCACGGCAGCGTCCAAGATGGCCGCTCAGCCCGGGAGCTCTGCACCGTTTCAGCCCTATAACCCACACCGCAGCCGTCTGAGCCCTCGTTCCGGTCCGGCAAAACCACCAGCCGACCAGGGACACTCTCAGCCACCGCCTGATGCTCACAGGATGCCCAGAGGAGCCTGTCCCGGGAATTAGACTCAGCAGCGGAGCAGGCCGGCCATTCCAAAATGAAGAATATATTGCAGACTAGGATCATGCTGACCTTCCTGCCTCCCATCAATCGGCAGCCACTGTGCGTACCCGCAAGTGGCCCTCTCACCTGCATCCACTGAATCCCTGTTAAGGAGATCACTGGGAGGACTTGCCCAAACGCCATTACAGGAGCTGCTGAGCAGCCCGGACCCATAGGAACAGGAGATCAGGGACAACTCTCTCACCCCCTCAGACTTCCCCTCCATGATGTCTGCATTTTCCAAAATGCTAACCAGGGGCCTGTCACATACTGTGGCCCAGATCACAGCCTCTATCCATGCTGATCTGCAGCAAATAGGCACGAGAATAGAGGTGATTGAACAGAAAACTGACCAAGCAGCCTCGAGAATCAACCAGAATACCGACAAAATTCAGGATCTCCAGGATCAACTAGAAGCGGCTACCTCCAAAATTGATGACCTCAAAAATAGGTCGAGACGCTACAACTTTAGAATCACGGGCCTACCTGAATCTGCTAAGGATGTTCACCCGGGAATTTAAAGGATTCATCAAAAACCTAATACCTAATAGGAAGGGGGGAGGTGCTACTGACCAAGATGGCTGCTCCGTAGAGCAGAGCATGCAGCACGTTGTATGAAGGAAGCATGATGGAGGTTATACTGCCTATTATTATCGCCTAATGTTATGGGTACTATTATGGCTGTCGCAGGAGTTGAAATCCATATGAAATCCATATCAATAAATCAAGATATCAAGATCTACATTCTATGGACACTTGTTTAAACCTTCTGGGTGAGATTATATGATGCCTTGTATTATACCTTGGACCTATATAATTATGCTTATGCCTATTCCTATGCTGGACGCTGGATGTTTGATTATTTAACCTCCAGTACCGCATTCATCTATAACCTAAAGATCTGCTGGATTGGCCGAATTTGTTGGTAATTGGAAGTGTTCAACCTGCTAGCACGCTAGCCTGCTAGTCTGTTGGCTGCCTTTAGCCTGCCTGCTAATCCGTTAAAACCTGTGAATCACCTGTGGATCACACTGACCTGTTTTGTTTTGTCCCGGTCTCTGGATCCAGACGTTGTGGAGGAGCTGAGACGCGGCTGTAAAGGCTGGAGGAGGTTAGAGGAGATTGGAGTGTGGAGGAGCGTGCGCACGTGCGCAGAGATACGAGCGACACAGAGACGGGCAGCAGGCCGTGGATACGGGACTGTGATTGCAGGGGGCTTTGGTCACTTTATCCGTGGGGAGAGGACCCCAGACAAACCCCAGACAGAGACCCACCTCCTTGGGCATTACTCGGGCCGCGTTGGAGCACAGACGGGAAGTGCACAGCGGCCAGAGCAGTGAAGCTCGGGGTTCAATCAGCATGGTAGCGCTGCTACCTAAAGACATATAGTATCAGAAGATATCTGACATCTGAATAAACCTGAATACTTGAACTCCCGGAACCCTCTCTGAACTCTCTGAACTGAACTAATAAAAAAAAAAAAAAAGGCACAAATCTACTACATAAATTACAGATAATGGTAGATAATTCTGAGAGACACTGGTGCAGTGAGTAGAAGGAGAAAAAGGGAAAGAAAAATGGATGCAGCAGCAAGAAAATTGGAAAATAAGTCTGTAATGTGGCGAAATGTTACAAATTAATTCAGTTTTCTCCAGTTTTTTTTTTTTGGAATATAATATTAATAATAATATTGTCTTTTTGACTATATGAGCGACTTGAAATAACATCTCTTATGCCGCGTACACACGATCATTATTCACGGCGGTTAAAAAACCGCCGTGAATAATGACAGGAAAAACGAGGGAACCGCTTGGTTCCCTACACACGGTCGTTTTTCCCGTCATTTTTTCTCTTGACGAGAAAAACGACCGTCTGTGGGCTCCGCGGCAGTGTTTCCCTATGGGAAAACTGCCGCGGAAAAAAATGCTGGAAAAAACGACGAGAAAATTTAGAACATGTTCTAATTTTTCTCGTCGTTTTTTATGCCGTTTTTCTCGACGAGAAAAACGACATAAAGCCCACAGACGATCGTTTTTCTCGGCGAAAAGAAAAAATGCAGTTTTTCTCGTCGAGAAAAGCGGTCGTGTGTACGCGGCATGAGGCCCCTTTCACACTGAGGCGTTTTTACCGCGTTTTCGCGGTAAAAACAGCGCTGTAAAAATGCCTGAAATAATCCTGCTCCAGCATTCTCAATGTGAAAGCCCTGAGAGCTTTCACACTGAGGCGTTTTGCTGGCTGTGCATTGGAAAAAATCCTGCAAACAGCTTTTTTGGAGCATCTTTGGGGCGCATAAAATAGCGCTGTAAAAACACCTATCCCCATTGAAATGAATGAGTACCACGGTAAAAAACACCCAGAAGCTGTGGGAGGGTCACATGACCGCAGTAGAGTGGAGGATTGTGGGATACCAAATAATCCTTTTTACTGCAAAAACGCGGTAAAAACGCGGTAAAAACGCATATGCGTTAGCGCTATTTTTACAGCGAACGCGGTAAAATCACGGTAAAAAATTTCATCATTTTTTTGCGTTTTTTCAACGCCTCAGTGTGAAAGGGGCCTTATGCTCTGTTACTTGGAAGGAAGTAGATCACAAATTACTTGTAGACAAATCAAATTGGACTTGTTCTATTATATAGTTCTATCTCTTGTCTTACATCGCTTTTTAAAAAAAAATAGGATTTTTGTACTCACCTTAAAATCCATTTCTCTGACGTCCATGGACTGACACAGCTGGATACTGTAAACGTGTGGGTATATGTCCCTGCTTGCAGGAGAAGATCTAGGCAGAATGTTAGATGCTAGAAACATTCTAGAACAAACCAGAGCTGAACAGCCCCGCCCAGGGGGGCGGTCCCTCCGGACATTACCCTCCCACCTGCAGTCAGCAGACCTCAGTTCGTAACAAAGCAGTACAAACCTTAAAAGGAAGGGTGGGTGCTGTGTCAGTCCATGGACGTCAGAGAAATGGATTTTACGGTGAGTACAAAAATCCTATTTTCTTTTATCGTCCATGGACTGACACAGCTGGATACTGTAAATGTGTGGGACGTCCCAAAGCAGTATCAGAAGGGTGGGAGCAGTAGTAAAGGAACAACCAAAACTTCACTCCAAACAAGCAGAGCTCCTGAACGGAGGAGTTGCAACATTAAACAGCGGCCTGCAATGCTTTGCGGCCGAAGGGAGCATCCGAAGATGCAGCAACATCAACCTTATAAAATCTTGAAAAGGTATGAACGGACGACCAGGTCGTCGCCTTGCACACTTGTGCAACCGACGCTTGATGTCGGAAAGGCCCAGGAAGCACCAATTGCCTTGGTCGAATGCGCCGCAACCGGAAAGGGAGGCGCCCGCCCTTAAGGGCATAGGCCTGTATGACAGTCTGCCTGATCCACCTAGAGACGGTGGCAGACGACACCGGTCGGCCCTGTTTTGGACCAGACACAGATTTCCGAATGGGAACAGTAGCAGACAGGTACACTTGTAAGGCTTGTACTCATCTTAATGTATGAAGCGCAAACTCTCAGGGATGCGATGGGTGAGGACACAAGGACGGAAGAACAATGTCCTTCTTAAAGGTGAAGGGCGGAGACCATCCTTAGAAAAGAAGGACGGTCGTGGGCACAACACCGCCATATCCTTATGGAGGACCAAGTAAGGCGACTTGCCGGACAAGGCCGCCAACTCAGACACCCGTCTAACCGAAGCAATGGCCACTAAGAAGGCCAACTTCCGGGACAAGGTCAAGAGAGGAATCTCTCTGATATTCTCAAAGGGATGTTCTTGGAGAACCAAGATGCATCAAATTCAGATCCCAAGTAGGGAGAGGAGGCTTGGTGAACCCCCTGCAAAAAAGGTGCTAATCAAGGCATGGCCCGGTAGCGATCGTTGAAGAAGACAGCCCGGGCCGAAATCCGACCCTCAAAAAAAGGTATGCAAGGCCAGCTTTTGGGTCACACCACGCTGTAACAGCAAAATCCTGGGAACGGAATACATCCGAGGATGCCACTCAAGTTTCTCGCATAGTGATGTAAGCCTTCCAGGTACGGTGAGATATCTTTCTGGAGGAAGATTCCCGTGTCAACAACATAGAAGAGATGACCGAATACGAGAGAACTCGGTCCTTCAGCACCTGGCTTTAAACAGCCATGCCATTAAAGCCAAGGATTGTAAAGCAGGATGAAGTATGGGATCATGAGACAGAAGGTCCACCCCAATAGGCAGTCGCCAGGAACGTCTGCGACTAGCCAAAGTAGATCGGCGTACCAATGTCGCCGTTCCGGAGCACTGGAATGGCCTCAGCCCCTACTCTGCGAAGCAGGCGAGGCAACAACAGTAGCGGAGGATAAGCATATATCAGGCGATACTGCCTCCACGGGCTTCCAACGCGTCTGACGCGTCCGCCCAGGGGTCCCTGGACCTGACCACGATCTTGCCACCTTGCGAGTGAGTCGAGAGGCCATAAGGTCCACTTCCGGTGCCCCACCTCCGGTAAAGGAGGTGGAAACACCTCCGGATGCAAGGACCCTTCCCCTGCAATGCACACGGCTGACAGGACCGTCTTGCAGCGAGATGTATGAGAATCCGAAAGAGACTCCGCAATGTATCGGAGAAGGGAGGCCCTGGTGTACAGGGTGCCTCAACTGTTGGCCAATAAAGGCAACTTGACAGAACTTCCCTAGAAACTCGGTCAGAGGACTAGTACCCCAGCCTCCACAGGTGGCGCAAACCCACCCCGGGCACAAAGACCCTAAAGGCTAAAGCAGTTGCAGTGCACCTGCTAGACGACTGATGGATGAAGCAGAGGCTTATGCCCAGTCATTGAGCTACAAAAAACGCCAGAGACGCAGCCAGTAACAGCTTAACGCTAATCTCAGCCTGGCGAACACAGTCCAAGCCAGCGCTTCTAATCACCACTGAAAGCAGGTGGAAAGTGATACCCCTGAAACCAGGGATCCTTGTTACAATGCTCCATCCAGCAGCTACCCATGGATAAGTGCTGATTGTACAAACACATAGTTTATACTATGTATTGCGTCAAATGCGCAAATAGAGTGTGGGAGGAAACCCACGCAGCCACAAAGAGCATAATACCACCACATACGGCGTATGTAGTTTAATATGTGTGGATAAACCTATTAAACACGTATATACTGTGCCAGCAACGAAGGCGCGCACATCATCGCGGCTTTGACGTAAACCAGCCACGCAGATTGCGTACATAAACGTGTAGGTATGTTAGCCTGCGAAGAAACAAATTGCACATGTTTATACTGTGCATAGCGCTGAGAATGTGCACACCATTGGAACGCAGGGGAGAAACCTGAGCACCCGGATGAAACCCATGCAGACTGCATACGCATACCGTGTAGGTATTATAGTACGTGTGTTAAACATTTTGCACAAGCCCATGTGTGCATAGCACCGAAGGCGCGTACACTGTTGGCGCGTGGGAGGAACCGAAGTACCCCACGCATACTCAGAGAATGCAATACCTACAACTACTGTGAATGTATTTAGTGTAGTGTATAGACATAATGTGTATGTTTACACCGTGTATTGCACCAAAGGCATGCATGTCATGTAGCGTGGGCGGAAACCCACACAGACTGCATACGCATACCGTGTAGGTATTATAGTGTGTGTGCTAAACATTTTGCACAAGCTCATGTGTGCATAGCACCGAAGGCGCGCACACCGTTGGCGCGTGGGAGGAACCGAAGTACCCCACGCATACTCAGAGAATGCAATACCTACAACTACTGTGAATGTATTTAGTGTAGTGTATAAACATAATGTGTATGTTTACACCGTGTATTGCACCAAAGACATGCATGTCATGTAGCGTGGGCGGAAACCCACGTAGACTGCACAGACATACCAGGTAGGTATGTTAGTATGTGGATATCCAATCGCACAAATTTAGACTGTGCATAGCGCCGAAGCGCCCATACCGATGGAGTGTGGGAGGGAACCGGAGTACCCGGAGGAAAACCACACAGACTGCCTACACATACCGTGTAGGTATTATAGCATGCGTGATAAACATTGAACATGTTTAACTGTGCAGAAGGCCAAAGGCGCACATACCGTCAGCGCGTGGGAGGAAACCCGGAACACCTGTAAGAACTCCACGCAGACAGCACACAGATACCGTGTAGGAATGATAGCATGTGAATCAACATATTGCACATGTTTATGCTGTGCATTTCCATTGGAGCGTGGGGGGAAACCGGAGTACCCGGAGGAACCCCACGCAAACAGTATACCCATACTATAAACATGTATAGTATGTGCAACAAACATATTGAACATGTCTATACTGTGCAGAGAGCCGAAGTGCACATACCATGAGAGCGCGGGAGGAGGACACTGGAGCCCCCACCGACCCAGAGAGTATAATACATACATATACTGTGAATGTATCTGGAGTCATGCATAAGCATATTTTGTATGTTTATATCATGCATGGCACTGAAACACAGCATTGGAACGTGGGAGGACACCCACGCAGACACAGAGACCAATAACACATACATACACTGTGAATGTATGCAGTGTAGAAGTATAGGATGAGTTTAAATTATGGCGCAGAGGCGCATAATCTTCTCTGTATCATTCCAACCTGCTTGACTGTGCTGCCGAAGCAGCATGCAGGTAACAGGTAACCTCTGATCCTCAGACTGTGTGTCTGTCAGAGCTCAAGTGTTCCCCAGGAAATGGTGGGAAATGTTGCCTCAGGATATCACACAGAAGGCTCACAGGGACTAGAGACATAAATGAATAAAGTCCTCCCCCCCACCATGTATCATCCATGCTGCTCTGTGGCAGCATGTGAGGAAAACAGTGAGGAAGCTGTGTAAAAGAAAAACTTGTCACAGCAATTCCAGCTTGAGAGTGTTCCTCACATCATCAATGAGATCACTTACAAGCGCCCTGTCATTCACTGACACAGAACTGGAGTCTTCCTCACAAGGGAATGTCCTGTTCATAAATATTAAATATTCAGAGCTAGGGTCCTGAGCACAGTAGCTAGGCCCATATCTGACTCAGAGCACTCCTTCACTAAAGATTTTTGTGGGGGGAGGGGGCTTATAGCCCCTTTTGCTCACACACCGCTTCCATTCTGACAAGGAATGATTCCAGGATTGCTGACAACTGGTCCATAAGGACCGCAGGTGCAGGAAACATATGAACATGTTTAACTGTGCAGCACTGCCAGTTGCCCCAGGCAAGTGTGGAGAGCAGGTTTATCAGACTCCATAACGCCACCCTCTGAGACCTTATACACTATACAGTGAATATACAGTCCACCCACTGGCTACGCTGAGGCTGAGGAGGGGATACCCGGAGGACCCACCAACCCTTAAGGACCGCTCAGTCTGTGAGGAGATTATGAGGGGATTCGTGCCGCCGCTAGAATCGAAAATAAATGTGCGGCGGCCACAAGAAAATGGGCGCCGGCCGCAGCTACAACTGCGCCATTGAACGGCAAGATGGCCACCGAGCGCAAAATTCAAAGCTCCCGCTAATGCGCGCGCTAACGGCGCACGCAATAATCACCTTACACACCAGAAAAAACTGCAGACATGAGCGCCCAGCCAGGCCAGAGTGACCCCCAAGCATCCCACAGCACAGCACCAGTACAGGGTGCAGAGAGCAGCATAACAGGGGGGAGACAGGGAGAACCCCCCACACACAGAAACACAGCCAGTATGTACTCACCTTGCAGCAGGAGAGACTACTTACCCGTCCCTAGAGGGACCCACTGGCTTGTTTCAGACAGACCTATCACAGAGTCGTACTGCGTAGCTGTCGGCCCGGTCCACCGCGAAAGATACGTTCAATCTTGAGAGGACCGCGGGAGCATGAAAGCAACCCAGCCACCCCTGGAGCCATGGGGTATGTCGTGAACTGAGTCTCACGCACACAAGGCGAGCATCAGCACGCTCGATGGTCGGACAGGGAAGACTACGAGGATACTAGTGTACCCAACCTGTTGCCCAGCCGACAGTTGATTGAAGGTCTCAAAAATAAAATAATAAAATTCCCAAAGGAATAAAATTTAAAAGTAAAAATCTCCCAGGAGACTGGCTCCTGAGAGAGCCACGTCTTCTCCTTCTGCTAGGCAGAAAAAAACTGAGGTCTGCTGACTGCAGGTGGGAGGGTAATGTCCGGAGGGACCGCCCCCCTGGGCGGGGCTGTTCAGCTCTGGTTTGTTCTAGAATGTTTCTAACATCTAACATTCTGCCTAGATCTTCTCCTGCAAGCAGGGACATATACCCACACGTTTACAGTATCCAGCTGTGTCAGTCCATGGACGATAAGAGAAAAGGGGGACTGCCGTTCAGGACAGAGTTAAAAAGGGGGAAAAAAGAAGGAAAGAAAGGAGGAAAAAGAATAATTTCAAACTATTTAACCACTTCCCGCCCAGTCAATAGGCAATTGATGTCCAGAAAGTGGTTCAGTTATCCACACTGGACGTCATACGACGTCCTGCAGGATAACAGCCGCCGCGCGCCCGGGGGGGCGCGCATCGCGGCGATCGGTGGAGCGGTGTGTCAGTCTGACACACCGCTACACTGATCTCGGTAAAGAGCCTCCGGCGGAGGCTTTTTACCACGTGATCAGCCGTGTCCAATCACGGCTGATCACGATGTAAACAGGAAGAGCCGTTGATCGGCTCTTCCTCACTCGCGTCTGACAGACGCGAGTAGAGGAGAGCCGATCGGCGGCTCTCCTGACAGGGGGGGTTCGCGCTGATTGTTTATCAGCGCAGCCCCCCCTCAGATACCCACACTGGACCACCAGAGAAGCCCCCCAGGACCACCAGGGAAGCCCCAAGCATGTGGATGGCCAGGTAAGTCCCCCATGGCCATCCACATGCAGAATTACACACAAAAGATATGCCAATCAGTGCCCACAAATGGGCACTGACTAGCACCATCATGGCACCATCATGGCATGTGATGCCCAGCAATGCCAGCCACCAATGTCATCAGTACCACCTACCAGTGTCATCAGTGCCACCTACCAGTGTCCATCAGTGCCACCTATCAGAGCCCATCCGTGCCCATAAGTGCCCACCTGTCAGTGCCCGTCTGTGCCACCTATCAGTGCCGCCTATAAGTGCCCATCAGTGCCGCCTATTAATGCGCCCATCAGTGCCGCCTATGAGTGCCCACCAGTGCCGCATACCATAGCCACATATCAGTGCCCATCAGTGCCGCCTATCAGTGCCCATCAGTGCCACCTCATCAGTGCCACCTCATCGGTGCCCATCAGTGTCGCCTTATCAGTGCCCGTTAGTGCCATCTTATCAGTGCCTGTCATTGAAGTAGAAAAAGGTACTTATTTACAAAAAAAAATTAACAGAAACAAAAAAACATAGTTTTTTTCAAAATTTCCGCTCTTTTTTATTTGTTGTGCAAAAAATAAAAAATCGCAGAGGCGATCAAATACCACCGAAAGAGAGCTCTATTTGTGGGAACAAAATGATAAAAAAATTGTTTGGGTACAGTGTAGCATGACCGCGCAATTGTCATTCAAATTGCGACAGCGCTGAAAGCTCAAAATTGGCTTGGGCAGGAAGGTGTATAAGTGCATGGTATTGAAGTGGTTAAAAACCCTGCAATCTAATGAACTCTCAAATAGGAATTTTTAGGAACTTTTTGACATAAATGAGAAAATAATTTTGGATCAAATATAAATACTTGGATCTCATTTGCCTTATTTGGTTCTACCTTTTTTTTTTTGTCCCCCCCCTTAATATATGGAAAGTGGGAAACACTATACATGATATACTTATATCTAATATATATATACACATCACATGGGGAGAGGGTTAAAGGATGAGTAACGGGGAGGTTACTGATCCTCAGGATCTAAGATCTGGGGACCTACACACATTATATACACATAATATACACAATATTAGGGTTAACATTGAGAATCAATAATTAATATTTCATATATTATTTTCACACTAAACGGATTCACATAAGAAGTAGGGGGAGGGGTGGGTTGGGTTAAGGGGATAGGCACTAAGGGGAACGAAATAGGCAAACAACCTAATATATTGGAAACTTTTATTTTTTCTCTCCTCCTCGGCCCTCCCCCTCCCCTCTCTTCATTCCCCCCCTGCCCCCCCCCCCCCAGACCTCTCTCTCTCCCCATCTTTTTTTTTCTGGGTGATGGGGGGGGGGGGTTGGGGGGAGAGGCGGATAATACCGTCTAATAAAATTTTCATGAGTGCAGTATGTGATCTGGCAGAGTGGCAGATCTTGATCGGTGGCCACGGATTACCCCTAGATAGGGAACTTACATACAGTAAGGTAGACTTAATTAAGTCATAGAGATTGAGTGCATAGGGTGAACTGTTGACGTGTGTGTTAGTGAGTGAGTGGTCTTCGGGATAAGATTTTTTAATTTTTTTTCCCTTCTCTTTTTTCTTGATATATTTTCTCCTCCCTAACCATTAGGTGTTATGGGAGGGGTAAAATGGTGCTCCTTTAATGCTAGAGGCCTAAATTCTCCTTTTAAAAGATCCCAAATCCTAAATTCATTTCATAAGCAAAAAACTGGTATAATTTTGTTTCAAGAAACACATTTCCGTTCAAATCACATACCTAAAATAAACAACAGAAATTATGTAACTTGGATCCATGATACATTTTCTTATTCCAAAACAAGGGGAGTGTCCATTGCATTCCATAAAGATATACCCCATCAAATTATGCAAAGTTGGAAAGACAAAGAAGGCAGATCCTTGATTGTAAAGGTCAAGTTATTTGGGAACATTTTTACAATTGCAAATTTATATTTACCAAATTATGACCAAATTAAATATGGAATAAAATCTGTTATGGAAGCAATGGAAAAAACAGAAGGTATAGTAGTTATAGGTGGAGATTTTAACTTCATAATGGACTCAACAATGGATACAACTAGCCCTCATTCTTATAGGAAAAAAAAACAATAGAATTTAAAGATCTGATGGGTACATTTCAGCTGGTAGACATATGGAAAGCCCAACATCAAACAGTAAGAGATTATACATACTACTCAAATATACATAATTCATATCATAGGATAGATTATTTTTTTATTAATCAATCAGGTTTGAAGATGACTTCCTTAACAAGTATAGGTAATTTTTCCTGGTCAGATCATGCTCCGATATATATGGAACTTATGATAGTCGAAAGTAAAAAACCAAATGGAATATGGAGACTCAATGATAGTTTATTAAAAAATAAAGAATGCGAAAAGGAAATACGACAAGTCGCGAGGGAATTTATATTGGACCATGAGAAGGACGATACTTCAATCCCCACACAATGGGAAACACTTAAATGCGTATTACGGGGAATCTTCATCAAGCATGGATCAAGATTAAAAAAGGATAAAGATCAGAAACAATCCCAATTAAGGGCGGAAATTATAAAATTGGAAAATAAACATAAAAAGACCCTTAAAAAGGGGATAAAATTGTATTAAAAGAAAATCAAATACAGCTTCAACATTTGCTTGATGAGGATTCCCTTCGGACGAGGGATAGCAATAAAATACGTGGTACATACAAGGTAATAAAGCTGGGAAATTATTAGCAAATACTATAAGAAGTCAACAACCTATGACTTCCATAGTTAAAATTCTTAAAACAAATGGGGAAATAACATATGATCCTACCGAGACCCTAAAAAGTTTCCACACATATTACTCCAAATTATATAATTTAAATTTCCAAGAAAATAAGGATGAGAATAAGAAAAGGAAAGAGATTCGGGAATATATAAAGAATACAGCTCTTCCAGTGTTTTCGAGAGAAACAATAGATGAACTGGAAAAATAAATATCAAAAGAAGACCCGGGATGTAGAATTAAAAAAGGGGGAATAATCTACTATGATGGGACCAATGACACCATTATTCTCCAATCCAGAATTCCCGCCAGCCTTAGTAAGCAAACTTTAGAACCCTATTAAATACAATGGACGCGAACGTTCGAAATCTAAAGTGCTAATTATAACGCCTAATATGCATGTTATTGTCCTAAAAAGGGTTTGGGGACATGTATCAATGCAAAAATAAGTTTTAAAAACTGCCGTTTTTTCAGGAGCAGTCATTTTAGTGATGCATAAAGTGAAAAAAAAAGTGAAATATTCCTTTAAATATCGTACCTGGGGGGTGTCTAAAGTATGCCTGTGAAGTGGCATGTGTTTCCCATGTTTAGAACTGTCCCTGCACAAAAATACATTTCTAAAGGAAAAAAAGCCATTTAAAACTGCTTGCGACTAGGGATGAGCTTGGTGTTCGACTCGAACATCGGCTGTTCGATCGTTCAACGAACATCGAAAGTTTTGGGCCGTTCGCGCCAAATTCGAGTGACGCGAATGGCCCACAATACACTGCGCCATCGCAGTGCAATCTTGGCGCTGTGATTGGCCAAGCATGCACTGTGATCCCACATGCTTGGCCAATCACAGCGCCGGCAGCGAGGAGAGCCATAATTGGCCACAGGCAGGATGCCTGTGGCCAATTATAGCTCAGGGGGGTTTAGTACACGCCCCACACTAAAAAAAGGCCGCCAGCGCAGCGGCCTTGTGTAGTGTGTTCCGGTTCAGGGAGAGAGAAGAATAGGCAGGGACAGTGTCAGTGATATTCTGCTAAACCTTGTGTGCAGGGAGAGAGAAGCATAGGCAGGGGAGTGTCAGTGATATTTTTGCTAAGCCTCCTGCACAGAATACACCTGAAGCTAGCCCTTATTGCTGTGTTTTCCTGTTGTGTAACACAGGCAGGCATCTGCAGCAGTTATAGCAGGCATAGTGTGCGTCCTGCAAAATATACACCTGAAGCTAGCCCTTATTGCTGTGTTTTTCTGTTGTGTAACACAGGCAGGCATCTACAGCACTTACAGCAGGTGTAGTGTGCTTCCTGCAAAATATACACCTGAAGCTAGCCCTTATTGCTGTGTTTTCCTGTTGTGTAACACAGGCAGGCATCTGCAGCAGTTATAGCAGGCGTAGTGTGCTTCCTGCAAAAAATACACCTGAAGCTAGCCCTTATTGCTCGTAGTTTTTTTTCTTTCGTGTTATACTAACAGGCATCTGCAGCACTTACAGCGGGCGTAGTGTGCTTCTTGCAAAATATACACCTGAAGCTACCTCTTATTGCTGGTTTTCCCATCTCCCTGCAGGCCTTTAGAATGTCTGGAAGGCCAACAAGGAGAGGCAGACAGTCAGGAGCCAATAAAAGAGGGCAAGCAGGCTCTGTGTCTAGAGACAACAGTGCTGGTCGTGGACGCGGTGCATCGTCATCAGCACGTGGCCATGGGACACGCTTGTCCTTATTTTTGGCAGCTGGACGTGTTGAGCCGCATCATGCCGAAGACTTGGTAGAATGGATGACCAGGCCCTCCTCATCCTCTCTCACCCAGGCTCAGGGTACTGGCAAAGCAGCTGCCAAAGCGTCCTCAATGTCATCATCAGTCACTCCTTCCCTAGATCCACCGTGTCCTCCTGAGGAGTCCCCCGAACTGTTTGAGCACAGTGTTGGCCACATGCTCCAGGAGGATGCCCAGCGTTTCGAAGGGTCTGAAGATGATACCCAGCTAGAGGAAGGCAGTAGTGTGAGAGCAGAGAGAGGGGATGCTCAAGAAGGACACCAATCTGGCAGTCATGTTCCAGCAGCTGCAGCATACTGCCAGATTGGTTCCAGTGATGAGGAGGGAGGGGATGATGAGGTCACTGACTCCACATGGGTGCCTGATACGAGAGAGGAGGAGGAGGAGGAGGAGGATGAGGAGGAGGCACATCTCCAACGAGGCAGGATGCCCTCCGGGGGCCAGCGTAAGGGCAGCACACCGACTGAATCACACCGCAGAGCTCCGCCTGTGCAGGGCGCTGCCTCTGCCCGTTATTCCATAAGTTCTTTGGTGTGGGCCTTTTTTGAGTCGAGTGCATCAGATCGCACTACTGCTGTTTGCAACATGTCTCAAGCGTATCTCGCGTGGCCAAAACATCAGCCGCTTAGGCACCACATGCTTGACCAGACATATGTTGACCTGCCATGCAACTCGTTGGCAAGCTTACCTTAAAGACCCACACCAAAGAAAAAAGCGGACCTCTCCTTGCTCCGCATCAGCTGAGATCTCCAACCCCACTATACCTTCAGTCCTCTCTGAAACCTGCACTGAGGGGAATGAAGGTGAGAATTAGGTGTGTCACAGCCAAGTACTTGCGGGCACTCTGCTAGCAGTACACCGACGTCCGATTCTATCAGGCAAATTTCCCTGCCCCAGCTGGACCATCGAAAGAAGTTCACTCCCAGCCATCCACATGCCCAGCGGTTGAATGCTAGCTTGGCTAAATTGCTAGCACTTCAACTGCTGCCTTTTCAGTTGGTAGACTTGGCCCCCTTCCGTGAGTTTGTGCAATGTGCGGTTCCTCAGTTGCAGGTTCCCAAACGCCACTTTTTTTCACGGTAGGCGATTCCGGCTCTTTCCGCCATGTGGAAGGCAATGTCCATGCCTCGCTGGACAGGGCGGTCAGCGGTAAGGTGCATATTACCACTGACTCATGGTCCAGCAGGCATGGACAGGGACGATACCTTTCTTTCACGGCCCATTGGGTCACTCTTTTGGCAGCTGGGAAGGATGCAGGACAAGGTGCAGTAGTGTTGGAGGTGGTTCCGCCGCCACACCTCCAAAATGCTACTACTGGTTGTGACACACCTCTCTCCTCCACCCCCTCCTCTTCTTCTTCTTCCTTCATGGCCTCTTCCTGTGCTTTGTCCTCGGAACCAGCGGTGCTCCTATGGCGTTCAAGGGGCTACGCATGTACGCAGGCAAAAAGATGCCAGGCTGTGCTTGCGCTGGTGTGTTTGGGGGACAGGAGCCACACTGGGGCAGAGGTTCTGTCAGCTCTGCAGGGGCAGGCCGAGAAGTGGTTGATGCCACGCCAGCTTAAGGCAGGAATGGTGGTTTGCGACAATGGCACCAACCTCCTCTCCGCCCTCCGACAGGGACAACTGACCCATGTGCCCTGTGTGGCTCACGTCCTTAACCTGTTGGTGCAGTGGTTCTTGGGCAGGTACCTGGGCTTACAGGATGTCCTGAGGCAGGCCAGGAAAGTCTGTGTGCATTTCCGCAGATCATGTAATGCCAGTGCTCGGCTGGCTGAGCTGCAAAAGGAGTTGAACCTGCCCAAGAACCGCCTTATATGTGACATGCCCACCAGGTGGAACTCAACGTTGGCCATGCTGCAGCGGCCGCACACGCAGCAGAGGGCCATCAATGAGTACCTGTGCGACTACGGCACCAGGACAGGGTCAGGGGAGCTCTGTTTTTTTTCACCACGCCAGTGGGGCATGATCAGGGATGCATGCACTGTCCTGGCACCATTTGAGGAGGCCACGAGGATGGTGAGCAGTGACAGTGCATGCATCAGTGACACTGTACCTCTTGTCCACCTGTTGGAGCATACGCTGCATGGAATAATGGACAGGGCACTAGAGGCAGAACAGAGGCAGGAAGAGGAAGACTTCCTTGCCTCTCAAGGCCCCCTTTACCCAGACAGTGTTCCTTCTGTCCCACCCATCCCTCAGGAAGAGGAGGAGGAGGATTGTGTCAGCATGGGGGTGGAGCCTGGCACTCAGCATCAACAGCAGCAGTCTTTTAGGGATGACTTACAGTCCCAAGAAACACGTGGACTTGTACGTGGCTGGGAGGAGGTGGTTGCGGATCATGTCGTCCTTAGTGACCCAGAGGACTCCGGACCGAATGCCTCAGCTAACCTACGCTGCATGGCCTCCCTGATCCTGCAAAGTCTGCGAAAGGATCCTCGTATTCTTCGGATCAAGGAGAGGCACCATGACTGGCTGGCCACTCTCCTTGATCCACGGTACAAGGGTAAGGTTGCGGACCGTATCTTACCGTCGCAGACGGAGCAGAGGATGAGACAACTCCGGGAGGCCTTGCAGAAAGGTCTGTGCAACGCGTTCCCAGAGACTGGGAGGTTACAAACTCCTGGTCCTGGACAACGAGTTGCCGAGGCTTCGGTCAGTCAAAGAAGGAGCGGTGGGGAAGATGGCCGTCTGACCGATGCGTTCAGACAATTCTTTAGTCCGCAGCCCCAAGGTATGATCGGTTCCAGCAACCATCGCCAGCGTCTGATATACATGGTGCAGAAATACCTAGGGGCAAGGTCAGACTTGGACACCTTTCCAACCGAAAATCCTCTGGCTTACTGGATCTTGAGGATGGATCACTGGCCAGAGCTTGCACAGTATGCAATTGAGCTACTGGCCTGTCCTGCATCCAGCGTTCTTTCGGAACGCACATTCAGTGCTGCTGGAGGATTTGTCACGAATCACAGGGTGCGCCTGTCCACCGACTCGGTTGATCGACTGACCTTCATAAAGATGAACCAGTCTTGGATCACCACCAGCTACCAAGCACCTGAAGGTGATATAAATTCTTCTGTTATTTTCAAATGTCACATCCCTTCAAGACTGATGCTGAGTGACTGTCCTGTTATGTTGACTGACTATCCTCCGCCTCCTCAATGATCCGATTCATGATGATAGCTTGGAAAAACATTTTTGATTCTGGGTGCCACCACCAGTGGCTAAGGCCCAATTTTTCAGCCCCTGTTTAACAGGGGCGTGTAATTACAATTTTTGATGCAATGCTTTGCAGCAGGGCTCATTCCTGCACTCCAACTAGAGTATCTGTGAGGGGTTGCAGTGTTGTGGCACCAGTGGCTAAGGCCCAATTTTTCTGCCCCTGTTTAACAGGGGCGTGTAATTACAATTTTTGATGCAATACTTTGTAACAGGTCTCATTGCTGTGCTCCAAGTACAGTATCTGTGAGGGGTTGCAGTGTTGTGGCACCAGTGGCTAAGGCCCAATTTTTCAGCCCCTGTTCTACAGGGGCATGTAATTACAATTATTGATCTAATAATTCACAGCAGGGCCCATTCCTGCACCCACCAAGAGTAACTGTGAGGGCTTACAGGTGTTGTGGCAACACCACCACCAGCCCCTATGTTTTCCAAAAAGCTTAAAAAAAGGGATTTTTTTAACAGCTTACCTGTAAAATCCTTTTCTTGGAGTACATCACGGGACACAGAGCGACTTAGTCATTACTAATGGGTTATATAGTTTACCTTCAGGTGCTGGCACTGGCAACTTCCAAACCGGAAGTACCCTCCCCTATATAAGCCCCTCCCATCCGGGAGCACCTCAGTTTTGTAGCAAAGCAATAAGTGTCCCAAAAAGAGGGGTGGGAGCTCTGTGTCCCGTGATGTACTCCAAGAAAAGGATTTTACAGGTAAGCTGTTATAAAAATCCCTTTTTCTTTTTCGTACATCACGGGACACAGAGCGACTTAGTCATTACTAATGGGACGTCCCAAAGCAATGCCAAATGAGGGGAGGGATACACTATACATAAGCAGGGCGCCATCAGGCATGAGGCTCTTTTACGGCCTGCAACACACTGCGCCCAAAGGCGACATCCTCCTGACTTCTGACGTCTACCTGGTAGAATCTAGTAAACGTGTGTACTAAGGACCATGTTGTGGCCTTACAGACTTGAGCCAGGGAGGCTTGGTGATGCACTGCCCATGAAGTTCCAACTGCTCTTGTGGAGTGCGCCCTAACTTTGAACGGAGGCGGTCTCCTTTTCAAGCCATAGGCTTGTATTATGACCTGTCGAATCCACTTGGCTAAAGTAGATTTTTGATGCTGCCTGACCCTTTCTGGGGCCTTCCGGCAGAACAAACAAAGTATCCGTTCTACGAATCTGAGCAGTGGCTTTAAGATAAGCTTTAACTGCTCTTACTACATCCAAAGAATGCAATAACTTTTCCTCTACCGAACTAGGTTTGGGGAAAAAGGAAGGAAGAACCACATCTTGGTTCAAATGGAACCTCGATACCACCTTAGGAAGAAGGCTGGATGAGGACGTAATACTACTCTGTCCTTATGGACAACCAGATATGGCTCCTTACAGGACAAGGCGGCTAATTCCGATACTCTTTTAGCCGAACAAATGGCTACTAAGAAAATCAATTTCCTGGTGAAAAGAACCAAGGAAATGTGCCGCAATGGTTCAAATGGTTGTTTCTGTAGAACCGACAGAACCAGGTTTAAGTCCCATGGACATATGGGAATACTAACCGGAGGGCTAATACGCATCACTCCTTGTATGAAAGCTTTGACTAATGAATGCAAAGCCAAGGGCCTTTGAAAAAATATTGACAAGGCCGTCTGACCCTTGATAGTACTCAAGGCAAGCTTCCTATGTACAGCCCACTGTAGGAAGTCCAGAATCCTACCTATTACGTACTTACGTGGATGCCATTTCTTGGCCTCACACCACGTGATGTACGCCTTCTAGATCCTATAATAGATCTGCCTGGATACCGGCTTCCTGGCATTGATCATGGTAGATACCACAGGATTAGAGAGCCCTCTCTTTTTTAGAATGTGGGCTTCAATAGCCAGGCCGTCAAACCTAGGGCTGGTAAGGAAGGGTAGTATATCGGTCCTTGCGAAAGCAGGTCCGGACGATGTGGGAGGGTCCAAGGACTTCCCACTGACATTTTTACAATCTCCGCGTACCATGCCCTTCGGGGCCAACCTGGAGCCACCAGAATCACTGGTTTCTTTTCTACCCTGATTCTGCGGATTAATCGCGGTGGGAATGCATATATCAGCTTGAACTGATCCCAAGGGAACACGAGGGCATCCGAACCGCAAGCTAGGGGATCCTTTGTGCGAGACACAAATCTGTCCACCTTTGCGTTGAATCTGGATGCTAGCAGATCTACATCCGGTGTTCCCCACCGCTGGCATATTGCCTGGAAAACCTCGGGGTGAAGAGACCATTCCCCCGGGCATAATTGCTGGTGATTTAAAAAAGTCCGCTCTCCAATTTTCCACTCCTGGGGTGAAAACCGCGGATATGGCTGTGACATATCTTTCTGCCCATTCCAGGATGCAATTCGCTTCCCTCTGGGCTGCACGACTCCTGGTGCCACCCTGGTGATTGATATATGCCACTGCTGTGGCATTGTCTGATTGAATTCTGACAGGTGACCCTTGGAGTTTGGATGTCCATGCTACTAGGGCATACCGGGCTGCTCGTATCTCTAAGAGATTGGTGGGCAGGGCCTTCTCTGCTTCTGACCACTTGCCCTGGAGAGACCATTGCTCCAGTACTGCCCCCCCAGCCTATGAGGCTGGCATCTGTAGTGACCACCTTCCAAGAAACCGGACTGAAGGGTTTCCCTTTTTCCAGATTCTGTGGCACCAACCACCAATGGAGGCTCTTGCGAACGGAAGGGGACAGGGACATTGGTAAGTCTAAAGCCTGAACTTTTTTGTTCCAGGCTGACAGTATGGCCCTCTGCAAGTTCCTTGAATGGAATTGACCGTAGGGTACTGCTTCGAATGAAGCCACCATTTTTCCCAGCAGCCTCATACACAGGCGTATGGATGGTTTTCTTTTTTGTACCCACCAAGTGGGTCAAATCTTTCAAAGACGACACCTTCTCTGGAGGTAAGAAAATCTTTCTCTGATTTGAATCCAGTCTTAGCCCCCAAGTATTCCAGACTTTTGACTGGTTTTAGGGCTGACTTGTCTCGGTTGATAATGCAACCGTGAGATTCCAGATACTTGATTATCTTGTGAACGACCACTTGTAGTTTTTTTCACTGAGTGGTCTATCAGCAACAAGTCGTCTAGATATGCCATTATCGTTACACCTTGTGTTCCTAGTTTGGCCAATCGTAGGGCCAGAATTTTTGTGAACACTCGTGGTGCTGTGGCCAGACCGAAAGGTAAGGCTCTGAACTGAAAATGGCGCCCTTCTACTGCAAAGCGTAGAAATTTCTGGTGGGCCGGACAGATGGGAATATGCAAATAAGCATCCCTTATGTCGATCGAGGCTAACCATTCCTGCCCTTGTAGGGCGGTGGCCACCGATCGGATCGACTCCATCCGAAAAAGTCCTGATATGTAGGAACTTGTTTAGCCCTTTTATATTTAATATGGGCCTCACGTCCCCATTTGGTTTGGGGACTGTGACAAGGTTCGAGTAAAACCCGAACCCGCTTTCTTCCAAGGGAACCTTCATGATTACCCTTGGAGCAATCTTGGGGGGAGGTTTTGTACCTCTCTTGACCCAGAGTTTCTTGTTACCCTGTGATTGTCCCTGATTTCTGCCCCCTGGATTTGACCGCGGAGGCCGTCGGAACTGTTTCACAGCCGATGTGCCAGGGACTGGAGAAGTAGGCCTCTTAAAAGAAGGACTTCTACCCTTATTCTTAACCGGCAAGAGTGTACTTTTACCGGCAGAAGTTTTCTGGATATATTTGTCCAGATCTTCTCCAGATAAGCGTTCTCCATGAAATGGGAAGCTAATCAGCAATTTCTTACAGGGAGCTTCAGCAGACCAGTTTTTGAGCCATAGAAGCCTACGCATATGTCTACAGACAGCGTAAAGCGGGATGCCTGTTGGATTGTATCCTTTATGGCGTCCACCGCAACACAAGGCTCTAGGTAGGTCAGCTAGGGCAAGAGCCTGCTGATCTGGTAAGTCCCTTAAGACTTGTTTCAATTGATCTTTCATTGCTTGGCAGACTCCAATCGCTGCTACTGCAGGTTGTGTCACCATGCTTGCTGTAGAGAAAGCAGATTTTAGTAAAGACTCCAATTTTTTTATCTATTGGGTCTTTGAATCATTGGAACATTATCTACTGGACATGTCAGTGATTTATTTACACAAGAGATGGCTGTGTCCACTGTAGGGACCCTCCATTTTTTTATGAACTTATCCTCCATGGGATAGATCACTGGAAATCTCTTGGGGGGAGTAAATATTTTATCAGGATGCTCCCAATCCTGGTAAATAAGCCCTTCCAATAAAGGGTGGATTGGGAAGGAACAGACAGCCTGGGGAGCTTTCAGCGACCCCAGCGAGGAAACCGTAGTGGTTGATGGTTCCGCCAGAGGCATTTTAAATGCTGATCGGACCATGTTAGTCAGAGACTGAACCCATAATCTTTCAGCCTGAGATGCTGAGAAAGGTTCTTCCACTGTTGATTCCTCTATAACTGAATCAACCTCATCCTGATCCCCTTCAGGTAGGTCGATCTCTGTGTGGGGCTGTTCCTCCACTAACAGGCACTCTGAAGGAGGAGACGGAGATCGGACGCGCTTTCCCTGTGACAGGGAAGCAGCGATCAATGCTGTTAATCTCTCTTCCAATCCTCCCAGAGTTGAGGATAAAACCTCCTCTGTTATATATACAGGAGCAGGTGGACTGGGGACAGCCGCAGCACCAGGCACTCCTGCGGGGTTCCTACGGCTACTGACCTCTGAATTTTCAGGGGAGATTGGTGCAGTACAAGCATGCCCAATATCCTCAGAGCCCGATGGAGACCCCTTTGGCTTCCTGGAAGACTTATTTCCGGAGCGTCTGGACGACATATCCTTTAAGCACAAAGCTGAGGTATTCCCGTCGTCATACACCAATTTTGCTGGTAATAGTCTAACACAGTTGCTGCTATATACCAGCTGGTGTCCACTAAAGTGCCTTTCTATGGGGATGCCTGCATCAACCGCCTCTGTGTGCCACCGTTTTGTTGCTAGCTCTGTTTGCATCCAGCTGACACTTGTACTGTGTCTTTTATACACGCTGGGACGCCTGCACATGTGCAGAAGCGCCGCGGCACGCATCGAGCGTCATCCACCCGCCCCTTTTTTTTCATAGGAGGCGTGTGCACGCGCCCGCGCGCGCCATTGGCGCCCTTTTTTGAAACCAAGCAGGGACTAGGAGCCAGAGCCCTTTTTGCCGGAGGGCCTGTGCGGTGGATGAGCGCAGCAACAGGGCAGAGGAACTGGATTCCCACAGAGAAACTTACCAACTGCCTGGATCTTTTGACTTGAGAAAACCAAAGATCCACATGACAAGAAAAATGGACCACAGCGGCCTCTAGTGGTTTAACACAGGTACCGCGGTCCTCTTTTTTTTTTTTTTTTTCTTGACTACTATTAAAATTTTACATTTTCCAGTAGTTATAGGCATACACAGATATTAGCGGGAATACCGTTAGGTAACAGACAGAAAGACAAATTAGGCTTGGGGGTCCCCCAATAGAACCAAGTTCCTGGGGGCCCCCACTTACCTGTTCCCCGCCGCAGGACTCTGTTTGGTCCACAGAAGCCCAAACTTCACCTATCACGGCAGGCATTGTAATTAAACCTTCAGGGACCGGGTTCCCAAGGATTCCACTCCCCTGGACCTGTATAGCACCCTGCACAGAAAACATCTTGGTCGTGGGTATGACCAGAGCTCTGGATCCCAGGGTCCAGCCCTCCTAAGAGAGGCATTACAGGCAAAACCTTGCTCTTCTCTTGCAAGGCCCGGGTACCGACCGTTTAGCTATGAAGCTTTTTTGGTGGGATCCGGAACAGCTTACTAAGGCCCGTAAAAGAACCTGTACGCAAGCCCAGGAAAACACATGTTACTCTTTGGCCAACACCTTAGACACTGGCAAAAAACTGAGGTGCTCCCGGATGGGAGGGGCTTATATAGGGGAGGGTACTTCCGGTTTGGAAGTTGCCAGTGCCAGCACCTGAAGGTAAACTATATAACCCATTAGTAATGACTAAGTCGCTCTGTGTCCCGTGATGTACGAAAAAGAAATATATTTTTTGGCTGGAGCTACACTTAAACAATGAATCTGTTCAAAATTAAAAAACAGATTCTACTTAAGAACAAACCTACAGTCCCTGTCTTGTTTGCACCGCCGGAAATACTGCTGTTCAGAGTAGATAGGGCCTTTTTTATTTTGTGTGCGGGGTTCCCCTTAATATCAATACAAGACCCAAAGGGGCTGGTAATGGGCTGGGGTAGGGGGGGGGTGATGGGGTAGCTATGCCATTTTTCTCAAAGATTTTCATCCATATTACCGGGACCAGACATGACATTAAAGCCGCAAGCAGTTTTAAATGGCTTTTTTTCCCTTTAGAAATTTCATTTTGTGCAGGGACAATTCTAAACACGGGAAACACATGCCACTTCACAGGCATACTTTAGACACCCCCCAGGTACGATATTTAAAGGAATATTTGACTTTTTTTTTCACTTTATGCATCATTGAATTGACTGCTCCCGAAAAACGGAAGTCTTTAAAACTTCGTTTTGCATTGATACATGTCCCCTGGGGCAGAACCCGGGTCACCAAACCCTTTTAGGACAATAACATGCATATTAGTCGTTATAATTAGCACTTTAGATTTTGAACTTTCGCGTCCATTGTATTTAATAGGGTTCTAACGGTCGCGCGAACTTTCAGTCCGTACAAAGGTTCTGGTGCGAACCGAACGGGGGGGGGGGTGTTCGGCTCATCCCTACTTGCGACTTTAAATGTCATGTCTTGTCCTTGCAATATGGATTAAAATCTTTGAGAACAATGGCATGGCTACCCCATCACCCCCCCCCCCACCCCAGCCCATTACCAGCCCCTTTGGGTCTTGTATGGATATTAAGGGGAACCCCGCACCCAAAATAAAAAAAGGCCCTATATACTCTGAACAGCCGTATACAGGCGGTGCAAACAAGACAGGGACTGTAGGTTTGTTCTTAAGTACAGTCTGTTTGTAATTTTGAACAGGTACATTGTTTAAGTGCAGCTCCAGCCAAAAAATATATTTTTAAGCTTTTTGGAAAACATAGGGAAGGGTTATCACCCCTGTAACATTTGTTTTGCTGTCTGTGCACCTGTTCAGAAGATTTCACCTCACTTTCCGTCCCAATGACAAATGTTTTTGGAAAAGTGGGGTTTTTATTGAAACAAGGATTGGTGATAAAACATCAGTAGAGAGGAGACTCCTTTTTCCCATATTAACTCTTACAGTAGAGAATTTCCCTTCCTAGGGGTAGATTTCCTCTCACTTCCTTTTGTCTCCTTCCGTTTACAAGTAGGAGTTGTTTGTAAGTTGGATGTTTGAAAGTAGGGGCCTGCCGTATATACTCTGCTGAAATTTGCCCCTTAGATGTTGGTGTTGCCACAACACTGAGCCCTCACAGTTACTCTTGGTGGGCGCTGGAACGCCCTGCTGTGAACTATTATATCAGGAATTGTAATTGCATGCCATTGTTGAACAGTGGTGGGAAAAATTGGGCCTTTGGTGGTGGTGCTGGTGTTACAACACTGTCAGCCCTCACAGTTACTCTTGGTGGGCGCATGAATGGGCCCTACTGTGAATTATTAGATCAAGAATTGTAATTGCATGCCCCTGTTGAAGAGGGGCAGAAAAATTGGGCCTTTGGTGCTGGTGCCACGACACTGCAACCTCTCCCAGATACTCTAGTTGGAGTGCAGGAATGAGCCCTGCTGCAAAGCATTGCATAAAAAATTGTAATTATACGCCCCTGTTAAACAGGGGCTGAAAAATTGGGCCTTAGCCACTGGTGGCGGCACCCAGAAACAAAAATGTTCTTCCAAGCTATCATCAGGAATCGGATCATTGAGGAGGAGGAGGATAGTCAGTCAACATAACAGGACAGCCACTCAGCATCAGCATAGGCAGTCTTGAAGGGATGTGACATTTCAAAATAAATTATTCTGTTATATCAGCTTCAGGTGCTTGGTAGCTGGTGGTGATCCAAGACTGGTTCATCTTTTTGAAGGTCAGTCGATCAACCGAGTCGGTGGACAGGCGCATCCTGTGATCCGTTACAAAGCCTCCAGCAGCACTGAATGTGCGTTCCGAAAGAACGCTGGATGCAGGACAGGCCAGTAGCTCAATTGCATACTGTGCAAGCTCTGGCCAGTGAACCATCCTCAAGACCCAGTAAGCCAGAGGATTTTCGGTGGGAAAGGTGTCCAAGTCTGACCTTGCCCCTAGGTATTCCTGCACCATGTATATCAGACGCTGGCGATGGTTGCTGGAACCGATCATACCTTGGGGCTGCGGACTAAAAAATTGTCTGAACGCATCGGTCAGACGGCCACCTTCCCCACCGCTCCTTCTTTGACTGACCGAAGCCTCAGCAACTCGTTGTCCAGGACCAGGAGTTTGTAACCTCCCAGTCTCTGGGAACGCATTGCACAGACCTTTCTGCAAGGCTTCCCGGAGATGTCTCATCCTCTGCGACAGTAAGATAAGGTCCGCAACCTTACCCTTGTACCGTGGATCAAGGAGAGTGGCCAGCCAGTAATGGTCCTTCTCCTTGATCCGAAGAATACGAGGATCCTTCCACAGACTTTGCGGGATCAAGGAGGCCATGCAGCGTAGGTTAGCTGAGGCATTCGGTCTGGAGTCCTCTGGGTCACTAAGGACGACATGATCCGCAGCCACCTCCTCCCAGCCACCTCCTCCCACTGTCTGTGTAAAGGGGGCCTTGAGAGGCAAGGAAGTACTCCTCTTCCTGCCTCTGTTCTGCCTCAAGTGCCCTGTCCATTATTCCACGCAGCGTATGCTCCAACAGGTGGACAAGAGGTACAGTGTCACTGATGCATGCACTGTCACTGCTCACCATCCTCGTGGCCTCCTACAATGGTGCCAGGACAGTGCATGCATCCCTGATCATGCCCCACTGACGTGGTGAAAAAAACCTGAGCTCCCCTGACCTTGTCCTGGTGCCGTAGTCGCACAGGTACTCATTGATGGCCCTCTGCTGCATGTGCAGCCACTGCAGCATTGGCAACGTTGAGTTCCACCTGGTGGGCATGTCACATATAAGGCGGTTCTTGGGCAGGTTCAACTCCTTTTGCAGCTCAGCCAGCCGAGCACTGGCATTATATGATCTGCGGAAATGCACACAGACTTTCTTGGCCTGCCTCAGGACATCCTGTAAGCCCGGGTACCTTCCCAAGAACCGCTGCACCACCAGGTTAAGGACGTGAGCCACACAGGGCACATGGGTCAGTTGTTCCTGTCGGAGGGGAGGTTGGTGCCATTGTCGCAAACCACCATTCCTGGCTTAAGCTGGCGTGGCGTGAACCACCTCTCGGCCTGCCCCTGCAGAGCTGACAGAACCTCTGCCCCAGTGTGGCTCCTGTCCCCCAAACACAGCAGCGCAAGCACGGCATGGCATCTTTTTGCCTGCGTACTTGCGTAGCCCCTTGAACGCCTATGGAGCACCGCTGGTTCTGAGGACAAAGCACAGGAAGAGGCCATGGAGGAAGAGGAAGAGGAGGGGGAGGAGGAGAGAGGTGTGTCACAACCAGTAGTAGCATTTTGGAGGTGTGGCGGCGGAACAACCTCCAACACTACTGCACCTTGTCCTGCATCCTTCCCAGCTGCCAAAAGAGTGACCCAATGGGCCGTGAAAGAAAGGTATCGTCCCTGTCCATGCCTGCTGGACCATGAGTCAGTGGTAATATTCACCTTACCACTGACAGCCCTGTCCAGCGAGGCATGGACATTGCCTTCCACATGCCGGTAGAGAGCCGGAATCGCCTTCCGTGAGAAAAAGTGGCGTTTGGGAACCTGCCACTGAGGAACCGCACATTGCACAAACTCACGGAAGGGGGCAGAGTCTACCAACTGAAAAGGCAGCAGTTGAAGTTCTAGCAATTTAGTCCAGCTAGCATTCAACCGTTGGGCATGTGGATGGCTGGGAGTGAACTTCTTTTGACGGTCCAGCAGCTGGGGCAGGGAAATTTGCCTGCTACAATCGGACGTCAGTGTACTGCTAGCAGAGTGCCCCCGCAAGTACTTGGCTGTGACACACCTAATTCTACACCTTCATTCCTCTCAGTGCAGGTTTCAGAGAGGACTGAAGGTATAGTGGGGTTGGAGATCCCAGCTGATGAGGAGCAAGTTGAGGTCCGCTTTGTTCTTTGGTGTGGGTCTTTAAGGTACGCTTGCCAACGAGCTGCATGGCAGGTCAACATATGTCTGGTCAAGCATGTGGTGCCCAAGCGGCTGATGTTTTGGCCGCGCAAGATACGCTTGAGACATATGTTACAAATAGCAGCGGTGCGATCTGATGCACTCGACTCAAAAAAGGCTCACACCAAAGAACTTTTGGAATAACGAACAGAGGCAGCGCCCTGCACAGGCGGAGCTCTGCGGTGTGATTCAGTCAGTGTGCTGCCCTTACGCTGGCCCCCGGAGGGCATCCTTGGAGATGTGCCTCCTCCCCATCCTCCTCCTCCCTCCTATCAGGCACCCATGTGGAGTCAGTGACCTCATCATCCCCTCCCTCCTCATCGCTGGAGCCAATCTGGCAGTATGCTGCAGCTGCTGGAACATGACTACCAGATTGCTGTCCTTCTTGAGCATCCCCTCTCTCTGCGCTCACGCTACTGCCTTCCTCTAGCTGGGTATCATCATCAGACCCTTCAAAATGCTGGGCATCCTCCTGGAGCATGTACCCAACACTGTGCTGAAACAGTTCGGGGGACTCCTCAGGAGGACATGGTGGGTCTAGGGAAGGAGCGACTGATGATGACATTGATACGAGGGAAGAGGACGCTTTGGCAGCTGCTTTGCCAGTACCCTGAGCCTGGGTGAGAGAGGATGAGGAGGATGAGGAGGGCTTGGTCATCCACTCTACCAAGTCTTCGGCATGATGCGGCTCAACACGTCCAGCTGCTGAAAATAAGGACAAGCGTGTCCCATGGTCACGTGCTGATGACGATGCACCACGTCCACGACCAGCACTGTGGTCTCTAGACACAGAGCCTGCTTGCCCTCTTTTATTGGCTCCTGACTGTCTGCCTCTTCTTGTTGGCCTTCCAGACATAGTAATGGACTGCAGGGAGATGGGAAAACCAGGAACTGGAGTAGCGTATATTGTGCTGGAGGCACACAACACCCACTAACTCCTGCAGATGCCTTTATTAGAGAATACCAGCAATAAAGGGTAGATACAGGTGTATACTGTGCTGTGCTGGAGGGACACAACACCCACTAACTCCTGCAGATACCTTTATTAGAGAACACCAGCAATAAAGGGTAGATACGGGTGTATACTGTGCTGTGCTGGGGCACACAACACCCACTAACTCCTGCAGATGCCTGAGAAAAGAACACACTGTCCCTGCCTGCCTATCTAGCTTAGAGAACAGCAATAAAGGGTAGATACAGGTGTATACTGTGCTGGGGCACACAACACCCACTAACTCCTGCAGATGCCTGAGAAAAGAACACACTGTCCCTGCCTGACTATCTAGCTTAGAGAACAGCAATAAAGGGTAGATACAGGTGTATACTGTGCTGGAGGCACACAACACCCACTAACTCCTGCAGATGCCTGAGAAAAAAACACACACTGTAGAACACACTGTCCCTGCCTATGTAGCTCTTTCCCTGCACGCCGGAACACACTACACAAGGCCGCCGCGCTGGCAGCCTTTTATAGTGTGGGGCATGTACTAAACCCCCCTGAGCTATGATTCGCCAGAGGCATCCTGCCTGTGGCCAATTATGGCTCTCCTCGCTGCCGGCGCTGTGATTGGCCAAGCATGCGGGGTCACAGTGCATGCTTGGCCAATCACAGCGCCGGCAATGCAGTGCATTGTGGGCCGTTCGCGTCACACGAATTTGGCGCGAACGGCCCACAAAGTTCTGGTTTCGCTGAACAGGCTATGTTCGAGTCGAACAAGCGTTCGACTCGAACACCAAGCTCATCCCTACTCCCAAGAGACATCATAGTGAAACAGCACTTCTACGCGGTCAAAGAAGAAGTGATGAAGCTATCCGGCTCGGCGGAGAAGCTGGCGATCACGGGTCACCAGATCCAAATCTTCGCGGACCTCTCGCCATACACGGTACAAAAGCAATGAGCGCTGAAACCGTTGCTCCAAGTCCTGGCACAAAAAGATATCAATTACAGATAGGCATTCCCGCTTCGCCTGAACTTTTCGTACCGCAACAAACCATACAACTTCTCCTCATTTCCTGAAGGCGAACGACTTCTCCTACATCTAGGGCTGATTATCAAAGAACTGCCTCCACCTCTTGCCAATAGAGGAGCACCGTAATCAAAAAGCCCGTCGCCAACTAGCCCGCTGCCTCACATGTGGCAGAAACAACACCCTAAACGATCACGGGAGTCCTTCCCTCCATGAGGTCGCCCACCATCCCCCAATACATCTTGTGACCAACCTACCGTCTTTGGACTGATGTTCCGTTTACCACAATTAAACCTTGGAATTGGTCCCAAGTTCCACAAGGGAGGCTTGTTCCTGGGGACCGGCACATCGCCCAAACCCCCCGGTTCTCTGTGCTACCAACATTCCTGTGGAACTCTAGAAATGACAGAGCCTAAGGGGTCACAATGGCTCTCTTGAAGAGGGACTTGTTCTGCCTCCCCAGGCGATCAGCCATACGGTCACATGCGGCTATCTCGTCCTCTTCCATGGCTGATGGCGGGTGTCACCATGAAGCCTATCACCCTTGTCCATTAAACAGTGGTGACGCACGTTATCGAGTGGGAGATTGGCCAGGCAGACCTGACTTTGCTCTATTAAAATGTCAATAGGGCTCAGACTTTAAGTTTATTACACGGTTATAGTTATCTCTTTTGGTGGGGGTGACTAGAGCGGTTTCAGTGTTCCTCCATCTGACACTGATAGGAGAACTTTACTTTTCTCCCCTGTCGGAGTCAGATTACCTTGTCCTTTCTAGGATGACTTGTGTTCCCTTTGGGTAAAGGACTGGGCAGGGACGGGTCCCTCCCCTGCTCTAGTTGGATGGGGTTGTACAATTTGTTATCTAATGCATCTTCTTTTTCTTTTTTCCTTTCTTCCGCTGCTCTATCCTCCCTTTTCTCCCTTCCCAACTCCCCCCCCCTGTTCTCCTTTCGGCACAGGGTCTCGCTGGAATTCCTACCTCACAATATACAGGACCGGGTCACCATGGAGCGAAGGGGGTCTTTCACCTGCCAGGGAAATCACCCTTGAGCTTACTTCACACATAGTACCCTACTACCAACTAGGCCATGACTAAAACACTGCCTACAGACCTAAAACGTTGGATCTTTCCCTACAATGTGCAGGGACTCAACTCCCCTGTAAAAAAATGCAAAATACTGCAACAGCACCACACATTAAAAGCAGACGTAGTGCTGCTACAAGAGACACACTTCCCTGCCACCTACAACCACTCATTCCTTCACAAAAACTTTACTCACTTCCACCTAGCGAATGCGGTCAATAAGACGAGAGGAGTAGCAGTGTGTTTTTCTAACAGGGTTCACGTCTCACCTACTAAAATAATTAGGGACCTCGAAGGTCGATACATTCTAGTAGCTGGCACACTCAACGGTGGGAC
The DNA here is from genome assembly GCA_029206835.1 of Rana muscosa. Classification (NCBI taxonomy): domain Eukaryota; kingdom Metazoa; phylum Chordata; class Amphibia; order Anura; family Ranidae; genus Rana; species Rana muscosa. The sequence goes on from CM055128.1 coordinate 120,285,173, forward strand.
ATACACATTCATATCTTACCACGCTCCTAACACATGCCAAGATAAATTCTTCGAAGTCGTTCTACAGACCCTGAAGCCTCGCTTCATAGGCACAGTAATCCTGGGTGGCGACTCTAACACTCCGTTTGACCGCTCTTTGGACAAGCCCAACCCTCAGACCCCAAAAGTCAAGAGACCCCCCAGACGAAGTCTACAGGTAGTACAGACCATACAGACACATGGCCTCGTTGACATCTGGAGGGAAATTAACCCCGAACCACGGACTACACACACTACTCCATCCCGCACAAAACCTACTCTAGGATAGACCACATATTTCTTTCTTCACATGCAATCCCAAAGGTGGTGGCCTCCAAAATGTACGACACCTGTTTATCTGATCACTCCATAATGACACTTACCCTTAGGGGTTAATCCGGAGAGAGGGGGCCCTTTAAATGGCGCATCAATGAAGCCCTACTGAGCAACCCTGCACACTGCACAGTCCTGGAAACAGTGTTAACAGATTAACAAATTAATGATGCGCTACCCACCAACCTAATTATAATACACTACTGACATTGTGCGACTCTTTGTGCTCAAAACTAACTCAGTGAACCATGGAATTAATATATGTCAACACATACAAATTATACAGTGCTTGATATAGTGTTCCACAAGCAGCATAGATTCCAATGTGGGCTGCTATGAATCCTTAGAACAGCGTGTTCCCAGTCAATACTTATTTGTCCACTAAGCAGTAAAATCCCAAAGTCCATATACACCGCTAGTGTAAAAACCGTGCCTGTCTCCCCTCAAACAAGCTGCTTCTCATATGCTTCAGATCTCAGGTCAAAGCCAAATGCACATGTGGAAACAAAAAGGAAGACAAACAGATCATTGCGCAGTAGATCTTTTCCCAAGGCACAGCCTATTCACAGCTGCGACTTGTACTCACAAAACCACAGGGATAATCAGCGTGCGTTCAGCTCAGTAGTGTCTGTGTTCCTCACTCGGGCTGCCGCTTGAGCGTCACTTAGGCTCCTCCCCCCTACGCGTTATGTCACAGACACGCGACTTAATCATGGGTCAAGCGTTAACAGATTATTTCTCAGAAAATTACACTAAATTGGTCTCTCCAGGCACTTTGTGGGCTGCGCATAAAGCGGTTATGAGATGCAGACTCATTCAGCTTGCTTCCCAAATTAAATGTAAAAGAAGGGCAGAAATACACCAGTTGACAGAAGACTTTTAATTGTTCAGTAAACGCCACAAAAGCAACCCCACCTCAGGCAACCTGGCTAGGCTTTATTTGGCCAGAGTCAGAATAAACCTCTCCCTAGCCACCTCAGCCGAGAAACACTTAAGATAGACAGGGGCTCGCTTTTACTACCAAAAAGACAGGATAGTCTCTAAACTGGCAGCTAAACCAAGTCCCAAGGCGCAAAACTTTTACCCAGAATCCGGTGGAAATCATGGACTCTTTCCACGACTTCTACTCAAACCTATACAAAGACCAACCTCACACGCACCCCAAGACAAGAGAGGGGTTTCTCCAAGACCTCAACCTACCCCACCTAAAGCGAACCCACCAAGAACTACTAGACAAACCTTTCTCCTCAGATGAAATATTGGAAGTTATAAAATCTTTGAAATTAGCCTCTGCCCCAGGGCCGGACAGTTTCTCGGTCTGCTACTATAAAAAATGTGGCACCCTTCATTGCTCGTTTCTTTTTTTTTTTTCTTTTTTTTTTAATTCGCTTTATTAAAGTTTTCTGCGTTATTGAGATACAGAACCGGGCCGTTGGGGCATACCCCGGCCAAACCTTGCACATTACCACGTGCACATCAAAGAAAGAAGAAAGAACACACAAAAAAAAAAAAAAGAGGGGAAAAGAAAGGGGGGGAACACCCCCAAAAACACAAGGGGACATAAAGAAAAAGAAAACAAAAAACAGAGGACAACTTATCATCACATCTTAACGCTAAATATATCTAACTAACATAACAGGGACACCTCTCGGGATTCACATGGTAGGATTACAACAGGAGTTGTTATTCCTTGCAGGACCACTACTCGTTCCTAGATGTCTGGGTTGGGCTTATCAGGAGCATGCAGGGGTAGGTGCTATTAATTTGAGCTATGCTTACACCTCCATTCATTTATTCAGAGTACGGACCTTAGCTCCTATCAGGACTGATGAGTACAGAGGAGATCCGATGAGTTACTCCTCTTGGGGTCGGTCATCTGTTGTGGACTCCGAATCAGTCCACAGATGCCAGACTTTTTCATATTTTTTGGGGCATCCACGAGACAGATACGTCGCTTTATAGAGGGGGACCACTGTATTGACTAGATGCTTCCATGAGGTCAGGGTGGGGGGGGTGGCTGACTTCCACTTTAGTACTATGGCTTTCCTTGCGTAAAACAGGAGGATACCTATTAGGGTACGTGGGGCTTTGGCAAGTGCCAGTTGCTCCACCAGGCCAAGGAGGCATACACTAATTGTCAGGGGAATAGAAATGGTAGTTAGGCTATGGATGAATTGTGTTACCTCCCGCCAATAGTCCCGAATCTGTAGGCAATCCCAGAATATGTGTGTGAAATCTGCAGGAGTATCAGAGCATCTCCAGCAGTTAGCTGTCAGGGCCGGGTATATGCGGTGGAGGCGTTGGGGTGTGTAATAGATCCTGTGGAGGATCTTGAATTGGATCAGTTTGTCCCTGGTAGCCACCAGCGGCTGAAATGGGTAGTCCCACATATCCTCCCAGTCTTCGCTGTCCAGCTCCTGCACCTCCGCCCGCCACAAACCACGCAGACCATCCAGACCCTCCTGGATGGACGGCAGGAGTGCTCGATAGATTCGGGACAGGGGCTTTGAGAGCTCGGCATCATCCAGGAGAATCTCCAAGGTATCAAGCTCCAGCCGGAGCTGAACCGACTTGAACTGCGAATTGAAGGCGTGGCGGAGCTGCAGGAACCTGAAAAAGAAAGAGTTCGGAAGCTGGAATTTATTCTTTAACCTATCGAATGTAAATAGCCCCAGCTCATCGCAGATATCCCTCAAATACTTGATGCCCTTGCCGGCCCACAGACCCGGATCCTGCAAAGAGTGGAACTCCCTGAGCCTCGGATTGCACCAAAGTGGTGTGTTAGGGGACCACCTGGCCTTCGCCAAATTAGGTTTAATCACTACCGTGTACCATGCCTTAATGATCGCTTTCATAGCTAGGGTCGAGGGTAAAGCAGAGCCCCCTGACCCCCTATAGAGTGCATTACGAAGGGCCTCGAAAGATCCTAGGTGTGCCGCCTCCAGGACAACTGACGCATTGGTGTCGTCCAAAACCAGCCAGTTATGTGCATGGGTGAGCATTGCTGCTAAGTAGTAGGTGTGGAAGTCCGGGCAGGCAAGTCCCCCCTGTGTCCCTGGTCTACACAAAATCTTTTTACTAAATCTGGCCGGGTGTGATTGCCACAAGAAAGAAGCCACTGAGGAGTCTAGTTGCCGGAGAAGAGACTTGGGGATCCATACCGGAGAGTGCCGTAAGATATACAGCAAGACCGGGAGTAGTTTCATTTTTATTAAGTTAATTCTCCCTATTAGAGATAATGGGAGGTTTGACCAAGCCTTCAGTTTTAGTTTACACCACTGCAGCACCGGGGACAGGTTAAGTTTGAAAAAGTCTTTAGTATTGGACGAGATATTTATCCCTAAGTATCTGATGGTATCTGCCCATTGTAGAGGCGAAGTAGGATCACTCAGCCTCCTTGCCCCAGGGTCTATGGGTAGAATTAGTGATTTGCTCCAGTTGGTTCTGAGGCCAGAGAGAGTCGCGAAAAGGTCCAGAAGCCGAAGCGCCCCGGCGAGCGAGGGACCGGGGTCCCCGAGGAAGAGAATCAAATCATCGGCATACAATGCTAGCTTCTCGGTCACCGAGCCGACCCGTACTCCAGACACCTCCCCCGACCTCCGCAGGGCCTCGGCCAGAGGCTCCATTACCAGGGCGAACAGTGCAGGTGATAGAGGACACCCCTGCCTTGTTCCCCTCCTAATCGGGAAAGAGGGCGAGAGACTACCATTCAGTTTGATATGAGCGGTGGGTGCCCTATATAGTAAGCCGATCCATTTCCGGAAAGTTGGGCCGAAGCCAAAACCCTCCAGAACCTGCATCATATAGGACCATCTGACTGTATCGAAAGCCTTTTCGATGTCGAGGGATACCAGTACCCGGGAGGCATTCTCTTCGGATGGGAGCTGGAGATGGGTAAAGACTCGCCTAAGATTAATGTCCGTGGACTTGCCCGGCATAAAGCCTGTCTGATCTATGTTGACTAGGGATGGTAAAACCTTCATGAGTCTATTGGCTAGTACTTTCGTGAGTATCTTAAGGTCATAGTTCAGCAACGAGATGGGTCTGTAGGATGAGCAACAGGTGGGGTCCTTCCCTGGTTTGGGCAGCAGCACTATATGCGCCTGGTACATGCTGTCTGGAAGCCTGTCGGATTCCAGGAAGTCTGTGTATAACTGATTTAGTTTAGGAACCAGTAAAGTAGCGTTAGTTTTATACCAGTCCCCAGGTAGACCATCTGGGCCCGGGGATTTATTGTTGGGCAAGGAGTATATTGCGGCCTCTATTTCCAGACGTGTTAATGGCTTATCTAGCGCTATCCTGTCCTCCTCAGAGAGGAGAGGCAAAGTATTTCCCCCCATTTCCTCCAGCCCAGCAGCAGCTGAGCCAGAGAATGGGTCGGCATACAGGTTGCTATAGAAGAGATGGAATTCCCGCAGTATACCTTCGGGGTCCGTAACCTGGCAACCAGTGGAAGTCTGAAGTCTAGGGATTACTGTTTGGAGCGTAGGTTCTGCTACGAGGTTGGCCAGTAGTTTGCCGTTCTTGTCCCCTGACTCGAAAAGCTTGGCTACAAGCTTTCGCGCATCTGAGTGTACCAGTGAGGTGTAGTGGAGCTTCAGGTCTCTCCTTGTTTGGGCTAGGGTAGAATAATTTTCAGGCGTTGGATGCCTCGTGAAAAGATCCAGTGCCGCCCCTTCGCTTTGTTCCAGTTGAGCGGTCTATAACGCAAAGCCGGATCTCACTGCCTTGATAGAGGAGATGTATTCTCCTCTGGCATGAGCCTTGCCCGCCTCCCAGACCACGTCAAGGGAAGCCGATCCCTGGTTTGTCTGCCAGTATTCCTCGAGCCTGGGCCCCACCAGCTCCTGGACCTGTGGGTCGGCTATCCAATGGGATGCCAACTTCCAGCATCCCGGCTCACGGGGGGTACCCAGACCCAAGCCAAGCTCTAGCTGTGAGTGATCCGAAAGACCTGCCGGGAGGTAGGAGACCGTTCTGACTTGAGACAGTGCAGAAGCCGACCCGAACATGAAGTCTATGCGGGACCCAGACCTATGTGCTGCTGAGATATGTGAATATGTCCTTTCCTCCGGATGCTTCCACCGCCAGAGCTCCTGGAGACCAAAAGGTGTCTGCCCAGAGATCCAAATCGGGGGGGGCAAGTCTAAGGGGGTTAGTAGTATCTTTGTTGTGGTCTAGGATGGCATTAAAATCCCCTCCAACTAGAATATTATGGACCCGAAGGGGAGCTATTTTTGTAAGGACCGTGTACAGGATGGAGGAGTTAAATGGAGGAGGGACATACACATTAATTATTGCCCAGCGTTGGGCATACATTTCGAGGATAAGGATGACGTACCTTCCCCCAGGGTCCGTGAAGACCTGTTCCACTGTGCAGGGGAGTGACTTGTTCAACAGAACAGTCACGCCCCTCACGTAGGAGGAATATGTGGCATGAAACCCTTGTTTGACCCATGCCCGCCTGAGTGTTAGGATTTTGCTGCCCGTCAGGTGGGTTTCCTGGAGAAACAAGATGTGAGGTTTGTGGGACTGCAGAAATTTAAATACTAATGATCTTTTTACCTTGTCATTCAAACCCCTAACATTCCAAGATATCAGCCTTAAATCTATACCCATTTGAAATAGAGAAGTTCAATAACATAAGGATCATAGAAGACCCATACCCAGTTATGTCCCGGCCATGGGCCCGCTGCAGAGGTAGTCCATAGGGTATAGCAATCCAGTGGAACTGGAGAGAACATAAAGTGAATACACAGGAGATAATATGTGAACCAGAGAAGTAGCAAAATTAAGACAACATAGTCCAGCAAGAAAAATAGTGTGGAACCCGAGCAGGTGTGATAACTTATAAAAACAGCACAAATAACGCCCTACCGCCTGGCATATCCCCAACTTTCGCCAAGGCAGTTTCTTACCCTTAACTTGATTGTAGATGTCGCCTTCTGGAGGCTCAAAGTCTCTGAGGCAACCTCAGCGTGAGTTCAACCTAGAACAGTAGGCGAGAGTGAGGGAACTTGCATCCCATTACAGTGGGAGGAGACCGGCCCTCTGGAGCAGCGGGGCAGACCCTTCAAGTCGCGAGCTGCCCCAGGTAGAGACAAGTCACCTGGTCCTTCACTTGGGAGTAAACAAGGAAACCAAACAAAACAGGGGGGGTCGGCTGTGTTTCACTTGTAGAGGTACACTTGGGGAAACTCCGGTGTTTGCAGGAAGTTAAGTAGGATAGAGCAAACCAGGATGTGAAAGAATCGTGCATCTAATAGATCAGTGGGAGGAATCTTTCATTGCAGGGTGGTCAGCCAGCTATCAGCATCCGCAGGGTTGTCGAAGAAGCGGACCTCTCCACCATGTTGGACACGCAGGCGGCTGGGGTATAGCATGCCGTATTTAATGTTCTTGTCTCTGAGCCGCCTGCGGACATCATTGAAGGTCTTTCTCTTCCTCTGCAGCTCTGCCGAGAAGTCGGGAAAAAGAAGAACTGAGGCGTTGCCGTATTTGAGTGCGGCGTGTCTGCGGGCCTCAGAGAGGATCCTGTCCCTGTCCCGGTAATTGAGGAAGCGGACCAGGAAAGGTCTGGGGATATTCCCCGGGATGGCTCTGCCCGTAGGCACTCGGTGGGCCCTTTCAACAACGTAGGTAGGGGGAACATCTGTCAGGTCAAGTAAATTTTTAAAGAACTCCTCCGCAAATACAGCAGGGTGGTCCCCCTCTTCTCCCTCAGGCAGACCGAGGACTCTGACATTGTTGCGTCGCAGCCTATTTTCTGCGTCGTCCGACTTCGCGACCAGGGACTGCACTGTGCGTTGTAGCTCAGCAATTGAGGTGGAGTGATTGGCCGTTAGATCTTCCGTGGCCGACACTCTTGACTCTGTCTCGGACATCCTCCCCCTTATCTTGTCTAGATCATTCCGTATGAAATTGCACTCCTCAGCAAGGTGGTCGATGCGTACCAGGAGCGAAGTCCTACTCCGCTCGATCGCAGCAAGGATTGTGGCCGTGTTATCATGAGAAGGCGGGGCCGCCCCCTCTACCTCCGGGGCTTCACCGGGGTCCATGTCCAGGCCGGCTAGCAAGGCCCGGATTCGCCCGACCAGGACGGGATCCGTGTGCGGGGAGGATGGCGGTGGTACCCGGGGGGGTGTGTGGGCCCTTGTGGCTTTAGAGCTCCCTTTGCCCTTCTTAGAGGAGGAGGGCATCTGGCAGGTTACACAGGGGTAGGATTTGCAGCCGTGCTCAGAGGAGGCTTTGGAAAGCAGTGAGAGCCCAGCCAGGCTTGCCGCAGCGATCGAAACACAGGGGGGTCTCCAGGCACCTGTCGCTCAGCAGCCAACACCCGGCTGACAGGTAGGGAGGATGTGAGGCTGGAGGTACAGGGGTGAGGGTGACTCAGAGCGGTGTATCATAGGCAGGCAGGCAACAGAGGACTCTAAGATCCATCATCCAGGCCACCTCAGCAGCAGGCACAGTTCTTGCAGGGCAGCACACTAGGCCAAGGCAGCGGTGGGCAGAGAGGACAGGGCGGAGGGATGGAAGCCAAGGATCCGAGTTCCGGAAGCACTCGCGGGGGCCGCGGCTCAGGAAACTTTGCTTTGCAGGCCGCACTAGGCCGCACTCGGCCGGACGAAACCGCGGCCTCCACGGACGTCCCCGACGGCCAGACAGGCCCCCGGGTCCCGCTAGATGGGCGGATGGGCAGGCAGGGGAGAGTGGATGACCCTCCTTACCTTCAGGTAGGCCTGAATTCGTTCGTCCAGGAAGGCCGGAACGGCAAGATGGCGGCGGCCGCAGACGAGAGGATCAGTGCTGGCCAGGCGTCCCCCAGCAGAGCTGCTGCTCGATACTGGCCCAGGATGCTCCAGAGGACCGAGAGGGACCCGCTGGCAGGCAGGTAGATGCTTGTTCAGCTGTAGAATGCAAGGATGGCAGCGGATGGGATGTAGGATTCCCGGAGCTCCCCTCTGGCACGTCCGCCGCTGATCACATCAGGACACGCCCCTCATTGCTTGTTTCTTTAATTCTCTCCAGGATAGAGCCCCTCTACCTAGCAACCTGAATACTGCTTTTATATCAGTCATACCCAAACCAGGGAAAGACATGAGCGAGGTTGTTAATTATCGTCCCATTTCGAGGATAAATATTGACCTTAAGATCATGACAAAAATCAGAGCAACGAGATTTTACAGCTTTATTGCTGGATACATTCACAAAGATCAGGTGGGCTTCATCCCGGGGAGACCAGGCCAAATTCGTAGGGCAATTGACCTGATCTCCCTACTACAATCCCAATGGGATGGGGGGCTCCATCAGGAAGGCTGGATCTTCAGAAAGCCTTCGACTCAGTGTCCTGGCCTTACCTCTTTGACATCCTTGAACGTTGGGGATTTGGAGTCAAATTTCTTAAACTTATACACACCCTTTATTCGAACCCGAACACCCAAGTGCGTTTAATGGGGAATCATGCCGATTCTTTTGATATCAGAAGAGGGACTAGGCAGGGTTGTCCTCTATCGCCCTTGATCTTCACGATCGTGATTGAATCAATGGCTATAGCCATTAGGACCAATACTGATATCAAGGAAGTTAAATGCGGCCAGGAATAACATAAGTGTGCCCTCTCCGCAGACGACATGCTATTTATTTCTCACCTCACCGCTAATCTCTACCCCCAATGTTTTCTGGCTACTTAAGGATTTTGGGTCTATGTTCGGTCTCCAAGTAAATAGCTCTAAACATATCCATCCAACCGAAACTAATAGACCAGCTCAAGCAACTCTTTCACTTCTCCTGGGCAGTAGAAGCGATCCCCTACCTCGAATTTAAATTGACCATCAGCGTTGGTACTCTATACACAGCCAACTATCCACATATGTTCCGCTCTCTCGAACAAGAACACATGTTTGAAGGGTGGCCTATCCTTGCTTGGCAGGTTAAATGCCATAAAAATGACATTACTGCCTTGTCTACTATACCTTTTTCATTCCCTTCCTATCCCTATTAAAAAATCCACTTTGACTAAACTTCAATCCAATTGTCAGCTTCATCTAGGGAGATAAGGGACACCGATTTGCAAAAGAGACCCTTCTCTGACTTAAAACTCAAGGAGGACTAGGACTCCCAAACCTATGGCTTTATTACCAAGCAGCCCAATTGGCCCAATACTCCAGTATATATTCCAAGGGCCACAAACCTGACTGGGTCTCCTTAGAGAGGCAGGCAGTTCCCCACCATACGCTTGACTTTCTTCTCTGGCGGCCAGCAGAACACAGACCGGCTATCCTGGCTCCCACGCTCTCTCACTCCCTAGCACTATGTGATACGATACATAAAACACACACAACTGATATCTCCCCTGAGACCCCTCTCACACCTATTTCACAACCCTGATTTCCACCCCAGGGATGAATATATAGGCATTCCGCTGGTGGCTGAACAAGGGGCTCTTCAGGATAGGACATTTCTTTACCTCAAATGGCCCATTATCATTAGGGCACTGCCTAAGCAAACTAGACATGCCAGTATCCGAAAAAGTCAGACTTTCCCAGATCAGACACTTCCTCCACACACTATGGACTGACAAGTTGGGACCTCCCACAGCAACCACGTCTGAACAATGGTGTTCCGGCATAGGGTCCCAAAGGGGTGGCATCTCCATCATATACTCTTCCCTGGCAGATAAGGCAGACTCTCTAGCTTACGCCCGATCCTGGAAGGCCGATCTGGACATCCAGCTGGACCCTGACAAGTGGTTTCAAGCCTTCCGCAGATCATCTAAAGGTATCTTGAACATCTCACTGATAGAAGCCAACATTAAAGTGTTCACGAGATGGTATTATGTTCCTGCTAGACTATCCAAGTTACAGTTCTGCTCATAAGTTTACATAACCTGGCAGAATTTATGATTTCTTGGCCATTTTTCAAAGAATATGAATGATAACACAAAAAAGTACCAGTTACTTACCGGTAATGGTCTTTCTGGTAAGTCTTCCAGGACGGCACAATGAGAGATGACTAGTCCACCTGACAGGAAACACAATCAATCAAAGAGGTTAAAAACCCCACCCCTCCCTGTGCTCCTCAGTTTGTGAAAAAGTACTCCACACTAGTGCACGAGAGTGAAAACAACATACCACAACAACTCTATATATATATATATATATATATTAATATACTTAACCAGAGCGGTGGGAAGTAGGCCTGCCGTCCTGGAAGACTTACCAGAAAGACCATTACCGGTAAGTAACTGGTACTTTTCTCAAGACGTCTTCCAGGACGGCACAATGAGAGAGAAGCAAGTAATTTGCAGGCCTACCTTAGGGTGGGACGACCGCTTGCAGGACCTTCCTACCAAATGAGAGGTCCTAAGGCGACAGCAACTCCACTCTGTAATGCTTCAAAAAAGTGTTCTGGCTTGACCATGTCGCAGCTTGGCAGATTTGTTCGACCGAAGCTCCGGCCCTTTCTGCCCAGGAGGTCGCCAGAGACCGAGTGGAATGTGCTTTAACCTTCGGGGCTGTCTTAGCAGCCTGGTCATAAGCTAGGGAGATTGCTTGTTTTATCCACCTAGCTATGGTTACTCTAGAAGCCTGTTGGCCCTTTTTCTGACCAGAAAAATTAATAAATAAGTGGCTGGATTTTCTGAAAATGCTAACTCTATCCAAATAAGAAAGCAGACATCGTCTGACATCCAAACAATGAAAGGAAGCCTCCCTTTCATTCTGGGGATTGGAACAAAAAGAAGGGAGTATTATTTCCTGCGTTCTATGAAATTTTGATACTACCTTGGGAAGGTACAGGGGGTCCTGCCTGAGAACAACCCTGTCCTCAAATAAACGAAAAAACGGCTCTTTAATTGACAGAGCCTGCATATCACCTACTCTTTTGGCTGTCGTTATCGCCAGCAGAAAGGTAAACTTAACTGTGAGAAGTTTAACAGAAATACTGTCTAAAGGCTCGAACGGAGCCTTAGTTAACTGTTCTAGAACCAAGGAGAGATCCCAGGGTGGAACCCTAGAGATCTGTACTGGAGACATTCTGTCCCTAGCTGACAAGAATCTTTTAATCAACGGGTCCTGGGACAATCTTCTGTCCAGGAAGTAAGATAAGGCTGCTACCTGAACTCTTAGTGTCTTGGTAGCCAGCCCCAGATCAACTCCATCCTGGAGAAACTCCAGAATGACCGAAGTTTCCTGTTGGGAAACCTCTCTCTCTGAACACAAGCGAGAGAAGACCCCCCACACCTTAGCATAAATCCGCCTGGTGACCTCCTTTCTACTAGAGAGGAGAGTGGTGATCACTCTCTCTGAACAGCCCTTCTCCCGCAGGTTCTGCCTTTCAAGCACCAGGCCGTCAGTTTGAAGAAGCTGGGCTCTGGGTGGAAGACCGGACCCTGAAGAAGAAGGTCTGACCGAACTGGTAGATGGAGAGGGGGAGCTACCGACCAGTTCTCCAGAGTGGGAAACCAGGCTCTCTTGGGCCACCAGGGGGTGACCAAAATGAGACAGCATTCTGAGAGGTCCAGCTTCTGCAGGATCCTCGGAATCAGACTCAGAGGGGGAAAGGCATAGGCCAGATGAAAACTCCACACCTGGGCCAGCGCATCCACTCCCTCTGAGCCCCATTCCCGGGTCAGGGAAAAGAACCTCTTTAGCTTTTTGTTTTCCCTGCGGGCGAAGAGGTCTATCTCCGGATTGCCGAACCGTTGGCACACCAGATCGAACACCTCTGTGTTCAACTCCCATTCTCCCTGGAGAATCGGGTGGCGACTTAAAAAGTCCGCCTCTACGTTGTGAACCCCTTTTATGTGAACCGCTGTGATAGAGGGAATCCGGAGCTCTGCCTAGCTCAGGATCTCCAGAGACAAAGCCAGAAGGGTACGCGACCTGGTGCCTCCCTGATGGTTCAGGAATGCCACTGTGGTGGCATTGTCAGATAGAATCTGGACCTCTCGGCCCCTGACTCTCTCCTCAAAGGCCTTTAGAGCCTCCCGGACCGCCAACAATTCCCGGAGGTTTGAGGAGGCGCCCCTCTGACCTCGGTTCCAGGAACCCTGAGCTCTGAGCTCTTCTAAGTGAGCCCCCCAACCCCAGGCGCTTGCGTCTGTGGTTATCCTGAGAGGGTTGGACTGACTCCACAGACGACCCACCAGTAAATTCTGAGGAAGGAGCCACCACCTCAGAGATTCCTTTGCCACAACTGGGATGGGGACCCTGTAGTCTAGAGATTCCCTTGATCCGTCCCAAGAGGATAGAAGGAATTCTTGGAGAGGTCTGGAGTGGAGCTGAGCCCACGGCACCGCTGGGATGCAAGAGGTCATTAGACCCAGCACCCGCATGATGCTTCTGAAGGAGGATTCCTCTGCCTCCAACATAGACCTGACCGTTGTCAAAAGACCTTGGACCTTGTCCTGGGGTAAAACAAGTTTTCTTTCTAAGGAATCCACTAGGAATCCCAAGTAAACTTTCTTCTGTTCTGGGACCATCGAGGATTTTTCTTTGTTGATGATCCACCCCAGGCTTTCCAAGGTGCTCACGACCCTGGCCAGGTCTGCAAGAAGGAGATCTCGATTCTGATTGTAGAGAAGCAGATCGTCGAGGTAGGGGACTACTGCTATACCCTGCAGGTGCAGGTAAGCAATCACCTCCGCCATGATCTTTGTAAAGACTCTTGGACTGGATGACAGACCGAAGGGAAGCGCAGCAAACTGCCAATGCTGCACTCCCTGGGAGGAAGTGATTGCAAACCTGAGGAAGGCCTGATGTGCTGGGAATATCGGGACGTGTAGATAGGCGTCCTTTAGGTCTATGGTCACCATGAACACCCCCCCTCAGAAGAAGCTTCCTGAGAGTGTACACACTCTCCATCCGAAACCTCTTGCGACGCAGATAAGCGTTCAAGGGTCTCAAGTTTATTATAAGCCGATGCTTCCCTGACGGCTTTGGAACAACGAAAACGTGGGAATAGACGCCCAAACCTTGTTGTTCTGTAGGTACCGGGATAACTACTCCCTGCCTTTCCAGTTCTGAGACATTCTGTACCAGACCTGCAGCTTTTAAGGGGTCCCTGGGTAGATGTGTTACCAGAAACTTCGGGGGAGGGGAGTGAAGGAACTCTAGCTTGTAGCCCTCTTTTAAGATTTGGAGGACATGGGGGCTCTGAGATATGCTTTCCCATCTGGGGAGAAACTGGGAAAGCCTTCCCCCTACCCTTACGTCACTTAGAGTTCTTGTCATTAGGCTTTTGGCTGGAGAAAAGGATACCTCCCTTCTGTTTGTCCTTGCCAGCACTCCACCTCCTAGTATTGACAGGTCTTTTGTCTGAAGACCGGTTCTTACCCTGGGGGCCTCGAAAAAATCTCCTTTTTAGGTTTGGTAGGAAACTTCTTACCCTTTTCGGTGGACCTGGACAGGGCTTGGTCAAGTCCTGTACCGAAAAGAAGGGAGCCCTCAAATGGGAGACCACATAAACGGGTCTTGGATGCACTATCACCATCCCAGGTTTTGACCCATACAGCTCTTCTAGCAGAGTTTAAGAGGGCTCCAGTCTTTGCGGTGGTTCTTACGGTTTCTACCGCTGCGTCCGCTAGGTACGCCACCGCGCTACCTATTAGCTGCAACGACTCCAAGACTTCCTTGGATTTGGAAGTGCCTGAAACATGGTCCGTTAATTTTGAGATCCATGCATCTGCATTCCTGGCTACGCATGCTGAAGCCAGCGCCGGGCTCATGGCTGCCGCATTGGCTTCCCAGGCCCTCCGCAAGGTGGTTTCAGCACGCCGGTCCATCTGATCTTTGAGGTTACTAGTATCCTCAAAGGAGAGGTCAGACTGTTTGGATACCTGGGCTAAGGAAGCATCCAATTCCTCCTTGAAAGGGCACCTACGTTTCCACGTTTTTGGTCTTAAAAGCTTCCTTTCAGGATCCTTCCATTCTTGAAGGATAATGTCCTTCAATGCCTGGTGGACGGGGAAGGTTCTGGGTTGAGACTTCAACAAACCCTGATACATTCTATCCAGTGCGGAAATCTGTTCCGCAGGCTCCTGGATCTCCTCAGAAGTATAAATTGCCCCAAGGAGGCCCTCCATATCATCGGCCGAGAAGATGTGCCTTCCTGGTCTGGAGCCCTCTTCCTCGTCCTCTGCCTGACTATCCACCAGACCCTCATCAGATACTTCTCGATCGGAGATATCTGAATCCTCCTCCAGCCCCGAACCCTGTGAAGGTAGGGATTTTAGAGGCTGCGGCCGTCTTTTAACTACCCTGGGAGTCAAAGAACTCTCCTGAGAGGAAGAGCCCCCCCCCACTTGTCTGAGGTTCTGGTTCCCTAGACTTGAGTGAGGATTGAAATTCCTTAAGCGTAGTCAGCATCTGGGTCTGGACAGACAGGAAGTCTTTCATGACCTGAGATGTTTCTTTTCCAGCCAATTTCTGAATGCATTTAAAGCAGAAAGGTCTGGAATAGTCTGGAGGCAACCTATCATTGCAGTAGCCACATCTTTTGATGCGAGCAGGGGCTTTAGAGGGACGGCTGGTAGACCCCTGGGCAGTGACGTCCCCTCCTGCAGAAAAAACAAATATACACAGGGAATTTTTTAGTACCAAACACCCCTGTGCAGAGCAAAAGGGGGAAGAGTCGGGGTACCTCCCCCATCATAACCCCTGCTGGCTGGGTAGGACTCACCTCCTGTGGCCTCCTCTGTAGCCTTGGCCATACCGGGCCTTTCCTCATGCTCCATGCGCCGTCCGGGCTCGAACCGTGCCGCTAAGAGCAAACAGGAGGAATGGGCGCCTCTTTTCCTGGCATCTTTATAGTGGAAGCTGGCTGAAAAGACGCCGGCCGTCGCCATCTTGCCGTAGACCGGAAACCGGAAGTGGCGCGGCGCGCGGTGACGTCATTCCGGGCGCTAGAGGAGGAAATCAATGAGTCCTCCAGGCCATGGGAAAATGGCGCCGCACATGCCTGAGCGGCGCCAATAGCCAGAACAGCGCTTTACCGCTGGGTTCACCACCGCATCTGCGGGAGACCTGCCAGCCCCCCCTCCGAAGTGGACACCCACCAGGTAGGGAGAAAAAAGAGGAAACATTTGGCCCCTGAAGCTTCCAGGTACCCTGTACCTTAGGGCTTCAGAAAACTCAGGGGGGTTCTTCAAGGCTATTCCTTCCCCCCTGAGTATGTTACAACAAAAGGGGGACCCCCCAGGAAGGATGAGCCCGTCCTGCTAGGTCCAGAGGCTTCCTAAGCGTTCGACCTAGGTCCCAGGGGGAGACCTCCAGCACCAGGCCCTTAGGTCTTTAGAAAATAACAAACGATTTCGCTGTGGGGAAACACAATCAAAAAACTGAGGAGCACAGGGAGGGGTGGGGTTTTTAACCTCTTTGATTGATTGTGTTTCCTGTCAGGTGGACTAGTCATCTCTCATTGTGCCGTCCTGGAAGACGTCTTGAGAAACGTTTCTTTCACTCATAGTCAGTGTTTGGCTGAAGCCATTTATTATCAATCAACTGTGTTTACTCTTTTTTAATCATAATGACAACAGAAACTACCCAAATGACCCTGATCAAAAGTTTACATACCCTGGTGATTTTGGCCTGATAACATGCACACAAGTTGACACAAAGGGGTTTGAATGGCTATTAAAAAAGGTACCCATCCTCACCTGTGATCTGTTTGCTTGTAATTAGTGTGCATGTATAAAAGGTCAATGAGTTTCTGGACTCATGACGGACACTTGCATCTTTGATCCAGTGCTGCACTGACATTTCTGGATTCTGAGTCATAGAGAAAGCAAAAAAATTGTGAAAGGATCTGCGGGAAAAGGTAGCTAAACTGTATAAAACAGGAAAGGGATATAAAAAGATATCCAAGGAATTGAGAATGCCAATCAGCGGTGTTCAAACCCTAATAAAGAAATGAAAAATGAAGGGTTCTGTTGAAACCATGGTCAGGTAGACCAACTAAAATTTCAGCCACAACTGCCAGGAAAATTGTTTGGGATGCAAAGAAAAACCAACAAATAACTTCAGGTGAAATACAGGACTCTCTGAAAACATGTGGTGTGGCTGTTTCAAGATGCACAATAAGGAGGCACTTGAAGAAAGATGTGCTGCATGGTCGAGTCGCTAGAAGAAAGCCATTACTATGCAAATGCCATATAGTATCCCGCTTACAATACGCTAAACAGCACAGAAACAAGCCTCAGACCTTCTGGCACAAAGTAATTTGGAGTGATAAGACAAAAATTTAGCTTTTTGGCCACAACCATAAATGCTACATTTGGAGAGGAGTCAAAAAGGCCTATGTTGAAAGGTACACCTTTCCTACTGTGAAACACAGAGGTGGATCGCTGATGTTTTGGGGATGTGTGAGCTACAAAGGCACAGGAAATTTGGTCAAAATTGATGGCAAGATGAATGCAGTATGTTATTTAAAAATACTGGAGGAACATTTGCATTCATCAGCCAGGAAGCTGCGCATGGGATGTACTTGAACATTCCAACATGACAATGATCCAAAACACAAGGCCAAGTCGACTTGTCATTGGCTACAGCAGGATAACGTGAAGGTTCTGGAGTGGCTATCTCAGTCTCCTGACCTCAATATCATTGAGCCACTCTGAGAAGATAAAGAGCCTCATCTGCAAATACCACAAAAGACTTCAAGCTGTCATTGATGTTAAAAGGGGCAATACACGGTATTAAGAACACCGGCATTAAGAACTGGGGTATGTAAACTTTTGATTAGGGTCACTGTGGTAGTTTCTGTTGTCATTATGATATATAAGGAGTAAACACAGTTGATTGATAATAAATGGATTCAGCCATACACTAACCATGAGTGAAAGAAACGTTTTTGTATTATCATTCATATTCTCTGAAAAATGGTCAAGAAATTATCAATTCTGCCAGGGTATGTAAACTTATGAGCACAACTGTATATCCAGACTCCTTTCCCCTCTGCTTCATATATGGTGGTCCTGCCCTCGTATAAGAAGCTACTGGAACAAATTCCTTCATGTACTGCGAAAGGGAAACCGAGACCCAAGTGCCTCCGGACCCCACATATATTCTCTTGAACCGTAGAGTGAACAACACCCCCAAGTGCACACAACAACTTATCTTCATGTGCTTGGGAGCCAAGATAACCTTGGCGAAAGCCTAGAAAAAACAGACAGTATCAATCTTAGCTGCTAAGCCGAAAATATCCTGGATTATGACCCAAGAACAAACAGTTGCAAAGCTGCTGGACACGGTCCAACGCTTTGAAAAAGGTATGCCACACATATCAAGATCCTGCTTTACCCGGGTCACCTACATACATGAAGGAATCTCCAGAGGGACAACATACCCCTTGCCCCTCCTCTATCTCTTTTATTCCCCTCCTAATCACCCCCTCTTTTTCATGGTACATATCAGACTTATTATTGGCATGTTGGAGGCTTAACACTCAGCTCTTTGTAAGGAAATTTTACCACTCATACTGGAACAACATGCGTAGGAGGATAACCTGCTATGCTTCGGATTGATCTAAAGCTGGCCCAAAAAGTGAACAACTCTCTTCTCCCTATTCCGGGGACTGTTGTGACCTGGGATCCTGCCGAGGTAGACATCCCCTGGAATGGAGTAAGGTAATGGACGAGGCTCGTCATCGGGCTGGGTCCATAGGCTATGTTACTCCACAGTGTGCACCCATAGGGGTGGAGTAATTATCCTGGGAGGGCCCAGCACAGTACGACCCTGACCAAATCTATTACACCGGAATCACTCTCCTCGCAGGGTCCGGTCAACCAGCTCAATTCAGAACATAATGGTTATATAAGTTTAGCTGAATAAACTATACTTGGATAGCTGATAGTCTTAAGGACAGGTTAGCCAATTATATTGTCTTCATTTAATACATGTTAAATGCCAAATCTTAGTGGGAGCTTCTGCCCCCCCCATCGGACCTCCACATTTTATGACACGTGTAATTACTGTTATTCCTATTGTATGTGTAGCGGCCCCACCCCTCTCTCCCCTTCTCAATCTCGGCTTGTCTTTCTTCGTGTAGGGGTATCAGTGCTGGGGGGAGGGATGAGATACACCACGGCCCATACCCTCCATAGTGACGAGGTGAACGCCAGAAAGATCGGGCTTTGTGTAGGTGTCCTAGAGTCAAGTCCTGTACTTCGTCCCTGACTCCTTTGCTCCTAGTAACCAGAGTTCCACACAGTGAATAGGTCCAACTCAGTTTTATTCTTTCCAGTGAATAAACATACAGAGCGGTTAAGTTGGATTCTTTTGCAACAACTTAATAGTAATGGGAATAGGTTGAGGCACAACCCTTTTTCCTTCTCTCGCTAACCACTGTGGTATCACCAGTGGCGAATAGTCACTGCCACTGACTATGTGAAGTAGAACGTGGATTACCTTCGCTAGCAAGGCCCCTGTCAGGGGAAGGATATCCGTCCAAGGGAGATACCGGAGGCCTCTCTGTCACCAGCGATGCTGCGCCGGACTCTCCAGAGAAGTTCTGCTCACCAGACCTCACGAACTCAGACACGGGCACCCAAGGAGTTAGGGCCCCCTCAGATTCCTCCACCCTCGCGGAACTCAGTCGAAGGTACTGAGCCCCAGGCATCCGCCATAGTACCTCACCCCAGGCTAAAGTTGCCTGAGATGGACTCCATCTTCGCTCCGGCCAGGTCAAGGGCACGGAACACCGGAACGCCAGCACCCAAGCTGAAGGTGCCTGGGTGCGGCCGAGCCCTCCGACTCCAACTTCTCACTCCTGGACTCTGAACCCCGTGGTAAGGGCGTCCGCCCCTTTTATCCCCTCTCCCTTTGTGTCACAGCGGGTTCCCCGCCCCGCTGTACCAGCGCCAGGGGAGGACAAAAAGGCACAGTCCTGCGGTGCGAGTCCAACTCCGGCCCAGGGCAACAACGCCACCTGTGGACCGCAGGGAACCTCACACCACCAGAGTCCTCCAAGAACCACAAAAGGGTCTCGGACTCCCTAGCAATCAGTGTATCTGGGTTACACTACCACCCAGATGCTTCCCCTAAATTCAAGTACCCGCTATATATGCTTCTAATAAAAATATGGAAACAGAAATTATGCATAACTGCGAATCCTCCAAAAAAGGGCCACACTTGACAGAGTCAAGGCGGACTCTACGGAATTTAACAACAAAAGCAGGGGACAATGTTCCAAGCTATCTGTATCAAAGTCCTTGAGAAGGAACACTGCAGGCTGTCCCAGGACTGTTAGCGGATCAAGAGCCAGAGAGAGCTGAGAGACTACTCATCCACTGATCTGACATGCTGCACTGCAAAATGGGATCAACTTAGCTGAGTATACCAGGTAAAAACCATGGGTACTCACGATCCAGCTCCTGAGAGCAGGAGATATCCAAATGGCTGAAGGAGACAAGATCACTATAGGCAGAAGCAAGGACTAATTGAATTAAACCACATGTCTCTTGCTAATATGAGCAATAGCAGAACAGATCACGCAGTCCACCTAGTGATGCGGCACTCAATCCCATCTTTTCTGGGGAAAAAAAAGAATGATAAAAGGGATAATAATGGTGGCCTACATTCCTATTGAATAAAGTAGCCCCCAATGCTCGGCCTACACATAAAACACTCCTCAGATGGACACAGTATGAAACAGTATTGGGTTATTCTGCTGCCTTCAGGAGATTGGCAAACAAAGCTCTATAGACAGCCCAGGATAATCTCTCCCACTCCAAGCATGCCTCAGTTTTCTAGAACGGAATAGTAGGCCTCGATCACAAAAACAGAAAGGAGGGACTTGTATCTCTTAGGGCCTATTTACACCAGCGAGCTGCACTGAACATGTGCGATTGTAAGTCTTGTGAGAACGGATTTCCTTGCTCTGAGCAAAGTTAAAATGCCCCTGTCATTGATACCTGTGACTTTTGGGACTTAGGTTTTGTAACGGGAGGGCCCGGGGAACCCAGAATCTCTTAGAAAGTATGAAATACCCTTGCTTCAGCTTCCCCAATGCCTCTTATGTGTAAACCATCCTGTGACCCTACTTGGGGCACAGGGTGAAGGAGAACCCCACCATGATCTGTGATAGCCATATCCAATACGGTATATACAGGGCACATATTGGGTATATACTGTGTGTGGGCTGTGTATGTAATACTTGCTGTGATGGTGTGTGATTACATTCTATTGTCTATTGTGGCTTGTGGGAGTTAAGCCTGTAATTATAGATTGTGGAACTAGCAGACAGACAGGTTAAATTAAGAGATGCTGATATGTTCCCTGTCTGCTTGTGTAATGGTAATGAACCTCACTTATGCTACAGAGCCTTTCATTGGGAAATGTGTATTGAGAGCCGTTATGCATCTATTGTGGCTTGTGGGAATTAAGCCAGTAATTATAGGTATTGTCCTCTGACAGCCAGACAGGCTGGAGGAACATAAAAGGTCTTGCATAATCCTTTAAACTGAAATGTGGATTAGATGTGGATTGGGAGATAGAAAGGACATGTGTCTGAGCCATTCACTGTAGTTAATTGTCTCATGTAAATTGGGTCTGGTCAGAGGTGTATGATGAGGGGAGGGTCAAAAGTTTCTCTCTGTGTGTATAAGAGTTGTAGTACTTTTGCAATAAAGAGTCAGTTCATTTTGGAAAGATACAGAGTGTGTCTCGTTCTTTTGGAAGGATTAATTCCTATGGGAAGTGGTCGTCTGACTGTGGAGGATCGGCAGTGAATTTGTGTCCAGGAGAGGGAATATCTTTAAACGGTGTTACCCCCTTTCATATTTGGGGTGTCGTTACAGGTTTCAACAGCCATTCCATTTAAAGCAGTGGCTGAGGAGTAGGATGGAATAGGGGGACTTCTAATAAAAAGTATGGCCTGTTTAGAAGAGGCCAAGGCTCATCCAGCAGAAGTTTGTGTACCACATTCTTCACCAGTCATCGTATCATTACCACATATTCTGACGACCATGCTCAGATATTTTAAATCTGTCAAAAACATTGGCACCTGTTGACTGCGGACCCCGTGATAGGACCATTAGTACCCCCTAGACCGGCTATCACCTATAGACGAGCTACATCCCTACGGGACATGCTTGTTCAGAGCGAATTTCAGGGCGCCACCAGAGGTGACCCTTGCAGGGAATTTGGAACTTTCCAATGTGGAAGCTGTACTTACTGTAAATACATGAACACAAGAAAAAACATTTTTTCATTACCGAATGGCTCCAAATTTTGGCCAAAACATCATGCGAATTGTCAAACCACTGGAACGGTATACCTACTTATCTGCAGCTGTAACTGCTTCTATGTGGGTAAGACCATACAAAAATTATGGCAAAGACACCTTAAAACGATGCGGGACAAAGACCCAGATTTACCGCTTGGTAGACATGTTGCTCAAGTTCATAGTGGTACTATACCAAAAATTGAGGTGGTAGTTCTCGACAGGGTCCACCGCAGCCCCCGAGGGGACGATTTTGATAAATGCCTCCTCCAGAAGGAGCTGAGGTGGATCTCGACCTTGAACGCTACCTCACCTCCAGGTCTCAATCAAGCCATTAATTTTAAACCCTTCTTACCTGGTTTTTCTTCTGGGAAGTTTGACAGGGATCTGTTGAACTAATGCCATATTTTGTACAGCACTGCCTTATTGCCCCCCCCCCTTATTGTTTTTTCCCTTCTTTCCCCCTCCCCTTCCCTTTTTGTTCCTTCCCTTCCTTTCTTCATCCAGCTTCCCGTTTAAAAACGTTATTTGTATAATTTTTGGTTGACAGTCCAACGGGATATATGTATCTCAGCAACTATATCATATTACTGTATATTGTGTTTTTTCATCTGGTCATATTCTCATATGGTTGTGTGTCACCTCCCTATAGATCTCGTGTGGACAGATGAGATCCAAGCCGGATGCAAGGTCGGATTCACCTGATGGCTGCCTCCCAACCGATAAATAGCGCCCAATACTAAGTCAGTACAGTTTTTCTGTTTAAGCATCAAGTTTTCAAGTATAAAAACTTTCCATATAAATTTTATCGCCACCACCCATAGGGATTTCTGTTCTGGATTGACTCTTCTGGCCCACCGATGCTCTTCAGCACAAATCAATCCTGGAGCGATAATTAATTTTTTGGCCCGGGGTTGATTGCTCTTTTTGAGTATTGGGCTATCTAGTGTGCGGGCCGATTCTTCTTCCTCTACGTGAATATTATTTATGCATTACATTCACTAACTCCTTATTTTTCCTTAGAGTGTGGGTGACTACCCATATAGATATGGATTTAATGGGTTTCTCCTTGGCTGCTTGTGTTGATTCAGCCATGTGCTTCCATGCTTTGGAGTTTCCCTGGGTGCTTGCCCTGAGATGGTGTGCAGGCGCCTTGGGGAACCTTCCTTCCCGTGCACTTCTGCCCTTCCTTTGTGCTGAAGGCCTGGTCGACGTCTGATGTCACTGCGTATCACGCGGTGACGCCGGACACCGCTAAGACCGAGGGCGTCCCTTCCTTGCGAGGGCTCTTCTCGCTTTTCTTCCCTCCCTCTCCTCCTGTTCCTATGGGCTGAGCGCGGCGTTCTACGTCCTGGATCCCGCCCCTTACTCCTCCCTCCTTTTTGGCGCAAATTTTTCAGCCAGACCATGATTGGCTGTTAACATAGCCACGGCCATATAAAAAGTTTGACTTAAACTTATTTACATTGCTGCATAGCCAGGATCCAGACGACCACCGTGCTCTTGTCCTCAGGTAAAGAATATATAATCAAATTCCATATAACTGATCCTTTCAAGTGGGTGCCTTTGCACCTATTTGGACTAGATCTATATTAGAGGATATATATATATATATATATATATATATATATATATATATATATATATATATTGTAATGTTCGGGGAACCAGCTAGATCGCAGGACACAGGCTTTTCAAACAAAAAGGACGTTTATTTAAACTTAAATGGCTTCACAGCAGCAAAACAAAAGAAATGACAGTCTCACCGACTTGTAGAGTTTATAACTGCTGTCGCAGTTAAACAGTCCTTACTTGGTGTTGCAGGTAAGTTTCCCAGCTAGCAGACTTCAAAGCAGGCCACTGCCATGTACATTCACAGCTTCCCAGAGCTTTTCACAGCCTCCACAGCTTTTGCAGTGTCCACCATTCACCATGCAGACTTCACTACACTCCTTCTCTCTCTCACCTACAACTTCCTGTCTCTCTTAAACCACTTCCTTGGACAGGTGTGTTAACCATTGCTGTTCCCTTAAAGGAATCACAGCCCAAACAGAGGGGAAATATAGCGTCCTTCCAGGACCCAGCCACGGCGTCCTGTACATATCCCCCCCCCTGTGCCCCAACGCCAAGGAGGTGGAGGCAACAGTGGAGCTAAAACAATGGACTCGGGAGAGGGCATCTGCATTTTGATGCAGTCTCCCGGGCCTATGCTCCACTACAAATTTAAATTCCTGGAGCGCCAGGAACCAACGTGTAATTCTGGCATTAGTCCCTTTACCTTGCGTCATCCATGTTAAAGCATGGTCAGAAATTAACCTAAACTTCCTTCCCAAGAGGTAATATCTGAGGGATTCCAGAGCCCACTTAATGGCCAGACATTCTCGTTCAACTATAGTGTAGTTTTTCTCCGCTGGTGTCAACTTCCTACTGAGGAAGACTACTGGGTGCTCCTCACCATGAACAACCTGTGACAACACAGCTCCCAATCCTACATTGGAAGCATCAGTCTGGACAACAAACTCGTTTGAAAAATTGGGTGCTATCAGGACAGGGTGTTGGCACAGTGCTGACTTGAGCTCCAAAAAAGCCTTTTCACCATCTCCATTCCATTCCACCATGACCGATTTCCGTCCCTTAGTCAGATCGGTCAATGGAGCCGCCAATGTGGCAAAGTTGGGTACGAATCTCCTGTAGTATCCCACCATGCCCAGGAATGCACGTACCTGCTTTTTTGTGAGGGGGCGGGGCCAATTCTGTATAGCCTCTACCTTGTTAACCTGAGGTTTCACCACCCCTCTACCTACAATATAGCCCAGGTATTTCACCTCCTCCATTCCCAAAGCACATTTTTCAGGGTTTATTGTAAACCCCTCCTTCCAAAGAGAGTCCAGTACTGCCTGGACTTTGGGCAAGTGTGATTCCCAGTCTCTGCTAAAAATGACTATGTCGTCCAAGTACACTGAGGCATACTCCCGGTGAGGTCGTAAAATCTTATCCATTGCTCGCTGGAAAGTGGCTGGAGCAGTTTGTAGTCCAAAAGGCATTCTTTTGTACTGAAAACTCCCCTCTGGGGTAGAAAAAGCAGTTTTCTCTCTAGCAGCCTTAGTCAACGGGATTTGCCAATACCCCTTGGTAAGGTCTAATGTTGTAATATACCTGGCTGGACCTAGTCTCTCAATAAGCTCATCTACCCGGGGCATGGGGTAGGCATCAAACCGTGAAACCTCATTAAGTTTCCGGAAATCATTGCAGAATCGCAGAGTCCCGTTGGGCTTTGGTACCAACACAATCAGGCTCGACCACTCACTCTGCGACTCTTCAATGATCTCCAGGTCCAGCATCTTCTTCACTTCCTCTGAAACGGCCTTCCTTTGAGCCTCTGGGATGCGGTAGGGCCAGACAAAAACTTTGACTCCAGGTTCCGTGATAATATCATGTTCTATGACACTAGTTAGCCCTGGCAAGTCTAAAAACTTTTCTTTATTTCTCTGCAAGAACTCCTTTGCCTGCTGACTTTGGATTTTAGACAGGGTACTTGCTACTTGGACACTCTCCACCCCAACCTGAGGCTCAAGTCTTGCACTAGCCAGGGAGGTCACCGGTTCCCTGTCTGTCCAGGGCTTTAACAAGTTGACATGATATATCTGATACGGTTTCCTCTTGCCTGGCTGGTGGACTCTATAATTTACCTCTCCCACTTCTTCCACAACTTCAAAGGGACCTTGCCATCTGGCCAAGAATTTACTTTCCACAGTGGGAATTAGCACCGCTACTCGATCCCCCACTTGGAAGTGCCTTATTTTAGCAGCCCTGTTATAGACTCTTCGTTGAGCCTCCTGGGCTTTTTGCAAATGCTCTTTGACTAGTGGCATCACAGTTTGGATCCTTTCCTGCATTTGGGAGACATATTCAAGAACACTCTTATGCTGAACAGGTTCACTTTCCCATTCCTCTTTAATAAAGTCAAGTAGTCCGCGAAGTCTCCGCCCATATACCAACTCAAAGGGCGAAAACCCAGTGGAGGCCTGGGGCACTTCCCTGATAGCAAACAGGAGAGCTGGTAACAGGCAGTCCCAGTCTTTCCCATCCCTTTGTACCACTCTCTTTAGCATAGACTTAAGGGTTTTGTTAAAGCGTTCCACTAACCCGTCCGTTTGGGGATGGTAGACCGATGTGCGCAGCTGTTTAATCCGGAACAGCTTGCACACATCGGCCATAACTCTCGACATAAATGGGGTGCCCTGGTCTGGGAGTATTTCCTTGGGAAAACCAGTCCGTGTAAACAACTGGAATAATTCCCGGGCAATAGCCTTAGAGGAGGTATTCCGCAGTGGAAGCGCCTCAGGATATCGGGTGGCATAGTCAAGAATCACCAATATGTAGGAGTAACCTCGAGCTGACTTTACCAAGGGACCCACTATATCCATGGCTATCCTCTCGAATGGGACCTCAATTATGGGCAGAGGGACCAAAGGGCTTCGGAAGTGGGTCACCGGAGCGGTCAACTGACAGGTGGGACAAGAGGCACAGTATTTCTTTACCTCTGCTTTCAGTCCTGGCCAGTAAAACCGGTCGGTGATCCGTGCTTCCGTCTTCTCAACTCCCAGGTGTCCCCCTAACACATCATCATGGGCCAGGTCCAGAACCTTTCGTCTATATTGTTGGGGTACCAACAATTGTTCTACCACATTTTCCCTCACCTTGGTAACCCGATACAACAACTCATTATACATTGCGAAGTGTGGCCACCGCTCATTTGCACCTGGCTCTTGGGGAACCCCATTTACTACTACAACTTGTTCCCGTGCGAGGACCAAAGTGAGGTCCTGCATCTGAGCAGTACCAAACGCCCCCTGGGGAACACCCAAATCTGGCAGGGCAGGGGTAGAGGCCACTTCCTCGTCCTCTTCCCCCAGCATTACCTGAAGGAAGATCCTCCCCCCTCAGTGTTTTGGTAGGTCTGTGGACCACATGTCTTGACATTATCAACAGTATCAGCTCTACTTTCATCACCATTAACCCAACCATTAGCAATTTCATCATTTGGATCCACATTAAGAACATTTGGCAGTTCAGGGTTATTCCTCTCAGCAGCAGGAACAGGGAGGCTAGTTTCTCCCCAATCTCTGAACTGTTCTCCTTGTTCCCACAGTTTTGTAAACAACGGACAGTCTCGTCCTATTATAACATCATGTACCAAGTTCTTTACCACCCCCACCTCTTGAGTACCAGTGCCACATGCTGAGGAGATGGTCACCGAGATGAGAGGGTACTCTCTAGTGTCCCCGTGAATGCACACCACCCGTAAGGTTTTTCTTACCGGACCGATCTTCCCAATTACTCTAGGATGAACCAGGGTTACCATGCTTCCGGAGTCCAACTAAGCCCGGGCAGGGAGGTGGTTCACTTGGACTTCACACTCAAATTTTTCCTCACCCAGGTCGAGCTGTGTGGTGCATACTTTATGGGCATAAAAAGACCCCTTCCGAAGAACCCCGCATTCCATGGGCTCCTCTTGCAGTGGGCAGTGTGCCCGGGTATGACCCCAGGAATGACATCGCCAACATTGTACATCCCCTCCCCTCCAGAACGCTGAGGAGGTAACGGGAATGACTCTTGACCTTCCGGGGTGTTTGCTCCAGGACTCCTTGGAACATCCTTTCGAAGGGCAGCAGTTGGTCGAACAGGCCGTGGTAGACTAGGGCCTATGCGCTTGGTAGGTCCTCCACCACTGTATATCGTTCCACCATCTCGACAAGGTGGTTTGCTGTTTTGGGGTCTCCATGGCTGACCCACCGTTGAAGGTCGTCTGGCAGGGATCGCAGGTATCGGTCCAGCACAACCCGTTCCACGATTTGGGGGCCCGACAACACCTCAGGCTGCAGCCATTTTTTTACCAGTTGCACCAGGTCATGCATTTGAGACCGAGGTGGCCGATCTGGACGATACTTCCATTGGTGCACTCGTTGGGCCCGAACGGCCGTAGTCACCCCCAGACGAGCCAGAATTTCTGCCTTTAAACTTTTGATAGTCTTTAGCATCATCGGGTGGCAGGTCAAAGTAGGCTTTTTGAGGATCTCCGGTGAGAAAAGGGGCAATGAGGCTGGCCCACTGGTCCTGAGGCCACCCTTCTCTCTCTGCCGTCCTCTCAAATGTAGCAAGAAATGCCCCTACATCATCGCTCGGGGACAATTTCTGCAAAAAATGGCTTGCCCTCACAGTCACCTGGTTGCCAGGGGCAACAGCCGCTTGCTCCCGAACCTGAGATAGCTGCTGCACTGCTTCCTTTAAGACAGCCACCTGAGCCTGCATAACCTCTTGCTGGGCTGCTTGCTGGGCTGCCAACTGGGTCACCAACAGGCGGGTATTTTCTTGCTGCAGCTGATTTGCTTCCTCATAGTGAGTTTGCGCTTGCATATTAGCCAGGGACAGCTGTTTAATTAGCTCCTCCATTGCTTCAGCTTTCAACGTTTGTGCAGCTTTAACCCAGGACATAAATCCAATGTACTGTCCCTTTAACTGTCAGTTCAATGTCAAGTTCAATGCAAAAAAAAAAATGTTTTGTTTTTTTCTTCTTATGCCTGTTATTCTGTCCTGCCCGCATTCGAGCACCAGTGTAATGTTCGGGGAACCAGCTAGATCGCAGGACACAGGCTTTTCAAACAAAAGGACGTTTATTTAAACTTAAATGGCTTCACAGCAGCAAAACAAAAGAAATGACAGTCTCACCGACTTGTAGAGTTTATAACTGCTGTCGCAGTTAAACAGTCCTTACTTGGTGTTGCAGGTAAGTTTCCCAGCTAGCAGACTTCAAAGCAGGCCACTGCCATGTACATTCACAGCTTCCCAGAGCTTTTCACAGCCTACACAGCTTTTGCAGTGTCCACCATTCACCATGCAGACTTCACTACACTCCTTCTCTCTCTCACCTACAACTTCCTGTCTCTCTTAAACCACTTCCTTGGACAGGTGTGTTAACCATTGCTGTTCCCTTAAAGGAATCACAGCCCAAAACAGAGGGGAAATATAGCGTCCTTCCAGGACCCAGCCACGGCGTCCTGTACAATATACACTTATATATATTCATATATACTTTTTATATTTATTTTTATTTCATTTCCCTATAGAAACAGCGATAGTCCTTGCTCCAATTGGGGTCTCCCTGCGAGTGTTAATGGTCTTTTTGAGTTTCTCTCCAGCATGCCCCATTGTTCTCATCACTGCCGCTCTGCACCTCTTGCTAGAGCTGCACTGTGATTACTAATTTGGAATCCTGATTTCACTACAATCTGGTTGGGCTCCACACCATCGGGATAGTCTTTCCAAACTGGCTGGTTCCTCTGCCTTGAACCGAGACGGATGGTTATGTATACATGACAATTATTTACTGTGGGATGTAATTATGTGGGCACATGCTCATATAAATCTGACTATATTTTACACCATGTATCCCGTATGTTTACTGAATGCCTGTCTGTGATCTCTTTATAAGTTCTAATTTTATTATTAGATTAGTATTATTTTGTATAGCTTGTTCATTTCTATGTTTTTATAACTATGTGTGTTTAAATCGCCCATGTATGGGAGATGTCTAGAATGAGAAGATGTGCAATGACTTCACATTGTAATATATTGTTACTACATACTGTTTTTTCTTTTCTTAGAAATACCACTGTCTGTATAACCAATACATTAACCCTGAAGAAGGAAATTTAATGGAGGCTGTTACGAACTACCAATATCCGAAACATGTCGGTTTTCTCTCGCTCTCATATGTATTGACCTACTAGGGGTGCAACGGATCAAAAAATTCACGGATCGGATCGATCCTCGGATCAGAGCCACGGATCGGATCATTTTCGGATCGGCAAAAAAAAAAAAAAAATACTAATATCCACGTCATCCCCCCCACTGTAATATCCACAATCTTCCCCCAGTAATATCCACAATCTTCCCCTGTATGTAATATCCACAATCTTCCCCTGTATGTAATATCCACAATCTCCCCCAGTAATATCCACAATCTTCCCCCAGTAATATCCACAATCTTCCCCCAGTAATATCCACAATCTTCCCCCAGTAATATCCACAATCTCCCCCAGTAATATCCACAATCTTCCCCTGTATGTAATATCCACAATCTCCCCCAGTAATATCCACAATCTTCCCCTGTATGTAATATCCACAATCTTCCCCTGTATGTAATATCCACAATCTCCCCCCGTATGTAATATCCACAATCTCCCCCAGTAATATCCACAATCTTCCCCTGTATGTAATATCCACAATCTTCCCCTGTATGTAATATCCACAATCTTCCCCTGTATGTAATATCCACAATCTTCCCCCAGTAATATCCACAATCTTCCCCCAGTAATATCCACAATCTTCCCCCAGTAATATCCACAATCTTCCCCCAGTAATATCCACAATCTTCCCCTGTATGTAATATCCACAATCTCCCCCCGTATGTAATATCCACAATCTCCCCCAGTAATATCCACAATCTCCCCCAGTATGTAATATCCACAATCTCCCCCCGTATGTAATATCCACAGTCTCCCCCAGTAATGGGCATCTCCCCCACTTACCAGTCTCTCTCGCCGGCCAGTTCAAATCCACTAGCAGCGAGGAGTGATGACGTCACAAGGCGGCCGCCGCCCCCAGGTGTACCAAGATGGCCGCGGCTCCGGAGCTAGGCCGAAGTCGCGGCCTTTCCTAAGGCCGAGGCCGCGGATCGCGGTGTGTGCCGATCCGAACGGGGTGACCCGTTCGGATCACGGATCGTCACCGATCCGTTGCACCACTATGACCTACCCATCATAATTATAGGGCGACTGTATGTATTTGGTTCAAATATAACCATATGTCAGTTCTTGTTTTAATCTTATTAATTGTGTATAAATCCTTTACAATAAATATTTTTCCACTTTTATATATACCGGTACTTTTTGTTGGCAATCCATGTCATTTTCCAGTCTGCATTATCCCAGGGGCAACCCTTCTCCCAATTTTCTTCTTCACCAGTTTGGTGCAATGAGACTCGCTGGAACCATTTCTCCTCTATCTTGCACAGTCGAGGTAGGAAAGGTATAAACCAGTTGGGATGGAGTCCAAGGAATCACCACAGCATCCACTAAGTAGGCTAGAGGATCCCTAGTCTTGACTACAAATTTGTTATGCTTGTTGTTGAATCTGGAGGCCAAGATGTTCACATCTGGTTTCCCCCACCTTTGAAATAAAAATTTTCAAAGATTTCTGGGTACAGAGAGTCCACTCTTGATATTTGAAGTATAACCACTTGCTGACCACCCTATAGCAGCTTTACTGCTACAGGGCGGCAGGTATGCGACGGATCAGGTATATATATATATACGTGATCCTGCACTTCCACCTGCAAGGGGCGAGTGATGCGCTCAATGTTCGCCAGCACCCACGGATTGTCGGGCAGAGACTCAGAACGGAGCTTTGCTATGTAAACAAGGCAAAGTTCCGCTCTGACAGGGGGGATGGGATGAATTTTGTGTTCCTGCAAAGCCCTCTCCCCCTAGTAAAAGCAGCACACACAGTAAACACAAATACTGGCTAGGCACACAGTTAACCCTTTGATTGCCCTGGCTGTTTAACCCCTTCCCAGCCAGTGTCGTGAATACAGTGACAGTGCATATTTTTAGCACTGATCACTGTATTTTTGTCACTGGTTCCCGCAAAGTGTCAGTGTCCGATTGGCCGCCGCAATATCGCAGTCCTGCTATAAGTTGCTAAAAGCCCCCATTGTTCGTATAAAAAAAAAAAAAGTAAAAATAAATAAAAATTCCAGTATATATCCAATAGTTTGTAGACGGAATAACTTTTGCTCAAACCAATCAATATACGCTTATTGTTTTGTTTTTTTACCAAAAATATGTAGCAGAATACATATTGCCCTAAATTTATGAAGAAATTACACATGCTCAAGCTCCACACCGTTTCTCTTGCTGGATTATGTTGTCTTCATCTTGTTTTTGTCTCCTGTTCACTTCTCTCCCCTCCAGAATCCTTGGACGGCTACACCATCTGGACTGCCTCTGCACAGGACACTAATGGGTCTCCTATGTTCCTACTGTCACTAAGATTTTCTATTCTAAATGGGTATAGACTTAAAGTTGATATCTTGGAATATTAGAGGGTTGAATGACAGGGTGAAAAGATCTTTATTGCCCACTTGCCACCAAGGCCAATTCTGGCCATTGCAACTTTTTATCTTGCACAGTATTTGTGCAGCAATTGTTCAAACATGTTTTTTTGGGGGGAAAAAAAGGTTTCATGCTTTAAAAAAAAACAGTAAAGTTAGCCCAATTTTTTTGCATAATGTAAAAGATGAAGTTACGCCGAGTAAATAGATACCTTACATGTCATGCTTCAAAATTGCACACACTCGTAGAATGGCGTCAAACTTCGGTACTTAAAGCGGAGGTCCGCCAATTTTTTTTTTTTTTAAAGTCAGCAGCTACAAATACTGCAGCTTCTGACTTTTAAAATAAGGACACTTACCTGTCCAGGGCGCCTGCAAAGTCGGCACCCGAGGCTGACCCGCCCCTCAGATGCTGCCGACGCCATCTTCGGTAAGGGAATCAGGAAGTGAAGCCTGCGCGCTGCACAATCCAATTGGTCCCTGCTGTCTTCTGGGACACGTGTGTCTCCCAGAAGACAGCGGGGGGGAGACGGGAAGTGGCGTAGACCCCCGAAGATTCTGCGGGGGTCTACGCCCGGAAGTGGGTGCAAATACCTGTATTATACAGGTATCTGCACCCCCCTCCCCCCTGAAAGGTGCCAAATGTGACACCGGAGGGGGGGGGAGGGTTCCTAAAAGTGGAAGTTCCATTTTTGTGTGAACCTCTGCTTTAAAAATTCCCATAGGCGACGCTATCATTTTTTTTACTGGTTACATTTTTGGAGTTACAGAGGAGGTCTAGGGCTAGAATTATTGCTCTCACTCTAACGTTCGTGGCGATACCTCCCATGTGTGGTTTGAACACCATTTTCATATGTGGGCGGGACTTGCATATGCGTTCGCTTCTGCGTGCGAGCAGAGGGACAAGGGAGCTTTAAAAAAATATATATATTTTTTTATTGTTAATACTATTTAAAAAAAAATAGTTTGACACTTTTTAAATATATATATATTTTTTATCACTTTTACTCCCATTACAAGGAATTTAAACATCCCTTGTAATAGGAATAGGGCATGACAGGTCCTCTTTACAGGGAGATACGGGGTCAATAAGACCCCACATCTCACCTCTAGGCTGGAAAGCCCAAAATAAAAAAAATAAAAATAAAAAGATCCTTGCCTTCCCATTTGTTTGAATGCAGAGGCCGGGCGTGACGTCATAACATCACGTCCGGCCTCTGAAGATCATAGAACGATCAAAGGGACTCCGACGACCATCTGGTCCACTGGAAATCTTTATGGTGAACATCCGAGGCCGGAGGATCCTGTCTCCCGCTCACCGATGGCAGCGGTGAGTCGGTGGAAGCACCGGAGGGCGGCGAGAGGGGGGCGTCCCCTCTCGCTGCCCGTAAGAACGATCAAGCCGCTATGATCATTCTTATGGTGTAGGGAATCCCCGGCTGAAAAAAACGATATCTGAATAATGCCTGTAGCTGCAGGTATCATTCAGATATACCCGCACAAAGTCAAGGACGTCATATGATGGCCAGCGGGCGGAAAGTGGTTACGTTTCTGCAGTCTCATAAACCCCACATTTTGTTTCTTCAAGAAACTCACCTAATGGGCAGCAAAATCGTACTCCTCCTATGCGAGGGACATGACTATTCTGCTGAGCAAGTCACTTCCTGCTCGGTAGAACAGGTTTTCATTGATCCATGGGGAAAAATAGGATTTTTTTGTACTCACCGTAAAATCCTTTTCTCTGACGTTCATGGACTGACACAACATCTTCAATCTTGACAAAGTGGGTTATGTTCCTGCTCATAGGAGAAGACTAGGCAGAATGTTAGATGTTTTAACATACATTCCATTACCAGAGCTGAACAGCCCCGCCCAGGGGGCGGTCCCTCCGGACATAACCCTCCTACCTGCAGCCAGCAGCCTCAGTTCGTATTAAAGCAGTACAAACTCAACAAAAGGAGGGGTGGGTGCTGTGTCAGTCCATGGACGTCAGAGAAAAGGATTTTACGGCGAGTACAAAAAAATCCTATTTTCTCTTACCGTCCATGGACTGACACAGCATCTTCAATCCTGACAAAGTGGGATGTCCCAAAGCAGTATCAAAGAACGAGGGGTGGGAACAGTAACAAGGAAAAAAACAAACTTCACCCCAAACAAGCAGAGCTCCTCAACGGAGGAGGTGCAACATTAAACAGCCGCCTGCAAAACCTTGCGGCCGAAGGAAGCATCAGAAGATGCAGCCAAATCAACCTTATAGAACTTTGAAAAGGTATTTGCGGGCGACCAAGTCGCCGCCTTGCCCACTTGTGCAACAGACGCTTGATGTCGGAAAGCCCAGGAAGCACCAATTGCCCTGGTAGAATGTGCGGTAACCGGAAAGGGAGGCCTGCCTGATCCACCGAGAAATGGTGGCAGACGAAACCGCTTGGCCCTGTTTTGGACCAGACACAGACACAAACAGCGAGTCAGACTTCTGAAACGAAGCCGTAGCAGACAGGTACACCCGTAAAGCATGTACCACGTCTAACGTGTGAAGCGCTAACTCTCTGGGATGCGATGGACGAGGACATAAAGATGGAAGAACAATGTCCTCATTAAGGTGAAAGGCCGAGACCACCTTCGGGAGAAAAGAAGGTTGTGGGCGTAGCACTGCCTTATCCTTATGGAGAACCAAGTATGGCGGTTTGCAAGACAAGGTCACCAATTCAGAAACCCTTCTGACAGAAGTAATGGCAACTAGAAAAGCCACCTTCTGAGATAAAGTTAAGAGAGGAATCTCTCTAATGTTTTCAAAAGGAGGTTCTTGAATAACCGAGAGCACCAAATTCAAATCCCAAGGAGGAAGAGGTGGTTTAATAGGGGGGAGCACATGTCGGACCCCCTGTACGAAGGTACTAATCAAAGAATGGCCCGCTAGCGGCCACTGAAAGAAAATAGCCAAAGCTGAAATCTGACCCTTAATGGTGCTTAAAGCAAGCTTTTGGGTCACAGCACGCTGTAAAAACAGCAAGATCCTGGGAACGGAATACGTCCGTGGACGCCAATCCAGCTCCTCGCACATAGCGTGTTGGCCCTCCAGGTACTGTGGTATATCTTCCTAGAAGAAGATTTCCGTGCCCTCAGCATGGTCGAGATGACCGAATCTGAGAGACCCCGGTCTCTCAGCACCTGGCTTTCAAAAGCCATGCCGTTAAAGCCAGCGACTGTAAAGCAGGATGAAGTATGGGACCTTGAGACAGAAGGTTCTCCCACACAGGCAGTCGCCATGGAACATCCGCCACTAGGCGCACAAGATCAGCGTACCAAGGACGCCGAGGCCAATCTGGAGCGATGAGGATTACCGGAATCCCCTCGGCCTCCACCCTGCGAAGTAGTCGAGGAAGCAATTTCAGTGGAGGATAGGCATAAATCAGCCGATACCGACCCCACGGGGCCACCAACGCGTCTGACGCGTCCGCCCAGGGATCCCTGGACCTGGCCACGAATCCCGACACCTTGCGATTGAGTCAAGAGGCCAATAGGTCCACATCCGGCATGCTTCACCTCCGGCAAAGGAGGTGAAACACCTCCGGATGCAAGGACCATTCCCCCTGGTCCAACATCTGGCGGCTCAGATAGTCCGCCTGCCAGTTGTCTACTCCTGGAATGTAAACGGCCGACAGAGCCGGCACGCTTCTTTCCGCCCACCTTAGGATGTGAGCGATCTCGGACACCACAGCTGAGCTCCGAGTTCCCCCCTGATGGTTGACATAAGCCACCGCCGTGGCGTTGTCTGATTGTATCCTGACCGAGCGTCCCTGCCGTTTCCTTGACCAGAAGGCACAGTCTGATTGCCCGGAGTTCCAGGACATTGATCGGCAGACGGGACTCATCCGGAGTCCAGAGCCCTTGAGCTGACAGAACTCCCCAGACACTGCCTCAGCCCGAAAGACTGACGTCCGTTGTGATCACAGTCCACTGGACAGGAAGGAATGACTTCTCTGACCAAAGGGGCACCGCCTCGAAGGAGGCCACCATGAGTCCCAGGACCCTCATGCAAAAAACGGAGTGACGACCATTTGCGGGACGTCAGCACCCGTATCGCAGATTGAAGAGTCTGTAACTTGTCTAAGGGTAGAAATACCCTCACCTCTGAGGAGTCCAGGATCAATCCTAGGTACTCCAGACGCTGAGTCGGAACCAGGACCGACTTCTGAATGTTCAGCAGCCAGCCAAATTCTCGGAGGGCCTGACTGGCTATCAACACATTTTCCTCTAATTCTGAGACTGAGTCTGCTCTCAGAAGAAGATCGTCCAGATAGCCCATGATAGCAATGCCTCGCTGTCTCAGCAAAGCTAGAATCGGGGCAAGAACCTTGGTGAAAACCCGCGGTGCTGACGCCAAACAAAAGGGAAGAGTCACAAACTGATAGTGGTCTTTGCCTATCGCGAAGCGCAGAAACTTCTGGTGACCCGCACAGACTGGGACATGCAAGTAGGCGTCTTTGATGTCCAAGGATGTCCAAGAAAATCTCCCGGGTGGAGCGCAGCAATCACCAAGCAAATGGATTCCATGCGGAATTTCCAACCCTTCACAAAGGCATTCAGGGCTTTGAGCTCCGTCCTTCTTTGGGACCACAAACCGATTTGAATAAAATCCCTGAAACCTCTCCTTTGCTGGAACCGGCACAATCGATCCGCACCTCAGCAAGTCCTGCACTGCCCCTAATAGGGCAGCCCGACATGCCAGAAGGAGAGAGAGATTTGAGGGAAAGAATTTGTCTGGTGGCCAGGAAAGGAACTCTATCCTGTACCCTGAGGTGACCACCGCGCATACCCACCGGTCAGAGATCCGTGAGATCCACCGATCCGTGAACCTGCAAAGTCGTCCCCCCACCCCAGAGTCAGGCGGGGGCAAGACTTCATGCGGTGGCGGGCTTGCTTGCCGGCTTGTTTGGCTTACGCACCCAGGGACGCTTCTGTCCCCCATCCGTACCCTTGTCAGTCCGGGAGAAGTTTCCCACGGGATCTGACGAAAAAACCTCTTCTGAGTGTGAAAGGAAGGACCCGGCTTACGGCGTGGCTCTTTTGCCTTAGTAGGCTGAGGAAGAAGGGTGCTCTTACCCCCCCGTGACATTTTTAATAATGTCATCCAGGAAAGCACCAAATAGCCTTCCGCCCTTGAAAGGCATATCCGTCAGGAGCTTCTTAGAGGCCAGGTCAGCAGACCAGCATTTTAACCAGATTAGGCGATGCAAAACCACCGCAGACACTGAGGCCCTAGAAATTAGGGGGGCCACGTCCATAGTGGCATCGCACACATACACCAGGCCATGTACCATTTGGTCTGCCAGTGTAATGCATTCCGGAGTTAGATTATGCTCCTGCACAGTCTGGTGCATAATTTTTGCCCATTCCGTGAGTGTCTGAGACACCAGGGTCGCTGCTACAAGAGGACGTAGTGTGGATCCCAGCATCTGCTCACCACTTTCGACCTCCTATCAGTAGGGTCATTCAAAGCAGGGGTCCCCTCAACCAGGAGAGTCGTGGCTTTATTTAACCGGGCGACCGGGGGGGGTCAACCACCGGAGGAGAGGCCCATTTTTTAATCAGGCTGTCCTCAAAGGGCTACCTAACCGCCAGACGCTGCGAGACCGCAAAGGTCTTCTGCGGTTTTTCCCAAACCTGGTCTATGAATCTGTCAAAAAAAAGGTGTATAGGGAAAAACCTTTTTAGAAGGATTAGCTTGAAAAGAACCAAAAAGGAGACCGACACTACCACGGGCTCCTCAGCCGCAGCATCCAGCTTGAGAGTGTCCCTCACAGCATCAATGAGTTCACTAACAAGTGTCCTGTCATGTACTGACCCAGATAAGGAGTCTTCCTCACAAGGAATGTCCTGGTCAAAAATACCCAAAAATTCAGAGCTAGGGTCCTGCGCCTCAGCAAGGCCCATATCTGAATCAGAGCACTCCCCTGGAGATGGTGGGGGGAGAGGGCGCTTTATAGCTCCCTTGTGCTCGCACGCCGCTTCCATCCTGGCAACAAATGATTCCAGGACTGCCGACAACTGGTCCTTAGGGACCACAGGTGCAGTAGCACTGCCAGTTGCTTCTGACATGAATGGGGAAGCAGGTGACACTGACTCCATGATACCACCACCCTCTGAGACTTTGTCAATAAATGAGAGTAAAAGCCCACCCTCCGGCTGCACGGACTGTGTGGGGTTAACCAGGGGACTCACCAACCCGGACAGGACCGCTCAGTTCTGCTGCCTGTGTGCCGCTCTCAGCGTGAGTGAACAGTGAGGAGACTGTGAGGAGAATCGCGCCGTTCCAGTCAGCGATAGAGGCCAAACCAGCACAAAAGAGCGCGCGGCTTCAAGAAAATGGCTGCCGCAATAACAAGTGCGCCACAGCGTGGCCACGGCAATATGGCCGCCAATGCGGTTTAAAATGCAATTGAAAGTATAGTAAAAACATGACGCCGAATGGCGCACAAGGCCCAGGCTGACACAGAAAGTACCCCACACCTTAATGCAGACCCCTATGGACCCCCATCGGGACAGAGTGACCCCCAGGCACCTCATCGCCAGAGTAGGTGACAGAGAGTAGCAAAAAACAAGGGGGAGACAGGGAAAACCCCCCTACCATAGGAACACACAGTATGTACTCACCTGCTGAGGCAGGGGAAACAGTACTTACCCTTCCAGCTAGGACCCACTGGTGTGTTCCTGACAGGTCTATCACAGTGCAGTACTGAGTAGCTGTCGGCCCGGTCCACCATGAAAGATACAGCAAAACTGTTCAGTCGCATGTGGACCTTGGAGCAAAAAGCTCACCGGCCACCCCTGGAGCCATGGGGCATGTCGTTGACTAATCTCACGCAGAGCGAGGATCAGCACGCTCGATGGTCGGACTGGGAAGACTACGAGGATAGCAACTACCCAACCTGTTGCCCAGCCGACAGTTGATAGAAGAATCACAAAAATAAAATAAAAGTTCCAAAAAAGAACAAAATGTTTCTTCAAGAGACTGGCTCCGAAGAGAGCCACGTTCTCTCCTCTGCTAGGCAGAAAAAAACTGAGGCTGATGGCTGCAGGTAGGAGGGTTATGTCCGCAGGGACCGCCCCCTGGGCGATGCTGTTCAGCTCTGGTAATGTAATGTACGTTAAAACATCTAACATTCTGCCTAGTCTTCTCCTATGAGCAGGAACATAACCCACTTTGTCAAGATTGAAGATGCTGTGTCAGTCAGTCCATGGACCGTAAGAGAAATACCTAATTTTAATTCTTCAAATGTATACTGTGACGGTATGCGAGGTGAGATACAGGATAATCGCTACATTTCACCTTGCATTCGGTCCATTGTAAGGGACTGAACCAGAATCCGGCCCAGGTTTTTCCAGCCTCCGTAGTTGGTTGGGTTCCGGTCCGGATATTCAGGTTCACTGGAATCCATAGGCAGCTGGGCTTTAAAGATCCAGGAAGAGAGCACAGCATGGCTCTGGCCTGAGACTCAGAAGGGAATCTGAGTAAGAGGAGCGCTGTTGATCTGGGCTGAAAGAAAAAGGTTTGCTTTACTTCACCTTGTGTTTTGTGGGTGACGGGGACCAGCCCCTCACCGTATAGAGAGCGGTTACTGTATAGTTTAGCGCCGGACGGCAAGGATTTGTTTTACTGTTTTGTTTATTTTGTATGACTATTGCAAACCACTTGTAAATAAAGCTGGCAATACGCCAGGTTTTAAAGAAACTGCCTGTACGCTGACCTTTCATTCTGTGAAAAGGTGATCCCCACGAGCTAATCTCCCACAATA
This sequence comes from Rana muscosa, assembly GCA_029206835.1. Classification (NCBI taxonomy): domain Eukaryota; kingdom Metazoa; phylum Chordata; class Amphibia; order Anura; family Ranidae; genus Rana; species Rana muscosa. Next base: position 120,324,713 of record CM055128.1, read on the forward strand.
CCCACCGCTGGGCAATAGTCAATGTGTATATCCCTCCTCCGTTTGACTCCTACATCCTGTTTATTATCCTTACAAAAATAGCCCCCCCCTCCAGGTGCACAATATTATAGTTGGAGGGGACTTTAACACCATCCTAGATCACACAAAGGACACTACTAATCTTCTTAGATCTGCCTTCCCTTATTTAGCCCTCTGGGCAGACAGTTTTAGTCTTAAGGAGATCTAGCGGTGGAAGCTTTCGGAGGATAGGACTTATTCACATATCTCCGCATCACATAGATCGGGGTCTCACATAGACTTACTGTTTGGGTCTGCTTCTGCTCTGTCTCAGGTTGGGGCGGTCTCCTATCTCCCAGCAGGTCTTTCAGACCACTCACCGCTGGAGCTGGGCTTGGAACCTCCTGTGAGTCAGGATGCTGGAGGCTAGCGTCCCATTGGATAGACAATCCTCAAATCCAGGAGCTGGTGGGGCCCAAACTCTCAGAATACTGGACGCTTAATGAGGGGTCAACTTCCCTTGATGTGGTATGGGAAGCAGGCAAGGCTCATGCTCGAGGGGAATTTGTCTCCTCTATCAAGGCAGTGAGATCCAGTTTTGTGTCACAGACCATTCAACTGGAACAGTGTGAAAGGACAGCATTGGAACTTTTCACGAGGCATCAACACCCGAAAATTATTCTACTCTAGCCCAAGCGAGAAGAGATTTGAAGCTCGTCTACACCTCGCTGGTGCAATCTGATGCGTGGAAGTTTGTTGCCAAGCTTTTCAAATCACGGATCAAGAATGGTAAATTACTAGCCAACCTGGTAGCAGAACCCATTCTCCAAACAGTGATTCCTAGAATTCAGACTTCCACTGGTTGTCAGGTTACAGACCCTGAAGGTTTACTGAAGGACTTTCATCTCTTTTATAGCAAATTGTATGATGATCCATGCTCTTATACTAGTAATGCCATGTTGGAGGAAGTAGGGGGAATCACCTTGCCCCTTCTTTCCCGGGGAGGACAGGGATGCCCTAGATAAGCCCTTAAACACAACAAGAGATAGAATCAAGTGGGGTGTCTGGAATCCGGGTCGGCTCGGTAATCGAGAAACTAGCATTGTATGCCGATGATCTAATCCTCATTTTGTGGGACCCGGGACCCTCGCTCTCTGAGGCGCTCCGGCTTCTGGGCCGCTTTGCAACACTCTCTGGCCTCCAAACCAACTGGAGTAAATCAGTTATTCTACCCATAGATCGCGGGGCAAAGAGGCCGAGTGATCCTGCTTCACCTCTACAATGGGCAAGCACCATTAGACACCTAGGGATCAATATTTCTTCCAATACCCAGGACTTAAGCAAACTTTACATCACTGCAGCACTGGAGAAAAGTTAACAGAAGTTAAAGGCCTGGTCAAACCTCCCATTATCTCTTATAGGGAAAATTAATTAAAATACTCCCAGTCTTGCTGTATATTTTACGACACTCCCCAGTTTGGATACCTAAGACTCTTTTCCAGCAGTTGGACTCCGCAGTGGCCTCCTTATGGCAATCACATATGGCTAGATTCAGTAGGAAAATCTTGCGTAGGCCCTAGACACAGGGGGGACTTGCCTGCCCGAACTTTCATACCTACTATTTAGCGGCAATGCTCACTCACACAAAACTGGCTGGTCTCGGACGACACCAATGCGTCAGTCATCCTGGAGGCTGCACATTTGGGATCCTTTGAAGCCCTTCGCAATGCCCTCTATAGGGGTCGGGGGGGGGGGGTTCTCCGGTACTTTTAACACTGGCTATGAAAGTGGTTATTGAGGCATTACAACTGGGAGTGATTAAACCTAATTTGGTAAAAGCCAGATGGTTCCCTAACACACCGCTGTAATCCAAGGTTACGGGTATTCCACTCTCTGCAAGACCCGGGCTTGTGGGCCAGTAGGGGTATCAAGTATTTGAGGGATATTTGCGATGATTCTGGGATATTCACATTTGATAGGCTAAAAAACGAATTCAAACTTCCGAACTCTTTCTTTTTATGAATTCCTGCAGCTCTGCCACGCCTTTGATTCACAATTTAAATCAGTCCAGCTTCGGCTGGAACATGATGACCTGGAGACCCTTTTAGACGATGCTGATCTCTCAAAGCCACCTTCTCAAATTTACCAAGCACTTCTACCATCCATTAAGGTAGGACTGGATGGTCTGCGTGGTTTGTGGTGGGCGGAGGTGCAGGAACTGGATGGTGAAGACTGAGAAGACATGTGGGACTACCCACTTCAGCCGTTGATTGCAACTAGGGGCAAACTGATCCAATTCAAAATCCTACACAGGATCTACTACACGCCGCAATGCCTCCATCGCATATACCCAGCCTCATCGGCCAGCTGCTGGAGATGCTCTGGTACTCCTGCAGGCTTCACACATATATTCTGGGATTGCCCACAGATCCAGGACCATTGGCGGGAGGTAACTCAATTTATTCATGGTTTAACCATCATTCCTATTCATCTGACAATTAGCGTCTGCCTCCTTGGCCTAGTGGAACAACTATCACTATCTAAAGCAACGCGCACCCTAATAAGTATCCTCCTTTTTTATGCAAGAAAAGTCATAGTACTAAAGTGGAATTCAGACAATCCCCCCACCCTGTCATCATGGAAGCAACTAGTTAACACAATGATACCCCTCTATAAAGCAACATATCTGTCTCAAGGATGCCCCAAAAATATGAAAAAGTCTGGCATCTGTTGACAGACTTAGAGTCCACAACAGATGATCAGCCCTTAGGGGATTAACCCAGACAGATTTCCTATGTACCTACCTGGCTCTGCTAAGAGGGGAGGTCCGTACCCCAGATAGATAATCGGAGATGTAAGCCTAGAAATCAAAATAACCACACTTATTCTTAAATGTCCAGATAGCATCAAGGGCCGACAACTAAAAGAGAGATGAGGTCCTCCAAGAAACAATATCTCCTATCACAATCCTAAAATGTGTAATCTAAGCGATGATTGTGTTGTGTTTAGTAAGAAATGTGTCGTTTTTAAGGCAAACTGTTAGTTGTACTTTGTTATGCACATGGCTATGTTCACAGGTTGGCCGGGGAATGCCCCAAAGCCCGTTTTGTACCTCAACAGCAAAAAAAAAATTAAAAAAATTAAATAAAGACAATTTTAAAAAAATAAATAAAAAATGTAGGAAGAAATTGTATTTTTTTTTTTAAATGTATTGATATGTTTTATAGCAGAAAGTAAAAAATATATTTTCTTCAAAATTGTTTTTTTTTTTGTTTATAGCGCAAAAAATAAAAAATACAGTGGTGATCAAATACCACCAAAAGAAAGCTCTATTTGTGGGAATAAAATGAAATAAATGTTATTTGGGTACAGCGTTGCACAATTGTCAGGTAAAGTAACGCAGTGCTGTATCGCAAGAAGTGGCCTGGTCAAGGAGGGGGGGGGGGTTAATCTTACTGAGGTAAATTGGTTAATATCCACTAGCCTGTACAACAATAAAGTAGAGCTGCGCCAGTCCTAAATTAAACTAAATTCTAAAAGGTACACATAAAAATAAAAAAAATTATTTAAACATAAAATTAAGAAAAAGTCCAAACTGTTAGGAACAAATCCTAATCTGATAAACCAGATGATCCGCTCGGTATTGCACCGGGTAATGGTCTGTAGATAAACACAGTTCACAGTTCTTATATTGAAGGAAAGGGGACGGCACCACAGTGACTTCTCAAAACAATTAGTAAAATCCACCACCATATACCGAAGCAGCTTACCAGAAGGCAAGCGTATTGAAGCGGTCGGCTATAACCCAGCCACGGCCTTTGGTTCCGGGGAAGGTATTCCTCCTATGGAGCGGGAGTTCCCGGATCAAGTTGTCCCCACACTCATCCAGATATAACATCCCCAAGCATAGAAAAGATAAGGGAGTAGACCATAGTGTGACTCCGTATGGACAAATTTATTAAAAAACGTAAGTTATACTTACAGCAAAAAACACGATGAAAACAGCAAATTCAAATTAGCCGGCCGGCATAACAGGAGCCCTCACTCCTCCAGCATGGTGACGTCACTATGCGTCCTTCCAGACGCGTTTCGTCATCAAGTAGACGTTTTCAATGGGAATAGGGCGCCGCAGTGACTCACCACACTGATATAGATCAGACCTTGTTATGAGATGCACAAGAACAGCCATATTGTTCATGGGCAAAAATCCCCTCAGTGGAAACTAATTGGTATCCATTACAGCCACTCCATTAAGGAGGATTTCTGGACATTAAATTTAAGTTTGAACCTACAATACACTCAGACGATCCATAGCCCAAATCTAAATGGATAGTTAGTAAAAATATTAATTTGGTCTCAGGAATGATCCCGCAGGCAGAAGACACCTAACACAGTACATAACCTCTTATATGATAAAAAAAAATGCAAAAGGGGGTGGGTGGGTGGAATAATTTACCTCGCTAAATATATATATTTTGGGTATAACCCCACGGACATCAAAACCGATGTTCAAAAAGTAGTAAACATGTTGGGCATCATGTATGTAAACTTAAAAATATTATAATTAATCAAAAGTTACGCACATGAATTGCGGGAACTCTAATATGACACCTAGTGGAGTGAATAAGAATCACAGTGAATATTTTGAATTTAAGTGAGCAGGAACCTATTTACAGGTTCAAATATTAACAATACTGTATGGACATGGGAATGACTCCCAGTGATGTTTTGAACGTGCAAAACCCACTAATAACCCAAAAATGTGTATATATATTATAAACAAATATAAATGAAAAATGTAGATAAAAATATATTATATAAAGACTCTATATTCTATAAAAGATTATAAAAATTATGTGAATATATTAAATTAATTGAAAATAAATTACCAAATTAATTGGCAAGTGCCTATCTGTGCATACCACAACGAGTTTACATATTAACTGGTTCATGCATTGTTAATAAAAGCATTAACATCAGTTTCTATATTTAACCCATAAGGGGTATACGTTTTTAAGCGATGGATCCAGGTCATTTCTAACCTGGAAATTTCTTTGACCAGATGACTTCCCCTCCAATTAGGTTTAAATTTATCAATCCCTAAAAAAAGGGTATTTGAGGGGTCTCTATTATGTTTAAGCAGGTAGTGCTTTGAGACTGAGTGATTCTTGAAGCCTACCAAGATATTAGAAATGTGCTTATTGAGCCGTACCTGCAGTGGGCGTTTGGTACGTCCCACATACTGCAGGCCACAAGGGCACTGCAGCAGGTAGACGACCCCGGAAGTGGCACATGTAATGCAGGGTTTTATAGTATGATGTAAACCTGTGGCGGTGGAAAAAAGAGGTTGTGCGTCTCTGGGAATTTGAATTCAGAGAACACACCTTACAGCGTCTGCATTTATAGTACCCTGTAAGTTGTTCAAAGAAACCTCTCCCAGTACTGGGGGGATTCAAAACCCCAGGGGCTATACGACTTTTAAGAGATTGTACACCCTTGTACACAATTAAAAATTACTCTAGGTTTACATCATACTATAAAACCCTGCGCCACTACCAGGGTTATAGCCGACCGCTTCAATACGCTTGCCTTCTGGTAAGCTGCTTTGGTATATGGTGGTGGATTTCACTATTGTTTTGAGAAGTCACTGTGGTGCCGTCCCCTTTCTTTCAATACAAGAACTGTGAACTGTGTTTATCTACAGACCATTACCCGGTGCAATGTCGAGCGGATCATCTGGTTTATCAGATTAGGATTTGTTCCTAACTGTTTGGACTTTTTCTTTTTTTTTTTTATGTGTACCTTTAGAATTTAGTTTAATTTAGGACTGGCGCAGTTTTCCTTTTCTCTAATTTTGCCTCTGGTGTTATCTCACTTATAGCTGCTGCCTAATTTTTTGTATTTTTAGTTTTTCTGGTAGCGCAGTTTTTTCCTTCTAAGAGTAGGGCTACATGCATCAGCTCCAGTTGCAGGTGGACAGAAGGATTCACTGGGATAGATTTAGGGTCCCAGGACATAAACTTGGACCAGTTGAGAAAAGTGGAAAGATGGCACTGGACCCAAAAGCTTATTTTACTGGTATTGTTATCTTAAGGTATTACTGTTGGTGTAAATAATCTGGTTCCTGGGCAGGCGGCTTCTACACCCCAGAGGATCTCCACAAGTCTCCTTGGCTTGTAGTGTGATGTAAAAAAGGGTTGAAAATGAAGCTCCACACCACTGTTAAGAGGTCCAGATACTACTTTATTCTACTAAAGATCAGGGGTCCATTTTAAAAAGTAGCCAATGCATTTTGGGGGTACAAGTGCCCTCCATCAGGCCTTGACTGGCCACAAAGTGAACAAACCAGAAGTGAACTGGACCTACAATGGTATTTTTTCTAGTGTGAATTCAAAGCACAGGCCAAATCAGCAGCTTGTTTGGCTGCCAAACAAGCCGCTGACTAGACCTGTGCTTTGAATTCAAGATTCTGTGGCAGGTTGCAAGGCAGGACCTGCAATGGAGAAAAAGCTTAGAAAGTTAAGACAAGGAGTGAGAAAAGGTAGAAAAGGTTTGCTTCTCATTAAGCAGGGAGAAAACGCTGGTTCACTTTTCACAATAGCAAAAAATTCAGGCATTCTGGGAGTGGGTGGAAGTATACTACCCTTACAGCTTTGTTTGCCAGTGTCCAGTCTCCTGAAGGCAGCAGAATAACCCAATGCATCTAAATACATTTTTTTTTAAATCAGGAGATTATTTCAAAAGATCACTGACCCCAGCTGCAGTGTTGGCCTGCATTCTCTTTAGCTGTAGAAGACGCATATACTCCAGTCGAGCCCTCTTCTTCCAGTAGAACAGAGACTTGGTGTATTGTGGACTGGGGGGCTCCATCATCCTGAAGAACAAGAACACAAGTTACAAATGTTGCACTGGATCCCACAGCAACCAATTAACCAGTATGCTGCATTTTTTGTTTCACATGATAATTTGAGACGGTTGGAAACAAGCTGATTTTCAGGTGTTTTTATTTGAGCGTGTTTGTCCACATATGTAAGTGTTTTAGATGTGTATTTACAAGAATTTTAGTGTGTTTTCAAGCTTCAGGTGATTTTGTTTTAACCAATGGAAAGCACAAGGGGGAGGAGACTACTTCTTCCAGGCTAAAAGCTCCTGAAATACTTCTGAAAAACAAAAAGCTTGATTTGAGCATCTACAAGCATTCCCACTGAAATCTATGGGGCCAGGGGCACATAAGTGGAGCCTGACTGAGAAGACATGCCAGCTTAGAGCTCTGCTCGGGAAGGGACGTTTCTGCTGTATTAGACCGTGTCCCGATGTTCTGTCAAAATAATCAACTCGTCAAAAACTCCAACTACTTAACTTCCAGTCTCTTTAAACCATCAGCAATTGGAGATTTTGAAAACTGCTGTTTTGACACAACACCAGCAATCGAATACAGTACGGTGCACAATATTATGAGCGGAGATTGTTACTCCGCTCCGATACTAGCCAACAAAATGGCTGCCTCTGAGGCGGCGACAACTTAGTCGCTGTGCTCGGTTACCGTTTTCAGTTGTCGGTGTTGTGTCCAAACAGCAATTCGTCAAAATCTCCAATTACTGATGGTTTAAATAAACCGGAAGTGTGTGGTTGGAGTTTCTGATGAGTTAACTAATTTGACAGAACACCGGTTCAGCTTCACCCGGTAAATATTGTTACTCGGTCTGCTAATATTTGCCTAAAAATAAAGCCAAAAAACAGCAAAGAAGCGCTGCCACAGGCTTCAATCAGAATGGCACTAGCTGCAGCCCCTCCCCCTGGTACCTCGCACTCAGTGAAATCCCCTCAGCGCTCTAAAAAGGTATCTATGGCAACACAGGGGGAATATGACTGATTATTTTTTTTAAACTTCAAAAATGTCTTTTACAGACCCTGGTCATTCTTCTGTTCTGAGGCAATTTAAAAAAAAATCTTTACAAAGCCCTTAAACAGACCTCAGATTATTTTACAAAGAGTCTGACTATGGAAATCAGAGAACTGGACCAAACGCACTGCAAATCTTGAACTGCAGGTTGATGAACTTGAAAATAACACCCACGCTTATGCAGTTGAATTTGAAAACCTCAGGAGGAAAACTAATGCCCCGCACACACAAGCGGAAATTCCATCAGAAAAACCTTGGATGGTTTTTCCGACGGAATTCCGCTCAAGCTTGGCTTGCATACACACGGTCCACACAAAAGTTCTCTGAACTTTCGACCGTCAAGAACGCAGTGACATACAACACTACGACGAGCCAAGAAAATTAGGTTCAGTGCTTCAGAGCATGCGTCAAATTGTTTCCAAGCATTCGTCGGAATTTTGCGCGTCGGAATTGCTACAGACGATCGGAATTTCCGATCGGAATTTTTTTTGTCGGAAAAATTGAGAACCTGCTTTCAATCTTTTGCTGGCGGAAATTCCGACAGCAAAAGTCAGATGGAGCATACACACGGTCGGAATTTCCGACCAAAAGTTCACATCGGACTTTTGCTGGTGGAAATTCGACCGTGTGTACGCGGTATTAGTCCTTAACTCTTGTTTAGAAGATTATGAAAATAGGGCCCAGCAGCATTGACATATTTTGAAATACACCCCAAAACACATTCTGCTACTCCTCCTGAATATGGTTATACTACATGTGTGGGACTTTTTCAAGCCTAGGCACACAGAGGGGCCCAAAATCCAAGGAGCAACTTCAGGCTTTCTAGGGGCATAAAATTACGCATCTAATTTCCTGACTACCTCTCACAATTTTGAAGGCCCTGGAGCAAGGACAGGACAGAAGAAACGCCCACCAAATGACCCTATTTTGGAGAGTAAACACCCCACAGTATTTTTAAGAGGCATAGGAAGACCTAATTTCTTTGCCACAAGATTTTGGAAAATGCAGAAAGAAAATGAAAAAAATGTTTTACACAAAGTTGTCAATTTAATAGTTATTGCTCACACATAGCATTGCCATACTTTGAATTACACCCCAAAACACATTCTACTACTTCTCCTGAGTAAGGCAGGGCTTGACAAATTTTCTTTGAATCTAGGAAGCAAGAATCGTTTTTGTGACAGGGGTCACTTTGGGCACAGGGTGAGCAAGAAAATAATGGACATTAAGAATATGTCTTGGATTGCTTTAAAATGGGACAGTGATATTTTCCCACAATATTCCCCAGGATACCTGTAAAGAACTATTTACTGATTGATTATGAACTCAACAGGTTAACTGAAAAGTGACTCCTTCATGATAATGGGACACATACTGTTAGATGCTAATGTCACCACCTCCAGCCCCCCTGCCTGTGTGATGTAAATGAATCTGAGGATCTTTCATTGTGATAATTGGCCCTGTATTGTGTAAAGAATTCCTTTGATAATGGGTACATTCTCCTCATTTTCTTCTCACAATACACCTTTGACCAGACCTAATTTACATGTTCTAATTAACTACAGCTGATGACTCAGACAATTTTATGCCCCTAGAAAGCCTGAAGTGTCTGAGTCATCAGCTGTAGTTAATTAGAACATGTAAATTAGGTCTGGTCAAAGGTGTATTGTGAGAAGAAAATGAGGAGAATGTAAGAACCTCCTCTCTGTGTGTATAAAACTTGGAGTTTGTCATTAAAGATTGTCAGACCAGTGGGAAACCTAAACAGAGTGGTTGTCTCGTCTGTGGAGGGAGAAGTATTTGTATGGGGTCTTATTCGGCTGGTTGGAGTGTCTGGTGGCTGTCGTGTGGTTGGAAAGGGAATATCCTAACGGCGTTAACCCCTTTCATACTTGGGGTGCCGTTACAGTTTTGTTTTTTTACGAACAAAACTTTCTTTATTTTCAAAGACAAAACCCCTTCTCTTATGTAGCCCCGATCTTTACAGATGCATGACATAGGTTTACACACAGAGAATACACAGAGGTGCCAGTATGTTGTAGGTAAGCAGCAGAGCTGAAGTTTTTTGTTTTCAGATGTTAACCACTTACCTACCGGGCACTTTCAGCCCCTTCCTGCCCAGGCCAATTGTAAGCTTTCAGCGCTGTCACACTTTAAAATGACAATTGCGTGGTCATGCAACACTGTACTCAACTGAAATTTTTATAATTTTTTGAGACCGATCAAGCTTTCTTTTAGCAGTATTTAATCACCACTGGGGTTTTTATTTTTTGCTAAACGAAAAAGACCATCAATTTTGAAAGAAAAAGAAAAGGTTTTTCTTAATTTCTGCGATAAAATTTTGCAAAAAAGTAATTCTTCTTCTTCACTGATGGGCACCGATAGGCTCCAGTGATGGGCACTCATAGGCAGCAATGATGAGGAGGCACCGATAGGCAGCAGTGATTAGGAGGCACTGATGAGGAGGTACTGATGGGTGGCACTTATAGGCGGCACTGATTATTAGTGTAAATGTGCGTGTCAGAATTGCCGGCTGGCTCTCCTTTCCTCATGCTGTGACAGCACGTGGGGAAAGTACTGCCGATAACCGACAAATCAGTTTACAATGTGATTTGACACAGCTGATCAAATGGTAAAGGGCCGCTGTGATTGGCCCTTTACCTCGATCTGTGATCACAGAGCGTACCTGATGCACGACCCCGGGGCGCACGGGGGGTGGGGTTCTAGAGGGACATTAGTCGACACCATCCCAGAACTACAAGATTGTGTGGCTGGCAATCTGGCATCTGACTTGTCGAGCCCTGGAGTAAGGGTATACCACATGTGTGAGACTTTTCACACAGAGGGGCTCCACATCCAAAAAGCACCTTAACCACTTTGAGTCTGGGTCAATTCTAACATTCCTCTCCTACATATTTTTTTGCTAGAAAACTACCTATAACCCCCAAACATTAAATATTTTTTCCAAGCAAAGACCCTAGAGAACCAAATGCATTGTAAAATGCATATTTTTATGTCAAACATCATTTGCGCAATGGATTTTCAAATGCAAATTTTGTGGGAAAATTACACTTAAATTAATTTTATTGATTTGATAAAATATAAAAGATCATGTTACACCAAGTAAATAGATACCAAACATGTCACGCTTTAAAATCATGTCTACCCATGGAATGGCACCAAACTAGGGTACCTAAAAATCCCTAACCAGTTGCAGACTGCCCACCGTACATATACTGTGGCTGAGCAGCCGCTCTGCGCCAGATTATGTAACTAGTACGTGATCCGCACTCCCGGGTAGGGAGCGCGCGCGTGCCACATATTCCCTAATCAAGTTTAACCCCCTGATTGCCCCCCAGTTAACCCTTTCACTGCCCTGTCACAGTATCATTAGTACAGTGTACAGATTTTTTTTCTGATCACTGTATTAATGTCACGGGTAACATCAGATAGCGCTTGCATCAATCCCAGACAGCATCAGATTGCCATAATTACATTTAACCCTTTGATTGCCAGTAACACACACACACACACTATACACCCCCATTACTAGTATAGTGTCTGAACGGATCAATATCTTTGATCCAATTGGGAGCTAAACTAGCGTCCCCAATAGTATAGTGTTCCCAAAAGCGCAGCATTAGCAGGATCAGTCCTGACACCTGTCAGCACCTGTGTTCCCCCAGTAGATCACTGTCACTTCTGATGCACAGTACACAAACCCGCAGCATTAGCAAGATCAGTCCTGATCTATGCTAGCACTAGCAGGTACATTTTATTTGTAGCGGTTCAAACAGTCCCTGGCAGCCAGGTGCTTTTTTACCTGTTAGTCGCAGTAGGTAACTATACATTTAGTGGCCAAAATGTCCAACGAAAGGGGTACACTAATGAAGAGTCCTACAGGATTCTGAGCATAACAGATGAGAGCGTTAGGGAGTCCTCACAGACAGAATTAGGCTCAGAATGCAAACCTGTAGAGATCAGCGGCAGCCTGACAGATAGCTCAGATGGATTAGAGATCCCTACTATGGTCAGGCATACTCGACCCCATGCCGTACTAGTGGCGCTTCACCTTTTGGTGAACTGGCGAGCATCAGCGGCCTAGTACATTCTGGTCTTAGACACACCAACACTGCAGTAAAACTTTGTGACGTAGCGAGTCCCATAAATGTAGTTCAAGCTGGTGCGGTGACAAGCACAAGTAATGTCCCGCAGCCACCAAGAATTTGAACGCAGAACCGTAGAGCCCATAGTGCCCTTCCTGGTGCGCTTGCAAATCCTGTTTGGTAGCCCACAGAATCTGCAGCGCCCGTACTTCCACCATTCACTGGCCAACACGGAATTCAGGTGGAAGCAGCTAATTTAACTCCTCTTGGTTTTTTGGAGCGGGTTTTCATGGAATATCTGTACAAGGCGATTGTGAACTAAAGCAATTTATATGCCGAGCAATTTATCGCCACAAATCCAAATTCAAACCTTGCCAGACAAATCGAATGGAAACATATCTCGGTTTCCGAATTTAAGACATTTTTGGGCTAAACCCTCAATATGGGTATTACTAAAAAATAGGATTTTTAAAACAGCTTACCTGTAAAATCCTTTTCTTGGAGTACATCACGGGACACAGAGCGACATAGTCATTACTAATGGGGTTATATAGATACCGTCAGGTGCTGGCACTGGCAACTTCCAAAACCGGAAGTACCCTCCCCTATATAAGCCCCTCCCATCCGGGAGCACCTCAGTTTTGTAGCAAAGCAATAAGTGTCCCTAAAGAGGGGCGGGAGCTCTGTGTCCCGTGATGTACTCCAAGAAAAGGATTTTACAGGTAAGCTGTTATAAAAATCCTATTTTCTTTCTCGTACATCACGGGACACAGAGCGACATAGTCATTACTAATGGGATGTCCTAAAGCAATGCCAAATGAGGGGGGGGGATACACCATATATAAGCTGAGCGCTATCAGACATGAGGATCTTTTGCGGCCTGCAACACACTGCGCCCAAAGGCGACATCCTCCTGACTTCTAACGTCCACCTGGTAGAACCTAGTAAACGTGTGTACCGAAGACCATGTTGCGGCCTTACAGATTTGAGCCAGGGAGGCCTGGTGATGCACTGCCCATGAAGTTCCAACTGCTCTCGTGGAGTGCGCCCTAACTTTGAACGGAGGCGGTCTACTTCTCAAGCCATAGGCTTGTATTATGACCTGTCGAATCCACTTGGCTAAAGTAGATTTTGACGCTGCCTGACCCTTTCTGGGGCCTTCCGGCAGAATAAACAAAGTATCCGTTCTGCGAATCTGAGCAGTGGCTTTTAGATAAGCTTTAACTGCTCTTACTACATCCAAAGAATGCAATAACTTTTCCTCTACCGAAGTAGGTTTGGGGAAAAAAGAAGGAAGAACCACATCTTGGTTCAAATGAAACCTCGATACCACCTTAGGAAGAAAGGCTGGATGAGGACGTAACACTACTCTGTCCTTATGGATAACCAGATATGGCTCCTTACAGGACATAGCTGCTAATTCCGATACTCTTTTAGCCGAACAAATGGCTACTAGAAAAATCAATTTCCTGGTGAGAAGCACCAAGGAAATATGCTGTAATGGTTCAAATGGTTGTTTCTGTAGAACCGACAGAACCAAAAGTTTAGATCCCATGGACATATGGGAATATTAACCGGAGGACTAATACGCATCACTCCTTGTATAAAGGCTTTGACTAGTGAATGCGAAGCCAAGGGCCTTTGAAAAAATATTGACAAGGCCGAAATCTGACCCTTGATAGTACTCAAGGCAAGCTTCCTATCTACAGCCCACTGTAGGAAGTCCAGAATCCTACCTATTACGTACTTATGTGGATGCCATTTCTTGGCCTCACACCACGCGATGTACGCCTTCCAGATTCTATAGTAGATCTGCCTGGATACCGGCTTCCTGGCATTGATCATGGTAGATACCACAGCATTAGAGAGCCCTCTCTTTTTAAGAATGTGGGCTTCAATAGCCAGGCCGTCAAACCTAGGGCTGGTAAGGAAGGGTGGTATATCGGTCCTTGCGAAAGCAGGTCCGGACGACGTGGGAGAGTCCAAGGACTCCCCACTGAAATTTTACAATCTCCGCGTACCACGCTCTTCGGGGCCACGCTGGAGCCACCGGAATCACTGGTTTCTTTTCTACCCTGATTCTGCGGAGTAATCGAGGTAACCATTGTGGCGGTGTGAATGCATATATCAGCTTGAACTGATCCCAAGGGAACACTAGGGCATCCGAGCCGCAAGCTAGGGGATCCCTTGTCCGAGAGACAAACCTGTCCCCCTTTGCGTTGAATCTGGATGCTAGAAGATCTACATCCGATGTTCCCCACCGCTGACATATTGTCCAGAAAACCTCGGGGTGAAGGGACCCTTCCTCTGGGCCTAATTGCTGGCGACTTAGAAAGTCCACCTTCCAATTCTCCACTCCTGGAATGAATACCGCAGATATGGCTGGGACATATTTTTCTGCCCATTTCAGGATGTAATTTACTTCCCTCTGGGCTGCACGACTCCTGGTGCCCCCCTGATGATTGATATATGCCACTGCTGTGGCATTGTCTGATTGAATTCTGACAGGGGACCCTTGGAGTTTGGATGTCCATGCTACTAGGGCATACCGGGCTGCTCGTATCTCTAAGAGATTGATGGGCAGGGCCTTTTCTGCATCCGACCATCTGCCCTGGAGAGACTATTGCTCCAGTACTGCTCCCCAGCCTATAAGGCTGGCATCTGTAGTGACCACCTTCCAAGAAATCGGACTGAAGGATTTCCTTTTTTCCAGATTCTGGGGAACCAACCACCAACGGAGGCTCTTGCGAACGGAAGGGGACAAGGACATTGTAAGTCTAGGGCCTGAACTTTTTTGTTCCAGGCTGACAGTATGGCCCCTTGCAAATTCCTTGAATGGAATTGACCGTAGGGTACTGCTTCGAATGATGCCACCATTTTTCCCAGCAGCCTCATATACAGGCGTATGGACGGCTGTCTTTTTTTTTTTTTTTTTTTGTACCCACTAAGTGGATCAAATCTTTCAAAGACAACACCTTTCCTCGAGGCAAGAATATTTTTCTCTGGCCTGAATCCAACCTTAGCCCCAAGTATTCCAGACTTTTGACTGGTTTTTAGGGCTGACTTGTCTCGGTTGATAATCCAACCGTGAGATTCCAGATACTTGATTGTTTTGTGAACGACCACGTCTAGTTTTTTCACTGAGTGGTCTATCAGCAACAAGTCATCCAGATATGCCATTATCATTACACCTTGTGTTCTTAGATTGGCCAATAAAGGGCCAGAATTTTTGTAAACACTCGTGGTGCTGTGGCCAAACCGAAGGGTAAGGCTCTGAACTGAAAATGGCGCCCTTCTACTGCAAAGCGTAGAAATTTTTGGTGGACTGGAAAGATGGGAATGTGCAAATAAGCATCTTTGATGTCGATCGCGGCTAACCAATCCTCCCCTTGTAGGGCAGTGGCCACCGATCGGATCGACTCCATCGGAAAGTCCTGATATACAGGAATTTGTATAGCCCTTTTAGAATTAATATGGGCCTCCCGTCCGCGTTTGCTTCGGGACTGTAAAGAGGTTTGAGTAAAACCCGAACCCTCATTCTTCCAGGGGAACCTCCATAATTACTCCTTGGAGCGATAGTTGTTCTAGTGCCAACAGGAGGGACTCTCTCTTCCGGGGATCCCTTGGCACGTTTGACCTCAAAAATGGGAAGGAGGAGAGTCTTTTAACTCCAAACTGTATCCCAAACCTACTGCGGAGAGCACCTATCTGTCTTGATCGTGTCCCGCCAGGTCTCTTGCGAACAACTGGAGTCCTCCCCCCACCCGACTGAGTGGGGGCTTCAATGAATTTAACTTTGGGGGAGGTTTTGTACCTCCCCTGACCCAGGGTTTCTCATTACCCTGCTACTGTCCCTGTTTTTTACCCCCGGGAATTGACCGAGGAGGCCGTCGGAACTGTTACACAGCCGATGCCCCAGGGACTGGAGAAGCAGGCCTCTTAAAGAGGGACCTCTAACTCTGTTTTTAACCGGCAAGAGCGTATTTTTACCGCTGGAAATTTTCTGGATATATTTGTCCAGGTTTTCCCTGAATAAGCGTTCACCATGAAATGGGACGCTAACCAGCCATTCTTTACAGGGAGCTTCAGCAGACCAGTTTTTGAGCCATAGGAGCCTACGCATATGTACTATAGACAGCGTAAGGCGGGAGGCCTGATGGACTGAATCCTCTATGGCGTCAACCGCAAAGCCTAAGGCTCTAGGTAGATCAGCTAGGGCAAAGCCTGCTGATCTGTCAAGTCCCTCAAGACCTGTTTCAACTGATCCTTCACTGCTTAGCAGACCCCAATAGCTGCTACTGCTGGTTGTATCACCAAGCAGATTTTCATAAGGACTCCAATCTTTTATCTATTGGGTTCTTGAACATTTGGACATTATCCACTGGACATGTCAGTGATTTATACATACAAGAGATGGCTGCGTCCCTGTAGGGACCTTCCATTTTTTTTTTTTTTTTTTTTTGATGAACTTATCCTCCATGGGATAGACCACCGGAAATCTCTTGGGGGAATAAATATTTTCTCAGGACGTTCCCAATCCTGGTAAATGAGCCCTTTCAGTAAAGGGTGAAGTGGAAAAGAACAAACAGTCTGGGGGCTTCTAGCGACCCCAACGAGGATACAGTAGTGGTTGATGGTTCCGCAAGGTGCATTTTTAAATGCTGATCGGACCATGTTAGTCAGAGACTGAACCCATAATCTTTCAGCTTGAGATGCTGAGAAAAGGTTCCCCCACTGTTGATTCCTCTATAACAGAATCAACCTCATCCTGATCCCCTTCAGGCAGGTCGATCCCTGTATGGGACTGTTGCTCTGCTAACAGGCACTCTGAAGGAGGAGACGGAGATCGGGCGTGCTTTCCCTGACAGGGAGGCAGCGATAAATGTTGACAATCTCTCTCTAATCCTCCCAGAGCTGAGGAAAAAACCTCCTCTGTTACATACACAGGAGCAGGTGAACTGAGGACAGCCACAGTACCAAGTACCCCTGCGGGGTCTCTACGGTCACTTACCTCTGAACTTCAGGGGAGACTGGTGCAGCAGAAGTATGCCCAAGATCCTCCGAGCCCGATGAGACCCCCTTCGCTTCCTGGAAGATTCAGTTCCGGAGCTTCTGGACGGCATATTCCTAAGCCTAAAGCTGAGGTATTCCAGCCGTAATACACCACTTTTACTGAGAATAGTCTAGCACAATTGCTGCTATATCACAGTTGGTGTCTACTAATGTGCCTTTCTAGGGGATGCCTGTATCAACCGCTTGCTGTATGCCTTTAAATGTTGCCAGCTCTGTCTCTGTACTTCATAGCCAGCTCACTACAATATTGTGGTTTTTAACCTGCTGGGACGCCCGCACATGCGCAGAAGCGCTGCGGCGCGCACAGAGCGTCATCCCCCAGGCTCCGCCCCCTTTCCCGGCTCACCTCTATATATAGAGGCGCGTGCACGCGCACGCGCGCGGCCACGTGCGCCTTCGGCGCTAATTTCAAAAAACGGAAACAAGGGACAGGAGCCAGGGCCCCTCTTTGCCGCAGGCCGGGGGATGGACGAGCACTGCAACATGGCAGAGGAAGCAGTTTCCTATAAGAGAACTCACCATCTGCCTGGACTTTGCTCTCTGAGAAGAAACTAGTCCACATGACAAGAAACATTCCACAGCGGCCTCTAGTGGACAAACACAGGTACCGCAGTCTAATATATTAAATATATATATAAAAATTTTTTTTTTTTTTTTTTCTTGACCACCATTAAAAATTATTACATTTTTTTAGTAGTTACAGGCATGCACAGAATTTTGCGGGAATACCATTAGGTAACAGACAGAAAGACAAATTAGGCTTGGGGTCCCCCAATAGAACCAAGTTCCTGGGGGCCCCCACTTACCTGTTCCCCGCCGCAGGACTTTGTTTGGTCCACAAAAGCCCAAACTTCACCTATCACGGCAGGCATTGTAATCAAACCTTCAGGGACCGGGTTCCCAAGGATTCCACTCCCCTGGACCTGTATAGCACCCTGCACAGAAAACATCTTGGTCGTGGGTATGACCAGAGCTCTGGATCCCAGGGTCCAGCTCTCCTAAGAGAAGCATTACAGGCAAAACCTTGCTCTTCTCTGCAAGGCCCGGGTACCGACCGTTTAGCTATGAAGCTTTTTTGGTCGGATCCGGAATAGCTTACTGAGGCCCAAAAGAACCTGTACGCAAGCTCAGTGAAAAACACATGTTTCTTCTTGGCCAACACCTTAGACACTGGCAAAAAACTGAGGTGCTCCCGGATGGGAGGGGCTTATATAGGGGAGGGTACTTCCGGTTTTGGAAGTTGCCAGTGCCAGCACCTGACGGTATCTATATAACCCCATTAGTAATGACTATGTCGCTCTGTGTCCCGTGATGTACGAGAAAGAAATAATAAGTTGCGGTCATATTGGTCCACAGACCCAATTCATCACATACCCATGTTCTCTGCTGCCATGGCCAGGCAAAGATACAACAAACGTCCTTGGTCGTCCTTGGGGTGGCCCTGAATATGATCAGTTCTACAAAATTTGGCCCCTCGTAAACTATTTTACCAAAAAAATTGTAGACTTGTATACTTCCCAACAAGTTATCTGCGTAGATGAGTCCCTCATTAATTTTTCTTGGGCGCCTTGCTTTCAAACAGCTTCTCCACCAGCAACCATACCAGATATGGAGTCATAATGTACAGTGCCTTGAAAAAGTATTCACACCACATGACATTTTCAACATTTTGTCATGTTACAACCAAAAACATAAATGTTTTTTATTGGGATTTTATGTGACCAACACAAAGTGGCACATAATTGTGAAGTGGAAGGAAAATGATAAATGGTTTTCACAAAGTGTCAATATTTTGTGTGGCCATCATTATTTTCCAACACTGCCTTAAACCTCTTGGGCATGAAGTTCACCAGAGCTTCACAGGTTGCCACTGGAGTCCTCTTCTACTCCTCCATGACGATATCACAAGGCTGGTGAATGTTAGAGACCTTGCGCTCCTCCACATTCCATTTGAGGATGCCCCACAGATGCTCAATAGGGTTTAGGTCTGTAGACATGCTTGGCCAGTTTATCACCTTTACCTTCAGCTTCTTTAACAAGGCAGTGGTCGTCTTGGAGGTGTGTTTGGAGTCATTATTATTCTGGAATACTGCCCTGCGGCCCAGTCTCCAAAGGGAGGGGATCATGCTCTGCTTCAGTATGTCACAGTACATGTTGGCATTCATGGTTTCCTCAATTAACTGTAGCTCCCCAGTGCCAGCAGAACTCATGCAGCCCCAGACCATGACACTCCTACCACCATGCTTGACTGTAGGCAAGACACACTTATCTTTGTACTCCTCACCTGGTTTCCGCCACACACGCTTGACACCATTTGAACCAAATAAGTTTATCTTGGTCTCATCAGACCACAGGACATGGTTCCAGTAATCCAGGTCCTTAGTCTTCTTGTCCTCAGCAAACTGTTTGCGGGCTTTCTTGTGCATCATCTTTAGAAGAGGCTTCCTTGTGGGACGACAGCCATGCAGACCAATTTGATGCAGTGTGGGCGTATGGTCCGAGCACTGACAGG
The DNA here is from genome assembly GCA_029206835.1 of Rana muscosa. Lineage (NCBI taxonomy): Eukaryota > Metazoa > Chordata > Amphibia > Anura > Ranidae > Rana > Rana muscosa. The sequence goes on from CM055128.1 coordinate 120,344,304, forward strand.
CTGACCCCCCACCCCTTCAACCTCTGCAGCAATGCTGACAGCACTCATACGTCTATTTTCCAAAGACAACCTCTGTATATGAGGCTAAGCACGTGCACTCAAACTCCTTTGGTCGACCATGGCCAGGCCTGTTCTGAGTCAAACCTGTCCTGTTAAACAGCTGTATGGTCTTTGCCACCGTGATGCAATTCAGTTTCAGGGACTTGGCAATCTTCTTATAGCCTAGGCCATCTTTATGTAGATCAACAATTCTTTTTTTCAGATCCTCAGAGAGTTATTTGCCATGAGGTGCCATGTTGAACTTCCAGTGACCAGTATGGGAGAGTGAAAGCAATAACACCAAATTTAACACACCTGCTCCCCATTCACAGCTGAAACCTTGCAACACTAACAAGTCACATGACACCGGGGAGGGAAAATGGCTAATTGGGCCCAATTTGGACATTTTCACTTAGGCCTGGTTCACACATTTCAATTTTAAGTGCTTTTTGCATTTTGCAGAAAGTGTTCCATAGGAAACCATGTTAAATGGACTGTAGTGTGTTTCTGCAAAGCTGAAAATGCACTAAAAAATGTATAGGTGTGAACCAGGCCTTAGGGGTGTACTCACTTTTGAAAGGACAGCAAATATACACTGTTATACAAGCTGTACACTCACTACTTTACATTGTAGCAAAGTGTAATTTGTCAAAGTTGTCAAAGATATAATAAAATATTTACAAAAATGTGAGGGGTGTAGTCACTTTTGTGAGATACTGTACATGACTCTCACTGAGGCATGGAAAACATTTCTAAACCAATCATTATCATGTTAGCTCCAATCATTAACATGTTAGCTGTTTTGTGCTTTAAAAAAACAAACAGTTAAGTTAGCCCAATGTTTTTGCATAATGTGAAAGATGAAGTTACGCCGAATAGTTACCTAACATGCCACCCTTCAAAATTGCACACACTCATGGAATGGCGCCAAGCTTCACTACTTAAAAATCCCCATAGGCGACGCTTTAAAATTTTTTACTGGTTACATGTTTTGAGTTACAGAGGTCTAGGGCCAAAATTATTGCTCTCCTCTAACGTTCGCAGCGATACCTCACGTGTGGTTTGAACACCGTTTTCATATGTGGGTGGGACTTACGTATGTGTTCGCTTCTGCATGCAAGCACACAGGGACAGGGGCGCTTTAAAAAATAGAAAAATTATTTTTTTTATTGTTCATTTTACTTTATTTATTTTAGTTTGACACTTTTTTCCCAAAAATAAAATTTTTGATCACTGTAAACATCCCTTGTAATAGGAATATGGCATGGCAGGTCCTCTTTACAGAGAGATATGGGGTCAATAAGACCCCACATCTCACCTCTAGGCTGGGAAGCCTGAAATAAAAAAAATAAATAAAAACACATTCCTGGCTTTGATCGTAGCAGTGAGTCGATAGAAGCACCGGAGGGTGGCTGGAGGGGGACGTCCCTGCCTCCCGTAAGAACGATCAAGCGGCGGAACAGCTGCTATGATCATTCTTATGGTGTAGGGAATTGCTGGCTGAAAAAACTGATATCTGAATGATGCCTGTAGCTGCAGGCATCATTCAGATATCTCCACACAAAGTCAAGGATGTCATATGACGGCCGGCGGGCAGGAAGTGGTTAAAACGCTTTTTTTTTTTTAACACAAAGTTGTCCCATTTATACAATATTTCTAACACATAGCAGGTACATACCAAAAATGACACCCCAAAATAGATTCTCCTACTCCTGAGTACGGAGATACCACATGTGTGAGACTTCCACAGCCTGGCCACATACAGAGGCCGAGTATGGCCGAGCATGGCTGGGTACGGCCGAGTATCGCCGAGTATGGCTGGGTACGGCCGAGTATGGCTGGGTACGGCCGAGTATCGCCGAGTATGGCTGAGTACAGCCGAGTATCGCAGAGTATGGCTGGGTACGGCCGAGTATCGCCGAGTATGGCTGGGTACGGCCGAGTATCGCCGAGTATGGCTGGGTACGGCTGGGTACGGCTGGGTACGGCCGAGTATCGCCGAGTACGGCTGGGTACGGCCGAGTATCGCCGAGTACGGCTGGGTACGGCCGAGTATCGCCGAGTACGGCTGGGTACGGCCGAGTATCGCCGAGTACGGCTGGGTACGGCCGAGTATCGCCGAGTACGGCTGGGTACGGCCGAGTATCGCCGAGTACGGCTGGGTACGGCCGAGTATCGCCGAGTACGGCTGGGTACGGCCGAGTATCGCCGAGTACGGCTGGGTACGGCCGAGTATCGCCGAGTACGGCTGGGTACGGCCGAGTATCGCCGAGTACGGCTGGGGGTGGATGGGGTGGCTGAGCATGGATGGATGGTGGGATGGCGGGAGTATGGATGGTGGGAGTATGGATGGTGGGATGACGGGAGTATGGATGGTGGGATGGCGGGAGTATGGATGGTGGGATGGCGGGAGTATGGATGGTGAGATGGCGGGAGTATGGATGGTGAGATGGCGGGAGTATGGATGGCGGGAGTATGGATGGCGGGAGTATGGATGGCAGAGTACGGATGGCGGGATGGCAGAGTACGGATGGATGGCTGCCTGGCTGAGGCTGCAGTTCTCACTGAGCAGCGCTGTGGGCACCACACATGCAGTCCACAGCGCCGCTGCATCCGATCTCTCCCCCTCTCCTCTTACACTGTAGATTGGTACAGAGAGGGGAGAGAAGAACTAGCGTCATGACATGTTTACATGAGATGGCTCCGTCATTTGACGGAGCGATCACGTGGTAAGCGGCCATTTACCGCGATCTGTGATGTCACGGATATTCCTGTGTGCGCGCCCCAGGGGGCGCGATTCTGGGAGGTCGTCAATGTAGGTCCTCCCAGAATTATCGAGCCGCCCTGTAGCCTTCATTCGGCTATAGGGCGGTCGGCAAGTGGTTAAACCTGTAAGGCAAAAGGCATAATGAGCTAGTATGCACCGCATACTAGCTCATTATGAAATTCTTACCTTAGAACAAGGCGTTAGCAGGTGATCTCGGTCCACACTGAGGGAGCGGACATTTTCCCTTGGCGTGTCTTCCGGGTATCGTGGCTCCGGTGCTGTGAGTGGCCGGAGCCGCTATGTCGTAACTCCAGCGCATGCGCGTGGCAGACTTCTTTCCAGACCTTTCAGCCAGGAACTCAGAGCGCATGCGCCGCTGAAGTCATCAGCTGCATGCAAGGGGAATATCTCCTAAACCGTACAGGTTTAGGAGATATTCTTTTTACCTACAGGTAAGCCTTATTATAGGCTTACCTGTAGGTCAAAGTGAAAGAAAAGGGTATACAACCGCTTTAACTACATGTTAATTATATCAAAAACTATACAAAATAGGCTAGCACAAACCAATTACCCTACAATCCGCATGACATCCCAAAGAAACCCCCTCCTTGGTTTACCCAAATACCTCACCCTGTATGGGACAAAAATGCACCACCCCTCATAACCTGGCGAGGGGTGGGGGATGCAGTCCCTGCAGGGAGCTGAGCCCACCCTCTCCAATGCAAACATCCCCTTAAAAAATTAGCTCTAAGCCAAACTACCAGAGATCTCTAGAACCCGTTCCCTAGGGGGTGCAATGAACCACCTTTTGCCACAATGGGCATATGGTTTCACTGCCCCGTACTGGAATGGGGTACATTGGCCTACATGAAAACCACAACCTACTAAGCCCGTTGGGACACCTGCAGAGTCAAAGGTCAGTCAGTCAAGTATGGAACAATGATGATCAAAAACTGGGACAGAACACCCCGATATCCAATCAATATCAAGTAATCTGATGTACGGCTAATTAGTACTAGTAACACGGGTAAGGAGTTCAGCCATGTTAATGATCAGTCCAGACTGTTGTTACCTAAAGCAGGCTGTCCATGTGGGGATATGGAAGGAGAGATTACAGTGATGTGGTAGTGTGTGAAATAAAGGATAGCTTCTGTGTAGAATTGAATCTCTGTACACAGCACCGAGGAGACTGACACACATTTAAATGTAAAAACACGTATCGTGACAGGAAGATTCCTGCAGCATGCAGGTAATCTCAGCCTGTCACAGGTGTAGCTATGCTCCTCAAGGCTCCAGTGTGGTGATAACAAGTGTACTCGCAGATCACCATTTTCAGTCTCCCCCAGATGGATGGCTGGTTGGATGAGCAAGCTGCTCAGCCTAGTCCCAGTGGGTACAGCTATCCTGCAGGTGATATCCTTAACAGGAGTGCCCATGTCTGTGCTGATGTAATCCAGTACAAACAGAGATGGCTAATCTCTCCAATCCAAGTAGGTAAACAGATGAATTTGCCAGCCAATGTATCAAAAAAAAAATTGGGTTAAAATCCCTGGAATTCATGGTGGCTGAGCCAGTAAGTGGGGGGTGCATGTCCCAGCATCAGCGTCTACATGTTTAGTTTCTGTATACTGGAACTTTGGCAGGACATTTGGGATAGTTAGCTGTCATTCTCTTAAGTATAGGGCCACGATCCACTTCTAATCTTACTAAAACAACTTCAGGTGCTATTAACCCATCATGTTAAAAACAATTATAATAATAATAATAATAATAATAATAATAAAGAAAAAGTGCACAGTCCACTTTAAAATTTGCACACGTGTGTCACATGAACATATAATATCTCCCTACTGCACATATCCATATATTATAACAAAAGGGAGGAGGAAATATATTTTCCGTACACTCCTCACAGTTATAGAGAGATATGTATTCAGGCATAGATGTTAAATGCCCATGAAGTTCCACCCAGATTGATACATAAATTATCTGAAAATAATTACAGGGAATAAAGATTCCTGCAGAGTTTTTGCAACAAATTAACACAAATAAATACAAACCGAAACATTGTGGCAATAGAAGACAAAAATAGACCTAAGCCCAGGTTCACACTGGGCTGCGGGAGTGAAGCCGTGCAAGTTCAGATTTCACTCCCGCCTGTCAGTCCAGATTTCGGCCGTGATTACAGACATCTGTGCAGGTTTCTGCACAGATGTCAATGTAAATCGCGGCCCGAAATCGCAAAAAGTAGTACAGAAATTACTTTTTGAAATCAGTGCAGCGCCGCAGATACGGCGTTGCACCGATTAGGACGGTGTCATTGCCAGCAATTGGCGCCGATTTGACATGACTGGTGCGAAGACTGAGTGCATAATGATTTACACTTCAATCCCAGATCAGCTGGATATGGACATACTTAGGCTGCTACAGAAAACATTGCAGACAGATCACCGTTTAACCCTTTGGGGCCAAGGGAATCTAAAAGGAAATTTTGCCTCCTTTTGTAATAGGATTTTATCCCAATCCCCCCTCCTATTAGATCATTCCAATCTATAGATAATCATACATTGGAACCCTTGAGTGGATGATCCATGTATGTCCCTGAAGTGTATAGGCATTGGGGATTTATCCTCTTTTGTGGATATACTAGTAAGATGTTCCCCCATTCTTTTACGAAATTCTCTGATAGTCTTTCCTACATAGATTTTACCACATGGGCAGATTATTTGATATATAACAAATGTAGTGGAACAATTCACAAAATGGTTTAATTTTACACATCCGTTCCCCTGTAGAGTCACTGAATGTATTGGTCCTCATGACATACTTACATACTTACATATAGTACAGTGCCCGCATGGATGTACTGTATACCCGATATGGGTGGTGCAAAGGGCAAAGTGGGATTCACTTACTCCCCCACGAGTGTACTCACTATGGACCAGAGCATCCCCTATCGTTGGTGCACGTTTGGCTATCAGGTTTGGATGGGGGTCCAATATCTTTTTTAGTCTATTATCCAACATAAGGAGGTGCCAGTGCTTACCAATAACTTTTTTTAAATAGTCCCATAGGTAGTCACCAATCCCATCCTATCCAATTTCTCTTTGTCCTGTTCCTCATCCTCCACCTCCAACCCCAATATTTTTTCTCTCTCGTTCCTTAATACTTTTGATTTAGCCTGTCAAATAATAGAATTGGGGTACCCTCGCTTTTGAAATCTCTGACTCAGTTCTAGGGCTGGGAAAAAAATCGATTCGATTTAAAAATCGAGTTGGTAGGTCAAATCGATATTTTTCAAAAAATCGTTTGATTATTTTTTTTCCCCAGGACCGGCGCTAAGAATCCTCCTATTACCGGGTGTGGACCCTCACAATTGACCCTCCTGTGTCCCTACTGCCTTGGTGGCCTCTCCGGGGTGTGCAGGGAAAAGGCCGAGAGGCAAGCCGTCGCGGACTAGGCCAAAGCCGCGGCCTCGCCTAAAAAATCCTGCCCGCAGCTCCTCAGGACCGGCGCAAGAGTTCTCCTGCTACCGGGTGCGGACCCTCACAACTCACCCTCCTGCCTTGGTGGCCTCTCCAGGGTGTGCAGGGGAGAAGTCAATCCGCTGCGATCCTGGGAAAAGGCCAGACGCCGAGGACTCGCCTAAAAACTCCTGCCCGCAGCTCCTCAGGACCGCCACGGTGTCCATAAAAAAATAAATAATAATAATTGATTCGAAACAAGTTTTTTATAAAAAAATAAAAAAAAAATAAATAAAAAAAAACCGCAGATTTCTTTAGGGGGGAAAAAAAATAAAAAAAAATCGCCCAGCTCTACTCAGTTCTCTACTTTCCTCATGAAAGTCTTTTATATTGGAACAATTCCTGCGAACTGTGGGAATGCTTCTAATCAGAGGCCATGGATGATGGCTGGTGGCATGGAGGAGGGTGTTGCCAGCTGTAGGCTTTCTATACGTATTAGTCACAATCCTTGCACCCTCCTTGCGGATCAACAAGTCCAAGAACTCTGGTTCCTATCCGCTTTATTAGGTAACAAATATATTTCTTGAGTTGTCATTGAGCTCCTGTTTTGCTTGCGTCTATCTAGCAAGGTTACTTTGTGGTATAAGCAAGGAAGCTGAGACTTCTGCAATGTGTAAATGTGCTTTTACTATACAAAGATGCTGTACATACAAACGATTACAATATTAGGAATACAAGACTGACAGATCTCTATAACAAGCAACATGCCTAGCAAATGAACAGCCTATGGTCTATAACAGTACAAATACATTTAAAGGTTACTTAACTTTGATTACTCTATGTTCATGATCTCCATTGCTGGTGACCAGGCATCTTCTTCTTATGATGAGTGGCTTCTGATCTTCAAGCTTGCATGAGCCCCCCCTCCCCTCAGTCTTTATTCATCCTTTTATGTACAAGTTTGTTGACAACTTGTTTCCATAACAACCGACTAACAGTCATTCAGTAAACAGTTTGTTCCAACTGTAAATTGAATACATCAATGGTATCTACGTACCCATTGTATGCAACAGCATTTGTTTGAGAAATATCTACTCTCCAAATCTACTCCAAACCCTGACAGTAATCTGAATATTGTCCCATGTAATGTTATGTCTGATTAATATAAAAAAATCATATTTTAACAAACGCAACACATTCCGCCCTATGATTTTTTCTCTCAGACTACACACAGAAAATCTCTTCATTACTAACAACTCATACTACACATGAATTTTCCTTGAATGCAACCCCTCCCATATTTCTGTCACTGAGAAGGGGTTTCAGTTATTGTATAAAAGTTCATTAGAAAGTCCATTCTAAAGTTCTTTAGAAACAAGTCCAGGCTTGAAATACATCAAAGGCCTTGCTCTCCACAGCTCTTGCGATCTTCCGTCATTCCTATGGATGAAATCGGAGACAGCCTGTGGAGTGGAAAACAAAGCGGATTATCTGTTCCTTCTAACAATACATAAACAGTAGATCCTGGCCCTTCAGCTACAATCTCTCCTCTAAATGGCTTCTTGCCTGGATATCTGACCAATACTTTGCCACCTGCCTGTATGCACCTCTGACCCTCCCAGAGAACATCAATAGGGAGGAGAGGAAATATACTGATATTTCCCAGAAGATCACTGCTGTTTATTTTGGACGGTTTGATGTTATGTAGCCTCACTTTCCACTCTTGCTGAGAAGTATCCACGAACCAGTCAGAGTCCCAGCCAGTCTTGAAGCTCGTCTGCCAATGCAAATATAACTTCAAACCTTCCTGCCAGATTCCCTTTCATTCCTAGATAGGCTTCAACTTCAGATATGTCACTCTTGGTTTCTATGTCATGGGAAGCAGTAACATGGTATCTGTTAAACCCTGTTCTTTCAGGAACCTTACATAAATACTGAACTCTGCACTCCAGCTGTGGAATCTGTGCCTGAGCCCCTACCATCCTCTCATATGGTGTTCTTTTGGCTATTGGCCTAGAATTTAACAACATGACTGCCTGTGTGAGTACCCGATCCCACCCCCTTAGTGTATGTGTGGGTGTAAGTTTGCGTATCTGGTCCTTCAATAGCCCGTTGTATCTTTCAAATCAAACCAGCTGCCTGTGGATAGTATGGGATGTGGCACAACCAGTACACTCCAGAATCTTTGGCCCACTGCAGTACTGTTGATCCGGTGAAGTGTGAGCCGTTATCTCTTTGGACTTGTTTGGGGCAACCATAAGCAACGACAAGTTTCTGGAGCAGTTGAAGCGTTTCGGCTTGATCTGCACGTTCGCCAGGATGAACAAGCATAAGTCCTGAATAGGTGTCCACTGCAGTGCAACAATATCTCAGTCCATTGTTTCCCCGGGGCAGAGGACCGATGAAGTCAATCTGCCAGATCTCTGCAGGCCTCTCACCCCTCTTAATCGACCCAGTGGAGTACTTTTGCAATGGCCATTGTCACACTTCTCCACACACTGTACAGTTCCCTATTACAGTCTTTATCATGTCCATGGTTATAGGCAATCCTCTCTGCTGTGCCCATTCATATGTTGCTTTCTGCCCCAAATGTCCAGATTGCTTGTGGGCCCAGTTGGCCAAGTTCATCAAAACAGGATCAATTGGCACAACTGCCTTCACTTTGGCGATTTCATCTGCAACTCTGTTATAGTTCTCAAAGTCTGGTACTAGGGGCACATGTGCATCAACATGCCCCACTTTTATGGTGCGGGAGTGAGCTTCCTTCCAGATATAGTCACAGACTTCCTTGCCTCCCCACACCACCTTTCCATGAATCATCCAATCATTGGACTTCCACGTGGACATCCAAGTTTTCAGTCCTTTAAAAATCGCCCAGCTGGCAGTGTAGATAGTGACATGAGAAGAAAAATCCTCCTGAAGAGTCATCACTACAGCTTTCAACGCTGCATACTGTCTGGACCCTCCGATTCCGAACTCCTGCAGGACTGTGTCTGTACTTGTGTTGTAGACTGCTGCTGTCCATTTACGCCCAGACGAGGCGACTATGGCTGAACCATCAGTGAACCATGCTGACTCCTTTATGTCTTCTGACAGAGACTCAAAGGGTGGAGCCTCTTGAATGGAGGATGACTGCAGCACAGGAATTTCTTCTTCTGGCCGGGTGCTGGTAAAAGTAACAAGCCCTGCCAACTGTTTTGAAATGTCTCTAACATCCCCAGCTGCAATACCACCTATTTCTTGAAGCTACCACTTCCATTTCATCCGTGTCTGGTTCTGGGCTACAGCTGCCCTAGTGGTCAGTCCATTATCTCTCACCCATCCTGCTATTGGCAATGCAGTATGGATGGTGACTGTGTCCTTTCCTGTAATGGTCTCTACATGTTGAAGTGCTGTGTAGGACCCAAACAGGTACTTCTCTAGGGGCGTGCATCTCTTCTGTGCCCCTGTCAGTTGTTTGCACCAAAATCCAATAGGTATTGCTCTCAGTCCTTTATTTTCATTTGGCTGCCACAGACTCCAAGATATGGTACCATGCTGCTCCATTACATCCAGCTGAAATGGTACTCCTTGTCTCACAGGTCCCAATCCCTGATGCTGCAAAATAGCTTCTTTAGCAGCCAGGAATGCAGTCCGCTGCTCTGAACCCCATGAGAACTCAGTCTTTTTTCTGGTAACATTGTACATAGGCCTCAGAATCAGTCCAAGATTTGGGATGAACCATCTCCAGAATCCCACAACTCCAATGAACTTCTGTGCCTCCTTTTTGGTAGTAGGGGGCGACAGCGCCTGGATAGTTTGCACAACTGTCTCTGAAATTTTCCTCTGTGGCCCAATCCACGTCATTCCTAGGAATTTCACCTCTGTGGCAGGTCCTTGGACTTTGTCTCTGTTGATAGCCCACCCTCTGTTCTCCAAGTGCTGTATCAGCAGGTGCAGTGCTTCAGTTACATCTTCTTTTGTCCCAGAGATCATGATGTCATCAATGTAGTGAAACACAGCGACTTTCAAATTCAGGGTACTTAAATCTCGGGCAATCAGTCCATGACAAATCATTGGAGAATGAAGATAGCCTTGCGGAAGGACAGTGAAAGTGTACTGGCGGCCGTCCCACACCATAGCAAACTGGTCTTGACACTCTGGGTCTATCAAAATTGAAAAGAAAGCATTAGCCAGGTCTATCACAGCATGATATTCTCCTGCATCTTTAGCAATTTTCTCAACAACTGAGATCATATCTGGTACAGCTGACTTCAATGGAGGTGCCACTTTGTTTAGACCTCTGTAATCCACAGTCATTCTATATGTCCCATCAGGTTTCTTTACTGGGAACACCGGAGACGAGAAAGGACTTACAGCAGGTCTAAGGATCCCTAATCTCAACAGTTCTTGAATAGTCTCCCCAAATTCTTTGTGGCCTCCAGGAAGTCTGTACTGCTTGAGACAGACTGGCTTCTCTGGTGGAGGAATGTAGACAGGGGTCCATTTCGCATGACCTGACCACAGCCTTCACCGCCCTTACCAGATAAGCTTTATCAGGATACCCGAATGTGAATGTACCTCTTACAGTCTGAATTGACTGACCTTGAAGTACATCCATCCCAAGAATATTTTCGGGTAACTCTGATACCAAAACATTTGTCATAAATCCTGATCCCTTGCCAATAGCCAATTTCACCTGTATCCTAACTGCTGGTGTAGTTTGCTCTCCCAAACCTTCTACATACAGTAGGTGCCGCCGACATTGTATATCCATTGCGATCCCATCGCAGAGATTCTCGGCGACAGGGTGCTGACATCTCAGCGACAGGGTGCCGACATCTCGCGCTCGCTGCAATAGCGAGAAGGAGACGCGACACTGTTTCGAACAGGATCCGACGTGGATTCCCGCCAATACCAGGCACTGTGTTTGGTATGAAACCTGAGCGGGAACTCCACGCCAAATTTTAAATTAAAAAAACGGCATGGGTTCTCCCTCCAGGAGCATACCAGGGCCTTCGGTCTGGTATGGATTCGAAGGGGAATCCCCCAAGCTGAAAAAAGGGGCGTGGGGGTCCCTCTCAAAATCCAAACCAGACCCTTATCCGAGCACGCAACCTGGCAGGCCGCAGGAAAAGAGGGGGGGAAGAGAGAGCGGTCCCCCCTCCCTCCTGAACCGTACCAGGCCAAATGCCCTCAACATGGGGGGTTTGGTGCTTTGGGGCAGGGAGGCGACCTGCGCCCCCCCACCCCAAAGCACCCTGTCCCCATGTTGATTGCGACAAGGGCCTCGTCCCGACAACCCTGGCCGTTGGTTGTCGGGGTCTGCGGAATCCGGGAGCCCCCTTTAATAAGGGTACCCCCAGATCCCAGCCCCCCACCCTATGTGAAGGAGTATGGTGGAAAAAAAAATGTCAAAAAAACCACACACAGGTTTTTAAAGTAATTACACAGCTCCGGGGGTCTCTTCCGACTTCGGGGGTCTCTTCTTCCGACTTCGGGGGTCTTCTTCTGCTCTCCGGTGCCTTTTTCCTTCTGCCGGGGGACTTCCCCGTCATCTCGTCCGGTTCTCCGTTGTCCTTCTCCCGGCCCCTCCGCTATCTTCTTCCAGCTCTTTTGCTAGTGGAGGGGCCCGGTCTTCCCATCGCCGTCTTCTTCCCTCTTCTCCTCCTCCTCGATGTTCACTCGTCGCTTCCTCCCGCTGTAATGCTGGGTGTTCGGTCAGCAACAATTTATATAGGCTTCTCATGACGTCACATGCCCCGGGTGGCCCCGGAGCATGTGACTGTGACGTCATGGGAGCATGTGACTGTGACGTCATGGGAGCATGTGACTGTGACGTCATGGTAGGCCTATATAAATCGTTGCGGACCGAACACCCAGCATTACAGTGGGAGGAAGCGACGAGTGAACATCGAGGAGGAGAAGAGGGAAGGCGACGGCAAGACCGTGCCCCTCCACTAGCAAAAGAGCTTGAAGAAGATAGTGGAGCAGCCCGGCAGAAGGACAGCGGAGAGCAGGACGAGATGACGGGGAAGACCGGGCCTCTCCGCTAGCAAAAGAGCTGGAAGAAGATAGCGGAAAAGCCCGGCAGAAGAAAAAAGGCACCGGAGAGCAGAAGAAGACCCCCGAAGTCGGAAGAAGACCCCCGGAGCTGTGTAATAAATTACTTTAAAAACCTGTGTGTGTTTTTTTTATTGACATTTTATTCCCACCAGGTGAATGGGTAGGGGTAGGATGTACCCCATACTCATTCACATAGGGTGGGGGGCCGGGATCTGGGGGCCCCCTTATTAAAGGGGGCTCCTGGATTCCGATTAGTCCCCGCCCGCAGACCCCAACAACAAATTGGCCAGGGTTGTCGGGAAGAGGCCCTTGTCCACATCAACATGGGGACAGGGAGCTTTGGGGTGGGGGGGGCGCAGGTCGCCCCCCTGCCCCAAAGCACCAAACCCCCCATGTTGAGGGCATGTGGCCTGGTACGGTTCAGGAGGGAGGGGGGCCGCTCTCTCGCCCCCCTCTTTTCCTGCGGCCTGCCAGGTTGCGTGCTCGGATAAGGGTCTGGTTTGGATTTTGAGGGGGGCCCCCATGCCGTTTTTTCGGCTTAGGGGATTTCTCTTCAAATCCATACCAGACCGAAGGGCCTGGTATGCTCCTGGAGGGGGAACCCATGCCGGTTTTTTTATTTAAAATTTGGTGTGGAGTTCCCGCTCAGGATTCATACCAAACACAGTGCCTGGTATTGGCGGGAATCCACGTCGGATCTCCGTCCACCGGCCTCAATGTCAGCAATGTGTGTTGCTCATTGCGAAAGGAAAAACAACACTTTTCCTTTCCAGATGACGAGACAGCTCGGCGTTGGCTCTCGCGACGGGGCTCGTAGGGTGTCAATCTCGCCGCTAGAAGAGGCGAGATGGACAAAAAATCGGCAGCACCTACTGTAAATCAATTCTCCTTTGTAATGGGAAGGATTTCCTTGCAAAAGTGTAACTTCAGCTCCGCTATCAACTAAAGCCATTACATGTGTAGGAGAAGATGACTTCCCCCACCATACAGTGACAGGTGCATATGGGCGTCGGTCTCCTGCTGTCACTGCCCTCACTGCTATTACAGGAGACTTACCTTCCCTTCATAAAAGGATAAGGAACCTCCCAATCCCCTTTTCTGATTCTCTCTATCTCCTCCCCAGGATAAAGTTTGGGTTCATGTTCAGTTTTGGGAACAGGAGGGGTCTGTTCTGTTTCCTCTAAGTCTAGGCTGATGTTATCTTCACTAGGAGTAGTGTTTCTAACTAGGGATGACCTCAGGCGTGTTTGCAATGAACACATGCATAGCCCGCCAAGGAAGTCGGCACCGTCGGAACTGCGCTGCGCTAATCACAGGCAGGGAGACATTGTCCCGATGCTCGGCTGCAGAGTTCGGGAAATGTCTCCCTGCTTGTGATTAGCGCAGCGCAGTTCCGACTTCCTTGGCGGGCTCTGCACGTGTTCAATGCAAACACGCCTGAGCTCATCCCTGTTTCTAACCCTGACAGTTTTACCTACTAAATGTTTACACCTCTTCAGCATTTCTGCAGTAGAAATGCCATCTATCTCATCTTTAGGTACTCCTGCCTTTAATAGGTCCACCCACATTTCTTCCCTAGAAATAACTAGCCTGGTTTTCTCTTCACCTTCTGTCTTCTCTACCCCATTCTGTTTCTTCTCTGTTCTTTTCTGCTTGTATTCTTCCCGTCTGGCCTTGACCTTATCGACTGCCGAGACAGGTTTTGTTTTAGTCTCCTCTATCTCCTCCAACTGGCTTAAAAGGGTTGTGGCTTCATGAATCTTGCTGTTTAATCCCAGGCCTCCCAACAAGGACAATAATGGAGCCGAGATTAAATGGCGCAGACTTCAACAGTTTAGAGCGCAGAGCAGACATAAAGGGTTACATATCTGGACCTATCCATTCTGGAAATGTATTTAATCCGGTTATACAACCCATCTCACATAACCTGGAAATACCCTCTCCTATTGATCGCCAGGAGTAGGTATTTTCCAGGTCAGTAGGACTAGCGTATACTCGGACTATTCCATCTCTCACAAGGTCTAACAATGAAAAATTCACGCTAAACTCGGGTTTTCGCATTGCCTGACGCAATTGTGGATCATGGGTTAACACTCCCATAGCCACTGCTTCCTTACCTGACAAAACAACACTGTCCGCCCCTTCATCCCATAAGCGTAGGAGCCAACTCAATAGGGGCTCCCCAGACCTTTGTATTGTTTTGCCAGCTCATGGAGTTCAGTTTGTGTAAACTCCCGTACTTCTTCAAATTCAACATCTCTGGGGTTGCGATAATGCACCTCCCCATCTGCCATGTCCTATCATGTTGCCGTTTCCAATGCTTAGTAATGAGAGGTCTGGCATGCTTTTTCTTTCCCATTGGCTGATCATCATCTGAAATATCAAACGATCTCCTCATCCTCACTATCATTTGAGGAGAGCACATCCTCAGAATCCCAGTTTTGGGATGTGACAATGGCACGTACCCTGGCTTTACTAACAGGTTTATGCCCCTTCCTTTTCCTTAAGGCATTAATTGATTTGGTCATGAGGGCTGCACACCGCTCTTGCAAATCATCAGCCCGACTAGCAGTTGAACATACAAACACTCTGAAGCAACTACTAGCTGGTCTTTTAATACCTTAACTTCTGCCTCTGCCTTATGCCTCCTTTGTGATTCAGTATAGAGAGCATGGAGGAAGTACCAACTCACTTTGGACACTGTCCTCTTCTCTTTTTTACTTAAATCCAACCCCTTAAGGCTAAAATCTACAAAATGATCTGAGACCTTATCACCCCAAGTCAGCTTCAAGGGAGAAGCATACTTCACAAAATTCTTTAGTAAGAGGCTCCCACTCATTGTCTCTGGCCCAGATAGGTAAGCGGCACACTTTCTTCAGGTCACCAGGACCCTCTGCAGCCTTGCTTTTCCTAAACAGCTTACACAGCATTTTACCTAGCACAAGCTACACAACACACTACAGAAAACTGCTTTAATTGAATTACAGCACAGATCGCGGCCGAGCCCCCAACTGTTTTGCTTGCATCTATCTAGCAAGGAAGCTGAGACTTCTGCAGTGTGTACATGTGCTTTTACTATACAAAGATGCTGTACATACAAAACTATTACAATATTAGGAATACAATACAAGACTGACAGATCTCTATAACAAGCAAAATGCCTAGCAAATGAACAGCCTATTGTCTATAACAGTACAAATACATTTAAAGGTTACTTAACTTCGATTACTCTATGTTCATGATCTCCATTGCTGGTGACCAGGCATCTTCTTATGAGAAGTGGCTTCTGATCTTCAATCTTGCATGAGCCCCCCCCTCCCCCCCTCAGTCTTTACTCATCCTTTTATGTACAAGTTTGTTGACAACAAGTTTCCATAAAAACCGACTAACAGTCATTCAGTAAACAGTTTGAGAGACCCTCTCTACCTGTTTACTGTAGCTATAGAGACAATAGCCTATTCCAACTGTAAGTTGAATACAACAATGGTATCTACGTACCCATTGTATGGCAACAGCATTTGTTTGAGAAATATCTACTCTCCAAATCTACTCCAAACCCTGACAGTAATCTGAATATTATCCCATGTAATGTTATGTCTGATTAATATAAAAAAATCATATTTTAACCACTTAAGCCCCGGACCATTTGGTAGCTAGAGGACCAGAGGTGAATTCAGAATTTTGCACTGCGCTGCTTTAACTGTAAATTGTGCGGACATGCAATGTTGTACCCAAACGAAATTTGCGTCCTTTTCTTCCCACAAATAGAGCTTTCTTTTAATGGTATTTGATTGCCTCTGCGATTTTTATTTTTTGCGATATAAACGGAAAAAGACCGAAAATTTTGAAAAAAAATGATATTTTCTACTTTTTGTTATAAGAAAAATCGAATAAACAATTGTAGTCATACATTTAGGCAAAAATGTATTCAGCCACATGTTTTTAGTAAAAAAAATGTCAATAAGCGTATATTTATTGGTTTGCGCAAAAGTTATAGAGTTTACAAACTAGGGTACATTTTCTGAAATTTACACAGCTTTAAATTTATGACTGCCTATCTCATTTCTTGAGGTGCTAAAATGACAGGGCAGTACAAAACCCCCCCAAATGACCCCATTTTGGAAAGTAGACACCCCAAGGAAATTGCTGAGAGGCATGTTGAGCCCATTGAATTTTTTATTTTTTTGTCCCAAGTGATTGAATAATGACTAAAAAAAAAAAAAAAAAAATTACAAAAAGTTGTCACTAAATGATATATTGCTCACACATGCCATGGTTATATGTGGAATTTCACCCCAAAATACATTTTGCTGCTTCTCCTGAGTACGGGGATACCACATGTGTGGGACTTTTTGGGAGCCTAGCCGCGTACGGGACCCCGGAAACCAAGCACCGCCTTCAGGATTTCTAAGGGCGCAAATTTTTGATTTCACTCCTCACTACCTATCACAGTTTCGAAGGCCATAAAATGCCAAAATCGCACAAAACCCCCCCAAATGACCCCATTTTGGAATATAGACACCCCAAGCTATTTGCTGAGAGGAATGGCGAGTATTTTACAGCTCTCATTTGTTTTTGAAAATGAAGAAAGAAAATATATATATATATATATTATATATTTTTTTTTTTTTCAATTTTCAAAACTTTGTGACAAAAAGCGAGATCTGCAAAATACTCACAATACCTTTCAGCAAATAGCTTGGGGTGTCTACTTTCCAAAATGGGGTCATTTGGGGGGGGTTTGTGCCATCTGGGCATTCCATGGCCTCTGAAACTGTGATAGGCAGTGAGGAGTGAAATCAAAAATTGACACCCTTAGAAAGCCTGAAGGCGGTGATTGGTTTTTGGGGTCCCGTACATGGCTAGGCTCCCAAAAAGTCTCACACATGTGGTATCCCCGTACTCAGGAGAAGCAACAGAATGTATTTTGGGGTGTAATTCCACATATACCCATGGCATGTTTGAGCAATATATCATTTAGTGACAACTTTGTGCAAAAAAAAAAAAAAAAATTGTTGTTTTTCCGCAACTTGTGTCAACATATAAAATATTCCATGGACTCGACATGCCTCTCAGTATATAGCTTGGGGTGTCTACTTTCCAAAATGGGGTCATTTGGGGGGGGTTTTGAACTGTTCTGGCATTTTATACACAACATTAGGAAGCTTACATCCACTCTTCTAACCACTTGAAGACAAAGCCCTTTTTGACACTTTTTGTTTACATGAAAACATTTTTTTTTTTGCAAGAAAATTATGTTGAACCCCCAAACATTATATATATATTTTTAAAGCAAAGGCCCTACAGATTAAAATGGTGGGTGTTGCATTTTTTTTTTCTACACAGTATTTGCGCAGCGATTTTTCAAACGCATTTTTTGGGTTAAAAAATACACTTTTTTTAATTTTTATGCACTAAAACACACTATATTGCCCAAATGTTTGATGAAATAAAAAAGATGATCTTAGGCCGAGTACATAGATACCAAACACGACATGCTTTAAAATTTCGCACAAACGCGCATTGGCGACAAACTACATACATTTTTAAAAGCCTTTAAAAGCCTTTACAGGTTACCCCAGTAGATTTACAGAGTAGGTCTACTGCTAAAATGATTGCCCTCGATCTGACCTTCGCGGTGATACCTCACATGCATGGTGCAATTGCTGTTTACATATGACGCCAGACCGACGCTTGCGTTCGCCATTGGGCAAGAGCAGGGCAGGACAGGGGTGCTTTTTTTTATTTTTTTTTTATTATTAATTTTGCTTTTATATTTTATTTTTAAATTGTTCCTTCCAAGTATTTTTTTTTTTTATCATTTTTATTGTTATCTCAGGGAATGTAAATATCCCCTATGATAGCAATAGGTAGTGACAGGTACTCTTTTTTTGAAAAAACTGGGGTCTTCTAGACCCTAGATTTTTCCTCTGCCCTCAAAGCATCTGACCACACCAAGATCGGTGTGATAAAATGCTTTCCCAATTTCCCAATGGCGCTTTTTATATTCGGGGGGGGGCATTCCCTCCCACTGCTTGTAAAAGCAGTCCAGAGGCTAATTAGCCGCTAGGATTGCTTTTACATGAAAGCCGGCCGCAGGCTGAAAAGAATGATACCAAGATGATACCTAAACCCGCAGGCATCATTCTGGTATAAACATTCAAAGTCCAGCAACATACCAGTACGTTGCTGGTCCTTGTTGGACATGTATTGTAATCTTTTTATTTCATGCAGCCAGTTGGCTGAACGAAATAAGAGATTGATCGGTGGGTATGCCCACCATTAGAATACCGCCCTTCATCCACCCACTTCCAATGATGGGCATACACGCACCATTTATATATGCCGAAGCATGGGGGCATCCTCCCGCAAAAAAGTTATGCCGCACACACATAGTCGGACTTTTCCACGGGCAAGCCTCCGTCGGAATTTCGACCGTATGTACGCGGCATTAGGAGCAAAATCGCTCCTCCGCCCCTGCTGCCCCAATGCGTCGGCATATTTGCTTTTTTTTTTTAACTGTGGTGGTGAAATCACCTCCTACAGCACTGGAGTCGCAGGGATCAGGCCTGTCTCTGCGAACGCTGCAGTTATGTGTGTTTTTGTTTTGTAAGTGACAGTGATCGATCGATACTGCACTTGGGTGGCCTGGGCTGGACGGAGGGGCAAAACGCAGGTGCCAGCAGGTATCTGGGCTGATCCCGCTAATACTGCGTTTTTGGGAACCCTAAACTGCTGGGGACGCTAGTATAGATCTGATCAGATCAGATATTGATCTGTTCAGATACTATACCACTATGCTTCACGCGTGGGTGTTAGCGTTACTGGCACTAACCTGACGCTGCCTGGGGTGTGACTCAGACCCTCTCTGACGCTAAAACCTAATTGATATCACCCGCCGGGCGATCAGGGGGTTAAACCTTTATTGGGTTATATACACGGCGGGTGCCCTGACACTATAAAAAGCAAACTAACTAACCAGCGTCACCCGTAACACTTATATGGTGATCACTGGTGAAAGGGTTAACTAGGGGCAATCAGGGGGTTAAAACCTTTATTAGATAATATATGGGGGTACCTGACGCTATAAAAACCTGCGGCGAACCTAAAAAAAATTACCAGCTACCGATCTGCATCACCGACACTAAGACAGCGTTTAGAAAAACGATTGCTTAGCGACAGTGGTGATGGGGGGTGAAAGGGTTACCTGGGGGGCGATCAAGGGGGTTAAACCTTTATTAGATAATATATTGGGGTACCTGACGCTATAAAAACCTGCGGCGAACCTAAAAAAAATTACCGGCTACGATCTGCATCACCGACACTAAGACAGCGTTTAGAAAAACAATTGCTTAGCGACAGTGGTGATAGGGGGTGAAAGGGTTACCTGGGGGGCGATCAAGGGGGTTAAACCTTTATTAGATAATATATTGGGGTACCTGACGCTATAAAAACCTGCGGCGAACCTAAAAAAAATTACTGGCTGCCGATCGGCATCACTGACGCTAAGACAGCGATCAGAAAAATGATCGCTAAGCGACAGTGGTGATAGGGGGTGAAAGGGTTATCTGGGGGGTGATCAGGGGGTTAAACCTTTATTAGGGGGGGTTAGGGGGCTACACTGGACCTAAGACAAAACTTTGGTGACACTTTTACAGTCACAAATGTCACTGATTGCAGTGATCACTAAATAAATGGTCACTGCAATCAGTGACACTGTGACTGGGGGCTGGGGGGGTGATCTGGGGGGTGATCTGGGGTGTCTGGGGGGGCCTGGGGGGGCGATTTATGTCCCTATGTGTCCTGGTGTCAGTGTAGTGTTGTGTGCACTGACCTGATATCTTCTCTTGTACGGCGCTCGGTATATGTGAGCGCCGCACCAGAGATGACATCACTTCCTCCTGCTCCCTCTGTCTGACACAGACAGAGGGGGCATTTCTATTCGCCGGGAGCGATCGCGAGGGGGTGGCCAGAAACGAATGGCTGCCCCCTCATCCCGGGAACGCTCCCGGACACTTAGCCACCGCTCACTGTATAGAAGGGGGGTCCGATTGGACCCCCCAACTGTACAAAGGCAATCACGTACACTCTACGTGATTGTGCCTGTCGGTGCCATTCTGCCGACGTATATATACAGTGAGCGGTCGTTAAGTGGTTAACAAACGCAACACAGTTCCCCAATGAACAACTCAAATTGTTCCATTGAACCCCTCCACACCACCAGCACATCATCAATGAATCGTACCCAGAGTGCCACCTGTTCCCTGATAGCCAGATGGTAGTACACCTCTTCCCTCTCCCACCACCCCAGATGTAAACAGGCATAGGACGGGGCACAGGAGGCTCCCATGGCTACTCCCCGTTTTTGACAATAGTATTTACTATAAAAAGAGAAAATAAGTTGTTAATTAGCACCAATTCAAGTTCAATTAAAAATTAATTATGTGGGGGGGCGTGGCCTGACGGTGCATGGAGTAGGACGCTTGCTGAGGAGCTCCAGCCATTGATCCTGCAATCCATTGCATCCTGTAATCCACAGACTGTATCTTTCCATTGTACTCACCTACCTGGACACCCTGTGCCCCAACCATCATGTCACCGTCGAAATCCCAGAAATCCGCGGCGGCGAAGTTGGCACAATTCCGGCATCAGGATTCAGATGAGCTGGGGGAAGATGGCGGTGCGGCGTCGGAGGACAGTGGAAGACCGGCGGGAGATACAGCCCAGCTCCTAGAAGCCATCACCCTATGCCGCACATCTCTGACAACGCAGATTGAGGAGGTGAGAGTGGATATATCTCACATCCGACAGGACCTGCAAAATCTGCGCGAGAGGGTGAAAACTGCGGAAACCCGCCTGAGCAATGTGGAGGACGCGCTCCCGCCATTGCAGACGGGAGCTGACCATATGCAACAACAAATCCTGCAACTGTTCTCCAAGCAAGACGAGATGGAAAACAGGCTCAGGAGGTGCAACATACGCTTGATTGGTCTGCCTGAGGGATCCGAGGGCAAGGATCCTACCACATTTTTGGAACAGCTCCTCATCACCACCATGGGAGAGAGGCCTTCTCCCCCTTGCTAGCAGTTGAGAGGGCTCACCGCATGCCAGCCAAGCCACCGCCGCAGGGAGCTCCACCGCGCACTTTCATAGCTAAAATGCTGAATTACAAGGACCGGGATGCCGCCCTCAGATTGGCCAGATTGAAGGGGAATATCACCTTTGGGAATGCAACGGTGGCCGTGTTTCCTGATTTCTCGGTGGAGGTTCAACGCCGCCGCCAAACCTTCATGGAGGCCAAGCGCAGGCTCAGAATCCACAACTACAAATATGCTATGCTGTTTCCTGCCCGACTCAGAGTGGAATATAATGGCAAAGTCCTTTTTTTTGATAACCCTGAAGACACCATCACCTGGCTGGAACGCCGCGCTCTCCCTGGCCCTGGGAAATAAGTGACTTTGTGAGTATGATGTCTGCTATCCTGGACCTGCCCAAACTTGTAATTTTTTCTGTGCTGCCGAGCTGCATGATCTGACTGCTTATTAGCACCTTACCCCTTTACTCCCAGATTTACACCTGTTGTTCTATTTGTGGAAACCCTAGGGATTGCTACCTTACAGCCAGGAGTATGAAATAGTTAGTGGCGGGTAATATGCCTTCATACCTCAGAACCTGTGGTGCACTACTTAACTGTATTACTGACTGAACTCCTTTGCGCCCCATTGTGAGCTCCCACATATCCTTAGCTGCGGATGCAGAAGGAGCCCAGGACAGTAGGAGTTCTGCTGTAAACGTGTACAGTGCAGCGAGACTTTTCCCCATGCCCATCCAGGATGTATGGACAAGGTGCCCGGGCCGTAGTGGCTGCCCATGTGCGGTCTCTCACATTTGCAGAGGAAACTCTGAAGCATTTATATTAGCCTCATGCTGCTGTATGCCTGTTATGAATCCTTGCTGCATGTGGCTGCTAATGAGGTCCCGTGGGCTTTCACTCCTGCTTTATACTACAAACCCTTATTTTTCTGGATGGCAGTTACAGTTCTGTTTTGGGATGATGCCTGCATCAGTTTGACAAGATGCAGGGTGGGGTGGGGGAGGGGGGTAAGGGAGGGGAAGTTATGGTTCAATTTTCTGTCAGTGTATATGATGAGTCAGACACATTACATGCAAAATTGTCCGGCACTCACATGGTGTCTCTATGCGTTATTACGCTCCTTACTGCTCCTTCTTTATGTGTACCAGCGGTTTACTGTGCCTAGGCCATATGGGACTATATTGTTTAAAGGTAAACTATGGGAGTGTTCTGATGGGGGTGAATTGATATGGCGTCACTAAAATTATTGGTCTGGAATGTGAGGGGGCTGCACGACAAAATTAAGCGTGCGGCGGCCCTTACATTCCTGAAAAAGCAGAGGGCTGATGTGGCGGTGCTGGTGGAGACGCACATAGAGGGGCGGCTCCAGTTGGCCCTTCGCCGACCCTGGGTGGGATGGGCGTACCACTCATCTCACACATCACATTCTAGAGGTGTCTCTGTGCTGGTGGCGAAATCTGTGCACTTTGAACTGGGTGAGGTAACTACTGACCCTAGAGGTCGCTACATATTTCTGTCAGCCAAACTGTATGGGGAACCCCTTCTAATCTTGGCCTTCTATATACCTCCCCCATATAGTGAATCCATACTACTTGATGGCATTTCTTTCATGGCTAGATACCTTGCTACGCAGGCAATTTGGTTGGGGGATTTTAACATGGTGTTAAACACAGATATGGATAGGTTGCTGACCTCCCAGGGAACGGCGGGACCTGCAGGGGATACTAAGTTCTTCAAACGAATTTCTTCCTTCCACCTTATAGATACCTGGAGACATAAGTATCCCAAAACCAGAGCATATTCTTGTTTCTCCGCATCCCATAACTCCATGTCTAGGATAGACTGTATTTTTGTCTCCCAGGGATTAGCCCCACGCTTACAGACCGCAGCCTTCGGGCCCAGACTATTGTCTGACCACAGTCCCTACTTGATCACTCTGAGTGTCCCCCTGGACAAACCATTGCGGTCGTGGTGCCTGAACCCGTTCTGGCTGTCACTTCTGCCAGAGGAAGACGAACTTACGGAGGAGTGGAGTAGATTCTTTTCAGATAATACCCATTCTGCTTCCCCCTCCATAGTATGGGAATCATTCAAGCTGCACGCCCGGGCACACCTAATTTTTTACATCGAATTAAGGCAGAATCTTCTCAGGCTTTTACCAAGGCGCTGGAGGCGCTTTCCAATTTGGAAAGCACGTATGCAACTGACCAGTCACATGCTAATGCGAGTCTACTCAAACTACAGACTAGGGTAGTTAACCAACTTCACTTTAAAAAAGCTAAAACGCAAATTATTTTTCACTAGGCAAAAAAAAATGTTTGAACATGGGGAAAAAGGCCGGCAAATTATTAGCATACTTGATACATTGTTAGGAAAGACCCCCAGTAGTTATCACCTTGCATGGATTGGGGGGGACCCCGATTACGGACCCTCACGCAGTGACCTCCAAGTTTAAAGACTTCTTTTCTGACCTATACCAATCCACAGCTCCTCGCAATAGCGACCTGCCCTTTCTGAAACTGTTGGAAGACCAAGTTGCCCCCCTTGAGGCACCCCTCACTGAAGGCGAGATAGCAAAACTCGCTATGGCTAGGTCCAAGTCTCCGGGATCGGACGGTCTCCCCATAGAATTTTACTCTCAGTTTGGTGAAGTTCTCATTCCCAAATTACTGGCACTATATTACGATCTCTTCGAGTCCTTTGCTTTACCACCCTCTATGCGGGAAGCCACGATAGTACTCATACCCAAACCCAGAAAAGACCCGGGACTCCCCGAGTCTTACCGCCCTATCTCCCTGCTACAAGTGGACATTAAAATTCTAGCCAAAATTCTTTCCATACGCCTTAACCAGATCATCCTGTCCATTATACACCCTGATCAAGCTGGCTTCATGCCAGGTCGCAATACTTTGTTTAACCTACGGAAGCTCTTCATCAATTTGCAGGCCATACACGAGACAGTCGGAATGCGAGTAGTGGTGACGTTGGACACCGCAAAAGCGTTTGACTCAGTAGAATGGGAATATCTCTGGAGATGCCTGGGAGGGGTATGGATTCGGGCTGAACTTTGTGCGGTGGACTCGGCTCCTTTATCAGGATCCGTCAGCCAAGGTGGTGGCAAATGGGTGGCCCTCTCCGTCGTTCAGCCTCAGTAGAGGCACACGGCAGGGCTGCCCGCTCTCTCTTCTACTGTACGCTTTAGCGGCTGAGCCCCTAGCCATGATCATTCGGGCAGATCCAGAGATAGTGGAATTAAGCTTGGGACCCCTCACAGAAAATATAAGTATGTATGCGGATGACACGCTACTGTACTTAGCAGATTCAGGACCCTCCCTCCACAGGGCCCAACAAATTTTTGAACAGTTTGGAATCTTTTCCGGCCTCAAAATTAATTGGGACAAGTCACAGATATTACCACTTGATAGTTTTCCTCCCCCCGAGTCCCAAGCCAATTTGCCGCTTCAAAAGGGTCGGGGTCATAAAGTACCTTGGGATAAATATATCTAGGACCCCTTCAGATTATCTTGCCCTTAATATTGAACCCCTTTTTGCCATGGTCAGGACCAAAATCCGTGCATGGGCCCGACTACCCCTCGGGGTGTGGGGACGTATTAACCTTATTAAGATGGTCCTCTTGCCTAAGGTTTTATATATTCGTTGTCACTCCCCTATATATATATATATATCCAACTAAAGTACTTTAAGATATTGGAAGCCCTGCTTAAACCATTTGTTTGGGGGCCCAGTCGTCAAACTTTCCTGGCAATCACTTAAAAAACGGATAGGGGTGGTACGGTTTTGCCGGACTTTAACCTTTATTACATTGCGTCCCAGCTGCCCCAGTTCTATCATATTGATAAGACTGACAGCGAGCGATTTCGAATTCTGCTATGTCCAAAATGGGCGCAACAAACCCAAGACCCCCTTTATCCACTTGCCCTGGGGACAGGTAGTGCAGATCCAGGAGAGGATACTAAATCTCTCTTATATCACTATAAGCGTGTGGTCCCTCGCATCCACCAGACTCAAAATACCACCCCACAATGATTATGCGCCTCTGTGGCATAATACATCTCTGCCAGAATATGGACGCATATTAGATTCGGGAGTATGGAGTTCTCGAGGCATATATTACCTACACCACATTCTGTCTAACGGTAAGCTTAAACCATTTGATGTGCTAAAAGAACAATATATGCTCCATAACCACATGTTCTTTCGATACCTCCAGGTCCGCCACGCGACTCAGGTCCAGTTCCCGCAGTCTCCCCCACAGCCCACGTCAAATTCGATCATGGCTATTGCTAGGAGTGCAGACCCAAAGGGCTCAATCTCATGCTTTTACAATATGCTCTCCACCCCCGTCTCCAGCAAACTGACATTTGATCTGAAGCCTAGATGGGAGAGGGAGGTGGGCCCATTGGAGAATGAGGAATGGGGGAAGGCCCTCGAGACCTGTGGGGAGGCATCCTCTAAGCTGTCTGACAGGTTGTCCCAGATATATATTTTACACAGAGCATATCTTACCCCACTTAGGGTGGCCAGGTATAGGAGGGGACAATCTACCCTCTGTATACTTTGCGGCTCTGAGACAGGCACCATCTTTCACTTGCTGTGGGCTTGTGCTAAAATTCAGGATCTATGAAAACAGGTGGTGGATTTCCTGCATGATGATATGGGCTCACCTCTTACCTTAGATCCGAAGCAGCGCCTTCTAGGGATCTTCCCAGTGGGTTTGGACAAATATTCGAAAATATTCCTTCAGGAGACCCTGTTTTCGGCCAGAAAAATCATTGCCAGAAAGTGGATGAGGCCACTATCTCCCACCATAGCGGAGTGGAAGGCGGAAGTTAATGCCACTATGCCGTACAAAAAATGTGTTTATATAAACAGGGGGTGCCCGTCCAAATATGAGAAAGTCTGGGACCGCTGGTTACAGAACTCTGATACCTGTATTTGATTGTGAGATAAGTCCTTTTTATGGAAAGTATAGTCTGTCCACCATTCTATACAATGCCCTAGTTCCAGAAATCTTATACCATGTACCTGTACTGATGGAACACTCGCTCCATATGTTGTAGCATCAGATATATTGTATGGCCAATGTCATTGATGTGGAATTATTTGACTTGCTTAGTATGTGATTGTACTTCATGTGTATACACTGTG
The DNA here is from genome assembly GCA_029206835.1 of Rana muscosa. Lineage (NCBI taxonomy): Eukaryota > Metazoa > Chordata > Amphibia > Anura > Ranidae > Rana > Rana muscosa. The sequence goes on from CM055128.1 coordinate 120,370,882, forward strand.
TCTAATTCAATAAAACCTTTGGTAATTAAAAAAATTCATTATGTGGACCTAGGGGATGTCTAATTTCAAGCCACTGAGAGACCGCCTGTACCCCCACCTCATGGGGGATAGAGGAATATTTACTACTGCACCATATTATTATATATGCACAAAGGATGGAAATGCTTTAAGTTATATCTTCTAATTTCCATTATACACTGCTCAAAAAAATTAAAGGAACACTTTGAAAACACATCAGATCTCAACGGGCAAAAATCTCATGCTGGATATCTATACGGATATGGACTGGGTAATGTGTTAGGAATGAAAGGATGGCACATCATTTGATGGAAATGAAAATTATCCACCTACAGAGGGCTGAATTCAAAGACACCCCGAAAATCAAAGTGAAAAAATTATGCAGCAAGCTAGTCCATTTTGCTGAAATTTCATTGCAACAACTCAAAATGGTCCTCAGTAGTTTGTATGGCCCCCAAGTGCTTGTTGGTATGCATGCCTGACAACATCAGGGCATGCCCCTAATAAGACGATGGTGTCCTGGGGTATTTCCTCCCAGATCTGGACCAGAGCATCACTGAGCTCCTGAACAGACTGAGATACAACCTGGCGGCACCAGTTGGACCGAAACATAATGTCCCAGAGGTGTTCTTTTGGATTTAGGTCAGGTGAGCGTGGTATCAATTTCTTCATCCTACAGGAACGGGCTGCATGCTCTCGCCACATGAGGCCGGGCATTGTCGTGCACCAGGAGGAACCCAGGACCCACTGCACCAGCGTAGGGTCTGACAATGGGTCCAAGGATTTCATCCCGATAACTAATGGCAGTCAGGGTGCCATTGTGTAGCCTGTAGAGGTCTGCGCGTCCCTCCATGGATATGCCTCTCCAGACCATCACTGACCCACCACCAAACCGGTCATGCTGAATGATGTTACAGGCAGCATAAAGTTCTCCGCGGCTTCTCCAGACCCTTTCACGTCTGTCACATATGCTCAGGGTGTACCTGCTCTCGTTTGTGAAAAGCATGGGGCACCAGTGGCGAACCTGCCAATTCTGGTGTTCAATGAAAAATGCCAATCGAGCGCCACACTGTCTGGCAGTGAGCACAGAGCCCACTAGAGGACGCCGGGCCCTCAGGCCACCCCCATGAAGTCTGTTTCTGTTTGGTCAGAGACATTCACACCAGTGGCCTGCTGGAGGTCATTTTGTAGGGCTCTGGCAGTGCTCATCCTGTTCCTCCTTGCACAAAAGGAGCAGATACCGGACCTGCTGATGGGTTAAGGACCTTCTACGGCTCTGTCCAGCTCTCCTAGAGTACCTGTCTGTCTGTCTCCTGAAATCTCCTCCATGCTCTTGAGACTGTGCTGGGAGACGCGGCAAACCTTCTGGCAATGACACGTATTGATGTGCCATCCTGAAGGAGTTGGACTGCCTGTGCAACCTTTAGAGGGTCCAAGTATCGCCTTGTGCTACCAGTAGTGACACTGGGCTTGACAAATTTGCTTGGAATCTAGGAGCCAGCTAAAAAAGTTAGGAGCCAGGAACGCGCCCCGTCCAGTCAACCTTGCGCGCAGAAGCGAACGCATACGTGAGTAGCGCCCGCATATGAAAGCGGTGTTCAAACCACATGTGAGGTATTGCCGCGATTGGTAGAGCGAGAGTAAAAATTCTAGCCCTAGACCTCCTCTAACTCAAAACATGCAACCTGTAGAATTTTTTAAACGTCGCCTATGGAGATTTTAAAAGGGTAAAAGTTTGTCGCCATTCCACGAGCGGACGCAATTTTGAAGCGTAACATGTTGAGTATCAATTTACTCGGCGTAACATTATCTTTCACAATATAAACAAAAAATTGGGCTAACTTTACTGTTGTCTTATTTTTTTAATAAAAAAAAAGTGTATTTTTTCCCAAAAAAGTGCGCTTGTAAGACCGCTGCGCAAATACAGTGTGACAGAAAGTATTGCAACGACTGCCATTTTAATCTCTAGGGTGTTAGAATAAATATATATATATATATATATATATATATATATATATATATATATATATATATATAAAATGTTTGGTGGTTCTAATTAGAGGGATGGAGATGGCAGTGAAAACACAGGGAAAGCTCCATTAGTCTTGTCATGCCAACGGCCACCACAAGATGGCGCCATATCACAGAAGGAAGCATAGGCCTGCAGAAGGCCGCAAAGCTGCGGCCTCAATTACCGGCTAGGGCGGTCCGACGCAATCGCGCAGCGGGGGAGGTATCCTGTGTCTCTGTGCGCCACGCCAGCCGGCCGGTAATTGAGGCCGCGGCTTTGCAGCCTTCTGCAGGCCTATGCTTCCTTCAGTGCCAGGTCGCAATTTCTAGTCGCAATTGCAACCTGGCGCCCGGATTTCGTTGAGCCCTGGCATAGCCAAATGCAAAACTAGTGAAAAATAGTCAGAAAAGATGAGTAGGGAAAAAAAAATGTCAGACACCTCCACCTGAAAAAACATTCCTGTTTTGGAGGTCGTCTCAGGCCGGGTTCACACTGGTGCGACACGACAGCCGTCCTACTTTGGATCCGACTTTGCCCTGCGATTTGAAGCCGACATATGTCCGACTTTCAATGAACGGGGTTCCGACTTGGATCCCCGCCAATACCAGGCACTGTTTTTGGTATGAATCTTGAGGGGGAACTCCATGCCAAATTTTAAATAAAAAACCGGCATGGGTTTCCCCTTCAGGAGCACACCGGGCCCTTCGGCCTGGTATGGATATAAAGGGGAACCCCTACGCGAAAAAACGGCGTGGGGGGTCCCCCCAAAATCCATACCAGACCCTTATTTGAGCACGCAGCCCGGCTGGTCAGGAAAGGGGGTGGGGACGAGCTAGCGCCCCCCTCCTGAGCCGTGCCGGCAGCATGCCCTCAACATGGGTGGTGGGTGCTTTGGGGCAGGGGGGCGCCCTGCGGGCCCCCCTCCCCAAAGCACCCTGTCCCCATGTTGATGAGGACAAGGGCCTCTTCCCGACAACCCTGGCCATTGGTTGTCTGGGTCTGCGGGCTTATCGGAATCCGGGAGCCCCCTTTAATAAGGGGGCCCCCAGATCCCGGCCCCCCACCCTATGTGTATGAGTATGGGGTACATCGTATCCCTACCCATTCACCTGGGGGGAAAAAATGACAAGGAAAAAAAAAAACACACTAGATAGGTTTTTAAAGTAATTAGGCAGCTCCGGGGGTCTTCTTCGGCCTCTTCTCCCGCTCTCCGGTGCCTTCTTCGCGCTCTCCGGTGCTTTCTGCCTTCTGCCGGGCACCTCCGCTATCTTCTGCCAGCGGGGGCCCGGTCTTCCCCTTCCCTCTTCTCTTGTCCCGATGTTGACACGCCGCTCTCTCCCGTTGTAATGCCGTGTGTGCGGCGCGCAACGACTTATATAGGCATGGGGCGTGGCCACCGGGTGATGTCACCCGGTGACCCCGCCCCTTTTGACATCACAGTCCCATAATGCCAAGGGGGCTGTGACATCAAAAGGGGGCGGGGTCACCGGGTGACATCACCCGGTGACCACGCCCCATGTCTATATAAGTCATTGCGCACACAGCAGTACAGCGGGAGAGAGTGGCGTGTCAACATCGGGACAAGAGAAGAGGGAAGAAGATGACGGGGAAGACCGGGCCCCCGCTAGCAAAAGAGCTGGCAGAAGATAGCGGAGGTGCCCGGCAGAAGGCAGAAAGCACCGGAGAGCGCTGAGAAAGCACCGGAGAGTCGGAAGAAGACCCCCGGAGCTGCCCAATAAATGACTTTAAAAACCGGTCTAGTGTGGTTTTTTTTCTTGACATTTTTTCCCCCCCAGGTGAATGGATAGGGGCAACACAGCACCGCACAATGTAAGCCCAGCAACGCAGCACCGCACAGTGTACGCCCTAGCAACGCAGCACCACACAGTGTGCGCCCTAGCAACGCAGCACCGCACAGTGTGCGCCCTAGCAACGCAGCACAGTGTGCGCCCTAGCAACGCAGCACAGTGTGCGCCCTAGCAACGCAGCACAGTGTGCGCCCTAGCAACGCAGCACAGTGTGCGCCCTAGCAACGCAGCACAGTGTGCGCCCTAGCAACGCAGCACAGTGTGCGCCCTAGCAACACCGCACCGCCCAGCACAATGTACAACCAGCAGCACAGCACTGCTCAATGTAAATTCAGCAGCACTGCAGCAGAGCACTGCACAATGTACATGCAGAAGCAGAGCAATGTACATGCAGAAGCAGAGCACTGTACAATTTACAGCCCAGCAGCAGCGCACGGCACAATGTGCACGCAGCAGCAGCGCACGGCACAGTGTGCACGCAGCAGCAGCGCACGGCACAGTGTGCACGCAGCAGCAGCGCACGGCACAGTGTGCACGCAGCAGCAGCGCACGGCACAGTGTGCACGCAGCAGCAGCGCACGGCACAGTGTGCACGCAGCAGCAGCGCACGGCACAGTGTGCACGCAGCAGCAGCGCACGGTACAGTGTGCACGCAGCAGCAGCGCACTGCACAAATTATGCCCCGCAGCACAACACTGCCCTATGCACACCAAGCAACATAGCACAATGTACAACCATCAGCACAGCACTGCACTACATTTTATATACTCATAAACACAGCACTGCAGAACGTACACCCAGCAACACAGCACTACACTATGTACACCCAGTCATACATCACAACACAATGGGGGATTATTTACTAAAGCTAGGGAGTGCAAAATCCCTTCTGCTGACCAGCCAATCAGCTTCTAACCTCAGCATGCTCAATTAAGCTTTGGTAATAAAACCTGGAAACTGATTGGTATCTATGCAGAAATGTACACACAGAAGTACAGCACTACACAATGAACACCTAGCAGCACAGTGCTACACTATGCATTAGAGATCGGCTGATATTTGTCTATTTTTGAGAAATCAGCATCGGCCGATTATTATCCAAATTAGGCCCATATTTAACACTGACCGCACCATGCCCACAAGTGTTCCTCCTCCCTTCTCCACACTCCATTGGCAGAGCAGAGCGGCGCTTGCCAGAGCCACTGTGTGTGAAACCGACATGTAACTGAATGCAGAGAGAGAGGAGCTGTCAGAATTTAGCGTTGATGTCGGGGGTGGGTGGGACCCAGCAGCTATCAAACACCAGCCGATGGGATCTGGGCGGGCCGCTACGATTAAGCAGCCTAATTATTGGCTGGTGTTTGATAGTTGCTGGATACCGCCCCGACATCAACGCTGAATTCTGACAGCTCCTCTCTCTCTCTCTCTGCATTCAGTTACATGTCAGTTTCACACACAGTTACACTATCGGCTCAGTCTGAAACCTGCCAGTGCCATCTGTCAGTTCCACCTGCCAGTGCCAACAAGTGCCAATCATAGCCACCTGCCAATCAGTGCATCTGCCAGTGCCAATCTGTGCCAACCAGTGCCACCTGCCAGTGCCAACCAGTGCCACTTGCCATCTGTCAGTGCCACCTGCCAGTGACAATCAGTGCCTGCCAGTGCAAATTAGTGCCATCTGCCAGTGCCACCTGCCAGAGCCAACCAGTGCCACCTGCCAGAGCCAACCAGTGCCACCTGCCAGAGGACATCAAGTGTGTGGTAGAGTGACAGGAGCAAGCAGGGGGGGACTGGAGTGGGAGTGGGTGAGTTTATGAGATGAAGGGGAAAAAAATAAAAAAATTGGTTGCAAAAGTCGGCATCATATATCGTCCGCCCCGATTTCTAAATATCGGCATCGGCCAGAGAAAAACCCATATCTGTCGACCTCTACTATGCATACCCAGCAACATAGCACTGTACTATGTACACCCAGCACTACTTATACCCAGCAACACAGCACTGTACTATATACCTCTAGCAACACAATACTATATACAGCCACTAGGCAGGCACTATCGAGTCCCTACGAATTCTCTATCGTCTAATCCTTTCACCAGTTTGTAAATCACGGTACCAATTCCTTTCAGCATAACATTCCAGGTAAACAACTCCACACAACGGTTTACGTGCTTACAAGCATATGGTGTCTAATCCACTATATAGGTGGCATTTCCCCTCAATCTTTAACACCTTCTAGCATCCCGTCACTTTCATTCCTTGTGAATTCTGTGGCACAGTACCTTAATCATCAATCCCCTTGTCACCTGCCTGTCAGAATACTGCGTAATGTTTAGCATTCACTCCTTCCTCCTCTGCTTTCCAAGCCTCATTCTCGCAGTCTCTGCTTCCGTATTGCCAGCCGTTCTGTCAAATTCTCCAACAACGTCATTCCGGAAGGAGTTTTTTTGACGAGTTCGCTGTATTGCCCATGCGCGTGCACCCGAAAACAACGTAAGGTGGCTATCACATACTTCAACCACAATCGCCGCAGGGTTCGCGCCTGCGTATCACAGACTAAACTAAACCCATCCCAAATACTCCAACTGCAATCGCCGCAGCGCGCCTGCGCGGGAAGACTGACAGGCATATAGCAGATATTAATTAGAAAGCTATAAAAAATGAACAATTATAACTGCAGACATGTAAGAAAAAAATTGAATATTTATATTAGAACTTATTTCTAATTAATAGCTGTAATTTGTATGTATATATGTTTATAAATTAAAGCTGTCGATTTATAGTGTGTGTGTGTTATGTATTATTTTTAATTAATATATAAAATACGTGTGTGTGTATATGTATATGTGTATATATATATATATATATACACACACACCTCTCTCTATATATTTGTAGTGGCCTCACCCCATCTTCTTTGTCTAGGGGTATTTTGTATGTGAGGGTGAGATGCGCTACGGCCCATGTCCTCCCCATGGCAGTGGGTGAGGTGAAGGCCAGTACCAGTTATTTTCCTCGGGCCTGTGCGTTTCAGTTAATGACCAAGTCTTGCTGTGCTGACACTTCCCTTTGCTCCCATTAACCAGAGTACCACACACCGATAAGGATCCAACTCTTGCTTTATTGTCACACTCACAATAAACAGTGCTTTACCAGCCAACTGGTCGAGACCCAATAACAGTTCGATACGGTGGGGTGAGCAGGTCGAGGCACTATCCTGATTGTACGCTAAACCACTGTGGATTCACCAGCGGTTACTAAAGCCTTGGCTAGAGAGAACTTAGAACTTGTGAGTCTCTACCAGCAACTCAAGAGAATGTAGATAGGAGTACCTTCGCTGCGTTGTGGCCCCTGTCAGGGGGAGATGTCCCTCCAAGGGAGTTACCGGAGGCCCATCCGTCACCGGGTTGATGCTGCTCCGGACTCTCCGGACGGGTGACCTCCCCGGCCTCCTCACCTCAGGGACCCTCGGACTCCTCCGCCCTCGCGGGACCCAGTCGAAGTCACTGGGCCCCAGGCCTCCGGTTTTGTACCTCACCCCAGGCTGAAGGTGCCTGGGATGGACGCCAACTCCGCTCCGACCAGTCCTACGGCGCCCGGGCCGGAACTCCTTACCGCCCGCACTCAGGCCTAAGGTGCCTGGGCGCGTGATGAAGAAGAACCCGAAGACCTCGTGGTTAGCGCGTCTACCCCTTTTATCTCCTCCCTTTACGTCACGGCAGGTTCCCCGCCCTTGCCGTACCATCTCCGGAAGGGGACAAAAAGGACAGCACTGTGGCAGCAAATCTACCTTGAGCCTGCGGGTACCCCGCCACCCACAGGCCAAGGAGAATAATTCACCACCCAGTCCTCCACAAATACAAATGGTCCAAATCCTCTCATGATTTACACACCTGGGTCATACTATGACCCAGGTGTATCCCACCTAAATTTAGACCCCCGCTACATATACATATATGTAGCGGGGTCCCCAAATTTAACCCCGCTATACCTAAATTTAGGGGGGTGACTAGAACAATAGTTTGGCTCGGGTCTCTTGATTATTTGGACTTACTGCTGTGTCACCTGGCGTGCAGTTCCCCTTTAGTCGTATAGGTGGTGCTGTCACCTATACCCGGGGTTGAACCACAGGTGATGGAGTAGGTATTGGATGTCCTCTCTCAGCTGCCATTGGTGGGCGGTTCTGGCCTGCTGTGCATGCCGGGAGAAGACATATAAGGGGCAGACGCCATTGCAGAGAAGCCAATTCCTGGGGCCCATGCTCCGAGAAGCCAATTCCCGGGGCCCATGCCCGGAGAGTCAATTCTGGGGCCCACTGCCCAGAGGGAGCTACCCCTCAGAGGGGGGTGTGCCCTATCTTGATCGAGGAGTCTCAGGCACCTTCAGCCTGAGACTGCGGAGTTCCAGGTAGGCCCAGTACCTTTGACTGGGTCTACAACCGAAGAGGAGTCCCAGGGAACCCGCATGAGGGTAACCGCTCTGACACAGAGGAAGCCAGGGGAGGATCGATCCCATAACAAGAGGGCGAGTAAGAGAGTATTGCTGACTCGGGAAAGGCCTGGTGACCTGTCAGAGGGAAGGATTCCTTGCTTCGCAGACTGCCTCTGCGGAGTGTTGAAGTTCAGGAGGGATCTCCTTGACTTGGTCCTTGGAGGGGACTGAGTCATTGTTCCAGCGTCACGCCGGCTGCTAGTTCTATTTAGTGACTATCCGGGTGAGCTGTACCCACTCGGGACCGAGTGGCGATGAAGCCAAGAGTGTGCCTGAATCCACTTCTATCTGCTAACCTCTTTTTCTCACTTCAACTCTCTGGTTCCTGGAAGCAAGATAAAATAAACTCACGTTGGAGTTGATATGTTGTGTGGACATTGACCTCATTTGGGAAAGATAAAGACTCGCCTCTATAGCCATAGAGGGGAGAACCAGAAGAAGGGAATTACTAACTGCAGGACCCAAGTATGTAACACCGCCTGACCTTTATAATCTAAAGGACACGGGCATGTGGCATGGTGTGTCTTATCCCCCTGCTTGAGAAGGTAAAAATAGCACGTGTGCTACATACATATGGCTTTTTTCCAGGGGGAACGCAGTTCCGGCACCTCTAGCAATGAATATATGTAATAGCAAGGAGTGCTGGGGTGTGCTGGAGGGTCTATTGATGCTGGCTGCTGGGGAATCTATTTTTGTATGGAGGTCTATTGTTGCTGGGTAGCTTTATTGTTGATGATGGGGGGTGTTATGTTGCTGGGGGCCAATTGTTGCTGGGAGGGATCTACTGTTGAGGGAGAGGTCTATTGATGCTGGCTCCTGGAGGGTCAATTGTTCTGGCTGCTGGGGGTCTATTGTTGCTGGGGTGGTATTTTGTTGTAGGAGTTCCATTGTTGCTGGGGGGAAGTCTATTGTTGTGTGGGTGATCTATTGTTGCTGGATTGAGGTTTATAGTTGCTGGGGGGTCTACTGTTGCATACTGTACTCTATTTTACTGTCTTCCTTGTTATCATTAATAAATTCAGTGCAAATCACTTAGTAGCACAAGATGATACTTGGTTCTGTATTCTCTAAAAAGATTGGTACTGAGAGGTGGGTAGGAGGTGGAAGGAAGGGACAATGCCCAGAGGTGGGTAAGGAGCGGAAACGAAGGGCAACCCTGAAGGGGGGAGTTCCTGCACCTATTCTCTGAGAAAAAAAGCCCTGTGTGTGTGTATATATGTATATATATATATATATATATATATATATATATATATATATATAAATTAAAGATGTCACACACAGGAGTCTTTAAGAAAGGTAGAGAAAAAGGAAGCGCCACTTAAGTGCAGTATTAAAAAGCTAATTTATTGACACAATATATCAATCACACTTACAGGAAGGAAGCAAAGGAAGGCTCATCTGTAAAAATCCTGTAGTCCTTGTCCCGGGTCCATGGGCTGCACAGATGTGGAAGATGCAGAGTCTGTTTTCCTCAGGCTTGTCCTGTGGCCATCAGGATGAGGCCTGGTCCAGCGTGGAATGCACCTGACCTCACAGGTCACGTGATTACTTCCGGGGAACACTTCCGGGAGGAGGGTCACACAGGATACGATTAGGAAATAATCTCTAAGTCCTAAACTTCCCAGCTTAGTAATATTTTAAGTCCTTAGGTGCCAATAGGGCACATTACTAAGCTTGTGGCGGGTTATGGAATGATAGGTAACCCTCTGATAGGTAACCAGGTCTCTCCCGAGACAGTGACCTCCTTCACCAATTCCCTGGTTTGCTCTCCTTCAGAGCGGGTCACCCTCACTTGGGCACCCTGGGACTCCTCTTCTAGTGTAGGCCTCAGCTAAAGGTGCTGGGCCCACCTGGAACGATGCAGCCTCGGGCTAAAGGTGCCTGGGGCCTAACACACACACACACGTACCCCTGGCCATGAGGGCCACCAAAGGTGGGGTACGTGTCTGTTCTTCACGGACCAAGGGGTCCTCTCCAACGCCTCACGCCTAATGGTGTCTGCCCCTTAAGTACCCTCTCCCAGCATGCACAACAGGTAGACCACACCCACTGCACAGCTGCCGAGAGAGGACACCCAATGGTGTTGCGATACCCCCTGTGGTTCCACCTGAGCCGGAGATGACAGCGCCACCCACAGGCAACAGGGAACACAGCAGCCAGGCAATATCACACCAGAGTCAGGGACAAGCCAATAACGTAACAGAGAGACAGACGTAGCACACGGCAGGCAGGAACCCAAACACACAATGCCTAACAAACACGTTGATCAGCAAAGCAGGCTTGCAGTGCACAGGTTAATATAGTGTTCTGTGATAGGGCCTGGGGTGGAGTCAGGCTGGGAGGAGATTATAAAGGAAGCCAGGTGAAAGGGCTCAGGCCTCTAAGATGAACACATGGGAAGGAAGGTAAGCTGACAGACAAACACTGCTGCATATCCATGACAGTACCCTCCCTCTTATGGGCCCTCCCCCGCCTGGACCCAGGCTTAAAGGGAAATCTCTGATGAAACCTTCTCAACAGATGAGGTGCAGCGACATCAGATGCAGCAATCCAAGACGCCTCCTCAGGACCAAAACCTCTCCAATGCACAAGGTACTGAAGAATGCCTCTGCAGAGCCGAGAATCCAGAACTTGTCTAACCTCATACTTAAGATTATCCTCAGAGACCGAAAATGAGGTAGGGAGATGACAAGAAGATCTATTGAGGACCAAAGGCTCTCTAGGAATAAGCAAGGGCATGAGAGGATCAACAGGAATCTGAGGGGGGTCCCCTAGACCCTTAAAGGGGAACTGGTCATCTTGCACAGGACCATCAGACTGGGCAGATGTCAGTGGAACCCTGAAGTCAGGTTGGTTAGAAGGTGACATGTCGCAGGAGTCAAGCTGAATAGCTGAAGGACAAGCAGAATGTCCCGAACAAGAAAAAGTAGGAGGCTCACTGGGCATGGGCTGGACTGGCATAACTAGTACAGAGGCAGAGTGAATAGCTGAGTCAGGTGTAGCGACTACCTGAATCGCATCGCAAGACGTAGCGACTGCAGGACTTGTAGACAAGCTAGCCTGGCTGTGCGTCCAAGGGTGGTTAGGGACAGAGAAATGTAAATGGTTATGCAACCTGGAATGAATGACCGGCTCAGATTCACAGGGGGCAACCTTGGGTAGGCAGGACGAGGAACAGGAGGGACCCCAAGCCAGGATCTGTCCAGTAGTCCAGTCCACATGAGGAGAATGGAGCTGTAACCATGGGAGACCCAAAATTATAGGCGTTGAGGCCTTGGGTAAGATAAGGAAGGATATCCACTCCTGGTGGAGTGTCCCTACCGACATCTTAACAGGGAGGGTCTGGAAGCGGATAGGTCCCCCTGGGAGAACAGTACCATCAATCGCCAAGACCACCAATGGCGTGGTGAGGGGCAAAAGAGTAAGTCTCATGGACGATGCGATTTCCCAGTCCATGAAATTACCAGCGGCTCCGGAATCCAGATATGCTGAGACCGAATGAGAAGAAGCACCAACATGAAGGAACACAGAAAGCAGAAGACGAGAAGGGGAAGGTGATATTTCTGGGTCCAATACTCCACTTTCCAGATGAAGTGGACCCGAACGTTTTTCTGGACAAAGAGAGCAAGTGTCACGAAAATGACCTTTGCCCCCACAGTAAAGACACAGACCAAGAGTTCTGCGCCTAGCACGTTCCTCGGGGGATAGCCTGGTCCGACCCAGCTGCATGGGTTCCTCAGCTGGTAGGAGATGCTCTACGGGTCGAAGAGAGGGGAGCTCAGGCTGACTAAGAACCAAGGACTGCTGGCGTTGCTTTTCTAAGGTCCTCTCCTGAAAGCGAATATCGATCTGGTTACACAAGGAGATAACGCCGGCCAGATCAGTGGGGATGGTTCTTCCTGCTAATTCATCCTTCACTCTATCAGAGAGGCCATGCAAAAAGGTTGCGACTAAGGCCTCATTGTTCCAGCTCAACTCAGCCGACAGTATGCGGAAATGAAGGGCATACTGTCCCACAGAAGCAGACTCTTGGCGGAGACGTAAAAGGGCGCTGGCCGCTGAAGAGACACGAGCCGGTTCTTCGAAGATATTCCGAAAAAGTTTCAAGAAGCCAGACAGGCTAGAAACCACTGGATCATTCAGTTCCCACAGAGGGGCTGCCCAGGCTAAAGCTTCACCAGAGAGGAGGGAAATGATATAGGCTACCTTAGCCCGATCAGACAGGAAGTTTTGGGGCTGGAGCTCAAAATGAATCGTGCATTGGCTAAGGAACCCCCTGCAAGCCTTGGAGTCCCCAGAGAAACGGGACGGAGCTGGCAGTTGTAGTGAGTGTGTGGCTGCGACTGGTGCAATAGGTGCAGCCGCTGATTGTATTTGAGGTTGCGGATTCAGGGTTCCCAAGGAGGCCTGAAGCTGCTCGAAGCGAGAAGCCAGATCCTGGAGGAATCGCATCACCTGAGTCTGATTCGATTCCTGGGTTTCAAGTCTGCAAACTATGCCCTGCAATGGATCATCCGCGGGTAGCGGGATGTCAGCCGGGTTCATGGCTGATCAAACTGTCAGGGTCACCTGTGGCCAGGTGACAGATGCACACCGTAGGGGGACAGGAGTGCACCGCGAGGTAGTGAACCCTATGGCTGGCTTCTGTGGATAGGAAACTGGGTGGTTGTGGAAAGCGGGACCAGAGGAGCACAACCGGGATCCCAACGGAAGCGAGAGCCAAGATTCCCCAGGGCGCGGAGTCTAAGACCCAGCTGGTCTTCTCCAGGGCCTCTAGTGGTGAGGATGTTACGCTGCAGGCTGGGACCAGGTCGCGGCCCCTGGAGTTTCCTAGCTCACGCCCCGTAGGATAAGGGGAAGCAGCAGCACACGATAGAGAGAACCGAATAACAAGCCGAAGGTCAGGGGCCACAAGCAGACAAGGATAACGAAGAACGAGCCGAAGGTCAAGGGTCACGAGCAGACAGGGATGGTCAGGGACAAGCCAATAACGTAACAGAGAGACAGACGTAGCACACGGCAGGCAGGAACCCAAACACACAATGCCTAACAAACACGTTGATCAGCAAAGCAGGCTTGCAGTGCACAGGTTAATATAGTGTTCTGTGATAGGGCCTGGGGTGGAGTCAGGCTGGGAGGAGATTATAAAGGAAGCCAGGTGAAAGGGCTCAGGCCTCTAAGATGAACACATGGGAAGGAAGGTAAGCTGACAGACAAACACTGCTGCATATCCATGACACCAACATGGCCCACATAATCAGGTACAGTTATTAAAACATGTCCTGTCTAACTAACAGTAGTGCTACCTAACTAATAGGTAGGAACAAGAACAACCCCCCCCCCCCAGCAACCCCCTTGCTCAGTTCTCTCTCCCCCATCCCCCATGAGTCTTCCGGATAAATCAATCTTGCCCCACCGCACACTTCGGCCAAGGATTTAAAGGTGGAGCCCCAAATCTTCTAGCATATCCACCGGATTGAACAATATACAGACATACAAATTAGCCCTCCCCATTAGCAGGTATTAACCTACAGTCAGATCAGAGTTATACCATGCCTGCCACACCCTATCGAATTTCTTCCCGCAGCCTCTAGATAAGTATGTCGCTGTTAGATTTTGAATTTATTACTAATTTAAGTGATAAAATTTTCTGCAATCTATATGAAACACATGAATGTTGTAGTGTAATTGTAATGTTACGTTTCTGGAGGTTATTGTCATAGTACAGAGAAAGGTCATTTGCTGTGAATGTAACTTCTATTTCTGAGGTACTATGTCAGGACAATGGGTGGAGTTATGTTACTTAATATACACAAGTGGGTGTTACATCTGTGGACCGTAGCATCATCACCTTCCTTGGAGCGATGCTAAATGTAAATCATGCTTGACTTAGCTTTTCAAACAGTATAATAATGCCTCACAAGTGAACACAAGTTAGGAAGATCGGGGGAAGGGACCCGATACACATGGAGAATGTACTTGCTTGTCTTTCTGAAGAATAAACTCACTCGTTCTTGAAGATATCCTGGCTCATTGAATTTTGGAACGAAACGCCTAGAAAAAGACACTAATTGACATAACACGTGTCTTGGTCTATTTTTACAGTCGCCTTATAATATGGCATCATAGAATTGATTAGGCCCTTCCAGAAGCGCAGATCAGGTGCCCCCGGTTTGCGCCACCGCAACAGAATGGGCCTTCCTTCCATAAAACAAGAGGATGTTGAGCAGAGTCCTATGAGCCTGGGACGGGACCACATCCTCAACCAAATCCAGGAGACACACCCTGACTGTCGCCGGGACAGGGGTCATCAAGACATCTGATATACAGGAGGTGACCTCCGACCAAAATTGTTTAATCTGAGGGCAGCTCCAAAATATATGTTCAGCAGCTGCTGGAGTAAATGAGCATCTCCAACACTCCGCCAGCACTGATAAATAGCTGGCGTATAGTAAATCCTGTGCAAAAACTTAAAATGAATTAGTCTGTCCCTGGCTGCCACCAGATCCTGGAACGGATGTGCCCACATGTCATCTCAGTCCTCCCTCTGAATGTCCGGGACCTCAGCCTCCCACCGTTCTCTGCACTTGAGTATTGCCTTCAGACTAGTTTTGAACAATCCCTTGTACGAAACTGAGAGCGTCTTGGGAAGGTCTTCTGTTGTGAGCAAATTCTCCAAGCCCGAAGGAAAGGATTCTATGGTCTTATTTTTTAAAATTGTGATTGAAACGCATGACAAAATTGAGTATAGCGAAAGAATTGGGAATTAGGTAGGTCATGTCTGGCTTTAAGATGGTCGAACGTCAGTAACTCCCCATCCATAGTGATATCTTTGAGTGTTTTGATTCCCCATGTCACCCAGCCCATGGGATCTTTAAATGAGTAAAAATGTGGCAATTTAGGGTTCATCCACAATGGAGTGGAGGGAGAAAAACCCTGGTAACTGTGACATGCCATTCCAACCACTTCCTCCCACGCCTTAATCGAGACCTTCATAGAAGCAGTAAGAGGAAGGTCCATCCTGACCCCTCTATGAATGGCCAGCCGCAGGGACTCATAGGAGCCCAAGTGTGCCGCTTCCAGGACCGTGGCCAAATCGCCATCATCTGAGGTCAGCCACCTACGAACAAACACCAGTTTCCCAGCCAAGTAGTACTTATGCCAGTCCGGTAGGGCCAACCCCCCTCCCCCCAGGGTTCCTGCAAGACTTTTAATCCTATCCTGGGCTGTTTAGGTGCCCACAAAAATGTGCTAGTGAGGCCATCCAATTTTTTAAAAAAGGACTTGGGAATCCAAATGGGAGCATTCCGTAAAAAGTATAGTATAACTGGGAGTATTTTCATTTTCAATAAGTTAACCCTTCGTATAAGCGACAAAGAGAGTTTTTGCCAGGCCTGTATCTTCAGCTTGAAAAAGAGCAGGAGTGGTGCCTTATTAAGGGGCATGTAGTCAACCACATCCGCCATAATCTTGACCCCTAGATACCTGATCTGCGATACCCACTGCAACGGTAGGGCCGGGTCTGCAATGTCCCTGGCCCCAGCGTCCAGCGGTAAAATAGACGATTTAGTCCAGTTAACTTTTAACCCAGAATACCGAGAAAACTCATTCATTATGCATAGCGCTGCCTCCAGTGACTCCTTTGGGTCTCGCAGAAACAGCAACATCATCTGCATAAAGCGCTAGGCCTTCATCAATAGACCCTACCCTAATCGCCTTAACCTCCCCGGCTGTTCTCAACGCAACCGCAATCGGTTCCATCATGAGAGCAAACAAAAAGTGCGACAGGGGACAGCCCTGTCTCGTGCCCCTACCAATTTGAAAAAATGGAGAAGTGTGAGTTCCTATGCGGACTGCTGTCCTGGGGTTGTTATACAGTAGCGAGATCCACTTCCGAAAGGTTGGGCCAAAACCCATTTTCTCCAAGACTGCCAACATGTAGTGCCAGTCAATAGAGTCAAAAGCCTTTTCGATGTCAATAGATACTACAATCCTAGTGGGAAAATCAAAGTTGGGAAGCTGCAGTTGAGTAAACAATCTTCGTAGGTTGGTGTCTGTAGACTTACCGGGCATAAACCCTGTCTGGTCAATATCAACCAGGGAGGAAATGATGCCCGCCAGTCTCTTAGCTAGAACCTTCGTGAGGATTTTCACGTCCATGTTTAATAGGGCGATCGGCCTATACGATGCGCACTCTAGAGGGTCCTTACCCGGCTTGGGAAGCAAAATCATATAAGCGTCAAGCAATGATTGAGGAAATTGCTGGTTTTGTATACAGTAAGCTAATAAAGTTGTAAGTCTGGGCGCTATCAGTTCCGCATACACCTTGTAAAAATCCGCCAGAAACCCGTCGGGGCCCAGGGCCTTATGTGGGGGGGGGGGGGAGCAAAAATCACTGCCACCACCTTTGTTAGTGATCTCAGCCTCCAAGACCTCCCGATCTTCGTCGGAAAGCCTCGGAAGAGGGAGACCCCCCAACAATTCCTTCAAAGCCGCCCGGTCATAGGAAGGAATGGGTGCATACAAGGCCAAGAAAAAGTCCTGAAACTCTGTGAGTATGTCAGTGGGGTCACTAGCCAGTCCTCCATCCTTATGTCTGATAACCGGGATGTTTGCAAGTTGATGGGAGTCAGCTACTAACCTAGCAAGGAGCTTCCCATTATTGTCCCCCTCTGCAAACTGTGAATATGCCCTATGCTTCTCTTTCGTAAGTGCCAGATTGTTAAAATGAAGAGTGAGCAGCATTGAGGAGCTTGAGGGGTTGCTGGCATTGCTGTCCGCACATTCCCTCTCCCTGTCTTGTAACAATTGAACCTCAGCATTTTGTTCCACCCTCTCCTTTATAGCTGAAATGCATTCCCCCTAATTACCGCCTTAAAGGCATCCTAGAATATAGGGGGGTCAGCAGACTCCGGGTTTATTGTCCAGTAGTCCGTAACCGATTCCATAAGGTGAGCCGTTATCCTATCATTTTGGAGCCAACCAGGCGAAAGTTTCCAACCCCTGGACCCCTTCCCCGAGGGGAGGGCCAGGGAGATGGAAAGTGAGTTATGGTCAGACAAACCCCCCACCAGGTCACCGGACTACCAAATGCAAAATCAATCCTGGCCGATGAACGATGTGTCTGCGAGAGGTGTGAAAAGCACTTGGCAGTGGGATTCTTTGCACGCCATATCTCAGAGAGCCCAGCCACTGATGCCCATGATATAAGATCTATCGAGCCCAGCCTCCCCACATTGGAAGAGTGCAATGCATCCACGGGGGCGGTAGATAAACATTTACCAATAACATTTTACAGTAACAAATATCTATGACCAAAGCCACATATCGTCCCCCCCCCGGATCCGAGATCACCTGTTGGATAGTGCAGGGGACAGATTTACTAATAAGGATGGACACCCCCCTTGCAAAAGTGGAGTAGGTGGCATGAAATGCCTGCTGGATCCAGGGCCTACGTAAGGCAAGTATCCTGCTCCCATCAAGGTGAGTCTCCTGCAGAAGGACAACATGCGGCTTGGCTTGTTTTAGATACTGGAACACTGAGGCCCTCTTAAATTTACTATTCAGGCCTCGTACATTCCAGGATACTACTTTAACTGGATTATCCATTGTCATAAAACAAACATTTCAAGAGTGAGACCCATCATCCCCAGCCAGTAAGCATAAACATTGAGCCGTAAGACAATGGACCCCCCCCCCCCCCGAAAGGAAGGGCAATCCCCACATATAGAGAGTAGAGAACTGAGAAAATAATAATCCCAATACCAAAACAGAAACAAAAACATACCCCCCCTGCCATTATACCAGAACTAAACCCAAAAAAATAGAACATTGTCCGATACGCGGCTTTGAGTCCCAAACGAAAACGGAAAAAAAAATTGAAAAAGTGTTGGAAGATCAACCTTCTGTGCAAGTGTCCAACAGGTCAAGAAAAGTTTGTCTGTGACATCTGTAAGCTTCGCGTCACAATGCAGGAAAAAAAGGAGCAAGTAGCATTTGAACAACGTGGAGCAACGAAGTGTAGAAACAGCCAGCTCAGCATATATATATAGTGAACCAGTGCCATCTAGTGGCGGTAAAATATTTGGACTCTTTAAGCACAGTACATTGGAAATAAAACCAGGGAAAATTGTAATACAACCTGTGTAAGCAGGAAAAATCAAAAAGATAAAAAAGAAAAAAGGCAGTAACAAGAGAAAAAACAAACAAAAACAAAATGGGAAAAAAAATTACGTGGAGAGAAGGGCCCGAGCATTGTGCATACAGTTCAAGGCACAACAGGTGCAAAATCAGAACACAGATACTTATCCAGGCTCCAACCACCCTCATGGATTCCGGTCCAGCCAGTCAGATGCATCAAGCGAAGAATCGAAAAACTTGACCGCGTCATTGTGTTGCACCCGCAGCTTGCTAGGATAAAGCATACTGTATTGAATATTCTTTTCCCTGAGCCTCTTCCTTACATCATTAAACGAGCGCTGTCTCCTCTGGGTCTCTGCTGAAAAGTCAGGAAACAGCATCACTTTGGTGTTTTCAAACTTAAGCTCAGGATGTTTCCTTGAGGCAGCCAGAATCATGTCACGGTCCCTATAGTTCAGGAACCTCACCAGGAAAGGTCGGGGATAGTCCCCTGGAGGACACCTGCCAGTGGGCACCCGGTGGGCCCATTCCACCACATATGTTGGAGCGAGCTCCCCCAAATCAAGCAACTGTTTAAAGAATTGTTCAGCAAAGAAGGCGGTCTGAGCTCTTCAGCCCCCTCCGGCAGGCCTACCACCTGCACATTATTCCTCCTCTGCCTGTCTTTTACGTCATCATCTCTGCTTTGCAGCGACTTCACCATGGCTTGCAATTCAGATAATTGGTTGCCCTGGGAGTGAGTTACATCTTCCACCTTAGATATCCTGTCCTCTGCCACTGTAAGCCTGCCCCGTATCTTGTCTAGGTCATGCCTAATCAGAGTACATTCAGTTGTAAAATGTTCTATGCTCACCATCACCGCCGCCTTGCTGGCAGCTATTGCTTCCAGGATTGTTCGGGTAATCGCATCCTGAGCCGTCCCTGGGACTGGAGAGACAGAGGGGGAGTCATCAGAGCCCGATTCCCTAGCTGCAGCGGCTGCAGACGCCATCCTGCTAGCTTGTTTCCTCTCCCGCTTGGTGGAGTGAGGGGAGGGCAAGATGGCGGCGGCAGGACTCGTGTCAGGGCCTCGTGTAGAGCGGGTCCTGCGCTGGCTCCTCTGAGACTGCTTTCCGGCCTGGATGCCCCCTTTTTCATGACCAGGATGTGGTCCACACAGTCCGGTACCCAAAGTACCGAAATTCGGGCTAATTAGCCCCAATTGCAGGATAATTGAGCAGGATAGATGCGGTGCTCACAGAGAAAACGTCCTGCTGCCTTCACATCCGGTCATGCCCCCCCCCTGCGTTCTAATAGGTTTCCTAATCTGACATAACACGAAGGCAGCAGCTGACATCTTCTCACACCCAGGCAAGTCTTTAATTGCACACTTATTTTAGCAGTAAACTTATATACTGAAATACAGTATTACAATTTTTATAGTATTATAGCAGTGGCGTCACTAGGGTTGGTGTCACCTGGTGCGGCAAAACATGGTGTCACCCCCCTTTTTTGTCTAGGCTGCCCAGCGCCCTGCAGGCAGCGCACTGTCATGGTGTGCACCCCAAACCGGCCCCTGTAAATGATAGTATAGGGTGGGTATGGTGGCAGGTTAGGGTAGTATGGGGTTGATATAGTGGCAGGCTAGGGTGTTATAGTGGCAGGCTAGGGTAGTATAGGGAAAGGCTAGGGTGCTATAGGGCAGTTTGGGGTGGTGTAGGGCAGTTTGGGGTGCTATAGTGCAGGTTGGGGTGGTATATTGGCAGGTTGGGGAGGTGCAGGACAGGTTAGGATGGTATATTGGCAGGTTAGGGTGGTATTGGGCAGGTTGGGATGTATAGTGACAGTTTGGGGTGGTAAAGGACAGATTAGGATCGTATAGGGCAGGTTGGGGTGGTAAAGGGCAGGTTAGGATGGTGTATTGGCAGTTTGGGATGGTATATTGACAGTTTGGGGTGGTATAGGACAAATTAGGATGGTATAGGGCAGGTTGGGGTGGTATAGGACAGATTATGATTGTATAGGGCTGGTTGGGGTGGTATAGAGGCATGTTGGGGTGGTATAGGACAGGTTAGGACTGTGTAGTCACACTGTGCAGTAACTTACATGCCTGGAGATGAGGACACCTGGGCTGCTGTGTCCTCGCCTCTGTGTCCTCGCCTCTTTCTCCTTCTTCAGCTGAGGGATCAGCCAGAGTGAAGGAGTCTATGGGAGGTGTTGAGAAGGCAAGAACACCCCCAGCTCCGCCCACCAACTCTGCTGCCTCAGGAGATATTGGCGATCCCCAAGTGGCAGCTTAGCCTGACTGGGGAGTGATGCAGGCAGCCTCCCCCGCACGTCTGGGTGCCCTGCTTACACGCTCCGCTGTAAGCAATATAGTGCACTGTGTAGCGGTGTCGCCCCTCTGGTGAGTGTCACCCGGTGTGGGCCACACCACCCTGCCCCCCCCATAGCAACGCCACTGTATTATAGTAAATACAGCAACCAGCAGGAGGTAGCAATTGTCATCTTGGTACACCCTGCACTGCTCAGCACCAAACTGATTATATAGTGAAATAGACTATTTCACTCGGTCATGGTGAAATAGTCTATTTCAGTTTATAAGGTGAGTTAACTGCTAAAATAAGTTGGAATGGAAGACTTGCCTGGGTGTAAAAAGATGTCCGCTGTCGCCTTTGTGTTCTGTAAGATTAGGAAACCTATTGAAATGCAAAGCGTCCATGTTGGAACGCATATCGCATGAGCAATAAGCAATTTTGTTTGCAGCGTCACTTCCATTGCATTTTCCGATGGGTAGCAGTATTCTGATATAGCAATGGCCTAGAAATGTTGTACAACATAGGAACCCTGCTCTTTCATTGATAACAAAACTTTATTATATTGTACACATTAAATGTATACTTGGGCAAGTAGGGTTATCAAGGTTGGCTTCACACTGTTTTAACATTTATTAACGTGTTATGCTGCGCAGTAATAGCTCTCAACTGTCCCTAATTTTGAGCAACAGTCCCTGATCTGGAACAAAGTCCCTCTGTCCCTCTTTCCTCCTCATTTGTCCCTTATTTTGGTCTGATCTATATAGTTGTATTTAAAATGCACTATTTATCTTTCAAAAAGGTGTTCCCCAGTGTCCCTCATTTTCATCTCAAAAAGTTTGGAGGTATGCAGTACTGTGTTAACACACTAAACAATGAATGTGCATGTACCAGGGCTTTTTTTGAGCGGGAACTTGGTGGAACTCAGTTCCACCACCTCCGGCTCAGACCCTTGGAGGTGCCTGGTCACCATAATCGCTTGTAAATACTGAAGTCCGGTTTCTGTGTTTACAAGTGACAGCTCTGCACTCTGTGTGTAACCTCCCTGAACTCTGCACTCTGTATGTAATGCAATCCTGGTATTTAATGCCCTTTTAAGACCATCCTACTGTTTGTGAAATTTGACTGACCACACCCACTATTTGATGTGATTTTGAGGGTGTGTGTGGATGGAGGGGTTTTGGGGGGGTCGTGGTTGAGTTCCAGCACCTATTGTTTGAGGGAAAAAAAGCTCTGGCATGTACTATTTTTTGTAACATGACACACAGCAGACCTGTCTGCTGCCTTTGATACATTTGTCCATTCCCTGCTTGTAAGCAGGTTGGAACAGTTAGTGGGTGCTGTCTCAGCTGGAAGGGATGGGGTTAATGCTTTGCCCACTCTCTTGATCTTTTTTGGCAGGTTTTCCTGTCTGGGTCAGCCCACTTGCCTGTGTGATATAAATAGGGACAGTGGTCCGGTCCGAGGGAGTCCCCCATTGAAGGCCGGGGAGTCGTCAGTGGTTCCACAAGGAGATATTTTGCGAGCAGAGTATAACCTTGGGTTCTGAGACCCGTAGGGGATAGATACGGAAGAAGAGACCCAACATGGCCCGCAACAGAGACCTTTAACTTGGGGCTCGCCCTGAAGCTACCAGTACTGGACTATGCAGCCAAAGGATCTACACTTGTGTAAAGGACTATGGACACTGAAATGCACTTTTGCAGATATGCCCGGGCAACACATCAGTCTGTAGTTATAGTTAGGAAACTAGGAATATATCACGTCTTCTCTGTTGGACTGTAAAATATCTACTTTTGCACCTTTATTAAGTAAAGCATTTGAAACCTTGTCATTGCCCGGTCTGAAGTTACTAAAGAGGTGTATTTTAAGTAACCACACTTAACCCATTGGGGTATGAAGACTTTGATGTGGAGTAATGTGAAGACATAAGTAGTTGCCAAGAGTAACAGAGTGTAACAAGTAGATTGTCGATAGCATGTACTTATTATAGCTAAAAATACAGGATGAACCCTCTGCACACTGCTATACTTTATTATTATACAGGATTTATATAGCGCCAACAGTTTACACAGCACTTTACAACTTGAGGGTAGACAGTACAAATACAATTCACCTTAATACAGTAGGAATCAGAGGGCCCTGCTCCTGAGAGCTTACAATCTAAGAGGGAAGGTCAAGAGATACAAGAGGTAATAACTGTGGGGGTTGTGCTGATGGAGAAAATAAAAGTACAGTTGTTCGGTGGGGCTTCTCTGAAGGGATGAGTTTTCAGGGATCGTCTGAAAGTGGACAAAATAGGAGAAAGTCAGACAGATTTGGGTAGAGCTTTCCAGAGGATGGGAGAGGCTCTGGAAAAGTTCTGAAGGCGAGCATGGGATGAGGTGACAAGAGAGAGCAGGAGGTCTTGGGAGGAGCAAAGAGAATGATTAGGTTGGTATTTTGAGACTAGGTTAGTGATGTAGCTGGGGGCCAGCTTGTGGGTGGCTTTGTAAGTCATTAGTATTTTGAATTTAATTTGTTGGTTGAGTAGCAGGCTGAGTGGTTTGTGAGGTGGTTGAGCCTGGCAGCAGCGTTCATGATGGACTGAAGTGGGGATAGCCTATTTAGAGATAAGCCAATGAGGAGGAAGTTGCAGTAGTTGAGGCGAGAGATGACCAGGGACTGGATTAGAAGCTTTGACTGTTACGGAACATCTGGCACTTCGCTTAAGTGCTTCCGTCAGTATATCGCTTCCTAAGTTCTGGAACACGAGACCAGTGGATCTGGCTAAGTTACCCAAAGAACCAGACAACACCAGTTTTGGAGTGAACTAGAATAAGAACTTTATTTGAGAAACACACTGAATTTATACAGAAAAACATCAGATAAGGGCTACTCCTATTATCATACAATGACCACCTTAGACAGTCCGGTTCCCCTATAGCAGTGATGGCAAACCTTGGCACCCCAGATGTTTTGGAACTACATTTCCCATGATGCTTAATTACATTGCCGAGTTCATGAGCATCATGGGAAATATAGTTCCAAAACATCTGGGGTGCCAAGGTTCGCCATCACTGCTCTATGGGAATACCTTATGCATAAGAAGCCAAAAGCAATTAGTGACCGGCTCTGTCTGGATAACTTAAGAACACATTAAAACACAGAGTTCTCCAGGCAATGATTCCCTGCACACCCAAGTCTGTGACAATACTCTCTCCCTGTTCCATAGTGTCAAGGTCACCTGTGGCCAGGTGACAGATGCACACCGTAGGGGGACAGGAGTGCACCGCAAGGTAGTGAACCCTATGGCTGACTGCTGCGGATAGGAAACTGGGTGGTTGTGGAAAGCGGGACCAGAGGAGCACAACCGGGATCCTAACGGAAGCTAGAGCCAAGATTCCCCAGGGCGCGGAGTCTAAGACCCAGCAGGTCTTCTCCAGGGCCTCTAGTGGTGAGGATGTTATGCTGCAGGCTGGGACCAGGTCGCGGCCCCTGGAGTTTCCTAGCTCACGCCCCGTAGGATAAGGGGAAAAGAGGGGAAGCAGCAGCACAAGATATGAGAGAACCGAATAACAAGCTGAAGGTCAGGGGCCACAAGCAGACAAAGATAACGAAAGAACGAGCCGAAGGTCAAGGGTCACGAGCAGACAGGGATAGTCGGGGACAAGCCAAATATGTAACAGAGAGACAGACGTAGCACACGGCAGGCAGGAACCCAAACACACAATGCCTAACAAACACGTTGATCAGCAAAGCAGGCTTGCAGTGCACAGGTTAATATAGTGTTCTGTGATAGGGCCTGGGGTGGAGTCTGGCTGGGAGGAGATTATAAAGGAAGCCAGGTGAAAGGGCTCAGCCCTCTAAGATGAACACATGGGAAGGAAGGTAAGCTGACAGACAAACACTACTGCATATCCATGACAGTACCCTCCCTCTTATGGGCCCTCCCCCGCCTGGGCCCAGGCTTAAAGGGAAATCTCTGATGAAACCTTCTCAACAGATGAGGTGCAGCGACATCAGATGCAGCGATTCAAGACGCCTCCTCAGGACCAAAACCTCTCCAATGCACAAGGTACTGAAGAATGCCTCTGCAGAGCCGAGAATCCAGAACTTGTCTAACCTCGTACTTAAGATTATCCTCAGAGACCGAAAACGAGGTAGGGAGATGACAAGAAGATCTATTGAGGACCAAAGGCTCTCTAGGAATAAGCAAGGGCATGAGAGGATCAACAGGAATCTGAGGAGGGTCCCCTAGACCCTTAAAGGGGAACTGGTCATCTTGCACAGGACCATCAGACTGGGCAGATGTCAGTGGAACCCTGAAGTCAGGTTGGTTAGAAGGTGACATGTCGCCAGAGTCAAACTGAATAGCTGAAGGACAAGCAGAATGTCCCGAACAAGAAAAAGTAGGAGGCTCACTGGGCATGGGCTGGACTGGCATAACTAGTACAGAGGCAGAGTGAATAGCTGAGTCAGGTGTAGCGACTACCTGAATCGCATTGCAAGACGTAGCGACTGCAGGACTTGTAGACAAGCTAGCCTGGCTGTGCGTCCAAGGGTGGTTAGGGACAGAGAAATGTAAATGGTTATGCAACCTGGAATGAATGACCGGCTCAGATTCACAGGGGGCAACCTTGGGTAGGCAGGACGAGGAACAGGAGGGACCCCAAGCCAGGATCTGTCCAGTAGTCCAGTCCACATGAGGAGAATGGAGCTGTAACCATGGGAGACCCAAAATTATAGGCGTTGAGGCCTTGGGTAAGATAAGGAAGGATATCCACTCCTGGTGGAGTGTCCCTACCGACATCTTAACAGGGAGGGTCTGGAAGCGGATAGGTCCCCCTGGGAGAACAGTACCATCAATCGCCAAGACCACCAATGGTGTGGTGAGGGGCAAAAGAGTAAGTCTCATGGACGATGCGATTTCCCAGTCCATAAAATTACCAGCGGCTCCGGAATCCAGATATGCTGAGACCGAATGAGAAGAAGCACCAACATGAAGGAACACAGAAAGCAGAAGACGAGAAGGGGAAGGTGATATTTCTGGGTCCAATACTCCACTTTCCAGATGAAGTGGACCCGAACGTTTTTCTGGACAAAGAGAGCAAGTGTCACGAAAATGACCTTTGCCCCCACAGTAAAGACACAGACCAAGAGTTCTGCGCCTAGCACGTTCCTCGGGGGATAGCCTGGTCCGACCCAGCTGCATGGGTTCCTCAGCTGGTAGGAGATGCTCTACGGGTCGAAGAGAGGGGAGCTCAGGCTGACTAAGAACCAAGGAGTGCTGGCGTTGCTTTTCTAAGGTCCTCTCCTGAAAGCGAATATCGATCTTGTTACACAAGGAGATAACGCCGGCCAGATCAGTGGGGATGGTTCTTCCTGCTAATTCATCCTTCACTCTATCAGACAGGCCATGCAAAAAGGTTGCGACTAAGGCCTCATTGTTCCAGCTCAACTCAGCCGACAGTATGCGGAAATGAAGGGCATACTGTCCCACAGAAGCAGACTGTTGGCGGAGACGTAAAAGGGCGCTGGCCGCTGAAGAGACACGAGCCGGTTCTTCGAAGATATTCCGAAAAAGTTTCAAGAAGCCAGACAGGCTAGAAACCACTGGATCATTCAGTTCCCACAGAGGGGCTGCCCAGGCTAAAGCTTCACCAGAGAGGAGGGAAATGATATAGGCTACCTTAGCCCGATCAGACAGGAAGTTTTGGGGCTGGAGCTCAAAATGAATTGTGCATTGGCTAAGGAACCCCCTGCAAGCCTTGGAGTCCCCAGAGAAACGAGACGGAGCTGGCAGTTGTAGTGAGTGTGTGGCTGCGACTGGTGCAATAGGTGCAGCCGCTGGTTGTATTTGAGGTTGCGGATTCAGGGTTCCCAAGGAGGCCTGAAGCTGCTCAAAGCGAGAAGCCAGATCCTGGAGGAATCGCATCACCTGAGTCTGATTCGATTCCTGGGTTTCAAGTCTGCAAACTATGCCCTGCAACGGATCATCCACGGGTAACGGGATGTCAGCCGGGTTCATGGCTGATCAAACTGTCAAGGTCACCTGTGGCCAGGTGACAGATGCACACCATAGGGGGACAGGAGTGCACCGCAAGGTAGTGAACCCTATGGCTGACTGCTGCGGATAGGAAACTGGGTGGTTGTGGAAAGCGGGACCAGAGGAGCACAACCGGGATCCTAACGGAAGCTAGAGCCAAGATTCCCCAGGGCGCGGAGTCTAAGACCCAGCAGGTCTTCTCCAGGGCCTCTAGTGGTGAGGATGTTATGCTGCAGGCTGGGACCAGGTCGCGGCCCCTGGAGTTTCCTAGCTCACGCCCCATAGGATAAGGGGAAAAGAGGGGAAGCAGCAGCACAAGATATGAGAGAACCGAATAACAAGCTGAAGGTCAGGGGCCACAAGCAGACAAAGATAACGAAAGAACGAGCCGAAGGTCAAGGGTCACGAGCAGACAGGGATAGTCGGGGACAAGCCAAATATGTAACAGAGAGACAGACATAGCACACGGCAGGCAGGAACCCAAACACACAATGCCTAACAAACACGTTGATCAGCAAAGCAGGCTTGCAGTGCACAGGTTAATATAGTGTTCTGTGATAGGGCCTGGGGTGGAGTCTGGCTGGGAGGAGATTATAAAGGAAGCCAGGTGAAAGGGCTCAGGCCTCTAAGATGAACACATGGGAAGGAAGGTAAGCTGACAGACAAACACTACTGCATATCCATGACACATAGTCTGGCAGACCTAGCTAGATCCAATACGGGTCAGCTTGGGAATGACTGGGAGCTATAGTACAATCAAAGTTAAGTTTGCCGGGAGAATCCACCTGCATTGCTATTTTGTCGCCCTGGCCTATACTGCACAGAAAAGTTGTAAAGCTGCAGGGCAAGACTGCATTTCAACAAGCGTCTGTGGTCCCCGGATTCTCGATTTAACCAAATCAAAGGGTTGTGGTCAGCGAATACCGTGAAGGATCGTCCATAGAGATACGGCTGAGGTTTTTCCAAGGCCCACACCAGCGCCAAACATTCTTTTCCCACGGCTGCATACCCCACCTCCTGGAGTAGTAGCTTGGGACGGATGTAGGCAACAGGGTGCTCACTGCCATCGGCTCCCACTTGGCTTAGTACTGCTACCAACCTGAAGGTAAAAGCATCTGTATCGACACAAAAATGTTCGTTTGGGTCAGGAGCAGCCAATCAAAGCATTTTTCAGGCACTGGAAGGCGCCTGGAAGGCATTTTCACACTCTGGGGACCACAGGATCTGGCGGGAAAGATTATTTTTGGTCAAGTCAGTACCATCCTGCTTCGGCACTAGCACTACTGGGGATGGCCATGGGCTGTTTTAGGGCTCGATGACTCCTAAATCGAGCATGTCCTTTATCACCTGCCTCATACCTCTCTCACTGACTCGGGTACCTGGTAGGCCACCTACCGGATAGGTGGCTGTCCCGGGGTCTCCACTCTGTGTACTGCCATAGTAGTGTATCCAGGTTTGGTGGAAAACATGTCCTGAAGCTAAGGACCAGCCTGGCCTGGTCCTGCTGCTCCGGCCCTAGCTGCCTGTCTAACCTCACTGTCTCCACACCTGCTCTGTCTCCATCTCTCACCAGTAGCTATGGCAGGGGAAGGTTCTCAGAATCTTCCCTGGCAGGAGCACATATGGCGGCTATCTCCTCGGGCCTCTCTTGGTATGCTTGAGCATGTTCCCATGGAGGGTCCGCCGGACTCTTTCATCTGAGCACTTAGCTACCAAGTAGGTAGTGTCACATATTTTCTGCACTACCTTGTAGGGTCCCTGCCAAAAGGGCTGTAATTTGTCCGACTTGGTAGGCTTGAGGGCAAGAACTTTTTGCCCTACAGCCAATGTGCGATTCCAGACAGTACAATCATACCACCGCTTCTGCCGCCCCTGCACGATCTGAAGGTTCTCCCGTGAGTTCCTTCAGCCGATCCCAGAGCGCTAGTACGTATCCTACCACTGAGGTCTCCTCAGCCCTTACACCTCCTTCCCAATGGGCTCTAAGTAGATCTAGTGGCCCCCTTACCCGTCTCCCATACAATAACTCAAACGGGGAGAACCCCGTTGATTCCTGTGGCACTTACCTGTAAGCGGACAGGAGGTGTGGCAGAAATGTCTCCCAATCCCGATGAGAAGTTGCGAACGTCCGCAGTAATTGCTTCAGTGTTCCATTGAACCGCTCACATAGTCCGTTAGTCTGGGGGTGGTAGGGAGAGCTCTGTATAGGCTTAATTCCACAGAGCTTCCACAACTGCCGGGTTAGGTCTAAACTGAGCCCCTTGGTCTGACATAATCTCCTGAGGGAAACCCACCCTGGCAAAGATCCGGAGCAGGGCCTCCACCACTGTCTCTGTATGTATGTTTGTCAGGAGAATTGCCTCCGGATAATGGGTAGCATAATCTACCACCATCAAGATATACCTCTTTTCCGTAGGGACTGGGCAACGGGGTAACGGTCCTACAAGGTCTACGGCTATACGGCTAAAGGGCTCAGCTATGATCGTTAGAGGGTACAAACAAGCTTTAGTTTGGTAGCCCTTCTTTTCCACCCGCTGACAAGTATCACAGGTACGGCAACACTGTTTAATGTCCCCAGTTATCCCTGGCCAGAAGAATAACTAAGTCAAAAGGTGATGGGTTTTGGTCACTCCGAAATGACCAGCTAGTGGAATGCCAAATTAAAAATAAACAAATGCAGCGCTATGTGATATCTCACTCACTGATGGTGATTTTATATATATATATATATATATATATATATATATATATATATATATATATATATATTGTGGCAGGGTGTCTGTAAAACAAGTTAAAATGACAGGAGAAGTGATTGATGGGATATATGTTCCTCCACGGATGCTTAGATTTACAATCTAAGATAATACCAGCAAAGACTTTAGGATAAAGAAACATAGTTCTTTATCCTGTGTTGGTAAAGTTTGTTCCGGGGCTGGTTTTATTGGGAGCCTGATAGAGCTCTGGGTGGGACAGGCTCCCAGGTCCGTGGAGCCGCAGTTTGTTGGTTTCCTTCCAGGCCTTGATTAAGGCAGCTGGTCTCAGCTCTCAGTGAGAGAGTGTGTGTCTCTGAGTGAGGAGGCATACTGGAGCATGGCTGCTTAACCCTGATTTTGGATTCAAGTTTGTGCAACTGTAAGGACACTTACTACCAAACCAAAGGACTGTTCAGACTACGGATACAGTAAGGCTCGGTAGAGCAGAAGTTTATTTTGTTTGTTTGATGGCAAGATGCCCTTTTTCTTCTGTTGGAAATATCCTGTGCATTAAACATGATGTTTTCCTAAAGAGACTGTGAGTTGTCCCTGCCTTGAGTCTGATCCCCCTACATTATATATAATTGCCATGAGAAATGCACGAGTTATTGTTGGGGCAACTTGAATTCTCAAACAAAGTTTGAATGGTAAATAATATAAATGGTAAAAAATACATAGATGAAATACTTGTCAAGCAAGTGCACAGTGAAAGAAATATAAAAATATCAAAAATTCTTCATTTCAGCAAGTCCCCAGTGAGAAAAAAAAATTATATATATATATATATATAAGTAGTAAAAAAAGAGACAGTCATCTGTATCAGTCAAAACTACAAACAGCACTAATGTTGAATTATAACAGTGGTCAACACCACATATAAAGTCTTTAGATAGATGTCAGCTAATTTCAGTGCTTCATAAAAGTGTCCATAGGTGATCCTAAAGAGATTTGTAGAGTGCACCTTCCACCGACCCTTCAGACCCACCACGTGAATACACACATCCCTTCGGGGTTAACACTCACCAGAACGATATGAAAAGGCATTGAATGAATAATGCTGCATCCAAACCAGACACTAAAAGGCTGCATCAATCAGGAGGATATCAGAGTGTAGTGGGTTTTACTGACGTTCCAAATATCCATGTCAGGCTACAAAGATTGCGCCCTTCTTCAGATGGGAACCCATCTGAAGAAGGGAGCAAGCTTTGTAGCCTGACATGGATATTTGGAACGTACCCATCTGAAGAAGGGCACAATCTTTGTAGCCTGACATGGATATTTGGAACGTCAGTAAAACCCACTACACTCTGATATCCTCCTGATTGATGCAGCCTTTTAGTGTCTGGTTTGGATGCAGCATTATTCATTCAATGCCTTTTCATATCGTTCTGGTGAGTGTTAACCCCGAAGGGGTGTGTGTATTCACGTGGTGGATCTGAAGGGTCGGTGGAAGGTGCACTCTACAAATCTCTTTAGGATCACCTATGGACACTTTTATGAAGCACTGAAATTAGCTGACATCTATCTAAAGACTTTATATGTGGTGTTGACCACTGTTATAATTCAACATTAGCGCTGTTTGTAGTTTTGACTGATACAGATGACTGTCTCTTTTTTTACTACTTTTTTATACAATTTGCCATGTTTTAAATAGCTGCTTAAATATCTCTTTACTTTTTGAGAAACCAATTTTCTGCTAAACCCACTGCTCATCTGTGGATAATTACTGAGTGTTGTCCAACTTTTTGTATTTGCAAATATTTGTGTTCCACAAGCGCTGAGTGGTGTATTATAGGCCTTTTTATACACCCTTATTTTATATATATATATATATATATATATATATATATATATATATATATATAATATAGCCCACTCCAATTCTGGGGCGCTATATACTGAAATTTGCTTCTGCCTGGGTGTGATGCTGCCTGGTAGTACACTTCCCTGTGGCCTGTGGGTGTCACTGTAGCCTCAGGCTCAGGTTGAACCACAGGTAGCGTTGCAACACCATTGGGTGTCCTCTCTCGGCAGTTGTGCGGTGGGCGTGGTCTACCCACTGTGCATGCTGGGAGAGGGTACTTAAGGGGCAGACACCATTATTCGGGGAGCAGTTTGCACCTCCAGGCCAGGGGCGCGTGTATGTGTACCAGCCCCGGGCACCTTTAGCCTGAGACTGCATCACTGCAGGTAGGCCCAGCACATTTAGCTGATCCCTACATCCGAAGAGGAGTCCCAGGGTACCCAAGTGAGGGGTGACCCACTCTGAAGGAGAGGAAGCCAGGGGAGGATCTGTCCCAAGGGGATTAGTGAAGAAGTCACCGTCTCGGGAGAGGCCTGGTTACCTATCAGAGGGAAGGATTCCAATCCATTAAAGGCCTTGTAACGTGCCCCATTGGCACCTGAGTTCTAGTTGTTACTAGGCCGGGAAGTTCGGGACTTGAAGATTCTGTGGCAGAGGATCTCCTGATCATATCCCAGGGAAATCACAAGTAGCTGTTTCGTGCTCCACACTGGCTGCTGGGACCATTCATAACGGGACTATCCGGGTGAGCAGGCTTGAGTGGCGACGAGAGTGTTCTTCAGGGTGTTGCGTGCCTGAACCTTCCCCTACTCTATTCCTTCTACTCTCTCTTCTTCCAAGTTTCACCCCAAGTAAAGAATAAAACCCAACTGCTTAGGTTTTTACTGATGTGTGGACATTGACTTTATTCAAGTGAAAGACTTACTACCGTAGAGAACGGAGGTCGGGGATCCATTCGTGAGGGGTAACTCACCGCAAGGCCCAAAAAAATCTAACACCGTTCGCCTCTCCATATCCGGAGTTGGACAACGGGCAAGTAGCAGGTGTGCCTTGCTGCTAAAAATGGACGTAGCGGAAAGGTCTGTGTGCTATATAGATATAGATATAGATATAGATAGATAGATAGATTCAAAACTTATTTTCAGCAAGTGCACAGTGAAAAAAATATATAATATAATATCCCATAAAGTGACTCTGTGATGATGATCCAAATAATATTAACTGTGACTTCACACACGTGCTCCTCCCATGTGACTGTGCTCACCTCCAATTGTGTCACCGCACAATTAAGTTTGGTCCACAATAGCAGCTGAACCACCTCCGGCCTCTAAGTAGCAGGATTTACAGGCTCCCCAGGTGTAATCCAAGGATGGTATCCTCAATTTAAAATACAAAAGAGGCCAGTGCATTATTGTTTAAATATAGAAATTTATTATAGGTAAACATTAGGGTACTCACACTTTATGGGTGCTTGCAGCGCACCAGGCTATAGAAAACATACAGTCAGGTCCATAAATATTGGGACATCGACACAATTCTAATCTTTTTGGCTTTATACACCACTGCAATGGATTTGAAATGAAACAAACAAGATGTGCTTTAACTGCAGACTTTCAGCTTTAATTTGAGGGTATTTACATCCAAATCAGGTGAATGGTGTAGGAATTACAACAGTTTGTATATGTCAGTGTTTCTCAACTCCAGTCCTCAAGGCGCCCCAACAGGTCATGTTTTCAGGATTTCCCTCAGATGAAACAGCTGTGGTAATTACTAAGGCAGTGAAACTGATCAAATCAACTTTGAAAAATAAAGGAAAACCTGAAAACATGACCTGTTGGGGTGCCTTGAGGACTGGAGTTGAGAAACACTGGTATATGTGCCTCCCACTTTTTAAGGGACCAAAAGTAATGGGACAATTGGCTGCTCAGCTGTTCCATGGCCAGGTGTGTGTTATTCCCTCATTATCCCATTTACAAGGAACAGATAAATGGTCCAGAGTTCATTTCAAGTGTGCTATTTGCATTTGGAATCTGTTGCTGTCAACTCTCACTATGAGATCCAAAGAGCTGTCACTATCAGTGAAGCAAGCCATCATTAGGCTGAAAAAACAAAACAAACCCATGAGAGAGATAGCAAACACATTAGGTGTGGCCAAATCAACTGTTTGGAACATCCTTAAAAAGAAAGAACGCACCGGTGAGCTCAGCAACACCAAAAGACCCGGAAGACCACGGAAAACAACTGTGGTGGATGACCAAAGAATTCTTTCCCTGGTAAAGAAAACACCATTCACAACAGTTGGCCAGATCAAGGACACTCTCCAGGAGGTAGGTGTATGTGTGTCAAAGTCAACAATCAAGAGAAGACTTCACCAGAGTGAGTACAGAGGGTTCACCACAAGATGTAAACCATTGGTGAGCCTCAAAAACAGGAAGGCCAGATTACAGTTTGCCAAATAACATCTAAAAAACCTTCACAGTTCTGGAACAACATCTTATGGACAGATGAGACCAAGCCTAACTTGTACCAGAGTGATGAGAAGAGTATGGAGAAGGAAAGGAACTGCTCATGATCCAAAGCATACCACCTCATCAGTGAAGCATGGTGGTGGTGGTGGTGGTGTCATGGCGTGGGCATGTATGGCTGCCAATGAAACTGGTTCTCTTGTATTTATTGATGATGTGACAGCTGACAAAAGCAGCAGGATGAATTCTGAAGTGTTTCGGGCAATATTATCTGCTCATATTCAGCCAAATGCTTCATTTGATGGCGCTTCAGTGCAGATGGACAATAACCTGAAGCATACTGCAAAAGCAACCAAAAAGTTTTTTTTAAGGGAAAGAATTGGAATGTTATGCAATGGCCAAGTCAATCACCTGACCTGAATCCGATTGAGCATGCATTTCACTTGCTGAAGACAAAACTGAAGGCAAAATGCCCCAAGAACAAGCAGGAACTGAAGACAGTTGCTCTGCCAGGCTTCTACTGCATCACCAGGGATGAAACCCAGCATCTGGTGATGTCTATGCGTTCCAGACTTTAGGCTGTAATTGACTGTAAAGGATTTGCAACCAAGTATTAAAAAGTGAAAGTTTGATTTATGATTGTTAATCTGCCCCATTACTTTTGGTCCCTTGAAAAGTGAGAGGCACATATACAAAACTGTTGTAATTCCTACACCGTTCACCTGATTTGGATGTAAATACCCTCAAATTAAATCTAAAAGCCTGCAGTTAAAGCACATCTTGTTCGTTATACTTCAAATCCATTGTGGTGGTGTATAGAGCCAAAAAGATTAGAATTGTGTCGATGTTCCAATATTTATGGACCTGACTGCACAATGTTAAAATCCTCTCCAAATGGTTTTCAGCCTTGTGTGAATCAGCAGCTAGCTCAGAGAGCAAGTGACTGTCTCCTCCACCGTCCTGGTCCCTCCCCTACGCGTGACGACACAGGACGATCACGTGTCTTCCTCAGGGGGATCTGATTAGATGGTGGAAGGTGCTGAAATGTATACTGCATTGGCGGCCTTCAAAGTGAAGCCACGATGCACGCCATTTTATTGTGGGCCTGTCTATACAAAAACCCCGGCAGCGGCCATGATATTGGAGTCGTTAATGCCAATAGTAACACTGGTCACAGGCTCCAAGTGTATATCACGGAGGCCATGATAATGAAGCCCCAACATGCGCCATATTACTGTGGGCAGAGAGAGCACATATATGCAAACATCTATTTACACACCCCGCACACTGTAAAGATAATCTAAAAATAAAATTACAATTAAGCAGTACGTGTACACCCAACACCTGATATTCATCAATGAGAGCAACAATGGATACCGAATCTCATATTATATAAAAAGTATATATTAACCACTTGTCCCCCACCCACCGTCAATTGACGGCGGGCGGAGGACACTCTCGTTCTGACAGGACGTCATATGACGTCCTGCCTTTAAAACGAGCTGGGGCGCCGCCGGCGGCGCGCGCACGCACCAGCCGCGTTCCCAAGGCCCCGATGCGCGTGCCCGGCGGCCGCGATTGCCGCTGGGCACCCGCGATTGCCCGGGAAACGATCAGGAAAGTGGATCTCTGTGTGTAAACACAGAGATCCACGTCCTGTGAGGGAGAGGGGACCGATGGTGTGTCCCTTGTACATAGGGACAACCATCGTCACCTCCCCCAGTCAGTCACCTCCCCCCACAGTTAGAACACATTGAGGGAACATATTTAACCCCTTCCCGCCCCCTAGTGGTTAACCCCTTCCTTGCCAGTCACATTTATACAGTAATCAATGCATTTTTATAGCAGGGATCGCTGTATAAATGTGAATGGTCCCAAAAATGTGTCAAAAGTGTCCGCCGCAATATCGCAGTCACAATAAAAATCGCAGATCGCCGCCATTACTAATAAAAAAAAAAATGCTATAAATCTATCCCCTATTTTGTAGACACTATAACTTTTGCGCAAACCAATGAATATGCGCTTATTGCAATTTTTTTTTTTTTTTTTTACCAAAAATATGTAGAAGAATACGTACTGGCCTAAACTGAGGAAAATTTTATTTGAAAAAAAAAAATGGGTATGTATTATAGCAAAAAGTAAAAAATAGTGTTTTTTTTTCCAAACTGGACGCTCTTCTTTTGTTTATAGCGCAAAAAATTAAAACCGCAGAGGTGATCAAATACCACCAAAAGAAAGCTCTATTTGTGGGAAAAAAAGGACACAAATTTCGTTTGGGAGCCACATTGTACGACCGCGCAATTGTCATTCAAAATGTGACAGCGCTGAAAGCTGAAAAATGGCTTGGGCAGGAAAGGGGTTTTCGTGCACGGTAGGGAGGTGGTTAAAAAAGTATATATAAAAAAAGAGGTGTATAAACAAAATTTTTATATATATATATATATATATATATATTAAAACGTATACATCTCCTCATAAATAAATATACAAAAAAATTGTGCCTGGAACAAAAAACACCAAAAAACGGGAAATGAGTATTCCCCCCCAATAAAAAATAAAAAAATTACTAATCGCATAATAAACCTAGAGGGGGAGATAAATAATATTGGACCCACCCAGGCATAGTACATAATCACAAACTATACCCCAATTAATCTTTGATGGGCAGAAATAAATTGCTAACCTCAAAGTGCCCAAAAGGATACAGATCAAAATTCTTATATCCCCACGAGTAGTTGTCATTATAAACCTTGGATAATTAACATCCCCAGGGGACAATATATGCATATAAAGAGGAATTGCACAAAGGTTGGAGATTTTGACAAATTAACCAAGATGTTCAGAGATAAAGGGTATGAAGCCAACTTCCTGGAGAGAAAAAGGATTAATATTAGGGACATGGATAGAGATTCGTTATTGGAGGACAGGACACTACTACTAGGGAGAGGAGATTGCATAATGAGACTTGTTTGGTTCTGGACTATAATCTACAAAATAAGGATGTGGAGCGGATTATTACTAAATATTGGCAGGTATTGAAGCAAGATATGTTATTATGTGACTCTCTGTCCAATAAACCAAGGATTGTTTATAGAAGGGCACCTAATTTGAGGGACAAGATCATGAACAACGTGGTAGAACTTCCACCATCCAGGCCATTGATGTTCTGGGACATCAAGGGCTTCCACGGTTGTGGTTGTTGCAGAACAAAAAAGACCTTAAAAATTTGAATGGAAGTGCATGTGAGGAACATAAGAAATGGATTTGACAAACACCATCTGTCCATACATTTTAGGGATGAGCAAAACAAAAATAGGATTTTTATAACAGCTTACCTGTAAAATCCTTTTCTTAGGAGTACATCACGGGACACAGAGCGACATAGTCATTACTAATGGGTTATATAGATACCGTCAGGTGCTGGCACTGGCAACTTCCAAAACCGGAAGTACCCTCCCCTATATAAGCCCCTCCCATCCGGGAGCACCTCAGTTTTGTAGCAAAGCAATAAGTGTCCCCAAAGAGGGGCGGGAGCTCTGTGTCCCGTGATGTACTCCAAGAAAAGGATTTTACAGGTAAGCTGTTATAAAAATCCTATTTTCTTTCTCGTACATCACGGGACACAGAGCGACATAGTCATTACTAATGGGATGTCCTAAAGCAATGCCCAATGAGGGGGGGGATACACCATATATAAGCTGAGCGCTATCAGACATGAGGATCTTTTGCGGCCTGCAACACACTGCGCCCAAAGGCGACATCCTCCTGACTTCTAACGTCCACCTGGTAGAACCTAGTAAACGTGTGAACTGAAGACCACGTTGCGGCCTTACAGATTTGAGCCAGGGAGGCCTGGTGATGCACTGCCCATGAAGTTCCAACTGCTCTCGTGGAGTGCGCTCTAACTTTGAACGGAGGCGGTCTCCTTCTCAAGCCATAAGCTTGCATAATGACCTGTCGAATCCACTTGGCTAAAGTAGATTTTGACGCTGCCTGACCCTTTCTGGGGCCTTCCGGCAGAATAAACAAAGTATCCGTTCTGCGAATCTGAGCAGTGGCTTTTAGATAAGCTTTAACTGCTCTTACTACATCCAAAGAATGCAATAACTTTTCCTCTACCGAAGTAGGTTTGGGGAAAAAAAAAAGGAAGAACCACATCTTGGTTCAAATGAAACCTCGATACCACCTTAGGAAGAAAGGCTGGATGAGGACGTAACACTACTCTGTCCTTATGGATAACCAGATATGGCTCCTTACAAGACATAGCTGCTAATTCCGATACTCTTTTAGCCGAACAAATGGCTACTAGAAAAATCAATTTCCTGGTGAGAAGCACCAAGGAAATATGCTGTAATGGTTCAAATGGTTGTTTCTGTAGAACCGACAGAACCAAGTTTAGATCCCATGGACATATGGGAATATTAACCGGAGGACTAATACGCATCACTCCTTGTATAAAGGCTTTGACTAGTGAATGCGAAGCCAAGGGCCTTTGAAAAAATATTGACAAGGCCGAAATCTGACCCTTGATAGTACTCAAGGCAAGCTTCCTATCTACAGCCCACTGTAGGAAGTCCAGAATCCTACCTATTACGTACTTATGTGGATGCCATTTCTTGGCCTCACACCACGCGATGTACGCCTTCCAGATTCTATAGTAGATCTGCCTGGATACCGGCTTCCTGGCATTGATCATGGTAGATACCACAGCATTAGAGAGCCCTCTCTTTTTTAGAATGTGGGCTTCAATAGCCAGGCCGTCAAACCTAGGGCTGGTAAGGAAGGGTGGTATATCGGTCCTTGCGAAAGCCGGACGACGTGGGAGAGTCCAAGGACTCCCCACTGAAATTTTACAATCTTCGCGTACCACGCTCTTCGGGGCCACGCTGGAGCCACCGGAATCACCGGTTTCTTTTCTACCCTGATTCTGCGGAGTAATCGAGGTAACCATTGTGGCGGTGTGAATGCATATATCAGCTTGAACTGATCCCAAGGGAACACTAGGGCATCCGAGTCGCAAGCTAGGGGATCCCTTGTCCGAGAGACAAACCTGTCCCCCTTTGCGTTGAATCTGGATGCTAGAAGATCTACATCCGATGTTCCCCACCGCTGACATATTGTCCAGAAAACCTCGGGGTGAAGGGACCCTTCCTCTGGGCCTAATTGCTGGCGACTTAGAAAGTCCGCCTTCCAATTCTCCACTCCTGGAATGAATACCGCAGATATGGCTGGGACATATTTTTCTGCCCATTTCAGGATGTAATTTACTTCCCTCTGGGCTGCACGACTCCTGGTGCCCCCCTGATGATTGATATATGCCACTGCTGTGGCATTGTCTGATTGCATTCTGACAGGGGACCCTTGGAGTTTGGATGTCCATGCTACTAGGGCATACCGGGCTGCTCGTATCTCTAAGAGATTGATGGGCAGGGCCTTTTCTGCATCCGACGATCTGCCCTGGAGAGACTATTGCTCCAGTACTGCTCCCCAGCCTATAAGGCTGGCATCTGTAGTGACCACCTTCCAAGAAATCGGACTGAAGGATTTCCTTTTTTCCAGATTCTGGGGAACCAACCACCAACGGAGGCTCTTGCGAACGGAAGGGGACAAGGACATTGTAAGTCTAGGGCCTGAACTTTTTTGTTCCAGGCTGACAGTATGGCCCCTTGCAAATTCCTTGAATGGAATTGACCGTAGGGTACTGCTTCGAATGATGCCACCATTTTTCCCAGCAGCCTCATATACAGGCGTATGGACGGCTGTCTTTTTTGTACCCACTAAGTGGATCAAATTTTTCAAAGACAACACCTTTCCTCGAGGCAAGAATATTTTTCTCTGGCCTGAATCCAACCTTAGCCCCAAGTATTCCAGACTTTTGACTGGTTTTTAGGGCTGACTTGTCTCGGTTGATAATCCAACCGTGAGATTCCAGATACTTGATTGTCTTGTGAACGACCACGTCTAGTTTTTTCACTGAGTGGTCTATCAGCAACAAGTCATCCAGATATGCCATTATCATTACACCTTGTGTTCTTAGATTGGCCAATAAAGGGCCAGAATTTTTGTAAACACTCGTGGTGCTGTGGCCAAACCGAAGGGTAAGGCTCTGAACTGAAAATGGCGCCCTTCTACTGCAAAGCGTAGAAATTTTTGGTGGACTGGAAAGATGGGAATGTGCAAATAAGCATCTTTGATGTCGATCGTGGCTAACCAATCCTCCCCTTATAGGGCAGTGGCCACCGATCGGATCGACTCCATCGGAAAGTCCTGATATACAGGAATTTGTATAGCCCTTTTAGAATTAATATGGGCCTCCCGTCCGCGTTTGCTTCGGGACTGTAAAGAGGTTTGAGTAAAACCCGAACCCTCATTCTTCCAGGGGAACCTCCATAATTACTCCTTGGAGCAAAAGTTGTTCTAGTGCCAACAGGAGGGACTCTCTCTTCCGGGGATCCCTTGGCACGTTTGACCTCAAAAATGGGAAGGAGGAGAGTCTTTTAACTCCAAACTGTATCCCAAACCTACTGCGGAGAGCACCTATCTGTCTTGATCGTGTCCCGCCAGGTCTCTTGCGAACAACTGGAGTCCTCCCCCCACCCGACTGAGTGGGGGCTTCATGAATTTAACTTTGGGGGAGGTTTTGTACCTCCCCTGACCCAGGGTTTCTCATTACCCTGCTACTGTCCCTGTTTTTTACCCCCGGGATTTGACCGAGGAGGCCGTCGGAACTGTTACACAGCCGATGCCCCAGGGACTGGAGAAGCAGGCCTCTTAAAGAGGGACCTCTAACTCTGCTTTTAACCGGCAAGAGCGTATTTTTACCGCTGGAAATTTTCTGGATATATTTGTCCAGGTTTTCCCTGAATAAGCGTTCACCATGAAATGGGACGCTAACCAGCCATTCTTTACAGGGAGCTTCAGCAGACCAGTTTTTGAGCCATAGGAGCCTACGCATATGTACTATAGACAGCGTAAGGCGGGAGGCCTGATGGACTGAATCCTCTATGGCGTCAACCGCAAAGCCTAAGGCTCTAGGTAGATCAGCTAGGGCAAAGCCTGCTGATCTGTCAAGTCCCTCAAGACCTGTTTCAACTGATCCTTCACTGCTTAGCAGACCCCAATAGCTGCTACTGCTGGTTGTATCACCAAGCAGATTTTCATAAGGACTCCAATCTTTTATCTATTGGGTTCTTGAACATTTGGACATTATCCACTGGACATGTCAGTGATTTATACATACAAGAGATGGCTGCGTCCATTGTAGGGACCTTCCATTTTTTTTTTTTTTTTGATGAACTTATCCTCCATGGGATAGACCACCGGAAATCTCTTGGGGGAATAAATATTTTCTCAGGACGTTCCCAATCCTGGTAAATGAGCCCTTTCAGTAAAGGGTGAAGTGGAAAAGAACAAACAGTCTGGGGGCTCTAGCGACCCCAACGAGGATACAGTAGTGGTTGATGGTTCCGCAAGGTGCATTTTTAAATGCTGATCGGACCATGTTAGTCAGAGACTGAACCCATAATCTTTCAGCTTGAGATGCTGAGAAAAGGTTCCCCCACTGTTGATTCCTCTATAACAGAATCAACCTTATCCTGATCCCCTTCAGGCAGGTCGATCCCTGTATGGGACTGTTGCTCTGCTAACAGGCATTCTGAAGGAGGAGACGGAGATCGGGCGTGCTTTCCCTGACAGGGAGGCAGCGATAAATGTTGACAATCTCTCTAATCCTCCCAGAGCTGAGGAAAAAACCTCCTCTGTTACATACACAGGAGCAGGTGACTGAGGACAGCCACAGTACCAAGTACCCCTGCGGGGTCTCTACGGTCACTTACCTCTGAACTTCAGGGGAGATTGGTGCAGCAGGAGTATGCCCAAGATCCTCCGAGCCCGATGAGACCCCCTTCGCTTCCTGGAAGATTCAGTTCCGGAGCTTCTGGACGGCATATTCCTAAGCCTAAAGCTGAGGTATTCCAGCCGTAATACACCACTTTTACTGAGAATAGTCTAGCACAATTGCTGCTATATCACAGTTGGTGTCTACTAATGTGCCTTTCTAGGGGATGCCTGTATCAACCGCTTGCTGTATGCCTTTAAATGTTGCCAGCTCTGTCTCTGTACTTCATAGCCAGCTCACTACAATATTGTGGTTTTTTTAAACTGCTGGGACGCCCGCACATGCGCAGAAGCGCTGCGGCGCGCACAGAGCGTCATCCCCCAGGCTCCGCCCCCTTTCCCGACTCACCTCTATATATAGAGGCGCGTGCACGCGCACGCGCGCGGGCACGTGCGCCTTCGGCGCTAATTTCAAATATGGTAACAAGGGACAGGAGCCAGGGCCCCTCTTTGCCGCAGGCCGGGGGATGGACGAGCACTGCAACATGGCAGAGGAAGCAGTTTCCTATAAGAGAACTCACCATCTGCCTGGACTTTGCTCTGCTGAGAAGAAGCTAGTCCACATGACAAGAAAACATTCCACAGCGGCCTCTAGTGGACAAACACAGGTACCGCAGTCTAATATATTAAATATATATATATATATATATATATATAAAAAAAATTTTTTTTTTTTTTTTTCTTGACCACCATTAAAAATTATTAAATTTTTTTTAGTAGTTACAGGCATGCACAGAATTTTGCGGGAATACCATTAGGTAACAGACAGAAAGACAAATTAGGCTTGGGGGTCCCCCAATAGAACCAAGTTCCTGGGGGCCCCCACTTACCTGTTCCCCGCCGCAGGACTTTGTTTGGTCCACAAAAGCCCAAACTTCACCTATCACGGCAGGCATTGTAATCAAACCTTCAGGGACCGGGTTCCCAAGGATTCCACTCCCCTGGACCTGTATAGCACCCTGCACAGAAAACATCTTGGTCGTGGGTATGACCAGAGCTCTGGATCCCAGGGTCCAGCTCTCCTAAGAGAAGCATTACAGGCAAAACCTTGCTCTTCTCTGCAAGGCCCGGGTACCGACCGTTTAGCTATGAAGCTTTTTTGGTCGGATCCGGAATAGCTTACCGAGGCCCAAAAGAACCTGTACGCAAGCTCAGTGAAAAACACATGTTTCTTCTTGGCCAACACCTTAGACACTGGCAAAAAAACTGAGGTGCTCCCGGATGGGAGGGGCTTATATAGGGGAGGGTACTTCCGGTTTTGGAAGTTGCCAGTGCCAGCACCTGACGGTAACTATATAACCCATTAGTAATGACTATGTCGCTCTGTGTCCCGTGATGTACGAGAAAGAAAATCCAGAAGGGATGCAATTATGGGGGACAGAGGCCCCTTAACATCATTGGAGAGGATGTAATTTCATTAGAGAAATTAGTAAGAGGGAGTCATGGTGGATATATCAAATGGGGTCTTTATCGCTGGGGGGATTAAATAAGGAGTTTGACCTCCAATGCTTCCTTATTACCCGTTAGAGTGGTTTCATATCCTTATAGTTTAGGGTGTCACTAATGAAAATATTGAGGGAGGACTGGATTGGCCCCCCTATTTTTGAGGTTGCTAATTCCTCTTATTATGCGACTTTAGCGTGTAAAAGGATTGGGGTATAGCTCAAGCAACTTTGAGGTTACCAATTTTATTTCTGCTCATATGTACTATGCCTGGGTGGGTCCAATATACAGTATTTATCTCTCCCTCGTTTGGATTTGGGTATAGCTCATGCGACTTTGAGGTTAGCATTTCATTTTGACCTCCATTGCTTTCTTAGTAACCGTTATAGTGGTTGCATATCCTTTAGTTTAGGGTGTCTCTAATGTCTATATTGAGGGAGGGCTGGATTAGCCCCCTATTTTTGAGGTTGTTGATTCCTCTTATTAGAGTACAATTGTGATTTCATTAACATGAGCTGTGACTTTAGGGTGCATTAGGATATAGCTCATGCGACTTTGAGGTTAGCATTGCATTTCCGAGCCCCCCTATTTTTGAGGTTGCTGATTCCTCTTATTAGAGTGCAATTGCTGGCTCCCGGCTAATGCTGGCTTACATCCAGATTTTGTGAACATAAGTGGAATTTTGAACTAAAGTGGGGGAACAAGTTGATAGTTGAGCCGTTGATATTGACAAAGAAATCAGGGGAAGTGGCACCTGGGGGAGAAAATATCATGAACTCAGTTTTGAGTTGGTTGAGTTTGAGGAAGTGATGTGACATCCAGGCTGATATGACTGTTAGTAAGTCGGTGATGTGTGAGGGGACAGATGGAGAGAGCTGGGGGGTGGAGAGATAGATTTGGGTGGGATCAGCATAGAGATGATATTGAAAGCCATGGGAGGCAATCAACTGACCCAGGAAGGTGATGTAGATTGAGAAAAGGAGACCAAAGTAGTGGAGTTTTTGACTTGGCACCCAAAGTAATTAGTGAAGAGTTAATGAATATGAAAGACCCTACACCCCCCCACATGCTCCTCCAAAAACTTCAATCATTTGGTCTCTGTGACTGTACTCTTCATTGGTTTTGATCCTACCTATCCTGCCGCACCTTCAGGGTCACGTACAATTCTACCTCCTTTCTCCATTTGGGTCCCCCAAGGTTCTGA
The DNA here is from genome assembly GCA_029206835.1 of Rana muscosa. Taxonomy (NCBI): domain Eukaryota; kingdom Metazoa; phylum Chordata; class Amphibia; order Anura; family Ranidae; genus Rana; species Rana muscosa. The sequence continues at coordinate 120,415,243 of CM055128.1, forward strand.
TTTCACCTATTCTCGATCTACACCTCCTTCCTGGGTCAGCCTCCCATGCCTTTCAATACCATTTCTATGCTGATGACACCCAAATCTATCTCTATTCACCCCTCAGCTCACTCCATTAGTCTTCCTCACACGCCACTAATTTCAGACATACCAGTCTGGACATCACACTACTTTCTCAAACTCAATCTATCCAAAACTGAGCTCATATTTCCTCCTCCAAGTGCCCCTTCCCCTGATTTCTTTGTCAAGAGCGATGGCATGACTATCAAACTGTCCATACATGCCAGGGTGCTAGGTGTAATCATGGACTCTGAACCCTCCTTTAAGTCCCACATCCAATCACTGTCCAAATTTTGCCTCTTCAACCTCCACAACATCTCCAAAATATGCTACTTTTTAACCAATGATACCACAAAGCTTCTTGTTGGCGCCCTAGTTATCTTTCGCCTTGAATACTGAAACTAGTGCCTCATTGAATTATCTTTAAATAGGCTATCCCCCACTTCAGTCCATCATGAATGCAGCTGCCAGATTCATCCACCTTACCAACTGTTCAGTGTCCTCCACCCAACTCTGCCAATCCCTCCACTGGCTTTTGCTCACCCTATGAATAAATTTCAAAATACTAACTTACAACCCCAATTCCAAAAAAGTCGGGACACTGTAAAATCTACATAAAACAGACTGCAATGATTTGCAAATCTCAGAACCCCATATTTTATTCACAGTAGAAAACATAAAATGTTTATACTGAGAAAATGGACCATTTTAAGGAAAAAAATAATTTAAAATTGAGGGCAGCAACACGTCTTAAAGTTTGGACAGGAGAACACAAAGCTGGCAAAGAAACTGGTTTTATTTTAACAAGGAAGAGCAGGAAAAACATTTTACAACTAATTAGGTTAATTGGCAACAGGTCGGTAACATAATTGGGTAAAAAAAAAAAGTGCATCTTAGAGACAGTGTGTCTCAGAAGTAAAGATGGGCAGAGGTTCACCAATCTGTAAAAAACTGGGTCTAAAAATTGTCAAACAATTTCATAACATTGTTGGGACAGGGCCCTGTTTACCCTGGTGTAGCAGCCCCTCTTCTTTCAGCAACATTCTGTAAACATCTGGGAACTGAGGAGACCAGCTGCTTGAGTTTCGGGAGAGGAATGATGCCCCATTTTTGCCTGAGCATATGCTGCTCTAAAACCCAAGTACCGTATATACTCGAGTATAAGCCAAGTTTTTCAGCACATTTTTTTGTGCTGAAAATGCCCCCCTCGGCTTATACTCGAGTCACCTTTTTGCGCCTGATCTCCCGGAACCGGCCGGCCTTAGGTCCCCTGGACCCCAAACAGTTTTTTACTGTGTCCATGTGCATGCTGAGCTGAGTTGTTTAAGCGCTGTCTGTACCCAGAATATGTGAGTGTAACCACACACACAGTTGACCAATAGACCGTGGTGTGGTGTTACTGCGCAATAATTTTTTTTTCTACATTTCTCTCTATATGTACACGGATTACCTACGGAAGCCAGTAGCAGCAGAGCAGATCTGTGCAGCGATCTTGCTGTTAGCAGCAGAGCAGATCTGTGCAGCAATCTTGGTAGGGGGATCATTGGCTGGTGCACGCTACTGATGAGCCGAACACCCCGGGTTCGGTTCGCACCAGAACCCGCGAACGGACCGAAAGTTCGTACGAACAATAGAACCCTATTAAATACAATGGATGCGAACGTTCGAATTCTAAAGTGCTAATTATAACAACTATTATGCATGTTCTTGTCCTAAAAAGGGTTTGGGAACCCGGGTTCTGCACCAGGGGACATGTATCAATGCAAAAAGAAGTTTTAAAAACGGTCGTTTTTCGGGAGCAGTCATTTTAATGATGCATAAAGTGAAAAAAAAAAAGTCAAATATTCCTTTAAATATCGTACCTGGGGGGTGTCTAAAGTATGCCTGTGAAGTGCCACGTGTTTCCCGTGTTTAGAACTGTCCCTGCACAAAATGACACTTCTAAAGGAAAAAAAAGCCATTTAAAACTGCTTGCGGCTTTAATGTAATGTCTGGTCCCGGTAATATGGATGAAATTCTTTAAGAAAAATGGCATAGCTACCCCATGACCCCCCCCCCCCACCCCAGCCCATTACCAGCCCCTTTGGGTCTTGTATGGATATTAAGGGGAACCCCGCACATAAAATAAAAAAGGCCCTATATACTCTGAACAGCCGTATACAGGCGGTGCATACAAGACAGGGACTGTAGGTTTGTTCTTATGTAGAATCTGTTTGTAATTTTGAACAGGTACATTGTTGAAGGGTAGCTCCAGCCCAAAAATCTATTTTTAAACTTTTTGGAAAACATAGGTAAGGGTTATCACCCCTGTAACATTTGTTTTGCTGTCTGTGCCCCTGTTCAGAACATTTCACCTCACTTTGCGTCCCAATGACAACTGTTTTTGAAATGTGGTGTTTTTCTTGAAACAAGGATTGCTGATAAAGCATCAGTACAGAGGAGACACCTTTCTCCCATATTTATTCTTACAGGAGAGAATTTTCCTTCCTAGTGGTAGATTTCCTCTCACTTCCTGTTGTCTTCTTGCGTTTGCAAGTAGGAGTCGTTTGTAAGTTGGATGTTTGAAAGTAGGGACCTGCCGTATATACTCTGCAGAAATAGGCCCCTTAGTTGTTGGTGTTGGCACAACACTGTAAGCACTCACAGTTACTCTTGGTTGGTGCTGGAACGCCCTGCTGTCAACTATTATATCAGGAATTTTAATTACATATAATTGTTGAACAGTGGTAGTAAAAATTGGGCCTTTGATGGTGGTGCTGGTGCCACAACACTGTAAGCCCTGACAGTTACTCTTGGTGGGTGCAGCAATGGGCCCTGCTGTGAATTATTAGATCAAGAATTGTAATTGCATGCCCCTGTTGAACAGGGGCTGAAAAATTGGGCCTTTCGTGGTGGTGGTGGTGTTGCCACAACACTGTAAGCCCTCAGAGTTACTCTTGGTGGGTGCTGCAATGGGCCCTGCTGTGAATTATTAGATCAAGAATTGTAATTACATGCCCCTTTTGAACAGGGGCTGAAAAATTGGGCCTTTCGTGGTGGTGGTGGCGTTGCCACAACACTGTAAGCCCTCAGAGTTACTCTTGGTGGGTGCTGCAATGGGCCCTGCTGTGAATTATTAGATCAAGAATTGTAATTGCATGCCCCTGTTGAACAGGGGCTGAAAAATTGGGCCTTTCGTGGTGGTGGTGGTGGTGGTGGTGTTGCCACAACACTGTAAGCCCTCAGAGTTACTCTTGGTGGGTGCAGCAATGGGCCCTGCTGTGAATTATTAGATCAAGAATTGTAATTGCATGCCCCTGTTGAACAGGGGCTGAAAAATTGGGCCTTAGGCACTGGTGCCACAACACTCCAACCCCTCACAGATACTGTACTTGGAGCACAGCAATGAGCCCTATGGCAAATTATTGCTAAAAAAATTGTAATTACACGCCCCTGTAAAACAGGGGCTGAAAAATTGGGCCTTAGCCACTGGTGGCGGCACCCATAAACAAAAATGATCTTCCAAGCTATCATCATCAATCGTATCATTGAGGACTCGGAGGAGGAGGATAGCCAGTCAACATAACAGCACAGGCACTCAGCATCAGCATCAGTCTTGAAGGGATGTGACATGTTAAAATCAATTAGTCTGTTATATCAGCATCAGGTGTGTGGTAGCTGGTGGTGATCCAAGACTGGTTCATCTTGATGAAAGTCAGTCGATCAACCGAGTCGGTGGACAGGCGCACCCTGTGATCCGTGACAAATCCTCCAGCAGCACTGAATGTGCGTTCCGAAAGAACGCTGGATGCAGGACAGGCCAGTAGCTCAATTGCATACTGTGCAAGCTCTGGCCAGTGATCCATCCTCAAGACCCAGTAAGCCAGAGGATTTTCGGTGGGGAAGGTGTCCAAGTCTGACCTTGCCCCTAGATATTCCTGCACCATGTTTATCAGACGCTGGCGATGGTTGCTGGAACCGATCATACTTTGGGGCTGCGGACTAAAGAATTGTCTGAACGCATCGGTCAGACGGCCACCTTCCCCACCGCTCCTTCTTTGACTGGCCGAAGCCTCAGCAACTCGTTGTCCAGGACCAGGAGTTTGTAACCTCCCAGTCTCTGGGAACGCGTTGCACAGACCTTTCTGCAAGGCCTCCCAGAGTTGTCTCATCCTCTGCTCCCTCTGCGACGGTAACATAAGGTCCGCAACCTTACCCTTGTACCGTGGATCAAGGAGAGTGGCCAGCCAGTAATGGTCCCTCTCCTTGATCCGAAGAATACGAGGATCCTTCCGCAGACTTTGCAGGATCAGGGAGGCCATGCAGCGTAGGTTTGCTGAGGCATTCGCTCCGGAGTCCTCTGGGTCACTAAGGACGACATGATCCGCAGCCACCTCCTCCCAGCCACGTACAAGTCCACTGGTTTCTTGGGACTGTAAATCATCCCTAAAAGACTGCTGCTGATGATGCTGAGTGCCAGCCTCCACCTCCATGCTGACACAATCCTCCTCCTCCTCCTCTTCCTGTGCGATGGGTGGGACAGAAGGAACACTGTCTGGGTAAAGGGGGCCTTGAGAGGCAAGGAAGTCCTCCTCTTCCTGCCTCTGTTCTGCCTCAAGTGCCCTGTCCATTATTCCACGCAGCGTGTGCTCCAACAGGTGGACAAGAGGTACAGTGTCACTGATGCATGCACTGTCACTGCTCACCATCCTCGTGGCCTCCTCAAATGGTGCCAGGACAGTGCATGCATCCCTGATCATGCCCCACTGGCGTGGAGAAAAAAAACCAAGGTCCCCTGACCCTGTCCTGGTGCCGTAGTCGCACAGGTACTCATTGATGGCCCTCTGCTGCGTGTGCAGCCGCTGCAGCATGGCCAACGTTGAGTTCCACCTGGTGGGCATGTCACATATAAGGCGGTTCTTGGGCAGGTTCAACTCCTTTTGCAGCTCAGCCAGGCGAGCACTGGCATTATAAGATCTGCGGAAATGCACACAGACTTTCCTGGCCTGCCTCAGGACATCCTGTAAGCCCGGGTACCTGCCCAAGAACCGCTGCACCACCAGGTTAAGGACGTGAGCCACACAGGGCACATGGGTCAGTTGTCCCTGTCGGAGGGCGGAGAGGAGGTCGGTGCCATTGTCGCAAACCACCATTCCTGGCTTAAGCTGGCGTGGCGTCAACCACCTCTCGGCCTGGCCCTGCAGAGCAGACAGGACCTCTGACCCAGTGTGGCTTCTGTCCCCCAAACACACCAGCGCAAGCACGGCATGGCATCTTTTTGCCTGCGTACTTGCGTAGCCCCGTGAACGGCTACGGAGCACCGCTGGTTCATAGGACAAACCACAGGAAGAGGCCATGGAGGAAGAAGAAGAGGAGGGGGTGGAGGAGAGAGGTGTGTCACAACCAGTAGTAGCATTTTGGAGGCGTGGCGGTGGAACAACCTCCAACACTACTGCACCTTGTCCTGCATCCTTCCCAGCTGCCAAAAGAGTGACCCAATGGGCCGTGAAAGAAAGGTAACGTCCCTGTCCATGCCTGCTGGACCATGAGTCAGCGGTAATATGCACCTTACCGCTGACCGCCCTGTCCAGCGAGGCCAAGACATTGCCTTCCACATGCCGGTAGAGAGCCGGAATAGCCTTCCGTGAGAAAAAGTGGCGTTTGGGAACCTGCCACTGAGGAACCGCACATTGCACAAACTCACGGAAGGGGGCCGAGTCTACCAACTGAAAAGGCAGCAGTTGAAGCGCTAGCAATTTAGCCAAGCTAACATTCAACCGCTGGGCATGTGGATGGCTGGGAGTGAACTTCTTTCGACGGTCCAGCAGCTGGGGCAGGGAAATTTGCCTGCTAGAATCGGACGTCGGTGTACTGCTAGCAGAGTGGCCGCAAGTACTTGGCTGTGACACACCTAATTCTACACCTTCATTCCTCTCAGTGCATGTTTCAGAGAGGACTGAAGTTATAGTGGGGTTGGAGATCCCAGCTGATGCGGTGCAAGGAGAGGTCCGCTTTGTTCTTTGGTGTGGGTCTTTGAGGTAGGCTTGCCAACGAGCTGCATGGCTGGTCAGGCATGTGGTACCCAAGCGGCTGATGTTTTGGCCACGCGATATATGCTTGAGACATATGTTGCAAACAGCAGCTGTGCGATCTGATGCACTAGCCTCAAAAAAGGCCCACACCAAGGAACTTTTTGAATGACGGGCAGAGGCAGCGCCCTGCACAGGCGGAGCTCTGCGGTGTGATTCCGTCGGTGTACTGCCCTTACGCTGGCCACCAAAGGGCATCCTGCCTCGTTGGAGATGTGCCTCCTCCTCATCCTCCTCCTCCTCCTCTCTACTATTAGGCACCCACGTGGAGTCAGTGACCTCATCATCCCCTCCCTCCTCATCACTGGAGCCAATCTGGCAGTATGCTGCAGCTGCTGGAACATGACTGCCAGATTGGTGTCCTTCTTGAGCATCCCCTCTGTCTGCTCTCACGCTACTGCCTTCCTCTAGCTGGGTTTCATCATCAGACCCTTCGAAACGCTGGGCATCCTCCTGGAGCATGTACCCAACACTGTGCTCAAACAGTTCGGGGGACTCCTCAGGAGGAGGACATGGTGGGTCTAGGGAAGGAGTGACTGATGATGAGTCTGACATTGATACCAGGGAAGAGGACGCTTTGGCAGCTGCTTTGCCAGTACCCTGAGCCTGGGTGAGAGAGGATGAGGAGGAGGAGGAGGAGGGCTTGGTCATCCACTCTACCAAGTCTTCGGCATGATGTGGCTCAACATGTCCAGCTGCCGAAAAGGACAAGCGTGTCCCATGGCCATGTGCTGATGACAATGCACCGCGTCCACGACCAGCACTGTTGCCCCCAGACACAGAGCCTGCTTGCCCTCTTTTATTGCCTCCTGACTGTCTGCCTCTCCTTGTTTGCCTTCCAGACATTCTAATAGATGGCCTGCAGGGAGATGGGGAAAAAAGCAATAAGGGCTACCTTCAGGTGTCCTTCTCTGTCCCTTTACTTAAGGATTTCTAAATATGGTTGAGGATGATTGCTTTTACACAGAATAGCACAATGACAATTTCCCTGACTGTCAAAAAAACAAGGATTTCAAAGATGGTTGATGAGGAATGCTTTAGCACACTATAGCACAAGGAGAATTTCCCTCACTGTCCTTCCCTGTCCCTAGAAACAAGGATTCGCACAGTGAAAGAAACTGACACTCTCCCTACCTAGAGTTTTCTGTCCCTAGAAAAAATGTTTTTTTAAAGCACACTATAGCACAAGGAGAATTCCCCTCACTTTCCTTCTTTGTCCCTAGAAACAAGGATTCGCACAGTAAAACACACTGACACTCTCCCTACCTATCCTTCTCTTTCCCTAAACTAAAGGAATCCAGGTTAAGCAAGAAAGAAATAAATGTCACTGTCCCTGCCTATGCTTCTCTTTCCCTGCTCCGGAACACACTACACTAGGCTGCCGTGCTGGCGGCCTTTTATAGTGTGGGGCGTGTACTAAACACCCTCAGCAATAATTGGCCACAGGCATCCTGCCTGTGGCCAATCATTGCTCTCCTCGCTGCTGGCGCTGTGATTGGCCAAGCATGCGGGGTCACAGTGCATGCTTGGCCAATCACAGCGCCTGGATGACACTGCGATGGCGTAGTGCATTGTGGGCCGTTCGCGTCACTCGAATTTGGCGCGAACGGCCCAAATCGTTCGATCTTCATCGAACAGCCGATGTTCGAGTCGAACGTATGTTCGACTCGAACACGAAGCTCATCCTTAGTGCACGCACCAGAACTGTGGACACAGCAGCCCTTTATTGATGTATATCCACCAGGGGCCAAGCATCTGAGTGGTGTCAGTGTTATGTGGTTGGGACTGTTCATCATATTCCGCATTGATTTTAATACTGTCCACATGTTTGAGCACTTAGCACTTTATTTATGAACACTGAGTATTTTGCAGTATAAGCACTTTTATATTGTCACAAAGCAATTTTGGTTTTGTTTTTGAGGTTTGAGACACTGCTGTGATACGCAGAAGGTTGGTGCACAGCGCATCATTATATCATTTTAATTTTCACATTTGAGGTCACAGATTTCTTTTGCTTGATTGCAGCTGTCACCATTTATTCATCTTTTGTTTGTTGAATCCACTTTTTACTACATATTAGCGCCCTAGTATTTCACTATACTAGGGAAACTGGAGAAACTGCAGAGAAGGGCAACCAAACCGATAAGAGGCATGGAGGAGCTCAGCTAAGAGGAACGATTAAACTGAATTTATTCTCTCTTGAGAAGAGGAGATTAAAGCGGAGTTCCACCCATTTAAAACTCAGCAGCTACAAAAAAAAAGTGTAGCTGCCGACTTTTAAATATTCAGACACTCACCTGTCCCCCGGTCCAGCGATGCGGGCGCACGGAGCCCCGCTCCTCTCCACAGCGCCAGCATTGTTACTGTGGGCGCCCGGCTGTGGCTTCACAGCCGGGCGCGCACTGCACATGTGCGAGCCGTGCTGTGATTGGCCGGGAAATCTTCTGGGACCTGTGACTTGGCCCAGAAGATTGCAGGGAGGGGGAAGAGGTGATCTTCTTTCCGGCGCCAGGGAGGAAGTGGGAGCTGGGTGCTCGCTCCTCCTCCAAAAAAGGGGGGGTCACCTACACTTAAAGCGAAAGTTTCATTTTTGAGTGGAACTCCGCTTTAAAGGGGATATGATCAGCATGTATAAATACATAAGTGGTCCATATCGTGAACTTGGTGTCGAGTTATTCACCTGAAGGTCATCACAGAGGACAAGGGGGCAAAGAAAGATCTAATCTCCAAATACGGAAAACAGATAAAACTAAATTCAAATACCATGGGCACAAGGGAGACTTAACTGGCGCATTTAAACGCAACACCCCTTGAATAAAAGCCCAGACCAAGGAATGAGAGGCAAGTGGCCTTTGCAAAAATATTGATAATGCCAAGATCTGACCCTTGATGGTGCTCAAGGCCAGCTTAATTTCTACCCCCAATTGTAGAAAGGCAAGAACTCTACCAATTACATATTTTCGAACATGCCAACCCCTGGATTCACACGAGGAAACATATGCCTTCCACATTCTGCAATAGATGAGCCTTGAGGCTGGCTTCCTAGCATTAACCAGAGTAGAGAGAACTGGACCCGAGAGTCAACGACCCTTTAAGATGTAGGTCTCAACAGCCAAACCGTCAAATTTAGACTTCGTAAGGAAGGATGGATGGAATACTGGTCCCTGCGAGAGCAGGTCTGGGCGTAGTGGAAGAAGCCATGGCTTTCCTACCGCCATCTTTACGATCTCTGTATACTAGGATCTTCTGGGGCCACCAGAATTACCGGTTTCTTTTCCATCTTGATCCTGCGAAGGAGTCGTGGTAGGAGTGGAACCGGAGAAAACACATAGATCAGAGAGAACTAATCCCAAGGAATTACCAACGCATCAGTTCGGGATGCTAGTGGATCTCTTGTTCTTGAAACAAAGCTGTCCAACTTCATGTTGAACCTGGAGGCTAGTAGATCTACATCCGGGGTACCACATCTCTGGCATATGGCCAGAAATATGTCTGGATGCAGAGACCACTCTTCTGGAAACATTTGCTGGCGGCCTGGAATGAAGATTGCCGATAGGCAAGGAACATGTATTTCTGCCCAAACAAAAATGTGGTTCACCTCCCTCTGGGCACCCAGACTCCTGGTGCCCCCTTGGTTATTGATATAGGCCACTGCTGTAGCATTGTCCGATTGTATCCGGACAGGACAGCCCTGTACGTCCAGGCCCTGAGGGCCAAACGTACTGCCCGTATCTCCAGAATATTGATGGGCAGGATCTTTTCCGCTTTGGACCATCTTCCTTGGACCGTAGCTTCTTCTAGAACTGCTCCCCAGCCTATCAGGCTGGCATCTGTATTTAGCACCTTCCAGGTAACTGGGATGAAGGATTTTCCCTTCTACAAATTTTTGGTTAGCAACCACCAACTGAGGCTTTGGCGCACTTCGCCGCCATCCGCATTGGCAAGTCCAAGGCTTGGACTTTCCTGTTCCAAGCGGACATTATGCTGCTTTGAAATGGTCTTGAATGAAACTGGGCATAAAGAACAGCCTGGAATGAGGCTACCATCTTCCCGAACAACCTCATGCAAAGGCAAATGGAAGGTCTCTTTCTTGCTTTGACCACCTGGACCAACTCTTAAGGCCCTGACTTTTGACGTGGGTAAAAATACCATGCTTTGAGCCATGTCTATGACCATACCCAAATACTCCAGCCTCCTTAGGGGCTGCAAAGATGATTTTTCTAGGTTGAGGACCCAGCCTAGGCGCTCCTAGGTATTTCACTGTGTTGAGCACACTGTGGTTTAAATTGCACAACCGACTGTTCAACCAGTAGTAAATCGTTTAGATATGCCGTTACTGCTATGCCCTGAGCCCTTAGATTTGCCAGGAGCGGGGCTAGAACCTTGGTAAATACCCGAGGTACAGTAGCTAGACCAAAGGGTAGAGCCACAAATTGGAAGTGGCGCTGTTCTACCGCAAACCTTAGGAACCTTTGGTGAGCGGGAAAAATTGGCACATGTAGATATGCATCTTTGATGTCTATAGACGCCAGGAACTCTCCCCTTTGTAGGTTGGAGATCACGGAGCGGATTGACTCCATGCGGAAAGAGCGAATGTTCAGAAATTGATTCAAATCTTTTAGGTCTAGAATGGGTCTGACATCTCCGTTTGGTTTTGGAACCGTAAAGAGGTTTGAATAAAACCCTGAACCCTGTGATTACCCCTTGGGATAACAAGTGATCCAACGCTAGGAACAAGGGCCTTCTTTTTACTGGGTCCTTGGAAACGCTAGACCTCAGGAAACGGGATGGCGGGAGCCCCCGGAATTCCAGTCTGTAACCCAGAGGTATTGGCGATTACCCACTTGTCCTAAATCTCTTCCTGCCAAGCCCTTGAAAACCGCAGGAGTCTCCCCCCCCCCCACTCGGCCGAGCGGGGGCACCTCTTAATAAGGAGGCTTTGGGGTTCTGCTTTGCAGAATTTTGACCCCAAGGCTTCTTTTGTCCCTGAGCTTGGCCCTGGGCTTTCCCTCTTGCACTTGGCTGGGGAGGCCGTCGCCACTGCCTGGAGGCTGTAGCCCTTGGGACTGGGGAAAGAGAACGTTTAATAGAGGGATTTTTACTCTTTTTTTTTTCTTAACTGGCAACAAAATAGTCTTACCACAAGAAATCTTTTGGATATATTTATCCAGGTCATCCCCCAAATAAGCGTTACCCATGAAATGGGAATCCGGTCAAAAGCTTTTTGCACGGAGCTTCAGCTGACCAATGCTTTAGCCAAATAATCCTGTGCATGTGTACCAGCAGGAGAGTAAGGCATAAAAATAAATGCCATCCACCGCAAAACATAAGGCCTTAGGTAAGTCCGCCCAATCCCTGGCCTGTTCAGCAGAGGATTTTAATCACCTGCTTCATCTGATCCTTTAAGAACTGACACATGCCAATCGCTGCTACTGCAGTTGGGTAACAGCGCCAGCCATAGTAAAGAAGGATTTAAACAAAGACTCCAGCTTTTCTCAGTTGGATCTCTAAATACCTGAGCATTGTCCACAGGACAGGTCAGACTTTTATTCACGAAAGAAATAGCTGCGTCTTTTGCTGGCAAACTCCATTTCTTAACATCAAGTTTATTGAAAGAAGTCACAAGAGATCGACAATAGAGTCGCAGCTCCATGAAAGTCACACATTAATAAACAGTACAAAATTAAGAAAGCAGTCTTATTTAGTATAAAGTATAATAATATAGCCTAACATGGTAATCTAAATGTAACGTTCGGCAGTATGAGGTATTGCAGGAATCTCATGTAAACATATAATCAGCTGATAACTGCCGTTGGATAAAGAAATTCCAATCTTTAGAGGAGTGTAACCATATACACGAACAGGGGGTAAAGGGAGTGAAAGAGGGGGGGGAAAGTACAGATGGTATCGTAGGACGGGGATCAGTTTTTTTGTCTATAGTAGATTTGAGTTATTGTAATCAGGTAAGACATCTCATGCAGAAGCTATGGTGAAGTTTCTTAGAGGAGGGGTCATCTACCCCAGCAGCCTCATTGTGTGTCTGCTACGTAAGTCTGAGTAATCTTGAGAGTATCTAAAAAGGTACCAGGGTGACCAAGTGTTGTGGTAAAGTTCCACAGTTTCGTTCGACTGAGCTACTGTCTCCTCCATCTCGCAAATCTCTGAGATTTTGTGAAGCCAATCCCGAAGTGTCGGTACTCGCGAGGATTTCCAGTGGCTGCGTTCAGGAGATGTTTAGTTAGTGAGTGTTTATATTTTTTTATGGTGAAGTTTGCGATATGGAGGAGGCAGCACAAAACATTAGTATGGAGACTCCCTTGGATTTGGCAAGGTCATTGGTCGCGTGGTGGGCTTGTGTGAAGTAAGAGTCGGTAAGATTAGGGATATGATGCGTTTTAAAGTGTCTCCTGTAGGAAGACGAAACGTGGCCTACCTTTCTTAAGGTCTCTCAGTAGGGCTGAGCGTTTTTCTGGTATGTTCAAGCCCTTGGTGTTGTGGGAGATCACTGTGGGGTTGTGGCCTAAGGAGTAGTAAGCCATGAGTCCGGCTTGTGGATCAATGTCAAAAAATTAGATATGGGATATACTGCGCTGTGCAATGAGTGAACACAAAAATTAGCTGCCAACACAGCTGAGACAAAGCAAAAACTGGTGAATATGAAAAAGTGTAGCGCTTATTTTTGTGAAAGAGTCAGTTAACAAAACATAACAAATGTTGCAAACATGCATATATATTAATTTCAGTGACACCAAGTGACTGAGTGTGATCCGTGAAAAAAAAAATTATTATATGTAAATAAATCAGAACAAAACAGTCCTCTATTGTGACCACACACAAATAACAGTCCAAAAGTGTAGAAAAAACTGCAAGGTTGAAAAAAAGAGTCCCACATGGATATGACCCTCTCTGTGAAAGGATAGAGACACCACCACCGATTATAAGGAGGAGGCTTACCAGATGGTATTGACTTGGTAAGGTGTATACCACCCAAGTCAAAACAGGCTTAAATAATCAGTCAGCAAGGTGTATCCAGCTGGTCCTGAATCCGCATATCAGTCGGCACCGCAAATTCCCGTAAACACCAGGAAGTGTGAATACATATAGTCTTGTTGGAGCCAGAGATACGGTAACCACATAACATGCGTAATGGGGAAAAAAACTCACATAGTGTGATACCGTACAAGGAAGTATTTATTTAAAAAAAGATTAAAAAATGTACACTCACATTTGGAAGAACATCATAGGCATATCACAAAATGCAAGAGCGATGTGTGTAAATGGGTCCACCCGACGCGTTTCAACTAATAAGTCATCATCCCAGATGATGACTTATTAGTTGAAACGCGTCGGGTGGACCCATTTACACACATCGCTCTTGCATTTTGTGATATGCCTATGATGTTCTTCCAAATGTGAGTGTACATTTTTTAATCTTTTTTTAAATAGTGTGATACCGTACAAGGAAGTATTTATTTAAAAAAAGATTAAAAAATGTACACTCACATTTGGAAGAACATCATAGGCATATCACAAAATGCAAGAGCGATGTGTGTAAATGGGTCCACCCGACGCGTTTCAACTAATAAGTCATCATCTGGGATGATGACTTATTAGTTGAAACGCGTCGGGTGGACCCATTTACACACATCGCTCTTGCATTTTGTGATATGCCTATGATGTTCTTCCAAATGTGAGTGTACATTTTTTAATCTTTTTTTAAATAAATACTTCCTTGTACGGTATCACACTATGTGAGTTTTTTTCCCCATTACGCATGTTATGTGGTTACCGTATCTCTGGCTCCAACAAGACTATATGTATTCACACTTCCTGGTGTTTACGGGAATTTGCGGTGCCGACTGATATGCGGATTCAGGACCAGCTGGATACACCTTGCTGACTGATTATTTAAGCCTGTTTTGACTTGGGTGGTATACACCTTACCAAGTCAATACCATCTGGTAAGCCTCCTCCTTATAATCGGTGGTGGTGTCTCTATCCTTTCACAGAGAGGGTCATATCCATGTGGGACTCTTTTTTTCAACCTTGCAGTTTTTTCTACACTTTTGGACTGTTATTTGTGTGTGGTCACAATAGAGGACTGTTTTGTTCTGATTTATTTACATATAATAATTTTTTTTTTCACGGATCACACTCAGTCACTTGGTGTCACTGAAATTAATATATATGCATGTTTGCAACATTTGTTATGTTTTGTTAACTGACTCTTTCACAAAAATAAGCGCTACACTTTTTCATATTCACCTGTGGATCAATGTCACACTGGAATCTGAAATACTCTCAAAAGCGAAAGTGATGAGTTATCCTGTATTATATACACAATCTAAGCACTTCCTAGATACCCAGGGGGAAAGATAAAGAAGGTAAGAAACAAGTGTAGTAGGACCAGAGGAGGGAATGAGAGGGAGATGTAGAGGAAAAAGAGAAAAAGGGGAGAAAAAAATCAAGAGATTTTGTAATCACCTTGGTTCCTCGGAACTCAGGGTACACAAAACTAGTGTTTCCTGTGGGGCCAATATGCCCACCAGGGAACACTCCAGGGGGTAGTGTGCACTGGCCCAACCACGTAGGGTCTAGTGTTGAGATCTGGTAACTTACAACCAAGACATACATATAAAAGGTGCTGAATAGAGTCATTACCGCACCACTGGTAGCCAGTAGGGCACCAGCTATCTAAACTGTACAAAACGAAAAACTACTACTAACTCCCGCCATTGGGGAGAAAAACAAAGCTAAGATTAAACAGAACTAAAGGGGAACATTGAGAATCAGCTAGTACCAGGTAAGTCCATACCATGGGTATGAAGAGAAAGCATAGCCTTCCATTATGTGCCACACACCTGCTGCAGGTTGCAGTATCTGTGAGGCATATACCAAGAACGACACATACGCAGAAACTCATAAAATAATTAAATTAGCCTGGCTCAGAAATTAGTCACGATAACCAGTCTACAACCCCCAACAATGTCACCCCACATCTTAAGTACCGTTCAGGATAGCGGTCTCAGCTTCAGAGAATGCAATCAAACCTGTAGAGGTAAAAAGGGGTTAATTACTATGTGGGTTGAGGCTAAGTCTGCAGTAGTTATAGGGATCAAGAGAAGTCCACAAAAGTGGGCTAAGGCAAGTTCTCTAGTGTAACCTGGTGGTATCGCAGGAGAGAAATCCCTGCATGCAAGGATCAGCAGGAGCGTATCAAGCTGCATGATGAGTGTAGTGAACACTCCCCGAAAGCAGGCTGTCACTTCCCTCAGGCAGTAGAAGCTGTGTAAGAGTTCTTATCTGCGAAAGTCTTATAGCGCATTAGGTGACTGAGCTCTCTAGAGGTATTCCTTCAAGGGCCTTGAGTTCCTCTGAAGATTCAGTTCAGGATACCGTCACAGGCCATAGTGAATTAGTTCAACCATATATTGGCATCTATTGTGCGGCTTTGGAAGGAGAAGCGGAGCTGTAGATTAGCTAACTGTAAGTATGAATGGTTCACCTGGTACGTAGATGGCAGATTCAAACATCTTCGCGTCCTCTGGAGGTGCGGGACCTGTTGTTTGGGGTTCCAGCTTGCGATCCCCCTGGTCTAGAGGGTTTCATCTTTTTAGCTTGGCGTGCGTCAGGCGAATGCAAAGGGGAGCCAGGATGGGGCTTTTCCAGGGGCGGCAGGGTGAATTCCTGATACCAGTCAGGGAGATCCACATTTCCCAGTTGTAGTGTGTGGCAGAAATCCGGGAGGTCATCTGGTGTGTGTTGCTTCCCATTATAGTTGACCAGTAAGTCAAATGGAAATCGCCAGGTGTATCGTAAGTCTTTTTCCCGCAGCCTATCCAGGAGCGGTCTCAGAGCCCTGAGATTCTTCAGTGTAATCTGGGAGAGGTCATGGAACAGCATAATAGTCTCTCCATTAAAAACAATCTGATTACTTCTGCGGGCTTTCCTCATAATGTCCTCCTTTAGAGTGAAATTCTGCAGGCAACAGATTATGTCCCTGGGAGGCATGTTGTCAGGGCCTTTAGCTCTGAGAGCCCTGTGTGCTCTCACAAAGTCTATGACGGTGTCCTCTGGCCGCTCAAGCAGGCTGTTGAAAACTCTTTCCAGTGCAGGGGAGATTTGGTCTGCTTCTACCGATTCGGGGATCCCCCTCACCCTTATATTGTTCCTCCTTCCCCTGTTATCCAAATCTTCGAGGTGCCTATTGATCTCGATAAAGTGTTGGGTTTGGGAACATGTCACATTTTCCAGCCGTGTGATCGCCGCATCTCTGTGTCTGCCCGCGGCCTCGGCCGAGGCCATCTTGTCTGTTAGTACTAGCATGCTGGATTTGAGGTCTGTAATGGCTGCAGAGAACGTCGCTTTTATGTCAGCAGCAATGCCTGACATTCCGGCGTATGTGAGGGGCAGGTCCGGGTGAGGAGGTTCCCTACCATTGTCCTCAATCGCCGATTGCGAGTCCTCGCTGAATTCTTCCTCCACGTGTGGCGGCGCCATCTTTTTGTCTGCCAGGCCGCAGCGCGCGGTCGGTGGATTCTTGAAGAGTTCCGAGATGTTGCGTCCCTGGTAAGCTGCTGAGGACCTCCGGGATCGTGAGCGAGAAGTGTAGTAGTTTTTCTTGCTCATTGCAAGGCGTTGTAGGTGCGGAAAGACGGGTTAAGGCCGCGGTGCTGTCGGAGCTCTGCTATTAAGCGTCCATCTCTCTTCCGCGCCAGGCCACGCCCCCGGCAAACTCAATTTCTTGGTGAATTTCTCCTCCATTGGATAAAGAAGGGAAAACTTCTTAGGAGGAGAAAACAGCTTATCTGGGTGATCCCAGTCAGCATACATAAGCTTTTCCAGTAATGGATGGACCTGGAAGGTATACGCAGCCTGCGGAGATTTTAAAGACCTCAAGGAGGGAACAGGGGACCCGGCTAACTCAGTGGAGGGCAACTTGTATGCAGCACGCACAACTTCTGTATAGTATTGCACCTGCATCTTGAGAGCCTGAGAGGTAGAAAAGATCTTCTCCTCATCCCCTGATTCATCTGACTGCCCCTGATCCTTGTCCCCAGACTCATCATCATCTGACTGTTGATCGTCTGACAGGGAACCCAGAGCAGAGGAAGGGGACCTACCCCGCTTTCTGCTCTTCTGCAAGGATGCTGTAATAAAGCAGCTAACCCCCCTTCTAAACCAACCAGCGCTGCTGCTAGAGCGTCCTCAGTGACGTATGCAGGAGCTACAATGTCGGGAGAGGCTGCAATGCCTGACAGGGGCAATGGCTCAACCTGTGTGGCTGCCTCAGGTCTCCCAGGGGAGAATGGTATCATGCGGGCATGTCTAAGACCCCTAGATCCAGATGGCGACACTTTAGTGCCCCTTTTTCCTGCCCCTGAACCCCTTTTACGGGGAGACATAGTCCTAAGCCCAAAACGCAGAGGTACTAACACAGGTGCATCAACTGCTGAGCTTAGTCCAGCAACAATAAAATGCCTGCTAATCTGCACAGCCCAATGCTGAGTAGGTGTCTTAGTAGTATGCCTGAATGCAATCCACAAGATGCTTACGTGCCCCAAGCTGCTGTGTCCCAACGCTTTACAGAGCTCTTGGCATCTGGGTCTTTTAAAAATACCCACCCTGCACTGTAGACCAGCGTGTACGCCACACATCCACGGCGGAGGCAACCACGCCCCTCCTTCCCCGCCGTTCCTGTCTAATGAAAGGCGCGCCCCCTGCGCGCGCATAGGAGAGGGGGGGAAAAAAGAGGAGCGCCGTGGGACCCTGGACTTCGTGGGACCCCCCTTTTAACTTTTGTGGCAGAGCCTGAAGCGGAGGAGGTGAGCAGATCATTGGACCGGCTGCACTGAGCTTTCGTCCTGGAAAACATGCAAGTAAAACATCAGGTATGTCTCTTTACTCCCTCTAGTGGCGGAAAACCGGTAGGACATGCAACTATTCACAGAAGAGAACCCTAGAATTTCTCAGGGTTGTCTTCACTTACCTTATCCCAGCCGCAGGATACTGCTGAAGATCAGACAGACCCAGACTTCACCCATCACGGCGGGTTGTGTTGTGCCAACCTTCAGGATTCTGGATCCCAGAGTCCAGTCCTACAAGAGAGACATTACAGGCAAAACCACGCTCTTTCACAAGGCTCGGGTACCATCCATTTTGGCGTTTTCTGGCCCTAGCTCTTTTAACCCCCGCAGGGATCCTCAGCAGAGCTTCTTCTTAGCACATTTTTAACCGTGACCTGCACCTTAGACACTGGCAAAAAAACTGAGGTACTCTCCATATGGGAGGGGTTATATAGGAGGGGGACATGTCTTGCAATTAAGGTGTGCCAGTGTCCAATCACCTGATGGTGACATAACCCATTAAGTAATTAACAAGGCTTTGTGTCCCGTGATGTACGAAAGATAAATATTTGTTTTTCATGGTTCTGCCAAGTGCTGACAGCCAATTAGCTCTTTACAGAGACTGTGACTAGACTGTGCAGACCTGTTACACCACATTTAGATAATGTTATGCCATGCTAAGCTCTTTCTGTGATTTAGAATACTGCTGAAACACAGACCTTCTGAGGAATGTTTACTCAACCTAAAGTGTATCTATTGTCATAATGTAAAATAATTTTCACATTGTTTTTCATTTGTTTGTAGCTTACTCATATTAATCTGAATGATCTTGAAGTTTAAAAACTTACTTCATTTAATTCTGTAACATATTCACTATGCCTTGTGAATATACATTGCTGCATCACACAACATCAACTACAGAGGTGCTGAGATAAGAAATTTCAAGAGGCACATACAGAACAGGAAACATTGCTTGCAGACAAGCAAAGTACATGGGTATGCAGCCTTTAGAGATCAAAAGTAAACCAAGGATTGAACAGAGGAGAAGCTGCAAAGCATGCAGGAATACAGAAAGTTGGGGAATGGGATGGCCAGCAGACAGGCAGTGCTCACAACACAAAAGGAAGTTTTTCAAATGCTTGAACTGGGAGTAATGAAGTTTAGCATGCTTGCTGTGTTAGAAAAGTCCTCATACAAGGTTTTAAATTTGATGGAGTGTTGCAGTATTTGCAAATTTTTAGGACAACACTCCATATGGTTTTGTGGGTCCTCAGACCTCATCTTCCCACCTCATGGCTACCTCCTTGAGTCCCCCTTCCCCCCGCACCTACCTTTTCTGCTTGTCTATTCCCTTACCTCTTCTCATAAACTTACCCCCATGATTTACTTGTTTTTGAAGCCTATGTCCCTCTATTTGGTTTGAACTTCTGTGTAGATGCCTATGTAGTTAGCTTCATAGCATTTACATAAGTGCCTTGCACGTTGCTAGGCGATGGAGGACACTGCTAGCGGTCTGTTTGTGACTGGCAGTGTGCTTCCTCATACTGCACATGCACTGGTTTTCCAAAGATTCAGTATGAGCTTTATATGTCCAAACACATCAGAATGCATGTCCCTGTTCAGGGCTGGGTATCTCTATTGCCTAGGTACAATTAGAACTTTGCAAATTTCCATAGCATGGTAATGCCAATTGCTTTGGGCAGGATCACAGAGGAGCAGATCATGATTAGAGTATCCAGATGCATTTAGGAATTTGAATGCATATTGTCTGAGGTAATTTTACATTGGTTTATTCGACATTTGCCTTATTTTGGCAGGATTATGAAATCACAGCAGGGTTGTTACTTAGTTGCTATGGGGTACACCATGGTATATTTGTATTAAAGTACTTGCATTTTATCACTATATGAACTTGAGGAAGGGACTAGCAAGGCCCCCAAAACGTTGGCTATTCTGAGCTACGTGACACCGATTTCACAGTAAATATGTGAAAGAAATATCATAGGAAGGCTGTTTCTCAATCTAGAATTATAATCTGCGCCGTAAAGGAGCTTGTGACTGCACTGGCAGTGACTCTATATTAGCCTTACAGCCTACAATACTCACCTTCTGCTCTCTCAACAAGGGAGAACCTCTTATGCTGCTCCAGATACCACACCTAATTTTTCAGGTCCACAGCAGGGATATACATACAAACCCTATTGGACCAACTCAAAAGGTGTGAAGATTAGGAAAGGAGACCTCTCCAGTCAATTACCATCATATATGGGTAAAATGTATACCATTACAGAAAGGAAGCAATTTTATCCTTTTCATTCACAGAGTGCCATTCCTAGATTTTTTTTTATTAAATTTTTTTATTGGTAAACGGGTTACCCAGGGCCTGAGGTTAAGCTAAATTTGGGGCTCATTCAACACAGCCAATTTGGACCATACACCAGTAAGCCAGGTCTGCTCATCTGTACCTAGGCACATGTAATGGCACAAAAGAACAGTTATATGGGAACAGTCAAAGCAATTTGTACAGACTGCTCACACACGATTGTATACCTGTTGCAGACAATCTCTGGTTCTTTTTTTTTTTTTTCAGAAAGATTTTATTGAAAAACAGCGTAAATACACATTACAGCAATATCAACTGTAATAATAAAAAAAAAAAAGGAGAACCTGGAGACCCAGGGGTTCTGGCTCCATACATAATACAAATACATGTTATGCCCATGTACAATGTTCAGTTATACAAAATAAACAACATCATCTCAGATAATAACAAGAATATACCTGAAGTCCTCGGTGAGGGATCATGTTAATGAAATTGCACTCAGATGCTACCAGGACCTTCAATAAAATTACCACAATAGACCAGAGCCTGTGGTTCGATTTCTACCTCCATCTCTAAGGGTCTGCGTATTTTAGAGAGTATGGGTGGGGGGTCAACCAGGATAACCCCGTCCTCCCATAATCTCCATTAATCAAAATCAAATAGAAGAGGAAAAGTGAAGGGAGAAGAGGGAAACATAAGGAGGAAGTACAAGGGGAGAAGGGTAAAGAAGGGACAAGAGAAAAAAAAAAAAGGGGGGGGAGGAGGAAGGGGCGGGGGGGGTGAGTATGAGGACGAGAGTCTCGGATGTTAATGCCTGAACCACCAGCTACCCTCTCCGTCTATTTCTGTTTGGTAATAAGAACATACTGCTGAGATCATACCTCACTTGCCAAACAAGCAGCACTCTCTGTAAGAGTCCCAGTCAACTATTAGTCTATAAGAGATTTTGAAATTCTGCAGAATTCCGAAATGTATACCAGTCGAAACTCTGGTTCTTGACAACCAGCCCACACTGGCTGTGTGAATGAGCCCTAAAGTTTACATATCTGTACAGGCATAACATTACTAGGCCTTAGATCCTTTAGTAAAAAGGTACTCAAATCAATCCTTCCACATCTTTCACCAATGAAAACCGGTAATCTCTTTATAAATGCGTAATATTTATGCACGTCCTCTCTTGTAGCCAATTACCACATGTATTCTGCCATGTTAGTGGCAGGAAAGTATTACCTCAGAAATGTTCCTTTCCCAGAGCCAATCCATGGCACCATACAGATGCCTCCAGTTCTTAAAGAGCTATGTATAGGGAATGGACTGAGACAGGGCTCAAGACCTTTTAGAGATATTCACATCTATGCTGCCATACTTTGACACCAGGAAAAGTTGGTACGTGCCTATAACACAGTATAAAACAAGGTCTTCTTTATGGGGAAACACATGCAGGGGGTTGCACATGCAGGGGGTTCATCCAAAGAAGTGGGGTTCATTAAATAATTGGCACTTCCACTCTTGCACTTCAGTGACTTGCACAAAGCAAACATCAACAGCAGACTACTTTACAAAACATCAGACTGCAGGTGACCTCATTTCCAAATCATCTCACCTTCCTCTCTGAAATATGCACTCTTTAACTCTCCTTTTCACAATTGCAGCTTCTCTCCTCAAGCTCTCTTTCCTTCATCCCTCTTCTCCACCCCACAATCTGTACATATCACCCTCACTTCTCCCATCTCCCCATTACTGCACTCATCACCTCTTTCTAACTATAATGCCCCATACACACGACCAGTTTTATCGTTGGGAAAAAAAAACAATGGTTTTCCCAACGGAATTCCTGTCAAGCCTGCCTTGCATACACAGTCACACAAGACCGGTGAACTTTTGACTGCCAAGAACGCGGTGACGTTAAAGACTACGACGAGCCAAGAAAATTAAGTTCTATGCTTCTGAGCATGCGTCGCTTTGTTTCCGAGCATGCACGTTTTTTTTTACCGTCGGAAAAGCATACAGACGTACAGTTTTCCTGCTAAGATTTTTTCCTGGCGGGAAAAACGAGATTCTGCTCTCCTTTTTTTTTTTTCCGGCAGTTTTCCCGTCAGAAAAACTGCGAGGGAGCATACACACGGTCGGAATTCCCGGCCAAAAGCCCTCATCGCAGTTTTTCCGACGGGAAGAACGGTCGTGTGTACAGGGCATAAGCCCATATGCTAACAAACTCCCCAGGATGCTGAAGCATGTCCCCTCATACAAATCGTATCCTCATATTACCTCCCTTACTCTTCTGATTCTCCTAACCTCTGGAGATATTTCCCCAAACCCTGGGCCTCCCTTATTTAACTGTACCCAACACACCCATCAACCCCACACACTCTGGCAGTAGTCGCAATCTACGCAATTTAGTCTCAATTCCTCTTCCCAAAACCAGCCTCCCCTTCTCCTGTGCCCTCTGGAATGCCCACTCTGTCTGCAACAAATTCACCGCTGTTCATGACCTCTTTGTCACTAATTCCTTTAATCTACTTGCTGTCACCGAAACCTGGCTCCATGAATCCGACACTCCTTCTCCTGTCTCCCTCTCCCATGGTGGCCTTCTCTGGACGCACTCCCCTAGGCCTAATGGACACAAGGGAGGTGGAGTGGGATTTCTCATATCCCCACAGAGCACCTTCCAGGTTCTTCACTCTCCTCCCTCTCTTTCCGTCTCGTCATTCGAAGCTCACTATATACGACTATGCTCTCCAACTTCCCTAAGAATTGCTGTGATCTACCGGTCCCCTGGACCGTTATCGACTTTCCTTGATGAGTTTTCTGCCTGGCTACCCTACTATATCTCTTCTGAAATTCCCACAATCCTCCTCAGTGATTTCAACATCCCTGCTAATACAAACACTCCTGCTACTTCTAAACTTTAGTCTAACCTCCTCATTTGACCTGAAGCATTGGGTACAGGCTTTCACTTACTCTGATGGCAACATCATTGTCCTTGTATTCTCCTACCTATTCACTCCATGCAACTTCTACAACAATCCTTTTCCTCTCTCTGACCACCACCTTATTAGTTTTCTCTCTCTCTCTCCCTGTTTTCCACCACCCTTCCCTCCAATCACCTAACCATCACCAGTAGAAACCTTTGCCGCTTCAACCCATCTCTCTTCTATTCTGCTACTGACCACCTCTGACAAAATCTCACCCCTGGTCCTGTCCCAACCAAGCCACTTCCATCTACAATACATCCCTGTCCTCCATCCTTGACAAGCTCGCTTCCCACCCTACACACACACAGATTCAGGCCTTGACCCCTATAACCCAGGCAAACAGAGGACACCTGAATTCTAAAAAAAAAATAAAAAAAAAAACTTGGTCTTGTGCCACAGACACTCAAAGAGCATGACTAAGTCTCTCAAAGACTTCAACCAATACAAATCTGCCCTCCAAAAATACTATTCTTTCCTCCACACTGCCAAGCAAACCTATTTTACCACTCTTATTAACACCTTCTCATCCAGTCCCCATCAACTCTTCTCTAACTTCAACTCTCTACTTCGTCCTGCACCACCTCCACCACTGACTCACTCACTTACTGCCCAGGAGGTTGCCAATCACTTTAAAAACAAGATTGACACAATTTGGGATGAAATCTTCACTCTACAAGTATCTAACCCAGTTAAGACCCCATGTTAAACCGACAAGTTTGACACTCCCCTTATTAAAATCTGCTACTATAAAAGAAGTTGCTAAACTCCTTTCTAACCCCCACCTAACCACCTGTCCCCTGGACCCTATTCCCTCTCAAATACTATGGTCACCCTCTGACTCTATCCTACACTCTCTAACCCACATCTTCAATCTATCACTCTCTTCTGGCATCTTCTCCCAATGCTCTAAAACACGCATTGGTCACCCCAATACTTAAAAAGCCATACTTGGACCCTACCAATTTAAACAATCTACGCCCTTTCTCCCTGCTCCCCTTTTTCTCTAAAATCCTTGAACACCTGGTTTACAACCAACTGAGTGACCACCTCACTAAGAATACCCCTTTAATCTGGATTTCGCTCTCAACACTACAAAGAAACTGCTCTTTTAAAACTCACAAATGACCTAACCGCAAAAACCAATGGACACTATTCTGCACTCCTACTTCTGGACCTTTCAGCTGCCTTTCATACAGTTGATCACCCCCTCCTCCAAAAAAAAAAAATGTACTCCCTTGGTCTCCATGACTGGATTCCTCAGTGGCTCGCATCCTACCTATCCCAACGTACCTTCAGTGTCACTTACAATTCTACTGGGTCAATTAATTGCCTCCCATGGCTTTCAATATAATTTCTACCCTGACGACACCCAAATCTATCTCTCCACCCCTCAACTCAGAGGCAGATGGAGTAACCTAAAGAACGATTTTAGGGACTTAGGAGGTAAATTGAGGAAAAGGACTCCCAAGGTAGTATTCTCAGGAATACCACCAGTACCTTGAGCCACACCAGAAAGGCAGAGGGAGATTAGGGAAGTAAACAAGTGGCTGAAGAGCTGGTGTAGTAAGGAGGGGGTTTGGGTTCCAAATTCTCAGTCGGTCACCAGTTTTATAGAAGGGACGGACTGCACCTAAATGAGGAGGGTGCAGATCAGCTGGAAGTGAAGATGGCCAAAAAGTTAGAGGGGTTTTTAAACAAGGCGAGGGGGGGTCCAGAGGTAGAGATAGTCAGCAATGAACATATTCCAGAGGGTAGTATTGCAGGCATTAGTGGTAGGTTCACTAAAGCACATAAACCCAAAGGTAAATATAGTAACAAGTCCTATTTGCAATCACGTAACACCCAATAAGAGGACAGTATGCGACCGATCTTGACTATGTGGCACGTTCACCAATGCCAGGAGCCTGGCGGACAAGATGGGTGAACTAGAGATACTGTTAAACGAGGAGGATTTTGATTTTGTGGGAATCTCAAAGACATGGTTCAACAGCTCTCATGATTGGCTGGCAACCATTCAAGGGTATTCCCTTTATCGCAGGGATAGAGGGTGAAAAAGGGGGAGGGGTATACCTATATATCAAGAATAATGTACAAGTGAATGTGAGAAATGACATCAATAAGGGAGCTAGGCAGGAGGTGGAATCCTCATGGATAGATCTCCAAAGGGATGAAGCCAAGGGAAAATAATACTGGGAGTATGCTATAGGCCCCTTAACCTGAAGGAGGAGGGGGAGACAGACCTCCTATAACAATTTGGATTAGCAGCAAGAATGGGAAGTGTTATCATAATGGGGGATTTTAATTATCCAGACATAGACTGGGTGGAGGGAACCACGCATTTGTCTAAGGCTCGCCAGTTCCTAAATGTCTTGCAGGACAATTTCATTGGTCAGATGGTAGACGCACCAACTAGAAACAAGGCGTTACTAGATCAACTGATTACCAACAATACAGACCTGATCACAGATGTGGTAATACGGGGAAATTTAGGAAACAGCGATCACGGGTCAATTGGCTTCAGTATAAATCACACAAATAGGAAACATAAGGGAAATACAAAGACACTGAATTTCAAAATGGCAAGCTTCCCTAAACTAGGAACCTTGCTAGAAGATTTAAATTGGGATAAAATCTTAGAAACAAAGAATATGGAGGAGAGATTGTATGCTTTAGGAGCATATTAAATAAGGGCATTAGTCAGTGTATCCCATTGGAAAATAAATTTAAAAGAGCGACCAAAATCCTGGATGGCTTAATGTAAAAATGCATATAAAAGGAAAGGAGAAGGCCTTCAAAAAAATACAAGCCTGAGGGATCATCATCAGCATTCAGACTTTACAAAGAATGCAACAAGATATGTAAGAGTGCAATTAGGGCGGCTAAGATAGAACACGAAAACACATAGCGGAGGAGAGCAAAAAAAAATCCCAAGAAATTCTTTAGGTATGTAAACAGTAAAAAAAGGGGAGGACAGACCATATTGCCCCATAAAGAATGAGGAAGGACATCTAGTTACAAGTGATGGGGAGAGGGCAAAGGTATTGAATTTATTCTTCCCCTCAGTCTTCACTAGGGAATCGGAAGGGGCTTCAGTAACGAAAACAGCAATGTTTGTCCTCATGACACATCACAGGAAGCACCCTCATGACTAACAGAGGACAGAATTAGAATTTAACTTGGCAAACTTAACATTAATAAATCACCAGGACCAGATGGATTGCACCCAAGGGTACTTAGGGAACTCAGTCAAGTAATTGTCAGACCATTGTTCCGAATTTTTACTGACTGGAATGGTATCGTACCAGCCGATTGGAGAAAAGCCAATGTAGCACCAATACTAAAAAAAGGGCCAAAATACATCCCTGGGAATTACAGACCAGTTAGCCTAACATCAATAGTATGCAAGCTCTTGGAGGGCATGATAAGGGACTATATACAAGATTTTAGTAATGAAAATTGTATCATCAGCAGTAATCAGCATGGATTCATGAAGAATCGTTCTTGCCAAACAAATCTAAACCTTCTATGAGGAGGTGAGCTGCCATCTAGATAAAGGAAGGCCCATAGACGTGGTGTATCTGGATTTTGCAAAAGCATTTGTACAGTAAACATTTATGGGGAACTATGTCAAAGTAAGGTCCGTTGGCATGGACCATAGGGTGAGCACATGGATTGAAAACTGGCTACAAGGGCAAGTTCAGAGGGTGGTGATAAATGGGGAATACTCAGAATGGTCAAGGGTGGGAAGTGGGGTCCCCCAGGGTTCTGTACTGGGACCCAATCCTGTTTTATTTGTTCATAAACGACCTGGAGGATGGGGTAAATAGTTCAATCTCTGTATTTGCGGACGACGCTAAGCAAGGCAATAACTTCTCCGCAGGATGTGGAAACCTTGCAAGAAGATCTGAACAAATTAATGGGGTGGGCAACTACATGGCAAATTAGGTAAAATGTAAAAAAATGCACTTGGTGGAAAAAATGTGAATGCAATCTACCCACTTGGGGGTTAACCTCTGGGGGAATCTAGGATGGAAAAGGACCTGGGGGTCCTAGTAGATGATAGGCTCAGCAATGGCATGCAATGCCAAGCTGCTGCTAACAAAACAAACATAATATTGGCATGCATTAAAAAGGGGATTAACTCCAGGGATAAAGCGATAAATTCTCCCACTCTATAACACTTTGGTCTGGCCTCACCTGGAGTATGCTGTCCAGTTCTTGGGACCAGTCCTCAGGAAGGATGTACTGGAAATGAAGCGAGTACAAAAAAGGGCAACAAAGCTAATAAAGGGTCTGGAGGATATTAGTTATGAAGAAATGTTGCAAGCACTGAACTTATTCTCTCTGGAGAAGAGACGCTTGAGAGGGGATATGATTTCAATTTACAAATACCAGACGGGCGACCCCACAAAAGGGATAAAACTTTTTTGTGTAAGGGAGTTTAATAAGACACATGGCCACTCATTAAAATAAGAAAAGAGGTTTAATCTTAAACTGCATAGAGGGTTCTTTACTGTAAGAGCGGCAAGGATGTGGAATTCCCTTCCACAGGCAGTGGTTTCAGTGGGGGCATCGATAGTTAAAAAAAAAACTATTAGATAAGCACCTGAACATACAGGGATATACAATGTAATACTGACATATAATCACACACATAGGTTGGACTTGATGGACTTGTGTCCTCACCTACTATGTAACTCACTCCATCAGTCTCCTCAAGCATTACTAACAGACATATCTGTCTGGATGTCACACCTGTTGTGCTTTTTAGGGGACAGTTTGCCCGACACTATATTTATTATTGAGTAATTTTTAACGAAAGATATTTTTGAATACAAGTCAATCTATATGACAGTCTATAATATGAAACTTATTCACAGAGACCTATGATCATACGAAATAGCTATATTTATTGGTTGACAAAAAGCAAATATTTACATGAAATTAAAATACCAATTGCGTTACATGAACGACTTGAAAATCAATAAAAATACCCGCAAAATGGGCATACAGTCTCTTTGATATAATGCTGTCATGATAAATTCTCAATGGGATCAATAACCTTGTATAACTGACAATGAAACAGAACGTCTGTATTTCATACGTCCAACCGTTACTATACTGCAGGTAAGTAAATGGTTAATGTAAAATAAATTGGACGTTAGTGACAAAACAAAAATTGGAACTAGGCAAAAAGAAAAATATAATGAAAAATTTAATCTATATAGAAAAATCTACCAATTATTGATTAATGAGAATAAATCATGATTGCAGAATATTCAATATTTTAGAGAACAATGCATTCACGATAAAATCAAAAATGACATAATTACCCATTCCAAAATGGCTATTTCCTACTGGCAAGTGACCAGAGTTAAGATGGCTGCCGTGGCTTTCAGGTATTGGGTGTCTAGGAATCTTCATGAGTGTAAAAATATGTCTTCATGCATGGTACATGTGTGTCAGTCTGTCTGAGAGTGTGGATCTCCCAGTGTGCCCTTCAGGGTGGGTCCCTGAGTGTGTGCCTCCATCCTCCCTGTGGGAGTGAGTGTGTCCTTCATCTAATTTTTCTGCTCTTAAGTACTGTCTCCGGACAATAAGATTATAAAAATTATACTAAGTTCTGCCCAAAGAGAATGTGTCCTCAACTCATTGGTGGCTGCAGATATGGGAGTTAACTGCTCTGTTTCTCGCCACCCCTTTCCAGGAGAATATGATTTTAAGGTAATATCCCCTTCAACCACCAGGTGTCTCACATGGATTTGGAGTTCAACTCTTTAAGTTAATATATTCTATTTTCAGAATGTGTATAAGTTAATATAATGCTGAGAAGACTATACCTGTATATTTTTTATCTTCTGGTAATCTGGTATACATAACATACTTTTTGATCCATAACATAAATTGTTTTTTGTGTATAAATATATATCTTTAACTGGTTTTTCTAACATGACACAAGTTATATATATTTTTATCAATGGCACACAAAATAATTATCTATATATTTTGAATACATGTTAATCTCTAAATGTAGGTTACTTTATATTCTTATAATCACAATTTGATGTTTTTTATACTGCTAATTAACTCTTTAAAACACGTCTATTTATAAAATCGCACTGGTATCTATATTTCTTTTTCTAACAAAGTCCCTAGGTCAACAGGTACTAAAATCATACTTTTCCCTATGACCTAAGATGTCATTGATAATCTAAACATAATTTTTCATTTATTCCATATCAACATATATTCTTATGCCGCGTACACACGATCGATTTTCTCGACGGTGAAAACACCGTCGAGAAAATCGACGGGAAAAACGAGGGAACGGCTTGGTTCCCTACACACGTCCGTTTTTCTCGACATTTTTTTTCTTGGTCGAGAAAAACGACCGTGTGTGGGCTCTGTGGCAGTGTTTCCCTATGGGAAAACTGCCGCTGAAAAAAACGACGGGAATCACGACGAGAAAAATTAGAGCATGTTCTAATTTTTCTCGTCGTGATTAATGCCGTTTTTCCCGTCGGGAAAAATGACAAAGCCCACACACGGTCGTTTTTCTTGTTAAAAAAAAAATTGAATTTTTCCCGACGGGAAAAATGATCGTGTGTACGCGGCATTACTCCTAATATCATGTGTATTTATAATGCAACATGTATACAGGTGTTTTCTTAAAATGTCTGAGAAGTGGCATATGCATCACTTATGATCATATATCTATATATACAGATATATAAGAAAAATTATACATGACTTTGGCTTGTTTATGGTTTGTTAAAAATGTATTCTGAATTGCATAACTTCAACTCTGTTACACCAAGCGTTGAGACGGACTTTGGTTGTAGAATTAACCAGCATTTACGATGCCATTGTTTGGGGAACAAGCTGAGTAAACTGGTTGCTTTACTTTAAGGGGCAATCTTACCCTCTGAAACAATGGGAATATTTGCTCTAGTTTTAACTGTTAGTTACAGGTAACATCTCAGGCTTATCCATATATTTGCATTGCTTTTCTGAGTCCATTTGACAATGGCATACAAAAACAATTCTGGTTTCTATGACAAGGGACCCTACCTATTGTCCAGGCAAATCCCTGTCCCAACATCTGCTTGTAAAAAGTTATAGATAGGTGATCCATTGAACATTGGAAAACATGTGAGGTCCCAAAGTCCTTTAGTCCACCATTCTTGTTTTAACTGGCTCCAAGAGAAATAGTTCAAGTTAAATGAATCTCATATTTTTGCCAGTACATTTTTAAAATTATTATTATTATTATTATTATTATATTTAATGAAATCACAACACTCAACTTGTCCAAAACCAAGCTCATAATATTTCCTCCCCCGCGTGCCTCTTCGCCTGACTTCTCTGTCACATGTCAGGGTGCTAGGTGTTATCCTGGACTCTGAAACTCTCCTTTTGGCCTTACATCCAATCAATCACTCTCCAAAGCTTTCTGGCTCAACCTCCGCAACATCTCTAAACTATGTCCCTTTCTAACCAATGGAACCACAAAGCTTCCGATTCACTCACTGGTGATCTCTCACCTCGACTACTGCAACTCCCTCCTCATTGGATTACCTTTAAATAGACTCAGTCCATCATGAATGCTGCTGCCAGACTCATCCACCTTACAAACTGCTCAGTGACTGCTGCCCCTCTCTGCCAATCCCTCTATTGGCTGCCACTCACCCATCAAAATACTAACAAGTTAAAAAGCCATCCACAACTCTGCTCCCAGCTATATCGCTAGCCTAGTCTAAAAATATCCAACCTAATCGTCCTCTTCGTTCCTCCCAAGACCTCCTGCTCTCTAGCTCCCTCATCACCTCCTCCAATATTCGCCTTCAGAAGTTCTCCCGAGCCTCTCCCATTTCTCTGGAATTCCTTACTCCAATCTGTCAGACTGTCTCCAAATCTATCCACTTTTAGGCGATCCCTGAAACTTCTCTTCAGAGAAGCCCATCCTCCATCCACCTAACAAATGCACTTAATTGCCTTATTTTATCTGTTTTTCATGTGATCACTTTTTATTGATGGTTTTATTCAATAAACCCTCAAAACATATTTACACGATTGGAGTCCTCCCTCCCTTTTTTTTTGTTCCTTTTTCTTCTATGGCATGGTATATCCACTATTGGGAAGTTTGGCCTGCGCTGGCCCCTTTTTTATCTGAATGAGCCCTGTTTCACGGGTCCGCCTTCCAACATCTGTTGTACCACCGGGATGGTGAGTTTCTTGGAGGTTTTACTACAATTCAAGATACGGTGAGCGTGACCAATATCGTTTGGCTTTGGAGTTGGATCCAGGATCTCTGAGGTGAAAGTCTTCAGACAGGTCGCAGAGTCCGCCCCGTGGAATCCTTATGCCTTTACGACCCACTGTCGCTGACAAGTGGGTCCACCAGCTCTGGTAAGAGTACCCTATCCATCCATAATTATGAAGAGCTGTTTATGATCTACTTGGTTTCCAACTTAGTTTTTCATCACTCACAGATTTATACAATTTTTTGTGTTATAGACATCATTAGTTATTCATCAAATATATGTGGACTATAATTGGTTTATATTCACATTCACTCTTTATGAAACCTGGTTTCTTTCCAGGTCTCCTTGGACACTTAGCGCTTCTTTTTTTCACCTTTATTGTATTTGTATGTTAGTCACATCATTTTACAGCAGCTGTTTGTGTTCACAATTTTGAAGACTAGCGCACATTTTTCTAATTCTATATGCTTTTTGACTGTATTTTTGCTGCTGTCTTTATCACTATTCATTTTTTAGTTGGTACACCAATATGGACGTCTTTGATTATAGGACATCCAGGTCATTAAATACGGATGGTGTATTCATCAATGCCGGATCAGACACTGAGGTTAGCGGTATGTTTCTCAGGCTTAAAAACCTGATGACAACCGAGATCCATATTCAGGGGGATGTGGCATTTTTGGAACAGTACATTAAGGAGGCTATAGTCCCTAGGGGTCTCCGTTGGGGTGTATCGCCCCAACAAGGGGATTCTGACCTAGAGTCCTGGTTTCGTTATTTTAATGAGACAGGGATTAAGCTCCTAGTCTTTTTAGTCGATAAAAAACGTTCAAGATTAATCTTGATCGATAAGGAAATTAGGGACTTGAAAGAAAAATTAACCCCCTTTAAAACGTCTCTAGAATATACTTTTCTCTCCACAGGCCTGAAAGGACACTTGGAGAAAGAAGAAAAAGATCAAAGATTGAAAAAACAAAATAAATATAATAGAGACATTACTGACTATAAATCCAATCTCGTCTTCAATTGGCAGAAGAAGATTAACTTGCTTCGGCCATCTGAGAATGAGATGGAAGTCACAGGACAGGAGGTTCTTAATGTTGACAGGACACTTACATTTGTACCTGTGGTCAAGGAAGGTGCACCTAGGCCACCTGTCCCTTCTAAAGTTAAAACACCTAGAGGACCGGAATTTCGTCAGAAACCCTTGGTCCAGAACTCTAATATGACGCATCCCCCTCAAACCAGGGGAAGGGGCCCTAGAAATAGGGGTAGGGGTTCCTTTAGAGGACACCATAGAGATAGGCGAGAAGCAGAACGGGGTTATCCAAAAGACTCCCAACAGTACTGGAGTCCAAGGAGACCTTTGGTTGGTTGGTACGACCGTCGTGATGAATATCATCGAGATGGGTACAACAATCACTATCGAACCCTATTCGTAATCATAATAGACCTTACCCATCAGGGGAGAATTATACACGAGATAATCATTCTGATTATTTTGGTGATTATGATAGAGAAGAAGACCTCTTCAACCGGTCTCCCTATAATTATAACCAGAACCAGCCAGGTCCTTCTCAGCACTCGGGTTTTCACAGGACCCTTCTGGACTACCCAGGAAGTCCAGAAGGAAAAGAGGGGTCAGAGGCGGGAGGAAAATCCAGAGCAAAAAGACCAAGAACTTGAAGGGTTCGGGTGTCTTCAATCTGAGCTCGGTCGTCTTGACTGATGAAGAAAAGTTGGTCCTGGATAAGGGTCTGAAATATGTCCCGTCCAGGCCCTTAAACAAATTCTCCACTTTTGTAGACGTACACAAATTTGTGCGAAAGCTCAGTATTCAAAGACACTTTCTATCCCCTACTCTTGATGCAGTTCCTACCGCCACTCTAACAATTGACCCACATGTACATACAGGACTAGCAAACCCTTCCCTGTTCAACCCTCCGGGTAACATGGCACCTTCTCTAAGTGTGTTTCGCAGCTTGGTTCTACAAGACTTAGAGAGGTTGCCAAATAAAAAGATACACATGGATCCTAAAATGAGGAAGGGTTTGAAGCAGTTATGCGAACAAAAAGACCTTATTATCCGCCCCGCGGATAAAGGTGGAGCTATTGTGGTGTTAGACAAAGTTAGTTACGTGGGTGAAATGAATAGGATTGTTAGCGACGTTGAAACTTGCGTCTCTATACATACAGATTCTACTTTGCGTTTTAAGAAAGCACTTGTAGAACTTATTGATGAGGGCTTTGCCTTGGGGATTTTGGATAAAAAATAAATAAATTTTGGTGCCTGCTGCACCGAGGATCTCTGCAATATATTATCTCCCCAAGGTGCACAAAGACCCAGTCTGTCCCCCTGGCCGTCCCATAGTCAGCGGAATAAGTAGGCTAAATTGGTGGGACTTTTTATGAGGCACACAACTGACTGAATGGACCGATCAATGTACACATTGTATTTATTGCAAAAGGGGCATACATACACAAATAAGGAACCAAGTAACGTTGGTGGCTATCATTGGCCAACGGCTGCTACTTATATCACACATGCACAGCGCCAACCTGCCACTTTGTTTCACTCACTCAACATTGATGCACCGTTCTGGACTCGTTTCCTTTCTATTATTTTTACAGGTAAATTTAGCTTCACTACACTTTTTACTCATTCCTACACTGTTACTGTGGGTTCCTTATTGGGCCCCTTCTTTACTTAACTATTTTAGCTACACCGTCGACCTTAACCCTGCATGTGGTCATGGGTTATCCTATTCACTTTTTATGCTCACTTTATGTCACTTTGGGTATACTTGCGTTCCTGCTTTGGCCAATACTTCCCTTTTCCATCACTGTCGTCTTTTCTCTTTCTATCACCTTTTGGCATTCATCCTCCCAGTATATCAACTGTGCAATTAGCTTACTGTCAATTCATTTAATTTCCACAGATACCCCTGGGAAATATCCATAGAATAAATCAGTTCTACCGTCTAATTTACTAATCACAGCTGATATCTGGAGATTCCATCTTTATGCCTACAATTGTCACTGGTACCTGCCGTGCCCCTGATGATACCACCTCAGCTCCCGGTTTGACGCCTTTAGTTGCCGTCCATGTTTATAATATCTATAATCGTACTTTATACTACAGATAGGTGAGACCATTTGGGACCTCTCATGTCCCATCTCTTTATTCTGTTTCACATTTCCCTTCTTGTATTACCATACTAGTTGGGTAACTTTATATCTATTTTCTACTTTAGCATAGATACCCCCACATTCCGCATCTGCTCCTGATGAGTGGTATTTAATAACCACGAAACGCGTAGAGCTTTCCTATGATGCTATGCTACAATGTCCATGGTTTATATCTGTACGATATTGAAGGTTTTCTATTTTAATGTACCAATCCACCATTTTTATCATGTTTACATGTTACAAGTGCAATTCCGGTTTACATACTCCAGGCAATCATTATTGTACCATGTTGAAATTTGTTGCTTTTATTATGAACTGTTTAGACCCATCAATACAGTGTTTTACCCTTTTTTATGTACAATATGTTGAGATTACTGTTTACCCCTATGTACTGTCTAGATTTTATTCGTTGATAATTAGCAACATAATTATTTACCTTTTTACTTGGTTCCTTATTTGTGTATGTATGCCCCTTTTGCAATAAATACAATGTGTACATTGATCGGTCCATTCACTCAGTTGTGTGCCTCATAAAAAGTCCCACCAATTTAGCCTTCTTGTTCCAAAACATTGGGGATGGAGGTGTGTGTATATATATATATATATATATATATATATATATATATATATATATATATATATATATATATATATATATATATATAGCGCTATTTCCTCATTTAAAGTCCCAACCTTAGTTTTATATTTAGTTTTCCTTTTTTCATGGTCAGCGGGATAGACTCGGTCACAGCCAGGATTGGCAAATATGTAGATTTTCATTTACAGCCATTAGTTAGAGGTGTTCCTTCATATTTGAAGGATACAGGTGACACCATCCGATTACTACAATCGGTCCAATACCAGGAAGGGTATATTTTGGCCACGGCGGATGTGGCTGCACTATACACCTGCATACCCCATCAGTTAGGCTTTGATGCGGTTGAGTATTACCTGTCTCAAAGTTCTACATTACCGTTTATTCAGCGTAATTTCATTATGCAATTACTTAGGTTTGCGGCCACCCACAATTATTTTTGGTTTCAAAACACTTTTTATTTACAAACAAAGGGGGTTGCCATGGGGGCCAAATTTGCACCTAGTTTGGCCAATCTTTTTATGGCCAAATGGGAGGAGGATGTTGTCTATGCCCAACAGAGACCAGAATTGGTCCTGTGGGCCAGATATATAGATGACATCCTCCTCCTATGGAAGGGTGATCATAATTCCCTTAACGATTTCATGGTGTCACTCAAATCTAATGATCGAGGTATTCGATTGAGCCATGAGGCTAGTCTTACCTCGATCCATTTGCTAGATTTAGAAATCAAAGTGGTTAACCATCAGAGTTTTCTACATACTTTAAACCCACTGACCGTAACGGTTATATTCCTATGGATAGCGGTCATCACCCCCAATGGCTCAAATCAGTTCCTCGGAGTCAGTTCCTCAGATTGCGGAGGAACTGCACGAGGATCGAAGATTTCACTCAGGCTTCCATCCTTAAGGGGAGATTTCTAGAAAAGGGTTACACCTCTCCTGAGTTAGATACCGAAATTGATTGGATCGTGCAGATCGATCGGACCTCATTGCTCCAAGTTGCCCCCAAGAAACCGAGAGATGAGAAGTTTAGGTGGTCTTTTTTTACCACATACTCGGCTCAATCTAGACAGATCAGAGAGATCCTCAAAGCATTGGGGTGTTCTTCAAAATGATCACCTTCTCGGACCAGTCTTACCAGAGCAGTCTGGAGTCATTTTTAGGGGAGCTAGGTCGGTACAGGGCCAAATTGCACCCAATATCATTGATTCTCCCACGAGAATGTCTTTCTTCCAGAATTGCCCGGGTTATTATCCGTGTCGCAAATGCAATGTCTGCTTGCACAATACTTGTGGTAGGCGTAAGAGTGAGACTTTTCAGTCTACTGTTACTTCACGTGTATATCACATGAAACGCTTTACCACATGTGCAACCAAATATATTGTATATCTTCTGACTTGTCCGTGCCATAAACATTACGTAGGGTGTACCATTAGGACATTTAGAATTAGAGTCAATGAACACATTGCTAATATTAAGAATGGGAAACCCGATCACACTGCTTCACGGCACTATTTGGAATCGCATAACCGTGACCCCAAGGGAACACAGTTTTTGGCTATTGACCAATTTGTGTCCCATTGGAGGGGAGAGTCTCGCATTAGAGGGGTGTCCCGTTTAGAGACGTATTGGATTTATGAATTCCGTACATACTCACCATTCGGAATGGGACATTAACTCCTTTATTAATCAAGCTTAGACTCCCCTCAATATGTCTCCTCTGTTTTTGGGTCAATTTGTACATGTATTCCTTTTTTGACTCATTTCTCTGGCCCATAGTGTTTTTTCTAGCTCCATTACTACTTGGATGCTTTTAGCATCCCTTTGGATCCATGTGTGTCTTTTATATTCATACTCATGTATATTTTGTTTTTGAGGGTTCATTTATGTTGCGTTCAGATTCAGAATATTTTGTCTGTGCAATAATACAGAGCCATATACACTTAGATCTGTGTATTTTAGCGGATGGCCACAAGATGGCATGCTCTTTTTACTAAGATCTTTGATATGCATGGGAGAAAAAGAAACCCTGGACTGCCGCACTCTGTATAGACAGTTATTTATTCCAAAATTTCAGGTAAAAAATCCAAATTCAAAATAAATCCATAAATCCAAAACAACAAATGCAGATAGTGTGCATGCAGGGAAGGGTGGCTAACGCGTTTCACGTCACGAATTGACGCTTACTCATAGCTATTTTTTACCTGAAATTTGGAATAAATAACTGTCTATACAGAGTGCGGCAGTCCAGGGTTTCTTTTTCTCCCATGCATCAGTGCAGAGCCAGCACCTGTGTGAGTGACCGGGCGGAAGCAGCTATTTGGTGAATTCTCAAGCTTTTGAGCGGTACGTTTTTCCTTTCATCTTTGATATGCAGTTGAGATCAGCGTGTTGGATTATACGCTGCCCCGACTTCATTGAGCATGCGTGGGACGTCTGTGGCTGCATTCTTCAATCCGCTGACATTGGAGTCATGCGCCATGACGTATTTACGTTGCATGGATATGACGTCTTACCTACATATGCCTATTTGCTGTTTGCATCGGCGTGCGATGTCTCTGCGCGCGTGCGTGGAGCATTAGAACTATGGCTTAATTGCCCACGGATTGGACGTTATGTGCCGTGTGTGGTGATGTCATTGCGATGCGCCGTTACGGCATATGGGCACTTACAGTACCGCCTCTTCACGCATGCTTGATGCTAGTTTGTTACATCCATGGCTCTGCGCAGCAAGAGAAGGATGTTCTCTGCTGACAGCAGAACCTGGAGACTTTTTAGTATTGGCCCGTGACTGAATGGGGAGGTTCGGTCTATGGTTATTACCACCCACTTCCTCATTTGTCGTTCTGGCGGGCTTTTAGCTTAGAATTTGGTTGGTCCTCAACCATTCACTTCCGGGTTCAGGCTGATGATGGTCTGCAGGTAAAGTTGTGATTGGCTATACCTGGGAGGTTACGAGATCATCGGAACAAGTGATGTACTCTCCTCCAATGACTGACCAGCTTTGACCCTGTGTGCTGATTGGAGAGTTCCAGCCAAAAATTAGGGTGTTTTATTATAAATAGTAGGTAGTGAGTGGGAGCAGGTTGATGCCCCTGTAGAAGTATTTTTATACGAAACGCATAGGGCTGGTATAAACCACTCCATTTGTTGCCTTATTTTATCTGTTTTTCATGTGATCACTTTTTATTGATGGTTTTATTCAATAAACCCTCAAAACATATTTACACGATTGGAGTCCTCCCTCCTTTTTTTGTTCCCTTTTTTCTTCTATGGCACGGTATATCCACTATTGGAAAGTTTGGCCTGCACTGGCCCTTTTTTTATCTGAATGAGCCCTGTTTCACGGGTCATCCTTCCAACATCGGTTGTACCACCGGGATGGTGAGTTTCTTGGAGGTTTTACTACAATTCAAGATACGGTGAGCGTGACCAATATCGTTTGGCTTTGGAGTTGGATCCAGGATCTCTGAGGTGAAAGTCTTCAGACAGGTCGCAGAGTTCGCCCTGTGGAATCCCTATGCCTTTACGACCCACTGTCGCTGACAAGTGGGTCCCCCAGCTCTGGTAAGAGTACCCTATCCATCCATAATTATGAAGAGCTGTTTATGATCTACTTGGTTTCCAACTTAGTTTTCCATCACTCACAGATTTATACGTTTTTGTGTTATGGACATCATTAGTTATTCATCAAATATATGTGGACTAGAATTGGTTTATATTCACATTCACCGTTTATGAAACCTGGTTTCTTTCCAGGTCTCCTTGGACACTTAGCACTTATTTTTTTCACATTTATTGTATTTGTATGTTAGTCACATCATTTTGCAGCAGCTGTTTGTGTTCACAATTTTGAAGACTAGCGCACATTTTTCTAATTTTGTATTATTATTAATGAAATCACAACACACCACTTCCTCAAACTCAACTTGTCCAAAACCGAGCTCATAATATTTCCTCCCCCACGTGCCTCTTCACCTGACTTCTCTGTCACATGTCAGGGTGCTAGGTGTTATCCTGGACTCTGAAACTCTCCTTTTGGCCCCACATCCAATCAATCACTCTCCAAAGCTTTCTGGCTCAACTTCCGCAACATCTCTAAACAATGTCCCTTTCTAACCAATGGAACCACAAAGCTTCCGATTCACTCACTGGTTATCTCTCACCTCGACTACTGCAACTCCCTCCTCATTGGCTTACCTTTAAATAGATTCAGTCCATCATGAATGCTGCTGCCAGACTCATCCACCTTACAAACTGCTCAGTGACTGCTACCCCTCTCTGCCAATCCCTCTATTGGCTGCCACTCACCCATCAAAATACTAACAAGTTAAAAAGCCATCCACAACTCTGCCCCCAGCTATATTACTAGCCTAGTCTAAAAATATCCAACCTAATCGTCCTCTTCGTTCCTCCCAAGACCTCCTGCTCTCTAGCTCCCTCCTCACCTCCTCCCATATTCGCCTCCAGAAGTTCTCCCGAGCCTCTCCCATTTCTCTGGAATTCCTTACTCCAATCTGTCAGACTATCTCCAAATCTATCCACTTTTAGGCGATCCCTGAAAACTTCTCTTCAGAGAAGCCCATCCTCCATCCACCTAACAAATGCACTTCTATTTTCTTCATCAGCTCATCACCACAGCTTTTACCCTTTTGTATAACTTGACCCTCACTCCTAGATTGTAAGTGCTAATGAGTAGGGCCCTCTGAATCCTCCTGTATTGAATTGTATTGTAATTGTACTGTCTGCCCTAATGTTGTAAAGCGTTGCACAAACTGTCGGTGCTATATAAATCCTGTATAATAACAATAACAACTTCAACTGGCTGTAACTTTTTCATTCAGGGTTCACTTAGGATAAGGTGACCAGATTTTTTAAATGAAATCTGGGGACATTTTTATTTTTATTTTTTATATTGGCAAATACTAAGCCAATTTATAGGCATGTTTTCCTCAAATGTGGTACAGTGGGGAGAACAAGTATTTGATACACTGCCAATTTTGCAGGTTTCTCTACTTACAAAGCATGTAGAGGTCTGTCTATCATAGGTACTCTTCAACTGTGAGAAACGGAATCTAAAACAAAAATACAGAAAATCACATTGTATGATTTTTAAGTAATTCATTTGCATTGTATTGCATGACATAAGTATTTGATACATCAGAAAAGCAGAACTTAATATTTGGTACAGAAACCTTTGTTTGCAATTACAGATATCATACGTTTCCTGTAGTTCTTGACCAGGTTTGCACACACTGCAGCAGGGATTTTGGCCCACTCCTCCATACAGAGCTTCTCCAGATCCTTCAGGTTTTGGGGCTGTCGCTGGGCAATACAGACTTTCAGCTCCCTCCAAAGATTTTCTATTGGGTTCAGGTCTAGAGACTGGCTAGGCCACTCCAGGACCTTGAGATGCTTCTCACGGAGCCACTCCTTAGTTTCCCTGGCTGTGTGTTTCGGGTCGTTGTCATGCTGGAAGACCCAGCCACGACCCACCTTCAATGCTTTTACTGAGGGAAGGAGGTTGTTGGCCAAGATCTCGTGATACATGGCCCCATCCATCCTCCCCTCAATACGGTGCAGTTTTCCTGTCCCCTTTGCAGAAAAGCATCCCCAAAGAATGATGTTTCCACCTCAATGCTTTACGGTTGGGATGGTGATCTTGGGGTTGTACTCATCCTTCTTCTTCCTCCAAACACGGCGAGTGGAGTTTAGACCAAAAAGCTCTTTTTGTCTCATCAGACCACATGACCTTCTCCCATTCCTCCTCTGGATCATCCAGATGGACTTGTGCTGGCTTGAGCAGGGGGACCTTGCGTATGCTGCAGGATTTTATTCCATGATGGTGTAGTGTGTTACTAATGGTTTTCTTTGAGACTGTTGTCCCAGCTCTCGTCGGGTCATTGGCCAAGTCCTGCCGTGCAGTTCTGGGCTGATTCCTCACCTTCCTCATGATCATTGATGCCCCACGAGGTGAGATCTTGCATGGAGCCCCAGACCGAAGGAGATTGACCGTCATCTTGACCTTCTTCCATTTTCTAATAATTGCGCCAACAGTTGTTGCCTTCTCACCAAGCTGCTTGCCTATTGTCCTGTAGCCCATTTCAGCCTTTTGCAGGTCTACAAATTTATCCCTGATGTCCTTACACAGCTCTCTGGTCTTGACCATTGTGGAGAGGTTGGAGTCTGTTTGAGTGTGTGGACAGGTGTCTTTTATACAGGTAACAAGTTCAAACAGGTGTAGTTAATACAGGTAATGAGTGGAGAACAGAAAGGCTTCTTATTTTTTCTTTAACAGGTCTGAGAGCCGGAATTCTTACTGGTTGGTAGGTGATCAAATACTTATGTCATGCAATAAAATGAAATTTAATTATTTAAAAATCATACAATGTGATTTTTGTTTTAGATTCCGTCTCTCACAGTTGAAGAGTACCTATGATAAAAATTACAGACCTCTACATGCTTTGTAAGTAGGAAAACCTGCAAAATCGTCAGTGTATCAAATACTTGTTCTCCCCACTGTATGTGTTTATGTAATGATTGTATGATACAGTATCTCACAAAAGAGGGTACACCCCTCACATTTTTGTAAATATTTTATTATACCTTTTCATGTGACAACACTGAAGAAATGACACTTTGCTACAATGTAAAGTAGTGAGTGTACAGCTTGTATAAAACCGTGTAAATTTGCGGTCCCCTCAAAATAACAACACAGCCATTAATGTCTAAACCACTGGCAACAAGAGTGAGTACACCCCTAAGTACAAATTTCAAAATTCGGCCCAATTAAATATTTTACCCTTGTGACTCGTTAAGTGTTACAAGATCTCAGGTGTGAATGGGGAGCAGGTGTGCTAAATTTGGTGTCATCGCTCTCACTCTCTCATACTGGTCACTGAAAGCTCAACATGGCACCTCATGGCAAAGAACTCTGAGGATCTGAAATTGTTGCTCTACATGAAGATGGCCTAGGCTATAAGAAGATTGCCAAAACCCTGAAACTGAGCTGCAGCACGGTGAACAAGACCATACAGCGGTTTAACAGGACAGGTTCCACTCAGAACAGGCCTCACCATGGTCGACCAAAAAAGTTGAGTGCACGTGGTCAGAGTCATATCTAGAGGTTGTCTTTTGGAAATAGACGTATGAGTGCTGCCAGCATTGCTGCAGAGGTTGAAGGGGTTGAGGGGGGCGGGGGTTCAGTCTGTCAGTGCTCATACCATACGCCGCACACTGCATCAAATTGGTCTGCATGGATGTGGTCCCAGAAGATAGCCTCTTCTAAAGATGGTGCCTGCCAAACAGTTTGCTGAAGACAAGCAGACTAAGGACATGGATTATTGGAACCATGTCCTGTGGTCCGATGAGACCAAGATAAAAACGTATTTGGTTCAGAGGCTGTCAAGCGCGTGTGGCGGCAACCACGTGAGTACAAAGACAAGTGTGTCTTGCCTACAGTCAAGCATGGTGATGGGAGTGTCATGGTCTGGGGCTGCACGAGTGCTGCCAGCACCTGGGAGCTACAGTTCATTGAGGGAACCATGAATGCCAACATGTACTGCAACATACTGAAGCCGAGCATGATCCCCTCCCTTCAGAGACTGGGCCACAGGGCAGTCTTCCAACACAACGACCCTAAACACATCTCCAAGTTGACCACTGCCTTGCTAAAGAAGCTGAGGGTAAAGGTCATGGACTGGCAAAGCATGTTTCCAGACCTAAACCCTATTGAACGGCGTGGCCTGACACAGCATGTGAGCGGACATCTTACCTAGCAGCTCCGAGATCCCTCTGAACAATCCTGTGTAATCCTCCTCACCTGCCTCTCCACAACGGCTAAAAACTCTTTAGACCCCTCGGGGAAGACC
Source organism: Rana muscosa (assembly GCA_029206835.1). Classification (NCBI taxonomy): domain Eukaryota; kingdom Metazoa; phylum Chordata; class Amphibia; order Anura; family Ranidae; genus Rana; species Rana muscosa. Next base: position 120,458,436 of record CM055128.1, read on the forward strand.
CTGTGCTATTTTTTGGAGGACTCTGGTGGATGGGAAAGCGAAAAGGGAAAAAACAACCCGCGGTCAGGATGAGTATCTCCACGCGCTCCTGCCAAGATGGCCGCCGATCCACCGTGCCACACTCGTCTCTGGCTTCCACGCCGGAGCTCTTTGCTGATAACCCTGATCCATCTCTGCCACCCTCTCCCGGGACCTCCGCACACCGGCCCTCGTGTCTCCCAGTAAGGACGGCCCGGATCCGGAGCCCACGCTGCTGGATGTCCTCAAACTTATTAAGGTAAACCATTCTGATATTATAATATATATATATATATATATATATATATATATATATATATATATATATATATATATATATATAATGCGCTAGGACATGCATAAAGTGAGGGACCGGGTCTCTGACACGGAACGCCGCATCAGTGATCTGGAGGACACTGTCGGCCCTGTTCTTCCTGCTCTCAAAACCCATGGCACTAAAATGTAGTCTCTGGATGATAAGGTGGACGATTTAGAGAACCGTTTACGCAGGAACAACCTGCGCTTGGTAGGCCTGCCTGAACGGGTTGAGGGTGCCGACCCGGTCTCTTTCCTGGAGAGCTGGTTTGCCCAGGAATTTGGGAAGGACTGTTTATCCTCCAGTTTTGTTCTGGAGCGGGCCCACAGAGTACCCGGCAGACAGGTTCCTACAGGCAGCACTCCACGCACCATGGTAATTCACCTCCTTAACTACAGGGACCAGGACTCTATCCTGCGCGATGCCCGCATAAAAGGGAGCGTGAAGATTACCAACGCATCAGTGTCCCTTTTTCCTGATTACTCCCCTGCTGTCCATGCCTCGAGAGCCAAGTACCAGCATGTTAAGCAAAAGTTGAGGGAGAAGACCATCCAAGGACTCCATGTTGTTTCCTGCGACGCTGAGAGTTGTGCACCAAGGCCAGGTGCACTTTTTTCAAACCCCTGCAAATGCTTTGTCCTGGTTTGAGTCCCTACACCAGCCTGGTCGTTTGTCTGACCGGGCGCCTGACACTTGATTTGATTTCTTTATTTTTCTACCCCACTCACTGGGATTATACATGGGGCAGGTGCATTCAGTTAACTGCCTTGTCAGGAGGATGCAAATCTCCACTTGGTCACTATGCTGCTACCGTTTATTAAATTTTTGATTACTGACTGATCTAAAGTTAGTTCGCTGACTTGCCTGTATTGGCCATGTTCCTAGTATGTACATGCTGTTCCGGGTATAAGCCAGCCCCTTGTTTTTGGGGCCTGGCAGGGGTTAAATTTGGGCTGTTGCCTACTCTACATGTGCATCTGTTTGTCATAGTTTTGCTGTGTATTGGGATGAGTGCTGTGTGTATATGTTTTCCGCCTTGCCTCCTCACCCCTCTGGGTTTGCAGCCGTGCAGGGACCTATAATTTGCTTATACAATTTTTGATTCATGCTTTGCTATTGTTGTGCTAAATTTTTCATATCCCACCTTATCTAAGGTCAAGTGTATCTCCTGGAATGCTTCTGGGGTTAAACTCCAAATTTAAGAGGGCCTCCCTGTTTGATTTCCTTAAGGCACACAATCCTCATACTGTGCCTACAGGAAACACACCTTATGGGATCAAAAGTGCTGGCCTTAAAAAAACAGTGTGTTATGCATGGTTATCATTCCACATACTCTAATTATGCTAGGGGAGTGTCCATTCTTATACGGAAGGGCCTCCCCTTTTCCTGTGACCGAGTGGTGCTGGACCCAAAGGGTCGTTATGTTTTTCTTCAATGCATGGTGCACGCAACGCCACTGTTGTTGGCATTGGTGTATGCTCCCCCCCTGTCACGGCTGCAATCTTCACAGATTTGAGTGTACAATTCTCCACCTTCCCAACACTTGCTACCCTTATAGTGGGGGACTTCAACTCAGTACTTGACCCTGGCAAGGACTGCCTGAAACCTCTTCAGTATGACTCTAAGTTGTTTGGTCAGTGGTGTGTTTCCTTTGGTTATGTCAACCTCTGGCGGCATAGCCATCCTATGGTCAGGGAATACTCATGCCAGTCTCGGATGTACCGTACGCTTTCCAGGCTGGACTATGTTCTGGGGACACCTGACCTGGTCTCCTGTATCCAGGCTGTCTCTCACTTACCTCAGACGATGTCTGACCACTCGGCCCTATCTGTAGACATGCTATTAGGCCATAGGCCCTCTTTTCGGTTGTGGAGGCTCAGTCCCCTCTGGATATCCACCTCTGAATACCAGGAGCCGGTCCGGCAGGACATGTCCCACTATTTGGGGGACAATTCCGGATCCGCCTCCTTTGGCCCCACATGGGATGCCTTTCAGGAATCGGTGCGGGGCTCCTACATCTCCAATATCGCCCAGCATCGGAAGTCCTCTCAGGCTGACCTTCTGGCCTTGGCATCCTCCCTGGAGAATGCCAGGGCCCAATATCTTACGCTTCCCACCCCGGACTCCCATGGGGTCTTGGGGGCGCACAGGGCTCTGGACCTCCATAGGGTGGATGCAATGCGGAAGCAGCAGCTGTATTTATCGGCCAGGTTACATGAACACAGTAGCAAAAACGGCAAGATGTTGGCCTACCTCTCCTGTACGGAATACACTGAAAGGACTATTCAGCAAATTCAGTTACCAGACGGCTCTGTCACATCTGACCCCCTGCTCATAAACCAGTTTAAGTCCTTTTATGAGAACCCTTATTCTGCCCCAACGATCGAAGAAGTCACTGAGGCCATTTGCTCTCCCCCCCCCCAATAAAGCCCCTGGATTGGACGGTTTGCCTGCAGAATGGTACAAAAACTATGTTGAAGAACTGGCACAGAAATTACACTCTGTTTGGGCAGGCACTGAGGGAGGGTGAACTCCCCTCCTCCATGTGCAAGGCCCTAATTGTTGTGCTCCCTAAACCTGATAAAGATAAACTGCTGTGTGGGTCTTACCGTCCAATCTTACTACTGAATAGTGATGTTAAGGTATTGACTAAAATTCTAGCTTTAAGACTACAAAAGGTCATTTTTCATCTTGTTCACAGGGACCAGACTGGATTCATGCCTGGGAAGAGTATGTATGACAACATTCGCCAGGTATATCTGCACATTCACAGGGCTGCCACTGACCAAAAAATTGGCCTGGTGTTATCCTTGGATGTGCTCAAAGCTTTTGATACTGTTAAGTGGTCCTTCCTTTGGGAAACCATGCATCGTATGGGCTTCAGCTTCCAATTTATTAAGTGGGTCCGTTTACTTTACACCAACCCTAGGCCTAGGATAGGCACTAATAAGGATGTTTCTGATGTTTTTACTTTGCAAAGGGGAACCAGGCAGGGCTGCCCGTTCTCGCCGCTTCTGTTTGCTCTGGCCACAGAGCCTCTTGCTCTGGCGGTGTGACAGACGGCAACGGTGGATGGCATCTGTTATGGGCCCTGTCTGAAGATTTCCCTCTATGTAGATGATGCCCTAATTTACCTGGACAGATCTGAGCAGTCTTTTGTTTCCCTATTGGGTGTTGTGGAGGAGTTTGGGAAGGTCTCCGGGTTGGATGGGAAAAAGCGGTGGCATTCCCTATAGGCCCCAAACTTGACTATACCTACCTCTCTACATCCAAATTGACCATCCAACACACATTTAAGTATCTGGGGATATATATTAATGCTGACCTGTCTTCCTTTAAAACCCTCACTGTCACCCCGATTATAACACATATGGAGACCAGGCTGCATACTTGGGCCTCCTTACCACTTAACCTGATAGGCCGCGAGAATATCTTTAAAATTATATATTTACCCAAATTTTTATGTTTTTCGGGCATCCCAAATCTTTTTGTTTAAAAAACGTTTTGACAAAATTAACTCGCTCCTCTCCACCTTCCTCTGGCAGGGTTTGAACCCACTAATTGCTAGGGCCTCTCTTCAAGCTGCTAAACTTGATGGAGGATTAGCCTGTCCTAATCTGCGACATTATTTTATAGCGTCGCAGCTCACGTATGTCTATGACTGGTTCCTGGAGGCCTCCTCATCCTGCTCCACCACTCTATTGACTGCATTGATAGGCTCTAGGGCCACACTTGATGAACTACACAGGTCTGTATCCAAATGCTGCTCTCGTGGCTCCCCGCTAGAAATTATCTGGTTAGCCTGGCATGAGGGGAATAAGGTGCTTACGAATTCGGACGGGATGTCTCCCAAGGCCCCCCTGTGGCAAAACCCCAGTTTCTCGGACTCTGTGGTGGACAAGACTTGGGGTCACACACGCCTCCCACATCTTTGTTAACGATACGTTTATCTCCTTTGAGGATTTGAAGGTACGGTGTGGAGTGACGGATAAATTATTTTACAAGTATCTACTATTATGTCGTGCCGTTCGGGCACAATTTACTGGTCTGACCCAGGAGCTCACTGAATCACCTTTGGAGGTGCTAATGTCATATCCGGATATTGAAAAGCTGGTTACGACTATTTATTACCGCCTGCAGTCTGCTGGGGTTAAGCCCTTCCAGATTGCTCAGCGTAAGTGGGAGGTGGACATTCCGTGGGTGTCCGAGGAGTGTTGGGAGGAGGCCTTGGATGTCTGCTTTCAGGATCTTATTGGGTCTAATGATCAATACGTGCAGTTTAAATGTATACACCAGTTGCACTATACTCCTGCCAGGCTGGCTCGCATGGGTTTTAATTCTGCTGCTTCCTGTTCTAGGTGTGGCTCCAATAAGGCCGGATACATACAGACATATGTTTTGGCCTTGTCCCGTTCTATCGACGTTCTGGAAGGACTTATTTACTTTTTTATTTACTTTTTTTGAGGACACCTTACATTAACCATACCTTGCACACCGGAGGTTGGACTGCTGGGAGTGCTCAATGATTTCATACATAGGATCCATGCTCAATTTTGTTTTATGCTAGGAAATTAATTCTGTTACAATGGAAGTGTGCCTCTGCTCCGGATATTCAGATGTTGTATCGTATGGTAAATAAAATCTTTAAACAGATTTTGTAAGGGAAGGGCCTGTCCTAAAAAGTTTACCAAGATTTGGCAACCCTGGCTTGACATTGCAAACTCCTTTTGGAAAGACACTCAGCTTTCCCAGCCCTAGAGGTCTTTTGCCATGAGTTGACCGGTTACGTCTGTAGGTTGATGGGGGAGATGTGGTTGGTTTGGTGGGTTATGGATCTGGTTGGAGGTGTGGGGGGAGGTGGGGTATGATTGGTTGTGTGTGTGTGTGTGTGTGTGTATGGGTATGATTGTAATCGGCTGGTATCTCTACTGCCTTTTGTACTATGACTTACTGTAGTAGGGCCCTATGTGGTCCACTTTGATTACCCCGTTTCATCTGTTGTTTTAGTTTTCCTGCATTGAGGAAGGGGGGTTCAAAGTATTCTAATAAAACCATATAGCCCTGATTTGTTAGTGTTTCTGTAACACTGATTTATACATGTGATGTAACCGTTTATGAATATGTTTGATAATTGTATTTGTAGAAAATCAATAAACAAACTTTAAAAAAAAAAAAAAAAAAAAACCTTATTGAACATCTGTGGGGCATCCTCAAACGGAAAGTGGAGGAGCGCAAGGTCTCCAACATCCACCAGCTCCGTGATCTCATGGAGGAGTGGAAGAGGACTCCAGTGGCAACCTGTGAACTCAATGCCCAAGAGGGTTAAGGCAGTGCTGAAAAACAATGGTGGCCACACAATATTAACACTTAGGGGTGTATTCACTCTTGTTGCCAGCGGTTTAGACATTAATGGCTGTGTGGTGAGTTATTTTGAGGGGACAGCAAATTTACACTATTATACAAGCTGTACACTCATTACTTTACATTGTAGCAAAGTGCCATTTCTTCAGTGTTGTCAAAAGATATAATAAAATATTTACAAAAATGTGAGGGTTGTACTCACTTTTGTGAGATACTGTATATACGTTATTTCTGCAAATCATTTCATACCAGCCAAACCGCATAATGTCACTATTTTCTTGTTCATAAAAAGGAAAAACCATGCATTTTAAAGCACATTTGAAGAGTGTATTCTCACCAGTGCCCATCAGCGCAGCCTCACCAGTGCCCATCAGCGCAGCCTCACCAGTGCCCATCAGCGCAGCCTCACCAGTGCCCATCAATGCAGTCTGATCAGTGCATAGCGATAAGATTATACAGAGTGGGGATCTCCTGTTAACCCGACACAGCCACTGTCTTCAGACAAAGCCTCGCCTCTAATTATAGATTTCACCAGTGTGCTGCCTATCATAGGAGCCGGCCCAGGAAGTGGGACTTTGTCTGACAGCCGGGTAAGCAGGAGATCCCTGTTCTGTATACTCGGCGGCGCCCCCACGCCCCATCCGAGGGACAGCCCAAGCCCCAATGGGCTCAGCAGGACCGGCCCTGCCCCCCCTTTTCCCCAGCTTGCGGTGCACCCATCCAGGATCGGCCCTGCAAATCGGGGACAAAACCAGGGACAGACTTCCTCCGGGGGCAAGGTCCCGGAAACTGGGGATGGCTGGTCACACTAACTTAAGATAACCTCTTTATGCCCATGTTGATCATATGCAGAGTTTTTGCATTTCCCAAGCTCTGTGACACATTTTATTCAATGTAAATAATTAGGGGTGCAACGGATCAAAAAACACACGGATCAAATCGATCCTCGGATCGGATCATTTTCGGATCGGCAAAAAAAAAAAAAAAATGTTAAATTTTCAATTTCACAGTTATTTTCAACACAAAACGGAGCTTATATGCTTAAATACAGTATTTGTAAATCCAACGGACTCTTTACATGTTAAATTTTCAAAGCAGCAGAAAACCTGCTGACCTTACATGGTTGCTAATGTGACACAACACAACTAAATGTTAAATGTGAAAATCAGAGGTGTTGTGTCACATTAGCAACCATGTAAGGTTTGCTGCTGCTTTTAAAATGTTAACAGTCCGATGGATTTCCAAATACTGTATTAAAGCTGATAAGCTCCGTTTTGTGTGGAAGCTTTGGGTGCAACAAGATGTCCGCTTGTCCCCTTCTCTCATTACTGTGTGGGGTGGAGCAAGATGGCGGCGAAACGTCAGAGCGGCCGCCGCCGGGTGTACCAAGATGGCCGCTGCCCCGGAGCTAGGCCGAAGCCGCGGCCTTTCCTACGGCCGAGGCTCCGCGGATCGCATGGTGATCCGATCCGAACAGGGTGGCCCGTTCGGATCACGGATCACCAACGATCCGTTGCACCCCTATAAATAATCTTATCCAACGTGTGGAATGTGTTGAAAAATTCAAGTTAGACTTACCGGTAACTTGTTTTCCAATAGTCTTTCAGCACAGCACCCGAGAGATCATGGCTCCTCCTCCAACAGGAAACACCTCATCATTCCAAGCTGTAACTGGAGGCCTCCAAGCAGCTTCCTTCAGTTGTTTGTAGAGAACCTCCAGCCCCGGCTGCAACACATAAGTGACAGTTATATCATAGTATTACAGCAAAAAAAAAAAAAAATCGGGTTATTGCTGTCCTGAAAGACTATTGGAAAACAAGTTACCGCTAAGTCCAACTTGACTTTTCCCAGAACGTCTTTCAGGACAGCACCCGAGAGGATAATTGAGAGTTATCCCATTTACAGTGGGACAACAGCCTGCAAGACTTTCCTTCCGAAAGCCTGGTCCTCAGCCATCAAGTCCAACCTATAATGACGGGCAAAGGTCGTCAGACTCATCCATGTACCAGCTTTACAGATATGTTCGGGGGTGGCACCAGCTCTTTCTGCCCAACTCACCGCCAAAGCTCTTGTAGAATAGGCCTGAAAACCAACTGGACTCTCCTGGCCTGAAAGGGAATTTCTCAACCATCTGACAATGATAGCTTGTCTTCCTTTCTTACTACCAGCATATGAAACAAAATGCGTGCCTGATTGACAAGGCTAGAAGCTCACCAATTCTTAGGTTCAACTGGTTCCCTGGTCAGGGCCTGTATAATCGATAAATTCCACTTTGGACAGCTTCTGATCACTACCAGTCTGGGCCGGGTGAGGGCCTTGAAGAACCTGATCACTAGGGGGTTCCGATGCGATAGATTTCTTAAAAAATACCCCCAGCTCGGCAACTTGAACTTTGAGGGTACTGACTGCTAAGCTCCTTCTTGCAGGAATTCCAAAATAGAAGAAATATCTTTTAAAGGATCTGCCAGATGCAGTGCACCAGGAGTTGAAAACTTTCCAGATTTTGGAATAAATTGCTCTGGTAACACTTCCTGCTAGATAGGAGGGTAGCAACCAATCTATTCGAAAACCACTTATTTCTTTAGGAACTGCTCTTTAGAAACCAAGCTGTGAGCTTTAGCTTTTCTACTTCCTGGTGAAGTAGTGGACCTTCTATCAGCATGTCTTGTCTCAATGGAAGGTGCCAATACAGTTCCATCTGGAGAAGGGATGAAAACCAAGCTCTCTTGGGCCAAAAGGGAGTGATGAGAATTACTGTCGTATGCTCCTTTTGGATTTTCCTTATGACCCGAGGGGTAAGCTGAAAAAGCAGGAAAGGCGTAACACAGGTGATAATTCCAGCTCTGCACCAGAGCATCTAACCCCAGGGATGGCTTGGCTCTGTTCAGGGAGGAGAGAGATACCTGTGCATTTTCCTGAGTCGCAAAGAGATTCACTTTTGGCTGCCCCCATTTCCTCATGATCATATGGAAGATTTCCGGGTTCAATCGCCACTCTCTCGTACACCTGTTTTCTTTCTCGTATATCACGGGACACAGAGCGACATAGTCATTACTAATGGGTTATATAGATACCGTCAGGTGCTGGCACTGGCAACTTCCAAAACCGGAAGTACCCTCCCCTATATAAGCCCCTCCCATCGGGAGCACCTCAGTTTTTTGCCAGTGTCTAAGGTGTTGGCCAAGAAGAAACATGTGTTTTTCACTGAGCTTGCGTACAGGTTCTTTTGGGCCTCAGTAAGCTATTCCGGATCTGACCAAAAAAGCTTCATAGCTAAACGGTCGGTACCCGGGCCTTGCAGAGAAGAGCAAGGTTTTGCCTGTAATGCTTCTCTTAGGAGAGCTGGACCCTGGGATCCAGAGCTCTGGTCATACCCACGACCAAGATGTTTTCTGTGCAGGGTGCTATACAGGTCCAGGGGAGTGGAATCCTTGGGAACCCGGTCCCTGAAGGTTTGATTACAATGCCTGCCGTGATAGGTGAAGTTTGGGCTTTTGTGGACCAAACAAAGTCCTGCGGCGGGGAACAGGTAAGTGGGGGCCCCCAGGAACTTGGTTCTATTGGGGGACCCCCAAGCCTAATTTGTCTTTCTGTCTGTTACCTAATGGTATTCCCGCAAAATTCTGTGCATGCCTGTAACTACTAAAAAAATGTAATAATTTTTAATGGTGGTCAAGAAATTTTTTTTATATATATATTTAATATATTAGACTGCGGTACCTGTGTTTGTCCACTAGAGACCGCTGTGGAACGTTTCTTGTCATGTGGACTAGTTTCTTTTCATCAGAGCGAGTCCAGGCAGATGGTGAGTTCTCTTATGGGAAACTGCTTCCTCTGCCATGTTGCAATGCTCGTCCATCCCCCGGTCTGCGGCAAAGGGGCCCTGGCTCTTGTCCCTGGTTTCCATTTTCGAAATTAGCGCCAAAGGCGCACGTGGCCGCGCGCGTGCACGCGCCTCTATATATAGAGGTGAGCCGGGAAAGGGGGCGGAGCCTGGGGATGACGCTCTGTGCGCGCCGCAGCGCTTCTGCGCATGTGCGGGCGTCCCAGCATGTTAAAAACCACAATTTTGTGTGGTGAGCTGGCTATGAAGTACAGAGACAGAGCTGGCAACATTTAAAGAAGGCATACAGCAAGCGGTTGATACAGGCATCCCCTAGAAAGGCACATTAGTAGACACCAACTGTTTCCTATAGCAGCATTTATGCTAGACTATTGTCAGTAACTGGTGTATTTCGGCTGGAATACCTCAGCTTTGTGGCTTAGGAATATGCCGTCTAAAAACTCCGGGACTAGAAATTCCAGGAGGAATAGGGGGTCTCCATCGGGCTCTGAGGATCTTGGGCATGCTTTGGCTGCACCAGTCTCCCCTGAAGAATCAGAGGTTAGTGACCGTAGAGCACCCTCAGGAGTACCTGGTACTGTGGCTGTCCTCAGTTCACCTGCTCCTGTGTATGTAACAGAGGAGGTTTTTTCCTCAGCTCTGGGAGGGCTGGAAGAGAGATTGTCAGCATTGATCGCGGCTTCCCTGTCACAGGAGAAAAGCGCCCGATCTCCGTCTCCTCCCTCAGAGTGCCTGTTAACAGAGCAACAGTCCCATACAGGGATCGACCTACCTGAAGGGGATCAGGACGAGGTCGATTCGGTTGTAGAGGAATCAACAGTGGAAGAGCCGTTCTCAGCATCACATGCTGAAAGGTTATGGGTTCAGTCCCTGACTAATATGGTCCGATCAGCATTTAAAATGCCACTTGCGGAGCCATCATCCACTTCTGTCTCCTCGTTGGGGTCGCTAAAAGCTCCCCAGACTGTTTGTTCCTTTCCGATCCATCCTTTACTGGAAGGGCTCATTTACCAGGATTGGGAGCATCCTGACAAAATATTTACTCCCCCCAAGAGATTTCCGGTGGTCTATCCCATGGAGGATAAGTTCATCAGAAAATGGAGGGTCCCTACAGTGGACGCAGCCATCTCTTGTGTGAATAAATCACTGACATGTCCGGTGGATAATGTCCAAATGTTCAAGGACCCAATAGATAAAAAATTGGAGTCCTTATTAAAATCTGCTTTTTCTACAGTAGGATTGGTGACACAACCAGCAGTGGCAGCTATTGGGGTCTGCCAAGCAGTGAAGGATCAGTTGAAACAGGTCTTAAGGGACTTGCCAGATCAGCAGGCTCTTGCCCTAGCTGATCTACCTAGAGCCTTATGCTTTGCGGTGGACGCTATAAAGGATTCAATCCATCAGGCCTCCCGCCTTACGCTGTCTGTAGTACATATGCACAGGCTTCTATGGCTCAAAAACTGGTCTGCTGAAGCTCCCTGTAAAAAATTGCTGGTCAGCTTCCCATTTCATGGTGAACGCTTATTCGGGGAAGACCTGGACAAATATATCCAGAGAATTTCCAGCGGTAAAAGTACACTTTTGCCGGTTAAAAACAGAGTTAGAGGTCCCTCTTTTAAGAGGCCTGCTTCTCCAGTCCCTAGGACATCGGCTGTGAAACAGTTCCGACGGCCTCCTCGGTCAAATCCCGGAGGTAAAAATCAGGGACAATTGCAGGGTAACAAGAAGCCCTGGAGCAGGAGAGGTACAAAACCTCCCCCAAAGTCAAATGCATGAAGGGTTGCCCCCACCCAATCGGGTGGGGGGAAGACTTCAGTTGTTCACAGAGACCTGGCGGGACACGATCCGAGACAGATGGGTGCTCTCCGCAGTAAATCTGGGATACAAATTGGAGTTAAAAAACTCCCCTCCTTCCCGCTTTATAAGGTCAAACGTGCCAAGGGATCCCCAGAAGAGAGGATCCCTCCTGTTGGCACTAGAACAATTATTGCTCCAAGCAGTAATTATAGAGGTTCCCCTGGAAGAATGGGGGTTTGGGTTTTACTCAAACCTCTTTACAGTCCCGAAGCCAAACAGGGACGTGAGGCCCATATTAAATCTAAAAGGGCTAAACAAATTCCTACATATCAGGACTTTCCGGATGGAGTCGATCCGATCGGTAGCCACTGCCCTACAAGGGGAGGAATGGTTAGCCTCGATCGACATCAAAGATGCTTATTTGCACATTCCCATCTTTCCAGCCCACCAAAAATTTCTACGCTTTGCGGTAGAAGGGCGCCATTTTCAGTTCAGAGCCTTACCCTTCGGTCTGGCCACAGCACCAAGAGTGTTCACAAAAATTCTGGCCCCATTATTGGCCAATCTAAGAACACGAGGTGTAACGATAATGGCATATCTAGACGACTTGTTGCTGATAGACCACTCAGTGGAAAAACTAGAAGTGGTTGTTCACGAGACAATCAAGTATCTGGAATATCACGGTTGGATTATCAACCGAGACAAGTCAGCCCTAAAACCAGTCAAAAGTCTGGAATACTTGGGGCTAAGGCTGGATTCAGACCAGAGAAAAATTTTCTTGCCTCAAGAAAAGGGGTCGTCTTTGAGAGATTTGATCCACTTAGTGGGTTCAAAAAGACAGCCATCCATACGCCTGTGCATGAGGCTGCTGGGAAAAATGGTGGCATCATTCGAAGCAGTACCCTACGGTCAATTCCATTCAAGGAAGTTGCAAAGGGCCATACTGTCAGCCTGGAACAAAAAAGTTCAGGCTCTGGACTTACCAATGTCCTTGTCCCCTTCTGTTCGCAAGAGCCTCCGCTGGTGGTTAGTTCCCCAGAATCTGGAAAGAGGGAAATCCTTCAGTCCGATTTCCTGGAAGGTGGTCACTACAGATGCCAGCCTTATAGGCTGGGGAGCAGTACTGGAGCAATGGTCTCTCCAGGGCAGATGGTCGGATGCGGAAAAGGCCCTGCCCATCAATCTCTTAGAGATACGAGCAGCCCGGTATGCCTAGTAGCATGGACATCCAAACTCCAAGGGTCCCCTGTCAGAATTCAATCAGACAATGCCACAGCAGTGGCATATATCAATCGTCAGGGGGGCACCAGGAGTCGTGCAGCCCAAAGGGAAGTAAATTACATCCTGAGATGGGCAGAAAGATATGTCCCAGCCATATCTGCGGTATTCATTCCAGGAGTGGAGAATTGGAAGGCGGACTTTCTAAGTCTCCAACAATTATGCCCAGGGGAATGGTCCCTTCATCCCGAGGTTTTCCGGACAATATGTCAGCGGTGGGGAACACCGGATGTAGATCTGCTAGCATCCAGATTCAACACAAAAGTGGACAGGTTTGTCTCTTGGACAAGGGATCCCCTAGCTTGCGGCTCGGATGCCCTAGTGTTCCCTTGGGATCAGTTCAAGCTGATATATGCATTCCCACCGCCACAATTGTTACCTCGATTACTCCGCAGAATCAGGGTAGAAAAGAAACCAGTGATTCTGGTGGCTCCAGCGTGGCCCCGAAGAGCATGGTACGCAGAGATTGTAAAAATGTCTGTGGGGAGTCCTTGGACCCTCCCACATCGTCCGGACCTGCTTTCGCAAGGACCGATATACCACCCTTCCTTACCAGCCCTAGGTTTGACGGCCTGGCTATTGAAGCCCACATTCTAAAAAAGAGAGGGCTCTCTAATGCTGTGGTATCTACCATGATCAATGCCAGGAAGCCGGTATCCAGGCATATCTACTATAGAATCTGGAAGGCGTACATCGCCTGGTGTGAGGCCAAGAAATGGCATCCACGTAAATACGTAATAGGTAGGATTCTGGACTTCCTACAATGGGCTGTAGATAGGAAGCTTGCCTTGAGTACTATCAAGGGTCAGATTTCGGCCTTGTCAATATTTTTTCAAAGGCCCTTGGCTTCGCATTCACTAGTCAAAGCCTTTATACAAGGAGTGATGCGTATTAGTCCTCCGGTTAATATTCCCATATGTCCATGGGATCTAAACTTGGTTCTGTCGGTTTTACAGAAACAACCATTTGAACCATTACAGCATATTTCCTTGGTGCTTCTCACCAGGAAATTGATTTTTCTAGTAGCCATTTGTTCGGCTAAAAGAGTGTCGGAATTAGCAGCTATGTCCTGTAAAGAGCCATATCTGGTTATCCATAAGGACAGAGTAGTATTACGTCCTCAGCCAGCCTTTCTTCCTAAGGTGGTATCGAGGTTTCATTTGAACCAGGATGTGGTTCTTCCTTCTTTTTTCCCCAGACCTACTTCGGTAGAGGAAAAGTTATTGCATTCTTTGGATGTAGTAAGAGCAGTTAAAGCTTATCTAAAAGCCACTGAAGGCCCCAGAAAGGGTCAGGCAGCGTCAAAATCTACTTTAGCCAGGTGGATTCGACAGGTCATTATGCAAGCCTATGGCTTGAGAAGGAGACCGCCTCCGTTCAAAGTTAGAGCGCACTCCACGAGAGCAGTTGGAACTTCATGGGCAGTGCATCACCAGGCCTCCCTGGCTCAAATCTGTAAGGCCGCAACATGGTCTTCAGTTCACACGTTTACTAGGTTCTACCAGGTGGACGTTAGAAGTCAGGAGGATGTCGCCTTTGGGCGCAGTGTGTTGCAGGCCGCAAAAGATCCTCATGTCTGATAGCGCTCAGCTTATATATGGTGTATCCCCCCCCCATTTGGCATTGCTTTAGGACATCCCATTAGTAATGACTATGTCGCTCTGTGTCCCGTGATGTACGAGAAAGAAAATAGGATTTTTATAACAGCTTACCTGTAAAATCCTTTTCTTGGAGTACATCACGGGACACAGAGCTCCCGCCCCTCTTTGGGGACACTTATTGCTTTGCTACAAAACTGAGGTGCTCCCGGATGGGAGGGGCTTATATAGGGGAGGGTACTTCCGGTTTTGGAAGTTGCCAGTGCCAGCACCTGACGGTATCTATATAACCCATTAGTAATGACTATGTCGCTCTGTGTCCCGTGATGTACTCCAAGAAAAGGATTTTACAGGTAAGCTGTTATAAAAATCCTATTTTTTTGCTGAGGAAGTCCGCTACCCTGTTTACAGTCCCTTTGAGATGGACCGCAGACAAGGATAGAATATGGAGCTCTGCCCATCTTCAAATACTTCCTGCTAGGCACTGAAGAGCTCTGCTTCTGGTGCCCCCCTGTCTATGTAGGACACTGCTGTGGTGTTGTCCGACAGGACCTGTATATGAAGTCCCTGCACTTCTCTGGCAAATGTCAGCAAAGCCATGTCTATTGCTTTTAGTTCCCTCCAATTCGAGAATCTTACTGCTTCTCTTGTGGACCACAAGCTCTGAGACCATTGACCGCTCATGTGAGCCCCCAACCCCAGGAGCTGGCATCCGTTGTTAACCTTACTTGGACCGGGAAGGACCATAACAGACCTGATAAAAACCTTGACTGGTTCTTCCACCACCAAAGACTCCTTTTCACTGAGGTGGGGACCCTACCTAGCGAATCTTGCTGATGATCCCAGACTTTTAACAAGAAACCTTGCAGGGGTCTGAAGTGAAGTCTTGCCCACTGAATTGCAGGTATGGAAGAGGTCAGGGTTCTCAATGCTGACATGAGCTTCCTGATGGACAGGAATTGACTGGACTGCAACAGAGACACTACTTCCACCAGCTTCTTCTCCTTTTCTTCAGGAAGAAAGAGCTTCTGCTCCAGTGAGTTGATCCGGTACCCCAAAAATAACACCTCCTGCGAGAGAATCAGATTCGACTTCTGGACGTTTAAGATCCATCCTTTGGACACTAGGTGGGCACGAGCTCTGACCAGGTTTTGCTGAAGCCTTTCTCTGGTAGGAGCAAAAAATGGGTCGTCCAGATAAGGAATCACTGAGGATTCCATCTAGACGCATAAGGTGCCTATTGCTTCGGCCATTACCTTTGTGAACACTCTTGGAGACGATGACAGGCCAAATGGGAGTACCACCTCTTTCCCTACTTTCAGTGCCAACCTCAGATATTTTAGGGACCTGGTAGCCATAGGCATGTGGAGGTAAGCATACTGTAAAGTCTATTGATGCCATGTAGCACCCTTGGTTCAGGAGGTTTTTGACTGAGAAAATGAAATCCATCCGAAATGTTCTGCGCTCTACCGATCGATTTAGCACCTTGAGATTTAGGATGAGACGGAACTTTCCTGAGGGTTTCTGAATGAGGAAAACGTGAGAGTAGAACCCCTGTAAGAACTCCCTTGTAGGGACCAGAACAATGACTCTCTGGGATCTCAGTTACTGGATTAGGGACTTCATGGCGAGAGCTTTGGCTGGATCCTTTGGGGTGTTTGTCACCAAGAATCTTTTTGGAGGTTCTTCCGTGAATTCTATCACATATCCCTGGGAGAGCACGTTTAGAATAGATTGGTTTGGTGTATTGCCTCTCCATTGCGGAAAAAACTCCTGGAGCCTTCTTCCGACCGGGAGGAAGGAGTCACTGTGACTTTCCAGAATTCGCAGGAGGATTGAAGAGCACTCCACGCCTACCTTTGGAGTTCTGGAAAGACCCTGGCTTCTTGTTTTCCTGCGTTTTACCTCCCTGCTGTCCTTTGAGGCCGAAAAAAACACTTACGGGTCTGCACCTGCTTCTTCTTGACCGGAAACTATTTTTAATAGGCCGCTCGGTCAAGAATGGATTCTAGTTCTGAGCCAAACAGTAAAACCCCTGCAAAAGATATACTACACAGCTTGTTTGATGCTGCGCCCCTGGGCGAGGTTTTCAGCCATAAGGCCCTCCTAGCAGAGTTTGTTAATGCTGTGGACCTAGCCGTATGGACTCTGCCGAGGCATCTGCAATATATGACACTGCTGCAGATATGGTTGTAAAGGAGTCCACAATTTCCTGTTTCAGGGAATCTGCGGTAACATGGGCCTTCATCTGGTTAAACCAGTTCTCTAAATTCCTGGCAACACATATTGTTGCCATTGCCGGCTTCAGATTGTTCATAACTTATTGGCAGGCTCTTTTAAGAAGTAGGTCCATCCTCTTTTCCATGAGCTCCTTTAGCCTTCCCATATCTTCAAAGGCAAGGTCAGTTGACTTTGAGACCTGCGAGAAAGCAGGAACCAGTTTTGGAACCTTGTTCCAGATAGAGTCAGGATTTTCCTCAAAAGGCAATCTTCTCATGTGGGCCCGAGAAAAAAAATGGCTTCTTCTCTGGTTCCAGCCATTGGTTTTTAATCATGTCCGATTATGGAATGGACCGGAAAAGTACGGCCTTTTGAGTCTCCCAGACCTGCGTACATGCAGTCGGGCAGGGAGAGCTCCTTTTCCTCCTCTATACCCAAGGTAGAGTGGATTACTTTCAAGAGTCCTCCTACCTCTTCTAGTGACATCTTGTACTTAGAGGCATCTGCTTCATTTTTCTCCTCTTCTGAATCTGTTCCATTGTGAGCGGGGGGAAGCAGGTTCTTGGGAAGTATCCTGGGAGACCAGACCTCCCGCCTGTATCAGAGAAACCCCTTGGGATTCTGAAGATGGCTGCAGAGCCCTAGGCTCCCCTGAGGGACCTGGCTCTTCTCTCAGGTTACACCCAAAAGCTCATCCTTAATGGTTGAAACCAGATCACCACAAATGAATGTAGACTCCTCCCTGACTAAATCTGTAATACAAATCTGCACAAAGATTTTGTCCAAGCTTCGCTTAATTTTTCTTTGAAGACAGGGCACCTTCTCTTGACTTGAACAGAGCTTTTGGCCTGGACAAACATAAGAAAAAAAAAAAAAGGGACCACGCTAAAATGCTGCTGTACAGCACAAGTAAAAAACAAACACCCAGGTGCAGTAGGGTGGAGGATTAACACCCATAGGAGAAAACAGCCCACAGTAAAGAAGGAGCAGTCCCTTACCTTGGCCTTGCTGGTGCCTTGGCTTGCCCCCTTGTCTGCTGAATCCTCCATTGCAGAGCGCACTGTGGTCACGTGGCTGAAAGAAAGCATTCATAAATGCTGCCGCGCCGACCCAGAAGTTTAAGAGCACCAGGTGACCTTGCCCTCGCCCCCTGCGCTTTGCAGCCAGAAATGATGCCGCGCTCCTGACCCGAAAGTGCTGCCTCTTCCTGTACAGTGCACAGGACGTGGCCGAGGACTCTCCTCAGCCACCAGAACAATGGCAGCTGCACAGCTTTGCCTCGCTGCCATCCGGTGATGCAGGCGGAAAGCGGGTAACCACCGCAACCACCCATCTGGATGAAAAAATGGGCAGAACTCCCAGGCAGTACAGGCTCTCCCCGAGCAAGGAAGGGGGGGAGGGAGCCCACGGGACAATCCAGCAATATGCAAGTGGGAGGATTACTCACCTAAAAAATAGGATTTTTGTACTCACCGTAAAATACTTTTCTCTGACATCCATGGACCGACACGGCGGCTCTTATTTACTGAACGTGTGGGTATATGTCCCTGTTTGCAGGAGAAGACCTAGCCAGAATGTTAAAACATTCTAGAACAAACCAAAGCTGAACAGCCCCGCCCAGGGGGCGGTCCCTCCGGACATTACCCTCCCACCTGCAGCCAGCAGTCCTCAGTTCGCAACAAAGCAGTACAAACTTAAGAGGAAGGGTGGGTGCCGTGTCGGTCCATGGATGTCAGAGAAAAGCAGAGTTAGTTTCTTACCGGTAACTCTGTTTCCAGTAGTCTTCCAAGGCAGCCCTTGAGAGATGGAGCTCCTCCTCACAATCAGGAAACACATTGCCATTAATTTTTCCCTCCCTTTAAGAGACGGTCCCTCAGGTCCCTGGTCAGTCATCCACGAGAACCGAAGGCCGGAATCTGAAATAATATAATACACAACACAACCCCACGAGGTTAGACATTTTAGGGTGGGATCGTGCTGCCTTGGAAGACTACTGGAAACAGAGTTACCGGTAAGAAACTAACTCTGCTTTTCCCCCAGTCGTCTTCCAAGTCAGCCCCTGAGAGGATAACCAAGAACTCACCAAATCTAGGGTGGGACAACGGCTTGGAGGACTTTCCTACCAAAAGCCTGATCCTGGCTGGAAATCAGATCCAGTCTGTAATGCTGAACAAAGGTCGAGAATCTTGACCAGGTTGCAGCCCTGCAGATTTGTTCTGGAGTGGCTCCTGCCCTTTCTGCCCATGAGGCTGCTGAAGCTCTTGTTGAATGAGCTTTAAGTTCTTTAGGTGGTGTAATTTCCATGACACTATAGCACTCTAATATGGCTGTCTTGATCCATCTAGCTATTGTCTTTTTGGACGCTTGCTTACCCTTTAGTTGGCCTGCGTATAAGACAAATAGGGCATCTGATGTTCTAAATTCATTAGTGACTTCTAAATATTGAAGTAGACACCTTCTGACATCAAGAAGACTTAGTTCCTGCTCGTTGCTGTTATTGGGTGAACTGCAAAATGAAGGCAAGATTATATCCTGGGATTTGTGAAAAGTTGACGTCACTTTTGGAGTAAATCCCGGATCTGTTTGAAGGACGATTCGATCGTCGTGAATCTTCAAAAAAGGTTCTCTAACGGATAGAGCCTGTATTTCCCCTATCCTACGTGCCGTTGTGATGGCTACTAGGAAAACTGTTTTAAGAGTCAATAATCTTAAAGATGTATCTTGTAGTGGCTCGAAGGGAGGTTTAATGATTCCCCTGAGGACCACTGACAAATCCCAAGTGGGACATTTTTGTATCTTGGGCTTTTTGTATTTTGCCAATGCCCTGCAAAAACGAGAGACAAAAGGGTCCTCTTGTAGTGTCCTTTCTAGATACACCGATAGCGCTGCAATTTGTACTTTCAAAGTACTGAGCGTTAACCCTTTATCAACTCCCTGTTGTAAAAATTCAAGGATGGTGGGTGTATCCATTTTTAGTCTTTTATTTTCAGTGCACCAACTGTTAAATTTTCTCCAGGTCTTTCTGTAGATGGCTCTGGTGTTTGGTTTCCTAACGCTCAGAAGCGTTGTCACCACCTTATCTGAGAGTCCTTTAGATCTCAAGAGGTCCTCCTCAGTAACCAGGCCGCCCATTTGAAACTCTCTTGTTTTAGGCCTGTCAGGGGTCCCTGACACATCAGGTCTTCCCTGTGAGGTAGAAGCCACGGCTCTGCTGCTGAGAGACTGAGGAGTTGAGAGAACCAGGTTCTCTTGGGCCAGTATGGTGCCATCAGTATCAGTTTTGTCTGTTCCTGTAGAAACTTCTTTACCACCCGCGGTATCAGATGAACCGGAGGGAAGGCATAGCATAGCTTGAAGTTCCAAGGGTTTTGTAGAGCGTCTATCCCAAGAGGCTGATCTTGCTGGGTTAGCGAGAAGAAATGTTTCACCTGAGCATTCTTCCGAGAGGCAAACAGGTCTATGTTTGGCATTCCCCAGCGGGCTGTAATTTCCCTGAACACCTCCGGGTGTAATACCCATTCCTCTTGGGAGATCTCCTGGCGGCTGAGGAAGTCCGCTACTTGGTTGTCTTCCCCTTTTAGATGGACTGCTCTTCGTGACAGCAGATTCCCTTCTGCCCACCTGCAAATTTGGTTGGAGATGTGGCTTAGGGATGGGCTTCTTGTGCCCCCTTGCTTGTTCACATAAGCCACTGCTGTGGCATTGTCCGAAAGAATCAGAATGTGACGACTTCTGAGTTGGTTTTGGAAAAACTCCATGGCCTTGGCTATCGCCATAAGTTCTCTCCAGTTCAAAGATGCCTTGGCTTTTTCTGGGGACCATCTCCCCTGAGCAGGTTGCCCTGCTAGGTGAGCTCCCCAACCCCAACTGCTTGCGTCTGTGGTCAATTTCTGTGAGGTCAGAAATGACCAAGCCAGACCCTGATTTAGGTTCGTGTGGATCCTCCACCACCACAGCGACCTTTTTACGGATGTCGGGAGTAAAACTGACATGTCCAGATCTTCTCTTTGGTTTTTTAAGAGAAATACTTGAAGTGACCTTAGATGTTATTTTGCCCACTGGACTGCTGGTATCGATGATGTCATCAGACCCAGAACCGACATCAGCTCCCTGATAGATATTGGGAGGTTGTTCTGTATTGAACTCACCCTCTTGATGAGGTTTTGGATTTTCTCCTCCGGTAGGGAAGTCTTCTGTTCTATGGAGTTGAGCAGATATCCCAGGAACCGAATGTTCTGAGTGGGACACAGATTGGACTTTTCTACGTTTTTAGAATCCAGCCTAGTGACCTTAACCACAGTTGAGCTTCTGTGAGGTCTTTTGTCAGCTGTGCTTTCGAAGGCGCTGCAAATAGTAGATCGTCTAAGTATGGTATTACGGTCATCTTTTTTAACCTTAGCAGAAGCTCTGGCCCCTCTAACACTTTGGTGAATATCCTTGGGGATGAGGATAACCCGAAAGGGAGAGCTCTGCTCTGGAAATGATATTCCTTTCCCTCTATCTCCACTGCTAACCTCAGATATTTCTGCGACTCCTGTCAGATGGGAATGTGGAGATATGCATCTCGGAGATCCATGGTCGCCATGAAGGTTTCTGGTTGTAGAATGTTTTTGACCGAAAATATGGATTCCATGCGAAATTTTTTGTATTGAATCGCTTGGTTTAACGGTTTTAAGTTTAGTATTAACCGAAACTTCCCGGAAGGTTTTTTGATCACAAAAATGTGAGAGTAAAAACCCCTTCTTTTTTCCTTCTCTGGGACTGGAGAAAGGACCTTCTGGTCCACCATCTCCCCTAGCAACAGTGGAAGAGCCTTGGCTTTCTCTGGATCCCTGGGAAGTCTCGTTTCCAGAAATCTCTCTGGAGGATGACAGTTGAATTCCAGAGAGTAGCCCCTTGCGATAATGTCCAAAATAAACTGATTGGCTGTCGCCTTCTGCCATTGAGGTAGGAAGGTAGCCAGTCTTCCCCCTACTGGCACTCTGTTGTCATTGTTTGGCAGCTTGGTTAGAAGAGCCAAGGAGGACATTACTCTTTGGTTTCCCCTTGTGACCTGTCCACTTTTTCTTAGGGTACTCTTTCTTTTCTTCTTGGGGACGATCTCTTCGCCCACGAAAAAAACCTCTTTTGTGGAGGTTTTCGTTTTTCAGCCGGAAAGGCTTTCTTCCTGTCCGCTGTTCTTTCCAAGCCTCGTCCAGGCCGGAACCAAAAAGCAAATCCCCAGTAAATGGGAGATTGCACAGCCTTGTTTTGGATGCCGCATCGCCTGTCCAGGTCTTCATCCAAATCGCACGTCTTGCTGCAACTGCTAGTCCACCTGACCTTGCTGCTAGCTTGACTGATTCTGCGGATGCATCCGCAATATAACCAACCGCTTTGGAGAGAACTGGAAGTGTATTCAGAATCTCCTCCCTAGGCGTACCATTTTTAATATGGTCTTGCAGCTGTGAGAGCCAAAACTCTAAGTTTCTTGCCACGCAAGTGGTGGCTAGGGCTGGCTTCAGACTAGCGACACTTGTCTCCCAAGCTCTTTTTAGGATAATGTCGCCCTTTTTATCCATGCCATCTTTTAGGTGTCCCATGTCTTCAAATGCCAATGAAGAATTTTTTGAGACCTTAGAAAGTGGCACATCCAATTTGGGATTTTTATTCCAAACTTCTTTTGGATCGTCACTAAAAGGAAATCGCTTTTTGTGACTGGCCGCAAAAAAAGGTTTCCTTTCTGGGTCTGCCCATTCGTTTTTCACGGTATCTGACATTACCGGATGAACTGGGAATACTTTGGATTTTTTCTTCCTCAGACCCTGGTACATCAGGTCATGTTTGGAAGGCAGTTCTTTTTCCTGCTCAATTTCCAAAGTTTCGTAAATGGCCCCAAGCAAATCATCCACGTCTTCTAGAGATAACTTGTATTTGGGTCCCTTTCTTTCTTCTCTCCCATCTTCCTGCTCTGGATCTGAGCTATCGGTAGCCATAACACTAGCTGTGCTGCTGCCCGCTCGCTCTCTCACCGACTCGTGCGACCCTGAGGCGACTTCTGAACTGGGTGAGGCCATGGGAGAGGAAACTCCAGTAGGAACTGCTGGAGGTTTAACTTCTGCGATAAACTTTTTGAGATCCTTAAAGGTGTTAGCCATATCATCTCTTACGGATCCAAAAATCTTTGCATAAACTGCATCTGACTGTTTTTCAATCAGTTTGTCAATGCATGTTTTGCATAGTGGTTCTGTGTTTTCCAAGAGCAATCTTGGTATTACACTTTGCACACCGCTTCTTGGGAGTGGGCTTTGGCTCTTTAGGTGGTTTCACCTGCCAAAAGATAAACACAGGGGGACCCATGGCGGTGAGAAAAAAATACACACTGCACCAAACAATACTAAAGTACACACCCAGTGACATTAGTAACCCCCTGGCCCCAGCTTGCTAGTGCACCATCACCACCTAGCTGCTGTCCCAATACAAAGGATACAAAGGTCACCCACTGGTGCCTACCTGCATCCTGCTGGTGCTTTTGCCTTCTGGAGCCTGGGCCGATGGAATCTCATCCTCTTCCAGCATCCTGGCTTGCTGTGGCATTCGATACTGCCGTCTGCAGCCGCGTCCACGCTACTAGCACCAGCCGACCGTTCGAATTTCCCGCGCCTTTAAGGGGATTGGACCAGCTTCCCCGGCGCACGCCGATTGCGTCATTCCTACCCGGAAGTGACGCCCCGCATCTTCCGGGTCAAGCGGCGTTCAGACGTGGGTACACGCCCCCCCGCTGACGCCGCCAAGGGAACGCAGCAATGGCGCCTTTCTCCTCACCTGGGCACAGAGGAAATTCGAACCCGGGACACCTCCTGCCTACAGCCTAAGGAGGGTTGCCCGTGGTCAAAGAACCGTCCTCCTCCATGCCAGTGATGCGGCTCCGGTAAGGTCCACTGACCCTCTGCCGCAGAGACTCCACACAGTCAGCCCTGCTGACACCCACTGCTGCACCCGCAGACACCTGTCCCGGTCAGCCCATGGGAGATGGAGCCCCCCCTCAGGTCCTTTTGGCAACATGTCTCCTCCGGACGGAGGAAACACTAAGACTGACCAGGGACCTGAGGGACCGCCTCTTAAAGGGAGGGAAAAATTAATGGCAATGTGTTTCCTGATTGTGAGGAGGAGCTCCATCTCTCAAGGGCTGACTTGGAAGACGACTGGGGGAAAGGATTTTACGGTGAGTACAAAAATCCTATTTTCTCTTATCCAGGGACCAACACGGCGGCTCTTATTCACTGAACGTGTGGGATGTCCCAAAGCAGTGTCAAGAGGGATGGGAGCAGTATTAATGGAAAAAACAAAAAACTTCACTCCAAACAAGGCAAAGCTCCTCAACGGAGGAGTTGCAACGTTAAACAGTGGCCTGCAACCCCTTGCGGCCGAAGGAAGCATCCGGAGATGCAGCCACATCCACCCTATAAAACATAGAAAGGGTATGAACAGGTGACCAGGTCGCTGCCTTGCACACTTGTGCAACCGACGCTTGATATCGGAAAGCCCAGGAAGCACCAATTGCCCTGGTGGAATGCGCCGTAACCGGAAGGGGAGGCGCCCACCCCATGAGAGCATAGGCTTGAATGACGGTTTGTCCGATCCACCTAGAAAATGGTGGCAGACGAAGCCGCTTGGCCCTGTTTTTTGACCAGAGACAGTCAGAGAGTCAGACTTCCGATGGAAGCAGTAACAGACAGGTACACCCGCAAGGCTCGTACCACATCCAAAGTGTGCCGCGCAAACTCTCTGGGAGAGAGGACATGTCCTCATTTAGGTGAAAGGTCGAGATCACCTTATCTTTATGGATGACTAAATATGGCGACTTGCAGGAAAAGGTCGCCAACTCAGACACTCGTCTAACAGAAGTGATTGCCACTAAAAGGGCCACCTTCTGAGACAAAGTCAAGAGGGGAATAACCCTGAAATTCTCAAAAGGAGGTTTACCAATTCCGATCCCACGGGGGGAGAGGAGACTTGACAGGAGGGAGCACAGGACGAACCCCCTGCACAAGAGTGCTAACCAAGGAATGACCCGTTAGTGGTCGTTGAAAGAAGACGGCAAGGCCGAAATCTGACCCCTAATGATACTCAAAGCGAGCTTTTGGGCCACCCCATACTGCAGGAAATGCAGGATTCTAGGGACGGAATACGTCCGAGGACGTCAGTCCAGCTCTTCGCACATGGCGATGTAAGCTTTCCAGGTATGGTGATAGATCATCCTGGAGGAAGACTTCCGTGCCCTTAATATGGACAAAATGACCGAGAGACCTCGGTCTCTCAACACCTGGCTTTTAACAGCCATGCCGTTAAGGCCAGAGACTGTAAAGCAGGATGAAATATAGGACTTTGAGGCAAAAGTCCTCCCTTATTGGCAACCGCCAGGGAACGTCCACGACGAGACGTACCAGATCGGCGTACCAGTGAAGCCGAGGCCAATCCGGAGCAAGGAGGATCACCGGAATTCCCCCGGTCGCCACCCTGCACAGCAGGCGAGGGGGCAACTGCAGCGGAGGATAAACGTATATCAGGTGATAATGACCCCATGGGCCACTAACGCCTCTGAGGCATCCGCCCAAGGGTCCCCGGATCTGGCCACAAACCTCGACACCTTGCGATTGAGTCGAGAGGCCATCGGGTCCACCTCCGGCATGCCCCACCATCTGTGTGGCAAAGGAGTTGAAATACCTCCGGGTGCAAGGACCACTCTCCCTGGTCCAGCGTCTGGCGACTCAAATAGTCTGCCAGTTCTATGCCCGGAATGTAAACGGCCGACAGAGTACGAGGGACCTCGGAAGCCGCAGCTGAGCCCCGAGTCCCCCCTTGATGGTCGACATATGCCACCGCCGTGACTTGTCCGACTGGATCCTAATGGAGCGATCCTGCAATCTCTCAGACTACGAGGAGAGGCACAGTCTGATGGCCCGTATTTCCAGAACCTTGATCGGTAAACGGGCTTCGTCCGGAGTCCAAGCCCTTTGGCCAACAGGACTACCCAGACTACATCCCAGCCCTTCAGGCTGGCGTCCGTATTGAACACCGTCCATTGGACGGGGAGGGACGACTCCCTGGACCGAAGAGCCGGGGACCCCAACCACCATGTCAGGGACGCCCTGACCAGGTGACTCACCTGGATCGGAAGATCCAAAGACAATGGGGATTTGTCCCAAGTGAACAAGATCTCCTTCCGCAATGCCCTGGTGTGTGATTGGGCATACGGAACGGCCTCGAAGGAGGCCACCATGAGTCCCAGGACTCTCATGCAAAACGGATTGACGACCATTTTCGGGATGTCAACACCCGCACTGCAGACTGAAGTGTCAGTAACTTCCCCGGAGGTAGGATACCTTTGCCTCCAAGGAGTCTAGAAACATACCTAGATACTCCAGACGTTGAGTCGGGACCAGGACTGACTCCTGAATGTTCAGGAACTAGCCGAAGTCTCTGAGGGTCTGACTGACGATAGTCACACTGTCTTCTAATTCTGAGCCATTTCTTGCTCTGAGAAGATCATCGTCCAGATAGCCCACGACAGCGATGCCCCGCCATCTCAGCAAGGCTAGAACCGGCGCAAGCACCTTGGAGAACACCCTTGGTGCCAAGCTAGGCCGAAGGAAGAGCCATAATTTGATAGTGGACTTCACCGATCTCAAGCGTAGAAACTTCTGATGACTTGCGCAGATCGGAACATGTAAGTAGGCGTCCTTGATGTCCAAGGTTGCCAGAAAATCCCCTTGACGGAGTGTATCGATCACCGTGCGAATGGATTCCATGCAGAACTTTTGCACCTTTCCGAAGGCATTCAGGACCTGAGGTCCAAGATAGGCCGAACCCCGTCCCTTTTTTGGGACGACAAACGAGTTCGAGTAGAAACCCTGAAAACTCTCCTGTGACGGAACCGGCACAATCACTCCGGACCTGAGCAAACCCGAATAGGCCCCATAGGGCTGCCCGACGGGCAGGAAGGAGAGGAAGATTCAAGGGAAGAATCTGTCTGGTATCAGGAACGGAACCTATCCTGTAACCTGAGGTGATCACCTCGCACACGCACCGGTAGGAGATCCGGGAGGTCCACCAATCCGTGGACCTGCAAAGTCGAACAACCTACCCCAGAGTCGGGTGGGGGCAAGACTTCACGCGGAGGCAGGTCTTGGGAGCCGGCTTGTTCGGCTTACGCACTCAGGGGCGCTTGTGTCCACCAGCCGCACCGCTGTCAGTCTGGGAGGGCCTCCCCGTTGACTGACGAAAAAAAAACCTTTTTTGCTGGAAAGGAAGGACCCTGCTTACGGCAGCCTGCTTACCCTTGCTAGCCTGATGGAGAACAGTGCTTTTACCTTCCGTGACATCCTTGATGATGTCATCCAGCGCAGCACCGAAAAGCCTACCACCTTTTAAATGGTAGATCCGTCAGAGGCTTTTTAGAAGCTGGGTCAGCAGACCAGCATTTCAATCAGATCAGACAGCGCAATACCACCTCCAAGACAGAGGCCCTGAGATATAAGGGGCCACGTCTAACGTGGCGTCGCAACATAAACCAGGCCCTGCACAATGTGGTCGGCCAGAGCAATAGTGTCTGGAGGAAGATTATGCTCCTGTACAAATTTTTTACCCATCCTGTAAGTGTCTGAGACACAAGGGTCGCCACTACCACAGGCCGTAGGGCGGACCCCAACAAGGCAAACATGGCTCTACTCACCACTTCTGACCTTCTGTGAGTGGGGTCCTTAAATGCAGGAGTCTCCTCCATCGGGAGAGTGGTGGCCTTGTTCAACCGGGCGACTGGAGGGTCGACCACAGGGGGAGAAGCCCACGTGTTAAGTAGGGCATCTTCAAGGGGTATCTATAGGCAAACGCCGCGGGACCATAAAAGTCTTCTGCGGCTTTTTCCCCAGACCTTATCAATGAGCTGGTCAAAGAAAGGTACATATGGAAAAAACACTTTTTAGAAGGCCGGCCCTAAGGAACCAGAGGAGACTGTCCTCCTGGGGTTCTACATCCGCAGCATTCAGCTTGCGAGTGTCCCTCACCGCAGTAATGAGTTCACTAACAAGTGCCCTGTCATTTACTGACACAGAACTGGAGTCTTCCTCACAAGGACTGTCCTGTTCAAAACCATCAAATATATTCAGAGGTAGGGTCCTGAGCGGTAGTGGCTAGGCCCATATCTGAATCAGCGCACACCCCCCTTTTTTTTTTTTGTGGGAAAAAAAGTGGGGAAAGGGGCTATTTCGCTCCCTTGCGCTCACACACTGCTTCCTCCTGGTCAGATTAATGATTCCAGTACATAAGGACCGCAGGTGCAGGAGCACTGCCAGTTGTCTCTAACAATGTGAAGAAACAGGTGAAACAGACTCCAATATTGCCACCCCCTGAGACCTTATTCACCCATTACAGTGAATAATACAGCCCACCCACTGGCTATGCTGGGCCTGAAGAGGGGATACACGGAGTACTCACCGCCCTTAGGGACCGCTCGGTACCGCTGTATGAGCCGAGCTGTAGTGCGGGTGAAGCCTGAGGAGAGCGAAGAATCTGTGAGATGTATGTTGCGCCGTTCAGCAGCGCTGCTAGGGGCCGAAAACGAAACTGAAAGCGCCGCGGCTACAAGAAAATGGCCGCCGGGCGCCTGTATAACTGTGCTTTTAGCCCCGGCAAAATGGCCGCCGATGGCGCACTTTTTAATAGGGTTGTCCCGATACCGATACTAGTATCGGTATCGGGACCGATACAGAGCATTTGCGCAAGTACTTGTACTCACACAAATGCTCCCGATGCCTGACCCGATACCTGGTCGGCGGAGTTAGCGAGCGACGAAGGCGGGCGGAGTTTGCGAGCGACGAAGGCGGGCGGAGTTTGCGAGTGACGAAGGCGGGCGGAGTTTGCGAGCGACGAAGGCGGGCGGAGTTTGCGAACGGAGAGGGAGGGCGGAGTGGGCGGGACACGTCCGTAGGCGGAGTCAGTGGGGCGGAGAGCGAGTCCTCAGCTAGGTAAGCTGGAAGTGTGCAGCCGCATCAGGATTGGGTGACTGTCAGCTTGGACATCCCGACGCCCATCTTGGTACACCCTGCACTTGGCCACAGTAAGCCAGCAGCGGACATCTTGTTACACCCAGCCCAAATAGTTTGGGCTGGGTGTAACAAGATGTCTGCTGTTACTTACTGATGCTGAGTGCAGGGTGTACCAAGATGGCCGTTGCAGCATAACATTTCAGAATCTTTTCCTCATGTCATTTATTGCAGCATTTCAGTGCCTGCACATAAGTGCCAGCCACATATCAGTGCCCATAAGTGCCAACTATCAGTGCCCATAAGTGCCGTCAGTGCCAGCCAACTGGCAGTGCCATCAGTGCCCATAAGTGCTGCCCATCAGTGCCAACAGTGCCAGTCATCTGTCAGTGCCAACTATCAGTGCAATCCATCATTGCCACCTATCAGTGCCCATAAGTGCCATTAGTGCCGCCCATCAGTGCCAGCCACCTGTCAGTGCCACCTATCAGTGCCCATAAGTTCCGCCTATCAGTGCCATCTTTCAGTGCCCATCAGTCAAACTGTCACATGACATTAAAAAAGTATCGGTAATCGGTATCGGCGAGTACATGAAAAAAAGTATCGGTACTTGTACTCTGTCCTAAAAAAGTGGTATCGGGACAACCCTACTTTTTAAAATTTAAAACGCTGCGCCAATGGCGCACGCAAAAAACAACAGCCATTCCCCCAGAACACTACCCAAGCATATTAACAGCCATGGAGCAGCCCCCCCCAGGGCAGAGTGACCCCCCAAGCATCCCTCACAGCACAGCAGCATAACTGGGTGCAGAGAGCAGCATAACAGGGGGGAGACAGGGAAAACCCCCCACACACAAACACAGCCAGCATGTACTCACCTTGCAGCAGGAGAGACTACTTACCCGTCCCGCAAGCACCTTGGAGTACAACCTCGGTGCCAATACAGGGACTCACTGGCTTGTTTCAGACAGACCTATCACAGAGTCGTACTGCGTAGCTGTCGGCCCGGTCCACCGCGAGAGAAACAATCCGTCAGGTACTGTTCAATCTTGAGAGGACCGCGGGAGCATGAAAGCAACCTGGCCACCCCTGGAGCCATGGGGTATGTCGTGAACTGAGTCTCACGCACACAAGGCGAGGATCAGCACGCTCGATGGTCGGACAGGGAAGACTATGAGGATACTAGTGTACCCAACCTGTTGCCCAGCCGACAGTTGATTGAAGGTCTCAAAAATAAAATAATAAAATTCCCAAAGGAATAAAATTTAAAAGTAAAATCTTCAAGGAAACTGGCTCCTGAGAGAGCCACGTCTTCTCCTTCTGCTAGGCAGAAAAAAACTGAGGACTGCTGGCTGCAGGTGGGAGGGTAATGTCCGGAGGGACCGCCTGTTAGATATTGAATTTATTACTATTTTAAGTGATAAAAGTTTCTGTACTCTTTATTGAAACATGTTAAATTTGAAGGTTGCTGAGGACAGACAAAAGGACATTTGCTGTGTATGTAATATCTATTCTAAGGAACTATGTCAGGATAATGGGTGGAGTTATGTTACTAAATATACACAAGTGGGTGTTACTTCCCTAGGACAGTTAATGATACCTTCCTTGGAGCGATGCTAAATGTAAATAATGCTGACATAACATTATTAAACAGTATATCTACCCAAGGGTTTTGAACATGAGGGAGGGAATGTCGGGCGATGGGGCCCTGGAGAACTGTCGGGAGAAGTGATCCTTCGCTATGGAAGGTCAAGGGACCCTGCTCGAAGATATACCATCCTACGATCTGTCACCTCATTCCCCCTTCTGAAGCTACAAACTTACCATGTGTTACCAGCTGTCATTATGTAAGCATTGTCTTTTTCTTGTCTTTGGAAGAATAAAAGAACCTTTTTGAAGATAACCTGGCTCTATTGAATAATGGAACCAAACGCCTTGATGGAAGGGGACATTAATTGTTTTTACAAGTGTCCCCCACCCAACACCGCCCCCCTGGGCGGGGCTGTTCAGCTCTGGTTTGTTCTAGAATGTTTTAACATTTAACATTCTGCCTAGGTCTTCTCCTGCAAGCAGGGACATATACCCACACGTTCAGTGAATAAGAGCCGCCGTGTCGGTCCATGGATGATAAGAGAAAAGAAGAAAGCTGGCAAGTGAGAACCTTTTGTCTCCCAGGAAAGCCCTGAGAGATCATGGCTCCCATCAGAGGTGTTCCTCAGGCTGGAGGAAACACAAAGAAACGTAAGAAAGCTGAGTGGAGGCCTCCTGTTAAAGCTTGGAATGATGTGGCGTTTCCTGTTGGAGCAGCCATGATCTCTCGGGTGCTGTCCTGAATGACGTTTTGGGAAATCATATATTTGAATACAGAGGGTAATTAAATACCTACATCTATATTTGCTATTGCAAAATGGTTGTGCTTTAGCATTTATCCTTAGAATGCATGTTCATGAGTCAGGTCTAGCTAAAAGAACACAATACACAGACACACTCTAGTAGAGACTTTATTCCAGCAAATAATTTAAGGAGGCTAAATGGTTGCAGTAAAATACAAATGACCATTAGAGAAAAAAACCTACAGATCAGTGTATATAATACAATACTGAATATATAGTACAGTACACATGTAAGGGTTGTAAAAGTACAAAAAAACGTGTATATGCTATTAATTAAATGTTCCAATGACCTGAGAAACATCATTATGCACTACAGGGCCATGCTGGCCACTTGTGCTGTTGTATGACTGTTTTTTTTATGTTGTCACTTTGCAAATGGTATGTTTCTAACATGTTTAAAAAAAACAAAAAACAAAAAACACATGTATTAACCATATAACATTTAAAGTATTTTACAGAAAGGTCTTCTGTCGTGCCTTCCTTAGCAATTTATGTGATTGTCCATCATTTGGTATATTTGCTTTTGGTATGGCAACAAAGGATAAGTCCCAAGATTTATAATGAAGTGTCACCAAGTCAGACAATTGGAAAAGAACTTGTTATTTGTACCACTGTACTGATGCAGGCTCTTTCTTCTCTAAATCGAAATCTTCCAGCTCCTGCCAAGGTTTTAATTCTGTACCTGGTAATACCACTGACTGCAAAAGAACAAATAATCACATCAGTTGAGTTAATCAATAATGCTGGTTGAAATTCATGTATGATGCATACAATACTTAAACTGTCATTAAACCCAGACTAAAAAAAAAAAACCTCATTACTTGCTTTACAACAGTGATTATATTGACAAAGCCACTAAAGCATTGTTTATGTATAGAGTGACATATACCTAGTTGTTCCTGCCTTCAGCTGTCCCTCCCACCTTCCTGTCCCCAGTGCAGCCTGAGATTGTGCAAGTCAGCTGTTGTCATCTACCGAGCATGCCCCTACAGCAGTTTGTTTCATTCCAGGCTCCTAATTTTCTCAGTTTTCTTATCTGTGCAGACCACATGACTATAGAGTCACACATGTGGGCATATACACAGTGGTAAATTACATTCCCCTCCCTCCTTCATATCCTCCTATTGCTATGGGGGAGGGACACAGTAGGCCGATTGATTACTTTTACTAAAATGCACAAAATCTTAGTTTTAATATAAATCAGTATTAAATATATCAAATGTGGTATTATAGATGAGGAGCAGTGGCTGAGATGTATTAGAATTAGATTAAAAGAAACGTTATTCCTAGCTTGCAAGACTATAGCACGTAAATGGATCCAACCTTCACCTCCTTCTGTCCGAAAACCTTGTGTTTGAGCGAGCACAGGGGATGCCCACAAAAATATAACAAGGTTTGGAATGAGTGGTGTTATTTTACCCTCACTATCACTGATACCTGAGGACCCCTTTCACACTGGGGTGCTTTGCAGGTGCTATAACACTAAAAATAGCGCCTGCAAAGCGCCCTGAAACAACCGCTGCTGTCTCTCCAGTGTGAAAGCCCTGAGGGCTTTCACATTGGAGCGGTGCGCTAGCAGGACGGTAAAAAAAAGTCCTGCTAGCAGCATCTTTGGAGCGGTGAAGGAGCGGTGTGTAATACCGCTCCTCCCCTGCTCCTGGCCATTGAAATTAATGGGGCACCATGGCTATACCGCCGGCAAAGTGCCTCTGCAGAGGTGCTTTGCGGTAGTTTCAACCCTTTCTCGGCTGCTAGCGGGTGGTCAAAGCGCCCCGCTAGCGGCCGAATAGCACCGCAAAATTTACGGTAAAGCGCCGCTAAAAATAGCGCCGCTTTACCGCCGACGCACTCACCGCCCCAGTGTGAAAGGGGCTGAAAGGATCACACATTTTGCCTGGTACCTGAATTAATGCAAGTTTATTTTTATTTAGTAAGTGAATAGTGAGTGCTAGCTTTCTAGCTTTAATAATTTAAAATGGATATGGTGTCAACAACCTTTTATTTTCAGGATTGTTATGATACAATATACATACACTGAAACATACTTATTCTCATGTTTGTGTACTGCACACTGTACTTTACAAGGCTCATGTTGAGCAAATTTTTACTGTATTGCTTTATAACTCTGTCAATAAAAAAAAAATATATCAAATGTAATTAACTGTAGATAAAAAAAAAAACATGGATGCAGATGCAGTCTGAACAAAATGAAAGCTAGTGTCAATTATATTTGACTCTGCCCATATCATATTAATGCACAACATACACATTTGATGTTCAGAAAAGATTTATAGGGAGCTGTAAACAGTTTAACCACTTCCCATCTGCAGGACATCCTGGACTTTAAGTGGAGATATCTAAATGATGCCTGCAGCTGCAAGCATCATTCAGATATCTTTTTTTTTCAGCAGGCGATTGCCTGCAAAGTAAAAGCCATCATGTTTAGCCGTTTGATTGCTTTTACAGGCGGAAGGATGGTCTCCGGTCATCTCTATGACCCTTGGAGGCCAGAAAAAGCTAAAAGCTTTGAAACGAGTCATCTGACATGTCCAAGCGTCACTTCCGGTTCACAGACTTCCCTGAGCTTCCGATTTTCGGGTCTCTCCGAGTACACACGCCACCCAGAAGAGTCACCAGGCTGGTGATACAAGCCACTCTGCCTCTCCATCTTCTGCAGCTTGCTGGGATGCCGCTCTCAA
This sequence comes from Rana muscosa, assembly GCA_029206835.1. Taxonomy (NCBI): domain Eukaryota; kingdom Metazoa; phylum Chordata; class Amphibia; order Anura; family Ranidae; genus Rana; species Rana muscosa. Next base: position 120,491,983 of record CM055128.1, read on the forward strand.
TGTCTTCCTGGACCTTGCAGTGACCACGGACTATTACTGCCATCCACATTTTGCCTGATTCTCACTTTTATTATGCGAGGAGCCATTTGGCGTTCTTTACTTTCAAATAAAATCTCTCGCCATATGCTGCACTTAGTCTGGCACACCTTGTTCTTCTCTTGCCTGTTTTCCAGAGTTTTGCTTCAACTCCAGGGGAGCTGCCGTTGGTGCTAAACTAAACTCACCCCTTTCATCAATTGCTGGGACTTGTTCTACAACCATTTTTTATTATTTGTTCAGACTGCTGCCTTTATTGATGTAGTGCTTGTGTTGGTCCTTGCGCCATTTTGACCCTATGTGTGTGTATGTATGTATGTGTATATATATATATTGTGAGGGGGTTAGCTCGGCAGCGGGTGTGTGAGACCCCCTGGGGCACAGTAGTCAGTGGCAGGAGAAAAAACAAAAAGGGTGCGGTTTTATTTGAACTATATAGAGACAAAAATATAACAGAAAACAAAAGAAACCCTGGTCAACTTGACCGATCACTACACACGTTGGTGTCCCTAACTAACAACTGGGTACAGCCTTGTGCTGCCCCAGTCCCTAGCTCCCTGCTTTTAGAAGTTCTTAGCAATAACCACACAGGCTTTGTCTCACCGCACAGAAAGCACACTCCCCAGTCTATACACACAGATCTGGTTCCAGGTTGGAGCATCTCCCTTAGCATGCTGGAAGTTCTTGTAGAGGTCCTAATGAGCCCACTTACTTCGGCTGGGCTCATTAACTCTTCCCCTGCAAGACTCCTAGCACTCCGCCTAGTGGTATAAATTGGCATAAAGCCTGAATCTAGGACATATATATCTTCCATCCTGGATGCAACCAGGTGATTTTACCTGCCTGCTGTCACATACACCACCCCCCCCCCCCCCTCTTGTTTCAACCTTGGGGTTGGAACACAAGCAATCAGGCATGCATGTACTCGAGACAAAGCATCCACATGCCCCATTTGAACGCCAGGGCGATGCGTTACGGTAAAGTTGAATTCCTGTAAGGCCAGGAACCACCTATTTACCCTTCTATTGGTCTCTTTATTTTGAGCCATCCACTTTAAAGGAGTGTGATCAGTAACCAGGTCAATGTGTCTACCTAGCAGATAGTACCGAAGGGAATCTAGAGCCCACTTGACCGCTAAACACTCCTTCTCAATCGTGGCGTAATTTACCTCATGGGACTTCAATTTCCTGCTGAGGTAAATGACCGAGTGCTCTTCCCCATTCCAGACCTGGGACAATACTGCTCCTAAGCCAACATCTGATGCATCAGTTTGTACTACAAAGTCCCTAGAGAAGTCTAGAGAGTACAACACTGGCTGGCTACATAAGGCTTTTTTTTAAAGACTGGAATGGTCCATTTAACCATGACAGATTCTTTCCCTTTTGTCAGGTTGGTTAGGGGCACAGCCTGAGAAGCAAAATGGGGAATGAATCGCCGATAATACAAAACAGGAAAAAAACATGCTGACTCTGAAATAAATTAAGTGCTAAAGGCAGCAGCTTGACTGGGATAAACACAAAACAGCAGTAGAAAAAATAGAAGCTGCACCAAACACTCAAACACAGGAAACCGAATGTGGTAAGTTTGTTCCAGGAATTGGGACACCAAACAACAGTCTATAATCGTATCCTGGTTCTTAAAGTATTGATTAAACAACACCACAGTGACTCCATAAGCAGTCCATAATAAGTGAAGAACCCACCACCGAATGTAATGGCCTCTTACCAAAGGGCAAGCTCAATTTAGCAATCAGCTATAGCCCAGCCAGGCCTTTCACCTCCAGGGGAAGAAGATACCAAGATGAATATCTATAGGGTGGAGGCTCCGGGTCTCAAGATCCTTCCATGCTCATCTCATCAGTTAACATGTATGTGCAGAAAAGAAGGGGGACCATAGCGTAATTCCGCAATGTATAGCATTTATTAAAAAGATTAAATTGTACTTACAATGTTTAAAGATAAAAACAGCGTTTAAAAAAGGTTGCCGGCCAGCATACAAGGAACCCTTCCTCCTCACATTAGCGTGGTGACATCACTGCGCGTCCTCCCATACGCGTTTCGTCATCAACAGACATTCTCAATGGGAATAGGGCGCCACAGTGATCCACCACATTAAATTAAATAAAGCCAGACCTCGTTGTGAGATGCGAGAGAGCGGCCATCAGCGCCATATTAGTTGTGGGCAAAAATGCCAATACTTGTATTTAAACTAACCCAATAAGGAACAGATAGATTCAACGACTCATTCCTTTTAACCAGAAAAACCCTCAGACCCGTCTTACTAGCCCACGACCAAAAATGAGAAAAGATTTTTTCATTATAAATCCCAGTGTTATATCCGTAAAGGATGTAATAATAACGTCCCAGATTGTCCGCGTCCACAGCGGCAAACAGATATGGAACTAATGACACCTAGTGGATTAAAGGTGAAATGCATCCATTCTAAATTATTGTGATTTAATAAACATTGGCATATTGCCACTAATGATAACATCCTGAAGGATATTCTACCAGAGAAACCAAGGGTGATTTTCAGGGGTGTTCAATCCTTACGGAACCAGGTAGCCCTAAATGTTCTGAATCCCCCGGCTAATGGTAGAGGTTTTTCCGACCGGTTACTATAAATGCAGGCAGTGCAGAGTGTGTTCTTTGAATTCCTGCCTTCAGAGACTTATTACATCCTTTACATCTTCAGCCACAGGGCAGGGGTATACGATCAAACCTTGCATTACTTGTGCCACCACTGGGGTGGTCTATTTGTTGCAGTGCCCATGTGGCCTGCAATATGTGGGCCGTACCAAACGCCCACTGCAAGTTCGCCTCAATGAACACGTTACTAATATTTTGGTAGGCTTTAAAAACCTGGCTCACCAAGTTGGTCGAATGGGACCAAAAGATGCAATGCGCTGAAGCACCCTGTAGGGGTGCTCCCCCTGGGACGGGCACGGGAGAAACGGGACGGCACTGGAATATTAATGACACAACATGAGTTGAGGGCCTAGGTGGATATATTAAGAAGGAATAAGTGTAATAACATGCCACTAAGGAGGAGGGCCATGCATTAAGAGGAGGGGGATGATGATGATGTGATGCTACAAGAAACTAGAGGTGAACGTGAATAATTGAATAGGGATGAAGGGAAAGGGGGGAAAAAAGTGAGAAAAATCAGAGATCAAGGATAGGGACTAAGCAAAACAGGAAAAAAAGGGGGGGGAGAGAAGGGGGGTTTGAACGGAGGGGGAAGGGGGAAAATAAAAACAAAGAAGAACATAAAAGGAGGAGGGGGGGAGATAAAGAACGGAGAAAGGAAGGGGGTGGGGGGGGAAGGAAGGGGGTGGGAGGGGGGAAAGGAAGAACAAAAAAGGTAGAAAGCAAAGAGAGGAAAGTGAGGGGGGAGGGGGGGGGGAAGAAAAAGGGGGGGTGGAAGGAAAGAAAAGGAAAAAGGAAGGGAAAGCAGGAGGGGAATTCCCAGACAGTGAAGGGGAAAAGAAAGAAGAAAGAAAAAAAAAAGAAGAAAAAAAGAAAAAATGGAGGAGGATGCACGGAAGAAGTAAGGGGAAGGGAGAGATGTATGCAAGGAAGAAGGGGAGGAATTAAGGGAAGGAGCACCTACAGACTCAGAGCCGAACATTGACGATTCTTTGCCGACATTATCAGTGGTACCATCTAAACAAACTAATATATTTAAACTTAAGTCCAGATCCTTCCCAGATCTGATGACATGTCCCCAAATATGGGCATTTCTATATGAATCACTTAAGAACCATAATTGGGCTGAATGCCCTTCCAATTTAACTAAGAAACAAACACGGGCCATTCATCAACTACAAAAGAATCCAGACCTTGTATTAAAGCCATCTGACAAAGGCGGAAACCTGGTCCTTATGACCCATCAACAATACCAAGCAATGTGTCTGAAAGTGCTTAATAACACTGACTGGTACTCACCGATTGACCAGTCAATGATGCAATCATTCATCAGTGAATTCCGATGTCTGGTCGTGGGAGCCTACTGGTCGGGCCTTATAGATGAGGACAGTTTTAAGTTCATCAACACCCTAAAACCTAGGGCACCTACTTTTTTATACCTTACCCAAAACGCATAAAAATATGCACATACCCCCCGGCCGCCCTATTGTCTCGGGCATAGGGTCACTAACCGAGAACGCTAGCAAATTCGTGGACTCATTTCTAACACCTCACGTCCATAGCCTCCCATCCTACATCAAAGACACCACAGACCTACTACGTCACATTGAGGGGGTCCAGATCCTTTCGGACACCCTGCTCGTGGCCATTGATGTCGAGGCTCTATACTCGAGCATCCCCCACGGGCAGGACGTCCGAATGGTAGGGACCTTCCTCATGGAGCAGGACCACAACACTTGGCCCCTAAATGAATTTATGCTAAAACTACTCGAGTTTATACTCTCTAGAAATTATTTTACATTCATGGATCAAATATATTTACAAAGACAGGGGGTTGCAATGGGCACCTCCTGTGCCCCCTCTTATGCAAATTTGTATTTGGGGGGGATGGGAAAGATCCATATTTGGGGACGAATCGTTGCAGGCTTATCTGGACCTCATACTATGTTGGCATAGGTTCATAGACAATTTTTTCGTTATCTGGACCGGCTCTGAGAAAGAACTCAAGGAATTTATGGTCCTTCTAAATGACAACAAATTTAATCTTCATTTCACCTATAACTTCGATCTTCACAGCATTTCATTTCTTGACCTTATGATCATTAAGACCAGTTCAGGTCAACTCATCACAGATTTGTATCGCAAACCCACAGCAGGGAATTCCCTGCTCCATGCCTCTAGTTCTCATCCCCGCCCTCTGGTACGCAGTATTCCCTACGCTCAATACTTGAGACGTAACTGCTCAAAGGACGGGGATTTCTTTAAACAAGCGGATGCGCTTCGTAAACGGCTTTTGAGCAGAGGCTATAGCCCCACTGATCTCAGGAAGGCCTTTAACAAGGACTTTTCCAAAACAAGACAATCCCTAATATATGGCCCAGGCCGCTCCAGCCAGCCCCCTACAGCTAGAATTGCGACCACATTCTCTACTCATCATAACCATCTCCGTAATATTCTCTCTCAACACTGGCATTTACTCACTGATCATCACATACTCAGTAAACACGTCAGGTCCACTCCTGAACTAGTGTTCAGAAGGGCTGCTTCCTTTTGGGATAAACGAACTAGCAGCCACTACAGAGCTCATTCTGAAAACACAGCGGCCCCTCGTGGGACCTATCGCTGTGGTCAGTGTGATCGCTGCCCCTGGATCCAAGAAGGCCCCACATGTCGACTCCCCACTGGCGAGATATTCTCTCCTCGGCAACATGCCAACTGTGGTACCAGAGGAGTCATTTATTTAATGACCTGTACATGTGGGGCCTTCTATGTGGGGAAAACGATCAGAGAACTCCGTCAAAGATTGGGCGATCATTTGTACCACTCAACAAGTGGTAAATTAACTACGGTGGGCCGCCATGTTGGCATTCACCACAGGTATTGCTTCGATGTGGCCAAATTCTATGTTCTGGAGGCTATTCATGAAAACCCTAGGGGTGGAGACTGGGACCGGGAAATCCTGAGATGGGAAACACTCTGGATTGAAAGGCTCAATGCCCTCACAACCCCCAGGCTTGAATGAAGCGCAAACGTATAAACATTTTCTGTAAATCAGCAATCGCTTTGGTTTGATCCCTTCATTATCGGTTCAAGCCTCGCCGATCACACTCTCTGAGATGATTATTACTCCTGTTCCTATACCTACTCAACGGTCAGCCTCTGTTCCCATACCCTATTCCTCGGCTTTCCCCCCCTCCCTCTTCCCCTTCCATTCCTCTCCCTCCCCCCCCTTTTTCCCTTTTCCACCCTTCCCCCCCCCCCCCTCCTTCCCTGCCCTGGCTTTTCGCCTTTCCTGAGTATCCCATGTCTCATCAGTGTATGTGTCCCCAATAACTACACTATATGGTATTAATATGCCATTTTTTTTGTCTTTATTGCTCTTATTATAGCACACTTATAGGACAAACCATGCCACAGGTTTTGACTGTCTGTGGTGAGAAAATGACAGCTATTTGTTTTGTAATTTGTACTTTTTAGGTATACAATTTATGTTACCTTATACTGTTTATGTACCCTGCTGTGAATTGCGGGCATTGGGGTTATCCCACAACCTGCCTGGGTTCCCGCTATGGTTACATATATTCAACATCAATATATTCTTTTCTTATATGTGAATCTGGATCATCCTGGCTCCCATGACTGCGGTGCACTGTACTGGGTTAATTCCCTTCCTCCTATGGCGGACACGCGCCGCTCCAGCTAGGGGCGGACGTTCTGGTCCTTGCGTACCGCCCCTGTACTTCCTCTGTATCTCGGCCTCGGCTATCGAGTGGGGGTCATGGCGCGTGTGCGGAATGTTTTCCGGCGTATGCGCCATGGGATCGGTGGACTCAGGCGATGCCGCAGGCTGACGTCAGTCAGCTGGGCGGTGACGTCCTGCGCTTGGAGGATACAAGAGGCGAGGCAGCTCGCCGCTTGGTATGGACGCCCATCACCCGGGACCAGCACACCTCTATGGATCTATGGGTAAGAGCGGTGTTTACCGCAATCTCACTTCTTATAATGGACTTCATACCTCGGCGTCTGGAACTGGTTGGCCCTGTCTCTCTCACCTAACGTTTTTGAAAGCGGGGGCCCACTGCTTCTAGACCACCAGCTCTACCTTGTAGCCTAAATCTTTTGCTTACCTAATCACCCACAGATCTGTACCTGACTTTTAACCATCGCAAGGCCTGCCTGTGACCAGCATTGCCTCTAGAGTGGAATCGCTTACTCATCAAGAGTTCACTAGGCTTATTGGGCCATCCTTATACCCTACTCAACAGTAGTGGCATACTAAAATTGAATGCTGTCCCGGATACTTGGTTTATATTTTCACATCATTGGGTTGGTTTCTCACATTATTATATGTTATCTTTTTGAGCACTTCACTGTTTGTTATAAATCCCCCCACACCCATTCACTATTAAAATATATATATATATATATATATATATATATATATATGTTTTTTTTCTCCACCCTCTGTCATTCCCTTCTCCCCTTTTTCCCCTCCTCCCTTTTTTATTTCTCACCCCCCCTTTTTCTGTTTCTCCTTACCCCATTCTGTTTTTCTCCTTCCCTTAATTCCTCCCCTTCTTCCTTGCATACATCTCTCCCTTCCCCTTACTTCTTCTGTGCATCCTCCATTTTTTCTTTTTTTCTTCTTTCTTCTCCCCTTTCTTTTCCCCTTCAATGTCTGGGAATTCCCCTCCTGCTACTGCTTTCCCTTCCTTTTCTTCCCCCCCCCCCTTTTTCTCCCCCCCTCACTTTACTCTCTTTGCTTTCTACCTTTTTTTTTCTTCTTCCCCTTTCCCCCCCTCCCACCCCCTTCCTTTCCCGTTCTTTATCTCCCTCCCCCTTCCCTCCTCCTTTTATGTTCTTCTTCTTCACCTCTAGTTTCTTGTAGCATCACATCATCATTATCCCCCTCCCCTTAATGCACATCCCTCCTCCTTAGTGGCATGTTATTCCACTTCTTCCTTCTTAATATATCCACCTAGGCCCTCAACTCATGTTGTGTCATTAATATTCCAGTGCCGTCCCATTTCTCCCCTTCCCGTCCCAGGGGGAGCACCCCTACAGGGTGCTTCAGCGCATTGCATCTTTTGGTCCCGTTCGACCAACTTGGTGAGCCAGGTTTGTATCCTTCTTTATCAATATACTCCTATATTATGGTTATCATTGTTTATGGTTTTGTTTGCCATACACTAACAACAATTGTGATATTGCATTTACATTAGTCTATGATTATCTTTTAGATTGTACTGTTTTGACGCCTCCTGAAGAAGCGGTCTACACCGCGAAACATGTCGGGGAATCGTCAACTATATCAGTACAATTCCTCTGCACACCTGTGGAGTCTGTAAACAACCTCCCCCTGTTTTATTGTTATGTGAATGTATTATGTATCTTTATATCAATTGTTCGATTTTCTGTTTACATTGTTCTAAATAAAATGTTTTACATTTTATATCTATGCTTTGTCCGGGTGCCGTAATAGTCCCAACATTCTATCGGGTGATAAGGGAGTTAGGAGTTATCCCTGTATATATCCCCACCAATTTTCTAATAATTTAGAATAGATGCATTTCACCTTTAATCCACTAGGTGTCACTAGTTCCATATCGGTTTGCTGCTGTGGGTGCGGACGATCTGGGACGTTATTATTACATCCTTTACGGATATAACACTGGGATTTATAATTAAAAAATCTTTTCTCATTTTTGGTCGTGGGCTAGTAAGACAGGGGTCTGGGGGTTTTTCTGGTTAAAAGGAATGAGTCATTGAATCTAGCTGTTCCTTATTGGGTTAGTTTAAATACAAGTATTAGCATTTTTGCCCACAACTAATATGGCGCTGATGGCCGTTCTCTCGCATCTCACAACGAGGCCTGGCTTTATTTAATGTGGTGGATCACTGTGGTGCCCTATTCCCATTGAGAACGTATGTTGATGAAGAAACGCATATGGAAGGACGCGCAGTGACGTCACCACGCTAATGTGAGGAGGAAGGGTTCCTTGTATGCCGGCCGGCAACCTTTTTTAAATGCTGTTTTTATCTTTAAACATTGTAAGTACAATTTAATCTTTTTAATAAATGCTATACATTGCGGAATTACGATATGGTCCCCCTTCTTTTCTGCACATACATGTTAACTGATGAGATGAGCATGGAAGGATCTTGAGATCCGGAGCCTCCACCCTATAGATATTCATCTTGGGATCTTCTTCCCCTGGAGGTGAAAGGCCTGGCTGGGCTATAGCCAATTGCTAAATTGAGCTTGCCCTTTGGTAAGCAGCCATTACATTTGGTGGTGGGTTCTTCACTTATTATGGACTGCTTATGGAGTCACTGTGGTGTTGTTTAATCAATACTTTAAGAACCAGGATACGATTATAGACTGTTGTTTGGTGTCCCAATTCTTGGAACAAACTTACCACATTCGGTTTCCTGTGTTTGAGAACTTTCTATGTTTGGCGCAGCTTCTATTTTTTCTAATCGCCGATAATAACCAGCGATTCCCAGAAAGGCTCGTACCTGCTTCTTGCTGCTGGGACGTGGCCAACTCTGTATGGCCTCGACTTTATTAACTTGGGGTTTTATCACTCCCCTCCCAATGGTGTACCCAAGATATTTGGCCTCCTCCTGTCTAATGGTACACTTCTTTGGATTGGCCGTAAACCCAGCTTCCCGGATAGAGTCTAAAGCCCCATACACACGGTCGGATTTTTGGCCAACAAACTTCATTTTGAGCAAGTTGGACCAACAATCCGACCGTGTGTACGCTCCAATCTTGTCCATTTTCCGCTGGAATGTTAGCGGTGCATTCTGTAACCCAAATGGCATTCTTTTATATTGGAACGCCCTGTCTGGGGTTACAAATGCAGTTTTCTCCTTGGCCGACTCCGCCAGGGGAATTTGCCAATACCCTTTGGTGAGATCGAGAGCTGTCATGTATCTGGCTGTTCCCAGCCGGTCCATCAACTCATCTATACGTGGCACGGGGTAGGTGTCAAATTTTGTAACTTTGTTCAGCTGTCGAAAATCATTACAGAACCGCCAGCTCTCATCAGGTTTGGGCACTAGTACGATAGGACTGGACCAGTGTCTCTGGGACTCCTCTATCACACCCAATTCCAACATCCTCTGAACCTCCCCACATATTGCCTCCCGTCGGGCCTCTGGTATTCTATAAGGTTTTAGTTTTACCCTTTCTTCTGGCGGGGTGATAATGTCATGCTCTATGCCAGATGTTTGTCCCGGGATTCCAACCTCAGGAACTAAGCAATCAGACTGGGCCGGTGACAAAGTCTCTGCGACTAGGGATTCCCTATACCTCCAGGCTTTCAGCAGATTGACATGATATATCTGTTCTGGCTTTCGCCTCCCTGGTTGTCTGACCCTGTAATTGACCTCACTCACTTTTTCAATTATTTCATATGGACCTTGCCATTTGGCCAGGAATTTGCTTTCAACCGTAGGGACTAGCACCAATACCCTATCCCACCAGGGAAAAGGTACGGGTCTTGGCCCCACGGTTGTACACTCTCTGTTGTGCTACTTGTGCTTGGGCCAAATGTTCCTTTACAATTGGCATTACCTGTGCAATTCTATCTTGCATCAGGGTGACATGCTAAATCACACTCCTGTGTGGAGAACTCTCACTTTCCCAAGTTTCCTTGGTGATATCCAACAGCCCTCTTGGGTGTCTCCCATAGAGTAACTCAAAGAGTGAGAAACCCATAGAGGATTGGGGTACCTCCCTAATGGCAAACATTAAATAGGGAATTAGACAGTCCCAATCCTTTCCATCTCTATCCACCACCTTCTTTAACATTTGTTTTAGGGTTTTGTTGAATCTTTCAACCAACCCATCTGTTTGGGGGTGATACACAGATGTACGCAATTGTGTCACTTTGAACAACTTGCACAGCTCTTTCATACCCCGTGACATAAAGGGAGTACCTTGGTCCGTAAGCAGTTCCTTACAAATACCCACGCGGCTAAAAACAAGAGATAGCTCTTTGGCTATGGTTTTGGCCGAGGTATTTCGGAGAGGAATCCCTTCCGGATAACGGGTGGCATAGTCCAATATAACCAAAATGTACTGATGCCCCCTAGCGGACTTCATTATCGGACCTACCAAATCCATTGTGATCCTCTCAAAGGGGACCTCAATGATGGGAAGAGGTACCAGCGGGTTACGGAAATGTGGCATAGGTGCCGACTTCTGACACACAGGGCAGGAGGAACAATCATTTTCTGGTTCCTTCATGACCCCAGGCCAATAGAATCTCTGCAATACTCTCTCTCTGGTTTTCTCTGTTCCCAGATGACCTCCAAGAATGTGCCCATGGGCCAACTCTAACACCAACTTCCTGTAAGGTTTGGGCACCACAAGCTGCTCAATAGTTTCTTCTGCCCTTTTAGCCACCCGATACAGTAGGTCCTTTTCCACAATGAAGTACGGGTAAGTGCAGGTCTTATCTGGGTTCACTAACTCGCCATCTATTTTTACTACATTTTCCCGTGTCTTTATAAGGGTGGGGTCTTTTAACTGTTCTGTGGCAAAATTTTCCCTGTGAACCTCGAGATCAGAAAACTCCATAGACAGCATGTTTTCGTCTGAGGATGTTGGCTCCTCCCCAGTTTCCACTGCCAATACCGACAAGGGAAATTCTGGAGAGTCCTCACCACTCTCAGAGGAATTCTGGTCATCACATTCCTGGTCTATAGGGGCACAAGCCCAGAGTTCCCAGTACTTTGGAAAATCCCTTCCCACAATGGCATCATGTGGTAAGTGAGACACTAACCCCACCTGATGAGAGGTTACCTTTGGAGGTCTCAAAACACACTGTAGTCACAGGATACTCTTGGGTGTCCCCATGCACACAAATAACAGCCACCTTGTTATTCCCTAAGACCTCTGTAGTAACTAATTCAGCTTTTATCAATGTCATCAGGCTACCTGAATCCAGCAACACAACAACATTTCTACCATTAATACACATTTTGCATACATTTTTCTCAGTTTTCCCGAATGGCAGTGCATGCAACTGTCGCAAACAGCGACTGACGTCTGTCCCTTAGAAAGTCACATTGCATAGGTTCATCCACAACCGGGCAATTTGCTGAAATATGTCCCTCTTGCTTATGTCCTTTTTTGCTGCATCTTGAGGCCTTGACTTCCCGGGCTGTTCTCGCCAGACATTAGGTAGAACTCCCACCCTCTCACTCTCTCCACCCTCACCCCTTGGAATCATCTTACCCGCCACTGGGGATGGTCTGGTCTTAGGGTGGAAAGTCCGTGAGTCTCTGGAAGAGGCAGTCATGTTTTCTGTAGCCAAGTACCTCTCTACAAGATCCATAAGCTTATCGGCCATTTCTGGGTCTCCATGGCTTACGCACTTTTGGATGGCAGTAGGAAGAGCTCTCAAGAAACGATCCATCACAACACGTTCCACAATCTTTGGTGCAGACAAAGTCTCTGGCTGTAGCCACTTCCTGCTCAGGTGAATGAGATCATACATTTGAGACCTGTAGGGTTTTCCAAGCCGGAAAGTCCAGTTATGCACACGCTGAGCCCGGACAGCCAGGGTGACACCCAGCCGTGCCAATATTTCAGTTTTTAGCACCACATAGTCTTTTGCTTGGTCAGGCTCTAGGTCATAATAAGCTTTCTGCGATTCCCCAGTTAACAGAGGGGCCACCAGTCCAGCCCACTGCTCCTTAAGCCACTTTTCCCTTTCAGCAGTCCTTTAAAATGTGGTCAAAAACACCTCTGGATCATCCTCTCCAGTCATTTTTGTCAGTAAACGACTCACCCCAAAGGATGCGGTATTAGTGGAACCACTTGCCTCACTGGTCTGTAGACGTTGCTGCATTAATGTCTCCATTTGTTGTTGTAGTCTCTGCTCTTGCTTCTGCAACAGGTCTATGAAGCGGGCCTCAGATTGCTGCTGGGCTTGTTGCTGAGCTTCCAGACTGTTGGTGAGCTTGCTGTTGGGCTGCGCGACTCTGCATTTGTCTGCTGCTGATTAGCATTTGCTAGAGCCAGCTGTTTCAGTATCTCCTCCATGCTGGCCTTTAAAAACTGCCACTGGTTCTCCACCAACTGTGAGGGGTTAGCTCGGCAGCGGGTGTGTGTGACCCCCTGGATGGGTTCACCACACAAAATTAGGCACAGTAGACAGTGGTAGGAGAAAAAACAAAAAGGGTGCGGTTTTATTTGAACTATATACAGACAAAAATATAACAGAAAACAAAAGAAACAGGAAAAGAACTCCTGGTCAACTTGACCGATCACTACACACGTTGGTGTCCCTAACAACTGGGTACAGCCTTGTGCTGCCCCAGTCCCTAGCGCCCTGCTTTTAGAAGTTCTTAGCAATAACCACACAGGCTTTGTCTCACCGCACAGAAAGCACACTCCCCAGTCTATACACACAGATCTGGTTCCAGGTTGGAGCATCCCCCTTAGCATGCTGGGAGTTCTTGTAGAGGTCCTAATGAGCCCACTTACTTCAGCTGGGCTCATTAACTCTTCCCCTGCAAGACTCCCAGCACTCCCCCTAGTGGTATAAATTGGCATAAAGCCTGAATCTAGGACATATATATCCTGGATGCAACACGGTGATTTTACCTGCCTGCTGTCACTATATATATATATATATATATATATATATATATATATATATATGTGTAACGGGAAGGCTCTGGGAACTCAATCGCTTAGGAAGTATGAAATACCCTTGCGCCAGCTTCCCCAATGGCTCTTATGTGTCAATCACCCTGTGTCTCTATTAGGGGCACAGGGTGAATGAAAACCCCAATATGGTCTATGATGGCCATATTCAATGCTGTACATACATTTTATCTAGATTGGGTCTGTAATATTCATCCACCATATTCCCCAGGATACCTGCAAAGAACTCTCTACTGTTTGATTATGACCTCAACAGGTTAATTGGAAAGTGACGCCTTCATGATGTTTAGACACATACTCTTAGATGCTAATATCATCACCGACAGCCCTGACTTTGTGTAATCATGGCTGTGAGGAATTAAGGTAATTTGCATTCTATTGTTCAGTATGACTTGGGAAGGTCTGGTGTGAATAGAAGTAATTAACCCTATACTTGTGTGTATTGTAAAGGCAGACTGGGATTTACAATACAAAGGGATTTAAGATGTAAAGGGTTTAGAACCTGTTGTCGCCAGACAGACTGGCTGCCAACCCTTTGTGGGAAGATGTGTATTGGAGATCGTATATTCTATTGTGTTGGGATCTTTTGAAGCCTAGCAGACGTCAGGATGAGGTGTTGAGTTTTGGGATGTGTGGGTGGAGCTGGGCCCTTGTTCATGTTAAATCATGTGCCCTGAATTGTGTATAAAGTTACAATGTTTGTCAATAATAAATTGATTCCTACTACAGAAGAGTGCGTCTCATCTTCTTCCAGAGGGGTCGGCTCCTATAGGAAAGGGTCGTTTAGCTGTGGATATCGGTAGCGAGTGGATGTGTGTCTAGGAGAGGGAACATCGTAAACGGCGTTAATCCCCTTGTATATTTGGGGTGCCGTTACAATATATATATATATATATATATATATATATATATATATATATATATATACACACACACACACACACACACACACATACATACATTTATATACACACATACACACACACATACACACACAGTATCTCACAAAAGTGAGTACACCCCTCACATTTTTGTAAATATTTTATTACACCTTTTCATGTGACAACACTGAAGAAATTACACTTTGCTACAATGTAAAGTAGTGAGTGTATGTTTGATGTCCCCTCAAAATAACTCAGTGAAAAGAAAATTCCTCAAGTGGGATTTTAATGGACCAGAAACAGTAATGTCATAAAAGTACAAAATTTATTAAGACAGGTAAATACAATATTTGAGCGAAGAAAAATTGATCAATAAAAACAAACACATGGTATAATAGACAGCATGGAGTCAAAGCAATGGAAAAACCTAGAGATCAACTGTCAAGGAGAAGACAGAAGATATCAACGTAAGAGGTGAAATAGTCTTCTTCAGGGACAATAGGTTATACAATTCCAGTTTAAAAAAAAATCTATAAATTATAAAATACACATGACTATGAACCAAATTCAATGCTGTCTATACAATAATCATATGCAAAAACAGTCATCCATAAAGTTAACCATACTGACCCCATGTGTATTAACACAATAACCCAATGGAGATCATATCTCAAAGAACGAGGATGGACCGCTGAGGTTGCGCCGGGCAGGCTTTGAGGGAGAAAAATGCCAAATCAGACCCCCGTGCCAGACAGTGAACTCCCAACAGGGGCCGGAGAGCCAGAAGACGATGCATCCAATACTGTGACATCAAAGATCTAGATGAGTACAGGTATTTGGTCAGACATTTAATAAAGATGTGTTAAAATTAACGAAAAGGAGAGTCGATTTAGGATAGTCCTGAGCATACCAATATTATATAGAATGCGAGGAATCACTAAGAGATGATGGAATAGCATTTCTCCAAGGGGCAATAACAATTTAAAGTAGTCAGAAAGTTCTATCCACATCCATGCAACACCCAGATGAAAATAGGAAAGCCCTGATGCGATCATGATTGGATGCAGGTCTATTGCAATAACTGTATCTATCGGCGTATAACATGCACTCCCTCCCCCTGAAAATAGGGGGCAAATCACGGGTGGGTGTTATACGCCGATAGTGTACCTCAGAGGGGGACGAGCGCCGCCGGAATTCACAGAGCCTCCGCCATCGGCATTTGACCAGTGTTCTGTCTATCACAGGAGCTGGTCCAATGCAAATGGCGGAGGCGGGACTGTTGTGTATGCGACTGCCGACTGAGAGCCGAGTAAACAGGAGATGACGGCTCTGTGATTTCCTGTACTGCATTGATGAGAGATGGTGAGGCTGCAGATGGGCATTAATCAGGCTTGCATTGATGGGAGATGGGCTGCAAATGGGTGCAGATCAGGCTACATTGAGATGGGCACTGACCATTATTTTGTTTCAAAGAGATTTTTTAAAAAAAAATGGGTTTTCTTTCCTGAAACTTCCCTCTTAAAATGAAGGTGCATGTTATACGCCGATAAATACAATAAATAGTATGTTCAAATGTACCTATGAATATAACAGCAGACGTTGGTATTACATATGAAAATTACATCCCATCGGTATAAAAAATATATACTGAATACACATGGGCACTAAACGCAGTAGGGGAATGGTTCAAAATACCTTATCAAGCAGCATGGCAAAAATACAGCTGTCTCCCAAGTGTGGCAGGGAAGTAAGCTAGGACTGACAATTTATGTTCATTCCCAGTTAATCAAAGGGCGTGGCTGAGGTGGCATCACAGGACAGTCATCAAATGCTCCATGGTTGGTCCCCTGAGCCGACGTCACACCGCGTCGCAGAAACAAGGGAGTGAAGTCATCCAGAGTGTCGGGCAGCCCGAAAACACATGACGCTGCGAAGCGTCACCTGCCCACCGACGCACGTTGGGTCCCATGGCAACCAGGAATATTTACTGTGATAACAGACCCTGTAGATTGCCGGCGTTGCCGCCCATAGAGGGGGGTGGTGAGCACGGCCTACGCAGAGGGAAAAAAAAAATCACGTCAGAAAAGCTCAAACGAGCATGCGCAATCAAAGAGCAGTGTCACTCATCTGAATCAGACCTTGGAGAACAATATACTAAAATACTGCCAAAAGTCAAAAAAATTTAGGTCATATGGGAGCCCTAAAGAGAATCTCCCAGTGTATCAGAGCCAAAACCTTCCTGGTTGCCATGGGACCCAACGCACGTTTGGGGCAGGTGACGCAGCGCGGCGTCACTTGTGCGGGCTGCCCGGCGCTCTGGATGAAGTCACTCCCAGGCGTCTGGGCTTCCGGGACAATGGAGACAGGCCTCCCTTGTTTCTGCGAAGCTGCGCCATCGGCTCAGGGGGCCAACCATGGAGCATTTGATGACCGCCCTGTGATGCCACCTCAGCCACGCCCTTTGATTAACTGGGAACGAACATAAATTGTCAGTCCTAGCTCACTTCCCTGCCACACTTGGGAGACGCAGCTGTATTTCTGCCATGCTGCTTGACAAGGTATTTTGAACCATTCCACTACTGCGTTATTATGCCCACGTGTATTCAGTATATTTTTTTTTATACCGATGGGATGTAACACCAACCTCTGCTGTTATATTCATAGATACGTTTGAACATACTATTTAATTGCAATAGACCTGCCTCCAATCACGATCACATCAGGGCTTTCCAATTTTCATCTGGACATTGCATGGATGTGGATATAACTTTGACCACTTCAAATCGTTTTTGCCACTTGGACAAATGCTATTCCACCATCTCTATACTTAGTGATTCCTCGCAATCTATATAATATAAGTATGCTCAGGACTTTCCTAAATCAACTCTCCTTTTCATTAATTTTAACACATATCTATATTTAATATCTGACCAAATACCTGTACTCATCTAGATCTTTGATGTCACGGTATTAGATGCATCGGTCTTATGGCGCTCCGGCCCCTGTTGGGAGCTCACGTCTGGCACAGGGCTCGTTTGGCGTTTTTCTCCTTCCATGCCTGACCGGTGCAATCTCAGTGGTCCATCCTCTTCCGTTCTTTGAGCTATGATCGCCATTGGGTGATTAACACATGGGGTCACTATGGTTAACTTCATGTATGATTGTTTTTGCATATGATTATTGTATAGACATCATTGAAATGTGTTCATGTTTATAATCATGTGTATTTTATAATTATTAGATTGATTTAAAAAAAAAAAAAAAACTCTTAGGTTGAAACGCGTCGCGTTGGATTTCTTCTGTCATATCATTGACAGTTAATCTCTAGGTTATTCCATTGGTTTGACTCCATGATATCTAATATACCATGTGTTTGTTTTTATTTATCAATTTTTCTTCCATCATATATTGTATTTACCGGTCTTAATAAATTTTGTACTTTGACATTACTGTTTCTGGTCCGTTAAAATCACACTTCTTGAGGAATTTTCTTTTCACTGTATGCATCAGGGATGTGGACCTAAAACAGCTATCCAGATAGTTGGCAAAAATCTTTTCTACAAATAACTCAACACACAGCCATTAATGTCTAAACAACTGGCAACAAAACTGAGTACACCCCTAAGTGAAAATTTCCAAATTGGGCCTAAAAATCAATTTTCCCTCCCCAGTGTCATGACTTGTTAGTGTTACAAGGTCTCAGGTGTTAACGGGGAGCAGGTGTGTTAAATTTGGTGTCATCGCTCTCACTCTCTCATACTGGTCACTGGAAGTTCAACATGGCACTTCATGGCAAAGAACTCTGAGGATCTAAAAAAAAAAAAAAAAAAATTTTTGCTCTACATAAAGATGTGCTAGGCTATAAGAGGATTGCCACGACCCTGAAACTGAGCTGCAGCACTGTGGCCAAGACCATACAGTGGTTTAACAGGACAGGTCCCACTCAGAACAGGCCTAGACATGGCCGACCAAAGAAGTTGAGTGCATGTGTTCAGCATCATATCCAGAGGTTGTCTTTGGGAAATAGACGTATAAGTGCTACCAGCATTGCTGCAGAGGTTGAAGGGGTGGGGGTCAGCATGTCAGTGTTCAGACCATATGCCGCACACTGCATCAAATTGGTCTGCATGGCTGTCATCCCAGAAGGAAGCCTCTTCTAAAGATGATGCACAAGAAAGCCCGCAAACAGTTTGCTGAATACAAGCAGACAAATGGTGTCAAGAGTGTGTGGCAGCAACCAGGTGAGGAGTACAAAGACAAGAGTGTCTTGCCTACAGTCAAGCATGGTGGTGGGAGTGTCATGGTCTGGGGCTACATGAGTGCTGCCGGCACTGTTCATTGAGGGAACCATGAATGCCAACATGTACTGTGACATACTGAAGCAGAGCATGATCCCCCTTCCCTTTGGAGACTGGGCCGCAGGGCAGTATTCCAACAGGATAATGACCCCAAAAACAACCCCAAGACGACCACTGCCTTGCTAAAGAAGCTGAGGGTAAAGGTGATGGACTGGCAAAGCATGTCTCCAGATCTAAACCCTATTGAACATCTGTGGGGCATCCTCAAAACAGAAGGTGGAGGAGCGCAAGGTCTCTAACATCCACCAGCTCCATGATGGCGTCATGGAGGAGTGGAAGAGGACTCCAGTGGCAACCTGTGAAGCTCTGGCGAACTCCATGCCCAAGAGGGTTAAGGCAGTGGTGGAAAATAATGGTGGCCACACAAAATATTGACACTATGGGCCCAATTTTGACATTCCCACTAAGGGGTGTACTCACTTTTGTTGCCAGTGGATTAGACATTAATGGCTGTGTGTTGACATATTTTGAGGGGACAGCAAATTGACATTGTTTTACAAGCTGTACACTCACTACTTTAGATTGTAGCAAAGCGTAATTTCTTCAGTGTTGTCACATGAAAAGATAGAATAAAATATTTACAAAAATGTGAGTGGAGTGTGTGTGTGTGTGTGTGTGTGTGTGTGTGTGTGTGTGTATATATATCTATACATACATATATAATAGGATTTTTATAACAGCTTACCTGTAAAATCCTTTTCTTGGAGTACATTACGGGACACAGAGCATAGTAATTACTATGTGGGTTATATCTCACCTTCAGGTGCTGGACACTGATGTAATCAATTAGACAAAAAGTTCCCTCCCTATATAACCCCTCCCATACTGGGAGTACCTCAGTTTTGTAGCAAAGCAATAAGTGTCCCAATATCCCCAAACAACAGGGGCGGGAGCTCTGTGTCCCGTGATGTACTCCAAGAATAGGATTTTACAGGTAAGCTGTTATAAAAATCTTATTTTCTTTATCGTACATCACGGGACACAGAGCTTAGTAATTACTATGTGGGACGTTCCAAAGCAATGCCTACTGAGGGGAGGGAGACACAACTAATGCAGACTGCCATCAGACGTGAGGACCTATACCGCTGCCTGCAGCATACTGCGCCAAAGAGTGGCATCCTCTTGCTGCCTTACATTCACCTGATAGAATTAGTGAGCGTATGCACCGGCGACCAAGTTGCGGCCTTGCACTCTGAGTCATAATGGTTTGATAATGCACCGCGCATGAAGCGCTTACTATCCTGTTAGGGTGCACTCTAAAAGAAACCGGGCAACCCTCTCTTTAACCACAAGCCTGAATAATAATCTGATGAATCAACATTGAAAACAGTTGATTTAGACGCTGCCTGCCCTTTCCTGGGGCCTCCTGGTAGCGCCCCAACATCAGTTTTCCGTATCTGAGCAGCTGCTTCAGATAGGCCTTGACTGCTCTCATACCAATGAGAGAGTGTAACCATTTTAATAGCCGATTTGAACGCTACCTGCCTAATTCTAGGGTCTTCTGGCAGCACAATCAAAACGTCAGTTTCCTATATCTGAAACCTTCAGATAGATTGATTTTTAACTGCTCTCCTCTATATTGAGAGAAAGCAATAACCTTTCCTTCCGCAGAACAAGGCTCTGGAAAAAAGGAAGGCAAGAATATCTTGATTGAAATGAAAACCAGATCCTTCTAGGAAATAAGGCCGGGTGAAGATTTACCATCACCCTATCCTTAAGAAAATTAAGTATGGCTCTATACAAAGAAAGTTGCCAATACTGAAAATCTCTTGCGGAGGCTACCGCAACCAAGAACACCAATTCCCCTGTTAGAAGGATGAAGGGATCGGCCCAAGGTGCTGACCTTGTAAACCGACCAAATTAGACTCAATCCTCCAAGCACAAGGGCGCCCTAACTGGCGGACTTATACATGTTACCCCTTGTATAAAGGCCTGGATCAAAGCAAGCAGCCTTTGAAGATACTGACAAGGCCGAATCGGATCCTTGATGGAACTTAAGGCTAGCCCCATCTCCTTTCCTAATGTAGGAAGGTAAGAACTTTACCTATGACATACTTCCAAGGATCCACCCCTTGGTTTCACACCAGGAACATGGGCTTTCCAGATCCTTTGATACATGGTCCTGGAGGCCAGCTCTCCTGTATGAATCGAGGTAATTTGCCGCTGATTCTGAAAACCCCAATCCTCAAGAATGCGGGCTATAACAGCCAGACCATCAATTCCCATGTTTGCAAGACGGTATGGAATACCCCCTGAGAAGTAGGTCTGGACAAGATGTAAGGGACCCTGGGTCCTCTACTACCACCCTTACGATTCCAGCACAGTAAGGTTGTCTGGGTCATGCCGGAGCCATTAGGCCAGCTTCCGTTCCCCTCAGATGTTGCATAGAAGCCACGATAGTCATGGCACTGTGGGAAGAGAATGCATAAACCAGTGACAACTGGTCCCATGAGATCACCAACGCATCTGTCCCACATGCGGGTGGATCCTTTGTTCTTGACACAAAGCTGTCCAACTTCTTGTTGAACCTGGACGCCAATAAATTTTATAATTTTATGTCCAGGATAACTTCTCTGGCATTTGGCCAGAAAAAAGTCGGGGTGTAGAGGTCATTCTCCCGAGAACAATTGTTAACGGCTCCAGAGAACCACCTGCCAATTCTCCATTTCATGTAATGAAGTTTGTCGATAGGCAAGGCACAAGCTCCTCTGCCCAAACCAGAACATGGTTCACTTCCCTCTGGCTGCGTGACTTCTAGTGCCTTCTTGGCATATAAAGTAAATCATTGGTGTGGCATTGTCGGATTGTAGTCTGCCATCCATAGCTCTAGAATGTTGACGGATAAGGCTCACTTGGATCTTGACCACTTCCCCTGGGCACTGGTCTCTTCCAGACCTGGCCTCCATCCCTCGAGGCCAGCCTTCGTAGCCGCCACCTCCCAGGTAACCGGCATGAAGGATCTTCCTTTCTGCCAATCTTTTGGTTAAGAACCACAAACTAAGACTCCAGCGTATCCCTGGGACCAGACCCTTTGGATAATGTTAGGTTAGGATCTACTTGTTCCAGGCTGCCAGAATAATGTTTATAGCAGTTTTGAAAGAAACTGAGCATAGGGAACCGCTTTGAAAGAAGCCACCATCTTCCCTAGCACCTTAAGCAAAAGGCAAATGTAAGGAACTCTTCCTTGCCTTGACCAAATTAGACCAGCTTTCTTTTAGTGCTGCCTTTGTCTGAGGCAAAAACCTCTCCTTTTTGGGCTGTGTCCCAAAATTTCCAGGCTTCTTACCAAACGCAAGAAGGTACTTTTAGACTGGGATCCTAACCAGGAGTTCCAGATACTTGACCATACTGGACACACTTAGGTCCAGCCATGCTACTGACTGATCCATCAGCAGCAGATTGCCTCGGTATGCCATTACTGCTATACCCTGGGCCTTTAGACCTGCTAGAGGCAGGCCCTAGCACCCTGTAAACCCGGGCGCGGTGGCTAACCCAAAAGGCAAGACCACCAACTGGAAGAGGTGCTTCTCTCCTGAGAAACGCAGACAACCTCTGCAGTCCCATGTAAATAAACATATATGCAAATGGCTCCCCATATGTGTATGTGGCAAGTGTTAAGCCATATGCCTCTATGGAAGCGAGCGTTCATTGAGGCATGAATTCATAAAAAAGTGTGCGCTGTATACCACGCATACATATAGCACGTGTGCTATGGAACGTCCATCTTGCAAGCAAGCATGCGTTTGAGAACGTGTTATGCCACATGTACTCATGCAGACACGTATTCCTATGTGAACACAAGGAATCCTGTATAATTAACCACTTAACGACCGCTCACTGTATATATACGTCAGCAGAATGGCACCGACAGGCACAATCACGTAGAGTGTACGTGATTGCCTTTGTATAGTTGGGGGGTCCAATCGGACCCCCCTTCTGTACAGTGAGCGGTGGCTAAGTGTCCGGGAGCGTTCCGGGATGAGGGGGCAGCCATTCGTTTCTGGCCACCCCCTCGCGATCGCTCCCGGCGAATGGAAATGCCCCCTCTGTCTGTGTCAGACAGAGGGAGCAGGAGGAAGTGATGTCATCTCTGGTGCGGCGCTCACATATACCGAGCGCCGTACAAGAGAAGACATCAGGTCAGTGCACACAACACTACACTGACACCAGGACACATAGGGACATAAATCGCCCCCCCAGACACCCCAGATCACCCCCCAGATCACCCCCCCAGCCCCCAGTCACAGTGTCACTGATTGCAGTGACCATTTATTTAGTGATCACTGCAATCAGTGACATTTGTGACTGTAAAAGTGTCACCAAAGTTTAGTCTTAGGTCCAGTGTAGCCCCCTAACCCCCCCTAATAAAGGTTTAACCCCCTGATCACCCCCCAGATAACCCTTTCACCCCCTATCACCACTGTCACTTAGCGATCATTTTTCTGATCGCTGTCTTAGCGTCAGTGATGCCGATCGGCAGCCAGGAATTTTTTTTAGGTACGCCGCAGGTTTTTATAGCGTCAGGTACCCCAATATATTATCTAATAAAGGTTTAACCCCCTTGATCGCCCCCCAGGTAACCCTTTCACCCCCTATCACCACTATCACTAAGCGATCGTTTTTCTAAACGCTGTCTTAGTGTCTGTGATGCAGATCGGTAGCCGGTAATTTTTTTTAGGTTCGCCGCAGGTTTTTATAGCGTCAGGTACCCCAATATATTATCTAATAAAGGTTTAACCCCCTTGATCGCCCCCCAGGTAACCCTTTCACCCCCTATCACCACTGTCGCTAAGCAATTGTTTTTCTAAACGCTGTCTTAGTGTCGGTGATGCAGATCGTAGCCAGTAATTTTTTTTAGGTTCGCCGCATGTTTTTATAGCGTCAGGTACCCCAATATATTATCTAATAAAGGTTTAACCCCCTTGATCGCCCCCCAGGTAACCCTTTCACCCCCTATCACCACTGTCGCTAAGCAATTGTTTTTCTAAACGCTGTCTTAGTGTCGGTGATGCAGATCGGTAGCTGGTAATTTTTTTTAGGTTCGCCACAGGTTTTTATAGCGTCAGGTACCCCCATATATTATCTAATAAAGGTTTTAACCCCCTGATTGCCCCTAGTTAACCCTTTCACCAGTGATCACCATATAAGTGTTACGGGTGACGCTGGTTAGTTAGTTTGCTTTTTATAGTGTCAGGGCACCCGCCGTGTATATAACCCAATAAAGGTTTAACCCCCTGATAGCCCGGCGGGTGATATCAATTAGGTTTTAGCGTCAGAGAGGGTCTGAGTCACACCCCAGGCAGCGTCAGGTTAGTGCCAGTAACGCTAACACCCACGCGTGAAGCATACACCCCCCTTAGTGGTATAGTATCTGAACAGATCAATATCTGATCTGATCAGATCTATACTAGCGTCCCCAGCAGTTTAGGGTTCCCAAAAACGCAGTGTTAGCGGGATCAGCCCAAATACCTGCTGGCACCTGCGTTTTGCCCCTCCGTCCAGCCCAGGCCACCCAAGTGCAGTATCGATCGATCACTGTCACTTACAAAACAAAAACACACATAACTGCAGCGTTCGCAGAGACAGGCCTGATCCCTGCGACTCCAGTGCTGTAGGAGGTGATTTCACCACCACAGTTAAAAAAAAAAAAGCAAATATGCCGCATTGGGGCAGCAGGGGCGGAGGAGCGATTTTGCTCCTAATGCCGCGTACATACGGTCGAAATTCCGACGGAGGCTTGCCCGTGGAAAAGTCCGACCATGTGTGTGCGGCATAACTTTTTTGCGGGAGGATGCCCCCATGCTTCGGCATATATAAATGGTGCGTGTATGCCCATCATTGGAAGTGGGTGGACGAAGGACGGTATTCTAATGGTGGGCATACCCACCGATCAATCTCTTTTTTCGTTCAGCCAACTGGCTGCATGAAATAAAAAGATTACAATACATGTCCAACAAGGACCAGCAACGTACTGGTATGTTGCTGGACTTTGAATGTTTATACCAGAATGATGCCTGCGGGTTTAGGTATCATTCTTTTCACCCAGCGGCCAGCTTTCATGTAAAAGCAATCCTAGCGGCTAATTAGCCTCTGGACTGCTTTTACAAGCAGTGGGAGGGAATGCCCCCCCCGGATATAAAAAGCGCCATTGGGAAATTGGGAAAGCATTTTATCACACCGATCTTGGTGTGGTCAGATGCTTTGAGGGCAGAGGAAAAATCTAGGGTCTAGAAGACCCCAGTTTTTTCAAAAAAAGAGTACCTGTCACTACCTATTGCTATCATAGGGGATATTTACATTCCCAGAGATAACAATAAAAATGATAAAAAAAAAAAAATACTTGGAAGGAACAATTTAAAAATAAAATAAAAAAGCAAAATTAATAATAAAAAAAAAAAAAAAAAAAAAAAAAAGCACCCCTGTCCTGCCCTGCTCTTGCCCAATGGCGAACGCAAGCGTCGGTCTGGCGTCATATGTAAACAGCAATTGCACCATGCATGTGAGGTATCACCGCGAAGGTCAGATCGAGGGCAATCATTTTAGCAGTAGACCTCCTCTGTAAATCTACTGGGGTAACCTGTAAAGGCTTTTAAAGGCTTTTAAAAATGTATGTAGTTTGTCGCCAATGCGCGTTTGTGCAAAATTTTAAAGCATGTCGTGTTTGGTATCTATGTACTCGCCTAAGATCATCTTTTTTATTTCATCAAACATTTGGGCAATATAGTGTGTTTTAGTGCATTAAAATTAAAAAAGGTGTATTTTTTAACCCAAAAAATGCGTTTGAAAAATCGCTGCGCAAATACTGTGTAGAAAAAAAAATGCAACACCCACCATTTTAATCTGTAGGGCCTTTGCTTTCAAAATATATATAATGTTTGGGGGTTCAACATAATTTTCTTGCAAAAAAAAAAAATGTTTTCATGTAAACAAAAAGTGTCAAAAAGGGCTTTGTCTTCAAGTGGTTAGAAGAGTGGATGTAAGCTTCCTAATGTTGTGTATAAAATGCCAGAACAGTTCAAAACCCCCCCAAATGACCCCATTTTGGAAAGTAGACACCCCAAACTATATACTGAGAGGCATGTCGAGTCCATGGAATATTTTATATGTTGACACAAGTTGCGGAAAAACGAATTTTTTTTTTTTTTTGCACAAAGTTGCCACTAAATGATATATTGCTCAAACATGCCATGGGCATATGTGGAATTACACCCCAAAATACATTCTGTTGCTTCTCCTGAGTACGGGGATACCACATGTGTGAGACTTTTTGGGAGCCTAGCCATGTACGGGACCCCAAAAACCAAGCACCGCCTTCAGGCTTTCTAAGGGTGTAAATTTTTGATTTCACTTCTCACTGCCTATCACAGTTTCGGAGGCCATGGAATGCCCAGATAGCACAAAACCCCCCCAAATGACCCCATTTTGGAAAGTAGACACCCCAAGCTATTTGCTGAGAGGTATTGTGAGTATTTTGCAGATCTCGCTTTTTGTCACAAAGTTTTGAAAAAAAAAAAAATATATATATATATTTTCTTTCTTCATTTTCAAAAACAAATGAGAGCTGTAAAATACTCGCCATTCCTCTCAGCAAATAGCTTGGGGTGTCTATATTCCAAAATGGGGTCATTTGGGGGGGTTTTGTGCGATTTTGGCATTTTATGGCCTTCGAAACTGTGATAGGTAGTGAGGAGTGAAATCAAAAATTTGTGCCTAGAAATCCTGAAGGCGGTGCTTGGTTTTCGGGGTCCCGTACGCGGCTAGGCTCCTAAAAAGTCCCACACATGTGGTATCCCCGTACTCAGGAGAAGCAGAAAAATTTATTTTGGGGTGTAATTCCACATATAACCATGGCATGTGTGAGCAATATATCATTTAGTGACAACTTTTTGTAATTTTTTTTTTTTTTGTCATTATTCAATCACTTGGGACAAAAAAAATTATATTCAATGGGCTCAACAGGCCTCTCAGAAATTTCCTTGGGGTGTCTACTTTCTAAAATGGGGTCATTTGGGGGGGTTTTGTGCTATTTTGGCATTTTATGGCCTTCGAAACTGTGATAGGTAGTGAGGAGTGAAATCAAAAATTTGCGCCCTTAGAAATCCTGAAGGCGGTGCTTGGTTTCCGGGGTCCCGTACGCGGCTAGGCTCCCAAAAAGTCCCACACATGTGGTATCCCTGTACTCAGGAGAAGCAGCAAAATGTATTTTGGGGTGAAATTCCACATATAACCATGGCATGTGTGAGCAATATATCATTTAGTGACAACTTTTTGTAATTTATTTATTTATTTATTTTGTCATTATTCAATCACTTGGGACAAAAAACTAAAAAATTCAATGGGCTCAACATGCCTCTCAGCAATTTCCTTGGGGTGTCTACTTTCCAAAATGGGGTCATTTGGGGGGGTTTTGTACTGCCCTGTCATTTTAGCACCTCAAGAAATGAGATAGGCAGTCATAAATTTAAACCTGTGTAAATTTCAGAAAATGTACCCTAGTTTGTAAACTCTATAACTTTTGCGCAAACCAATAAATATACGCTTATTGACATTTTTTTTACTAAAAACATGTGGCTGAATACATTTTGGCCTAAATGTATGACTACAATTGAGTTTATTCGATTTTTCTTATAACAAAAAGTAGAAAATATCATTTTTTTTCAAAATTTTCGGTCTTTTTCCGTTTATATCGCAAAAAATAAAAATCGCAGAGGCAATCAAATACCATTAAAAGAAAGCTCTATTTGTGGGAAGAAAAGGACGCAAATTTCGTTTGGGTACAACATTGCATGTCCACACAATTTACAGTTAAAGCAGCGCAGTGCAAAATTCTGAATTCACCTCTGGTCCTCTAGCTACCAAATGGTCCGGGGCTTAAGTGGTTAAGCAAACTTAGATTATCATGCCTCATTATGCAACCATGCAAAATCTAGGCGAACATGCAACTTTAGGCGATCATGTATCCTTATGCGATTCAGCATCTTTTATGCGATCAAACAAACATCTTATGCATCTTAAGCACTACTGTGCGGACATGTACCCTTGTGTGACCAAGGACTTGTGTGATCAAGCACTCCTGTGCGATCCAGCATCTTTATGCAATCAAGCATTTTTATGCGACTTTAGGCCTTTCCGTGAAAACAAGCCTCTCTGTGTGATCAAGTATCCTTGGAAAATCAAGGAATCCTGAGATCAGGCAACCTTGTGTGATCCAGCATTTTTATGCAATCAAGCATTTTTATGCTTTTTTAGGCATTTCTGTGCAAACAAGCCTCTCCGTGCGATTTAAGCACTTTAATATGATTAAGCATCCTCATGCGACTATGTAAAAAACATGTAATCCATAAAAACAGAAACATGTATCTTTATGTGATCAACAATAAACATGTTCGGTTACTTGTCTTTTTACCCCACATGCATTTTGTGTATTCCAAATTCATGCATTTTATGCCCACCTGTGGACTGGTAAAGAGGCAGTTATCCTCTGTAGACGTGCGTTTCCGCAATCATGCGATATAGCTGTTGTGTGTTAGCAACGTGCACCCCAGCAGTTGTGCGTTTGGCTAGCCTGAAGCCAGCACCAGGATGAGGATCCTGTGGAGGTTTTTCTAGCAACCTATAATCCTCGACTAGAGTTTCTAGGAGGAGAATAAAACTTCTTATGCGGGTGCCTAACCAGCAGAATAAACTGTTGCAGTAATGGATGGAGTGGGAAGGTACAAGCAACCTATGGGATTTTTTTTTTTTTAAACCCCAGGGCGGAGGAGGCGGATTTAGCCGACTAGGATAAATGATATGCAGTATGAGTCTCTGAAAAAGACTGCAGCTGCAACTCCAGAGCTTGTGAGGCTTCTGATACCTCCGCCTCGTTAGCCTGCACCTGTTCCCTGTCCTTTGACGGTGAACTTTCAACCTTAGGACTTTTAATCCATTTGTTTGAGGATTTAGAGCAGGGAAAGGGGCACACCCCAGTTTCTGCTTTCTGTGAGGATGCAGCAATATAGCAATTAACCTCTTATAGACCAACAACGTCAGCCTTTTGCTTCTTAGGATTTTTAGTCCCAGAGCCCTTAGAAGGCATAGTCCCAAGCTCAAAGCTGAGGTACTGGCAGCCAAATTGCACCAATTACTGAGCTATAGTTCAGCGTACAAGCTGCTATATGAGCCAGTCAGGTGTCTAAACTAATGTGCCTTGGGGATGCCTGTATCACCGCCTGTTGTATGCCAAATACATTTATACTGTCACCAAATCAGCCCCTGCTCCTGTGTCTGTCCTCTTACCAGTGTGTCTCCCAGAGACTGTTATTTTAATGCAGAGGATGCCCGCACATGCGCAGAAGCGCCCCGGGACACACAGAGCATCAGCACGCTAAGCTCCGCCACCCTCCGTGACTTGTTCATATCTTGGAAACCTCTCTCGCGCGCGTGCGTGCACGCCGCGCTTCCTCATGGAGAGGAAATGGGGAGAGGAGGCGGGAGGCTGCAAACTGCTCCAGCCCGTCATAGCTGAGCGGTGGCTATACAGGGAGATCCGCAGCGCAGCACCAGGATGCGAACTCAGGTCTCCCCCTCAGGTATGACATGGCAACATTTAACAGATGGCCCCTGGAGCTGTACTTACAAAAGGGAGGTCCTCCATCTGTCCAGGCATTACTCTTGAAACAAGGTATAGCCCAGTTTAGACATCTCATAGAGGTCTCGCCCTCTAGTGCCCAAAAAAGGGTACTATCATAATGTCTAAAACTAGAAACCATATGAAATAATTTCAGGTTTTACAAGATTAGGCACCAGGATACAGCGGGAGTAATACCACATAGGTAAATTACAGGCAAAAAACACATTAGTTTGAAGGTTCCCTGCTGAACCAAGTCCATCAGGGACCTTCACTTACCTTTTCCCTGCCGCAGGACCCTGTTCAAAACAGATAGCCCAAACTTCGCCCCTCTCGGCGGGCAATGTCAGCCGACCTTCAGGGATCGGGGTCCTACTGAAAGGAACACCACTCCCCTGGACCTGTATAGCACCCTGCCAGAAACATCTTGGTTTTGGGTATGACCAGAGTACTGGAACCCAGGATCCAGCCCTCCTAAGAGAGGCATTACAGGCCAAAACCTCGTGCTTTGGATACGAGGTCCCAGGTACCATCCGTTTGGCTATGAAGCACTTTGGATGGATCTGGTCTTTTATGGAGGCTATTTAAATCCAGCATGGATCTCTCCAGTGGAGCTCCTCAGAGCACATCTTCACTCGTGACCAACACCTTAGACACTGATGAAAAAACTGAGGTACTCCCAGTATGGGAGGGGTTATATAGGGAGGGAACTTCCTTTCTAATTGATTACATCAGTGTCCAGCACCTGAAGGTGAGATATAACCCACATAGTAATTACTAAGCTCTGTGTCCTGTGATGTACGATAAAGATATATATATATATATATATATATATATATATATATATATATATATATATATACACACACACACACACACACACACACACACACACACAGTGCCCAGGTGAAGGGGTCATAACACAGAACACGCTTAGTGCTTGTCACTCACAATATACAGTCTTTTACATTTCATCAAGCTTTCGCTTCAGCGCAGGCTGCAGACCACTGGCTGTGAGTAAGGAGGAGCTCAGGTTTGGTCCAAACTTGGATTTGGTTTTAAACTTACGGTGCCTTGAAAAAGTATTCATACCCCTTGAAAACTTTCCACATTGTCATGTTACAACAACAAAACGTAAATGTATTTTATTGGGATTTTATGTGATAGACCAACAAAGTGGCACATAATTGTGAAGTGAAAAGAAAATGATTTTCAAAAATGTTTACAAATAAATATGTTAAAAGTGTGGCGTGCATTTGTATTAAGCCCCCCCCTGAGTCAATACTTTGTAGAACCACCTTTCACTGCAATTACAGCTGCAAGTCTTTTTGGGGATATCTCTACCAGTTTTGAACATCTAGAGAGTGAAATTATTGCCCATTCTTCTTTACAAAATAGCTCAAGCTCTGTCAGATTGAATGGAGAGCATCTGTGAACAGCAATTTTCAATCTTGCCACAGATTATCAATTTGATTTAGGTCTGGTCTTTGACTGGGCCATCCTAACACATGAATATACTTTGGTCTAAACCATTTCATTGTAGCTCTGGCTGTACGTTTAGGCCCCTTTCACACTGGGGCGGGCAGGAGCGGTGGCGGTATAGCAGCGCGATTTTCAGCGCTGCTATACCGTCGTTCTTACCGCGGTATGCGGTCGCTAGGGGGGTGAATTTAACCCCTGCTAGCGGCCGAAAAAGGGCTAATATCGCCCGCAAACCGCGGCTATTGCCGCGGTTTGCGGGCGGTATTACCGCGCTGTCCCATTGATTTCAATGGGAGACCGCGGTAAAGGAGCGGTGAACACACCGCTCCTTTACCGCTGTAAAGAAGCAGCTAGCAGGACTTTTGGAGCGGTCCTGCTAGCGCACCGCTTCAGTGTGAAAGCCTTCGGGCTTTCACATTGAAGGCTAAAGGGCATGATTTTTTCATGCGGTATAATAGCGTTAATATTAGCGCTAAACTGCATGAAAAACGCACCAGTGTGAAAGGGGCCTTAGGGTCATTGTCCTGCTGGAAGGTGAACCTCTGCCCCAGTCTAAAGTCCTTTGCAGACTCCAACAGGTTTTCTTCTAAGATTGCCCTGTATTTGGCTCCATCCATCTTCCCATCAACTCTGACCAGCTTCCCTGTCCCTGCTGAAGAAAAGCATCCCCACAACATGATGCTACCACCACCACCATGTTTCACGTGGGGACAGTGTGTTCAGGGTGATGTGCAGGGTTTATTTTTCCGCCACACATGGCGTTTTGCTGAGGCCAAAAGTTTAATTTTGGTCTAACCTGACCAGAGCATGTTTGCTGTGTCCCCCCACATGGCTTCTCGCAAACTGCAAATAGGACTTCTTATGGCTTTCTTTTGATAATGGCTTTCTTCTTGCCACTCTTCAATAAAGGCTAGATTTGTGCAGTGCATGACTAATAGTTGTCCTGTGGACAGATTCTTCGACCTCATAAGTTTACATACCCTAGCAGAATTTATGATTTCTTGGCCATTTTTCAGAGAATATGAATGATGACACAAAAACATTTTTCACTCATGGTTAGTATTTGGCTGAAGCCATTTATTATCAATCAACTGTGTTTACTCTTTAAATCATAATGACAACAGAAACTTCCCAAATGACCCTGATCAAAAGTTTACATACCCTGGTGATTTTGGCCTGATAACATGCACACAAGTGGACATAAAGGAGTTTAAATGGCTATTAAAGGTAACCATCCTCACCTGTGATCAGTTTGCTTGTAATTAGTGTGTGTGTATAAAAGAAGGTCAATGAGTTTCTGGACTCCTGACAGACCCTTGCATCTTTCATCCAGTGCTGCACTGACATTTCTGGATTCTGAGTCATGGGGAAAGCAAAAGAATGGTCAAAGAATCTGCGGCAAAAGGTAGTTGAACTGTATAAAACAGGAAAGGGATATAAAAAGATATTCAAGGAATTAAGAATGACAATCAGCAGTGGTCAAACTATAATTAAGAAGTTGAAAATGGGGGGTTCTGTTGAAACCAAACCATGGTCAGGTAGACCAACTAAAATTTCAGCCACAACTGCCAGGAAAATTGTTTGGGATGCAAAGAAAAACCCACAAATAACTTCAGGTGAAATACAGGACTCTGTGAAAACATGTGGTGTGGCTGTTTCAAGATGCACAATAAGGAGGCACTTGAAGAAAGATGGGCCGCAGGGTCGAGTCACCAGAAGAAAGCCATTACTATGCAAATGCCACAAAGTATCCCACTTACAATACGCCAAACAGCAGAGACAAACCTCAAACCTTCTGGCACAAAGTCATTTGGAGTGACAAGATCAAAATTTAGCTTTTTAGCCACAAGCATAAACGCTTCATTTGGAGAGGAGACAACAAAACCTATGATGAAAGGTACATCGTTCCTACTGTGAAAACACGGAGGTGTATCGCTGATGTTTTGAGGATGTGTGAGCTACAGAAGCACAGGAAATTTAATGGCAAGATGAATGCAGTATGTTATAAAAAATAAAAAAAAACTGGAGCAACATTTGCATTCATCAGCCAGGAAGCTGTGCATGGGATGTACTTGGACATTCCAACATGACAAAGATCCAAAACACAAGGCCAAGTCGACCCGTCTTTGGCTACAGCAGAATAAAGTGAAGGTTCTGGAGTGGCCATCTTGGTCTCCTGACCTCTATATCATTGAGCCACTCTGGGGAGATCTCAAACATGCAGTTCATGCAAGACAGCCCAAGAATTTACAGGAACTGGAGGCTTTTTGTAAAGAGGAATGGGCAGCTTTACCATCTAAGATAAAGAGCCTCATCCACAAATACTACAAAAGGCTTCAAGCTGTCATTGATGTTAAAAGGGGCAATACACGGTATTAAGAACACCGGCATTAAGAACTGGGGTATGTAAACTTTTGATTAGGGTCATTTGGGTAGTTTCTGTTGTCATTATAATTTAAAAAGAGTAAACACAGTTGATTAATAAATTACTTCAGCCAAACAGTAACCATGAGTAAAAGAAACGTTTTTGTGTCATCATTCATATTCTCTGAAAAATGACCAAGAAAAATAGGATTTTTTACTCACCGTAAAATCCTTTTCTCCGAGTCCATGGACCGACACAGCCTCTCTATTGACAAAGTGGGTATTATCCGTTAATTAGGAGTGACTAGGCAGAAAACTTGTAAAAAGCATCACACCCTCTACAGTACCGCCCAGGGGGCGGACCCTCTGGGTATATCACCCTCAGTCTGCATCTCGCAGATCAGTTCGTCAAAAAGCAGTACAAACTTAAAAGGAGGGGTGGGTGCTGTGTCGGTCCATGGACTCAGAGAAAAGGATTTTACGGTGAGTAAAAAATCCTATTTACTCTTTTGTCCATGGACCGACACAGCCTCTCTATTGACAAAGTGGGACGTCCCAAAGCAGTGTCAGAGAAAAATTGAGGGGTGGTAACAGCATAAAAATAAACTTCACCCCAAACACAAAACAGCACTCCTCCAACGGAGGAGTTGCAACTCTAAACAGCCGCTTGCAAAACCTTGCGGCCGAAAGAGGCATCCGAAGATGCACCTACATCAACTTTGTAGAATTTTGTGAAAGTGTGAGCGGACGATCAAGTCGCCGCTTTACATAATTGGGAAACAGACGCTTGATGTCGGAAAGCCCAAGAGGCACCTATTGCCCTGGTCAAATGCGCCGTAACCGGAAAGGGGGGCGCTTGACCCTTCAAGGCGTAAGCCTGGATTACTATCTGTCGGATCCACCTAGAGATGGTGGCCGACGAGACTGCTTGGCCCTTCTTGGGACCAGCCACCGAAACAAACAGTGAGTCTGACTTCCAGAACAGGGAAGTAGCAGATAGGTATACTCTCAAAGCTCGGACAATGTCCAAGGAATGCAACGCCGACTCCTTAGGATTCGACGGGTGAGGACACAAGGATGGAAGTACAATGTCTTCGTTGAGATGAAAAGACAAAACAACCGCAGCACCACCTTATCCTTGTGGAAAATCAAATAGGGAGCCTTGCAGGACAAGGCTGCCAGCTCAGAGACTCATCTAACTGACGTAACGGACACCAGAAAGACCACTTTCTGAGAAAGTGTCAACAGGGGAATATCTCTAATATTCTCAAACGGTGCCTTCTGAAGCACCGAGAGGACCAGGTTCAAGTCCCACGGAGGTAGTGGGGGACGGACCAGAGGGGCCACATGTCAAACCCCCTGCACAAATGTACTCACGAGAGAGTGAGCCACCAGGGGTCGCTGAAAAAAGACAGCCAAGGCAGATATCTGTCCCTTAATCGTACTTAAGGCAAGCCTTTGGTCCACCCCATGCTGTAAAAACAGCAGGATTCTGGAAACCAAATAAGTACGCGGATGCCATTTCATTTCCTCACACATGGAGATGTAGGCCTTCCAAGTGCGGTGATAAACCTTCCTAGAGGACGGTTACCGTGCACTTCTCATAGTAGAGATTACTGAATCTGATAGGCCTCGGTCTCTCAGTACCTGGTTCTCAACAGCCATGCCGTTAAAGCCAGTGACTGTAAAGCAGGATGGAGTATTGGACCTTGCGATAGCAGGTCCTTCCGTAGTGGTAGGCGCCATGGGACGTCTGCTACCAGAAGTACTAGATCGGCGTACCAAGGACGCTGAGGCCAATCTGGAGCGATTAGGATCATTGTAATTCCCTCTGCCTCTACTCTGCGGAGCAGAAGAGGAAGAAGCCTTAAGGGAGGGAAGGCATAGATTAGCCGATACTGACCCCACGATGCCACCAACGCGTCCGTTGCATCTTCCCATGGGTCTCTTGACCGGGCCACAAACCTCAATACCTTCCGATCGAGTCGGGAAGCCAGAAGATCTACGTCTGGTGTGCCCCATCTTTGGCAGAGGAGTTGGAACACCTCCGGGTGTAAGGACCATTCTCCCTGGTCCAGCATCTGGCGGCTCAGGTAGTCCGTCTGCCAGTTTTCCACACCCGGAATGTACACGGCCGACAGTGCCAGTACGCTCCTCTCTGCCCACTTCAGGATGCAAGTGACCTCCGATGCTGCAGCTGAGCTTCTTGTTCCTCCTTGATGATTGACATATGCCACTGCTGTGGCGTTGTCTGAATGGATCCTGACTGGATGCCCTTGCAGCCTCTGAGACCATTTGAAGAGGCACAGCCTGATCGCCCGGATTTCCAGGACATTGATCGGCAGGAGGGCTTCCTCTGGGGTCCAGCGACCTTGCGCCGACTGAACACCCCAGACTCCCCCACAACCTGTAAGGCTGGCGTCCGTCGTGATCACTATCCAGTAAACCGGAAGAAATGACCTTCCGGCCATTAGAGCCGGTGCTGTCAGCCACCATACCAGGGATCTCCTGACTAGGTGGCTCACTCGGATTTGATAATCCAGAGATGAAGGGCATCTGTTCCATCTGGACGGAACTTCCTTCTGTAACACTCAAGTGTGGTAATTGAGCATATGGGACCGCCTCGAAGGAGGCTACCAAGAGGCCCAACACTCGCATGCAAAAAACAGAGTGACGACCAAATCCTGGAAGTCAGCTGCCGTACTGCAGCCCGGAGGGTCTGCAACTTCTCCACAGGGTGGAAAAACTTTGCCTCTGAGGAATCCAGAATCAACCCCAGATACACTAGGCGTTGAGTGGGCACCAATACTGACTTTTGCATGTTTAGTATCCAACCACAGTCTCGAAGAGTCTGACAGGTAATAGATACGCTTACCTCTAATTCTGAGCTTGAAGGGGCCTTCAGTAGAAGGTCGTCCAAGTAGCCCATGATAGCGATACCCTGCTGTCTTAGAAGTGCCAGAATGGGAGCGAGCACCTTGGTGAACGTCCTGGGTGCTGAGGCAAGGCCAAACGGGAGGGCCACAAACTGGTAGTGGTTCTTCCCGATAGCAAATCGCAGAAACCTCTGGTGTCTGGAGTATATGGGGACATGCAGGTATGCGTCCTTGATGTCCAAGGAGGCCAGAAAGTCCCCCGGATGGAGAGCCGTGACTACAGATCGAACCGACTCCATCCAAAATCTTTGTACTTTCACAAAGCAATTGAGGGCTCTGAGATCCAAGATTGGACGAACACCCTCCTTCTTCGGCACAATGAACAGATTTGAGTAAAAACCCTGACCTCGTTCCTGTTCTGGAACTGGAATAACTACCCCGCTTTCCAGTAGACCCTGGACCGCCCCATACAAGGCCTCCCGACGGGTCGGTAGTAGCTGGAGATTGGAGGTGATGAACCTGTCCGGTGGACAAGAGAGAAATTCTATCTTGTAGCCTGAGGAGATTACTTTGCAAACCCACCTGTCGGAGACTAGAGCTGTCCACTGAGTCGCGAATTTGCGAAGACGTCCGCCCACCCGAGAGCTGGGTGGGAGCGGACCTTCATGCGTACGCAGATTTGTCAGCAACCTTGTTGGGTCTGCGGGACCAAGGACGCTTTTGTCCTTGGGCAGGCGCCTTGTCGGCCTGGGGTCTTTTCCCTGTCGCCCTAGGGGGACGAAAAAATCGCCTGTGTGCAGTAAAGGAGGGCCCTTGCCCTTGGCGTGGCCCCTTACCCTTGCTAGTTTGGGGAAGCAAAGTGCTTTTACCTCCTGTGGCATCCTTGATGATGTCATCCAGAGAAGCCCCAAAAAGTCTGTCGCCCTTAAAAGGCAGATCCAACAGGGCTTTCTTGGAAGTCTGGTCCGCAGACCAGCCCTTTAGCCAGATCAGGCGGCGTATTGCTACTGCATAAACCAAAGCTTTTGACAGCAGGGGAATAGTATCCATGTCTGACTCGCAGACAAACTTAAGGCCCTGGACCAACTGGTCGGCCAAAGTTATCTCATTAGGAGGAGCATCTCGCTCTTTTAAACCCTGGAGTAGCAATTTTGCCCATTCAGTAAGTGTCTGAGACACTAGGGCCCCTGCCAATGCCGGGCGTACTGCAGAGCCTACCACTGAGTATAGGTAGCGAGCGAGTGCTTCAGCCTTCTTATCCACAGGGTGCTTGAAAACAGGAGCCCGTTCTACTGGAATAGTGGTGGCTCTATTAAGTCTGGACACCGGAGGGTCCACTATAGGGGGAGAGGTCCATTTCTTCAGAAAACTCTCCTCAAAGGGGTACCGTATCGCAAACCTCTTTGGGGCTGTAAAGACCCTCAGTGGGTTCTCCCATTCCTTGTATAAGAGTTTGTCAAAATAATACACACAAGGGAACACCTTAGCAGTGCGGGCAGGTTTACGAAACCCAAAGGGGACTGGAGTTTCTGCTGCTTCTGCAGTATTTTCCAACTTTAGCGTATCCCGCACTGCAGTAATAAGGTCAGATACCAAAGCCGTCTCGCGTACTGACCTGGACTTGGAGTCATCCTCGCTGTCCGATCAGTCACGGTCTGCAGTCTCTGATGCGTCCGAATCTGGGCCATGAGCCGTAGCTGGACCTGGTTCTGCATCAGAATTATCCCCGGAAGATTGCAGGGGACGGGGGCGTTTACTACCCCCTGTATTCCCGTGTGCTGCTTCCACCCTGGCAGCAAACGCCTCTAGGATTGCCGACATAGCGTTCATAGACACCTCAGGGGCACCAGCTGCTAAATCTGGTGTTTCAGGGGAGAAGACATCTGGCTCAGATGCCATGCTGACCACACGCTGACACCCAGGGCTCCAGGCAAGATATCAATAGGCCACCCTCCTGCGCTGCAGAGATGCTGGGTTACCCAGAGGACTCACCACCCTGGACCGGTACTGCTATGCTGCCCCACTGCTGCTGTGTCAGTCTGCTTCATTTATCAGTGCTTCCTGTGTGAATTTTCGTGCCAGTGTAATGCACCCTAGAGGCCGGAGACTCTTGCAAAATGGCCGCCAAAACGTCTGTATGGAAGATAATGTGGGCTCTAAGAAAATGGCCGCCGAGCCGAAGATAGAGGCCAAGCAGCCGAAACCCACAAAAAGATGGCCGCCGAACGGCAATATATACATACAGGGTGGACAAACATGGCCGCCGATCAGTTGATAGAGGCCAGTGGTTGTGGACTACAAGAAAATGGCGCCGAAACCACAGGAAGATGGCTGCCGGGCAGTCACTAGAGGCCGAACCCGGCATGGACCACCACAAAATGGCCGCCGACAGCATGGAGGAGGAAGCACACACAGGTAAGCAGAAATGACATTTCTTTTAAATGTTAGTTACAGCCAGCCTCGCTCCAGTGGAACCCCTTAGGTGACCCCCAGCACCCAGCAACCTTTAGCTAGAAGCCCAGGGAGGAGGGAAAAGGCAGGGAGAGAGGGAAGAAAGGGGCCACAACCACTTACTTGGTCTCTTCAGGAATGTCCAGCCAATTCACCCAGGGGAGTTTACTTACCTATCCTGCATGTATTATGCTGGAAGACATTCCAAACAGATCATCGTCCACGCACGGAAGGTGATTGTTGGCCAGGCATGCTGTGATTGGACCCAAAAGGGATGATCATATGTATGCCCTGGAGCGTGACGCTCACCGGACAGGCTGCTGCGACTCGGCCGTAAGGTCAGCCGAAGCTGAGCGGTCCGATGCAAGCCTTGGAGCGTAAGCTCACCGGCCAGGCTGCTGCGACTCAGCCGTAAGGTCAGCTGAAGCTGAGTGGTCTGATGCAGGCCCTGGAGCGTAGGCTCACCGGCCACCCGTGGAGCAACGGGCATGTCGTGGAAAACCCAGCTCGTAGCTAGGGTCGGCACACGCTCGATGGCCGAACTGGGGAGACTACAAGGATCGAGGATCCAGCCTGTCACCCAGTCGGCAGTTGATCGAAGATCGCAGCAAACAAAAAATGTAGCAAAAAAATATATATTTTTCCCCCGGACCAATGGGCCCGAAGGGAGCCATGTCCTACTCCTTGCTAGACAGAAAAAAACTGATCTGCGAGATGCAGACTGAGGTGATATACCCAGAGGGTCCGTGTCACGGATGCCTAACACGGCATCCAGCACAGGGTACGCAGATCAGTGGGCTGCACTAAAGGAATTAGGCACAAGGTAAGTAAATATATATATATATGCGTTTATTGAAAGGATAATTCATAAACATTAAGGCAACCAGCAAACAACCACAGTGACACACAAAACAACTCCCTACACCAACGTGAATATAGGTTTGAGATTAAAGCATAAATGTAATCAAGCCAGGGTCATACACGAGAGATCAGTCCGATTGAACAGGGAACCGGAAGGGACAACAGGAGGAAGGGATGAGTCTGCAAGACAGGGGTCCAGGGATGGATGCAGGGTTCAGGAACACAGGACACAAGGTACAGGATAATAAGTCACCAGGTACAGAGGCAGGAGTCCAGGGATGGATGCAGGGTTCAGGAACACAGGACACAAGGTACAAGATAACAGGTCACAAGGTTCAGGTTCAGGAATACAGGTCTGGGTTCCAAGACAATACCAGAGCAAATGCTTTAGTGTCTGCTGGGTATTTATACACACCTCCTGCAATCAGTCTCAGGTGCTGCCTGATTGCAGGAGATGATTTCGGCTCCAGACAAATGGGAGACACCCGCTGGTGGCCACCAGAACTGCACCCTTTGGTGCTGAAAGCCATAGCACCACCAGCAGGTGACCCAGGCAATGACACTGATCATGACAGTCCGCCCCCTGGGCGGTACTGTAGAGGGTGTGATGCAACACTTTTTACAAGTTTTCTGCCTAGTCACTCCTAATTAACGGATAATACCCACGTTGTCAATAGAGAGGCTGTGTCGGTCCATGGACGAAAGAGTAAATAGGATTTTTTTGTACTCACCGTAAAATCCTTTTCTCTGACGTCCATGGACTGACACAGCATCTTCATTCTTGACAAAGTGGGTTATGTTCCTGCTCATAGGAGAAGACTAGGCAGAATGTTAGATGTTTTAACATACATTCTATTACCAGAGCTGAACAGCCCTGCCCAGGGGGCGGTCCATCTGGACATAACCCTCCTGCCAGCTGCCTCAGTTAGTATCAAAGCAGTACAAACTAAAAAGGAGGGGTAGGTGCTGTGTCAGTCCATGGACGTCAGAGAAAAGGATTTTACGGTGAGTACAAAAAAAATCCTATTTTCTCTTACCGTCCATGGACTGACACAGCATTATCATTCTTGACAAAGTGGGACGTCCCAAAGCAATGTCAAAAACGAGGGGTGGGAACAGTATCAGGGAAAAAACAATTTCACCCCAAACAAGCAGAGCTCCTCAACGGAGGAGTTGCAACTTTAAACAGCCGCCTGCAAAACCTTGTGGCTGAAGGAAGCATCAGAAGATGC
Source organism: Rana muscosa (assembly GCA_029206835.1). Taxonomy (NCBI): domain Eukaryota; kingdom Metazoa; phylum Chordata; class Amphibia; order Anura; family Ranidae; genus Rana; species Rana muscosa. Next base: position 120,532,468 of record CM055128.1, read on the forward strand.
ATCCACATCAACCTTATAAAACTATGAAAAGATATGTGCAGACGACCAGGTCGCCGCCTTGCACACCTGTGCAAAAGACGCTTGATGTTGGAAAACCCAGGAAGCACCAATTGCCCTGGTTGAATGCACCGCAACCGGAAAGGGAGGCGCCCGCCCCTTAAGGGCATAGGCCTGTAGAATGGTCTGCCTGATCCACTGAAAAATGGTGGCAGACGAAACCGCTAGGCCCTGTTTTGGCCCAGACACAAACAGCGAGTCGGACTTCCGAAACAAAGCCGTAACAGACAGGTACACCCGCAAGGCACATACCACGTCTAAAGTGTGAAGCGCAAACTCTCTGGGATGCGATGGACGAGGACAAAAAAGACGGAAGTACAATGTCCTCATGAAGGCGGAAGGCCGAGACAACCTTCAGAAGAAAGGGAGGTTGTGGGCGCAGCACTAACTCATTGTCATGAAATAGCAAGTATGACAATTTGCAAGACAATGCCGCCATTCAGAAACCCTTCTGACAGAAGTAATGGCTACAAGAAAAGTCACCTTCTGAGATAAGTTAAGAGAGGAATCTCCCCGACGTCCTCAAAAGGAGGTTCTTGAAGAACCGAGAGCACCAAATTCAAATCCCCAGGAGGGAGAGGTGGTTTAATAGGGGGGAGCACATGGCAGACCACCTGTATAAAAGGTACTAAGCAAAGAATGGCCCGTTAGCGGCCGCTGAAAGAAGACAGCTAAAGCTGAACCTTAATGGTGCTACAGCAAGCTTTTGGTCCATACCACGCTGTAAAAACAGCAGGATCCTGGATCGGAATACATCCGTGGACGCCAATCCAGCTCCTTGCACAAAGCGATGAAGGCCCTCCAGGTACGGTGGTGTATCCTCCTGGAGGAAGACTTCTTTGCCCTCAACAATGGTCAAGAGGACCGAATCCGAAGGACCTCGGACCCTCAGTACCTGGCTTTCAATAGCCATGCCGTTAAAGCCAGCGCCTGTAAAGCAGGATGAAGCATGGGACCTTGAGATAGAAGGTTCTCCCGCATTGGCAGTCGCCATGGAACGTCCGCCACCAGGCACACAAGATCGACGTATCGAGAACACCAAGATCAAACTTGAGAGATGAGGATCACTGGAATCCCCCGGCCTCCACCCTGCGGAGTAGACAAGGAAGCAACTTCAGTGGAGTATAGGCCTAAATCAGCTGATACCGACCCCACGGGGTCACCAACGCGTCTGACGCGTCCGCCCAGGGATCCCTGGACCTGGCCACGAATCTCGACACCTTGCGAGTCGAGAGGCCAGTAGGTCCACAACCGACGTGTCCTACCTCCGGCAAAAGGAGTTGAAAATACTTCCGGATGCAAGAACCATTACCCCTGGTCCAACAACTGGCGGCTTAGATAGTTCACCTGCCAGTTGCCTACACCTGGAATGTAAACAGCCAGGTGACGCAGCTGGATCAGACGATCCAATGAAAATAGAGACCCGTCCCAGCAGGACAGGATCACCTATTGCAAGGCTCGAGGGGGGAATCCGGCATACGGCACAGCCTCGAAGGAACCCACCATGAGTCCCAGGACCCTTATGCAAAAATGGAGAGACGACCCTTTGTGGGACGTCAGAACCCGTACCGCAGATCCAAGAGTCAGCAAATTTTCCAAGGGGAGAAAAATCCTCGCCTCCGAGGAGTCCAGGATCAACCTAGGTACGCCAAACGCTGAGTCGGAACCAGGACCGACTTCTGAATGTTCAGCAGCCAACCGATTTCGGAGGGCCTGACGGGCTAACAACACAATTTCCTCTAATTCCGCCAGAGTCTGCTCTTAGAAGAACGTCCAGATAGCCCACGATACAAAGTCTCACTGTCTCAGCAAAGCTAGATACGGGGGAAGCACCGTGGCGAAAACCCGCGGTGCTGACGCTAAACAGAAGGGAAGAGCCACAAACTGATAGTGGTCTACACCCAGCGCAAAGCGCAGAAACTTCTGGTGACCTGCGCAGATCGGGACATGCAAGTAGGCATCCTCGAGGTCCAAGGATGCCAGAAATCCCCCGGGTGTAGCGCAAAAATCACAGAGGGAATGGATTCCATGCGGAATTTCTTAAATCTTCACAAAAGCATTCTAGGGTTCTGAGGTCCAGAATTGGACGAACCCCGTCCCTCTTTTAAAATCACTCTTTTGACGGTACTGGCAACAGTAGCTCGAACCTCAGCAAGCCCTGTACTGTCCCCAACAGGGCAGCCCGATGTGCCGGAAGGAGAGAGAGATTTGAAGGAAGGAATCTGTCTGGTGGCCAGGAAAGGAAATCTAAGCTGTGCCCCGAGGTGACCACCTCGCATACCCACCGGACAGAGATCCGGGAGGTCCACTGATCTGTGAACCTGCGAAGTCGCCCCCCCCACCCCAAAGTCAGGCGGGGCAAGACTTCATGCCCTGTACCAGTTAGTCGGCCAGTGCGAAGCAACCTGGAGGAAGATCAGCTCCTGCACAGTTTGGTGCAAAATCTTGCCCATACCGCGAGTGTCTGAGACACCAGGGTCGCCGCTACAAGAGGACGTAGCGCGGATTCCAGCATGGTGAACATGGCCTTGCTCACCCATTCCGACCTCCTACCACTAGGGTCCATAAAGGCAGGTGTCCCCTCAACCAGGAGAGCCGTGGCTTTAATCAACCAGGCGACCGGGGGTCGACAACCAGAGGAGAGGCCCATTCTTTAATCAGGCTCTCCTCAAAGGGGTACCTAACCGCCAGACGCTGCGAGACCGCAAAGGTCTTCTGCGGCTTTTCCCATACCTGGTCTATGAATTTGTCAAAGAAAGGCGTACAGGGAAAAACATTTTTTTTTTTTTTAAAAGGAGGAACCTTAAATGAACCAAAGGAGACAGCCTCCACCAGAGGTTCCTCAGCCACAGCATCCAGCTTGAGAGTGTCCCTCACAGCATCAATGAGTTCACTAACAAGCGGCCTGTCATTTACTGACCCAGAGAAGCAGTCATCCTCATAAGGAATGTACTGGTCAAAATAATCAAAAAATTCAGAGCTAGGGTCTTGTGCTGCAGTAAGGCCCATATCTGAATCAGAGCACCCCCCCAGGAGATGGTGGGGGGAGAGGGCGCCTCTCAGCCCCCTTGCGCTCACACGCCGCTTCCATCCTGGAAACAAATGAGTCCAGGACTGCCGACAAGTGGTTCATAATGACCACAAGTGCCGAGACACTGCCAGTTTCCCTGACATGTTAGGGGAAGCAGGTGAAACTGACTCCATAAATCCGCCCTCTGTGATATTGTTAAGAAACAAAATTCCACCCTTCTGCTGCACTGACTGAATGGGAGATGGCCCAGGGGACTCACCGACCGAGGTAGGACCGCTCAGCGCCGCTGCCCGAACCTCCACAGCAAGAAATAGAGAAGAGGATGTGAGGAGAATCATTCGCGCCACTCCAGTCAGCACAAGTGGCCAAATAGTGCCCAAAAAGCGCGCTGCTCTAATAAAATGGCCGCCGCAATTATAAGTGCGCCATCGCGGGCCCCCGCGAAATGGCCGCCAAGCGGATTCACACAGTAATGCAGTGAAACACAAAACATGGCGCCTGACGGCACGAAAACTGCGATAAGACCCAGGGCTGACTAGCGGGCATCCCCCACACAGATTTCAGACCCCGGACACCACCGGCCTCACTCGGGACAGCGTGACCCTCAGGCACCCCCCAGTCAGTGCATGCACAGAAATAAAGGTGACAGAGAGTATTAAAACAACAAGGGGGGACAGGGAACCCCCCTACAGTAGGAACACACATTATGTACTCACCTGCTGAGGCAGGGGAACAGTCCTTACCCGTCCCGCAAGGACCCACTGGTGTGTTCCTGACAAGCATATCACAGTACAGTACAGAGCAGCTGTCGGCCCGGTCCACTGTGAAAGATACAGCATAACTGTTCAGTCATATGTGGACCCTGGAGCAAAAAAGCTCACCGGCCACCCCTGGAGTCGTGGGGTATGTCGTGGACTGATCTCACACAGAGCAAGGATCAGCACGCACGATGGTCGGACTGGGAAGACTACAAAGATAGCGAACTACCCAGCCTGTTGCCCAGCCGACTGTTGATAGAAGATCTCAAAACTAAAATAATAAAATTTAAAAAGAATAAAATATTTCTTCAAGAGACTGACTCCGAAGAGAGCCACGTCCTCTCCTCTGCTAAGCAGAAAAAAATGAGGCAGCTGGCTGCAGGTAGGAGGGTTATGTTCGGAGGGACCGCCCCCTGGGCGGGACTGTTCAGCTCTGGTAATGGAATGTATGTTAAAACATCTAACATTCTGCCTAGTCTTCTCCTATGAGCAGGAACATAACCCACTTTGTCAAGAATGAAGATGCTGTGTCAGTCCATGGACGGTAAGAGAAATAGGATTTTTGTACTCACCGTAAAATCCTTTTCTCTGAGTTCATGGACGGACACAGCTTCAATCTTGACAAGTGGGTATTAGCCTTCATTTAGGAGTGACTAGGCAGAAAACATGTAGAAAGTGTTAACACATCACACCTTATACAGTACCGCCCAGGGGGCGGCCCCTCTGGGTATAACCCCTCTCTCTGCATCTTGCAGATCAGTTCGTCAAAAAGCAGTACAAACTTAAAAAGGAGGGGTGGGTGCTGTGTCCGTCCATGAACTCAGAGAAAAGGATTTTACGGTGAGTACAAAAATCCTATTTCTCTTACCGTCCATGGACTGACACAGCATGACAAGTAGGACTTGTCAAAAAATGAGGGGTGGGAACAGCATAAAAATAAACTTCACCCCAAAACAAAACAGAGCTCCTCACCGAGGTGTTGCAACTCTAAACAGCCGCCTGCAAAACTTTGCAGCCGAAAGAAGCATCCGAAGTTGCACCTACATCAACCTTGTAGAATTTAGTGAAAGTGTGAACAGACGACCAAGTCGCCGCCTTACACAATTGGGAAACTGACGCTTGATGTCAGAAAGCCCAAGAGGCACCTATTGCTCTGGTCGAATGCGCCGTTACAGGAAAGGGGGGCGCCCGACCCTTTGTGGCGTAAGCCTGAATCACTGTCGGATCCACCTAGAGATGGTGGCAGACGAGACCGCTGGGCCCTTCTTGGGACCAGCCACCGAAACAAACCGCAAGTCTGACCTCCGGAACGGAGCAGTGGCAGACAAGTATACTCTTAGAGCTCGGACAACGTCCAAGGAATGCAACGCCGACTCCTTAGGATTCGACGGATGAGGACACAAGGATGGAAGTACAATGTCCTCATTGAGATGAAAAGCCGAAACGACCTTAGGAAGAAAGGAAGGCTGTGGATGCAGCACCACCTTTATCCTTGTGGAAGACCAGATAGTGAGCCTTGCATGACAAGGCTCCCAGCTCAGATAACCCGTCTGACTGATGTAACAGCCACCAAAAATACCATTTTCTGAGAAAGTGTCAATAAGGGAATTTCCCTAATACTCTCAAATGGTGACCTTTGATGCACAGAGAGGACCAGATTCAAGTCCCACGGAGGTAGTGGGGGACGGACCGGAGGGGCCACATGTCGAACCCCCTGCACAAACATACTCACGAGAGAGTGAGCCGCCAGGGGTCGCTGAAAAAAGAAAGCCAGGGCAGATATCTGCCCCTTAATCGTACTTAAGGCAAGCTTTTTTTGTCCACCCCACGCTGTAGGAACAGCAGGACTCTGGAAACCAAATAAGTACGCGGATGCCACCTCATTTCCTCACACATGGATATGTAGGCCTTCCAAGTGCGATGGTAAACCTTCCTGGAGGATGGCTTCCGAGCACTTCTCATGGTAGAGATCACTGAATCTGACAGGCCCCGGTCTCTCAGAACCTGGTTCTCAATAGCCATGCCATGCCATTAAAGCCAGTGACTGTAAAGCAGGATGAAGTATGGGACCTTGCGACAGCAGGTCCTTCCGTAGTGGTAGGCGCCAGGGACGTCTGCTACCAGACATACCAGATCGGCGTACCAAGGATGCTAAGGCCAATCTGGAGCGATCAGGGTCATTGGAATCCCCTCTGCCTCTACTCTGCGAAGCAGATGAGGAAGGAGCATCATGGGAGGGAAGGCATAGATTAGCCGATACTGACCATATGATGCCACCTACGCATCTGTTGCGTCTGCCCATGGGTCTTTTGACCAGGCCACAAACCTCAATACCTCCCGATTGAGTCGGGACGCCAGGAGATCTACGTCTGGCGTGCCACATCTTTGGCAGAGGAGCTGGAACACATCCGGGTGTAGAGACCACTCTCCTTGGTCCAGCATCTGGCAACTCAAGTAGTCCGCCTGCCAGTTCTCCCTTCCCGGAATGTACACGGCTGACAGGCCCGGTACACTCCTTTCTGTCCACCTCAGGATGCAAGCTGCCTCCGATGCCGCAGCTGAGCTTCTTGTTCCTTCTTGATGATTGACATATGCCACCGCCGTGGCCTTGTCTGACTGGATCCTGACTGGACGCCCTTGCAGCCTCTGAGACCACGTGGAGAGGCACTGCCTGATCGCCCGGAGTTCCAGGACATTGATCGGCAGGCGGGATTCCTCTGGGGTCCAGCGACCCTGCATCGACTGAACACCCCAGACTCCCCCCCCCCAACCAGTAAGGCTGGCGTCCGTCGTGATCACCATCCAGTGAATTGGAAGGAACGACTTCCCGGACAGAAGTGCCGGTGATGTCAGCCACCAAACCAGGGAGGCCCTGACTAGGTGGCTTATCCGGATTTGACAATCCAGGGACGACGGGCATTTGTCCCATCTCGAAGGAGGCTACCATGAGGCCCAAGACTCGCATGCAAAAGCGGAGTGACGACCATCTTTTGGATGTCAACTGCCGCCCCGCAGCCCGAAGGGTCTACAAATTCTCCACAGGAAGGAAAACCTTTGCCTCTGAGGAATCCAGAATAAACCCCAGATACACTAGGCATTGAGTCGGCACCAATACTGACTTTTGCGTGTTTAGCATCCAACCGCAGTCTCGGAGAGTCTGACAGGTTATAGACACGCCCACCTCTAATTCTGAGCTTGAAGCGGCCCTCAAAAGAAGGTCGTCCAAGTAGCCCATGATAGCGATGCCCCGCTGTCTTAAAAGGGCCAGAATCGGGGCGAGCACCTTGGTGAACACCCTGGGTGCCGATGCCAGGCCAAACGGGAGGGCCACAAACTGATAGTGGTCCTCCCCGACTGCGAAGCGCAGAAACTTATGATGCCTGGAGCATATGGGAACATGCAGGTATGCGTCCAAGACAAACAGGAAAGGGAGTAACCGCTCAGGTGTAGCTGATAGATGCTTCACAGGGTCCTAGAGCCGTGGGTGCAGGCAGTGCATATCACAATGCAGAGAACAGGAAAAAATGCTTGGACAGCCGCACTCCAAAAAATGGTTGTTTATTAAAACAAAGATGTGAAAAACATATCACAGCATGGAAAGCAGCGAACAGGAGCTGACGTGTTTCGCACTGTGACTCAGTGCTTAATCATAGCTATGATTAAGCACTGAGTCACAGTGCGAAACACGTCAGCTCCTGTTCGCTGCTTTCCATGCTGTGATATGTTTTTCACATCTTTGTTTTAATAAACAACCATTTTTTGGAGTGCGGCTGTCCAAGCATTTTTTCCTGTTCTCTGCATGCAGGTATGCGTCCTTGATGTCCAAGGATGCCAGAAAGTCCCCTGGATGGAGATCAGTGACTACAGAGCGAACCGACTCCATCCGGAATCTTTGTACTTTCACAAAGCAATTGAGGGCCTTGAGATCCAGGATTGGACGAACCCCATCCTTCTTTGGCACTACGAACAGATTAGAGTAAAACCCCTGAAACCGTTCCTGCACTGGGACCGGAATTATCACCCCGCGTACCAGCAGATCCTGGACCGCCCCATACAGGGCCTGGCGACGGGTCGGCTGAAGCCAGAGGTTGGAGGGAAAAAATCTGTTCGGCGGACAAGAGAGAAACTCTATATCTTGTAGCCTGAGATTACTTTGCAAACCCACCGGTCGGAGATCAGAGATGTCTGCCGAGTCGCAAATTCGCAAAGAGGTCCCCCCACCCGAGAGATGGGCGGGGGCAGACCTTCATGCGGACGCATATTTGTCCGCAGGCTTGCGAAACCAAAGGCGCTTTTGTCCCTGAGCATGCGCTTTATCGGCCTGGGATCTTTTATCTGCCGCCCTGGGCGGACGGAAAAAACGCTTGTGTGCAATAAAGGAGGGCCCTTGCCTATGGCGTGGCTCCTTACCCTTTTTGGATTGCGGAAGCAACGTGCTCTTAACTCCTGTGGCATCTTTAATGATGTCATCCAGAGAGGCCCCAAAAAGTCTGTCGTCTTTAAAGGGCAGATCCAACAGGGTCTTCTTGAAAGATTGATGCGCAGACCAGCAGTTTAGCCAGATCAGACGGCGTAACGCCACCGCATAAACCGAGGCTCTGGACAGCAAGGGGATAGTATCCATGTCTGACTCGCAGACAAACTTATGGCCCTGTACCAACTGGTTGGCCAAAGCTACCTCGTTTGGAGGAGCCTCCCGTGCCTTTAACCCTTGGAGTAACATCTTTGCCCACTCAGTAAGTGTCTGAGACACCAAAGCCCCAGCCAATGCTGGACGCACCGCTGAACCCACCACTGTGTATAGGTAGCGAGCGATTGCCTCAGCCTTCTTGTCCACAGGGTCCCTGAAAACAGGAGCCCCTTCCACTGGAATCGTGATAACTTTGTTAAGTCTGGACATTTATTTAGAGCAGGATTTTATATTTTCTATGTGATGATAGTAATTTTTGATACCTTAATAAATTACTTATTTAATTTTTGGTTTCTTATTGCCCAACACTGCCATTAGTAGCCGCTCTTCTTCTCCCTGGGGGGGGGGGCATTTTCTTAGGTCCGTTCTAAGGGGAGAATAATAGGATTTTTATAACAGCTTACCTGTAAAATCCTTTTCTTGGAGTACACCACGGGACACAGAGCTAGTCATTACATAATGGGTTAAGGGTCACCAGCGGTGATTGGACACTGGCACAACCAATGGAAGACAGTTCCCCTCCATATAACCCCTCCCATCAGGGAAGTACCTCAGTTTTGTAGCAAAGCAGTAAGGTTCCCATAAGAAGGGGGGGACCTCTGTGTCCCGTGGTGTACTCCAAGAAAAGGATTTTACAGGTAAGCTGTTATAAAAATCCTACTTTCTTTATCGTACACCACGGAACACAGAGCTAGTCATTACGTAATGGGACGTCCCAGAGCAATGCTCATATGAAGGGGGGGAGACACAGATCAAAACAGGCCGCTTGCGGACCAGAAGCCCTATACTGCTGCCTGCAGCACACTTCGCCCAAAGGCGGAATCCTCATGTCCTTTCACATCTATTTGATAGAATTTGGAAAATGTATGGACTGAAGACCAAGTTGCAGCTTTACAGATCTGAGCCATCGAAGCCTGGTGGTGCACTGCCCATGAAGCACCTATCGCCCTGGTAGAGTGCGCCTTAACAGGAAAAGGAGGAGTCCTGTTCTTTAAACCATAAGCTTGAATAATTACTTGTCTAATCCACCTGGAAATGGTGGATTTTGATACCGCTTGGCCCTTCTTGGGCCCATCTGGTAAAATAAACAAAACATCTGTTTTACGTATCTGAGCGGTTGCTTGCAGATACACCTTTACCGCTCTCACTGGATCTAGAGAGTGTAATAATTTTTCCCCCGCCGTCCGCGGGTTTGGAAAAAAGGAAGGCAGAACAATGTCTTGATTCAAGTGAAAAGCCGACACCACCTTAGGTAGAAAAGCCGGATGGGGTCGTAGTACGATTTTGTCCTTGTGACAAATTAGATAAGGCTCTTTACAAGAAAGAGCTGCTAGCTCTGATACTCTCCTAGCAGAAGCTATAGCAATCAGAAAGGCCAACTTCCTACTTAATATAATTAAAGGAATATGGCGAATAGGTTCAAAAGGTTGCTTTTGCAACACTGACAATACCAAATTCAAATCCCATGGACACAAGGGAGTCCTAACTGGAGGATTTATCCTCAGTACCCCCTTAATGAATGTCCGAACTAGGGAGTGAGATGCCAATGGTCTCTGAAAGAAGACTGATAGAGCCGATATTTGCCCTTTGATGGTGCTAAGGGCTAAATTCATATCCACTCCTAACTGGCAAAAAGCAAGAATCCTACTTATTTCATACTTCTGAGGATTCCAACATCTGGATTCACACCAGGAAACGTATGCTCTCCAGACTCTCTGATAGATGAGTCTGGAGGCTGGCTTTCTAGCATTAATGAGCGTAGAAAGAGCCGGACCAGAGACCCCTCTCTTTTTAAAAATGTGGGTCTCAGCAGCCAGGCCGTCAACTTTAGCCTTTGTAAGGAAGGGTGGAATACTGGACCCTGTGACAGCAGGTCGTGTCGAAGTGGAAACTTCCAGGGCCTTCCTATCGCCGTTTTTACAATCTCGGCGTACCAAGGCCTCCTGGGCCAGTTTGGGGCCACTAGGATTACTGGTATTCCCTCCTCCTTGATCCTGCGAAGCAGTCTTTGTAGAAGAGGGATCGGAGGGAATGCCTAGATCAGTGAAAACTGATTCCATGGAGTTATTAGAGCGTCTGTATTATTAGAGCGTCTGTCCCGTAGGCTAGATCTCTCGTTCTGGACACAAAGTTGTCCAATTTCTTGTTGAACCTGGCAGCTAGCAGGTCTACATCCGGGTTTCCCCATCTCAGACATATGGCCTGAAAGATCTCGGGGTGAAGAGACCACTCCCTGGTAGCAGCTGCTGACGACTCAGGTAGTCTGCTTGCCAATTTTCCATCCCTGGAATGAAGATTGCAGAAAGGCAAGGTACATGCTCTTCTGCCCATGCCAGGATCCGGTTTACCTCTCTTTGGGCTGCCCGACTGCGGGTGCCTCCTTGGTGATTGATGTAAGCTACTGCAGTAGCATTGTCGGATTGAACCCGAACTGGGTAGCCCTGTAACCTGTATGTCCAGGTTTTGAGGGCTAGATATACCGCCCGGATCTCTAGCACATTGATGGGCAGGATCCCCTGAGTCTTGGCCCAGGTTCCCTGGGTAGAAGCCTCCTCGTATACTGCACCCCAGTCCGATAGGCTGGCATCCCTAGATACCACCTTCCAGGCCACTGGGAGGAAGGACTTTCCCTTCCGTAAATTCCTGGCTTCTAGCCACCAATCGAAGCTGTGGCGTACTTGTGAGGACAGGCGCATGGGTATATCCAGATCTTGGCTCTTCCTGTTCCAGGAAGCTAAAATATTGCCTTGAAGTAGTCTCGAATGAAACTGGGCGTAAGGGACTGCCTCGAAGGAGGCTACCATCTTTCCCAATAGTCTCATGCAAAGGCGAATAGACGGCCTCTTGTTTGCTTTGACCTTGTGGATCAGGTCTTTCAGAGACTGTATCTTCGGTTCTGGCAGGTATACCCCGTTTTGGGCTGTATCTATGATCATGCCCAGGTACCCTATCCTTCTTTGGGCCTGGAGAGAGGATTTTTGTAAATTTATAATCCATCCTAAATGCTCCAGGTATCCTACTGTAGTGTGTACAGCGTGACCCAATCCCGTCCTTTGACTGATCTATTACTAGTAGATCGTCCAGATAGGCTGTTACCGCAATGCCCCGTGTTCTTAGGTTTGCTAACAGAGGAGCTAGCACCTTTGTGAATACTATGGGCGCGGTGGCTACACCAAACGGCAGAGCCACAAATTGAAAGTGGCGATCTTCTACCGCAAACCTTAGGAATCTTTGGTGAGCGGGGAGGATGGGTATGTGAAAATGTGCGTCCTTGATATCTATGGGCGCCATGAATTTTCCGCCCTTTAAAGTGGCGGCCACGGATCGGATCGTTTCCATTCGAAAATGGCGATCGTTCAGGAACCGATTTAGGGATTTTAGATCCAGGATGGGTCTGACATCTCCATTTGGCTTTGGAATCACAAAGAGGTTTGAGTAAAAACCTGAACCTCGCTCTTTTTTGGGGTACGTCTGTAACTACCCCTTGAGCCATTAAGTGATTCAAACCTTTGAAGAAGGATTCTCTTTTTTGTGGATCCTTGGAGAGTCTTGAACCTCGGAATTGAGAAGGTGGGATCTCTCGAAATTCCAGTTTGTACCCTGAGGATATTGTGGATACTACCCAATTGTCCTGGATTTCTGACCACCAAGTCGCTCAGAACTGACAAAGCCTTCCTCCCACTCGGCCGAGCGGGGGCGCCCCTTCACTGAGAGGCTTTGGGGGCTTGCTTATTAGCTCTTGCACCCCACGGCTTCTTGTTCTTCTGAGCTTGCCCCTTGGCTTTTGTGGGCGGCTAAAACAGGCCGCCGCCACTGGTTGGAGTCAGATTTCCCGGGAGCTGGGGAGAGAGAGCGTTTAAAACAAGATCTCTTGTTTTTCTTTCTCTCAGGTAAAAGTCGTTTTACCACTTGATATCTTCTGTATATATTTTTCTAAATCTTCCCCAAATAGGCGTTCGCCATGGAACGGGAACTTGCCAACAGCTTTTTGCATGGGGTTTCCGCTGACCAATGCTTAAGCCAAAGTACTCTGCGCATCTGTACCAGCTGGAGTGTAAGGCGTGATGCTTGTATGATAGAATCTCTCATGGCATCCACTGTGAAGCATAAGGCTTTAGGCAAATTTTCCCAATTTCTAGCCTGCTCTGAAGGCAGTTCCTTCAGCCCCTGCTTTACCTGTTGGCTGATGACCTGACACATACCGACTGCTGCTACTGCAGGTTGGGTAATTGAGCCGGCCAAAAGGAAGGAGGATTTCAACTTCCTCTCAGAAGGATCTTTTAAACTCTTGTACATTATCCACCGGACATGTCAGGTTTTTATTTACACAAGAAATAGCCGCAACTACCGCAGGCAGGCTCCATTTCTTTAAAAAAATTTCCCCCATAGGATAAAGAATGTTAAACCTTTTTGGAGGTGAGAAACGCTTATCTGGATGTTGCCAGTTTGCGTATATTAGATCCTCTAGTAACGGATGAACCGGGAAGGAGCATGCACCTTGCAGGGATCTTAATGACCCTAGGGAGGAGACAGGTAATTCCGTTACCTCCGCAGAGGTTAACTTAAATGCACTGCTATAGCATTGTACCTGTGACCTTAAAATCTGGCTCCTCATCCTCTGCTGATGTAGCCTCCTCCTCCTCATCCTCCTCCCTCAGGTACTTCTGAAGGGAGGTCCAATACTGGAAGAGACCTGCTTCGCTTATTGTCCCTTTTTAGAGGACTTAGCGATTAAGGTAGCAATTTTTTCCTCCAGATTATTTAGGGCAGCTGATAAAGTGTCCTCAGTGACATATACAGGCCCAGGCTTCACTCGGGAAGCCGCCATACCTGACAGAGGTAATGGCTCATCCTGAACAGGTGCATTTAGCAACACAGGAGAGAAAGGTACCGAGTCAGCACAGTTAGAGCCTCCTCTCAGGCGGTGGTGCTTTCTTATCTCTTTTTGTCCGTATTACTTCCCCTGGAAGGCTTACTGTTTAGACAAAATACAAGGTACCTAAATGCATATACTACCGTGTTCAGTTTAGCAAATACAATAAGTATGCAACTTTTAACACATAACTATGCATAACATGGATGTCTTCTAGGAAGTACCCAATCCAACCACATGGAGTCTTACGTCCCTGTATAGCTGCTGTGTTTCTCTGCCAGGAACAAGAGAACTAACGAGCTTGCTTGCTGCTGCAGTGCTTCTCACACTGACAGTCTTTTAAATTCGGAGCCGTTTCTGTGCCTGCGCGCGCCACGTGCCCGCGCACGCCTTCGCCCCCCCCTCCGATAAAGCGCGCGCGCGCGGCCCTTAGCGCTATGGTGGTGGCCATAGTGAGAGAGGACTCTCATCAGCCCTTGTTCCCACTTACCTGCATCTGCAGGTGTCTGGTCGGCCACCGAAAGGAGGATCGGGGTGCCCCAGCAAGCTCAGCAGCGGAGGTGACGAGCAGTGTACTTCGCCGAAGCCGACACTGAACAGAGTGAGGTGAGTATATTCAGCTCTTTACTCCCCCCAGTGGTGGAAAAAAAGAAGACATCCATATCTCACCTTATCCACGCCGCAGGTTTTTCTGCTGAAAGATTTCAGACAGATACCAAACTTCACCCTTCACGGTGGGCTATGTGTGCCAACCTTCAGGGATATGGGTTCCTATTTAAAGGATACCTCTCCCCTGGGCCTTGTACAAGACTCTTACCAGGACTTTATAGCGAAATAGCGAAAGTGCTGGATCTTAGAGCCCAGTCCTCCGAAGAGAGACATTACAGGCGACGCCTCATGGATGAGGCCCGGATCCCATCCAGATTCAGCTCATTTGCAGGCGTCTTGGATGGATCCGAAAGCATAGCTCTTTTACCCCCAGAGGGTCTCTTTGGTAGAGCTTTCCTTTAGCACCTCCTAACGCGTCCAACACCTTTCGACACTGGCGAAAAAACTGAGGTACTTCCCTGATGGGAGGGGTTATATGGAGGGGAACTGTCTTCCATTGGTTGTGCCAGTGTCCAATCACCGCTGGTGACCCTTAACCCATTATGTAATGACTAGCTCTGTGTCCCGTGGTGTACGATAAAGAAAAATCTTTTTGTATATGGACACAAAGGGGGGGTCTACTGTCTGGGGAGGACCATTTTTTCAGGAAACTCTCCTCAAAGGGGTACCAGACCGCAACATTTTTTGGGGCCGAAAAAACCTTCAGTGGTTTTTCCCACTCCTTGTATAAAAGCTTATCGACATAAGACACACAAGGAAATAACTTAGCAGTGCGGGCCGGCTTACGGAACCCAAACGGAACCGCCGTCTCTGCTGCTTTTGCAGAATTATCCAATTTCAGCGTATCCCGCACTGCGGTGATAAGGTCAGATACCAAAGCCTTTTCGCGTGCTGACCCGGACCTGGAGTCATTCTCACTGTCTGACCGGTCACTGTCCACGGTCTCTGATGCATCAGAATCAGGGCTATGAGCCACAGCCGGGCCTGGTTCTGCATCAGAATTATCCCCAGAAGATGGCGAGGGAAGGGGGCGTTTCCTACCCCCGTGTTCTCATGCGCCGCTTCCACCTTGGCAACAAAAGCCTCCAGGATTGCCGACATAGCGTCCACAGATACATCGGGGCACCAGCTGCCAACTCAGGTGTTTCAGGGGAAAAAACGTCTGCTTCTGACTTCATGCTGACCCATGTGCCTGACACCCACATGGACTCCAGGCAAGGTATCAATAGCCCACCCTCCTAGCTGCTACAGAGATGCAGGGTCTCCCAGAGGACTCACCAACATTAAAACGGTACTGTTACTGCTGCCATCTACTCCCGCCTGAGATGCTCTCCACAGCTGCCTGTGTCAGTCTGATCCTCCGTCAGCGTGTCTCTGTATATTTTCGCGCCTGTAGAATGCACCCTAGAGGCCAAAGACTTCCACAAAATGGCCGCAGAGCTGCCGCGCTGAAGAACGGTGTGGACCATAACAAAATGGCAGTTGACAGAGGCCAAAGTGGGCGTGGACCCATACAGGTGCAAACCACAAGAAAATGGCCGCCGAGCAATCGACAGAGGCCAAAACAGGCGTGGACCAAAAAAAATGGCCGCCTAGGCGGCAATAGAGCTAGCAGGCGTGGACCACAAGAAAATGGCCGCCAAGCAATCGACAGAGGCCAAAACAGGCGTGGACCACAAGAAAATGGCCGCTGACAGCATGGAGGGAGAAGACACACAGGTAAGCTGCAAAAATGACATTTCCAATGATAGCCACACAGCCGCCATCTCTGCTCGCAGTTCCCGCTCCAGATGGAGCCCCCCAGGTGAACCCCCAGCACCCAGCCTTAGCTCGCAGAGCCCAGGGAGGAGGGAAGGCAGGGAGAGAGGAAAGAAAGGGCAAAACCACTTACTTGATCTCCCCAGGAATGTCCAGCCAAGTCATCCTGCCGAAGCAGGGGAAGCTACTTACCCTTCCTGCGTGGATTATGCTGGAAGACATTCCGGACAGACGATCTTCCGCGCGGTTACGGAGGTGACTGTCTGCCCGGCATGCTGTGATTCAGCCATAGAGACCGATTGACGCTCGTTGGCCGACAACTGGGGAGACTACAAGGATCTGGGATCCAGCCTGTCACCCAGTCGGCAGTTGATTGAAGATCGCAGGAACAAAAAATGTAGAAACGTAGAAAAAAAAACCTGGATCAATGGGCCCAATAGGAGCCATGTCCGTCTCCTATGCTAGGCAGAAAAAAACTGATCTGCGAGATGGAGAGAAAGGGGTTATACCCAGAGGGGTCACCTCCTGGGCGGTACTGTATAAGGTGTGATGTGTTAACACTTTATACAAGTTTTCTGCCTAATCACTCCTAAATGAAGGCTAATACCCACTTGTCAAGATTGAAGCTGTGTCCATCCATGAACGAAAGAGTAATCAAATTCTGCCAGGGTATGTAAACTTATGCGCACAACTATCTATCTATACACACACACACATATATTTACAAACACACACACACACACACACGTTTGGGGGTTCCGAGTAATTTTCTAGCAAAAAATAATAATTATGATTTTTAAATGTAGAAGAGGAATGCCAGAACTGGCCCGGTATGAAAATGGTTAATATTTATAATTTAAAGCGGAGCTCCACCCTAAAGTGGAACTTCCGCTGATCGGAATCCTCCCCCCCCTCCGGTGTCACAATTGACACCTTTCAGGGGGGAGGGGGGTGCAGATACCTGTCTAAGACAGGTATTTGCACCCACTTCCGGGAGTCCTCTCTGCAGGAAATCTGCGGGAAGCACGTCACTTCCCGCAGATTCCCCGTAGTGTTCTGGGAGACACTCGGCTTCCAGAAAACAGGGGACCATTCCATAGGGAAAAGGGCATGAAGCCGCAAGGCTTCATTTCCTGGTTCCCTCACCGAGGATGGCGGTGGGGGCAGCAGAGTGACGAGCGATTGCTCGTCCTCTGCTGCGGACGTCGCTGGACTCCAGGACAGGCAAGTGCCCAGATAGTAAAAGTCAGCAGCTGCTGTATTTGCAGCTGCTGGCTTTTAATAATTTTTTTTCCGCGGCACCTCCGCTTTAATTTGAATTTCTCTTTGGAATTTTTTTTTTTAGTCATGCGACTGACAACACCAATCAGGGCTGTGCAGACTCATACTATAGTAATAGAAGCCCTACCCACCCCCCCCAAAAAGAACTTTCCCTGCAGATGCCAAAGAACAGGGGAATATCATGTGACTAAACCACAACCCTGCAGGAAAAAGGTACTTAAGCCTGGTACACACTGACAGTTTTTTTTTTCGTTCAACTCAGGGGGCTGAGTGAAAAAAAAAAAAAAAAAGGAGGAGGAGTTCGGGAGGAGCTCGCTGTACTCACTATGCAATGTTAGTATCACTTTAAAGTCCCCATAGACACATGCAATGTTTAGTATCACTTTAAAGTCCCCATAGACAATTTGAATTGATGGCCGATTCCTGCTGACATGGCCGATAAGAAATGGTGGCCCTATAGGAACCATGGATGGAAAAGTAACAACTCAACAGTGACTGCATCCTTAGCAGCGGGTGCCTTAATACAATAGCTGGCAATAGAAACTCCTCAACATCCATGCTATCATGTAGGCTGAATGGTCTAAAGAGGCCCATTACACAAACATGATACAGTTTCAGTATCTATGATAAAAACTTTAGCTCTCTGAGACCAGAACCATTGGATCACCCATTTGGGCAGCATTCAGAGCTAAGCACATGCAGTGTGTAATCTACACTTGAAAACACCAGTCTAATCTATTTCAATAGGTCAATTGCTTGACCTCAAATATTGTCTGCAAGGGCAGTATAGAAAGTCATGTACAGTAGTTCACAAAAATTACAACAATCTCAGGCACTGCTAGAAAAACCACACTATGCCTGCATTTTACACTGTATTTATACAGTAAGAAATGCAGAGAGCAGTGTAGAGACACCAATGTCTGCTTAGTCTGTAGGGAACACTAATTGATGGGGCTTTACTTGCTTCCCAAACTGAAGGCTACAGAGACATGCTCTTATATAACCCTGTACACTCTCAGCTAGCTTCAACTTTGTAGCAAGCAAGCAAGAGGGAGATCAGAACAGGAGGGAGGGTCACGTTTCCTGTACAAAACATATTCTAATCAGCACGTCAAAAACACAATTTTCCTGATCGTACAGTACAAGAAACAGGCTTCTCTAGTCTAAATCATTACGGCTGGGACATCCAAAAGCACTCTAAGGGGTTGTCAACAAAGCAAACAATGCCAACAGGCCCACATAATTAACAGGTCAAGAAAAACTTGACAGACTGAGACAAGCTTGTAGCACCTAAACCGACACCAGAGGAGGCAAATCTGAGAAAAGGAAGCTTGATGCTGAAAAGCCCAAGAAGCCCAACCAGATCTGGCAGAGTGTGCTTTAACAGGAAGGAACACTATTCTTCAAACTATAGGTCTTAAAGCAGAGTTCCACCCAAAAATGGAACTTCTGCTTTTCGGAATCTTCACCCCCCTCCGGTGTCACATTTGGCACCTTTCAGGGGGGAGGAGGGAGCAGATACCTGTCTATGGCAGGTATTTGCTCCAACTTCCAGGAATAGATAGCCGCAGTATCCGCAGGTATCTACGCCACGTCCGGCCTCTCCTCCGTCCCCTCCGCTGCCTTCTGGGAGACACAAAGGTCCCAGAAGACAACAGGGACCAGCAAGGACGCGCAGCACGACTCGCGCATGCACAGTAGAGAACCAGGCTGTGAAGCCGCAAGGCTTCACTTCCTGATTCCCTTACTGAAGATGTCGGCGCCTCCACCCGAGAGAAAGATCGGCTTCGGGTGCCGACATCGCGGGTGCCCTGGACAGGTAAGTGTCCATATTTTAAAAGTCAGCAGCTGCAGTATTTTTACCTGCTGACTTTAAAAAAATATATAAAAAATTTGGCAGAACTCCGCTTTAATGATACTTGTCTGATCAATCTAGCAACGGTAGGGCGAAAGGCAGAAAGACCCTTGAGGGATTAAAGAAACAAAGGGGAAATGCATTTTCCTATATGTGGTAATAGCTGGTAGGTAAACGCTCACAGTGCACCATGTTCACACAGTGGAGACAAATTTCCCTAGGGTGTTTCAGAGTTGGACATAAGGAAGAACATAATCCTGGATTAAAGTGGAAGGCAGATACTAGCTCCAGGTGCAACACTACCAATATGGTTCTGGTGCAACGCTAAGAAAAGCTCCTTACATGGATAAGGCTGCAAGGAGAGACTCTGCTTGCAGAGGTAATAGCCCCCAGAAAGGCTATCTTACGGGGAAGGTCAGACAAGAGTCACAAAAGGGCAATGCTGATCACCAAATGCAAAATGCAGATAGCGTTGATGAAGCATAAATAATAATAAACTTTATTTTATATAGTGCCTTTAAAAGGTGGCTTCTCAAAGCGCTTTACAAGGAAAGCACAAGAAATACACAAGATAAAATAAAAGAAAAAAGAACAATTAGATGAAAGGTTGTCTAAAGAAAAAAGTTTTTAGATTTGATTTGATTTAAATGAGTTTAGAGAAGATAACACTGCTGTTTTTAGAAAGTGAATTCCAGAGTTTGAGCATAGCAGGAGAAGGCTCTGTCTCCCATTGAATGTAGGTGAGTAGGTGACACACATGGCAAACCAGAATTCGAGGAGTGGAGGTTACGGGGGTGGGTTGATAAGTTAGCCTTATAGGTGAGCAAGAGGATATTAAAAGTCTGTGAAACCTGACAGGTAGCCAGTGCAAGGACTCCAGAATAGGTGTAATATGATCACTTGTACCAGACCTAGTCAGGATACTGGCTGCAGAATTTTGAACACACTGAAGTCGATTAGTAGTGGAAGATGGGAATGTGCAGTTCTGACCATATGTAGGGATGGATCTGGGATTACAGGCCATACACTTGGTCCAGGTAGCAATGGTCTGACATGCACGCAACTTTGGGCTCCCAAAGGCAAAATTGCATTAAAAGAAGTTCACCTTTGTACACATTATACCCAAATTTAGGATGTAAAATATAGGATGTTATAGCACAGCACCTGTCTGCCCTTCCCTTGCACCACCCTTGACAGTGGACCTTCTTCCTGCACCCATCACAATTTAAAACCAGTGCAACTATGTGGGGCACCGACCACATGGTTGCATCATTCATGCAGTTTTAGGTTTATACACTGCTCAAAAAAAATTAAAGGAGCACTTGGATAACGCACGAGATCTCAATGGGGAAAAATATCATGCTAAATATCTATATTGATATGGACTGGGTAATGTGTTAGGAACGAAAGGATGCCACATTGATGAAAATTAAAATTATCAACCTACAGAAGGCTGAACGCAAAGACACCCCGAAAAAACAAAGTGAAAAAAGGATGCAGCAGGCTAGTCCATATTTCTGAAATTTCATTGCAGCAACTCAAAATGGTACTCCGTTTGTATGCATGAGTGACGTCAGGGCATGCTCATAATGAGACGACGGATGGTGTCCTGGGGTATTTCATCCAGATCTGGACCAGGGCATCACTAAACAGAACATCCTGAACAGACCTGAGGTGCAACCTGGTGGCATCGGATTGACCGAAACATAATGTCCCAGAGGGGTTCTATTGGATTTAGGTCAGCATGGTGGCCGCCTGAAGCGCGAGCGAGCCGCCTGGAGCCATACAAATTGCATAAACCTTTCCCATAGTTTGTAGACGCTATAACTTTTGCGCAAACCAATCAATATTTTTTTTTACCAAAAATATGTAAAATAATATATATTGGCCTAAACTGATGAAGAAATTTGTTTTTTAAAAACATTTTTGGGGATATTTATTATAGCAAAAATATATATATATTTTCAAATTTGTCAATTTTTCTGTTTATAGCGCAAAAAAAAAAAACCGCAAAGGTGATCAAATACCACTAAAAGAAAGCTCTATTTGTGATAAAAAAACAACGCAAAATTTGGGTACAGCATTGCATGACCGCGCAATTGTCAGTTAAAGCGATGCAGTGCCAAATTGTAAAAAGTTCTCTTGTCAGGAAGGGGGTAAAATCTTCTGGGGCTGAACCGGTCAACAACCCCCTCTGCTACTTAACTGACCAGATCAATATCCCAGGATAGAGATTATATATTTTATATATATATATATATATATATATATATATATATATATATATATATATGAAGTCTACACACCCTTGGTAAAATGTCAGGTTTCTGCGATGGTGGGGGGTTTGAGTAAAAATATAGTGTGGTTGCAAAAGTGTGCACACCCTCTTAGAACTGGGGATGTAGCCGTGTTCAGATTTCAGCAATCACATTCAAACTCATGTTAAGAGTGAGTACACACCTACCATCAGCTGAACTCGCACAATTTCATTCCCGCATGTCAGTCCAACTTCGGGGGCGATTTCCGAGACATCTGTGCGAGTTCCTGCACAGATGTCTATACAAATCGTACCCCGAAGTCGCCAAAAGTAGTACAGAAACTACTCTTGGGAATCGGACGGTGCCACTGCCGGCAATGGGCGCCGATTTGGCAGGCAATGTCAAATCACATTAGTGAGAACATTAGCCTCCAAGTGCCTCTGATTAACCCCAAATATGGTTCAGCTGTTCTAGTAGGTCTTTCCCGACACTTTCTTAGTCACATCCAAAGCATCAGAGGGATCTCATCGTTAAAAGGTATCAGTCAGCCGAAGGGTACAAAAGAATTTCCAAGGCATTAGACATACCATGGAACACAGTGAAGACGTGAAGACAGTCATCAAGTGGAGAAAATATGGCACAACAGTGACATTACCAAGAACTGGATGTCCCTCCAAAATTGATGAAAAGTCAAGAAGAAAACTGGGCAGGGAGGCTGCCAAGAGACCTACAGCAACATTAAAAGGAGCTGCAGGAATATCTGGCAAGTACTAGCTGTGTGATACATGCAACAACAATCTCCCATATTCTTCATATATATTTGGTACGGTGGATCGCGCTAACTTTTAAAAAAAATATTACCACTCCTCTCTTCCTTATATCAGAAACAAATTAGGTATATAAATTATGTGAGCTCTGTGCTCTATAGGTATAATATGTTCAAAACCGGTTATAAAAATGCCAGTTCAAATTATACATGCCATGTACAACAATTCCAATAATCAAAGTGCTTGTGCCCAAAACAAAATAATTAAAAATATATTTTTTTAACAAACTGCCACTTCAAGGAATATAAAGTGCATAAGCCAAAAAAATCTATATTCATTAAGTCCATCATCAAAAAAACAAAAAATGGTAACAGGTGAAAAAAAGTATAGCAAGTGAAAATTTGTTTTGCAATGAATGTCCTCAGTGAATGATCGCTCCTTTCAAATGGTGACTTCCTGTGCTGCTACCTTCACCATATATGTGCCTGCACCACCACCTAGTGAAATGGCCACTCACCAGATAGGCTAGAATAAGCGCCTTTGGTTCATTTAGGTAAGGATAACCACTTCGTATTGCAGATCCGTCAGCAATCCTTCCCAATGCTCTGTTTGAATGTCTTGCTCTATGATATCTCATGGGACACATAAATGGCCATCATAGTGTAGTATATTGTATAAAATGTATTAAAGTTCAAAAATGTATCATAAACTCACATGTTCAGGTGCCTCAAAGCCGGCACTAAGCTGATCCAGCCGTGTATAAGAGTATGTCTGGCCCGCGTGTGTGCCCCTGTAATTCCTCACAAACGGCGAGCGTTCCAGACCTCGTTATCACGTGACTGGAGGTGACAAACAGGTTGTTTCCCAGCAGCCTCTATGCATTTCGCATCATCAAATGCTTCAACACTGCACATCACCAAACGAACACAGTGGTGTAGTGGGTAGCACTCTCGCCTAGTCGTAAAAAAAGTCGCTGGTCCGAATCCCAACCACGACACTACCTGCCTGGAGTTTGCATGTTCTCCCTATGCCTGCGTGGGTTTCCTCCGGTTTCCTCTCACACTCCAAAGACATGCTGGTAGGTTAATTGGCTTCTGTCCAAAATTGGTCCTAGTATATGAATGTGAGCTGGGGACCTTGGATTGTGGGCTCCTTGAGGGTAGGGACCGATGGAAGTGTGCAATGTATGTGTAGAGCGCTGCGTAAATTGACAGCGCTATATGGGTACCTTAAATAAAAAAAATATATAATAGATGAGCATCTTAATGTGACACAATGTACAGGGATAAGGAGAATTGTAGACACGTATCCACACTCACTCAGGTTGAACTGGTGTCTTTATTCAACCTTACTAACTATGTAACACCACACCCATAGTGAAGCATGGTGGTGGAAGCATCATGCTTTGGGGCTGTTTTTCTTCAGCTGGAACAGGGGCGCCTTAGTCAAGGTAGAGGGGATTATAAACGGTTCCAAATGCCAGTCAATACTGGCACAAATCTTTCAGAATGACAACGACCCAAAGCATACATCCAAAACAACAAAAGAATGGTTTCACCAGAAGATTAACATTTTGGAATGGCCCAGACCTGAATCCATGGGGTGATCTGAAGAGGGCTGTGCACAGGAGATGCCATCACAATCTGACAGATCTGGAGTGTTTTTGCAAAGAAGAATGGGCAAATATTGCCAAGTCAAGATGTGCCATGCTAATAAACTCATACCCAAAAAGACTGAGTGCTGTAATAAAATCAAAAAGGTGCTTCAACAAAGTCCTAGTTTAATGGTGTGCACACTTATGCAACCATATTATTTTATTTTTACTTTCAGTTTGTTATTCAACCAAGATGTACAGGTCACAGTAAAGATGGTGCAAACTGCAATAGAGCAAAAAACATATGACTTCTTAACAGTAATACTAATTGATATTAACCACTTGAGACCCGCGCTATAGACGAAAGAAGTCTGCAGCGCAGCTCTCAAGTGCCGGATGGACGTCCTGCTGTGTTTACATCCCCCCGTGCGCTGCCGGGGGCGCGCGGCAGGGAACAGCTGTGCCCGCTGCATCATGTGATGCCGATGCACGTGCCTGGTGGCCACGATGTCCGCCAGGTACACGCGATCGGCTGTTACGGAGGCAGGACGTGGATCTCTGTGTGTAAGCACAGAGATCCACGTCCTGTCAGGGAGAGAGGAGACCGATGCTGTGTCCCTTGTACATAGGGACACAGATCGGTCGTCTCCTCCAGTCAGTCCCCTCCCCCACACAGTAAGAATCACTAATAGGGAACATATTTAACCCCTTGATCGCCCCCTAGTGTTAACCCCTTCCCTGCCAGTCACATTTATACAGTAATCAATGCATATTTATAGCACTGTTCGCTGTATAAATGTGAATGGTCCCAAAATAGTGTCAAAAGTGTCCGATATGTCCGCCGCAATATCGCAGGCCTGACAAAAATTGCAGATCGCCGCCATTACTAGTAAAAAAAAAGTATATAATAAAAAGGTCATAATTCTATCCCCTATTTTGTAGGCGCTATAACTTTTGCGCAAACCAATCACTATATGCTTATTGCAATTTTTTTTACCAAAAATATATAGAAGATTACGTATCGGCCTAAACTGAGCAAAAAAAATAGTTTTAAAAAACAAATTGGGATATTATTATAACAAAAAGTAAAAAAATTGTGTTTTTTTTCTCAAATTTTTCTATATTTTTTTGTTTATAGTGCAAAAAATTTAAACCGCAGAGGTGATCAAATACCCCCCAAAAGAAAGCTCTATTTGTGGGAAAAAAATGATAAAAATATCATTTGGGTACAGCGTTGTATGGCCACGCAATTGTCATTCAAAGTGCGTCAGCGCTGAAAGCTGAAAATTGGTCTGGGTACGAAGGGGGTTTAAGTGCCCAGTAAGCAAGTGGTTAAAGTGACAGTGCTGCAACTATAAAGATAACTGGAATATTCAGTAATATAAGTATGTAAAAAAGTAAAAATAAATGCGCTACCTAAAATATTGCAAAACACAGTGCAAAAAATGATGAAAAATATTATTATTTTTTTTAAATATTCTGAAATAAGTGGATTATAAAGAAAAAAGTCCATAGGGAACAACAAAGTCCAATTAAGATGCAAAGGAAAAGTCCAATTAAGAACAGCTCCTAAAGCTTGGATCACCAGGAAGTAAAGATACAAATCTTCCTCCGTTGTTTCCAAGCTGCAAACACAGGATACTAAAAGTGCAAAGTGGCCGCTTACCAGATAGGTTGGATCTCTATAACGGAGATCTTATGAGCTCAGTATCAAAGATATCCTCATGGTAACAGCAGCGATCTGGTCAACCTTCCATCACTGAATCCACTGGTCAGCTGGGTGTGTGTTTAACCACTTGCCGCCCGCCCTATAGCGGATTGACGGCGGCAAAGTGGTTTCAAAATCCTGACTGGACGGCATATGACGTCCTCAGGATTTTGAGCCGTTGCGCGCCCCCGGGGGTGCGCATCGCGGCGATCGTTGTTGCAGGGTGTCAGTCTGACACCCCGCAACACCGATCTAGGTAAAGAGTCTCCGACGGAGACTCTTTACCACGTGATCAGCCGTGTCCAATCACGGCTGATCACGATGTAAACAGAAGAAGCCGGTCATCGGCTTTTCCTCACTCGCTTCTGTCAGACGCGAGTAGAGGAGAGCCGATCGGCTGCTCCTCTGACAGGGGGAGGTTTGTGCTGATCTATTATCAGCGCAGCCCCCCCGAGGATGCCCACACTGGACCACCAGGGATGCCCCTGGACCACCAGGGATGCCCACCACCAGGTATGCCTCCCTAGACCACAGGGATGCCATTCTGTGCCCCTAATGGATGCCAATCAGTGCCCACAATGGATGCCAATCAGTGCCCACAATGGGCATCACTGATTGGCAGGCATTATTGTTTGGCACTAATTGGCATCCATTAGTAACACATTACAGTACAGTGCCACCTATCAGTGCCCATCCATGCCACCGATCAGTGCCCATCCGTGCTGCCTATCGGTGCCCATCCGTGCCGCCTACCGGTGCCCATCCGTGCCGCCTACCGGTGCCCATCCGTGCCGCCTATCGGTGCACATCCGTGCTGCCTATCGGTGCCCATCCGTGCCGCCTATCGATTCCCATCCGTGCCGCCTTATCAGTGCCCGTCAGGGAAGCCCCATCAGTGCCCGTCAGGGAAGCCCCATCAGTGCCCATCAGTGAAGGAGAAAACCTACTTATTTACAAAGTTTTGTAACTGAAACAAAAAAAATACGTTTTTTTTTTCAACATTTTCGGTCTTGAATTTTTTTAGCAGAAAAAAAAAATTGCAGGAGGTGATCAAATACCACCAAAAGAAAGCTCTATTTGTGGGAACAAAATGATAAAAATTTAGTTTGGGTACAGTGTAGCATGACCGCGCAATTGTCATTCAAAGTGCAACAGCGCAGAAAGCTGAAAATTGGTCTGGGCAGGAAGCTGTATAAGTGCCCAGTATGGAAGTGGTTAAAAAAATCCTTCACCGCATGGTGCAGTACTTTGATAAAAAAGTGTACCCTTTAATCTAATAGCTGGGCAACTGACATCAAACAAGGTTTTAAAGCGTAGTTTAAAAAACAGGTTTTAAAGCGTAGTTTATTAACGCTTTAAAACCTTGTTTGATGTCAGTTGCCCAGCTATTCGATTAAAGGGTACACTTTTTGATCAAAGTACTGCACCATGAAATGTTTTTTATCTTTCCTCTTCATACATATAGTCCCTTGTATTGCTGCATGAACCATTCCACCTGCACTGAGACGGTGAAGGATTTTTTTAAACACATACCCAGCTGACCAGTGGATTCAGTGATGGAAGGTTGACCAGATCGCTACTGTTACCAGGAGGATATCTTTTGACACTGAGCTCATAAGATCTCCGTTATAGAGATCCAACCTATCTGGTAAGCGGCCACTTTGCACTTTTAGTATCCTGTGTTTGCAGCTTGGAAACAAAGGAGGAAGATTTGTATCTTTGCTTCCTGGATCACCACCAAGCTTTAGGAGCTGTTCTTAATTGGACTTTTCCTTTGCATCTTAATTGGACTTTGTTGTTCCCTATGGACTTTTTTCCTTTATAATCCACTTATTTCAGAATATTTTTTAAAAATATATATATTTTTCATAATTTTTTGCAGTGTTTTGCAATATATTAGGTTGCGCATCTATTTTTACTTTTTTTACCTACATAAAGATGGCCTAGGCTATAAGATTGCCAAGACCCTGAAACTGAGCTGCAGCACTGTGGCCAAGACCATACAGCGGTTTAACGGGACAGGTTCCACTCAGAACAGGCCTCGCCATGGTCGACCAAAGAAGTTGAGTGCACATGCTTAGCGTCATATCCAGAGATTGTCTTTGGTAAATAGACATACGAGCGCTGCTAGCATTGCTGCAGAGGTTGAAGGGGTGGGGGATCAGCCCGTCAGTGCTCAGACCATATGCCTCACACTGCATCAAACTGGTCTGCATGGCTGTGATCTCAGAAGGAAGCCTCTTCTAAAGATGATGCACAAGAAAGCCCGCAAACAAAGGTGATGCACTGTCCAAGCATGTCTCCAGACCTAAACCCTATTGAGCATCTGTGGGGCATCCTCAAAACGGAAGGTGGAGAAGCGCACGGTCTCTAAGATCCACCAGCCCCATGATGTCGTCATGGAGGAGTGGAAGTGGACTCCAGTGGCAACCTATGAATCTCTGGTAAACTCCATGCCCAAGAGGGTTAAGGCAGTGCTGGCAAATAATGGTGGCCATACAAAATATTGACCCTTTGGGGCCAATTTGGAGATCTTTCACTTAGGGGTGTACTTACTTTTGTTGCCAGTGGTTTAGACAATAATGGCGTGTCAAGTTATTTTGGAGGGGACAGCTAATTTACACTGTTATACAAGCTGTATACTCCCTACTTTACATTGTAGCAAAGTGTAATTTCTTCAGTGTTGTCACATGAAGAGATATAATAAAATATTTACAAAAATATGAGGGGTGTACTCACTTTTATGAAATCTATATATATTAAAATATACAGTATATATATATATATATATATATAAAAT
The DNA here is from genome assembly GCA_029206835.1 of Rana muscosa. Lineage (NCBI taxonomy): Eukaryota > Metazoa > Chordata > Amphibia > Anura > Ranidae > Rana > Rana muscosa. The sequence continues at coordinate 120,560,507 of CM055128.1, forward strand.
ATATACAGTATGTATGTATATATATATATATATATATAATTATTTTTTTTATTATTATCTGTGCTGATGATGAAGAGGAACCCCGGGAAAATGAAAAAAAAAATTGCCGTGAGGTTCCCCCCTAAGACGATACCAGACCCTTTGGTGGGGATCCCCCCAAAATCCATACCAGACCCTTATCCGAGCACGCAGCCCGGCCGGTCAGGAAAGGGGGTGGGGCCCAGCAAGCGCCCCCCCCCTGAACCGCATGCCCTCAACATGGGGGGTAGGTGCTTTGGGGCAGGGGGGCCTGCGTTTTCCTGCCAGCAATCCGACGTTCAGAATTACTTTTTTGAGCGTCCTGTGTGCATGGAGCCTTAAAGCTGAACCTGGAGCCATTTTTTTTTCTCACATGCGGTGGGGCTTTGCCCACACTGCATGGGTTAACTGCTGGTTTTTGCCTGGGGGAGAGGAGAGCAAATCGACATTTACCTATTCCACCCAGCACAAGACTGGTCCGACACCCCTGCGCTTCAGCGGTCCTAAATAATGGACTGTTCCAGGTGGAATCAAGCCCAGAGCAGGCTGAATAGACTGAGAACAGTCCACAGCTGGATGTGGGGAGCGCTGGTTTCTGGAGGATCAAAGGATCGGGTGAGTATAAGCTTTGTGGTGTGTTCGCCCCTAAACAAAACAAGCAGTTAACCCATGCAGCGTGGGCACAGTCCCACTGCATGGTGAAAAAAAATAGGATTTTTATAACAGCTTACCTGTAAAATCCTTTTCTTGGAGTACATCACGGGACACAGAGCGACATAGTCATTACTAATGGGTTATATAGATACCGTCAGGTGCTGGCACTGGCAACTTCCAAAACCGGAAGTACCCTCCCCTATATAAGCCCCTCCCATCCGGGAGCACCTCAGTTTTGTAGCAAAGCAATAAGTGTCCCCAAAGAGGGGCGGGAGCTCTGTGTCCCGTGATGTACTCCAAGAAAAGGATTTTACAGGTAAGCTGTTATAAAAATCCTATTTTCTTTCTCGTACATCACGGGACACAGAGCGACATAGTCATTACTAATGGGATGTCCTAAAGCAATGCCAAATGAGGGGGGGGATACACCATATATAAGCTGAGCGCTATCAGACATGAGGATCTTTTGCGGCCTGCAACACACTGCGCCCAAAGGCGACATCCTCCTGACTTCTAACGTCCACCTGGTAGAACCTAGTAAACGTGTGAACTGAAGACCATGTTGCGGCCTTACAGATTTGAGCCAGGGAGGCCTGGTGATGCACTGCCCATGAAGTTCCAACTGCTCTCGTGGAGTGCGCTCTAACTTTGAACGGAGGCGGTCTCTTTCTCAAGCCATAGGCTTATATTATGACCTGTCGAATCCACCTGGCTAAAGTAGATTTTGACGCTGCCTGACCCTTTCTGGGGCCTTCCGGCAGAATAAACAAAGTATCCATTCTGCGAATCTGAGCAGTGGCTTTTAGATAAGCTTTAACTGCTCTTACTACATCCAAAGAATGCAATAACTTTTCCTCTACCGAAGTAGGTTTGGGGAAAAAAGAAGGAAGAACCACATCTTGGTTTAAATGAAACCTCGATACCACCTTAGGAAGAAAGGCTGGCTGAGGACGTAATACTACTCTGTCCTTATGGATAACCAGATATGGCTCTTTACAGGACATAGCTGCTAATTCCGACACTCTTTTAGCCGAACAAATGGCTACTAGAAAAATCAATTTCCTGGTGAGAAGCACCAAGGAAATATGCTGTAATGGTTCAAATGGTTGTTTCTGTAAAACCGACAGAACCAAGTTTAGATCCCATGGACATATGGGAATATTAACCGGAGGACTAATACGCATCACTCCTTGTATAAAGGCTTTGACTAGTGAATGCGAAGCCAAGGGCCTTTGAAAAAATATTGACAAGGCCGAAATCTGACCCTTGATAGTACTCAAGGCAAGCTTCCTATCTACAGCCCATTGTAGGAAGTCCAGAATCCTACCTATTACGTATTTACGTGGATGCCATTTCTTGGCCTCACACCAGGCGATGTACGCCTTCCAGATTCTATAGTAGATCTGCCTGGATACCGGCTTCCTGGCATTGATCATGGTAGATACCACAGCATTAGAGAGCCCTCTCCTTTTTAGAATGTGGGCTTCAATAGCCAGGCCGTCAAACCTAGGGCTGGTAAGGAAGGGTGGTATATCGGTCCTTGCGAAAGCAGGTCCGGACGATGTGGGAGGGTCCAAGGACTCCCCACAGACATTTTTACAATCTCCGCGTACCATGCTCTTCGGGGCCACGCTGGAGCCACCAGAATCACTGGTTTCTTTTCTACCCTGATTCTGCGGAGTAATCGAGGTAACAATTGTGGCGGTGGGAATGCATATATCAGCTTGAACTGATCCCAAGGGAACACTAGGGCATCCGAGCCGCAAGCTAGGGGATCCCTTGTCCAAGAGACAAACCTGTCCACTTTTGTGTTGAATCTGGATGCTAGCAGATCTACATCCGGTGTTCCCCACCGCTGACATATTGTCCGGAAAACCTCGGGATGAAGGGACCATTCCCCTGGGCATAATTGTTGGCGACTTAGAAAGTCCGCCTTCCAATTCTCCACTCCTGGAATGAATACCGCAGATATGGCTGGGGCATATCTTTCTGCCCATCTCAGGATGTAATTTACTTCCCTTTGGGCTGCACGACTCCTGGTGCCCCCCTGACGATTGATATATGCCACTGCTGTGGCATTGTCTGATTGAATTCTGACAGGGGTACCCTTGGAGTTTGGATGTCCATGCTACTAGGGCATACCGAGCTGCTCGTATCTCTAAGAGATTGATGGGCAGGGCCTTTTCCGCATCCGACCATCTGCCCTGGAGAGACCATTGCTCCAGTACTGCTCCCCAGCCTATAAGGCTGGCATCTGTAGTGACCACCTTCCAGGAAATCGGACTGAAGGATTTCCCTCTTTCCAGATTCTGGGGAACCAACCACCAGCGGAGGCTCTTGCGAACGGAAGGGGACAAGGACATTGGTAAGTCCAGAGCCTGAACTTTTTTGTTCCAGGCTGACAGTATGGCCCTTTGCAACTTCCTTGAATGGAATTGACCGTAGGGTACTGCTTCGAATGATGCCACCATTTTTCCCAGCAGCCTCATGCACAGGCGTATGGATGGCTGTCTTTTTGAACCCACTAAGTGGATCAAATCTCTCAAAGACGACCCCTTTTCTTGAGGCAAGAAAAATTTTCTCTGGTCTGAATCCAGCCTTAGCCCCAAGTATTCCAGACTTTTGACTGGTTTTAGGGCTGACTTGTCTCGGTTGATAATCCAACCGTGATATTCCAGATACTTGATTGTCTCGTGAACAACCACTTCTAGTTTTTCCACTGAGTGGTCTATCAGCAACAAGTCGTCTAGATATGCCATTATCGTTACACCTCGTGTTCTTAGATTGGCCAATAATGGGGCCAGAATTTTTGTGAACACTCTTGGTGCTGTGGCCAGACCGAAGGGTAAGGCTCTGAACTGAAAATGGCGCCCTTCTACCGCAAAGCGTAGAAATTTTTGGTGGGCTGGAAAGATGGGAATGTGCAAATAAGCATCTTTGATGTCGATCGAGGCTAACCATTCCTCCCCTTGTAGGGCAGTGGCTACCGATCGGATCGACTCCATCCGGAAAGTCCTGATATGTAGGAATTTGTTTAGCCCTTTTAGATTTAATATGGGCCTCACGTCCCCGTTTGGCTTCGGGACTGTAAAGAGGTTTGAGTAAAACCCGAACCCCCATTCTTCCAGGGGAACCTCTATAATTACTGCTTGGAGCAATAATTGTTCTAGTGCCAACAGGAGGGATCCTCTCTTCTGGGGATCCCTTGGCACGTTTGACCTTATAAAGCGGGAAGGAGGGGAGTTTTTTAACTCCAATTTGTATCCCAGATTTACTGCGGAGAGCACCCATCTGTCTCGGATCGTGTCCCGCCAGGTCTCTGTGAACAACTGAAGTCTTCCCCCCACCCGATTGGGTGGGGGCAACCCTTCATGCATTTGACTTTGGGGGAGGTTTTGTACCTCTCCTGCTCCAGGGCTTCTTGTTACCCTGCAATTGTCCCTGATTTTTACCTCCGGGATTTGACCGAGGAGGCCGTCGGAACTGTTTCACAGCCGATGTCCTAGGGACTGGAGAAGCAGGCCTCTTAAAAGAGGGACCTCTAACTCTATTTTTAACCGGCAAAAGTGTACTTTTACCGCTGGAAATTCTCTGGATATATTTGTCCAGGTCTTCCCCGAATAAGCGTTCACCATGAAATGGGAAGCTGACCAGCAATTTTTTACAGGGAGCTTCAGCAGACCAGTTTTTGAGCCATAGAAGCCTGCGCATATGTACTACAGACAGCGTAAGGCGGGAGGCCTGATGGATTGAATCCTTTATAGCGTCCACCGCAAAGCATAAGGCTCTAGGTAGATCAGCTAGGGCAAGAGCCTGCTGATCTGGCAAGTCCCTTAAGACCTGTTTCAACTGATCCTTCACTGCTTGGCAGACCCCAATAGCTGCCACTGCTGGTTGTGTCACCAATCCTGCTGTAGAAAAAGCAGATTTTAATAAGGACTCCAATTTTTTATCTATTGGGTCCTTGAACATTTGGACATTATCCACCGGACATGTCAGTGATTTATTCACACAAGAGATGGCTGCGTCCACTGTAGGGACCCTCCATTTTCTGATGAACTTATCCTCCATGGGATAGACCACCGGAAATCTCTTGGGGGGAGTAAATATTTTGTCAGGATGCTCCCAATCCTGGTAAATGAGCCCTTCCAGTAAAGGATGGATCGGAAAGGAACAAACAGTCTGGGGAGCTTTTAGCGACCCCAACGAGGAGACAGAAGTGGATGATGGCTCCGCAAGTGGCATTTTAAATGCTGATCGGACCATATTAGTCAGGGACTGAACCCATAACCTTTCAGCATGTGATGCTGAGAACGGCTCTTCCACTGTTGATTCCTCTACAACCGAATCGACCTCATCCTGATCCCCTTCAGGTAGGTCGATCCCTGTATGGGACTGTTGCTCTGTTAACAGGCACTCTGAGGGAGGAGACGGAGATCGGGCGCTTTTCTCCTGTGACAGGGAAGCCGCGATCAATGCTGACAATCTCTCTTCCAGCCCTCCCAGAGCTGAGGAAAAAACCTCCTCTGTTACATACACAGGAGCAGGTGAACTGAGGACAGCCACAGTACCAGGTACTCCTGAGGGTGCTCTACGGTCACTAACCTCTGATTCTTCAGGGGAGACTGGTGCAGCCAAAGCATGCCCAAGATCCTCAGAGCCCGATGGAGACCCCCTATTCCTCCTGGAATTTCTAGTCCCGGAGTTTTTAGACGGCATATTCCTAAGCCACAAAGCTGAGGTATTCCAGCCGAAATACACCAGTTACTGACAATAGTCTAGCATAAATGCTGCTATAAGAAACAGTTGGTGTCTACTAATGTGCCTTTCTAGGGGATGCCTGTATCAACCGCTTGCTGTATGCCTTCTTTAAATGTTGCCAGCTCTGTCTCTGTACTTCATAGCCAGCTCACCACACAAAATTGTGGTTTTTAACATGCTGGGACGCCCGCACATGTGCAGAAGCGCTGCGGCGCGCACAGAGCGTCATCCCCCAGGCTCCGCCCCCTTTCCCGGCTCACCTCTATATATAGAGGCGCGTGCACGCGCACGCGCGCGGCCACGTGCGCCTTCGGCGCTAATTTCGAAAATGGAAACCAGGGACAAGAGCCAGGGCCCCTTTGCCGCAGGCCGGGGGATGGACGAGCATTGCAACATGGCAGAGGAAGCAGTTTCCCATAAGAGAACTCACCATCTGCCTGGACTCGCTCTGATGAGAAGAAACTAGTCCACATGACAAGAAACGTTCCACAGCGGCCTCTAGTGGACAAACACAGGTACCGCAGTCTAATATATTAAATATATATATATATATAAAAAAAAATTTTTTTTTTTCTTGACCACCATTAAAAATTATTACATTTTTTTAGTAGTTACAGGCATGCACAGAATTTTGCGGGAATACCATTAGGTAACAGACAGAAAGACAAATTAGGCTTGGGGGTCCCCCAATAGAACCAAGTTCCTGGGGGCCCCCACTTACCTGTTCCCCGCCGCAGGACTTTGTTTGGTCCACAAAAGCCCAAACTTCACCTATCACGGCAGGCATTGTAATCAAACCTTCAGGGACCGGGTTCCCAAGGATTCCACTCCCCTGGACCTGTATAGCACCCTGCACAGAAAACATCTTGGTCGTGGGTATGACCAGAGCTCTGGATCCCAGGGTCCAGCTCTCCTAAGAGAAGCATTACAGGCAAAACCTTGCTCTTCTCTGCAAGGCCCGGGTACCGACCGTTTAGTTATGAAGCTTTTTTGGTCGGATCCGGAATAGCTTACTGAGGCCCAAAAGAACCTGTACGCAAGCTCAGTGAAAAACACATGTTTCTTCTTGGCCAACACCTTAGACACTGGCAAAAAACTGAGGTGCTCCCGGATGGGAGGGGCTTATATAGGGGAGGGTACTTCCGGTTTTGGAAGTTGCCAGTGCCAGCACCTGACGGTATCTATATAACCCATTAGTAATGACTATGTCGCTCTGTGTCCCGTGATGTACGAGAAAGAAAGTTACCCAGAGATGGGCTTTAGGAAGAGAGAGAAGCTTCTTCAAGTGAGGCCATTCTCCATACAGGATAGGCTCAACTAGCATGTGAGCCAGGAAGGTCTTAGATGATTTTAGAGACCCCCATACTGTATACCTTTAAAAGAACAGACTCCAGCTGCTCTAATACTAAAAACGAGTATACAGTTTTAATATGCATAGCAATAGCCACCCTCCTTTAGCTTAGGAGAAATGTGTTGCAGGCGCATCTTCCTGATCCAATGCCTCAGAAGGCAAGGGGTCCTCCTTAGGGGATGACAACTCCTCCCTTTGTACTGCGCATCAAGAGAAATATCCAGACTGAGTCAGAAGAAGAGGTTGAAGGGCATGGCCGTGACCCCAGGTGTCTTTGGCCTCAAAAAGACTGAAATTCTGCCCTGAGCTCGGATACTTTGTAACCGGTCTTTTGGACTCTGGTAGCTATAGCGGACTTCTGGGAAAAATAAAGGATCTTCTCCTTCTGTGTGTCAGTGAATTGGGTATCTTGGTCCAATTCCCACCTGGAAAGGAATAGAGGGACAAAACCTTCCACTGGTCGAATCAGTAAGGTGTAGATCGTCGAAAAGGCTATGGCAGACCGGCTCCCCTCTGTGACAAATGTTTTCCAATTCTGTGAGCTGTCGAGATATGCCTGGGATCCGTGAATACCTGCAAAGGAAAGTACACAGCTGGAGACCACTCCAGAAATCCAACGGGGGATCTGAGGCTAAAACCCCAGCAGAGGAAGAGAGTTGGCCATCTGAACCCATGAAGTCACAAAGATGGTGCTGGAAGTGAGGGTTTTGAAGGCCGAGTTAAAAGTCTGGATTGCCCAGAATCGGTACCATAGGGGAGGGCGAAATTTTTACCCCAAACATCTTGGTCCCTACTTCACCACTGAAAGTGTAGACAACAGCGCCCAATGTACCCCAAAGGAGAAATCTGGACCAGGCACCCTGGGCTGAATGTTTAAAGGGCTTCCATCCTGTACTTGCTATGTCAGTAGCAGGAATTAAAAAAGGTAAAAAACCTCAACCTGGCTTCACTCTCCATGATGGGCATTCCCCCGCAGGGGTCCTAAGAGACTGGGCTCCCCCACAGCGCTGGACCTGTAGATTACTATGTGCCAAGGGACGCACCCACAACAGGAGCCAGTGCAAAGCAACATTACAGGCTGGCCCTGAGTCTTCCAACAGATGGGATTTGGGTATGGTTCCCCAAGGTTCTGCTGAGGAGTCAACTGACTGACCTGAAGGTGCACGAAGAGCCACAGTGGCTATAGTGGAGCCGAATGATAGAAGAATCATCTTAGTATAAAGAAAGAAATACTGTAGAAGCCTCTATACAAGAAGGTAAGCTTCCCTCAGTCGGGTGAAGAGATCCATCACCCAAGGACACTAGCAAAAACGGAGGGGTTATATAGCGGAATGTCTCTGCGACCTTCCTTTTTGCTAATGTCCAATCACCTGAAGATAGCTGCATATAAACCCAAATATAATTATAAGAGGCCTGTGCCCTATATCAGGGTCTCTCCAAACGTTTTAATCAAAGAGCCAGTTTACTGTCCTTCAGACTCTCTGGGGGCCGGAATGTGGTCAGTGTAGAAAAGCAGAGTTAGTTTCTTACCGGTAACTCTGTTTCCAGTAGTCTTCCAAGGCAGCCCTTGAGAGATGGAGCTCTTCCTCACAATCAGGAAACACGTTGCCATTAATTTTTCCTCCCCTTAAGAGGCGGTCCCTCAGGTCCCTGGTCAGTCATCCCCGAGAACCGAAGGCCGGAATCTGAAATGATATAATACACAACACAACCCCACGAGGTTAGACATTTTAGGGTGGGATCGTGCTGCCTTGGAAGACTACTGGAAACAGAGTTACCGGTAAGAAACTAACTCTGCTTTTCCCCCAGTCGTCTTCCAAGTCAGCCCTTGAGAGGATAACCAAGAACTCACCAAATCTAGGGTGGGACAACGGCTTGGAGGACTTTCCTACCAAAAGCCTGATCCTGGCTGGAAATCAGATCCAGTCTGTAATGCTGAACAAAGGTCGAGAATCTTGACCAGGTTGCAGCCCTGCAGATTTGTTCTGGAGTGGCTCCTGCCCTTTCTGCCCATGAGGCTGCTGAAGCCCTTGTTGAATGAGCTTTAAGTTCTTTAGGTGGTGTAATTTCCATGACACTATAGCACTCTAATATGGCTGTCTTGATCCATCTAGCTATAGTCTTTTTGGACGCTTGTTTACCCTTTAGTTGGCCTGCGTATAAGACAAATAGGGCATCTGATGTTCTAAATTCATTAGTGACTTCTAAATATTGAAGTAGACACCTTCTGACATCAAGAAGATTTGATTCCTGCTCTTTGCTGTTATTGGGTGAACTGCAAAATGAAGGCAAGACTATATCCTGGGATTTGTGAAAAGTTGACGTCACTTTTGGAGTAAATCCCGGATCTGTTTGAAGGACGATTCGATCGTCGTGAATCTTCAAAAAAGGTTTTAAGAGTCAATAATCTTAAAGATGTATCTTGTAGTGGCTCGAAGGGGGGTTTAATGATTCCCCTGAGGACCACTGACAAATCCCAAGTGGGACATTTTTGTGTCTTGGGCTTTTTGTATTTTGCCAATGCCCTGCAAAAACGAGAGACCAAAGGGTCCTCTTGTAGTGTCCTTTCTAGATACACCGATAGCGCTGCAATCTGTACTTTCAAAGTACTGAGCGCTAACCCTTTATCAACTCCCTGTTGTAAAAATTCAAGGATGGTGGGTGTATCCATTTTTAGTCTTTTATTTTCAGTGCACCAACTGTTAAATTTTCTCCAGGTCTTTCTGTAGATGGCTCTGGTGTTTGGTTTCCTAACGCTCAGAAGCGTTGTCACCACCTTATCTGAGAGTCCTTTAGATCTCAAGAGGTCCTCCTCAGTAACCAGGCCGCCCATTTGAAACTCTCTTGTTTTAGGCCTGTCAGGGGTCCCTGACACATCAGGTCTTCCCTGTGAGGTAGAAGCCACGGCTCTGCTGCTGAGAGACTGAGGAGTTGAGAGAACCAGGTTCTCTTGGGCCAATATGGTGCGATCAGTATCAGTTTTGTCTGTTCCTGTAGAAACTTCTTTACCACCCGCGGTATCAGATGAACCGGAGGGAAGGCATAGCATAGCTTGAAGTTCCAAGGGTTTTGTAGAGCGTCTATCCCAAGAGGCTGATCTTGCTGGGTTAGCGAGAAGAAATGTTTCACCTGAGCATTCTTCCGAGAGGCAAACAGGTCTATGTTTGGCATTCCCCAGCGGGGTGTAATTTCCCTGAACACCTCCGGGTGTAATACCCATTCCTCTTGGGAGATCTCCTGGCGGCTGAGGAAGTCCGCTACTTGGTTGTCTTCCCCTTTTAGATGGACTGCTCCTAGTGATAGCAGATTCCCTTCTGCCCACCTGCAAATTTGGTTGATGTGGCTTAGGGATGGGCTTCTTGTGCCCCCTTGCTTGTTCACATAAGCCACTGCTGTGGCATTGTTCGAAAGAATCAGAATGTGACGACTTCTGAGTTGGTTTTGGAAAAACTCCATGGCCTTGGCTATCGCCATAAGTTCTCTCCAGTTCGAAGATGCCTTGGCTTCTTCTGGGGACCATCTCCCCTGAGCAGGTTGCCCTGCTAGGTGAGCTCCCCAACCCCAACTGCTTGCGTCTGTGGTCAATTTCTGTGAGGTCGGAAATGACCAAGCCAGACCCTGATTTAGGTTCGTGTGGATCCTCCACCACCACAGCGACCTTTTTACGGATGTCGGGAGTTAAACTGACATGTCCAGATCTTCTCTTTGGTTTTTTAAGAGAAATACTTGAAGTGACCTTAGATGGTATTTTGCCCACTGGACTGCTGGTATCGATGATGTCATCAGACCCAGAACCGACATCAGCTCCCTGATAGATATTGGGAGGTTGTTCTGTATTGAACTCACCCTCTTGATGAGGTTTTGGATTTTCTCCTCCGGTAGGAAAGTCTTCTGTTCTATGGAGTTGAGCAGATATCCCTGGAACCGAATGTTCTGAGTGGGACACAGATTGGACTTTTCTACGTTTAGAATCCAGCCTAGTGACTTTAACCACAGTTGAGCTTCTGTGAGGTCTTTTGTCAGCTGTGCTTTCGAAGGCGCTGCAAATAGTAGATCGTCTAAGTATGGTATTACGGTCATCTTTTTTAACCTTAGAGGGGCCAGAGCTTCTGCTAACACTTTGGTGAATATCATTGGGGATGAGGATAACCCGAAAGGAAGAGCTCTGCTCTGGAAATGATATTCCTTTCCCTCTATCTCCACTGCTAACCTCAGATATTTCTGCGACTCCTGTCGGATGGGAATGTGGAGATATGCATCTCGGAGATCCATGGTCACCATGAAGGTTTCTGGTTGTAGAATGTTTTTGACCGAAAATATGGACTCCATGCAAAATTTTTTGTATTGAATCGCTTGGTTTAACAGTTTTAAGTTTAGTATTAACCGAAACTTCCCGGAAGGTTTTTTGATCACAAAAATGTGAGAGTAAAAACCCCTTCTTTTTTCCTTCTCTGGGACTGGAGTAAGGACCTTCTGGTCCACCATCTCCCCTAGCAACAGTGGAAGAGCCTTGGCTTTCTCTGGATCCCTGGGAAGTCTCGTTACTAGAAATCTCTCTGGAGGATGACAATTGAATTCCAGAGAGTAGCCCCTTGCGATAATGTCCAAAATAAATTGATTGGCTGTCGCCTTCTGCCATTGAGGTAGGAAGGTAGCCAGTCTTCCCCCTACTGGCACTCTGTTGTCATTGTTTGGCAGCTTGGTTAGAAGAGCCAAGGAGGACATTACTCTTTGGTTTCCCCTTGTGACCTGTCCAGTTTTTCTTAGGGTACTCTTTCTTTTCTTCTTGGGGACGATCTCTTCGCCCACGAAAAAACCTCTTTTGTGGAGGTTTTCGTTTTTCAGCCGGAAAGGCTTTCTTCCTGTCCGCTGTTCTTTCCAAGGCCTCGTCCAGGCCGGAACCAAAAAGCAAATCCCCAGTAAATGGGAGATTGCACAGCCTTGTTTTGGATGCCGCATCACCTGTCCAGGTCTTCATCCAAATCGCACGTCTTGCTGCAACTGCTAGTCCACCTGACCTTGCTGCTAGCTTGACTGATTCTGCGGATGCATCCGCAATATAACCAACCGCTTTGGAGAGAACTGGAAGTGTATTCAGAATCTCCTCCCTAGGCGTACCATTTTTAATATGGTCTTGCAGCTGTGAGAGCCAAAACTCTAAGTTTCTTGCCACGCAAGTGGTGGCTAGGGCTGGCTTCAGACTAGCGACACTTGTCTCCCAAGCTCTTTTTAGGATAATGTCGCCTTTTTTATCCATGCCATCTTTTAGGTGTCCCATGTCTTCAAATGCCAATGAAGATTTTTTTGAGACCTTAGAAAGTGGCGCATCCAATTTGGGATTTTTATTCCAAACTTCTTTTGGATCTTCACTAAAAGGAAATCGCTTTTTGTGACTGGCCGCAAAAAAAGGTTTCCTTTCTGGGTCTGCCCATTCGTTTTTCACGGTATCTGACATTACCGGATGAACTGGGAATACTTTGGATTTTTTCTTCCTCAGACCCTGGTACATCAGGTCATGTTTGGAAGGCAGTTCTTTTTCCTGCTCAATTTCCAAAGTTTCGTAAATGGCCCCAAGCAAATCATCCACGTCTTCTAGAGATAACTTGTATTTGGGTCCCTTTCTTTCTTCTCTCCCATCTTCCTGCTCTGGATCTGAGCTATCGGTAGCCATAACACTAGCTGTGCTGCTGCCCGCTCGCTCTCTCACCGACTCGTGCGACCCTGAGGCGACTTCTGATCTGGGTGAGGCCATGGGAGAGGAAACTCCAGTAGGAACTGCTGGAGGTTTAACTTCTGCGATAAACTTTTTGAGATCCTTAAAGGTGTTAGCCATATCATCTCTTACGGATCCAAAAATCTTCGCATAAACTGCATCTGACTGTTTTTCAATCAGTTTGTCAATGCATGTTTTGCATAGCGGCTCTGTGTTTTCCAAGAGCATCTTGGTATTACACTTTGCACACCGCTTCTTGGGAGTGGGCTTTGGCTCTTTAGGTGGTTTCACCTGCCAAAAGATAAACACAGGGGGACCCATGGCGGTGAGAAAAAAACACACACTGCACCAAACAATACTAAAGTGCACACCCAGTGACATTAGTAACCCCCTGGCCCCAGCTTGCTAGTGCACCATCACCACCTAGCTGCTGTCCCAATACAAAGGATACAAAGGTCACCCACTGGTGCCTACCTGCATCCTGCTGGTGCTTTTGCCTTCTGGAGTCTGGGCCGATGGAATCTCATCCTCTTCCAGCATCCTGGCTTGCTGTGGCTTCGATACTGCCGTCTGCAGCCGCGTCCACGCTACTAGCACCAGCCGACCGTTCGAATTTCCCGCGCCTTTAAGGGGATTGGACCAGCTTCCCCGGCGCACGCCGATTGCGTCATTCCTACCCGGAAGTGATGCCCCGCGTCTTCCGGGTCAAGCGGCGTTCAGACGTGGGTACACGCCCCCCCCGCTGACGCCGCCAAGGGAACGCAGCAATGGCGCCTTTCTCCTCACCTGGGCACAGAAGAAATTCGAACCCGGGACACCTCCTGCCCACAGCCTAAGGAGGGTTGCCCGTGGTCAAAGAACCGTCCTCCTCCACGCCAGTGATGCGGCTCCGGTAAGGTCCACTGACCCCCTGCCGCCCAGAGACTCCACACAGTCAGCCCTGCTGACACACACTGCTGCACCCGCAGACACCTGTCCCGGTCAGCCCATGGGAGATGGAGCCCCCCCTCAGGTCCTTTTGGCAACATGTCTCCTCCGGACGGAGGAAACACTAAGACTGACCAGGGACCTGAGGGACCGCCTCTTAAGGGGAAGAAAAATTAATGGCAACGTGTTTCCTGATTGTGAGGAGGAGCTCCATCTCTCAAGGGCTGACTTGGAAGACGACTGGGGGAAAATGCTTTGGCGTCAATGGGAGTGGAAAATGCTTCATCATTGGTATTAGTGGAAATAATAGTGCTAATTGTTGGTATCAGGGGAAGGATGTGTGCCCCATCATTAGTGTCAGTGGGAGGAATATTGTTCCATTGTTGGTGTCAGTGTGAGGAATAGTCCTTTGTATTTGGAGGAGGAATAGCGTCAATTATTGATATCAGGGGAAGAAATAGTGCTTTATCATTGGTGTGTCAGTGGAAGGAATGGTGTCCCACTGTTGGTGTGCAAGGGCCAGAAAAAAGCAAGCAAATGGCTACATCTGGCCCCCGGGCCACAGTTTGGAGACCACTGCCCTATATGATCAAAAAAATAGGTATTTTGACATACCTGTAATTTTGGAGTACAGTACAGGACAGATTCATAAACATTAGGCCATTAAATCCAGGTTATAGAACACTGGCAAAAGCTTTGCTGTTTCTATTCCTTAGGGTCCCCATATAACTATGGCATGGACCATAGGGTGAGTACATGGATTGAAAACTGGCTACATTGGCAAGTTCAGAGGGTGGCGATAAATGGGGAATACTCGCAATGGTCAGGGGTGGGTAGAGGGGTCCCATAGGGTTCTGTGCTGGGACCATTCCCATTTAATTTGTTCATAAACGACCTGGAGGATGGGGTAAACAGGTCAATCTCTGTATTTGTGGACGATACGAAGCTAAGCAGGGCAATAATTTCTCCGCAGGATGTGGAAACCTTGCAAGAAGATCTGAACAAAATAATGGGGTGGGCAACTACATGGCAAATGTAGAAAACTGTAAAATAATGCATTTGATGGCAAACATATGAATGCAATCTATACACTAGGGGGTGAACCTCTGGGGGAATCTTGGATGGAAAAGGACCTGGGGGTCCTAGTAGATGATAGGCTCAGAAATGGCATGCAATGCCAAGCTGCTGCTAACAAAGCAAACAGAATATTGGCCTGCATTAAAAAGGGATTAACTCCAGGGATAAAGCGATAATTCTCCCACTCTACAAGACTCTGGTCCGGCCGCACATGGAGTATGCTGTCCAGTTCTGGGCACCAGTCCTTAGGAAGGAATGTTCTGGAAATGGAGTACAAAGAAGGGCAACAAAGCTAATAAAAGGTCTGGCAGAAAGGTTGAGAGCACTGAACTTTTTCTCTCTGGAGAAGAGGCACTTGAGAGGGGATATGATTTCAATTTACAAATACCATACTGGTGACCCCACAACAGGGATAAAACTTTTTTGTGGAAGGGAGTTTAACAAGACACAAGGCCACTCATTAAAATTAGAAGAAAAGGGGTTTAACCTTAAACTACGTAGAGGGTTCTTTACTGTAAGAGCGAAGGATGTGAAATTCCTTTCCACAGGCGGTGGTCTCAGCGGGGGGCATCGATGGTTTCAAAAAACTATTAGATAAGCACATGAACGACCACAACATACAGGGATATACAAGGTAATACTGACATATAATCACACGCATAGGTTGGACTTGAGTTTTTTTTCAAAATCACTTACTATGTAACTATATGTAATGGCGCAAATTGCTCATTTCACTTCCTCACTACCTATCACAGTTTCAGAAGCCCTGAAATACCAAGAAAGCAGAACCCCCACCCCCCTCCCACCCACAAATGACCCCTTTCTGGAAAGTAGACACCCCAAGCTATTTGCAGAGGCATGTTGAGTGCATGGAATATTTTGCGTTTTGCCACAAGTTTCTGGAAACATTTTTTTTTTTTAAACACACAAAGTTGTCACTAAATGATATATTGCTCACACATGCCATGGGTAAATGTGGAATTGCACAACAAAATAGGAGAAGCAGCAGAATGTATTTTGGGGTGTAATTCCACATACACCCATGGCATGTGTGAGCATAATATAATTTAAGTGGTAACTTTGTGTAAAATAAATAAATACATTTTTTGTAATTTTCCAGAAACTTGTGGCAAAACATAAAATATTCCATGGACTCAATATGCCTCTCAGAAAATAGCTTGGGGTATCTACTTTCCAAAAAGAACTCATAGGGGGGGGGGGGCTGTGCTATTGACATTTCAGGGCCCCTGAAACTGTGATTAGGTAGTGAGGAAGTGAAATGAGCAATTTACGCCCTTAGAAAGCCTTGAATCGCATTGCATGGGTGTGCACAACCATGCGATGCGATACTGGCAATCGAACTGCATTTTGCAATCTGTTTTGGGGTATCGTTAAGAGAACAGTGACATCCGCAGCTGTGCGATTGCAATGCGATGTGGGAAACACACAGGATTTGCTGCATTTCCCACATCGCATAGGTGTGAACCAGGGCTCAATCATGGTAAATTGAAAATCTGTGTTATTGCACTGCCAGAGTGAATTAGCTCAAGAAACGTACACTAAACATAACATGGTAGCCTTTCTCATGTTACCTTTACTTACCTTAACAATGGGCTCCTTAGGTGGTGCCCAGGCAGGAACAATTTTTCCATGCATTCTCCATGCTCCATATGGGTTCACCAAGTGACGTTCAAAAACAACATACTCCAACACATCCCGTGGCTTATCCTTTCCGCATTCAACCCGGCCAAATCGATCATAGATTATTAGGGTCTGTAATTACAATTAACCGCAGAATGCAAACAAAGAACAGTGAGTGAAGTAAAATGGATACTTATTTTCTATTGACTATATGTGCTAGGCTTTTTAAAAAGAGAGTGGCTAATTACCGGTATTTGACCCCGAAAATACTTTGATCACAAAAATACATACAATTGGATAGTTGCTTGGAACATGACAGTCCAACAGCCTTTGGGCCTACTCATACTATAGAGCAGGCTGAACAAAAAAATATAACAGATTCCTCCATCTACACTAATTAAGGATGAGCCGAATATCCCCCCCCCCCCCAGTTCGGTTTGCACCAGAACTTGCGAACAGGCAAAAAAATAGTTTGAACACGCAAACACCATTAGTAATATGACGTCGGCAGGAACCTTCTCTCCCTCCGGCTGGACGTCATATGACGTCCTTTACTTCCCGGCCGCTAGGAGGCGCACGCGCGCCATCGCTCGGGACCCGATGCGCGTGCCTGGCGGCCGCAATGTCCGCCGGGCACCCGCGATTGCCCGTGATCACGGCAGGAGTGTGGATCTGTGTGAAAGGTGAGACCGATGTCAGAGGTGAGACCGATGTGTGTTCCCAGTACAGAGGAACACACATCGGTCTCCTCCCCTTGTCGGTCTCCTGCCCTTGTCAGTCCCCTTCCCCTACAGTAAGAATCACTCCCAGGGAACATATTTAACCCCTTCAGCGCCCCCTAGTGTTAACTCCTTCCCTGCCAGTCACATTTATACAGTAATCAGTACAGTTTTATAGCACTAATCGCTGTATAAATGTGAATGGTTCCAAAAATGTGTCAAAAGTGTCCGATATGTCCGTCGCAATGTCACAATCACAATAAAAATCGCAGATCGCCGCCATTACTAGTAAAAACAATAAAAATAAATACAAATGAAATAAAACTATCCCCTATTTTGTAGACGATATAACTTTTGCGCAAACCAATCAATATACGCTTATTGCGTTTTTTTTTACCAAAAATATGTAGAATATATATCGGCCTAAACTGAGGGAAAAAAATAGTTTTTCTAAAAAAAAAGTGATATTTATTAAATCAAAAAGTAAAACATATTGTGTTTTTTCCAAAATGTCGCTCTTTTGTTTATAGCGCAAAAAAATTGGATTTCTGTACTCACCGTAAAATCCTTTTCTCTGAGTTCATGGACTGACACAGCACTCTCTTGACAAAGTGGGTATTCAGCCTTTCATCAGGAGAGGACTAGGCAAAAAACAGGTTAATGTTTTAACACATCAAAAAAACTGTACAGTACCGCCCCTGGGGGCGGTCCCACTAGGTACAACCCCTCTCCCTGCATCTCACAGCTCAGTTCATCAAAAAGCAGTACAAACATAAAAAAGGAGGGGCAGGTGCTGTGTCCGTCCATGAACGGATTTTACGGTGAGTACAAAAATCCTATTTTCTCTTTCGTTCATGGATGGACACAGCACTCTCTTGACAAAGTGGGACGTCCCAAAGCAGTGTCAAAAACGAGGGGTGGGAACAGCATAAAAACAAAACTTTACTCCAAAAACAAAACTAGAGCTCCTCAACGGAGGAGTTGCAATCTTTCAGCAGCCGCCTGCAAGACTTTGCGGCCGAAGGAAGCATCCGAAGATGCACTCACATCAACCTTGTAAAAGTTCGTGAAAGTGTGAACGGACGACCAGGTCGCCGCCTTACACAACTGGGAAACCGACGCTTGAAGTCGGAAAGTCCAAGAGGCACCTATCGCCCTGGCTGAATGCGCCGTGACAGGAAAGGGAGGCGCCTGCCCTTTTAGGGAAGAAGTCTGATCACGACCTGTCTGATCCACTGGGAGATGGTGGCCGACGAGACCGCCAGGCCTTTTCAAGGACCAGCTACCGAAACAAACAGTGAGTCCGACCTCCGGAACGGAGCCGTAGTAGACAGGTACACCCGCAGAGCCCGGACAACGTCCAAGGAATGCAGCGCCGCCTCAGTCTGATGCGACGGATGAGGACACAAGGAAGGAAGTACAATGTCTTCATGAAGATGAAAAGCTGAAATGACCTTCGGGAGAAAGGTAGGCTGCGGACGCAGCACCACCTTATCTTTGTGGAAGACCAGATATGGAGCCTTGCAAGACAAGGCTGCCAGTTCTGAAACACGTCTAAGTGACGTAATAGCTACCAAGAAGACCACCTTCTGAAAAAGCGTCAGTCAGGAAATCTCTCTAATGTTCCCAAACGGTGATTTCTGAAGAACCGAGAGGACCAGGTTTAAGTCCCACGGAGGCAGTGGAGAATCCACGTCTGGCGTGCCCCACCTCTGGAAAATGAGACAAAACACTTCCAGGTGTAGAGACCATGTAGAGACCACTCCCCCTGGTCCAGCATCTGGCAACTCAGGTAGGCCGCCTGCCAGTCTCGCACGCCCGTAATGTACACAGCCGACAAGCTCCGTACTGCCCACCTCAGGATATGAGCGACTTCTGAGGCTGCCACCGCGCTTCTTGGTCCTCCTTGATGAATGACATACGCCACTGCCTTGGCGTTGTCCGACTGGATCCTGACTGGACGCCCCTGTAGTCTCGGAGATCACTGGAAGAGGCAAAGCTTGATTGCCTGGAGTTCCAGGGCATTGATCAGCAGGTAGGATTACTCCGGAGTCCAGCGACCCTGGGTCAACTGAACTCGCAAGACACCCCCCCAGCCAGTAAGACTGGCGTCCGTCGCGATCACCGTCCAGAGAAAAGGGAGGAACGACTACCCGGACAGAAGTGCCGGTGATGTCAGCCACCAAACCAGGGAAGCCCTGCCCCGGTGGTTCACCCGGATTTGGAGATCCAGGGATGATGGGCACTTGTCCCATCTGAACAGAATGTCCTTCCGCAACATCCGAGTGTGAGCTTGAGCATACGGTACCGTCTCGAAGGAGGCTACCATGAGACCCAGGACCCTCATGCAAAAACGGAGTGAAGACCAGTTGTGGGAGATCAACTGCCGCCCGCAGCCCGAAGAGTCTGCAGCTTTCCCACCGGGAGAAAAAACCTCCCACTGAGGAGTCCAAAATCAACCCCAGGTACTGATTTCTGGATGTTCAACACCCAACCAAATTCTCAGAGAGTCTGATAGGCTATAGACACCCCCTCCTCTAATTCTGAGATTGAGGTGGCCCTCAAAAGAAGGTCGTCCAAGTAGCCCACGATAGTGATGCCACGCTGTCTTAGCAGGGCCAGGATCGGAGCCAGCAGCTTGGTGAACACCCTTGGTGCCGAGGCCAATCCGAAGGGGAGAGCCACAAACTGATGGGGGTCCTCCCTGACCGCAAAGCGTAGAAACATCTGATGTCTGGTGCAGATGGGGACATGCAAGTACGCGTCCCTGATGTCCAGGGATGCAAAGAAGTCCCCCGGATGGAGAGCCGCGACAACAGAGCGAACTGACTCCATCATGAACCATTGTACTCTCACAAAGCAATTGAGGGTTTTGAGATCCAGGATTGGACAGCCCCACATGCCAGCAGATCCTGAACAGCCCCAAACAGGGCTTCCAGGCGTGCCGGCTGAAGCTGGAGGTTAGAGGAAAAAAACTTGTTCGGTGGACAAGAGAGGAACTCTATCTTGTACCCCGAAGAAACCAGTGGTTATTTGCCACAGGTTTGTTTAGTTTGCGCACCCAGGGCCTTCTCTGGCCCTCAGCAGGCGCTTTATCGGCCTGGGGCGCTTACCTGCAGCGTTGGGCGGACGAAAAAAACCGCTTGAGCGTGGGGAAGGAGGGGCCTTGCCTACGGCGTGGCTCCTGACCCTTCTTGGATTGCCGGAGCAGCGTGCTCTTACCGCCTGTGGCATCCTTGATAATGCCATCTAGAGAGACACCAAAAAGTCTGTCGCCCTTGAAGGGCAGATTGATTAGGGCCCTCTTGGAAGAGTGGTCCGCCGGCCAACGCTTCAGCCATATCAGGCGGCGTAAAAAAACACCCCGCATAGACCGAGGCTCTGGACAGCAAGGGAACAGCATCCAAGTCAGATTCGGAGACAAACTTAAGGCTCTGCACAAGTTGGTCAGCCAAAACCACCTCTGCTGGAAGCGCCTGACGGGCTTTTAGCCCCTGGAGCAGTATCTTTGCCTACTCAGTCAGAGTCTGAGACACCAGAGCCCCAGCTACAGCTGGACGCACTGCTGAACCCTTAACCATGTATATGGAGCGGGCGAGCGCCTCAGCCCACATGTCCGCAGGATCCTTGAAGCAGGAGCCTCGTCCACCGGAATTGTGGTTAGCTTAAGTCTGGACACAGGAGGGTCCACAACCGGAGCAGAGGTCCCGTCAGGAACCTCACCTCAAAGGGATACCGGACCGCCAAATTTTTTTGGGCGGGAAAAAACCTTCTGTGGTTTCTCCCAAACTTTGTAGCAAAGCTTATCAAGATAAGCAACACAAGGAAACACCTTGGCAGTGGGGGCTGGATTACAGAAACCCAAAAGGGAACTGACGTCTCAGCTGCTTCCGCAGAATACACCATCTTCAGAGTATCTCGCACCACAGTGATAAGATCACTCACCAGAGCCTTCTTGCGTGCTGACCCGGAGTCACCCTCACTGTCTGACCGGCCACGGTCCGTGCACTCTGACGCATCAGAGTCAGGGCCATGAGCCATAGCCGGGCCTGACTCTGCATCAGGATTGTCCCCGGAAGATGGTGGGGGGAGGGGGGGCTTTTAACCCCCCGTGTTCCCACGCGCCGCTTCCACCCTGGCAACAAAGGCCTCCAGGACCGCCAAAATAGTGTCCATTGACACAGCAGGTGCAGGGGCACCAGTTGCCCACTAAGGTGTTCCTGGGGAGGAGGCGTCTGCTGACCCACGCGCCTGACACAGGGACTAAAGTCAAAGCACACTGCCCACCCTCCTAGCTTCCGCAGAGGACAAGGAATCCACCCAGAGGACTCACCACCCAAAGAAAACGGATACCGCACAGCCTGCCGTCCGTCCCCCGCTAGAGAAGCTCCTCAGCACCACTGCATGAGTCACGCTGTTCCACTGTGGAGTGTGTCTGCCGTTCTCGCCGTGACTCCAGACACTAGAGGCCAAAATACCACCGCCAAAATAGCCGCCGAGCGGTCACACTGTGAAAATAGGCGCGTGGCCAAAAGAAAATGGCCGCCGATGAAAACACTAGAGCCCAAAGCGGCGCCGCCAAAATGGCCGCCAGCCACATGTAAAGGAGAAATAAAACACAGCAGGCCGCAAGAGACACTTGGGGCCCCCACACAGAGGCCCCCCATACTAACACCCCAGGAGACGGACAGTGCAGCCCCGCTATCGGATGGAGCCCCCCCCCCAGGCGGACCCCTAGTCCACACAGCTAGTATGGTCCAGAGCACAGGAAGGAAGGATGGGAAGGAGAGGGGAGAAGGAAGGTGGAAACCCCCTAAACAACCTCGCCAGGAATGCCCAGCTATGTCCTCCCACCGAAGTAGGAAAATTGCTACTTACCCGTCTTGGACCCGCTGGGAGCATCCCTGACCGACCATCTTCTGCATGGCGACGGAGGAGACTGTTGGCCTGTCACATTGTGACTCGAACATAGAGCCCGGTCATATGTGTACCCCGGAGCACGTAGTTCACCGGCCACCCCTGGAAAGACGGGGCATGTCGTGGACAACCCATTGCGTAGCTAGAGGTCAGCACACGCTCGATGGCCAAGACTGGGGAGACTACAAGGATATGGGATCCGGCCTGTCACCTAGTCGGCAGTTACTAGTAGATCACAGGAACAAAAAACGAAAAAATAGAAAAAAACTGCAGAATCCATGGGCCCAAATGGAGCCATGTCCTACTCCTACACTAGGCAGAAAAAAACTGGGCTGTGAGATGCAGGGAGAGGGGGTTGTACCTAGAGGGACCACCCCCGGGAGCAGTACTGTACAGTTTTTTTGATGTGTTAAAACATTAACCTGTTTTCTGCCTAGTCCTCTCCTGATGAATGGCTGAATACCCACTTTGTCAAGAGAGTGCTGTGTCTAGTGGTGCAACGGATCGGTGATGATCCGTGATCCGAACGGGTCACCCTGTTCAGATCGGCAGACCACGCGATCCGCAGAGCGCTCTGCAGCCTTGGCTATAGGAAAGGCCCTGGCTTCGGCCTAGCTCCGGAGCGGAGGCCATCTTGGTACACTCGGCGGCGACTGTCTCGTCAGGAAGTGATGTTTCGTCACTGCCATCTTGCTCAACCCTACAATCCTGCACAATAAGAATAGTGAGAAGTGGGCAAGCGGACATCTTGTTACACCCAACGGAGTTTTAGATTTCACAGTTATTTTCAACACAAAACGGAGCTTATATGCTTAAATACAGTATTTGGAAATCCAACGGACTGTTTACATGTTAAATTTTAAAAGCAGCAGCAAACCTTACATGCTTGCTAATGTCACAGAACACCTCTGATTTTCACATTTAACATTTAGTTAAATGTGAAAATCAGAGGTGTTCTGTCACATTAGCAACCATGTAAGGTCAGCAGGTTTGCTGCTGCTTTTAAAATTTAACGTGTAAACAGTCCGTCGGATTTACAAATACTGTATTTAAGCATATAAGCTCCGTTTTGTGTTGAAAATCACTGTGAAATCTAAAACTCCGGTGAGGGTAACAAGATTTGTCTTGTCCTTTTTTTTTGCCGATCCGAAAAATGATCCGATCCGTGACTCTGATCCGAGGATCGATCCAATCCGTGAGTTTTATGATCCGTTGCACCCCTAGCTGAGTCCGTCCATGAACGAAAGAGAAGTAAAAACTGCAGAGGTGATCAAATACCACCAAACTAAAGCTCTATTTGTGGGAAAAAAAAAAAATTAATTTGGATACAGTGTTGACCGCGCAATTGTCATTCAAGGTGCGACAGCGCTGAAAACTAAAAATTGGTCTGGGCAGGAAGGGGGTGAAAATGCCCTGTATTGAAGTGGTTAAAGTCTATGGGACACGAACATGAAAAACCAAAAGTGCTCATTTTAAAGACTTATATGCATTGTATTGTCATAAAAAGTGTTTGTGGACCCGGGTCCTGCCCCATAGGACAAGTATCAATGCAAAAAAAAGTTTTAAAAACGTCAGTTTTTTCCGTGAGCAGCGATTTTAATAATGCTTAAAGTAAAACAATAAAAATTAAATATTCCTTTAAATTTCGTGCCTGGGGGGTGTCTATAGTATGCCTGTAAAGTGTCACAAAAGGAAAAAAGGTAATTTAAAACTACTCGACGGCTGTAATGATTTGTCGGATCTCGGCAATACAGATTAAACTCATTGAAAAAAACGGCATGGGTTATCCCCTCAGTCCATTACCAGGCCCTTTGGGTCTGGTATGAGTATTACCCGAACCGAAATGTAAAAAAAAAAAAAAAATGGCGTAGGGGTCCCCCAAAAATCCATATCAGACCCTTATCCGAGCACACAACCTGTCAGGCCGCAGGAAAATAGGATTTTTTTGTGCTCACCGTAAAATCCTTTTCTCTGACGTCCATGGACTGACACAGCATCTTCAATCTTGACAAAGTGGGTTATGTTCCTGCTCATAGGAGAAGACTAGGCAGAATGTTAGATGTTTTAACATACATTCCATTACCAGAGCTAAACAGCCCCGCCCAGGGGGCAGTCCCTCCGGACATAACCCTCCTCCCTGCAGCCAGCTGCCTCAGTTCGTAACAAAGCAATACAACCTAAAAATAGGAGGGGTGGGTGCTGTTTCAGTCCATGGACATCAGAGAAAAGGATTTTACGGTGAGTACAAAAAAATCCTATTTTCTCTTACCGTCCATGGACTGACACAGCAACTTCAATCTTGACAAAGTGGGACGTCCCAAAGCAGTGTCAAAGAACAAGGGGTGGGAACAGTATCAAGGAAAAAACCAAACTTCACCCCAAACAAGCAGAGCTCCTCAACGGAGGAGTTGCAACTTAAAACAGCCGCCTGCAAAACCTTGAAGATGCCTCTACATCAACCTTATAAAACTTTGAAAAGGTATGTGTGGACGATCAGGTTGCCGCCTTGCACATGTGTGAAACAGACGCTTGATGTCGGAAAGCCCAGAAAGCACCAAGTGCCCTGGTTCAGTGCGCCGTAACCCAGAAAGGGAGGCGCCCGCCCCTTAAGGGCATAGGCCTGTATGACGATCTGCCTGATCCACGAGAAATGGTGGCAGACAAAACCACTTGGCCCTGTTTTGGACCAGATACAGACACAAACAGCGAGTCAGACTTCCGAAAGAAGCTGTAGCAGACAGGTACACCCGTAAAGCACGTACCACGTCTAAAGAGTGAAGCGCAAACTCTCTGGAATGTGATGGACGAGGACATAAAGACGGAAGTACATGTCCTCATTAAGGCGGAAGGCAGAGACCACCTTCGGGAGAAAAGAAGGCTGTGGGCATAGCACCACCTTATCCGTAAGGAGGACCAAGTATGGCGGTGTGCAAGACAAAGCCCCCAAATCGGAACCCCCCTGACAGAAGTAATGGCTACTAAAAAAGCCACCTTCTGAGTTTTCAAAAGGAGGTTCTTGAAGAACCGAGAGCACCAAATTCAAATCCCATATAGAAAGAGGTGGTTTAATAGGGGGGAGCACATGGAGGACCCTGAATGGTGTTTAAAGCAAGCTTTTGGTCCACACCACGCTGTAAAAACAGCAGGATCCTGGAAACGGAATACGTCCGTGGACGCCATCCAGCACCTCGCTCATAGCGATGCAGGCCTTCCAGGTACAGTAGTATATCTTCCTGGAGGAAGATTTGCGTGCCCTCAGCATGGTCAGGATGACCGAATCCGAGAGACCTCGGTCCCTCAGCACCTGGCTTCAATAGCCATGCCGTCAAAGCCAGCGACTGTAAAACAGGATGAAGAATGGGACCTTAAGACAGAAGGTCCTCCCGCAGCGGTAGTCGCCGTGGAACGTCCGCCACCAGGCGCACAAGATCGGCGTACCAAGAACGCAGAGACCAACCTGGAGCGATGAGGATCACCGGGATCCCCTCGGCCTCCACCCTGCGAAGTAGACGAGGAAGCAACTTCAGTGGAGGATAGGCATAAATCAGCCGATACCGACCCCACGGGGCCACTAACGCGTCTGATGCGTCTGCCCAGAGATCCCTGGACCTGGCCACGAATCTTGACACCTTGCGATTGAGTCGGGAGGCCAGTAAGTGGCGTGCCCCACCTCAGGCAAAGGAGTTGAAACACCTCTGGATGTAAGGACCATTTTCCCTGGTCCAACAGCTGGCGGCTCAGATAGTCCGCCTGCCAGATGTCTACACCTGGAATGTAAACGGCCGACCGAGCCGGCACGCTCCTTTTCGCCCATTACAGGATGTATGCGGCCTTGGACACTGCAGCCGAGCTCCGCGTTCCCCCTTGATGGTTGACATAAGCCACAGCCGTGGCGTTGTCCGACTGGATTCTGACTGAGCGCCCCTGTAGTCTCCGTGACCACGAAAAAAGACACAGTCTGATCGCCCGGAGTTCCAGGACATTGATCGGCAGACGGGATTCGTCCGGAGCCCAAAGCCCTTGGGCTGATGGAACTTCCCAGACTCCGCCCCAGCCCGTAAGACTGGCGTCCGACGTGACCACAGTCCACTGGACAGAAAGGAACGACTTCCCAGACCAAATGGCCGGGGATCTCAGCCACCATGTCAGGGATGCCCCTGACCAGATGACTCACCTGGATCTGACGATCCAGTGATAATGGAGAGCTGTCCCAGCTGGATAGGATCTCCTTTTATAAGGCCCGAGTGTGGAATTGGGCACACAGTACAGCCTCGAAGGAAGCCACCATGAGACCCAGGACCCTCATGCAAAAATGGAGTGACGACCATTTGCGACACGTCAGCACCCTTACCGCAGATTGAAGAGTCTGTAATTTTTCCAAGGGTAGAAAGACCCTTTCCCCTGAGGAGTCCAGGATCAATCCTAGGTACTCCATGCCAAGTCGGAACCAGGACCGCCTTCTGAATGTTCAGCAGCCAACCGAATTCTCGGAGGGCCTGATTGGCTATCAACACATTTACCTCTAATTCCGAGTCAGAGTCTACTCTCAGAAGAAGATCGTCCAGACAGCCCACGATAGCAATGCCTCGCTGACACAGCAAAGCCACAATCGGGGCAAGCAGCTAGGTGAAAACCCGTGGTGCTGACGCCAAACCGAAGGGAAGAGCCACTAGTTGATAGTGGACTTCGCCTATCGCAAAGCACATAAACTTCTGGTGACCCGCGCAGATTGGGACATGCAAGTAGGCGTCCTTGATGTCCAAGGATGCCAGAAAATCCCCTCGGTGGAGCGCAGCAGTCGCCAAGCGAATGGATTCCATACGGAATTTTCAAATCTTTACAAAGGCAATTAGGGCCTTGAGGTCCAGAATTGGACGGACTCCGTCCTTCTTTGGGACCACAAAAAGATTTGAATAAAATCCCTGAAACCTCTCCTTTGAAAGTACTGGCAAAAGCCCCCCGTACCCCAGCAAGTCCTATACTGCCCCCAATAGGGCAGCCGAAAGGAGAGAGAGATTTGAGGGAAATAATCCGTCTGGTGGCCAGGAAAGACTCTATCCTGTACCCCGAGGTGAATACCTCGCATACCCACGGATCGGAGAACCGAAAGGTCCACCGATCCGTAAACCTGCAAAGTCGTCCCCCTACCCCAGAGTCGGGCGGGGACAAGACTCCATGCGGTGGCGGGCTTGTGTGCCGGCTTGTTAGGCTTACGCACCCAGGGACGCTTCTGTCCTCCAGCCGCACTCTTGTCAGTCTGGGAGAATTTACTGGGCTCTGACTGACGAAAAAACCTATCCTGTGTGGGAAAAGAAGGACCCGGTTTACAGCGTGGCTCCTTCCCCTTAGTAGGCTGAGGAAGAAGGGTGCCCTTACCTCCTGTGACAGTATTAAAAATGTCATTCAGGGAAGCACCAAACAGATTTCTGCCCTTAAAATGTAAATCCGTCAGGCGCCAGATAAGACAATACCACCACAGACACTGAAGCCCTATAAATTAAGGGGGCTGCATCCATAGTGGCATCACAAACATATACCAGGCCTGCACCATTAGGTCGGCCAGTTTGATACAATCCAGAGGAAGGTTATGCTCCTGCACAATCTGGTGCAAAAAATGTTGCCCATACCGTGAGTGTCTGGGACATCAGGGTCACTGTTACAATAGGCTGCAGTGCGGACCCCAGCATGGTGAACCTGGCCCTGCTTACCAATCCCGACCTCCTATCAGGAGGATCCTTAAAAGCAGGAGTCCCCTTGACCGGGAGAGTTGTTGCCTTGTTCAACCGAGCGACCACGGAAGGAGAGGCCCATTTTTTAATCAGGCTCTCCTAAAAAGGGTACTTAATCTCCAGACGCTGATAGACCGCAAAGTTATTATGCAGTGTTTCCCATACCTGGTCAATGAACCTGTCAAAGAAAGGCGTATAGGGAAAAACCTTCTTAGAAGCGTTAGCCCTGAAGGAACCAAAGGAGACTGACTCCACCATGGGCTCCTCAGCCGCAGCATCCAGCTTGAGAGTGTCCCTCACAGCACCAATGAGTTCACTAACAAGTGTCCTGTCATTATACTGAACCATAAGGAGTCTTCCTCACTTGGAATGTCCTGGTCAAAAAACAAACAAAATCTCAGAGCTAGGGTCCTGTGCCGCAGCAAGGCCCATATCTGAATCACAGCACTCCCCAGGAGAGTGCTTCCATCCTGGTATCCAGGACTGCCTCCATGGAGACCACAGGTGCATGGGCACCGCCAGTTGCCTCAGACATGGTAGCAGAAGCAGGTGATACTGAAGCCATAGAAAAACACACCCCCTCTGTGACTTATTCAAGAAAGAAAAAGTCCACCCTGCTGCTGCACTGACCGTGGGGGGGGGGGTTTACCCAGGGGACTTACCGACCCAGCTCAGGACCGCTCAGCGCCGCTGCCTGTCTGTCAGTCTGTCCACGGAAGTGAAACAGTGAAGGAAAAACTGTAAGGAGAATCGCCGCTATAGTCAGCACTAGAGGCCGAATCCCACCGCCAGTACAGCATAGGTACAAAAGAGCGCGCGACTACAGTAAAATGGCCTCCGCTAATAATAACTGCGCCATAGTGTGGCCACGGCAAGATGGCTGCCAATGGGAATTTCAATACATAAGAAAAATACCCCAAAAAATGGCGCCCGACAGCGCGGTGTGGATGAATCTAGCACAAGCTGACAAAATAAACACAGGCCACCTCACATAATGACAAAAAAAACAGGCCCCAACACCTCACGGTTCCTCGGGACAGCGTGACCCCCTAGAAGCCCCACCCCCCGGTCAGCATGATTAGACAGAGCAAGGTGACAGAGAGTAGGAAAAAAGTGGGGGACAGGGAAACTCCCCTAGCATAGGAACACACAGCATGTACTCACCTGCTGAGGCAGGAGGAACAGTACTTACCCATTCAGCAAGGACCCAATAGTGTATTCCTGACAGACCTATCACAGTGCAGTACTGAGTAGCTGTCGGCCCGGTCCACTGTGAAAGATACAGCACAACTGTTCAGTCATATGTGGACCCTGGAGCAAAAGCTCACTGGCCACCCCTGGAGCCGTGGGGTAGGTCGTGGACTGATCTCACGCAGAGCGAGGATCAGCACGCTCGATGGTCGGACTGGGAAGACTATGAGGATAGAAACTACCCAACCTGTTGCCCAGCCGACTGTTGATAGAAGAATCTCAAAGATAAAATAATAAAATTCAAAAAGAATAAAAAAAAAATTCTTCAGGAGACTGGCTACGAAGAGAGCCGCGTCCTCTCCTCTGCTAGGCAGAAAAAAACGGAGGCAGCTGGCTGCAGGGTGGAGGGTTATGTCCGGAGGGACTGCCCCCTGGGCGGGGCTGTTCAGCTGTGGTAATGGAATGTATGTTAAAACATCTAACATTCTGTCTAGTCTTCTCCTATGAGCAGGAACATAACCCACTTTGTCAAGATTGAAGATGCTGTGTCAGTCCATGGACGGTAAGAGAAAAGAGGGGGGGGGGTGTGTGAGAGCGCGCCCCCCCTCCTGAACCGCAACCAGGCCACATGCCCTCAACATGGGGAGGATGCTTTGGGGTCTGACCCCCAAATCACCGTGTCCCCATGTTGATGGGGACAAGGGCTTTATCCCCACAACCCTTGCCCGGTGGTTGTGGGGGTCTGCGGGCGGGGGGCTTATCGAAATCTGGAAGCTCCCTTTAAACAAGGGGACCCCCCTTTTTGAATTGGTAATGGGGTACTTTGTACCCCTACCAATTCACCAAAAAAGTGTCAAAAATGGTAAAAAAGACAAGAGACAGCTTGGGACAAGTCCTTTATTAAAAAATAACAATGTCTAGCGGTGTAAATCCAAGTCGCCGACGACTTTTTGGTCGTCGGCGACGTGGATTTACATCGCTGGACATTTTTATTTTTTAACGACTTCAGCCCCGGACCATTTTGGCTGGTTAAAGACCAGGCCACTTTTTGCGATTTGTCACTGCGTCGCTTTAACTGACAATTGCGCGGTCGTGCGACGTGGCTCCCAAACAAAATTGACGTCCTTTTTTTCCCACAAATATAGCTTTCTTTTGTGGTATTTGATCACCTCTGCGGTTTTTATTGTTTGCGTTATAAACAAAAATAGAGCAACAATTTTGAAAAAAAAAATCAATATTTTTTTACTTTTTGTTCTAATAAATTTCCCCAAAAAATATATAAAAAAACTAGGGCTGTGGAAATGAACTATTAATTCCTCGATTAATCGATTCATTTTTTTGATTGCTCAAAATTCTTTTGATCGGTACTCACCTCTTCGCCGGCTTCCGGGTCTTCAGGGAGTTCCGTCGTAGATCCGGTGACGTCACGCCCACCGGCGTGGCTTGCCGTGTCCATCTGAAGGGCTCCTTTGCTGTGCCTTCATATCTGCATGCTGGCGGGATCTTACTATCTGCCACACACAAGGGCTGTTACACTTCCCTCTATAACTTCCCTCTATCAACCTGGGATTCTACAGCCATCCACTGGGAGTTGTGATAGTTCTCTTCACGAGAGATCTACATGCCGACGGACTGATGTTAACCCCTCCTCATCTGGATTCAGCAGTGGTATCGTACACATTTTTATACCAGTATCATACTTAGCTACATGTTTTTATGACTGCTTTTGCTACCGTTTGGTATTACTCGCACCATTTTTACAGTTTATGTAGCTACATCGATTTTATCTCCAGTGCAATATTTATTTTGTTACCTACTTGAAGACTATAAAAGTTTTAATGCTATTCCCATCGAGCGCTGCCTTTGTGTGTTTTTTGTATCCTGCTATCCATTTTTCCAGTGGTTGGTAGCTGCACTGGGAATCAGCCTGCAAGGAGATCAGCTAAAAGTAGCTGGATCTGTATGTGCGTTATAATTAATCAAAATAAGTCGATTAATCGATTAAAAAAAAAACGATTAATCGAACACAAAATTTTTAATCAGTAACAGCCCTAAAAAAACATATTTTTTCCTCAGTTTAGGCCGATACGTATTCTTCTACATATTTTTGGTTAAAAAAAAAACAAAAACGGAATCAGCGATTTATTGATTGGTTTGCGCAAAAGTTATAGTGTTTACAAAATAGGGGATAGTTTTATGGCATTTTTATTATTTTTTTACTAGTAATGGCGGCGATCAGTGATTTTTTTCATGACTGCGACATTATGGCGGACACATCGGACACATTTTTAGGACCAGTGCTATAAAAATGCACCGATTACTGTGAAAATGACACTGGCAGTGAAGGGGTTAACCACTAGGTGGCGCTGTAGGGGTTAAGTGTTCCCTGCATAGTGTTTCTTACTGTAGGGGGGATGGGTTCTGTGTCACATGACACCAATATCCGCTCCGAGTACAAGGAAGCGAGATCAGTGTCATTGTCACTAGTCAGAGCAGGGAGATGCTTGTTTACAAGCATCTCCCGCTCTATACCTCCGTGAGACGATCGCGGGGATACCTGCGGCGATCGAGTCCGCGGGACCCGCAGGGATGGCGGCAGGGTCGCGAGCGTGCCGGCGGCGTGCGCGCGACCACACAGACAGGCACTTAAAGGGGACGTACAGGTACGATGTTGATGTGCCTGTCCGTGCCATTCTGCCGACGTATATGTACAGGAGGCGGTCGTTAAGTGGTTAATGAAGGACTTGTCCCAAGCTGTCTTGTGTCTTTTTTACCATTTTTGAATAAATGGTAGGGGTACCCGTTACCAATTCACATGGAGGGGGGGGCTGGGATCTGGGGGTCCCCTTGTTAAAAGATTCAGAAAAGCCCCCCGCCCGCAGACCACCACACAACCACCTGGCAAGGGTTGTGGGGATGAGGCCCTTGTCCCCATTAACATGTGGACAAGGTGCTTTGGGGGTCAGACCCCAAAGCATTCTCCGCATGTTAAGGGCATGTGGCCTGGTATGGTTCAGGAGGGGGGCGCTCTCTCGTCCCCCCTTTTTTCCTGCAGCCTGCCAGGCTGCGTGCTCAGATAAGGGTCTGGTATCGATTTTTGGGGGGACCCCTGTGCCATTTTTTTTATTATTTTGGCGCAGGGTTTTCCTTAATATCCATACCAGACCTGAAGGGCCTGGTATGGAATTTGGAGGGGCCCCCGCGCAATTTTTTTTTTCTAAATTTTGGTTTGAGGTTCCCCTTAATATTCATACCAGACCCAAAGTGCCTGGTAATGGACTGCCGTTTTTTTTCAATGAGTTTTATCTGTATTGCCGAGACCCGAAAATTCATTACAGCCACGACGTCTTTTTTTCCTTTAGAAATGTAATTTTGCTGTGGGACTGTTCTAAACACGGGAAAAATGCGCCACATTAACCACTTAACGACCATGCACTGTATATATACGTTGGCAAAATGGCTCGTACAGGCACAATCACAAACCTGTACGTCCCCTTTAACTGCCCGACGTGGGGGTCACGTGCGTGCCGCCGGCAGCGCTCGCGACCCCCCTGCCTTCCCCGTGAGTCGGACCGCGGGTCCTGTGGACTCGATCGCCGCGGGGATCCCCGCGATCGTCTCACGGAGGTATGGAGCAGAGAGATGCTTGTGTAAACAAGCATTTCCCTGCTCTGCCTAGTAACAATGACACCGATCTCGGCTCCGTGTACTCGGAGCTGAGATCGGTGTCATGTGACACATAGCCCAACCCCCCCTCAGTAAGGAAACACAAGCAGGGAACATTTAACAACTACAGCGCCACCTAGTGGTTAACCCCTTCACTGCCAGTGTCATTTTCACAGTAACCAGTGCATTTTTATAGCACTGATCGCTGTGAAAATTACAATGGTCCCAAAAATGTGTCAAAAGTGTCTGATGTGTCCGCCATAATGTCGCAGTCACGAAAAAAATCGCTGATCGCCGCCATTACTAGTAAAAAAATTTTTTTTATAAAAATGCCATAAAACTATTCCCTATTTTGTAAACGCTATAATTTTTGCGCAAACCAATCAATAAACGCTGATTGCAATTTTTTTTACCAAAAATATGTAGAAGAATACGTATCGGCCTAAACTGAGAAAAAAATAGTTTTTTTTATATATTTTTTGGGGATATTTATTATAGCAAAATGTAAAAAATATTGCATTTTTTTCAAAATTGTCGCTCTATTTTCGTTTATAGCACAAAAAATAAAAACCGCAGAGGTGATCAAATACCACCAAAAGAAAGCTCTATTTGTGGGAAAAAAAGGATGTCAATTTTGTTTGGGAGCCACGTCGCACAACCATGCAATTGTCAGTTAAAGCGACGCAGTGCCGAATCGCAAAAAGGGGCCTGGTCTTTATGCTGCGTATTGGTCTGGGGCTTAAGTGGTTAAAGGGGCTGTAAAGGTTTGTTTTTAATTTTCTAAATAGGTTCCTTTAAGCTAGTGCATTGTTGGTTCACTTACCTTTTCCTTCGATTTCCCTTCTAAATGTTTTTTTTTTGTTTTCTTTGTCTGAATTTCTCACTTCCTGTTCCTCCTCAGTAAGCTGTTCAGTAAGCTGTTCTGGCTGACTAACCACCGCTCGGATGATAGGGGCAAGCTTACTGAGGAGAAACAGGAAGTGAGAAATTCAGACAAAGAAAAAAAAAATTTAGAAGGCAAATCGAAGGAAAAGATAAGTGAACCAACAATGCACTAACTTAAAGGAACTTATTTAGAAAAAAAAAAAAAACCTTTACAACCTCTTTAAAGTGGTTGTAAACCCTCTTTCACATGATTGGCTAAATATGTTACCCAGCTGATCGCTGCCTGTGTAACTGTACTCACCGATTTATAAATGTCATTTTTCAATCACAATGACATCACCGCGCATGCGCAGATTATCGCGTCAAAACCGGCAAGTAATGTTTGCTGACTTTCATTCACTATAAATCACTATGCAAGAACTTCCCCTCTGTCAGGCACAGAGGAGAAGTCTCGTGCTATTTACAACCACCAACACTTCCTTGTACTCCCCCTTGTGACTATAGAAGACGTCACAAAAGGGGTGTGAAAACAAACACAAGCCTCAGAGACACATCAACAAATCAAAGGAAGCAAGTTTTCATTTGTTTAGCTTAATAGTATATTAAAAAAAAATGGATTTTTGTACTCACCGTAAAATCCGTTTCTCTCACGTCCATGGACTGACACAGCCTCTCTTACACTTTACCCGTGGGTTATGTCCCTGCTTGCAGGAGAAGACCTAGGCAGAATGTGAAATGTTATACATACATTCTAAAAAGCCAGAGCTGAACAGCCCCACCCAGGAGGGTGGTCCCTCAGGACATAACCCTCCCACTGCAGTCAGCAGACCTCAGATCGTAACAAAGCAGTACAAACCTTGAAAAGAAGTGCTGTGTCAGGCCATGGATGTCAGAGAAACGGATTTTACGGTGAGTACAAAAATCCTATTTTCTCTTATCGTCCATGGATTGACACAGCCTCTCTTACACTTTACCTGTGGGATGTCCCAAAGCAGCGTCAAGAGGGATGGGAGCAGTATAAATGGAAAACCAAAAACTTCACTCCAAACAAGGCAGAGCTGCTCAACGGAGGAGTTGCAACATTAAACAGCGGCCTGCAACACCTTGCGGCCAAAGGAAGCATCCGAAGATGCAGCCACATCAACCTTATAGAACTTAGAAAAAACAAGATGGCCAAGGCCGAATTCTGACCCTTAATGGTACTCAAAGCAAGCTTTTGGGTCACGCCACGCTGCAAGAACCGCAGGATTCTGGGGACGGAATACGTACGTGGACGCCAGTCCAGCTCTTCGCACATAGCGATGTAAGCCTTCCAGGTACGGTGATATATCTTTCTGGAGGAAGACTTCCGTGCCCTTAACATGGTCAAAATGACCGAATCCGAGAGACCTCGGTCTCTCAGCACCTGGCTTTCAATAGCCATGCCGTTAAAGCCAGAGACTGTAAAGCAGGATGAATTATAGGACCTTGAGACAGAAGGTCCTCCCTCATTGGCAACCGCCAAGGAACGTCCGCGACGAGACGTACCAGATCGGCGTACCAATGACACCGAGGCCAATCCGGAGGATCACCGGAATCCCCTCGGTCGCCACCCTGCGCAGCAGGCGAGGAAGCAGCTGCAGAGGAGGATAAACATATCAGGCGATAATGACCCCATGGGGCCACCAACGCATCCGAGGCGTCTGCCCAAGGGTTCCTGGACTTGGCCACAAACCTCGACACCTTGCGATTGAGTCAAGAGGCCATCAGGTCTACATCCGGCGCATCCCACCGCCGACACAGAATTAGAAAAACCTCCGGGTCCAAGGACCACTCTCCCTGGTCCAGCGTCTGGCAACTCAGATAGTCCGCCTGCTAACTGTCTACGCCCGGAATGTAGACGGCCGACCGAGCTGGCACGCTTCTTTCGGCCCACCTTAGGATGTGGGTGACCTCTGAAGCCGGAGTTGAGCTCTGAGTCCCCCCTTGATGGTTGAAATACGCCACCGCCGTGGCGTTGTCCGACTGGATCCTGAGGGAGCGATCCTGTTGTCTCTCCAACCACGAGGAGAGGCACAGTCTGATTGCCCGTATTTCCAGAACATTGATCGGTAAACGGGCTTCGTCCGGAGTCCAAAGCCCTTAGGCTGACAGGATTCCCCAGACTCCACCCCAGCCCGTCAGGCTGGCGTGATCACCGTCCACTGGATGGGGAGGAACGACTTCCCGGCTGAAGAGCCGGGGATCTCAACCACCATGCCAGGGACGCCCTGACTGGGTGACTCGCCTGGATCTGAAGATCCAAGGACAACGGGGATTTGTCCCAAGTGGACAGGATCTCTTTCTGTAATGCCCGTGTGTGTGATTGGGCATACGGAACGGCCTCGAACGAGGCCACCATGAGTCCCAGGACTCTCATGTAAAAATGGCTCGACGACCATTTTCGGGACGTCAGGACCTGCACTGCAGACTGAAGCGTCAGTAACTTCCCCAGGGGTAGGAATACCTTCATCCAGGAGTCCAGGATCAGACCTAGATACTCCAAATGCTGAGTCGGGACCAGGACCGTCTTCTGAATGTTCAGAAGCCACCCAAAGTCCCTGAGGGTCTGACTGACGATAGTCACACTTTCTTTTAATTCTGAGCCATTGTCTGCTCTTAGAAGAAGATCATCCAGATAGCCCACGACAGCAATGCCTTGTTGTCTCAGCAAAGCTAGAACCGGAGCAAGCACCTTGGTAAACACCTTTGATGCCAAAGCTAGGCCAAAGGTAAGAGACACAAATTGAAATGCCGATCGCAAAGCGCAGAAACTTCTGGTGACTTGCGCAGATCGGAACATGCAAAGTAGGCGTCCTTGATGTCCAAGGACGCCAGAAAATCCTCTTGATGGAGTGTAGCGATCACCGTGCGGATGGATTCCATGCGGAACTTTTGCACCTTCACAAAGGCATTCAGGGCCTCGAGGTCCAGGATTGGCCGAACCCCGTCCTTTTTTGGGACTACAAACAGATTCGAGTAGAACCCCTGAAAACTCTCCTGTGACGGAACCGGCACAATCACTCCGGACCTGATCAATCCAGTACGGCCCCTAAGAGGGCCGCCCGATGGGCAGGAAGGAGAGGGAGATTTTAGGGAAGAATCTGTCTGGGGGCCAGGAACGGAACTCTATCCTGTATCCTGAGGTGACCACCTCGCACACCCACCGGTCGGAGATCCGGGAGGTCCACCGAACCGCGAACCTGCGAAGACGTCCCCCCACCCCAGAGTCGGGCAGGGGCAAGACTTCATGCGGCGGCGGGCTTGGGAGCTTGCTTGGTAGGCTTACGCACCCAGGGACGCTTATGTCCCCCAGCCGCACTTTTTTCAGTCTGGGCGGGATTACCCGTGGATTCTGACTGACGAAAAAACTTCTTCTTCGCCGGAAAGGAAGGGCCCGGCCTACAGTGGGGCTCCTTTCCCTTAACAGACTGAGAAAGGAAGGTGCTCTTACCCCCTGTGACATCCTTAAAAATGTTATCCAGGGCGGCCCCAAACAGTCTACCGCCCTTAAAGGGCAAGTCAGCCAGGAGCTTTTTTGAAGCTAGGTCGGCCGACCAGCATTTCAGCCAGATAAAGCGATGCAGCACCACAGCAGAGATAGAGGCCCCAGATATTAAAGGGGCCGCATCCAAAGTGGCATCGCACACAGAGACTAAACCCTGCGCAACTTGGTGAGCCAGGGTAATGGTCTCAGGAGGGAGATTATGCTCCTGTACTGCTGTCTGGTGCAAAATCTTTGCCCATCCTGTGAGTGTCTGAGACACAAGTGTCGCCGCGTAGGGCGTAAGGCAGACCCCAACAAGGTAAACATAGTTCTACTCACCACCTCTGACCTCCTGTCAGTGGGATCCTTAAATGCAGGAGTCCTTTCCATTGGGAGCGTGGTAACCTTATTCAAACGGTCGACCACTGGGGGGAGCCACTTCTTAACCAGATCCTCCTCAAAGGGGTACCTTAAGGCTAGGCGCAGCGGGACCGTCAAAGTCTTCTGCGGCTTATCCCAGACTTGGTCAATGAATGTATCAAAAAAAGGCACATATGGAAAGACCTTTTTTGAAGAAACGGCTTTAAAAGGAACCAAAGGAGACAGCTTCCACCTGAGGTTCCTCAGCCTCAACATTCAGCTTGAGAGTGTCCCTCACAGCATCAATGAGTCCACTTACAAGCACCCTGTCAGTTATTGGTTCAGAACTGGGGTCTTCCTCACAAGGAATGTCCTGTTCAAAAACATGAAAATCCTCAGAGCTAGGGTCCTGAGCAGCAGTAGTTAGGCCCATATCTGAGACAGAGCACTCACCTACAGGAGAATGTGTGTGGAGGGGGCGCTTTACAGCTCCCTTGCGCTCCCACACCGCCTCCATCCTGACAAGGATGATTCCAGGACTGTTGACAACTGGTCCATAGGGACCGCAGGTGCAGGAGCACTGCCAGTTGCCTCTGACAAGTGTGGAGAAGCAGGTGAACCAGACTCCATACTGCCACCCTCTGAGACCTTATATACTATTGCAGTGAATAATACAGTCCACCCACTGGCTGCGCTGAGGCTTAGGAGGGGATACCCAGAGGACTCACCAACCCTTAAGGACCGCTCAGTTCCGCTGTATGAAACCGCACTGCAGCACAAGTGAAGCCTGAGGAGATTGTGAGGAGATTCGCGCCGCTGCAGCGCCGATAGAGGCCGTAACCGAAAGTGAAAGCGCAGAGGCTTCAAGAAAATGGCCGCCGGCCGCATGTATTACTGCGCCATTGATCCATGGCAAGATGGCCACCGAGCACATTTTTTAAAATCACCACACAGCGCTAATAGCGCACGCAAAGTCTCCAAACACTCACACACCAGAACACTGCTCCTCTCCCAGAGTCCACCCACTACACAGACACGAGCGCCCCCGCCAGGCCAGAGCGACCCCCAAGTACCCCCACACAGCACAGCACCAGTACAGGGTGCAGAGAGCAGCATAACAGGGAGGAGACAGGGAGAAACCCCCCATATAAAGAAACACAGCCAGCATGTACTCACCTGCAGCAGGAGAGACTACTTACCCATCCCAGAGGGACCCACTGGCTTGTTTCAGACAGACCTATCACAGAGTAGTACTGAGTAGCTGTCGGCCCGGTCCACCGCGAAAGATACAAACAGGTACTGTTCAATCTTGAGAGGACAGCGGGAGCATAAAAGCAACCCGGCCACCCCTGGAGTCATCGGACATGTCGTGAACTAAGTCTCACGCACACAAGGCGAGGATCAGCACGCTCGATGGTCAGACAGGGAAGACTACGAGGATACCAGTGTACCCAACCTGTTGCCCAGCCGACAGTTGATTGAAGGTCTCAAAAATAAAATAATAAAATTCCCAAAGGAATAAAATCTAAAAATAAAATCTTCCAGAAGACTGGCTCCTGAGAGAGCACTACTTCTCCTTCTGCTAGGCAGAAAAAAACTGAGGTCTGCTGACTGCAGTGGGAGGGTTATGTCCGGAGGGACCGCCCCCCTGGGCGGGGCTGTTCAGTTCTGGCTTTTTAGAATGTATGTATAACATTTCACATTCTGCCTAGGTCTTCTCCTGCAAGCAGGGACATAACCCACGGGTAAAGTGTAAGAGAGGCTGTGTCAGTCCATGGACGATAAGAGAAATGTTGATATGTGACAAAAATATTTATTTAAATTACTAATATATAAATATGAAATATAGACTGTAATTATAATATATATAAATCGATATAATTAAATGATTTAATTTATTCTATTTGGTATTCTATGGCAATTTAGTAAATATAATATATTAATCTAGTACACAAAAGCATATTAAATTATTTTAATGAATTTATATAAATCATATATATATAATATAAAAATAAATAAATGCATATGAATATGTTATAATATAACAACAATATTTAGTATACAATAACTTTTTAATAAAATATAATTTTTTAACAAATATATATATATAAATAATAGATATATTCATGTTGATATTCTTTATATATTATATATATATATATATATATATATATATATATATATATATATACACACACACATACATATATAATTTTGTGTAGGTGCGTATATACATACACACAAATATTTTTTTTTATTAATTTTACTTAATTATTAATAATTTACATAAATATATATTTTAATATATTTACATATACACATATATATATATATGAGAGAGACATTTATTTTTTGCTGCATTTTACTAAAGTCGTATTAGTTTTAATAATTATATATATGCATAAGTAATTGTACCCACTGATATATTTTGTAATTGTTAACTTAAATTAATTTAGATTGAATTCTAAATGAATATTTATTTATTATATATTATTGTATTTGTGATTATAAATCGTGATTTATGAGCTTTTTTATAATTTTATTTTCAGAAAAAATTAACAGCCGTTTTTTAGTATAATATAATTATTGTGCAGAGAGAAAATTGAATCTTCTAAATTAATGGTATATCCTTGCCAGCTGCAATAATAACAATAGACTGTCATTCATTTTCATTTCCTATGATACTGGTTGCCGCGGTAACTGCTATCCAGATCGAGGCTTGGTTACGGCGCTACGGCACATGCGCGAGATTTCTAACAGGGAACTAGTAAGGGCGGAAGTGACGTCAGAAGTAGATTCAAAGAACAGGAGTAGTAATGGAGATTTCTATACCCGGAAATACAGGGAATAGAAACGCTACAAAAAAGGTATTTGCGGGTATTTACAGGCCTCGTTTTTAAATATAATACATGGAAGAAGCATTGTAATAACCTTAAGCAACCTAATAATTAAATAAAATAGAAAAAGTGAACCGGGGTTTACTTCCTCTTTAAAAGGCATACTTTAGACACCCCCGAGGTACGAAATTTAAAGGAATATTTCACTTTTATTGTTTCACTTTAAGCATTATTATTAAAATTACTGCTCTTGAAAAAACTGCCATTTTTAAAACTTTTTTTTGCATTGATACATGTCCCCTGGGGCAGGACCCGGTTCCCCAAACACTTTTTAGGACAATACCATGCATATAAGTCTTTAAAATGAGCACTTTTGATTTTTCATGTTAATCTCCCATAGACTTTTAACGGTATTCCACGGCTTTCGAATTTGCCGTGAACACCGCATAATGTTCGCTATTCAGCGAATACCCGATGATCGAGTCGAACTTTTGCGACTCGAACATCGGGCTCATCCCTAACACTAAACAACGCAGATGGATGACTATTCTGCTGGCTCTTGTATTCTGACAGCCAGGACCTGTCAAAATACTGCTGACTGGCTGCAGTTACTGTTCGACCACCCACAGAGAAATTTTATCCGTGTATGGCCAGCTCAGCCTCAGAATACTGCACTGTACATTCCTCCCTGATCATCTTTTCACATCTAGTCTCATCGCATGCACCTTTCATTTAACTAATTTCCCAGCCTTCTATCCTCAGATTTATCTGACCCAACCTGTACAGCACTAAAGCCTTGCCATCTTTCTTGTGCATTAGCTCAAGCCATTCTTAAGGCCGGTTGACACCAAAACAAGGTGCAGGAACCGTGTGTTCCATGTGCATTTCCCAAACCGCAGGTGAACGCACTGCCCTTGTGATCTGCATGCAGGTGCCAATGAATTGTTAATGGCACCACAAATGTAGATTGCAAATGCAGTCGTACCTGAAGCCACCAAATCGCATGCTACTGCAGTGCTTGCACTACTTTTTCCATGATTTGCAGCCAATTCAAATGAATGGGTAAGCAAAACAGACTGCACAGGAAGGGTCGCGTTGCAGTGTGAACTAGTCCTCAAAGCGTATTCCCATTTTGCAGTCAAATTTTACAAACACAAACACTATATATTTATTAAGTGTTCCTATTAACTAAGCTTGCCAAAAAAAAAATCTGCCTCAGGAGGTAGTGTCATGGCCTATTGAAAGATTTTTAAATAGAGCCTGTCCCAAGTCTGTTCTCATTAAACATACTGTGCATTGAAGTCTCTACACCTTTAACTCTGTTAGGACAAACAAGTGTTCAAATCTAGTAACAATTATTAATGGAGATATCTGAGAGGGTTAATTATGGCAAACACGGCTTGCCAAGGCTGGAAGGTCGAAAATTGAGCATCTAAAAAAGGTAAGTTGCAAATTTCATTTATCCCCCCCCCCCCCCAAGTTATGTTATGTGAATGGGGACATGCGACAAATATAGAAGAAGGTTTTATCCTAATTAGGCTGCAAAAGTGGAAATACTATAGGTTCTGACACCATCTTATGCTCCACAGTCTCAATTCACCCTTATTGCATTAACAATCATTGTCCAAGGTCCGTTTATTTATCTTCTTTTATATATTTTTTTATGTGATATATGGCATATAGATTTTCCCTTTACTAAATGTTAAGTACTAAATAGATTTTTTGAATGGAATATTTCTATATTTTTAAAATACAGTAAACCCCCGCTCTATCGCGGTTCAGTTTTTGCGGTCCCGGTATATCGCTCTATTTTAATTAGGACCTGTTATTCTGATATTGCGGTAATATTTCGCGGTTATGTATCAGAGAATCAGAGCGAGGCTGCGGTGGAACGCACGCCTCGCTCGTGGACCGCACCCGAGCGTGGTGACGTTAGAGGGGGCGGTAACTTTGCCAACCACAAGCAAGGATAGCTGCAAGGATGCCACCCAAATGCCCATCATCTAAGGCTATGGCTTCTGGTGAGCCAAAAAAGAAGATGAAGTTCCTTACGATTCAGGAGAAGGTGAAACTTCTTGATATGATAAAGGAAGGACAGAGTTATGCTGCTGTAGCCCGCCATTATGGTATGAATGAGTCAACGATTCTCTACATCAAGAAGGATGAGAAGAATATCAGGGCAACTACTGCACTGTCCATCAACCAAGCTGCAAAAAGAGTTGTTTCTTCCCGCAATAAAAACATTGTTAGGATGGAAACTGCGTTGGCCATTTGGATCCAAGATTGCAGAAAAAAAAGCATCACATTGGATGGTAACACCATCAGGACTCAGGCAAAGAAGCTGTACGACACTTTTGCCAATCAAGGAGGCTCTGAAGGAGGCACTGCCGCAGCTGAACAGTCAGACAGCGACAATCCTGATCAGCCTTCTAGTACATCTTCATCAGGAGGTTTTTCTGCTAGCAAGGGATGGTTTGATTGCTTCCAGAAACGCTATCAGTTGAAGAGCGTTTCATTGCAAGGTGAAGCTGCATCTGCCGACAAAGAAGCTGCTGTGAGGTACACCAGTGAGACCTTCAAGAGTATCATCGAGGAGGGTGGGTACCAACCAGTGCAAGTCTTTAATATGGATGAGACCGGCTTGTTTTGGAAGAGAATGCCCAAACGGACCCACATCATGAAAAAGGAATCCCGAGCCCCTGGATTCAAGGCTTATAAGGACAGAGTAACCTTGGTTATGTGTGGAAATGCTGCTGGGTTTATGATCAAGCCAGCCCTGATCTACAAGGCCAAGAACCCCAGAGCACTGAAGCATAAAAACAAAAACCAGCTACCAGTCCATTGGATGCATAACACTAAGGCTTG
The DNA here is from genome assembly GCA_029206835.1 of Rana muscosa. NCBI lineage: Eukaryota > Metazoa > Chordata > Amphibia > Anura > Ranidae > Rana > Rana muscosa. Next base: position 120,603,323 of record CM055128.1, read on the forward strand.
GATGACTAAAATCCTCACAACTGAGTGATTCCATAATTGTTTCATCCCAGCCGTCAAGGTCTACCTTGCCCAACTTGGCATTGATTTTAAGGTGCTTCTGCTGATGGATAATGCAGGAGGCCATGCCATGGATCTATCGTACGAAGGAGTGCAAGTTGAGTTCCTTCCACCCAACACCACGTCTTTAATTCAGCCTGTGGACCAGGGTGTGATACGAGCATTCAAGGCGCTGTACACTCGCAACTCCTTGAATCATCTTGTCAAATCCATAAACAATTATGAAAATTTCAATTTGAAGGACTACTGGCGTTATTACACCATTGCAACCTGTCTGGAGAACATACAAAAGGCCCTCAAGGAGATGAAGAAGGAGACTGTGCAATGCCTGTTGGAAGAAGCTTTGGCTAGAAATTATTCACGATTATGAAGGGTTCTCTCCTGACGAAGTTCATCATTCAGCTGTGGACAAGGCAATTAGGCTGGCGAAGTTGCTAGGAGGTGAAGGTTTTCAGGATATGACCCAGGACGACGTCAATGACCTAATTGAAACCCATTAAGCTCCACTAACCGATGAGGATCTGACAGAACTCACCAAGTCAGCGAGTGAGGAGGAACAGGAGGAGGAGAAAGAAGATGAAGGCTTGTCAATTAAGTGCCTTGGCACGGTCATGCATACAGCCAATGACCTGAAACAGATGTTAGCTGAGTGGGATCCTGACATGGTTCGTTCACTGCAGTTCCAAAACAGCATTGATGGAGCCATCCAGGTGTACAAGAACCTCCTCGCCCACACCCAGCAACTGCCTATAACTATGTTCTTCACAAAACAGAAGAAGGCCGCATCCACCCCAAGTACCTCCACGGCCACCTCTGATGTAGAAGTGGAGGTTCTGGAGCAGCAAGTAGACGACCCACCTACACCTGAAGAAGCGCCTGCTGAACCTGCACCTTCAGAAGAACAGTAGCTGCTCTTATTTGCTGCTTATAGTCATCTTCTTTTCTGCTGAGTACAGTACATACAATACTGTACTCTATTTCTTTACTGTTTTAAAAATCCTCTTGATCTCTCTCTCTTTAATGTGTTTCTATTGCGTAAAAGTGTGTTTAAAGACCTTTAAATGCTATTAAAAAATGAACAAAACATGCCTAGGGTGTATTTAGGGTCTTTCTATTTCGCTGTTTTTCACTTTTCGCGGGTGGGTCCGGAACGTAACCCCCGCGATGGAGGGGGATTTACTGTATAGGCAAAATATCCACACAAAATAATAAATCAGCAGCCAGTACAAATTTGTTGATTCCAAACTATAATGTACACTATGATAATATGCAGCGCTAATTAATGGAAAATACAATAAAAGAGTGTATATAATGTAGTTGCTGAAAGATAGAAATCGCCGCACCAACTTCAGTGTAACAGATACCTACACACGGCACCACTGTGATTAGGCAAATCTCCTTACCAGAGGAAATGGACCCTCAAATTATAGAGAGGTCAATCGCACATTGTTTTTAACAGACACCTGTCCAGGGAGCTATACCACACATCACGTGGAAGATTCTCACTAAGCCTTAAAAGGATAGTTCGCCTTTCCAAAAAAATTGCCTATGCAGGTAAGAGAGGTTTGTAGATTAAAACAAACTGTGCAGCTCTAACTAAAAGACAAATACCCTTTCTATAGGTGTAGGCCAATTACATACCTTATGAAGCCTGACTGGAATACTCACAGGACATTGCCAAGTACTCTCCATTGATGCAGTAGCGCTGAGCTCAGCATTTCAGAACTCACTTCTGTGATGGTGGAAGATGTCTAGGCCTCACTTAGCAAGGTCCTGGAAGTACAGAGCAACGTCCTGGGATTATTCCAGTCAGGCTTCACAACGTATGTAAATGGCCTATAGCAAGGGCTTTGATCAACTTTAGTCAGAGCTGCACAGTTTGTTGTTTTCTACAGATGTACCTTATCTGCATAGTTTTGTGTTAAAGGTGAACTATCCCTTTAAGAAGCAGAGTGCCTAATGGACAGCCACAGACATCACCAGTGACCAGCACCTTAAAAGGAATCTTCATCCATTGGTGATATTAACCTTGCAAAGGCCTCCAATTCCAGTGATCACAGCTGAAAATCTAGAACTGGAAAAAAAAAAATTCTGCTTTGCCCAATAAAGCTAAAACGTCACAATTCCATTGCACTAGTCTGTCTCTGGGCGTCCTTGTTCTGTTTGTTCCGATTCCTTTCATTTAGCTGTACAAAGCAGGTTTCTGTGTCTATTTTAACAAAAAAAAATTTACATGTATGTTATTCGAGCCCAGAATTGGCTGCTTACTTCTACCATAAACTAAGCTCTGGCACAGAATATGCATTCCATCTTTGATGCGTTTGATTTAAAGGAGTAGTAAAGTTACATGTTTTTTCACCTTAATGCATCCTATGCATTAAGGTGAAAAAACATTCGACAATACCGCCCCCCCCCCCCGAGCCCCCGTTTTTCTTACCTGGCCCCTCGAAAGTCCCATGCTCGTCCCCGTCATCCTCTTCGTTTTTCTGCCTGGCCGCCGATTGGCTACACTGGATAGATTGAAAGCAGCGCAGCCATTGGCTGGCGCTGCTGTCAATCACATCCAATGACGCGGCACGCCGGGGGGCGGGGCCGAGTGATACAGTCGGCGGCTATGGCCGCCGCTGTATCACGGGAGCGCGCCCGCAATCAGTCCACACCATGCGAGCTCACTCGCATTAAGGTGTGGAGTCCTTGCGGGGAGGAGCCAAGACAGCCGCCGAGGGACCCTAGAAGACCAGGATCGGGGCCACTGTGTGCAAAACGAGCTGCACAGTGGAGGTAAGTATAACATGTTTGTTATTTTTAAGCAAAAAAAAAAAAGCTTTAGTGCTCCTTTAACCTCCACCCACTACAGTTCATCGTTATCACACATATACCAGATACCCACACTAAGGAAGTTTGTCACTCACCTGCTTGCTGTGCATTCGAACAGTCACTTGACCGTAAAGATTTCCCTTCGATACCATTTCAGGGCATCGGACCTGCACGACTCTGGAAGGCTCAAGAGACTCCACAAATGACCAGTGTATTGTGCGATATCTATTACCCCGCACCATTTCCTAAAAGATGAGAAATAGAAAATAATCTGGAAGATAGGGAGCTGTCAGCTAACAAAATGTATAGGTTAACATTACATGCTGTACTTTCGTTTTTTCAGCAATATAAACCTGTACTGGAGAAGTTTTTTTTTGTTATTTTAATAATCAACAAATTTTTTTTTAGCGCGCATCTGCTTGAGCATGGTTCCCTTCATAGTCATAGTTACATGGGATTAAGTGCATCTTTGTAGCCTTTGCTGCATCAGGTAGATTGCGTTAGATCTAGTCTCTTCAACCATCTCTCCCACGGTTTCTTACATTTTTGTGAACTCCTATATAATTGATATGCCAGTTTCTACCAACTATTTCTATAACCAGAATGCTGGTGGGGTATGCAATATCCCAAACACTATTGTGTCTAAAATTTTCTTACAAGACCTAAGTATTGTGGGGCATTTCTGCACCATATGCATTATGGTGCCTGACTCATTTTAACATCTATCCAAGGTTGGCGCCCCCAAAAGTATAATTTTTGTGCGGTTCAGTATTTTCAATGCAGAATGTAGAGAAGGGCAAGCTTTTGCATAAGAGAAATGGAAACTTTAGTTACTATGGTTTGAACGTCTGATCATTCAGTATCTGTCAATGGTTCTAGGTATTCTTCACAGCCACTTCTACAATAGTGTGTAAACAGTTAAAAGGGTATTTTGAATTAACTGTAAATTCTTCTGAGTACAGCACAGTACATAGGACTTCACAAAAAATGGGTTATATGCTCCTACCCTCAGGTGATTGGCCACTGGCAAAAACCTTTGCTAGGGCCACCCCCCAGAGCGTACCCACATAAGTCCACCCGTTCGGTAAGGCTCCAGTTTTAATGGTAAGCAATAAGAAGTCATCGAGATCTGGGGGGGCTTCTCCAAGATAAAAAAGTTAAGTTAGACTTACCAGTAAATTGTTTTCCATGAGTCTTTCAGGACAGCACCTTGAGAGCGTGGCTCCACCCACTTGACAGGAAACACACCTCCACCAAACTTCTTAAAAGGGAGGCTCCTTCAACTTATCATCAGTAGTAGTAAAGAAACCTCTGGCCCAAGCTGGAACACATAATCAGAGTATGGTTAGTCACAGCATAATAATAAAAACAATAAGGGCGGGTTGCTGCTGTCCTGAAAGACTCATGGAAAACAAGTTACCGGTAAGTCTAACTTGACTTTTCCCTTATCGTCTTTCAGGACAGCACCTTGAGAGGATAAAAGAGACTTACCCACTTAGGGAGGGACCACAGCCTGCAAGACCTTTCTGCCAAAAGCCTGATCGCTTGCTGACAGAAGATCCAGTCTGTAATCACGGACAAACGTTAGGCAACTTGACCACGTAGCCGCCTTACAAATTTGATCTGGGGTGGCACCAGCTATTTCTGCCCATGTAGTGGCCTGAGCCCTGGTAGAATGTGCTTTAATTCCCAGTGGGGGAGATAGCCCTGCTTGGGAGTAGGCTGCCAGAATAGAAGTTTTAAGCCATCTAGCTATTGACCCCTTTGGTGCTTGGTGGCCCTTCTTTTTTCCAGAAAAAAGTATAAAACAAAGAGTCCGAAGACCGAAAGTCCTTGGTTACTTCAAAATAACGTAAGTCCTTCTCACATCCAAATTGTGGAATTGGCTTTCCTTTTCCCCCCCGAAGGGTTTGAGAAAAAGGTTGGTAGGACGATCTCCTGCGGCCGGTTGAGGGCTGACGCCACTTTTGGCAAGAAACCTGGATCGGTTTTTAGTACAATCCTATCCGTGTAGGGTTTTTTTTACTGACAGGGCGTGCAGCTCACTAATCCTCCTAGCTGATGTTATTGCAACTAAGAACAAAGTCTTAAGAGTAAGATTCTTCAGTGAAATTGCTTGTAGTGTTTCAAAAGGTTCCTTAGCGAGTGCCTGAAGAACCAATGATAAATTCCAACTGGGAAAGTGCTTAGCAGGAGCTGGTCTGGATCTAGCAAGTGTCTTAAAAAATCTTGAAACTAGAGGCTCTGAAGATATTGGTCTTTCCAGAAAAACTCCCAATGCGGCTATCTGTACCTTAAAGTGGTTGTAAACCCACTTTTGCAACTTGCACCTACAGGTAAGCCTAGATTAAGGCTTACCTGTAGGTGCAAGAAATATCTCCTAAACCTACACGGTTTAGGAGATATTTACTAAAATCACAGGCGCCGCTGTCTACGGCGCATGCGTGCCATAGATAACAGCGCATTCTTGCGGTTAATCCCATTCACAAATTTGGCTATGTCCCAGCAACGCTTGGGCTTAGCCGAATTTGTCGGCTCCCGCGCGCTTGTGCGGAGTCACGTCTTCGCCGCTCCGGCCAATCACAGCGCCGGAGCGGCGCTGTGATTGGCTGGAGCGGCGATAACCGGAAGTAACATTCCGGCTATCGCCGCAGCGATGGCTGCAGCTGGAGAGAGGGACACGGACGGTTTCGGGGTCTCCGATCTAAGGTAAGTGGTACATAATGAGCTAGTATGCTAGTCATACTAGCTCATTATAGCTTTGTCTTGCAGGTTTGGCTTAAAAGAGAAAAAAATTATATGGGTTTACAACCACTTTAAGTGTACTGACTGACAAGCCTTTTTCTGCTCCATTCTGAAGAAATTAAAGAATTGACACCAGATTTTTCACCACTCTATTTGACAAGTGACACCAGGTGTTGTAAACCTTTCAGTATTTAGCATAGATCTTTCTGGTAACTAACTTTCTACTCCAAAGTAAGGTAGTCACCAGGGGTCGAGACAGACCTTTTCGTCTCAACAACTTCCTTTCAGATACCACGCCGTGAGGCTTAGACTGGCCACCTCCGGTTGGAGTATCGGACCCTGCAGAAGCAGGTCCTGCCGGAGAGGCAGCCGCCAAGACGGTCTGACTGCCATCCGAAGAATGGTGGTAAACCATGCCCTTTTTGGCCAAAATGGAGTAATTAGAATTACTTCCACTTTCTCTTTCTGCTCAGTACCAACGGGATTAGTTTAAACGGAGGAAAGGCGTAACCGAGCTGGAAGTTCCAAGGGTGTATTAACGCATCTGTTCCCTGGGAACAGTCGTTTCTGTGAATGGAGAAAATAGCCGGAAGTTGCGTATTTTCTGCTGACGCAAATAGGTCTATTTGTGGTTGGCCCCATGCCCTGATGATCAATGTGAAGACTTCTGGATTTAAGGTCCATTCTGCTTCCTGAATCCGTGAATCCGTCTTCTGCTTAGAAAATCTGCCACTATATTTAGAGTGCCCTTGAGGTGGACTGCTGATAAGGAACCTTGAAGGTCTAGCGAGAAGGCATCCAAAGCTAAGGCCACTGCCCTTAGTTCTCTCCAATTGGAGGACTTTTTTGCCTCTGGCTGGGACCAAACACCTTGAGCATAGTTTTGACCCAGGTGCGCCCCCCATCCCCATAGGCTGGCATCTGTCGTTACCACTTTTTCTATTGGAAACGACCATAGCAGGCCTGCTGACAGGTTTGTCTGACTTCTCCACCACCAAATCGATCGTTTGACTTTGGTGGGGATTTTTACCTTTGTCTCCAGAGATTCTGTCCTGTGATCCCATGTTTTCAGGAGGAAACTCTGAAGTGGTCTGAAATGAAGTCTTGCCCATTGCACAGCTGGCATGGATGAGGTTAGGGTTCCTAGGGCTGACATTACTTGCCTGACTGAAAACGCCTGATTTGTCTGTAAGGAGGCTACGACCTTTTGTATCTTTATCCTTTTATCTTCTGGGAGAAAAATTCTCTGCTCCACTGAGCTGATTTGATACCCCAGAAATTGTGCTTCTTGGGCTAGGTTGAAATTTGATTTCTCCAAATTTATGATCCAGCCCAAGGCCTCTAGATGACTGTGGACTCTTCCGAGGTCCTCCAACAATTTCTCCCTGGAGGAGGCAAAGAAGAGCAGGTCGTCTAGGTATGAAATTACTGCTACCACCTGAAAGCGAAGAGGAGCGAGAGCCTCTGCCATGACCGAGGAAAGGCCGAAGGGGAGGGCTTTGAATTGGAGGTGCATAACCTCTTTTCCCATGTTTACTGCCAATCTTAGAAACTTCTGAGATTGATGGACTATGGGGATATGCAGATAGGCATCTCTAAGGTCGATTGATGCCATAAAGCACTCTTTTGTCAAAAGGTTTTTGACCGTGAAAATTGAGTCCATACAGATTTTTTTGTATAGGACTGATCTGTTCAGCTGCTTCAGGTTGAGAATTCATCTGAAACTTCTGGACGGCTTTTTTATTAGGAATATATGGAAATAAAATCCCTGATAAAGCTCCCCCTGTGGTACTCGAGTCACAACCCCCTGGTTCATCAGATCCTTCAACAGGTTCTTCATTGCTAGGGATTTGACTATATCTCTTGGTAGATTTGTCAAAAGGTACTCTATTCTCTAACCTTGGGTCAGCATAGAGCGAATATACAGATTTTCTGTTATGATTGCCCAATAAGGGAGAAAACTTTGAAGTCTTCCTCCCATCTGCAATCGGCTGTCATTGTGCTTTGCTGGTTGACGCAGTAGGATGGAACAAGACATTCCCCTTGCCTTTTCCCTTCTGTCCTAACCAACCTTTCTTCCTCTCTTGAGGCTTGTTTTGTTCTTGAGCCCTTTGAGGACGAAAAACCCTTTTGACCATCTGCTTTTTCTTTTTGACAGGAAAAGATTTCTAATTGTCTGCAGTTCTGTCGAAAACCACATCTAAATCAGGGCCAAACCCCTTGGAAGGGTACTCCCCGCACAGCTTGTTTTTATACGCTGTGTCCCCCGGCCAGGTTTTCAACCACAGTGCCCTCCTAACTGAGTTAGTAAGGGCCGTGGACTTTGCGTCATCCTGATAGGCTACAGCTGCTGATTGGGTTGAGAAAGAGTCCAGGATTTCTTGTTTTGGAGAATCAGCTATTATATGAGCTTTAAGCTGGTTCAACCAATACTCCATATTTCTGGAGACGCAAGTAATCGCCATTGCAGGCTTAAGGTTGCCTATGATGGATTGCCAGGCCCTTTTTAATTGCTGATCCATCCTCTTATCCATGGGGTCTTTCAGAATCCCCATGTCCTCAAATGCTAGATCTGTAGATCTTGAGACTTGAGAAAAGGCTGCATCGAGTTTTGGAACCTTATTCCAGGGAGTTGCTGGGTCTTCATCAAAAAAGGAAACCTTCTCTTGTGTGCCCTAGCAAAGAAAGGTTTATTTTTAGGATCAGTCCATTCTTTCTTGATTGTCTTAGAAATTACTGCATGGACTGGAACGGTACGTATCTTGGGCTCACTGAGTCCTGCATATATCCTGTTGTGTAAAGATAACTCTTTATGCTCTTCCTCTAAGCCTAAAATAGCAATTGCTTTTAGGAGGCCATCAACTTGTTCCAAAGACAATTTATATTTTGAAGACATTCTCCAGCTCCTCTCTTCTGCCTTCACTACCGGGACCAACAGTGAGTCTTGTGAGGCACGTGAGGTAGAGGTCTGTCTCATGGATGATTTTGTAAGTGAGGATTTAAAAGACTGAATGGTAGAATCCAAATCTTTTTTTAAGCAGAAGACCCTTCCTCCTTCACTAATGCGTCAAGACATGTTTGAAAAAGTATTTTTCCAGCCTTCAGGTAGCTTAGACATTTCTTTTTATTCCCTGGGTCAGAGCTCTTGGCCTGCCATGATAAGGGAAAGAAAAAAGGAAAAAAAAGACAAACCATCAATTTGAATCAGCCTGAAAACCATTCAAGATGCTCACCACAGGTGCACAGTGAGAGATCCACTACACTCATGTGCCCAGACAGGCCCCCGCCACCAGGGGGGAAAAGAACTCAAACCCCCCCTAAGGGAGAAGAGAGCTAGAGAGAGACCCAAATAGTAAATAAGAGTAGAACCTCAGTCTACTCCTTACCTGGGCCTTGCTGGTGCCTGTGCTTGTCCCACTCGCTGCGGATCCTGCATCCATTTTGAGGCAGCAGCGCGATGCTCGTGGCCCACCCCAGTTCTGGACTTCATTAGCGCCTCTGTACCGGACCAGAGACAGCCATATAGGCACCAGACCTGTTCCTCCCACCTCCCGCTGCGCTTTCTGGCGGTAATGACACCCGCGCGCCTGCTCGTTGGGTGCCGCCCCTTCCGGTTACCTCACTTCTGGGGAAAGCAGCCTCTGACTGACCTTCCCAAGATGGCGGCGGCATTCGGGGGGAAAATAAAACAATGCCAGACCAGAAAAAAATGTCTGCATGCCATCTACCCCGCCAAGGAGCAGCATCAAGGAGCAGTCCCGGCTCTCCCCGAGCACCGACAAGGGAGAAGGAGCCCAACCACTAGGCACTCTCTAAACCCATGGAGTTGGGAGGAACAGACTCTCTGAGGTAAGTAAAAAAAGGTGGAGTAGGGAGATCTGGTCTCTCAGGACAGAACCTTGAGAGCTCCTAACCCCCACATGTGTTCCCGCCGGAGGAAACACAAAAACTGATAAGTGGAAGGAGCCTCCCTTTTAAGAAGTTTGGTGAAGGTGTGGTTCCTGTCAAGTGGGTGGAGCCACGCTCTCAAGGTGCTGTCCTGAAAGACGATAAGGGAAAAATTTGAAAGCAAAATCAATACTTCTTTTATCTTAATTGTACGTTACAGGACTTGTATTCATATTTCATTGGAAGTACCCAATAATGAGTGGGCAACAACATACAGAGAACTGATAACTGCCCCACGAGAAACAGAAGGGTTTAACCCCCTTCCTGCTGCCTATACTCATATGCGGGTGGGTTTTCTTCTGTAACACAAATATGCGCACCAGTGTTTGTGCTGGGAAAGGGGCCGCACAGTGCGCTCCCAGCACAGAGACTGGGCTTTCACAGACAGTCCGGGTCTCGTATTAATAATCGGAAACCAGGACTCACCTGATCGCTGTGATAGGCTGTGTGTTAACAGAGGGCCAGAGAATGGCCTGGCAAATCCGGAATAAAGATGCTTGATGCTGACAAGACAAGGACACATCAACAGCCTTGGTGGAATGGGCTTTGATGGGAAAACAAGGGACCTATTTCTTAAGGGTGTAGGCCCTGGAAAAGAGTTGTCTGAGCCATGTGACAATGAATGCCCTGGGTGTTCGTAGAAAAGGGGCAAGCACTTTCACGAACACTCGGGGTGAAGAGGAAAGTCCGAATGGCAGTGTCACAAACTGAAAGTGCTGGGCCCTCACACCCAAATGCAGAAAGTATTGATGGGAAAATTTGAATATGGGAGATAGGTTATCTTGTATCTACTAATGCAAAAAATTCCCCTCATCTGAGGGAAGCAGATCTGGTAGATGCCTTTTGGAATTTTGCTGGATAAAGAAAATCGGTTTACAGATTTTAAGTCTAGTATGGGCAGATGCCACACTTGGGTTTTGGGTCTGTAAATAGAAAAGAAACCTTAAAGATTTTGTTTAAAAAAAAAAAAGTTTTTTTATTTTGGTAGGCAACAGTCAGGATGTCTAAAGAACATATACAGTAGGCAAAGCAAAAAAACTACGTCTTATGCCGCGTACACACGATCATTTTTCCCGTCGAGAAAAATTTCATTTTTCCCTTTGGACGAGAAAAACGATCGTCTGTGGGCTTTTTGTCGTTTTTCTCTATGGGAAAAACGGCATTAATCACGACGAGAAAAATTAAAACATGTTCTAATATTTCTCGTCGTGATTCCCGTCGTTTTTTGCCGCGGCAGTTTTCCCATAGGGAAACACTGCCGGGGAGCCCATACACGATCGTTTTTTTCGACCAAAAAAAATATGTCATTTAAAACGGGCGTGTGTGGGGGGAAGAAGCTGTTCCTCGTTCTTCACGTCGATTTTCTCAACGGTGTTTTCACCGTCGAAAAAATCGATCGTGTGTACGCGGCATCACACTTGCTTCAGAAGGCTCTGTTACACAATAGCCTAATCCGTTTTAGTTGACTATATCGTAGAGATGCCTGAGTTTTCAGGGATCGCGTAAAGGGCGGACAGGGTGGGGGCTGACTGGATATACTGGGGCAGGGAGTTCCAGAGGATGGGAGAGGCTCTGGAGAAGTCCTTGAGGCGAGCATGGAAGGAGATAACAAGGGAGCAGGAGGTCTTAGGAGGAGCGGAGAAGATGATATATATAAATAAATATATATATATATATATATATATTTTTATACACACACACAGTATCTCACAAGAGTGAGTACACCCCTCACATTTTTTAAAATATTTTATTATATCTTTTCATGTGACAACACTGAAGAAATTACACTTTGCTACAATGTAAAGTAGTGAGCGTACAGCTTGTATAACAGTTTATATTTGTTGTCCCCTTAGAATAACTCACCACACAGCCATTAACCACTTAACGACCGCCCACTGTAATTATACGTCGGCAGAATGGCACCGACAGGCAAAGTCACGTACATGTACGTGACTGCCTTTGTATAGTTGGGGGGTCCCATCGGACCCCCCTTCTATACAGTGAGCGGTCGTTAATTGTTCGGGAGCGATCCGGGATGAGGGGACGGCCGTTCGATTCCGGCCACCCCCTCGCGATCGCTCCCGGCGAATGAGAAAGCTTCCTCTGCTGTGTAATGTTTACACAGGCAGAGGAAGTGATGTCATCTCTCATGCGGCACTCACATATACCGAGCGCCGTACAAGAGAAGACACACAGGTTAGTGCACAAACAGCACACTGACACCAGGACACATAGGAACATAAATCGCCCCCCCAGACCCCAGTCACAGTGTCACTGATTGCAGTGACCATTTATTTACTGATCACTGCAATCAGTGACATTTGTGACTGTAAAAGTGTCACTACAGTTTAGTTTTAGGTCCAGTGTAGCCCCCTAACCCCCCCTAATAAAGGTTTAACCCCCTGATCGCCCCCCAGATAACCCTTTCACCCCCTAGCACCACTGTCGCTAAGCGATCGTTTTTCTGATCGCTGTTTTATTGTCAGTGATGCCGATCGGTAGCCAGTTATTTTTTTTAGGTTCGCCGCAGGTTTTTACAGCGTCAGGTACCCCCATATATTACCTAATAGAGGTTTAACCCCCTTGATCGCCCCCCAGGTAACCCTTTCACCCCCTATCACCACGGTCGCTAAGCAATCGTTTTTCTGATCGCTGTCTTATTGTCGGTGATGCCGATAGGTAGGCAGTTATTTTTTTTTAGGTTCGCCGCAGGTTTTTATAGCGTCGGGTACCCCCATATATTACCTAATAAAGGTTTAACCCCTTGATCGCCCCCCCAGGTAACCCTTTCACCCCCTTTTGCCAGTGTCACTAAGCGATCGTTTTTCTAAACGCTGTATTAGTTATGCTGGTGCTGATAGATAGCCAGTTATTTTTTTTAGGTTCGCCGCAGGTTTTTATAGCGTCAGGTACCCCCATATATTATCTAATAAAGGTTTTAACCCCCTAATTGCCCCTAGTTAACCCTGCGTCACACCCCAGGCAGCGTCAGGTTAGTGCCAGTGATGCCAACACCCACGCGTGAAGCATACACCTCCCTTAGTGGTATAGTATCTGAACAGATCAATGTCTGATCTGATCAGATCTATACTAGCGTCCCCAGCAGTTTAGGGTTCCCAAAAACGCAGTGTTAGCGGGATCAGCCCAGATACCTGCTAGCACCTGCGTTTTGCCCCTCCGTCCAGCCCAGGCCACCCAAGTGCAATATTGATCGATCGCTGTCACTTGCAAAACACAACACACATAACTGCAGCGTTCGCAAAGACAGGCCTGATCCCTGCGACTCCAGTGCTGTAGGAGGTGATTTCACCACCACAGTTAAAAAAAAAAAAAGCATATATGCCAAAGCATTGGGGCAGCAAGGGGCGGAGGAGCGATTTTGCTCCTAATGCCGCGTACATACGGTCGAAATTCCGACGGAGGCTTGCCCGTGGAAAAGTCTGACCATGTGTACGCGGCATAACTTTTGCGGGAAGATGCCCCCATGCTTCGGCATATATAAATGGTGCATATATGCCCATCATTAGAAGTGGGTGGATGAAGGGCGGTATTCTAATGGTGGGCATACCCACCGATCAATCTTTTTTTTTCGTTCAGCCAACAGGCTGCATGAAAAAAAAGATTACAATACATGTCCAACAAGGACCAGCAACGTACTGGTATGTTGCTGGACTTTGAATGGTTATACCAGATTGATGCCTGCGGGTTTAGGTATCATCTTGGTATCATTCTTTTCAGCCAGCGGCCAGCTTTCATGTAAAAGCAATCCTAGTGGCTAATTAGCCTCTGGACTGCTTTTACAAGCAGTGGGAGGGAATGTCTCCCCGTTCCGGATATAAAAAGCGTCATTGGGAAATTGGGAAAGCATTTTATCACACCGATCTTGGTGTGGTCAGATGCTTTGAGGGCAGAGGAAAGATCTAGGGTCTAATAGACCCCAGTTTTTTTTAAAAAAGAGTACCTGTCATTACCTATTGCTATCATAGGGGATATTTACATTCCCTGAGATAACAATAAACATGATAAAAAAAAAAAAAAATATGGAAGGAACAGTTTAAAAATAAAATAAAAAAGCAAAATTAATAATAATAATTAAAAAAAAGCACCCCTGTCCTGCCCTGCTCTTGCGCAATGGCGAACGCAAGCGTGGGTCTGGCATCATATGTAAACAGCAATTGCACCATGCATGTGAGGTATTATCGCGAAGGTCAGATCGAGGGCAGTCATTTTAGCAGTAGACCTCCTCTGTAAATCTAACGTGGTAACCTGTAAAGGCTTTTAAAAATGTATGTAGTTTGTCGCCAATGCGCGTTTGTGCGAAATTTTAAAGCATGTCGTGTTTGGTATCTATGTACTCGGCCTAAGATCATCTTTTTTATTTCATCAAACATTTAGGCAATATAGTGTGTTTTAGTGCATTAAAATTAAAAAAAGTGTATTTTTTCCCCAAAAAATGTGTTTGAAAAATCGCTGCGCAAATACTGTGTGGAAAAAAAAAATGCAACACCCACCATTTTAATCTGTAGGGCCTTTGCTTTAAAAAAATATATAATGTTTGGGGGTTCAACATAATTTTCTTGCAAAAAAAAAAATATGTTTTCATGTAAACAAAAAGTGTCAGAAAGGGCTTTGTCTTCAAGTGATTAGAAGAGTGGATGTAAGCTTCCTAATGTTGTGTATAAAATGCCAGGACAGTTCAAAACCCCCCCAAATGACCCCATTTTGGAAAGTAGACACCCCAAGCTATATATTGAGAGCCATGTCGAGTCCATGGAATATTTTATATGTTGACACAAGTTGCGGAAAAAAGAATTTTTTTTTTTTTTCTGCACAAAGTTGTTACTAAATGATATATTGCTCAAACATGCCATGGGCATATGTGGAATTACACCCCAAAATACATTCTGTTGCTTCTCCTGAGTACGGGGATACCACATGTGTGAGACTTTTTGGGAGCCTAGCCAGGTACGGGACCCCAAAATCCAATCACCGCCTTCAGGCTTTCTAAAGCCCCGTACACACGGTCGGACTTTTGCCCAACAAACTTCGTTTTAAGCAAGTTGGACCAACAATCCGACCGTGTGTACGCTCCATCGGACAAACTTTTTTCGTTTGGTTTTGGATTTCATCGGACAAAAGTTGGGTCTGCAAACGGACAAACTTTTGCCCAACAAAAGTCCGATGGAGCAAAGTCCGACCGTGTGTACAGATAACCATCGGTCTTTAGTCCGATGGACAAAACAACTGTTAAAATCAACCAACAATAGCAGAAGTTGACCAAAGGGTGGCAGTAAAGAGCAGAAAAAACACGCAATGTTGTAAGAAGTTTTAAGAAAGTTTGCAGAAAAGTCCGAGCGTGTGTATGCTATGGGTGTTCCCAACCAACTCCGTTCGGACAAAAAAACACGGAAAAGTTCGATGGAAGTCCGACCGTGTGTACGAGGCTTTAGGGTGTAAATTTTTGATTTCACTTCTCACTGCATATCACAGTTTCGGAGGCCATGGAATGCCCAGATGGCACAAACCCCCCCCCCCCAAATGACCCCATTTTGGAAAGTAGACACCCCAAGCTATTTGCTGAGAGATATGGTGAGTATTTTGCAGATCTCGCTTTTTGTCAAAAAGTTTTGAAAATTGGAAAAAAAAAAAATTATTTTCTTTCTTCATTTTCAAAAACAAATTAGAGCTGTAAAATACTCAACATGCCTCTCAGCAAATAGCTTGGGGTGTCTACTTTCTAAAATGGGGTCATTTGGGGGGGTTTTGTGCTATTTTGGCATTTTATGGCCTTCGAAACTGTGATAGGTAGTGAGGAGTGAAATCAAAAATTTGCGCCCTTAGAAATCCTGAAGGCGGTGCTTGGTTTTCGGGGGCCCGTACGCGGCTAGGCTCCTAAAAAGTCCCACACATGTGGTATCCCCGTACTCAGGAGAAGCAGCAAAATGTATTTTGGGGTGCAATTCCATATATAACCATGGCATGTGTGAGCAATATATCATTTAGTGACAACTTTTTGTAATTTTTTTTTTTCTTTTTTTAGTCATTATTCAATCACTTGTGACAAAAAAAAAAATATTCAATGGGCTCAACATGCCTCTCAGCAATTTCCTTGGGATGTCTACTTTCCAAAATGTGGTCATTTGGGGGGGGGGGGGGGGGGTTGTACTGCCCTGCCATTTTAGCACCTCAAGAAATGAGATAGGCAGTCATAAATTAAAAGCTGTGTAAATTCCAGAAAATGTACCCTAGTTTGTAGACGCTATAACTTTTGTACAAACCAATAAATATACGCTTATTGACATTTTTTTTAACTAAAGACATGTGGCTGAATACATTTTGGCCTAAATGTATGACTAAAATTGAGTTTATTCGATTTGTCTTATAACAAAAAGTAGAAAATATCATTTTTTTTCAACATTTTCAGTCTTTTTCCGTTTATATTGCAAAAAATAAAAATCGCAGAGGCAATCAAATACCATTAAAAGAAAGCTCTATTTGTGGGAAGAAAAGGACGCAAATTTTGTTTTGGTACAACATTGCATGTCCGCACAATTTCCAGTTAAAGCAGCGCAGTGCCAAATTCTGAAAACACCTCTGGTCCTTTAGCTACAAAATGGTCCGGGGCTTAAGTGGTTAATATGCAAGAGAAAATTAAATTGCGCTACCCATCAAAACAAGCAATCATGGTGCTAATAATTCATATGTGTTCACACACACCAAAAAACAAAACAGAACAGAAAAAAAAATCCTGTGCTGAAAAACGGTAATATATCTGTGGTATCACCTGTGCACAAATGAATGAATAAATAAAAATAAATATAAAAAATAAAAAAAATGTGAAAGAGAGAAGTTCCAAATGAAGTTCATAAACAAAACAAGAAACCACATCTGCTGATGTATGTGTAATAAACTCTTCAAAGCAGCTGTAGGCGAAAAATCCACATCCAACTTGCTCAGATAAATTATAGAAGAAATGTCAGCTTACCGGATCTAATAGATCTCTGTCACGGAGATCTATAAGGGCTCAGATTCATATGATGATCCCACCGGACGTTCGGCCACGAAAAACTAGAATCGGATGATATCTCCCTCCTCCTGGATGTTTATTCCAAGGAAAAAAGGTTCTCCCTCCAGGTATCAGCTGATGTGATTAGCTCATGCGGCACAATGGATGTTTGGTAATAAGGAAGAAAGAAAATAAAACCTCATGGTGCAGTATTCCTTATAAAATAGGATACCCTTTATTTATCCTGGGTAAAAATGACATCAAACAGGTTTTTAAATCAGGAGCGGCAAACTCCAAAAAAACAATGCTAGTACTCAGCTGCGGTCTGTGCCGATCAGCTGTAGCGTAGTGACGTCATGTTCGTTAGCTTCCTGGAGCTAATGAACGTGACATCACTACGCTACAGCTGATCGGCACAGACCGCAGCTGGGTACTAGCATTGTTTTTTTGGAGTTTGCCGCTCCTGATTTGAAAACCTGTTTGATGTAATTTTTACCCAGGATAAATAAAGGGTATCCTATTTTATAAGGAATACTGCACCATGAGGTTTTATTTTCTTTCTTCCTTATTACCAAACATCCATTGTGCCGCATGAGCTAATCACAACAGCTGATACCTGGAGGGAGAACCTTTTTTCCTTGGAATAAACATCCAGGAGGAGGGAGATATCATCCGATTCCAGTTTTTCGTGGCCGAACGTCCGGTGGGATCATCATATGAATCTGAGCCCTTATAGATCTCCGTGACAGAGATCTATTAGATCCAGTAAGCTGCCATTTCTTCTATAATTTATCTGAGAAAGTTGGATGTGGATTTTTCGCCTACAGCTGCTTTGAAAAGTTTATTACACATACATCAGCAGATGTGGTTTCTTGTTTTGTTTATGAACTTCATTTGGAACTTCTCTCTTTCACATTTTTTTTTTTTTTTTTACATTTATTTTTATTTATTCATTCATTTGTGCACAGGTGATACCACAGATATATTACCGTTTTTCAGCACAGGATTTTTTTTTTCTGTTCTGATTTGTTTTTTGGTGTGTGTGAACACATATGAATTATTAGCACCATGATTGCTTGTTTTGAAGGGTAGCGCAATTTTATTTTCTCTTGCATATATTTGTGTAGCAGTTATTCCAGCTATTATATTTTTTTTGCAGCACCCAATAATTCACTTTATTTATTTAACTATTATTATTTATATATATATATAATGGTTTTTTCATTTATCAATTAATTCACTAATCCTAAGTTTAATCACGGTTAGCGCAGATTTTTTCCATTTTACAACACAGCCATTAATGTCTAAACCACTGGCAACAAAAGTGAGTACACCCCTAAGTGAAAATGTCCAAATTTGGAGCAATTAGCCATTTTCCCTTTCCGGTGTGATATGACTTGATTATGATACAATGTCTCAGGTGTGAATGGGGAGCAGGTGTGTTAAATTTGGCGCTATTGTTCTCACTGTCTCATAATGGTCACTGGAATTTTATTACATTTTTCTTTTGTTTCTCAGATGGTTCTTTACGCAAAATAAAAAATTATTTTTTGGTCTAAAGGATGGAGTGAGTCACTTTAAGACAGCAAGAGTAGACTGTTCCTCCTGGTGTGGGATTGCCACCCAACCCCTTGTTGGTTATTTCCTCCAGAATTTGGCAGACTGCATCGGAGAGGCTGTGGACTGGAAGCAAGATCATGAAAGTGGGATATTCTGAGCTGGATATGGCATCTCTCTGGCCAGCATGAAACAACATCCTATGTGCATTCTCAGTGGGAAGGCAAGTGTAAACACATCTGGGAGGTTGACAGTTACCGCGTCCTTCCAAGACCAAGTCCGGATAGCAGGTAAAAATGATACATTTTTTGAAAATGGCAGGGGTTACATCACTTGAGCTGAAAAGGTTGAGAGAATACTATGTGTGAAAATAGGATTTTTTGTACTCACCGTAAAATCCTTTTCTCTGTCGTCCATGGACGGACACAGCCTTCTCAAGTCTTGACATATGGGTTATGTTCCTGTTCATAGGAGAGGACTAGGCAGAACATGTTAGATATTTAAACACATGTTACATTAATCAGAGTTGAACAGCCCCGCCCAAGGGCGGTCCCTCCAGACATAACTTTCCGCCCTGCAGTCAGCAGCTCAGTTTTTTTCTGCCTAGCAGAGGAGAAGGACGTGGCTCCCTTTGGGCCCAGAGGCCTGAAGAATTTTTTATTTTATTTTTATTTTTTGTGATATCTTCTATCAACTGCCAGCTGGATATTATAGATCCTTGTAGTCTTCCCAGTTCTGGCCATCGAGCGTGCCAGTCCTTAGCTACGCGCTGGTTCTGCCACGATGTACCCCATGGCTCCAGGGGTGGCCGGTGAGCACATGCTCCGGGGTCCACATATGACTGGGCTGTTTGCTGTCTCACTCACAGTGGACCGGGCTGACAGCTACTCCAACTCGGTTGTAGGTCTGTCAGGGACGCACCAGCGGGTCCTCGCATGGATGGGTAACTACTGTTCCTCCTGCCTTGGCAGGTGGGAACAGCTGGGCATTTCAGGGATTAAGGGGTTCTCCTTTCCTCCCTTTCCCTGCTCTCCATCACAAGTCCCCTTATGTTCTAGCAGGGCTCGCTGCGACCGGGGCGTGCCTGTGGGGTGACTCCGGGTCCCAGTAGGGGACTGTAAGGTGTCGGGGCCTGTTTTTCTGTGGGGAGTACTCTACTCCGGGGAAGTCCCTACCTCAGCCTTCTCGTCCACATCACGGTGCTCAGGCGCCATTTTGGCGGCGCCAACGCCATTTTTTGTATGCCTGCCGTTTCTATTGTATTTTCCCATTGGCGGCTGTCTTGCCGTGGCTGCGCTGTGGCGCAGTTTGATATTGCGGGCGGCCATTTTCTTATGGTCACGCCCTTTTCTCTCTGAGGCATCTGGCGGCCATTTTGGAGTGAGTTTTGGCCTCTAATGCTGGCTTCCTGAATGGCGCGCAGCACAATTCTCCTCACACGCTGTGTACAGACGGAAAGCAAGCAGCGGCGCTGAGCGGTCTCTTACTGGGAGGTGCGTCCCCTGGGTAACCCCCCACCCGGTCAGTGCAGCAAGGAGGGTGGACATTTCATTTTTTTTTGACTGAGTCCCTGAGAGCTGTCAGTGGTGTATCATGGAGTCAGTGTCTGGCCCTTCTTCCCTAAACATGCCAGAGGCGGGAGCCGGTGCCCCTGCGGTTACCATGGACACCTTGTCGCCAGTCCTGGAATCATTTGTTGCCAGGGTGGAAGCGTGTCAGAAGGGTTTCTGAATTGGCGGCCTTGTCACCATACTTGGTCCTCCATAATGATAAAGCGGTGCTATGCCCGCAGCCTTCCTTTCTTCCGAAG
Organism: Rana muscosa; assembly: GCA_029206835.1. NCBI lineage: Eukaryota > Metazoa > Chordata > Amphibia > Anura > Ranidae > Rana > Rana muscosa. The sequence goes on from CM055128.1 coordinate 120,623,263, forward strand.
GTGGTTTCGGCCTTTCACCTAAATGAGGACATTCTGCTGCCATCCTTGTGTCCTCGGCCGTCACATCCCAGAGAGACTGCGCTCCATACTTAAGACGTGGTACGTGCCTTGCGGGTGTACATGTCTGTTACGGCTCCGTTTCAGAGGTCCGACTCACTGTTTGTGTCTGTGTCTGGTCCACAAATGGACCTGGTGGTCTCGTTGGCCACCATTTCTCAGTGGATCAGGCAGACCGTCATACAGGCCTATGCCCTTAAGGGGCGGGCGCCCCCCTTTCCGGTCACAGCACATTCAAACAGGGCAATTGGTCCTTCCTTGGCTTTCCGACATCAAGCGCCTGTCTCAGGAAGCATCTGAAGGTGCACTCACATCAACCTTGTAAAATTTTGAGAAAGTGTGCACGGACGACCAAGTCAACGCCTTGCACACCTGTGAGACAGACGCTTAACCCGACCGTTTACTTCCATTTATTGTGGACAATTTTTGGGGATCTTTTTGCCCAATATATTGCCAACAGCCCCAGTTCATCCTATGCATATCCATTTGAATGGACACGTCTTACATTGGAGGTTTTTGGGCCTCACCATTAACACGGGGCCAAAAATAAATAAAAAAATAAAAATGAAGGACATGCTTACTGGTCCACCCACCCCATCCATCACATGTCCATTGATTCTGCTGTAATGCCCAGGTCACACTATGAGATGATCATGTGCTTCCTTCATTTCAGTGACAATACCCAGTGCCTCCCCGAGATCATCCCAACTATGACAAAATTAAACAAATTTCCCCAGAGATTTGCTGATCTTTATGTCCCTGACCATAACATACAGTATGTGTGGATGAGTCCCTTGTTTACTTCACTGGCCAGCTGGGAATCAAGCAATACATTCCAAGCAAAAGGGTCAGATATGGAGTAAAACTCTACAAGCTTTGTAAAAGAGCCATTGGATACTTGTATGCTTTCCACATGTACAAAGGCAAAGAATCCCAGCTCCAGCCCCAAGTGCCCAACCTACATCGGCACAAGTGGAAAACTTATCTGGGATCTGGCATTTCCACTTTTCAAAATGGAGTCCCATTTCTGGTATAAAAAAAAAAGTAAAAAAAATTATCTTAATCAGCTAGCCATTTACATTGCGTATGTCACCTACCGCAAATCCACGGAAAGAGCCACCACCTTCCTCAAATTTATAGATGAAATTTTCACGTCCCTCATCTACCATCAAGAATCCCCCTCCCCCAGAAAACATTTGCAGATTCTGTGAGCAGACTTCATGAGCGTCATTTCCCTGAGAGTATTCCACCAACAGAAGCAGGCCAAAGATGCCAAAATAGATGTCGGGTATGCATCAGAAGGGGAGTTAGAAGAGACACCTGTTTTCATTTTTCCCTAAAGGGGAGCGTAGTCTCAGGTTTTTTAATAAAAATAACAAACATGTTATACTTACCTGCTCTGTGCAGCAGTTTTGCACAGAGCAGCCCGAATCCTTCTCTTCTCGGGTCACTCTTTTGTGGTCCTGCCCCCCCACCCCTGTTGAGTGCCCCCCACCCCCATTGAGTGCCCCCACAGCAAGCAGCTTGCTATGGGGGCACGCAAGCAGAGTCACAGCTTCCTGTGTCCATCCAGACACAAAGCCGTGGTCTGGCCTCACCCCATCTATCTCCTGATTGGCTAACTGACTGACAGTAGCAGGCGCCAATGTACTTAGGGAACTCAGTAAAGAAATGTCCAGACCATTGTTCCTAATTTTTACTGACAGTCTACTGACTGGAATGGTACCAGCTGATTGGAGAAAGTAAATTGGAAGGGACTGCTCCTGGGATAGTACGGACTGAGACAAGGTAAGTTAGGAATTATGAAGAAAATGAGTAAAAGTAGAAAAATATTTATTAAATGGTAATGAACAAAATTTACATTTGTACAAAAAAGTTTATAAAAACAAATTATGCTGGTATATAATTACAGCTGCCAATAATAGTTGTAACACAACCAATTTGTAGACTGCCAAGTCAATTCAAAAGGGGTGTGTTGTGACAATACCCGACATGTTTCGGAGACAGACGGCTGAGTTTGTTCAAAGCACATACAGTATATAATTCCTTCTTTAGGGTTTATTTAAAGGCACTATGTTAGTTAAAAAAGAGAGAGTATTGCATCAGCATTGTAACAATTCCATATTAATTGGTGCATTTCATGCAAACATTTTCATAACATTCGTTTGGCTTGAACATCTAACAAAAAATACTAATATAATGGATGAAATTCACTTACGGCTCAAGATTATTTTCTATAAATACACAGCATAGGCATGCCAGATAGGCGAGACATCGGATCATGGGTTCCACTCAATTATAGTCCTACACATTCGGTATAACCAAGCCCATTGTACGGTGGTGAAATGATGTGTATACATTAATATGCAGCCAACGGATAGCAAGTTTCTATGGCGCAAAACGTTTTTTGAAATCTAATGTTGTTATACAAAATGTATGATCTCTGGTACTCTAGCTTGTCATATTTAATGTATGATCTCTCTGGGCTCATCTATCATGGATAGATAACTTTTTATGTTATTATAATCCATATAAATTACACATAATAACTTTTACTTCTTGTTTTGTTTTAAATATGTTTCCACTTGGACTATCCAGCATGCCTCACATGTACAGACGGAACCATCGGATAACATGGGACTCCAACTCAGTGTTCACACACATATCCCCCAACATGTACAGATATTTCATTTTGCAGATTGAATATTCCGGTCCGCTTGATGCATCGAGGCTCCCTAGCACACAGGAGCCCCATTTGGCAGTCTGCCGTTCCGGGGCGGCATCCCCCTGAGTGGATTGCCTATTGGCGTAGCGCTGCTATGGAGACTGTTGTTCTCCACGCATGCGCACTGGACTCTCCCATCTGATCCAGTCCTTCCGTCCTCCATGTGTGCTGGCGGCTGTGTCGAGGTCTGACGTCATCCCGCTCGACGGGATGACACCGGACACCGCATCAGCCGAGGGATCACCACAGATGGACACACCAAGTACGCACCTGAGTTACAGGTGATGCGGAAGGACCAGCTCCATTGGCCCACCGCAGTCACCTGTTGCTCTCTCTTCCCTTTCCTGTGTTTTAGCGCCAATTGGGCCATTTCTGATTGGGTGTACTCCAATCACATGTCCTATATATACACCTGACTGTGCAGGCTTCACATTGCAGCACTGCCAGGAAACACGAAGGATCCATGCGCATATCACACCACAGGAATACAGGTAATGGAACTACTTTTCATCTTAGAGAAGTCACCGACATCTCTATGTTCCAACCTTTGTAGTGAGCCATGTGTTACTCATCTCAGCTCCCTAATAAAGATTATTATTATTTTTTATCTGCCCTATACTAGATTTTCTGTGTTCCACTATTTGGTGTTCCCTGTGACAGGCCTCAACAAACCCCGGGCGCCAGGTCGCCATTGCGACTAGAATTAGCGACCTGGCGCCTGGGAGCACAGCTGGGGTATCCTGTGTCTCCGTGCCCCCCCCCCTCCGCGCCGTGGGATCGCGTCGGGCCGCGCCGGCCAGTAATTGAGGCCGCGGCTTTGCGGCCTTCTGCAGGCCTATGCTTCCTTCTGTGGTCTAGCGCCATCTTGTGGTGGCCGTTGGTATTGCAACCAGCAATGCTAATGGAGTTTCCCTGCCATCTCCTTCCCTCTAATTAGAACCCCCAAACATTATATATATTTTTTATTCTAACACCCTAGAGAATAAAATGGCGGTCGTTGCAATTCTTTCTGTCACACCGTATTTGCGCAGCGGTCTTACAAGCGCACTTTTTTTGGGAAAAAATACACTTTTTTTTTAATAAAAAAATAAGACAACAGTAAAGTTAGCCCAGTTTTTTTTTTATACTGTGAAAGATAATGTTACGCCGAGTAAATTAATACCCAACATGTCACGCTTAAAAATTGCGTCCGCTCGTGGAATGGCGACTAACTTTTACCCTTTAAAATCTCCATAGGCGACGTTTAAAAAATTCTACAGGTTGCATGTTTTGAGTTACAGAGGAGGTCTAGGGCTAGAATTATTGCTCTCGCTCTACCGATCGCGGCGATACCTCACGTGTGGTTTGAACACCGCTTTCATATGCGGGCGCTACTCACGTATGCGTTCGCTTCTGCGCGCAAGCTCGGCGGGACAGGGCGCGTTCCTGGCTCCTAACTTTTTTAGCTGGCTCCTAGATTCCAAGCAAATTTGTCAAGCCCTGCCCTGTGAGCATTGGTGTGTTGCTTGGGCTTGTCTGCCTCCAATCTGCATCCCTACTTTTGCGCCATGGAAACTTGCTAATCATTGGCTGCATATTAATGTAAACACATAATTTCACCACCTTACAATGGGCTTGGTTATACCGAATGTGTAGGACTATAATTGAGTGGACCCCATGATCCGATGTTTCGCCTATCTGGCATGCCTATGCTGCGTATTTATAGAAAATAATCTTGAGCCGTAAGTACCATGAATTTCATCCATTATATTAGTATTTTTTGTTAGATGTTCAAGCCAAACGAATGTTATGAAAATGTTTGCATAAAATGCACCAATTACTATGGAATTGTTACAATGCTGATGCAATACTCTCTCTTTTTTAACTAACAGTGTGCCGTTAAATAAACCCTGAAGAAGGAATTATACAGTGGGTACGGAAAGTATTTAGACCCCCTTACATTTTTGACTCTTTGTTATATTGCAGCCATTTGCTAAAATCAATTAAGTTAATTTTTTCCTCATTAATGAACAAACACAGCACCCCATTATTGACAGAAACACAGAATTGTTGACATTTTTGCAGATTTATTAAAAAAGAAAAACTGAATTATCACATGGTCCTAAGTGTTCAGACCCTTTAGTGCTGGTTCACACTGGGGCGACAAACGCTCCGACATTAGGAGCTCATGTCGCATGACGTGTGAAAATCAATGTTTCCCTATGGGAGCCGTCTTAACTGGTCCGACACATGTCGGTCCGACATTAAAAATTCTCCCTGTACTACTTCTGTCCGACTTTGATCCGACTTCAGCCCATTGACTATCATTGAAGTCGGATCAAAGTCGGATCCTTGTCCTAACCATACGACTTTGGCATCCGACATTGTGATTACAGCAGCAGTAAAAGGAATTTATCTCACCCTGGGATTGTTTTGATTGGTCAAAGGACAAGTCAGACTAGCACAATGTCGGATCAAAGTAGTATCCTGTTCATGAATGTCGGATGGATGTCGGATGGATGTCGGACCAATGTCGGACCAATGTAGGACAGATGTCGCAGAGCAAAGTAGGATGAAAGTCGTGTCGTATAGTGTGAACCCAGCCTGAGGCTGGGTTCACACTATACGACACGACTTTCATCCTACTTTGCTCTGCGACATCTGTCCGACATTGGTCCGACATTGGTCCGACATTGGTCCGACATCCATCCGACATTCATGAACAGGATACTACTTTGATCCGACATTGTGCTAGTCTGACTTGTCCTTTGACCAATCAAAACAATCCCAGGGTGAGATAAATTCCTTTTACTGCTGCTGTAATCACAATGTCGGATGCCAAAGTCGTATGGTTAGGACAAGGATCCGACTTTGATCCGACTTCAATGATAGTCAATGGGCTGAAGTCGGATCAAAGTCGGACAGAAGTAGTACAGGGAGAATTTTTAATGTCGGACCGACATGTGTCGGACCAGTTAAGACGGCTCCCATAGGAAAACATTGATTTTCACACGTCATGCGACATGAGCTCCTAATGTCGGAGCGTTTGTCGCCCCAGTGTGAACCAGCACTTACTGTGACACTAATATATTTAACTCAGGTGCTGTCCATTTCTACTGATCATCCTTGAGATGGTTCTACACCTTCATTTGAGTCCAGCTGTGTTTGATTATACTGATTGGACTTGATTAGGAAAGCCACACACCTGTCTATATAAGACCTTACAGCTCACAGTGCATGTCAGAGCAAATGAGAATCATGAGGTCAAAAGGAACTGCCTGAACAGCTCAGAGACAGAATTGTGGCAAGGCACAGATCTGGCCAAAATTACCAAAAAAATTCTGCTGCACATAAGGTTCCTAAGAGCACAGTGGCCTCCATAATCCTTACATGGAAGACGTTTGGGACGACCAGAACCCTTCCTAGAGCTGGTCATCCGGCCAAACTGAGCTATCGGGGGAGAAGAGCCTTGGTGAGAGAGGTAAAGAAGAACCCAAAGATCACCGTGGCTGAGCTCCAGAGATGCAGTCTGGAGATTGGAGAAAGTCAACCATCACTGTAGCCTTCTGCCAGTCGGGGCTTTATGGCAGAGTGGCCCGACGGAAGCCTCTCCTCAGTGCAAGACACATGAAAGCCTGCATGGAGTTTGCTAAAAAAACACCTGAAGTACTCCAAGGATGGTGAGAAATAAGATTCTCTGGTCTGATGAGACCAAAATAGAACTTTTTGGCCTTAATTCTAAGCGGTATGTGTGGAGAAAACCAGGCACTGCTCATCACCTGTCCAATACAGTCCCAACAGTGAAGCATGGTGGTGGCAGCATCATGCTGTGGGGGTGTTTTTCAGCTGCAGGGACAGGACGACTGGTTGCAATCGAGGGAAAGATCAATGCGGGCAAGTACAGGGATATCCTGGACGAAAACCTTCTCCTGAGTGCTCAGGACCTCAGACTGGGCCGAAGGTTTACCTTTCAACAAGACAATGACCCTAAGCACACAGCTAAAATAACGAAGGAGTGGCTTCACAACAACTCTGTGACTGTTCTTGAATGGCCCAGCCAGAGCCCTGACTTAAACCCAATTGAGCATCTCTGGAGAGACCTAAAAATGGCTGTCCACCAACGTTTACCATTCAACCTGACAGAACTGGAGAGGATCTGCAAGGAGGAATGGCAGAGGATCCCCAAATCCAGGTGTGAAAAACTTGTTGCACGTTTCCCCAAAAAAATCATGGCTGTATTACCGTATTTATCGGCGTATAACACGCACTTTTTTCCCCTGAAAATCAGGGGAAAATCGTGGGTGCGTGTTATACGCCGATACCCACATCCCTGAGCTGTCTCCGCTGACTGAGCGGAGCGGAGCGAGATACACATAGCCGAATGTACTCGGCTATACTCGGCTCCGCTCACAGTCACGCCCAGTCCCGCCATTGGACCTGTGTTATGTCCATCATAGGGCGGGACTCGGCGTGACTGTGAGCGGAGCCGAGAAAAGCAGAGTATAGCCGAGTACACTCGGCTATGTGTATCTCGGCGGCGGCTCCGCCCAGTCCCTGCGTCCCTGGCGTTCTCGGCGGCGTCCGCACAGTCTCGGCGACACTGGGGCAAGGCTGCACGGCGACTCTGGGGCAAGGCTGCACGGCGACTCTGGGGCAAGGCTGCACGGCGACTCTGGGGCAAGGCTGAAATGGACTCTGGGGCAAGGCTGAAATGGACACTGACAAGGCTGCACTGTGACAAGGCTGCAATGGACACTGACAAGGCTGCACTGTGACAAGGCTGCAATGGACACTGACAAGGCTGCACTGTGACAAGGCTGCAATGAACACTGACAAGGCTGCATTTAAATGTAAGTTATTTTTCCTTAAACTTCCCTCCTAAAAGTTTTTTCCCCTAAAATTTCCTCCTAAACTTGGGGTGCGTGTTATACGCCAGCGCGTGTTATACGCCGATAAATACGGTATATCAAAAGGGTGCTTCTACTAAATGCTGAGCAAAGGGTCTGAATACGGGTCTGAATATGTGTTTTTCTGTCAATATGGGGTGCTGTGTGTACATTAACCACTTCAATACCAGGCACTTATGCACCTTCCCGCCCAGACCAATTTTCAGCTTTCAGCACTCTCACACTTTGAATGACAATTACTCAGTCATGCTACACTGTATCCAAACAAAATTTTTATCATTTTCTTCTTACAAATACAGCTTTCTTTTGGTGGTATTTAATCGCCACTGGGTTTTTTATTTTTTGTGATAAAAGCAAAAAAACAGCATTTTTTAAAAAAAAAAACACACTTTTTTTAGTTACTATTGTAAAATTTTGCAAATAAGTAATTTTTCTTCATAAATTTTTGCCAAAATGTATACTGCTACATATCTTTGGTAAAAAATAACCCAAATTAGTGTATATTATTTGGTCTTTGTGAAAGTTATAGAGTCTACAAACTATGGTGCCAATCACTGAAAATTGATCACATCTGATCACGCCTGATGTACTGAAGGCATATCTCATTTATTGAGACACTAACAAGCCAGGAAAGTACAAATACCCCCAAATTACCCCTTTTTGGAAAGTAGACAGTCCAAGGTATTTACTAAGAGGCATGGTGAGTTTTTTGAAGTTGTATTTTTTTCCCACAATTCTTGGGAAAATTTGGATTTTAATTTTTTTAATTTTTTTTACACAAACTGGTCATATTAACATTTTTTTTCTCTCACACAGCATATGAATAATTGCAACTATACCCCAAAATATATTCTGCTACTCCTCCTGAGTGTAGCGATACCACATGTGTGAGACTTTTACACAGCCTGGCCATATACAGAGGCCCAACATTGAAGTAGCACTTTCAGGCGTTCTATAAGCATAAATTGCACATCTCCTTTCTCAACCACCTATTACACTTTTGAAGGCCCTGGAGCACCAGTACAATGGCATTGTCCACAAAATGACCCCATTTTGGAAAGCACACACCCCAACGTATAATCTATGAAGCATTATGAGTCTTTTGAACGATCCATTCTATTCCAGAAGGTTTTGAAAATGTGGAGAAAAAAGGAAAATGCATTTTTTTTTTACACAAAGTTGTCCATTTATAAGATATTTCTAACGCATAGCATATACATAGCAAAAATGACACCCCAAAATGCATTCTGCTACTCCTCCTGAGTGTAGCGATACCACATGTGTGAGACTTTTACACAGCCTGGCCATATACAGAGGCCCAACATTGAAGTAGCACTTTCAGGCGTTCTACAAGCATAAATCGCACATATCCTCTCTCAACCACCTATTACACTTTTGAAGGCCATGGAGCACCAGGACAATGGAATTTTCCACAAAATGACCCCATTTTGGAAAGCACACACCCCAACGTATAATCTATGAAGCATTATGAGTCTTTTCAACGGTTCATTTTTTTCCAGAAGGTTTTGGAAAATGTGGAGAAAAAATTAAGATGCATTTTTTTTTACACAAAGTTGTACATTAATAAGATATTTCTAACACATAGCATATACATAGCAAAAATGACACCCCAAAATGCATTCTGCTACTCCTCCTGAGTATAGCGATACCACATGTGTGAGACTTTTACACAGCCTGGCCACATACAGAGGCCCAACATCCAAGTAGCACCTCCAGGCATTCTAGCAGCATTAATTGCACATATAATTTTCTGACTACCGATCACATTTTTGAAGGCCCTTCATATATCTAACACATAGCAGGTGCGTACCAAATAACAAAAGATTACCTGTGGTTTTAGAAGTGCAGTGGTCCACAGAGTAGAGCATCGGTCCAGGCAGCAGGCAGGGATGAGGTTAGTGACAGCAAAAGCAATCATCCAACCAGCAGGCAGGAATACTGTCCATAGTTCATACAGGCAGAGATACTGTCAGCACAGCCAAAGCACAGGTCCAGGTAGCAGGCAGAGGTGTCCTGGCAGAAATGCTGTCCAAAGTCAGTAGAGGCAGGAGGCAGATATATGGTCAACACAGCCAAAGTATTGGTCCAAGCAGCAGGAAGAAACATGGTCCATAATGTCATGGGTCATTACAGGCAGTAATATGGTCAGCACAGCCAAAGTATTGGTCCAGGCAGCAGGAAGGACCATCAAGCTTTGGGCCAGGGGGACAGGGGTAGAGGCTTCTCCCACCCAAATCGCTTTGAAGCCTCCGGGCAATCAGACCCTGTTCTTTGAGCTCAGAAAACAAAAAACGGGTTTTCTCTACTCAGAACGTTATTCTGAAGCCCCTCACATATGTGAGACCCCTGTGTACTAAAAGTAGATGGCCAAAAGATCAGTCCAAGTGGCAGGCAAAAACATGGTCGATTAACAGGCCAAGGTCGGTACACGTGGAAGTCAGAAACGTGGTTTAAATCAGCAGGCAGAGGCATCGTCAGTAAACAGGCTGAGGTTGGTGCACGTGGAGGTCAGAAACGTGGTTTAAATCGGCAAGCAAAGACATCGTCGGTAAACAGGCCAGGGTCAGTTAATTAACATGGAAGGTAGTTAGTAACATGGTAGCAGGCAAATGGGGAAATGGCAGTCTGTTAATAATAAGGGGAACTAATGGATGTATGATAATTTTTGAAGCAATTTTCGATGCACAGGCCAGGTTGGGAGGGACAATCGGGAAAATAATAGCTGGTGTCTCTTCTTACTCCTCCTCTGCTGCATACACGGCATTTCTTTTGGCGTCTTCTTCCAGATTCTGTGGGGGGATGCTAAAGGGATAGTGTCGCTCGTGAAGCCGACTCACACTATCAGAGCGAATGCTTCCTGGGGCGGGATCTTGTTGGTAAATGAGGGCATCGATGATATCTTCGATATAATGGAGGTAGGGGAGTTGTTGATTTTGAGTTGCTTTTTGGTAGCAAACAAACGAATTAAAAAGGGCCATGTGAAACAGATGTAACGCAACTTTTTTGTGCCAATAACGGGACTTTCTGGTTGACAAGTAGGGCTGTAGCATCTGGTCGTTTAAATCCACCCCCCCCCCCCCATGTACAAATTGTAGTCGTGGACACATTCGGGCTTTACAATGGGGCCGCGTCTTCTTTGGATCTCCACCGCGGTGTCATTGTGGATCGTAGAGAGGATGTGGACATCTTTCTTGTCCCTCCACTTCATGGCCAACACCTCCTCATTCCTCATGAATGCCGATTCTCCAGGTCGCAATTTTTTGGTCAATAAATTTTGTGGGAATCCCTTCCGTTTTTTTTTAAGGTACCGCAGGCCGGGGTTTGCTTATTGTAAAAGGTGGCGAAAAAGGGGCAGGCTGGTATAGTAATTGTCAACATATAAATGGTAACCTTTTCCGAACAGGGGGTATGCCAACTCCCAGACAATTTTCCCACTGGTTCCAATATATGTGGGGCAATCACGGGGCTGGAGCTGGGAGTCTTTGCCTTCGTAAATCCTGAATGTGAAGACGTATCCAGTGGCGCGATCACATAATTTATTTAATTTTAACCCATACCTGGCTCTCTTGCTTGGTATATACTGCTTGAACTGCAGTCGGCCAGTGAAATGTATGAGGGACTCGTCCACACAAATTTTTTGGTCTGGGATGAAAACTTCTTGAAATCGCTGGGAAAAGGCATTGATTAGGGGGCGTATCTTGTACAATTTGTCGTAGTTGGGATGATCTTGGGGAGGGCACTGTGAATTGTCATTGAAGTGGAGAAAACGCATAATCATGTCGTATCTTTTCCTGGACATTACAGCAGAATATATGGGCATGTGTTGGATGGGGCATTTGGACCAATATGCATGGACTTCGTTCTTTTTTGTAAGCCCCATATTGAACGTAAGGCCCAAAAACAATTTAAATTCATCCAATGTTAGACGCCGCCACTGGAACATGCGGGCGTAGGAAGAATTGGGGTTGGCAGCAATAAATTGGGATGCATACAGATTCATTTGATCCACTATATTCTGCAGCAAATCTTGTGGGAAAAATAAACAAAAAAAATCTAATTTAGAAAAAGCCTGAGGCTGGGTTCACACTATACGACACGACTTTCATCCTACTTTGCTCTGCGACATCTGTCCGACATTGGTCCGACATTGGTCCGACATTGGTCCGACATCCATCCGACATTCATGAACAGGATACTACTTTGATCCGACATTGTGCTAGTCTGACTTGTCCTTTGACCAATCAAAACAATCCCAGGGTGAGATAAATTCCTTTTACTGCTGCTGTAATCACAATGTCGGATGCCAAAGTCGTATGGTTAGGACAAGGATCCGACTTTGATCCGACTTCAATGATAGTCAATGGGCTGAAGTCGGATCAAAGTCGGACAGAAGTAGTACAGGGAGAATTTTTAATGTCGGACCGACATGTGTCGGACCAGTTAAGACGGCTCCCATAGGGAAACATTGATTTTCACACGTCATGCGACATGAGCTCCTAATGTCGGAGCGTTTGTCGCCCCAGTGTGAACCAGCACTTACTGTGACACTAATATATTTAACTCAGGTGCTGTCCATTTCTACTGATCATCCTTGAGATGGTTCTACACCTTCATTTGAGTCCAGCTGTGTTTGATTATACTGATTGGACTTGATTAGGAAAGCCACACACCTGTCTATATAAGACCTTACAGCTCACAGTGCATGTCAGAGCAAATGAGAATCATGAGGTCAAAAGGAACTGCCTGAACAGCTCAGAGACAGAATTGTGGCAAGGCACAGATCTGGCCAAAATTACCAAAAAAATTCTGCTGCACATAAGGTTCCTAAGAGCACAGTGGCCTCCATAATCCTTACATGGAAGACGTTTGGGACGACCAGAACCCTTCCTAGAGCTGGTCATCCGGCCAAACTGAGCTATCGGGGGAGAAGAGCCTTGGTGAGAGAGGTAAAGAAGAACCCAAAGATCACCGTGGCTGAGCTCCAGAGATGCAGTCTGGAGATTGGAGAAAGTCAACCATCACTGTAGCCTTCTGCCAGTCGGGGCTTTATGGCAGAGTGGCCCGACGGAAGCCTCTCCTCAGTGCAAGACACATGAAAGCCTGCATGGAGTTTGCTAAAAAAAACCTGAAGTACTCCAAGGATGGTGAGAAATAAGATTCTCTGGTCTGATGAGACCAAAATAGAACTTTTTGGCCTTAATTCTAAGCGGTATGTGTGCAGAAAACCAGGCACTGCTCATCACCTGTCCAATACAGTCCCAACAGTGAAGCATGGTGGTGGCAGCATCATGCTGTGGGGGTGTTTTTCAGCTGCAGGGACAGGACGACTGGTTGCAATCGAGGGAAAGATCAATGCGGGCAAGTACAGGGATATCCTGGACGAAAACCTTCTCCTGAGTGCTCAGGACCTCAGACTGGGCCGAAGGTTTACCTTTCAACAAGACAATGACCCTAAGCACACAGCTAAAATAACGAAGGAGTGGCTTCACAACAACTCTGTGACTGTTCTTGAATGGCCCAGCCAGAGCCCTGACTTAAACCCAATTGAGCATCTCTGGAGAGACCTAAAAATGGCTGTCCACCAACGTTTACCATTCAACCTGACAGAACTGGAGAGGATCTGCAAGGAGGAATGGCAGAGGATCCCCAAATCCAGGTGTGAAAAACTTGTTGCACGTTTCCCCAAAAAAAATCATGGCTGTATTACCGTATTTATCGGCGTATAACACGCACTTTTTTCCCCTGAAAATCAGGGGAAAATCGTGGGTGCGTGTTATACGCCGATACCCACATCCCTGAGCTGTCTCCGCTGACTGAGCGGAGCGGAGCGAGATACACATAGCCGAATGTACTCGGCTATACTCGGCTCCGCTCACAGTCACGCCCAGTCCCGCCATTGGACCTGTGTTATGTCCATCATAGGGCGGGACTCGGCGTGACTGTGAGCGGAGCCGAGAAAAGCAGAGTATAGCCGAGTACACTCGGCTATGTGTATCTCGGCGGCGGCTCCGCCCAGTCCCTGCGTCCCTGGCGTTCTCGGCGGCGTCCGCACAGTCTCGGCGACACTGGGGCAAGGCTGCACGGCGACTCTGGGGCAAGGCTGCACGGCGACTCTGGGGCAAGGCTGCACGGCGACTCTGGGGCAAGGCTGCACGGCGACTCTGGGGCAAGGCTGAAATGGACTCTGGGGCAAGGCTGAAATGGACACTGACAAGGCTGCACTGTGACAAGGCTGCAATGGACACTGACAAGGCTGCACTGTGACAAGGCTGCAATGGACACTGACAAGGCTGCACTGTGACAAGGCTGCAATGAACACTGACAAGGCTGCATTTAAATGTAAGTTATTTTTCCTTAAACTTCCCTCCTAAAAGTTTTTTCCCCTAAAATTTCCTCCTAAACTTGGGGTGCGTGTTATACGCCAGCGCGTGTTATACGCCGATAAATACGGTATATCAAAAGGGTGCTTCTACTAAATGCTGAGCAAAGGGTCTGAATACGGGTCTGAATATGTGTTTTTCTGTCAATATGGGGTGCTGTGTGTACATTAACCACTTCAATACCAGGCACTTATGCACCTTCCCGCCCAGACCAATTTTCAGCTTTCAGCACTCTCACACTTTGAATGACAATTACTCAGTCATGCTACACTGTATCCAAACAAAATTTTTATCATTTTCTTCTTACAAATACAGCTTTCTTTTGGTGGTATTTAATCGCCACTGGGTTTTTTATTTTTTGTGATAAAAGCAAAAAAACAGCATTTTTTAAAAAAAAAAACACACTTTTTTTAGTTACTATTGTAAAATTTTGCAAATAAGTAATTTTTCTTCATAAATTTTTGCCAAAATGTATACTGCTACATATCTTTGGTAAAAAATAACCCAAATTAGTGTATATTATTTGGTCTTTGTGAAAGTTATAGAGTCTACAAACTATGGTGCCAATCACTGAAAATTGATCACATCTGATCACGCCTGATGTACTGAAGGCATATCTCATTTATTGAGACACTAACAAGCCAGGAAAGTACAAATACCCCCAAATTACCCCTTTTTGGAAAGTAGACAGTCCAAGGTATTTACTAAGAGGCATGGTGAGTTTTTTGAAGTTGTATTTTTTTCCCACAATTCTTGGGAAAATTTGGATTTTAATTTTTTTTTTTTTTTTTACACAAACTGGTCATATTAACATTTTTTTTCTCTCACACAGCATATGAATAATTGCAACTATACCCCAAAATATATTCTGCTACTCCTCCTGAGTGTAGCGATACCACATGTGTGAGACTTTTACACAGCCTGGCCATATACAGAGGCCCAACATTGAAGTAGCACTTTCAGGCGTTCTATAAGCATAAATTGCACATCTCCTTTCTCAACCACCTATTACACTTTTGAAGGCCCTGGAGCACCAGTACAATGGCATTGTCCACAAAATGACCCCATTTTGGAAAGCACACACCCCAACGTATAATCTATGAAGCATTATGAGTCTTTTGAACGATCCATTCTATTCCAGAAGGTTTTGAAAATGTGGAGAAAAAAGGAAAATGCATTTTTTTTTTACACAAAGTTGTCCATTTATAAGATATTTCTAACGCATAGCATATACATAGCAAAAATGACACCCCAAAATGCATTCTGCTACTCCTCCTGAGTGTAGCGATACCACATGTGTGAGACTTTTACACAGCCTGGCCATATACAGAGGCCCAACATTGAAGTAGCACTTTCAGGCGTTCTACAAGCATAAATCGCACATATCCTCTCTCAACCACCTATTACACTTTTGAAGGCCATGGAGCACCAGGACAATGGAATTTTCCACAAAATGACCCCATTTTGGAAAGCACACACCCCAACGTATAATCTATGAAGCATTATGAGTCTTTTCAACGGTTCATTTTTTTCCAGAAGGTTTTGGAAAATGTGGAGAAAAAATTAAGATGCATTTTTTTTTACACAAAGTTGTACATTAATAAGATATTTCTAACACATAGCATATACATAGCAAAAATGACACCCCAAAATGCATTCTGCTACTCCTCCTGAGTATAGCGATACCACATGTGTGAGACTTTTACACAGCCTGGCCACATACAGAGGCCCAACATCCAAGTAGCACCTCCAGGCATTCTAGCAGCATTAATTGCACATATAATTTTCTGACTACCGATCACATTTTTGAAGGCCCTTCATATATCTAACACATAGCAGGTGCGTACCAAATAACAAAAGATTACCTGTGGTTTTAGAAGTGCAGTGGTCCACAGAGTAGAGCATCGGTCCAGGCAGCAGGCAGGGATGAGGTTAGTGACAGCAAAAGCAATCATCCAACCAGCAGGCAGGAATACTGTCCATAGTTCATACAGGCAGAGATACTGTCAGCACAGCCAAAGCACAGGTCCAGGTAGCAGGCAGAGGTGTCCTGGCAGAAATGCTGTCCAAAGTCAGTAGAGGCAGGAGGCAGATATATGGTCAACACAGCCAAAGTATTGGTCCAAGCAGCAGGAAGAAACATGGTCCATAATGTCATGGGTCATTACAGGCAGTAATATGGTCAGCACAGCCAAAGTATTGGTCCAGGCAGCAGGAAGGACCATCAAGCTTTGGGCCAGGGGGACAGGGGTAGAGGCTTCTCCCACCCAAATCGCTTTGAAGCCTCCGGGCAATCAGACCCTGTTCTTTGAGCTCAGAAAACAAAAAACGGGTTTTCTCTACTCAGAACGTTATTCTGAAGCCCCTCACATATGTGAGACCCCTGTGTACTAAAAGTAGATGGCCAAAAGATCAGTCCAAGTGGCAGGCAAAAACATGGTCGATTAACAGGCCAAGGTCGGTACACGTGGAAGTCAGAAACGTGGTTTAAATCAGCAGGCAGAGGCATCGTCAGTAAACAGGCTGAGGTTGGTGCACGTGGAGGTCAGAAACGTGGTTTAAATCGGCAAGCAAAGACATCGTCGGTAAACAGGCCAGGGTCAGTTAATTAACATGGAAGGTAGTTAGTAACATGGTAGCAGGCAAATGGGGAAATGGCAGTCTGTTAATAATAAGGGGAACTAATGGATGTATGATAATTTTTGAAGCAATTTTCGATGCACAGGCCAGGTTGGGAGGGACAATCGGGAAAATAATAGCTGGTGTCTCTTCTTACTCCTCCTCTGCTGCATACACGGCATTTCTTTTGGCGTCTTCTTCCAGATTCTGTGGGGGGATGCTAAAGGGATAGTGTCGCTCGTGAAGCCGACTCACACTATCAGAGCGAATGCTTCCTGGGGCGGGATCTTGTTGGTAAATGAGGGCATCGATGATATCTTCGATATAATGGAGGTAGGGGAGTTGTTGATTTTGAGTTGCTTTTTGGTAGCAAACAAACGAATTAAAAAGGGCCATGTGAAACAGATGTAACGCAACTTTTTTGTGCCAATAACGGGACTTTCTGGTTGACAAGTAGGGCTGTAGCATCTGGTCGTTTAAATCCACCCCCCCCCCCCCATGTACAAATTGTAGTCGTGGACACATTCGGGCTTTACAATGGGGCCGCGTCTTCTTTGGATCTCCACCGCGGTGTCATTGTGGATCGTAGAGAGGATGTGGACATCTTTCTTGTCCCTCCACTTCATGGCCAACACCTCCTCATTCCTCATGAATGCCGATTCTCCAGGTCGCAATTTTTTGGTCAATAAATTTTGTGGGAATCCCTTCCGTTTTTTTTTAAGGTACCGCAGGCCGGGGTTTGCTTATTGTAAAAGGTGGCGAAAAAGGGGCAGGCTGGTATAGTAATTGTCAACATATAAATGGTAACCTTTTCCGAACAGGGGGTATGCCAACTCCCAGACAATTTTCCCACTGGTTCCAATATATGTGGGGCAATCACGGGGCTGGAGCTGGGAGTCTTTGCCTTCGTAAATCCTGAATGTGAAGACGTATCCAGTGGCGCGATCACATAATTTATTTAATTTTAACCCATACCTGGCTCTCTTGCTTGGTATATACTGCTTGAACTGCAGTCGGCCAGTGAAATGTATGAGGGACTCGTCCACACAAATTTTTTGGTCTGGGATGAAAACTTCTTGAAATCGCTGGGAAAAGGCATTGATTAGGGGGCGTATCTTGTACAATTTGTCGTAGTTGGGATGATCTTGGGGAGGGCACTGTGAATTGTCATTGAAGTGGAGAAAACGCATAATCACGTCGTATCTTTTCCTGGACATTACAGCAGAATATATGGGCATGTGTTGGATGGGGCATTTGGACCAATATGCATGGACTTCGTTCTTTTTTGTAAGCCCCATATTGAACGTAAGGCCCAAAAACAATTTAAATTCATCCAATGTTAGACGCCGCCACTGGAACATGCGGGCGTAGGAAGAATTGGGGTTGGCAGCAATAAATTGGGATGCATACAGATTCATTTGATCCACTATATTCTGCAGCAAATCTTGTGGGAAAAATAAACAAAAAAAATCTAATTTAGAAAAATTTGTAGTGTCCGGCTGCACACCTGGCTGTGCGGTGAAAGGGGGGATGATAGCGGATCCTGAGTTGGCAGGCAACCATAAGGGGTTTGCCAGGGCATCAGGAAGGTAGGACTGGGGCTAGATTCTTCTGGTTGGGCGTGTATTTCCATTACTTGTACTGGGCTCCTCTTACTTGTACTGGGGTATGGCGCTGCTGGTGGTGGGCAGTTCTCCTGATCTTGGTCCTGATCGCATTCTTTTGGGAGGGACGGTTTCCTCCGGGGACTCGGAGCCACTATCCTCCACTGGCTCGTATTCCGAACCAGAATCGGATAATGGGAGCTCCCCGCTGCTCTCCTCATCCGACATGGCAAGAATGGCATATGCCTCCTCAGGTGTGTAAACCCTTTGGGACATTATGGTAGTGCTTATTGGTGGGCCTGTGTAATGGTACTGCTGGTGGCCTGTGTGGTGGTACCGATGGCGGTATGGGTGGTGGTGGTACCAATGGCGGTACAAGTGGTGGTGGTGGTACCGATGGCGGTACGGGTGGTGGTGGTGGCGGTACCGATGGCGGTACGGGTGGTGGCGGTACCGATGGCGGTACAGGTGGTGGTGGTACCGATAGCGGTACGGGTGGTGGCGGTACCGATGGCCGTACGGGTGGTGGTGGTACCGATGGCGGTACAGCTGGTGGGGGTACCGATGGCGGTAGAGGTGGTGGTACAGGTGGTGGTGGCACTACCGACGGTGGTACGGGTGGTGGTACTGATGGCGGCACTAGTGGCCATACTGGTAGCGGGCCTGGAAGTATGGATGCTGGGCCTGATGGCGGTACTAGTGGCGGTACTGGTGGTAGTACTAGTGGCGGTACTGGTACCGATGGCGGTACTGATAGCCTGTGTGGCGGTACCGATGGAGGTGGGCCTGTGACAGATTGGCTGATTGATTTATTGACAGATGGGCTGATTGACAGATGGGCTGATTGACAGATGGGCTGATTGACAGATGGGCTGATTGACAGATGGGCTGATTGACAGATGGGCTGATTGACAGATGGGCTGATTGACAGATGGGCTGATTGATGTGCTGGGCTGTGTGACAGGTCCTCTTTATTGGGGGGGGGGCCGTGTTGTGCGCTGTAAATGAATGTAGACAAACTACACTGATCTCACTTACTGATCTCTGCTCTCTCCTCACAGATCGGTGTATGAGGAGAGAGCAGGGATCAGGTAGTAACTCCTGCTGTTTGTTTACATTTGTGACCGGCTGTGATTGGACACAGCCGGTCACGTGGTAAACAGCCAATTTCATTGGCTGTTTACCCTGATCGGGGACGCGCTGTGTCCAAGGGACACTCACCTTCCCCGATCTGCAAGCCTCTGGCGGCACGCACGGAGCGCGCCGCCGAGTTTGTTGTCACAGCCGATCACATGGTAAACAGCCAATGTGACACACGCCGTCCCCGATCACCACGCTGCGCGCCCCCGCGGGCGCGCACAAGGCATTATCCTGCAGGACGTCCAGTGTGAATAATGCAACCACTTCCCGGACGTCAATTTACTATTGACTGGGCGGGAAGTGGTTAATGAGGAAAAAAATTAACTTAAATGATTTTAGCAAATGGCTGCAATATAACAAAGAGTCAAACATTTAAGGCGGTCTGAATACTTTCCGTACCCACTGTATATGTGCTTTGAACAAACTCAGCCGCTTGTCTCCGAAACATGTCGGGTATTGTCACAACACACCCCTTTTGAATCGGCCTGGCAGTCTACAAATTGGTTGTGTTACAACTATTATTGGCAGCTGTAATTTTATACCATCATAATTGTTTTTATAAACTTTTTTGTACAAATGTAAATTTTGTTCATTACCATTTAATAAATATTTTTCTACTTTTACTTATAATTTTCTTGATAATTCCTAACTTACCTTGTCTCAGTCCGTACTATCCCAGGGGCAGTCCCTTCCAATTTACAGATTCAATTGGGATGTGACTAAGACCATTAGGATTATCCATACACTTGGTTAGCTTCTTCTGCTATTTTTGTTTATTATAGCTGAATGGAGAAAAGCCAATGTAGTACCAATATTTAAAAAAATGGCCCAAAATACATCCCTGGGAATTACAGACCAGTTAGCCTAACATCAATAGTAGAGGTCGACCGATATGGGTTTTTCTCTGGCCGATGCCGATGCCGATATTTAGAAATCGCTGTGGCCGATGGCCGATATATGATGCCGATTTTTTTGGGCCGATATGTTAGGCCGATGAAGGGGAAAAAAAAAAAACTAACAGTTGGACCCCTTTCACACTGGGGTGTTTTTCAGGCACTTTTGGGCTAAAAATAGCACCTGTAAAAATGGCTGCAAAACAGCTCCCCTGCAGTCTCAGTGTGAAAGCCTGAGTGCTTTCACACTGAGGCGGTGCGCTGGCAGGACGTTAAAAAAAAGTCCTGCAAGCAGCATCTTTGGAGCGGTGTATACCGCTCCTCCATCACTACTGCCTATTGAAATTAATGGGCACTGCTGCTGAAGCGCCTGCAAAGCGCTTCTGCAGCGGTGCTACACGGGCGCATTTAACCTCTTCATCAGCCGCTAGCTGGGTTATAAGCACCCCGCTAGCAGCCGAATATCGCCGCTAAAATTATGGTAAAGCGCAGCTAAAACTAGCTGCATTTTACCGCCAACGCCTGCCCGCTCCAGTGTGAAAGCAGCTGAGTTCCGCCAAAAAAAAAAAAAAATATATTAAAAGTCAGCAGCTACAAATACTGCAGCTGCTGACTTTTAATATATGGACACTTACTTGTCCTGGGCGCCCGCGATGTCGGCACCCGAAGCCGATCTCTCTCTCGGCTCTCGGGTGCTGCCGCCGCCATCTTCGGTAAGGGAATCAGGAAGCAGGCACAAAAACAGGTAATCAAAACTTTGACGAAAAAAAAAGTTTAGTTTTATTTAACATTCATTAAAGTGTATTTTTTTCCCAAAGAATTGCGTTTGAAAGACCGCTGCGCAAATACCGTGTGACATAAAATATTGCAACAACCGCCATTTTATTCCCTAGGGTCTCTGCAAAAAAAAAATATATAATGTTTGGGGGTTCCAAGTGATTTTCTAGCAGAAAAGACAGGATTTTTACTTGTAAGCTACAAGTGTCAGAAAAGATTTAGCCTTTAAATGGTTAAACTGAGAACTTCTACTCACAAGTTCAGTTCATTAATAAGAAGAAACATTTGTAACTTTTCTCTCTCACTTGGCAGGCTGCCCAAAGATGAGTCACTGCACGGGAAACTTTAGGCAACTTGTATTGACTTCTATGAGAGATGTCATTTCCAAGCCGCGCTGAAGTTTTTTTTTTTTTTTTAATATCGGCTTCTGTTCTCAGAATATCGGCCAAAGCCGATTAATGAAAAAATGCCAAAAATCGGCCGATATATCGGCCGACCGATATATCGGTCGACCTCTAATCAATAGTATAGATATACAGTGGTATCCGCGCTTATATGGACAAACTAGGCTGCTGCCCCCCAGGGGTATCCTTTGGTAGGAACTGGTAAAATAAATCAAAAATAGGGGTGGTGGCGAAAACGGAAAAAACCCTTGTCTTTGCGTCCGTAGACGTCCTTTGAGGAACGAAACGCGTCGGGCTATGCATTTTGCTCCCCATATTGCCTTTTAAATATACTTTGAACTGTGATCACTTTTATTTTGTATGCTGGCTTTTTTGATTAAAATCCATCTATGACCTGCACCATTGGAGCCCCCTATTTTTTTCCTTTCTTTGCAGGAATCTGCGAAAGACAAGGCTTTTTTCAGTTTTCTCCAGCTGGTTCTTCCAACACCCTGGTTAGGGTCACCATTCTCTCAAGCCTGATTCACCTGAATGTCTGGTGGATTACCATGATCCACATATCAACTTCCCAGTAGGATATTCAGTGTTGAATGCTATTGGTGGCTGACGAATCTCGGGCCTATCCGCCCTACCAGGACTGTTGACATCTGACTGCCAAGGAAGGAAACTACAACATCTTCCAGATTCCTGGTGACACCTTCATGTAGCAGTCGTTTGGGATACCTTTAAGCTCGATTGATCCGGTGTCATATGACATTCGGGTCCAACGTTTCCGGAAAGCGCATATGCATGTCATCGTTTACTTGAAGACTAGTGTCGGGAGTTCTTCATCCACTTGATGATACCTTCTTTTTGTATTGGGACACTATATCAAATTGAAATTTTGTTTATATAGTAGACACTTTGTGGGTTGATTCACACAATTTATTTTGCCGGGTGTTTATTGCCCAGCCTCCCCCTCCCCTTTTTGTTTGTGCTATATCACATGGTCACATCATTTTTTTATATAGTTCAGTTTTTCTAGCCTATATGTAGCGCTGCATATATCACCCCCCATTTTGTTTTGAATTTGTCACATTCTTGTGCAGCTGTTTCACCTCCTCCTTTTTTTGGGTCATTATCTGTATTTTTACATGTTTTTGGGTAGTGCATTTACCGTATTTTCCGCACTATAAGGCGCACCTAAAAGCCTAAAATTTTCTCAAAAATCGTCCATGCGCCTTATAGTCCGGTGCGCCTTATGTGTGCACTGAGTTCCAAAATCTGTAAAAAATTTGTTGTGGGACTTCGGTAAGCACTCCGCTTGGTTAACTGTCGGACCATTTCCCACTGACACAGGGACGTAATACGTACACTACGTACGCTGGCAGCGATAAACCAGTCAGAGAACATTACGTAATATGTACAGCACGTTAGCAAGGTATCTGCTTTAACTGTTGTCCGAGCTTTTGCAAAAGCCGGCATGATTGCTTAACAGCCGCCTGGCAACGAGACTGAAAAATAATGTGAGTGTATTGTTAAATAGTAGAATAAAGTTCAACTAAACTCACTGTTTTGCTTCCATTAAATTTCTTTTTGTAGACCGTATGTTTTAGCATGCGCCTTATGTATGGGTTAAGTACAGAAATAGACCCGTAATTGAGACTGCGCCTTATAATCCGGTGCGCCTTATAGTGCGGAAAATACGGTATTTTTTATTTCTTCTATACTAGTAGAGTGTGATGTGCTCTCCCATAATAACACTATGAAACAGTGAATATTCCAATACCAGAATATTGTTAAATTGTACCTCCGGCCTCCGAAGAACAATCCACCCGTTGATCGTCTTTAATGGGCCGTATCCTAAATCAACATTAGAGGTAACCTTCTATCTATCTATCCAATCAAAATGGATAAGTGTGTGTTACCATACAGCTAAAAATACTATGTGGTAGTTTATGTGAAAATAATTATTGGTAATCCTTAGTATCTATCTATCTATCCATTTGGATTGGATAGATAGATAGATAGGTTACCTCTAATATTGATTTAGGATACGGCCCATGAAAGACGATCAACTGGTGGATCGTTCTTCGGAGGCACAATTTAACAATATTCTGGTATTGGAATATTCACTGTTTCATAGTGTTACCGTGGGAGAGCACATCACACTCTACTAGTGACTTCACCCCTATGCTACAGATTGCTGTGTAATTATCCCTTGAGAAGGCAGCGCCACCACCCCTATTTTTGATTTATTTTACCAGTTCCTACCAAAGGATACCCCAGGGGGGCAGCAGCCTAGTTTGTCCATATAAGCGCAGATACCACTGTATATCTATTTTCACTAGCACATCTTTGTAGGCGTGATTTCCTATCTGCAGCTATGGATATTTTCGGATACATGAGCAAAAGAAACATAGATGTGGGGGGCATTTTTAGCCAAGAACAAACCACTAATAAGCAGGATATGGAGGGCTTATTAAGACAGCTCAAACACACCCTAGAAAAACAGCTATGAGTGTGGTGGGACATATCTACCCTAGAGATGTATGTAAAAAGAGAAGATGACACCACGTAGGTTACGGTGGGACATACATCCGAATGACCACCTCAGTGATCTAACTCTGATGGAGAGCTGGTATCAGTTCTTTAATAAATGTGAGAATGATTTGCTACACACCATCATCAAAAGGAGGCAATTTAAATTAAGAGGAATAGAAACCAATATCGTGGAGCTTAAAAACTCCTTACTGCCCTTCTCAAACTCACCTGAATACAAAGAGAAGGAATCACAACTACAAGAAACCATTAAAAAATATGACATAGAAGTGCAAGCTAAAAAGCAGAATAAATTTAAAAGGGATGTACTAGACTATAGGACGAACAAAGTATATAAATGGCAGTCAGAAGATGAAGACTTCGAGGACATGTCGATGGAAGAGAGCTCAAATGAAGACGTGGAAGATTTGGGAACCAGAAATGGTGAGCCAGGAACACGTCTCAGGTTTGAGACTAGCCCGGAACCTATATATAGAACAACACCCAGATATACAAATCAGCAGCCTTATAGGCAGAAAAGAAATGGTAACAACTATCAGGATCAGCCTTCTGAGCACCCCGAAACCTCGTTCACTCCAAGACGAAGCCTCTAACCGCGAAATAGATCACCCACGCCACCTAGAATAAGAAGGTGGGAGGCACCTCCGCGTCATGATCGGAGGGGAGCGTATATGAAACCTAGGGATTTTCCCAGGGGGAGCCAACGCGACAGGCCACCAGGAAGGTGGAACGCAAGAGTACCTTACAGAAACCCGCGATGGAGGGGCCAATCTTGGAGAAGGGGAGGAAAGACAGGCTGGGGCACTACGCCCAGAGACAAGGAAAGAGAGATCAGGAACCACTAGAACAACGCACATAACGTTATACACAAGAACCCAACAACCGAGGGGGCAGAACCAAGGATCGGGAGAGATTGAACGACTTTCAACAGAGTATAGACCTAGCAGACGGAGAAGAGGGAAGAGAGGGGGGAAGAAGAAAAAGGCAGAGAGAGTATTAGGGGAGGGGATTCATAATCTAAGTAGTGCCACCTTTACAGAGGATGAGTGGAAAATCCTGGATCTAGGCCTCAAGTTTGCCCCGGAGAAACAATTGGACAAATTTGAGGCCTACATCGACCTCCAAAAATTTATAAGGAAACTAAATTTAAAAAACACTTTGAACTAAATGGGGACACTAGAACACCAGAACCTGCCCCTTATCACCAAACTACACCTAAGAACCATTCCATCTTTAACCCCCAAACCACGGGAAACCAATGTCTGGGGGCCTTCAAAAAAATGGTCGAAGAAGAAATCAAGAACATGGATACTAAAGCAAAGAGGGGCAATAAGAATCTGTGGAAGACCATAAAACAGAGCGGCAAGAAAAAGTATGTGGTGATTAGACCAGCCGATAAAGGGGGGGGGACTGGTTATACTAAATAAATCAGATTATGAATAAGAAATGGAAAACCTGTCGAAGGTTGAGAACACCTATAAGAGGCGGAGAGGCAATCCCAAGGTATGCTACGACAATAAGCTTAAAAATGTCAAAAAGGGTAAGGATATGGGGATTTTGAGCAAAAAAAAACGATAACAAATTACGATCGTCTGTGTGGAACTCCATCGGACAAAAAACCCACGCATGCTCAGAATCAAGTCAACGCATGCTCAGAAGCATTGAACTTAATTTTTCTCGCCTTGTCGGAGTGTTTTACGTCACAGCGTTTTGGACGGTCGGAATTTTGACTGATGGTGTGTAGGCAAGACTGATGAAAGTCCGCTTCATCGGATTTCCGATGGAAAAATCCATTGGATTTTATTCCATCGGAAATCCGATCGTGTGTACAGGGCATGAGAAACCATTTAGTACATGTCGTCATAGACCCTCCATCTATAGTAGAAATCTGCCCTGACCTTAAGGGATTTTATAGATGCCAGAGATGTTTGCCTTGCAGGAAGAGAAAGAAGCAGCCCAGGAAGAGAACAACGTTCAAATTCAATGTGTTTAATAAAGAGTATCAGATCAAGGAGCTGATCACGTGCAATAGCACACACGTCACGTACGTAGTCGAATGTTCCTGTCGGCTGCAGTACGTAGGGCATACCACAAGACCTTTACGTGTCCGAATAAGGGAACAATATACGCAAGGGGTTTCCCAAACATAGCCTATAGAGGCACTTTGATGAGGTACACCAAAAGGGACCCCTCGGGCCTTGTCTTTTATGGTGTAGACATCATCAAGGATCATTGTAGGGGAGGCAACAAAACGATTCTGGTGTCACAAAATGAGCCCCTAGGGGCCTCAACCTGGACATAGATTTGAATTGCTTTCTATCCAATTTCTGATCTCCAACCCCAGTTCCACTTCCATGTACTTTATCTATGATTTTTTTGGAATCCTCTCCTTCCTTTTTAATCACCCCCTAAGGGAGGCATTAGTGGGGGTTTTGGATTAAACCTATATTCAGGGTTGCCCTCTGTAGGATCTTCCCTAGCTGATACTTACGTATATCAGCATAAGGAGGAATGCCCAGTGGAGTGAATCATCCAATGGGTTTGGTACCTTCAGATTGGAGTACCACTGCTAGGGGGTAATGGATTAGTTATGATCTATCTGATTTATTTTTATTTTTCACTGTTTATACCTAGAGGCATTCATTACCTAGATGCATACTTAGACCATATGATTCCAGGATATACATTTCACTTCTCCAAAGGATAATGGACTATGCAACTAACTTACCCCACGTCCTACACTTAAGAGCAACAATTTGCCCCTTATTTAGATGTAGACATTAGGACATATATTCTATTTATTTATCACTCTACCACCTTCTATCTCTCTGTGTTTGATTTCTTTGGAAGTGGTTGTTCTAATAATTCTCTGTGTGCGCCTAACCAGCACACTAACACTTTCTACGGTATGGGTTTATGCAATAGAAGATATTTATCCGTTAGTGCACAAGGACTGTGTTAAAAATACTTTTTTGCGCTAAGTGTGTCTAATAACGGCATCTGGGGAACGGTTCCGGTTCTCACCATTAGAGGGCTAGCTATGGGGGAGGACTCCAGGGAATGGGAATGTAGGCAGAGTATAGTCCAGCCGCCAAACCCAATTCCACACCCGCCGGGGGAGGTACCCAGATGCCGTGTCTCTATTTAGACAGGAGACATAGCGCAATGACATCACCTCAGAAGACGACTGACGTTGAAACGAGCTATTTTTATTTTTATTAAATAATATCTTTTTTTTGGACCAGCATGCCTAGTGCTTGGTGCTGATGTATATGCTAGCTTTTACATTTTTTACCAAATAAAAACTTTTATACGCTATGGAGGCTTTTTTTCTGATCTTGTGAGGAGCCGGGCTGGAGGTTACAGGATCTATTCACTTACACCTGGAGGTGAGGAGCGGTGCCTTGGGAAGAGGATCAACATAAGAAGTGTTAACTGGAGAGCACAAGAAGCCTACCCACCACCCCCTGATGTGCATTTTACCCCTGCAGGGGTATCTATGTCTGGTGAGTGTGAACCCATAGGGGGGGGAGCACTCTGTCACCTGTTTCGAAGTGAAGATCTACCAGCAAGGAAGCTCACCTAAGTCACACAATTTCTGTTGGAATTGTCACCATTATCCATTATTGGGATTGCAAGCAGAGACTACTACTGTTTATCCTAAGGGGCTTGTATAGTGGGGCCACTCCGGGCTGCTCTTGACGCCCACTGCTGCGGAGTGGGGTTGTTTTCCGCTCTGGCTTTTTTGCTTTCTTGTGTTTTTTCATTTATAAAGGCTACGTATGAACATGGATATTAGGGACTTTGAACTCACTGTGTTTGCACTGGCCGCCAGGGTTATCTGTTTATTGGATGTCACTCTGTTTTTTAAGTGAGGAGTATTTATGATGTTTGATCACTCATGTTTTTTATTTTTATTTTTATTTCACTCTTTTTTCAGATCACTCAGTTTTATGTTACATTTCACGTAGATACTAAGGATTACCAAGAATTATTTTCTCATAAACTACCACATAGTAATTTTAGCTGTATGGTAACACACACTTATCCATTTGGATTGGATTGATGAAGGTTACCTCTAATATTGATTTAGGATACGGCCCATGAAAGACGATCAACTGGTGGATCGTTCTTCGGAGGCTGGAGGCACAATTTAACAATATTCTGGTATTGGAATATTCACTGTTTCATAGTGTTACTGTGGGAGAGCACATCACACTCTACTAGTGACTTCACCATTATGTTACAGATTGCTGTGTAATTATCCCTTGAGAAGGCAGCGCCACCACCCCTATTTTTGATTTTAACATCAATAATATGCAAGCTCTTGGAGGGGATGATAAGGTACTATATACAAGATTTTAGTAATGAGAATGTATCATTAGCAGTAATCAGCATGGATTCATGAAGAATCATTCTTGCCAAACCAATCTATTAATCTTCTATGAGGAGGAGAGTTGCCATCTAGATAAAGGAAAGCCGGTAGACGTGGTGTATCTGGATTTTATAAAAACAATTGACACAGTTCCCCATAAACGTTTACTGTACAAAATAAGGTCCCCTGGCATGGGCCATAGGGTGAGTGCATGGATTGAAAACTGGCTACAGGGGCGAGTTCAGAGGGTGGTGATAAATGGGGTGTACTCGGAAAAGTCAGGGGTGGGTATGGGGTCCCACAGGGTTCTGTGCTGGGACCAATCCTATTTAATTTGTTCATAATCTACCTGGAGGATGGGGTAAACAGTACAATCTCTACATTTGCGGATGATACCAAGCTAAGCAGAGCAAAAACTTCTCTGCAGGATGTGGAAACCTTGCAAAGAAGATCTGAACAAATTAATGGGGCGGGCAACTACATGGCAAACGAGGTTTAATGTAGAAAAATGTAAAATGCATTGGGGGGGGGGGGAGGAGGCGAACTTCTGGGGGAATCTGCGATGGAAAAAGACCTGGGGGGTCCTAGTAGATGATAGGCTCAGCAATGGCATGCAATGCCAAGCTGCTGCTAACAAAGCAGACAGAATATTGACATGCATTAAAAAGGGGATCAACTCCAGAGATAAAACAATAATTCTCCAGCTCTACAAAACTCTGGTCCGGCCGCACCTAGAGTATGCTGTCTAGTTCTTCTGGGCACCAGTCCTCAGGAAGGATGTACTGGAAATGGAGTACAAAGAAGGGCAACAAAGCTAATAAAGGGTCTGGAGGATATTAGTTATAAGGGAAAGGTTGCGAGCACTGAACTTATTCTCTCTGGAGAAGACGCTTGAGAGGGGATACGATTTCAATTTACAAATACCGTACTGGTGACCCCACAATAGGGATAAAGGTTTTTTGTGGAAGGGAGTTTAAGATGGCCACTCATTAAAATTAGAAGAAATGAGGTTTAACCTTAACCACTTGACAACTGGACACTTAAACCCCCTTAATAACCAGACCAATTTTCAGCTTTCGGTGCTCTCACATTTTGAATGACAATTACTCATACAACACTGTACCCATATGAAATTGTTGACCTTTTTTTCACACAAAAAGAGCTTTCTTTTGGTGGTATTTGATCACCACCGTTGTTTTTTTTTGCACTATAAAAGAAAAAAGACTGAAAATTCTGTAAAAAAAATTCTGTGTTTCGGTTATAAAATTTAGCAAATTAGTCATTTTTCTTCATAAATTTTGGCCAAAATTTATACTCCTACATATCTTTGGTAAAAATAAGCACAAATTGGTGTATATTTGGTCTTTGTGAAAGTTATAGAGTCCACAAGCTATGGTGCCAATATCTGAAAATTGATCACACCTGAAGTACTGACAGCCTATCTCATTATTTGAGACCCTAACATGCCAGAAAAGTACAAATACCCCCCCCCCCCAATGACCCCTTTTTGGAAAGAAGACATTCCAAGGTATTTAGAAAGAGGCATGGTGTGTTTTTTGAACTTGTCATTTTTTCCCACAATTCTTTGCAAAATCAAGATTTGTTTTTATTTTTATTTTTTCACAAAATTGTCATATTAGCAGGTTATTTCTCACACACAGCATATGCATACCACAAATTACACCCCAAAACACATTCTGCTATTACTCCGGAGTATGGTGATACCACATGTGTGAGACTTTTACACAGCGTGGCCACATACAAGAGTCCCAACATGCAGGGAGCACCATCAGGCGTTCCGGAGCGCCCAGGCAAATTCTGACATTTCTCTCCTACATGTAAAAAATCATCATTTATTTGCTAGGAAATTACATAGAACCCAAAACATTATAAATGTTTTTTTAGCAAAGATCCTAGAGAATACAATGGTGGTCATTGCAACTTTTTATCTCGCTCAGTATTTGCGCAGCAATTTTTCGAACGCGTTTTTTTTGGAGGAAAAACGGTTTTGTGCTTAAAAAAAAAAAAAAACAGTAAAGTTAGCCCAATGTTTTTGCACAATGTGAAAGATGAAGTTACGCCGAGTAAATAGATACCCAACATGTCACCCTTCAAAATTGCACACGCTCGTGGAATGGCGCCCAACTTCGCTACTTAACCACTTGTCCCCCGCCCACTGTCAATTGACGGAGGGCGGAGGATACTCTCGTTCTGGGAGGACGTCATATGATGTCCTCCCTTTAAAACGAGCTAGGAGGCGCGCGCTTGCCGCCAGCGGCGCGCGCCCGCAGCGTTCACAAGCCCCCGGTGCGCGTGCCCGGCGGCCGCGATTGCCGCCGGGCACCCGCGATTGCCCGGGAAACGAGCAGGAAAGTGGATCTCTGTGTGTAAACACAGAGATCCACGTCCTGTGAGGGAGAGGGGACCGATGTTGTGTCCCTTGTACATAGGGACAACCATCGGTCACCTCCCCCAGTCAGTCCCCTCCCCCCACAGTAAGAACACATTGAGGGAACATATTTAACCCCTTCCCGCCCCCTAGTGGTTAACCCCTTCCCTGCCAATCACATTTATACAGTAATCAATGCATTTTTATAGCAGGGATCGCTGTATAAACGTGAATGGTCCCAAAAATGTGTCAAAAGTGTCCGATGTGTCCGCCGCAATATCGCAGTCACAATAAAAAAATCGCAGATCGCCGCCATTACTAATAAAAAAATAAAAATGCTATAAATCTATCCCCTATTTTGTAGACGCTATAACTTTTGCGCAAACCAATCAATACGCGCTTATTGCGATTTTTTTTTTACCAAAAATATGTAGAAGAATACGTATCGGCCTAAAATGAGGAAAATTTTATTTAAAAAAAAGAATGGGTATTTATTATAGCAAAAAGTAAAAAATAGTGTTTTTTTTCCAAACTGGACGCTCTCCTTTTGTTTATAGCGCAAAAAATAAAAACCGCAGAGGTGATCAAATACCACCAAAAGAAAGCTCTATTTGTGGGAAAAAAAGGACGCAAATTTCGTTTGGGAGCCACGTCGCACGACCGCGCAATTGGCATTCAAAGTGTGACAGCGCTGAAAGCTGAAAAATGGCTTGGGCAGGAAGGGGGTTTTCGTGCACAGTAGAGAAGTGGTTAAAAACCCCCATAGGCGACGCTTTAAATATTTTTACTGGTTACATGTTTTAAGTTACAGAGGTGTGGTGTGTACACCGTGTTCATATGTGGGCGGGACTTACGTATGCGTTTGCTTCTGTATGCGAGCACACAGGGACAGGGGCGCTTTAAAAAATGTTTTTTTTTTTTATTTTTCATTTTCCTTTATATATTTTAGCTTGACACGTTTTTTCCTCAAAAATTAATTTTTTGATCACTTTTATTCCTATTACAAGGAATGTAAACATCCCTTGTAATAGGAATATGGCATGACAGGTCCTCTTTACAGTGAGATATGGCGTCAATAAGACACCACATCTCACTTCTAGGCTGGGAAGTCTGAAATAAAAAGAAAAACGATCCTGGCTTTGATTGTAGTGGTGAGTCGGTAGAAGCACCGGAGGGCAGCGGATGTCCCCTCTCGCCTGCCATAAGAACGATCAAACGACGGAACAGCCGATATGATCGTTTTTATGGTGTAGGGAATCGCCAGCTGAAAAGCTGATATCTGAATGATGCCTGTAGCTGCAGGCATCATTCAGATATTCCCACACAAAGTCAAGGACGTCATGACGGCCGAGTGGGCGGGAAGTGGTTAAAATTCTTTTTTTTTTTTAACACAAAGTTGTCCATTTATACAATATTTCTAACACATAACATGTACATATCAAAAACTACACCCCAAAATAGATTCTCCTACTCCTCCTGAGTACGGCGATACCACATGTGTGAGACTTCCTCAGCCTGGCCACATACAGAGGCCGAGTACGGCAGAGCACGGCTGGGTATCACCGAGCATGGCTGGGTATTGCAGGGTATGGCAGGGTATTGCAGGGATGGCTGAGCATGGCTGGATGGATCTCTCCCCCTCTCACACTGTACCGACCGGTACAGAGAAGGGAGAGAGAAACCGGCGTCATGACATGACGCCAGTTTGTTTACAAGTGATCGCTTCGTCATTTGACGGAGCGATCACGTAGTAAACGGCCGCTATCAGCAGCCATTTACCGTGATCCGTGATGCGCCGAGTCCTCTGGACACGGACACTCCCGTCAATGTACGCCCTCTCAGAGTTAGGAAACCGCCCCGTAGCCGTCATTCTGCTTTGGGCCGGTTGTCAAGTGGTTAAACTACGTAGAGGGTTCTTTACTGTAAGAGCGGCAAGAATGTGGAATTCCATTCCACACGCAGTGATCTCAGCGGGGAGCATCGATAGTTTCAAAAAATTATTAGATAAGCACCTGAATGACCACAACATACAGGGATATACAATGTAATATGGACATATAATCACACACATAGGTTGGACTTTAATTGTGTCTTTTTTCAACCTCACCTATGTAACTATGTGATGCTGCGCTGAAAATCATCCCTGTCTAATATATTAAGGAAACAAGGGAGGTGTTCTATAGTCCCAAGACTTCCTGTCCTAGGGTAATTACGTTGCTATTTCATAGCTACAATGCAGGGAGACCATTGTCATGATAGAACAAGAAGTGTGTAAATGGCAGGATCACCAGGTGATACTGAAGGAAAAAAAGACAAACACTGAAAACAACCACCATAAGGACGACTGGTATGCTGCAATATATTACATTTTTTGTTCTTGGGTTCAGATACACAAACCACCTTCTGACCACTTAGTAAATATACTGTGTGTGGGTGGCATGTGCAGGCACAATAACATACCTGTATATCAGTCCTTGCAAGCACCACCTTGTGCTCTTAGTTGGACACAGCATAAGTTTGGCAGCAGATTTCACTCAATAATTTTGGCTGAAGCCAGCTGATCTGCCGATCACACACACAGTCCTGTGTTACCAAACACAGAGGAGTCTGTGTGCATAAAAACAGTGTTCTGGTTGTTTCTTCTCCCCGAAAAGCAGGGAGAAAATAAAACAGCCAGACAGAGTAAAAGAAGCACACATTACACATGGTAAGGCACACAGTTAACCCCTTTATTGCCCCTAGATGTTAATCCCTTCCCAGCCAGTGTCATTAGTACAGTATTATCAATGATCACTGCATTAGTGTCAATAGCGACATTAGTGTTAGTTAGTGACCCTCCCAGATAGTGTCTGTTAGCACCAGATTGCCTGCCATCCTATCACAATCACACTATAAGTCGCTGATCACCACCATTACAGTATAGCATCTATAGCAGCGGAAATTTCAGTATATATATATATATATATACACACACACACACACACACTAACGTACGCACAAACCAATTTATATACTGTACATCTACTGGTATTTTTTGTAGACATGTCGCAGAAGGTGCTTCAATTTATGAAGGAATTTTTTTTGTTGGATATGTTGTATAAAAGAAATGAGAAAATATAATTTTTTTTTTTTTTTATAAAATTTCAGGTCTTTCGCTTATGTAATAAAAAACCCAGTAATGATCAAATATCACTAAAAGAAAGCCATTTCTATGAAACAAAATGATACAAATTTCATTTTGGTACAGTGTTGCATGACCGCGCAATTGCCAGTTAAAAAGCACAGTGCTGCATAGCAAAAAATGGTCTGGTCAAGAAGGGGGTAAAACCTTCCAGAGGTCAAGTGGTAAGATTACACACAAGCTTGTTTACATCTTAATACTGTCCCACATCAGCAATTACAGCAGTAAATAGATTAGGAAAAAAGTTCCACTTTAAGTTTACTTACAGGGTAGCAACGCTCTGTAACCAGAGAATGTAACTTGTGACGATCAAACCTAGAACAGTAGAAAAAAAAAAAAGTTTACCACAAATTTGAGTTTTTTTTCCTTTTAGAACAGTTACTACACCATAAACTGTAACCAAATTCTCTTAAAATATTACACGAATTTATCCTCTATGCTGCCATAGCCAGGATAGAAAGTATTGGGGACATGAAAGAAAAACTGCAGCCAAGGTAGTAGCAGTCAAGCAATTACGTATTCCTAACCACCAGTAAGTAAACTTTAGGGCCACTGTCAGCACTATATAAACAGCATGCGGCATCACAAACAGTACAATGCTGTGTACCAGGACTTCCCATCTGCTGTCAGGACAAAAAGAGAGATGATTTGAGTTCCTGTTACAGAAAGTCATGTATTTATAGCAATGAATACTAGGCTCCTTCTGATTGGCAGAAGGTGGAGATTGTGATGTCATTTACCCACCTCTCCAGCTATTCAGAGGAAGCCAAAATACAAGGCTTTGAGTGGCTGAGAAGCACTCAGCCCAACTCAATTTTGTTCCAACAGACAGAAAATCCATATACTGCTGCCAAAACACAGCACTGTATTCTGTATGTAGCCGATGCTACACATCGTTTATATAGCGCTGACAGTAGCTGCATCAATTAGTAAAGGAAATTGTGGGAAGCATTGCCTAAACAAACTATTTAAAAAGTGAAGGGAAACCAGTGTTTGACTTCTAGGCTCCATTCACATTTAGCATTTTGGGATCTCAGGCAGAATCGCTGAGATTCTGCCTTCGATCTCAAACCGCACTGCAATCGCAAAACGCATGTTAAGGTGGCATTCATTTTCCACGGCACCTAAAAAACACAGTTTTGCCACAATCATCACACAAGCAGAAGCTTTTTGGCCAACAAGCTTTGTGCGTTGTGCTTTGCCGCGCAATATTAAGAACAAAATTAATGTGGAGAAAAAGCAGCGTGCACGGGAAATGATACAGGCACAAATGGAGGTGATGGAAGCATCTGGTGAAGGAGTTTCGAGGTGTAGCACAGAGGAAAGTATACCAGAGAAACAGTCGCATACAAGTGAAGAGGAACACACTCCCTTGATATCTGACATGTTTGAATTTTTTTTACATGAATGCACCCCGGGTCCATAGCAGTGCCACAACAACTGCAGCTACCCAATAGCTGGATATTCATTAAGCTGAACAGCCTATAGCCAGAAGCGACAATCCCCTTGAGTACTGGCACATAAACAACGTTTTCCTTTGCTTGCACAGATTGCATGCATATATTTATCTGACCCAAGCACCAGTACAGAGAGTGAGAGACTATTCAGTCTCTAGTCTAGCATCTCATATTCTTGATGAGAAGAGGAACCATCTCTCCTGTGAGAAAGCTGAACAACTTTTGTTCTTAAAGCGAAATCTGCCACTTTTACTGAAATAGATTAGAAAGCAGTAGCACAGTCCAATTAATTTACCATGTTTGAATTGTCTAGTTGTGCCACTTTCGCACTATAACTACCAATTACAGTGGACTTTAAAGTTGATACTTCAAAACTTGAAATAAGTTTAGTAGTTTACTTCTTACATAACAGAATAGAAAGGGTAGGGCAGGCCCTTTGCTATTTTGTTTGTAGTTCATTTTAGTTCTTCTAAAGTATATACACTTTTTCAATTTAACCACTTCAGCCCCGGAAGAATTGGCTGCCCAATGACCGGGCCATTTTTTGCGAATCGACACTGCGTCACTTTAGCTGACAATTGCGCGGTCGTGCGACGCTGTACCCAAACAAAATTGACATATATTTTTTTCCCAGAAATAAAGCTTTCTTTTGGTGGTATTTGATCATCTCTGCGTTTTAAATTTTTGCGCTATAAACAAAAAATAGAGCGACAATTTTGAGGGAAAAAAACACACATTTTGTACTTTTTGCTGTAATAAATATCCCCAATTTTTTTTCTTTTAAAAAAAGCAAATTTTTTATCAGTTTAGGCTGATATGTATTCTTCTACATATTTTTGGTAATAAAAATCGCAATAAGCGTATATTGATTGGTTTGCGCAAAAGTTATAGCGTCTACAAAATATGGGATAGATTTATAGCATTTTTATTATTATTTTTTTTTTTTACTAGTAATGGCAACAATTTGCGATTTTTATCGGGACTGCGACATTATGGCGGACACTTTTGACACATAGTATAGAATGGGTGTCTTTCGCGCTACTCAAGAGTAAATAAAAATGAACTGTGGTAATGTGTACAAAAGCTGCAAAACCTATCCGTGTTCACCTTACACATAAACGTACAAAATATATATATATATATATATATATAAGGGTTTTGCGATTAAGAAAAAAATATACAATTTAAACAAAATACTGTGCACCTTAATAAATATATAAAATGCGACTATGGATCTGAAAATATTCAAAGTGCAAAGTGAATGAATAAATCAGGATTCTACCAAGTCCATAAAAGAATCATGGGTGAAATGGTGCCAACCGTGGCAAAAAGTGTAAACAATCAATATATAAAGTGCTAACAATACATAAAGTGCAATCAATAAAGTGCAAATGGTGTCAAGGTGCGTGCAAATGACTGCAAAAAGTTCAATATTGCAATTGGTAAATAAAATAGTGGTGATGAGAATTAGGTCTCAAAAAAGTCCCATACAAATGACTCCGATGGAAAAATCCTCTTTTGGGTCAGATGTTAGTATAGCTGTGTCATTAACATCCGCAATGGGTAAGCAATTGTAGTATTGAACCAACGTGGAAATCCTACACCAGTCTCCCAGAACTCTCACCTCTGCCGTAAAATATCTGGCATTAGGAGTAATCTCATCTCTCCTGTGTTTCTTCTCCACTGTAATCTTTACTAGTCTGTGTCCTCCACCACTCACGCTGATCTCAAAGATGTCAGCTGTCCTAAGGGGAAAGAGGGGGGGGATGGGGGAGCAAAAAGTGCACTTTTTTGTATTTTTTCCTCAAAAAAGTGCGCTAGTAAGACCGCTGCGCAAATACGGTGTGACAGAAAGTATTGCAACGACCGTCATTTTATTCTCTAGGGTGTTAGAATAAAAAAAATATATAATATTTGGGGGTTAGCTTCTAAGTAAAGGGAAGGAGATGGGCAGGCAGTGAAACAGGCAAGCATTGCTGGTTGTCTTGTCATACCAATGACCACCACAAGAGGGCGCCATATTACAGAATGAATCATAGGCCTGCAGAAGGCCACGGCCTCAATTACCGGCCAGCGCGGCAAGATCGCGCGATCGCGGGGGGGAGGGGGGTCTCACAGAGACACAGGAAACCTCAGCTGTGCTGCCTCAGGCGCCAGGTCGCTAATTCTAGTCGCATTTGCGACCTTGGTGCCCAGGTTTTGTCGAACCCTGGTTTACACACACACACACACACACGTCCCTGTTCTGCCTCTCGTGCGCACGATAGGCGGTCATCGCGACCCCCGGTCACGAGCATCGGCACCCCGGCGATGCAGCGCGCGCCTGCTAGCCGGATTAAAGCGACCGACGTACAGCTACGATGGTTCGCGGACCCAACCTGCCGCAGTATAACTGCGGCAGCTGGTCCGTAAGCGGTTAAAAAAAGAACTTCAGCTTTTGTTGTTGGGCCAAACTATGTCTCTCCCTAAAGCCTCGTACACACGACCGAGTTTCTCGTCCAAAACCGGCAAGAAATGTGCCGCGAGAGCTTTTTTGTCTAAAAAAACGCTCGTGTGTATGGTTTTACGACGAGAAAATTGGCGAGAATCTCGACGAAAAAATAGAGAACCTGCTCTCTATTTTCTCGTCAGGATTCCAGATTTCCTCGTCGTGTTTCTCGTCGGGCTTTTTTGTGACGAGAAAATGGTTCGTGTGTATGCTTTTACGACTCTTCCAAAAGCGCGCATGCTCACAAGCAACTATGAGACGGGAGCGCATCTTCTGGTAAAACAAGCCTTCGTAATGGAGAGAGCACATTCGTCACGCTCAAAAATATTGCATCGTTTAAATATTCTGCATTGAAATCTTCGTTAGAATGTTACATTAATCAAAACGAGTGACCTTCTTTTGCTGCTGATATTCACACAGAGTTATGACTTTTTTTTTAACCTTTTTCATGCTGCTCTTAAGAAGATTTATGTGTATTATATCGTGCAAGTTTTTAGGAATAATTTAAATGGTAATATTTTTGAAAATGATGTTAATTATAATTTCGCAATGTTTTGGTAGTGATCTCCCATTTAATTTTGGACTCTATATTAGTTACATTTCCAACCATGTTTTTTTGATAATCAGATTTAGTTATTCTTTTGGGGGGTTGTTATCTGTCCCTTTGTTTGTCAGTCAAATGTATCTGCTTACTCCAAAGCTAGATTTGTAATTTTTACAAATACACATAGTCAAGTATGAACGTAAACAAAAATCACATTTATTCATGTTTAAAAATAAAATAAAGAGAAGGCAGCGCTGGAGAACCTGCTGCCATTTGTGCATCCCAGGGACCCCAGAGCACACAGCAACCCTGTGTGGACACTAAAATTGGGAGCTTGAGAAGGCCAACATTTCTGAACACAATCTGATGCTGGCCTCCCAGAGGTCAGGAACAGCAGCAGGTGAGATATATGTCCCAAGTCTGTGGTACTACAACAGGCTGCCTTCTGTCCGACCACAATGAAGCAAGGCCATCACTTCCTCTTCTTCCTGGCAACCTTCCCTGCAATCTTCCCTGAAGCCTTCCCTGCAGCCTTCCTTCTTCGTTTGGCTAGAGGCTGGCCCACTGGAGGGGTACTCCTGGCAGGAGGAGGAGGAGGAGATGTAGCAGAAGGGGGTGGGGCAGAAGAAGAAGGTGGAGGTGTAGCAGAAGGGGGTGGGGCAGAAGAAGAAGGTGGAGGTGTAGCAGAAGGGGGTGGGGCAGAAGAAGAAGGTGGAGGTGTAGCAGAAGGGGGTGGGGCAGAAGAAGGTGGAGGTGTAGCAGAAGGGGGAGGTGTAGCAGAAGGGGGTGGGGCAGAAGAAGAAGGGGGAGGTGTAGCAGAAGGGGGTGGGGCAGAAGAAGGGGGAGGTGTAGCAGAAGGGGGTGGGGCAGAAGAAGAAGGGGGAGGTGTAGCAGAAGGGGGTGGGGCAGAAGAAGAAGGTGGAGGTTGAGGTTGGGTCAGTTGTGCCACCTCACATATGGCGGTATTGGGGGTAATTTTCTCCATCAACCCCTTGTTGAGCAAGGTGATGAGCAGGGGCTCGCATAGGAGGCGTTGCTCCATGCTCATCACCTTGAACTTAGCCTCCACTAGGCCGGCAATGGCCTCTTCAGGGGATGTGGGCTCCTGGAGGGTGGCATGGGCCTCACGAATAAGGGCCATTGCTGCCTCACTCATGCTCCTGTCCCTCCTGCCTCTTTTGTGAAGCCGGATGGGAGGCACCTGGGATCTTGTGCTTCTCCTTTGCCCTGCCACCTCCTGTCTGCCACTGGGCCCTGCCACCTCCTGGCTGCCACTGGACCCTTCCTCCTCCTGCCTGACAGTTTCCAGACCCTCCTCCTGGCTGATTTCATCCTGTGTATGAAAAAGGGACATAGTTTAATATGTTGGTTTAATCTTTGAATCAAACTTTGTAATCCTGATTGAAGCAATTAGAATGTAAATCCATAAATCCTTGCTTTAAATTTACTACTACATCAGATTGACTATTTAGCACCCAATTAAGTGCTCAATAATGTCTACAGATCTTGATTTCACTTGTGCAATCCAAAATAGTTTATGTTTGTCATCTTGACATATTTGTCAAACATTAAGTTTATCCCAATACATTTTCGAAAAATACTATACCTGGCTCCAGATAGCCAAATCAGGATCATCCAGGATGGCTGCCTCCTCTTGCTCCAGAGAAAGCTCAGGTTGGCTGCAGGGAAGTCTGGGGGGAAGAGTGGAGAGTGATGGCCTTGTCTCAATGTGGTCATCCAGGAAGGACATCCTGTTGTAGTACCACAAAATCGGGACATACACATCATCTGCTGCTGCTCCTGACCTCTGAGAAGCCAGCACTTTAGAGCTTTCAGTCCTGTAGGTACCTCTCAAGCTCCCAATTTTAGTGTCCACTTGTTTTGCTGTGGCTGTGGGCACCTTGGTATGCACAAATGGGAGCAGCTTCTCCAGCGCTGCTTTTCTCACCCCTCTTTTTTTGTGGATGGGGTTTTTCGTCTCCCACAGAGCGGGCAGCTCCCTTACCCGGTCAATAAATTCCGCCAGGAACTCTTTGTCGCTAATAAAGACATTCATATTGTATCTGCAAGTTAAAGAAATTATATATAACTAATGTGAGGCAAACTGTCTAACCTCCTTAACATGCTAGTCACCATATATATCCTCCAACATTCTCAAGACAGTATAGGCCAACAATTTGTACAAGTCACAAAATCACATACCTTCGTTCGCACGTCCGTCACTTGAACTCCTCTCTCCGCACACCGAACGTACTATAGTCACATGTGTGTTTGCTATATACACACCACGCATGCGTCAAAATACGAACACGTCGCTCCGCACACGTCGCCCGCCCCTGACGTTCTAAATAACATCTTTTCCC
Source organism: Rana muscosa (assembly GCA_029206835.1). NCBI lineage: Eukaryota > Metazoa > Chordata > Amphibia > Anura > Ranidae > Rana > Rana muscosa. The sequence continues at coordinate 120,664,107 of CM055128.1, forward strand.
CGCCCCTTCTCTTTCGGCGCGCAGACAGATATGGCGGAGTTACAGCAGGTGTCTGATAATTCCACAACTAACGAGGGGGAGACAAGCCCGGAGACCGAGGAAACGTCACGATCAAGGAGGAGATTCAAGGCATCGAATATGTCTTTGGCGGAGATGGTGGACATCTGGCTCAAGGCTGATTATGATGCCAAGCATGGGCCGTATAGCAAACCAAATAGAAGGAAGGCCAAAATCCTCACTAAAGTCGTGAAGAGTCTGAAGGCGAATTTCAGGGTGAAACGCTCAAATGAGCAGCTCAGAAAGAGGTGGTCAGACCTCAAACTGAGGGAGCCAGAGCAGTTGAGGAGCATAAAGAGAATGCTCGCTAAAAGTAAGGAAAATGTAGACTTTTCTGATATTAATCTTTTTCTAAACTGACATGTTGCTCTTTATTTTGGTTTCTCATATTGGACTCGCTTCCAAAATTTAATATTTTGAACTTGGTTGGGCACAGTAATCGTTCGTTACGTTACCGACACTTCGTTCGGCCACTATCCGCGGTTTTGGCTTATTTTAGAGCCACAAAAGTAATTATACATCTGCCATTTTGCTCCAAAATTGTGGCGTATTTTTTCGTCTAGATGATGTGTTTGTAAAGAGAATGAAATGCAAACTTTTATCAGTGTAAAGGAGAGGACACTCAGCAGCTGCTTCCACATCTGTACTTTGGAGCACTATAGTGTGGGCCACCAGACCCGCCTTTTTTGGGTGTCCCACACAGGTGCATCCTAGAATTTTTGTGGTGCCTCCATGTCAAATAAATGACATCCAAAGGTGAATACTAAGCATATTCTTGGTCATAAATAATGCATTCTTCTTTAAATTCCGCCCAAACACACACTTGTACCACACTTCCAAGCAATTTAGCCTGTTTTTATTTTAACATTGAGATTTACAGTGTGATAAATTGACCTTTTGTTTGCTTCTCATAGGGGAGAGAAGACTGGGAGGAGGACACTCCAGGGAGCACATGCACCCCACAACTTCCAAGCAACCCCAAACTCCCAAAGACCCACAACCGAAAGATGTGCAGGAAGTTGAGGTGGAGGAAGGAGAAGTGCAGGAAGGAGAGGTGGATGACGTTGTGGATCTGGTCACCACAACAGGTCAGTATCTGTCACCACAGCTTCAGGTAAGAGATGTACGCCTGCAGAGTTATAATACCTTTTTTTTTTTTTTTTTTTAGGGGATATAAATGTTGTGAAGGATCGTACACGGTTCTCTGCTGACAGTGCCCTCCGCCTCATCCAGCAAGTGATGGAATGTAGCACGGAACTGGACCTTATTAAACAAAGAATCCATGTGATGGAACAAACATTTAAAGACATTCTCGATGTTTTGGGGAGAATTCAATAAGCCATCCAAACACATTTGTTTTTACATGTTTGTTTTTGCAACTATTCGTATTTTTTTGACAATCAAACCAGCCAAAAATTGAATCTGCACACAGTGTGTCAACATGTGCTATCTGCCATCAGGGGATATCCATGTACGTCTTTTGTGGGTGCAACCCCTTCCTCGTATCTAAAGTCGGTGAACTGAGGAATGGATTGCACCCCCAAAACACGTCCATTGATCACCCCTGATGGCAGATAGCACATGTTGACAATAGGGATCAGGATTGTAAACTTCCTAGATGTCAAAAATCCCAAATGTGTGCATATTCAATTTTTGGCTGGGCAAGGGGTGGCAGGACCCCATATTAGGACGGGCACATAGAGACATAGTTTGTGTAAGTGAATATCTCAGATTGTTCAGAGGTATCCAATGTTGTAATTTTTGAAATGCAACTGTTATTTTTGTATTTTCATAAGCAAAAAATTGCTGTGTTGAGGCCAGGCCAACCCAAAAAACCTGAAAAAACTAAAAATGGTGAGAATGTGCACAGAGTAAAATATTTGACCACAAACAACGTGTAGCTTATTTTTATAATACCCTCTAAGCTTATTTGGTTATTTTGTAAGGTTACATAGTGAAATGGTTATTTACTAAGGTAAAATACACTTGGCACTACAAATGCACAAAGACAAACTAGGAGACAGGAAAGAACAAATAATTAAATGTTTAAACAAGCTTTTTATTGGGATCCTTAGACATAGCCTGGCATAGGAATTGCCCCCTACCCGTGAAATAGTCCATGTATTTGTCCCGAACCTCACGGGCATTTTGGGAGGGCAAGCCAGGACGGTCAGATTCCAGGCCCGGCAGGGGATTTGCAGGGGAAAGTCCAGCCTCTGGCAAAACTGAGGCCATATAGGAATTTTATTTCTGGCTCAGAAAGTTGTGTAGCACACAGCAGCATAATACGACATAGTTTATTTTGTAGTCCGCCAAGTGTATTGAAGTCATAAAAAGGCGGAACCGGCTGGCCATTATGCCAAAGGCATTTTCGACAACTCTTCGGCCCCTGGCCAGCCGGTAATTGAACACCCTCTTCTCTGGGGTCAGGGTCCTCTGTGGAAATGGCCTCATAAGATGCCGTCCGAGTCCGAAGGCTTCATCAGCCAAGAAAACAAAGGGGAGTCCTTCAATATTCCCTGCATCCAGGGGCAATGCAAGGTCGTCACTCTGGAGACGGAGGGCAAACTCCGTCTGGATGAAGGATCCCCCATCGGACATCCGGCCATTCTTCCCTACATCAACATAGAGGAATTCATACCGTGCTGACACCACCGCCATCAGCACAATGCTATGAAACCCCTTGTAGTTGTAGTAGTAGGACCCAGAACGGGGTGGCGGCACGATGCGGACGTGCTTCCCGTCTATGGCACCACCGCAGTTGGGGAAGTCCCACCGCGTGGCAAACTCCGATGCCACAGTCTGCCATTCCTGTGGCGTGGAAGGAAGCTGTGGAGTGAAACAAGATGAAATAATATTAGAATACCAAAGTCAGAGATTACAAGGAAATTTGATTAAAAAAAAACAAGGCCAACATCAATCAAATTCTACGTTTATTAAGGTGTTTAAAATAAGTATAAGGGAAGGCTCATTTATCAGATTTATCACCCCCTCTGATGGGCCATTACTAAATTATTTTGGGGGGGGGGGGGGGAAATGTGTTTGGCCACAGGATAGCATTGCAGTGGCGGTGCGTCCAGAGTGGGCGCTGGAGCACTGCCCCCTCTCTCCTGTGCCCATCACTCAGAACAATACATAGGTTCATGCGTTGCATGAACCTATGTATTGTCTATGCCGCCCACTATTCAGGTGGATGGCCTCTTGTTTAGCCACCGACATATGAATAATTGCGGCATTTAGGGGGTTCAAATTGCATAGCAGAAACAGGTAGTAAAATAGTCTTGCACATTACAACCTGAGGGATGTAATTGGCTTCCGAAAAGTAAAATAGGGGACGCGGGGGGGGGGGCATTCCTTGGGGAAACACTGGCAGGCTGCTCTGCCAATCATGTTCACCAAGTCTGTTTAATGGTAACATGATTGTCTGATGCAACATCAAGGGATGGAGAAGACATCAAGGACAGAAGAAGGATGGCGCTGACCACAAGAAGGTAAGTGCAGGGCTGGGGGGAAAATGGCTGCATTGGAGGGAACAAAATGGCTGCATTGGAGGGAACAAAATGGCTGCATTGGAGGGGACAAAAAAGGGATTTTTATAACAGCTTACCTGTAAAATCCTTTTCTTGGAGTACATCACGGGACACAGAGCGACTTAGTCATTACTAATGGGTTATATAGTTTACCTTCAGGTGTTGGCACTGGCCAATTCCAAACCGGAAGTACCCTCCCCTATATAAGCCCCTCCCACCCGGGAGCACCTCAGTTTTGTAGCCAAGCAATAAGTGTCCCAAAAAGAGGGGTGGGAGCTCTGTGTCCCGTGATGTACTCCAAGAAAAGGATTTTACAGGTAAGCTGTTATAAAAATCCCTTTTTCTTTTTCGTACATCACGGGACACAGAGCGACTTAGTCATTACTAATGGGACGTCCCAAAGCAATGCCAAATGAGGGGGGGGTACATAAGCTGGGCGCCATCAGGCATGAGGATCTTTTGCGGCCTGCAACACACTGCGCCCAAAGGCGACATCCTCCTGACTTCTAACGTCTACCTGATAGAATCTAGTAAACGTGTGTACCGAAGACCATGTTGCGGCCTTACATACTTGAGCCAGGGAGGCCTGGTGATGCACTGCCCATGAAGTTCCAACCGCTCTTGTGGAGTGCGCCCTAACTTTGAACGGAGGCGGTCTCTTTCTCAAGCCATAGGCTTGTATTATGACCTGTCGAATCCACTTGGCTAAAGTAGATTTTGATGCTGCCTGACCCCTTCTGGGGCCTTCCGGCAGAACAAACAAAGAATCCGTTCTGCGAATCTGAGCAGTGGCTTTTAGATAAGCTTTAACTGCTCTTACCACATCCAAAGAATGTAATAACTTTTCCTCTACTGAGCTAGGTTTGGGGAAAAAAGAAGGAAGAACCACATCTTGGTTCAAATGAAACCTCGATACCACCTTAGGAAGAAAGGCTGGATGAGGACGTAATACTACTCTGTCCTTATGGACAACCAGATATGGCTCCTTACAGGACATAGCTGCTAATTCCGACACTCTTTTAGCCGAACAAATGGCTACTAAGAAAACCAATTTCCTGGTGAGAAGAACCAAGGAAATGTGTTGTAATGGTTCAAACGGTTGTTTCTGTAGAACCGACAGAACCAGGTTTAAGTCCCAAGGACATATGGGAATACTAACCGGAGGGCTAATACGCATCACTCCTTGTATAAAGGCTTTGACTAGTGAATGCGAAGCCAAGGGCCTTTGAAAAAATATTGACAAGGCCGAAATCTGACCCTTGATAGTACTCAAGGCCAGCTTCCTATCTACAGCCCACTGTAGGAAGTCCAGAATCCTCCCTATCATGTACTTACGTGGATGCCATTTCTTGGTCTCACACCACGTAATGTACGCTTTCCAGATCCTATAATAGATCTGCCTGGATACCGGTTTCCTGGCATTGATCATGGTAGATACCACAGAATTAGAGAGCCCTCTCTTTTTCAGAATGTGGGCTTCAATAGCCAGGCCGTCAAACCTAGGGCTGGTAAGGAAGGGTGGTATATCGGTCCTTGCGACAGCAGGTCCGGACGAAGTGGGAGGGTCCAAGGACTCCTCACTGACATTTTTACAATCTCCGCGTACCATGCCCTTCGGGGCCACGCTGGAGCCACCAGAATCACTGGTTTCTTTTCTACCCTGATTCTGCGGAGTAATCGCGGTAACAATTGTGGCGGTGGGAATGCATATATCAGCTTGAACCGATCCCAAGGGAACACTAGGGCATCCGAGCCGCAAGCTAGGGGATCCCTTGTGCGAGACACAAACCTGTCCACCTTTGCGTTGAATCTGGATGCTAGCAGATCTACATCCGGTGTTCCCCACCGCTGGCATATTGCCTGGAAAACCTCGGGGTGAAGAGACCATTCCCCCGGGCATAATTGTTGGCGACTTAGAAAGTCCGCTCTCCAATTTTCCACTCCTGGGATGAAAACCGCGGATATGGCTGGGACATATCTTTCTGCCCACTCCAGGATGCAATTTGCTTCCTTCTGGGCTGCACGACTTTTGGTGCCACCCTGATGATTGATATATGCCACTGCCGTGGCATTGTCTGATTGAATTCTGACAGGGGACCCCTGGAGTTTGGATGTCCATGCTACTAGGGCATACCGGGCTGCTCGTATCTCTAAGAGATTGATGGGCAGGGCCTTTTCTGCTTCTGACCACCTGCCCTGGAGAGACCATTGCTCCAGCACTGCCCCCCAGCCGATGAGGCTGGCATCTGTAGTGACCACCTTCCAAGAAACCGGACTGAAGGGTTTCCCTCTTTCCAGATTCTGGGGCACCAACCACCAATGGAGGCTCTTGCGAACGGAAGGGGACAGGGACATTGGTAAGTCTAAAGCCTGAACTTTTTTGTTCCAGGCTGACAGTATGGCCCTTTGCAAATTCCTTGAATGGAATTGACCGTAGGGTACCGCTTCGAATGAAGCCACCATCTTTCCCAGCAGCCTCATGCAGAGACGTATGGATGGTTTTCTTTTTGTACCCACTAAGTGGGTCAAATTTCTTAAAGACGACACCTTCTCTGGAGGTAAGAAAATCTTTCTCTGATTTGAATCCAGCCTTAGCCCTAAGTATTCCAGACTTTTGACTGGTCTTAGAGCTGACTTGTCCCGGTTGATAATCCAACCGTGATATTCCAGATACTCGATTGTCTTGTGAATAGCTACTTCCAGCTTTTCCACTGAGTGGTCTATTAGTAGCAGGTCGTCTAGATATGCCATTATCGTTACACCCTGTGTTCTTAGATTGGCCAATAATGGGGCCAGAATTTTTGTGAACACTCGTGGTGCTGTGGCCAGACCGAAAGGTAAGGCTCTGAACTGAAAATGGCGCCCTTCTACTGCAAAGCGTAGAAATTTCTGATGGGCCGGAAAGATGGGAATATGCAGATAAGCATCCCTTATGTCGATCGAGGCTAGCCATTCCTGCCCTTGTAGGGCGGTGGCCACTGATCGGATCGACTCCATCCGAAAGGTCCTGATATTTAGGAACTTGTTTAGCCCTTTTAGATTTAATATGGGCCTCACGTCCCCATTTGGTTTGGGGACTGTGAAAAGGTTCGAGTAAAACCCGAATCCGCTTTCTTCCAGGGGAACCTTCATGATTACCCCTTGGAGCAATAGTTGTTCTAGTGCCAGAAGGAGGGATCCTCTCTTTTGGGGATCTCTTGGCACGTTTGACCTCATAAATTGGGCAGGAGGAGTGCCTTTTAACTCCAGCTTGTATCCCAGACTTACTGCGGAGAGCACCCATCTGTCTCTGATGGTGTCCCGCCAGGTCTCTGTGAACAACTGAAGTCTTCCCCCCACCCGATTGAGCGGGGGCAATACTTCATGCCTTAGGGGGAGGTTTTGTACCTCTCTTGATCCAGGGCTTCTTGTTACCCTGTGATTGTCCCTGATTTCTGCCCCCTGAATTTGACCGCGGAGGCCGTCGAAACTGCTTCACAGCCGATGTGCCCGGGACTGGAGAGGTAGGCCTCTTAAAAGAAGGACTTCTACCCTTGTTCTTAACCGGTAAGAGTGAACTTTTACCGGCAGAAATTTTCTGGATATATTTGTCCAGATCTTCTCCAAATAAGCGTTCTCCATGAAATGGGAAGCTAACCAGCAGTTTTTTACAGGGAGCTTCAGCAGACCAGTTTTTGAGCCACAGAAGCCTACGCATATGTACTATAGACAGCGTAAAGCGGGAGGCCTGTTGGATTGTATCCTTTATGGCGTCCACCGCAAAACACAAGGCTCTAGGCAGGTCAGCTAGGGCATGAGCCTGCTGATCTGGTAAGTCCCTTAAGACTTGTTTCAACTGATCTTTCACTGCTTGGCAGACTCCAATCGCTGCTACCGCAGGTTGTGTCACCATACTTGCTGTAGAGAAAGCAGATTTTAGTAAAGACTCCAATTTTTTATCTATTGGGTCTTTGAACATTGGAACATTATCTACTGGACATGTCAGTGATTTGTTAACAGAAGAGATGGCTGCGTCCACTATAGGGACCCTCCATTTTCTTATGAACTTATCCTCCATGGGATAGATCACCGGAAATCTCTTGGGGGGAGCAAATATTTTATCAGGATGCTCCCAATCCTGGTAAATAAGCCCTTCTAATAAAGGGTGGATTGGGAAGGAACAGACCGCCTGGGGAGCTTTTAGCGACCCCAGTGAGGAAACCGTAGTGGATGGTGGTTCCGCCAGAGGCATTTTAAATGCTGATCGGACCATGTTAGTCAGAGACTGAACCCATAATCTTTCAGCCTGAGAAGCTGAGAAAGGTTCTTCCACTGTTGATTCCTCTATAAGTGAATCAACCTCATCCTGATCCCCTTCAGGTAGGTCGATCTCTGTGTGGGGCTGTTCCTCCACTAACAGGCACTCTGAAGGAGGAGACGGAGATCGGACGCGCTTTTCCTGTGACAGGGAAGCAGCGATCAATGCTGTTAATCTCTCTTCCAATCCTCCCAGAGTTGAGGATAAAACCTCCTCTGTTATATATACAGGAGCAGGTGGACTGGGGACAGCCGCAGCACCAGGCATTCCTGCGGGGTTTCTACGGCTACTGACCTCTGCATTCTCAGGGGAGATTGGTGCAGTGCAAGCATGCCCAATATCCTCAGAGCCCGATGGAGACCCCTTTGGCTTCCTGGAAGATCTATTTCCGGAGCGTCTGGACGACATATCCTTTAAGCACAAAGCTGAGGTATTCCCGTCGTCATACACCAATTTTTGCTGGTAATAGTCTAACACAGGTGCTGCTATATACCAGCTGGTGTCCACTAAAGTGCCTTTCTATGGGGATGCCTGCATCAACCGCCTCTGTGTGCCACTGTTTGTTGCTAGCTCTGTTTGCATGCAGCTGACACTTGTACTGTGTCTTTTAACCATGCTGGGACGCCCGCACATGCGCAGAAGCGCCGCGGCGCGCATCGAGCGTCATCCACCCGCCCCGCCCCTTTTTTTTTCATAGGAGGCGCGTGCACGCGCCCGCGCGCGCGCCCGTGCGCCAATGGCGCCCTTTTCGAAAACCAACAGAGGACTAGGAGCCAGGGCCCTTTTTGCCGGAGGGCCTGTGCGGTGGATGAACGCAGCAACAGGGCAGAGGAAGTGGATTCCCTCAGAGAAACTTACCAGCTGCCTGGATCTTTTGAGTTGAGAAAACCAAAGATCCACATTTACAAGAAAAATGGACTACAGCGGCCTCTAGTGGGTTAACACAGGTACCGCGGTCCCTGTTTTTTTTTTTTTTTTTCTTGACTACTATTAAAATTTTACATTTTCAGTAGTTATAGGCAAACACAGATATTTAGCGGGAATACCGTTAGGTAACAGACAGAAAGACAAATTAGGCTTGGGGGTCCCCCAATAGAACCAAGTTCCTGAGGGCCCCCACTTACCTGATCCCCGCCGCAGGACTTTGTTTGGTCCACAAAAGTCCAAACTTCACCTATCACGGCAGGCATTGTAATTAAACCTTCAGGGACCGGGTTCCCAAGGATTCCACTCCCCTGGACCTGTATAGCACCCTGCACAGACAGCGTCTTGGTCGTGGGTATGACCAGAGCTCTGGATCCCAGGGTCCAGCCCTCCTAAGAGAAGCATTACAGGCAAAACCTTGCTCTTCTGCTGCAAGGCCCGGGTACCGACCGTTTAGCTATGAAGCTTTTTTGGTGGGATCCGGAACAGCTTACTAAGGCCCAAAAGAACCTGTACGCAAGCCCAGTGAAAACACATGTTACTCTTTGGCCAACACCTTAGACACTGGCAAAAAACTGGGGTGCTCCCGGGTGGGAGGGGCTTATATAGGGGAGGGTACTTCCGGTTTGGAATTGGCCAGTGCCAACACCTGAAGGTAAACTATATAACCCATTAGTAATGACTAAGTCGCTCTGTGTCCCGTGATGTACGAAAAAGAAATGGCTGCATTGGAGGGGACAAAATGGCTGCATTGGAGGGGACAAAATGGCTGCATTAGAGGGGACAACTGGGGGCGTTTAATAGGCACCTGAGCAAAAAAGGAGGAAGTTTAGTTCATAAATTGGGGTGGGACCCCCAAACATTTGGAGCAACAGGCGCCCCTGCTGGAAAAGTTAGTGAAGGGAAATATTTATGGAGGAGAAAAAAGGGGCAATCTAAAGCTTCCAGCATGCATGGGGACAAAGGGGACATTCTCAGCATATTACAATCATGGTAATTAGGGAAGGATGAAAGAAATACAATACATTAGCATACATGTAATACATAAAATGTGATGTTAATGGAGAAAACTTACCCTAATATAGTCCTCCTGCAGGACTTGTATAATGGCAGAACAGGTGTCTGGGATTATGAGGCCCAGAGCCTGGGGGGAGATGCCTGTGGTGAACTTCAATTCCTGAAGACTTCTCCCTGTCGCCAGGTAACGTAACGTGGCGATGAGCCTCTGCTCAGCACTGATGGCTTCCCGCATAACGGTGTCCTTCCTGGTAATATAGGGGGACACCAAAGCCAACAGTTCCTGAAAAACGGGGTCAGACATCCATAGAAAATTCCTGTAGTCCTCAGGATTATTCTCGACGATCTCCCGCAGCAGAGGCATATGGCAGAATTGGTCCCGCTGGAGCAACCAATTCTTGGTCCATGAACTCCTCCTCACACCATTCATGGACTGGTCTTGGTCCAAAACAAGCAGACCAACACCAAGCGCACGCACAGCACGAACTCGACGACGAGAACGTCCAGGCGACATGGCTAATAAGAAACGGTCGTCTGATCAGAACGTACAGAACAGAACGCACTTTAGAACAGCAAGGCCTATGAATATGAACTGAAAATCAGAAACGAACAGGCAAGAACGCACTGTAAAACAGATACGACCTGCCTAGACGCCCTGAAAGTCAAGATACGAACCCACAAGCACAAACTGAACCGCAGAAAACGATCTGAAAAGTACGAAGACTGAAAAGCGCGAATCGTCTCTTCCCAAACTTTTACTTCACACGCAGTAACACGAGATCAGCAAAAGCAGCCCAAGGGGTGGCGCCAAGAAAAAAGATCTTCCCCTTTATAGTGCCGTCGTACGTGCTGGACGTGAGCGTGGAGAACAACGAGGAAATTGGGAAATGTCAGTGTGTACGCATAGAAAGCTTGACGAGAAAATCGACAAGCTTAACAAAAATCTCGTCGAAAAAAACGACGTGTTTTTTACGACGAGAAACTCGGTCGTGTGTACGAGGCCTCAGCTGTCAGCCCGCTGCATGTGCAAAACTGTATGTATCTGTTAAGTTAATCAGGTCCAACCTATGGACTAAAGTTGTTCTTTTAATTTTATTTTTTAACCACTTCCGGACCGCCGCACACCGATATACGTAGGCTGTTTGAAGAGGGAAATGTTTGTTATGGCAGCAGCTAGCTGCTATAACCCCAGTATCCTCTTCTTCAGTGTGCGGTTTCCAAAGATAGTGGTCTCTGTGGCGGATTCACCTTTATCAGTGGTGAAAGAGGGCCCCCCTCCGGCACTTACCGGAGCCGTCGGCAGCAGCGGAGGCGATCGGGTCCTTCTGCTGGCTGGGTATGGAGACAAGTGAGGGGAAGATGGCCCCCACCCGTCTCCATACCATCGCAGGGCGGAAGCGGCGTCAAAACGTCACTTCCGCCCATAGCTCTTAAAAAGGACATTTGGATGTTTTTTCCAACGAAATTCCGCTCAAGCTTGGCTTGCATACACACGGTCACACAAAAGTTCTCGGAACTTTCGACCGCCAAGAACGCAGTGACGTACAACACGACGATGAGCCGAGAAAATTAAGTTCAATGCTTCCGAGCATGCGTCAAATTGTTTCCGAGCATGCGTCAGAATTTAGCGCATCGGAATTGCTACAGACGATCGGATTTTCCGAATCTGAATTTTTCCCGTCGGAAAAATTGAGAACCTGCTCTCAATCTTTTGCTGGCGGAAAAGTCCGATGGAGCATACACACGTTTGGAATTTCCGACGAAAAGCTCACATCAGACTTTTGCTGACGGAAAATCTGACCGTGTGTACGCGGCATAAGTGTAAAAGTTTGTCGCCATTTCACAAGCAGGCGCAATTTTGAAGCGTGCCATGTTGGTCATCAATTTACTCGGCCTAACATTATCTTTCACAATATAAAAAAAAAATATTGGGCTAACTTTACTGTTGTCTTATTTTTTAATTCAAAAAAGTATATCCCCCCCCCAAAAAAAAAGTGCGATTGTAATGCCGTGTACACACGATCGATTTTCTCAACGGTGAAAACACTGTCGAGAAAATCAACGGGAAAAATGAGGAACGGCTTGGTTCCCTACACACGGCCGGTTTTCATGACATTTTTTCTCTTGGTCGAGAAAAACGACCGTGTGTAGGCTCCCTGGCAGTGTTTCCCGATGGGAAAACTGCAGCGGAAAAAAATGCTGTGAATCACAACGAGAAAAATTAGAGCATGTTCTAATTTTTCTCGTCGTGATTCTTGCCGTTTTTCTCGTCGGGAAAAATGCTGGAAAGCCCACACGCGGTCGTTTTTCTCGTCAAAGAGAAAAAATGACATTTTTCCAGACGAGAAAAAAGGTTGTGTGTACGCGGCATAAGACCGCTGCGCAAATACGATGTGACAAAGTATTGCAACAAGAGCCATTTCATTCTCTAGGGTGTTAGAAAAAAATATATATATAATGTTTGGGGGTTCTAAATAATTTTCTAGGAAAAAAAAAATAGGATTTTTGTACTTACCGTAAAATCCTTTTCTCTGACGTCCATGGACGGACACAGCTTCCTTATACTCTTAACTGTAGGGTTATGTTCCGTCTATCAGGAGAGGACTAGGCAGACATGTTAATGGTTAAAACATGTAATCTTTAGCAGAGCTGAACAGCCCCACCCAGGGGGTGGTCCCTCTGGTCATAACCCCTCTCACTGCAGTGAGCAGCTCAGTTTGTCAAAAAGCAGTACAAACTTAAAAAGGAGGAGTGGGTGCTGTGTCCGTCCATGGACGTCAGAGAAAAGGATTTTATGGTGAGTACAAAAATCCTATTTTCTCTTTCGTCCATGGACGGACACAGCTTCCTTATACTCCTAACTGTAGGAACGTCCCCAAGCACTGTCAAAAAAACAAGGGGTGGGAACAGCAATCAAAACCAACTTCACCCCCAACACAACCAAGTTGCAACCTTTAAACAGCCGCCTGCAAAACTTTACAGCCGAAACAAGCATCCGAAGATGCGCTCACATCAACCTTGTAAAACTTAGTAAAAGTGTGAACGGACGACCAGGTCGCCACATTGCACACCTGTGAGACAGACGCTTGATGTCGGAAAGCCCAGGAAGCACCAACTGCCCTGGTCGAATGTGCCGTGACAGGAAAAGGAGGCGCCCGCCCTTTCAGGGCGTAAGCCTGAATCACGATCTGTATGATCCACCGAGAAATGGTGGCCGACGAGACCGTCAGGCCCTTCTTTGGACCAGACAACGACACAAACAGTGAGTCTGACCTCCGAAACGGAGCCGTAACAGACAGATACACTCGTAGAGCAGGTACCACGTCTAGGGAATGCAACGCAGCCTCCTTGGGATGCGACGGCCGAGGACACAAGGATGGAAGTACAATGTCCTCATTTAGATGAAAGGCCGAAACCACCTTTGGAAGAAACGAAGGCTGCGGGCGCAGCACCGCTTTATCCTTATGGAGGATCAAGTAAGGGGACTTGCAAGACAAGGCCGCCAACTCAGAAACCCATCTGACAGATGTAATGGCTACCAGAGAGACAACTTTCTGGGAGAGTGTCAAGAGGAATCCCTCGGATGTTCTCAAAGGGGGGTTTCTGAAGTGCCGAGAGCACCAGATTCAAATCCCACGGAGGTAGTGGTGGTCGATCCCCTTCAACAAAAGTACCCACCAGTGAGTGAGACGCCAAGGGTCGTTGAAAGAAAACAGCCAATGCTGAAATCTGCCCCTTAATGGTGCCTAAGGCAAGTTTTTGATCCACGCCACGCTGCAAAAACAGCAGGATCCTAGAAACTGAATATGCTGCCACCTCATCTCTTCAAACAGAGATGTAGGCCTTCCACGTTCGATGGTAAATCTTCCGGGAAGATGACTTCCAAGCCCTCAGCATGGTGGAAATTACTGAATCCGACAGGCCTCGGTCCCTCAGCAACTGGCTTTCAACAGCCATGCCGTTAAAGCCAGCGACTGTAAAGCAGGATGAAGAATGGGACCTTGTGACAGGAGGTCCTCTCGCAACGGTAGTCGCCAAGGAGCATCCGCCACTAGTTTTATCAGGTCGGCGTGCCAGGGACGCCGAGGCCAATCCGGGGCAATTAGGATCAGCGGGATCCCCTCGGACTCCACTCTGTGAAGCAGACGAGGAAGCAGTTTCAGTGGGGGAAAGGCATAAATCAGCCGATACTGTCCCCATGGAACTACCAACGCATCTGTCGCGTCCGCCCAAGGATCTTTTGATCTGGCCACGAACCTCAACACCTTTCGATTGAGTCGAAAAGCCAGGAGATCTATGTCTGGCTCGCCCCATCTCAGGCAAAGGAGGTGAAATACATCTGGGTGTAGTGACCATTCGCCTTGATCCAGCATCTGGCGACTGAGGTAGTACGCTTGCCAGTTGTCTACGCCCGGAATATATATGGCCGATAGCTCCTTTCTGCCCACCGTAAGATGTGAGCTACCTCTGAAGCTGCCGCCGCGCTTCTTGTTCCTCCTTGATGGTTGACATACACCACCGCCTGTCACGGTCTGGAGTCAGGCTCAGAGGCCAGTAGCTATAGCAGCAGAGCAGGTATTCACACAGGTCACCCTGGCTGATGACACGGGTTCATCTGAGGGGCGGGGTCTAAGCACTGACCGATATTCCCCAGGGCTCCTAATGGTGGAGATGGGCTTTGCTGCGTGTCAGTGCCAGGTCGCAGTCCTCAGGTTAGCCCCACCAGGAGGTGAGCAAGCCGGGGTCCGGAAGCAGATAATACAGGTAGGGATCAAGCAGAGGCGTAGTCGGGGACGAGCCAAAAGTCGGTAACAGATAGTTGCAGGTTGGGATTCAGCAGAAGCGTAGTCTGGGACGAGCCAAAAGTCGGTAGTGAGTGGTAGCAAAGATGCGGTCGGCAGCAGGAGACAGGAGCAAGATATTGGCTGGTGAAGACGCAATATTCTGGCAACCAGGAAGTGCAGGGACATGGCTTAAATCAGGAAGTTCATGGGAGGAGCAAAGGGTTCAAGGTTCAAGATAAACAAGATTCAGGACAAGATTTGTCCAAGGAGCTGTCCAGCATTCCAGAGACACCACCAGACACACCAGAGGTCCCAGGTTCAAGCCCAGGTCCTAACACCACCGTGGCGTTGTCCGGCGGGATCCTGGTCGGACGACCCTGCAGCCTCTGTGACCATGTGGAGAGGCACTGCCTGATCGCCCGGAGCAATGTACTATTGATCGGCAGGCGAGATTCTTCCTGTGTCCAGCGACCCTGTCTCAACTGAACACCCCAAAGTCCTCCCCAACCAGTCAGGCTGGCACCTGTGGTGATCACTCTCCAGTGAAAGGGAAGGAACGACTTTCCGGACTGAAGAGCCGGAGAGCTCAACCACCAGACCAGGGAAGTCCTGACCTGGTGGCTCACCCGGATTTGACAATCCAGGGACAACGGAGACTTGTCCCATTTGAACAGAATCTCCCTCTGCAAAGCTTGAGTGTGGAATTGAGCATACGGTACTGCCTCGAAAGAGGCTACCATCAGACCCAAGACTCATGCAAAAGCGGAGCGACGACCATGAGGAATGCCAGCAGCTTCACCGCAGAGTCCGAAGAGTCTGAAACTTTTCCAAAGGGAGAAAAACTTTCGCCTTTGAGGAGTCTAGAATCAACCCCAGATATTCGGTACCAACACCGACTTCTGGAAGTTCAGCACCTAGCCAAATTCTCGGAGAGTCTGACTGGCAATCGCCACATCCTCCTCTAATTCTGAGCTTGAAGCAGCTCTCAGAAGCAGATCGTCCAAATAGCCCACGATGGCGATTCCTCGCCGTCTCAGCAAGGCCAGAATCGGGGCAAGCTCCTTGGTGAAAACCCTTGGCGCCGACGCCAGGCCAAAGGGGAGAGCCACAAATTGATAGTGGTCTTCCCCCCACTGCAAAGCGCAGGAACCTCTGATGCCTGATGAAAACAGGGACATGCAAGTATGTCCAAGGACGCCAGAAAATCCCCACAGAGCGAATTGATTCCATCCTGAACTTCCGAACCTTTACAGAGGCATTGAGGGCCTTGATGTCCACGATTGCACGGACTCCATCCTTCTTTGGGACCACAAACAGATTCGAGTAGAAACCCCGAAACCTTTCCTGCAGCGGCACAGGTATGATTACCCCGCACTTCAGCAAGTCCTGCACTGCCCCACTTAGGCTTGGTCCTGACAATATTTTGGTACTATGGGAAGGCACAGCGGTCGAATTGGAGGAATGTATTTCCGTTATGAACCAGAATGAATTCAACTTAAAATTCACTGTTACTTCCAGTGAAATTAGTATCACCTTTCTGGACGTAATTCTAACTAAAAACTCTGATGGGAGTATATCAAGTGGACTCTAACGGAAGTCAACTGCCGGAAATACTGTCCTCCATGCGACCAGCTCACACCCTCAGGCCCTTGTACGGTCCATTCCGTAAAGCCAGTATTTGAGGCTGAAACGGAATTGTTCCGATCAGGATATATTCCTCAGGGAGGCCAATGCCTTGAGGGATAGGCTTCTACTGAGGGGATATTCCCACACTTGTTTGAAGAGAGCCTTCAAATGTGCCAATGGACAGGAGAGACGTGAACTTTTGTTTGGACAGAGGAAAAAGACTGATAAACAAATCGTCAGGATCACTACAAAATATCACAACCAACACAAAGTGGTTAGAGAAATTATTACTAAGTTTTGGCATCTCTTATGCATAGACCCTATGCTCAGTCAGCATGTTTCCAAAGTACCCGCGATTACATATCGGCGGGCCCCGTCATTTGGTCCAAAGTGAATTTAGAGGCGAGTTCCACAAAGATCCATTCAAGAGAATGGGCACATTCACTTGCGGGGGTTGCCCAATTTGCCAGTACATGAACACTCGGCAAGACAACATACTCCCTAATGGACGGCCATACAGACTCCGCCATTTCTTCAATTGCAAAACCGAGGGGGTGGTGTACCTACTAACATGTCAATGCTGTAGGTTTTATGTCGGAAAAACTAAATTGCAATTCTTCAAGAGAGCTTCTAGACATGTAAGCTCCATGAAGATGGCGAATCCGGAGCTCCCTTTGGGGAGACATGTGATCCAACAACTGCGCCGGTGGGTGGGATATGTGGGGCGCCCTCATCACTATGTCCTCCCTACGGGATGGGCTGTGTGCGGGGGGCGTGTCCGCATTCCACGCTCAGGATCCTTAGGCACTGACTTAGGTTTGATCACAGTTTGCTGCTATGGACCCGTCAATATAATTATAATATGCTGCCCCGTTAGATGCCCATGTTGCATTGGGGGTTAATTTGCACTATGTCACCATTTATGTGTCTGTTATTCCTGTTGCTGGGCAATGTCCAATTGGCTCTGGCCCAGGATACCTGTTTATGTGTGCGTAATGAGACGCTATGCGTTTTTTCGACTCGCGTTGCTCGCTTTGTTGTCTAACCTGTTGCCGGGCAACGAAATGCTTGCCGTGGCTCAGGATACTCCTTCACGCACGCGCGGGGAGACGCTGCACGCCTCCGTCGCTTACGTTGCCCAGACCCAGTGCCATTGCGTCGGGACCATGCGTGTCAAGTGACGTCGGACGGCAATTCGTCACGACTTCACGTGACACTTCTCCTTCCCTTTCCTCCTTTAAAATGGGCGCCCCTGGTTCTGCTGCTCTGTCACTGTGTTGGACGGCGGACAGGCCGCTACTCAAGGGACTCTGTCAGGACCTGGTAGTAATCAGTGAGAGAAGATCCTAAGAGGTAAGGATCCTTTATCAACAGAGGGGGACACTTTCCCCTTATTTACTTTATTAACATGTCCGCCCTTTAGGCGTTATTTCATATCCTGATTGAAGGACAATGGTCCCCAGGTGTGCTAGGATGTTTTGACAACTCAGGTATGTTGTTACGTTATACTTCCCTCCCCCTTTTTTTGAGAAAAGAACAGATACTCTATTCTTATACACATGTACATATTTTTTGAATTAAAGCTTCAAGTACGGATATCTGTGTGGCCACTGTGTTTACCCTTTGTTGGTGCACCACTTCAGATCTGTTGGGATTGTTGGGGACCCTTCCCGCCTGTGTCCTTTTGACGCAGGGGATACATCTGGGCTTCTCTTGGGGATTCGCCTGTCCAACCGTGGTTTCCTATATGATATGTTCGGGTATGTCGCTTGTCATATGTAATTATTGTACCATCATCACTCTTTTTGTACAGACTATCAAATGTATAATATTTAATGTATATATTGTTTCTAAATCTTGTAAATTATATTATACAGTGTGATCCCGTCCTGAAACAAGCCCCTGACGAAAGGACATACAGCGTCCCAAAACGCATCGGGCTCTCTGGACCTCTGCCTGGGAACCCACGTACCTACATATCATCAAGGTTTTTAATGTTGTTTCATATATTATTGTATAATTTTCGTCAATAAAATACTAATTTATTTAATTTATGGTTGCCCTTAAAGTCCCGTTTCTTGGGGGGTATCATCCTCTGCCCCACTTAGGGCAGCCCGACGAGCCGGAAAAAGAGGAAGGTTTGAGGGAAAGAATCTGTTTGGTGGACAAGAAAGAAACCATCTTGTACCCTGATGAAACCACTTTGCAAACCCACAGGTCGGAAAGCAGGGAAGTCCACCGAGCTGCAAACTCATGAAGATGTCCCCTCCCCCGGGAGTCGGGCAGGGGCAACCCTTCATGCGGTAGCAGATTTGTTCGCAGGCTTGTTTGGCTTGCGAACCCAGGGACGCTTTTGTCCCCCAGCTGGACCCTTGTCGGCCTGGGAAGGTCTGCCAGCGGGTCTTGACTGACGAAAAAAACGCTTTTGCGTGGAAAAGGAGGGCCCTGGCCTATGGCGTGGCTCCTTACCTTTTCTGGACTGAGGGAGAAGCGTGCTCTTACCTCCAGTGACATCCTTAATAATGTCATCCAGTGAGGCTCTAAATAGCCTCCCTCCCTTGAAGGGCAAGTCCGCCAGAGCCTTCTTGGAGGCCTGGTCCACTGACCAGCATTTTAGCCAAATCAGGTGCTGCAGAATTACTGCGGATACCGAGGCTCTGGAGATCAAAGGAGCTGCATCCAGGGCTGCATCACAGACATATTTGAGGCCAAGCACTAACTGGTCAGCTAGTTCCACGCAGCCCGGGGGAGCATGATGCTCCTCCAACTCCCGGTGCAATAACTTTGCCCACTCAGTCAGTGTCTGAGACACTAGTGCCATGGCCAAAATAGGCCGCAATCCTGATCCCAGCATGGTGAATATGGACCGGCCCACCGCCTCGGACCTCCTATCTGCAGGATCCTTAAATGCAGGGGTCCCCTCTACCGGAATCGTGGTTACTTTGTTTAACCTAGACACCGGGGGGTCCACAACCGGGGGAGATGCCCATTTTTTCAGAAGGCTCTCCTCGAAAGGGTAACGGACCAACATGCGTTTTGGGACCGAAAAGGTCCTCTGCGGCCATTCCCATTCCTGGTCTATGAACTTGCCAAATAAGTCACATAAGGAAAAACTTATGGGCTTATGGGACCCAAAAGGGACAGACACCTCAGTAGATGCTCCAGCCGCATCCTCCAGCTTGAGGGTTTCCCGCATTGCGGTGATAAGTGCTCCAACAAATGCCTTATCCTGCACTGACCCGGACATGGAGTCACCCTCACTGTCCGAATGGTCCTGGTCCGCATCCTCCAATACCTCAGAACAGGGGCCCTGGGTCCCAGCCAGGTCCAAGGCCAAATCAGAGCTATCCCCAGAAGAAGGTGGGGGGAGGGGGCATTTTTTACCCCCTTGCGCCCACACACCGCTTCCACCCTGGCAACAAATGACTCCAGGATCACCGACAAATTGTCCACAGGAACCGCAGGTGCAGGGGCACCGGTTGCCACTACTGGAATGTTTTGGGAAGAAACGCCAGCTTCTGACGCCATGCCGACCTGCTCACTTGACAGCCTCAGGGACTTGGTAGCCTTAAGGTACACTTAAAAAGTGGTCCACCCTCCTTGCTTCAACTGACCAGGGGACTCCCAGGGGTCTCACCGCCCTGACAATAACTGCTCAGTGCTGCGTCCCGCTCTCCCTCTCCACACAGTGTGTGTCTCTGGGTGTCTCTGAGGTAAAACTGCGCTGTTCGCTCCGTTCAGAAAGCCATTTCAGCACTAGAGGCCAAAACCTACACAAAGATGGCCGCCAGCCGCCTCAGCTAAAAAGAGCGCGAGCTTCAAGAAATTGGCCGCCCGCTGGGAATGCCTGCACCACAGCGAGGCTACAAGAAAATGGCCGCCTGCTGCATTCCTATAGCATCAGCGCGGCTACAAGAAAATGGCGCCGGTTCAAATGAAAAACGTTGCCAAGTGACACTGAGGCGGACAAGAAAGCCACAAAACGCAGTAGCCTCCGAAGGGGGCCCCCCAATAGCAGACCACCCACACAGAAAGCAGACCCGGACACCCCCGCAGCCCCCAGCCAGGACACTGAAACCCACCACAGGTACATCCCGTCAGCCACAGCAGGCCCATGCATTGGGGGGGGAGGGACGGGGGGGGGAGAGGAGAGGGAGGACAAGAGACCCCCTAATCGACCCCCCCCAGGAAAGCCCAGCTGTTCCATCCTGCCAAGACAGGAGGAAAAGTACTTACCCGTCCTGCGAGGACTGCTGGCGCATTCCTGACAGACCTACTTCCGAGCAGTATAGAGTAGCTGTCGGCCACGGCTCACTGTGACACAGACAGCAGTAGCCCGGTCATATGTGAGCCCCGGAGCATATAGCTCACCGACCACCCCTGGAGCAAACGGGATATGTCGTGGCCGACTCAGCGCGTAGCTAAGGCCTGCTCACGCTCGATGGCCGGACTGGCGAGACTACAAGGATCTATATTATCCAGCCTGTCACCCAGCCGGCAGTTGATAGAAGATCTCAGGATCAAAAAATAAAAAATAAAAGTTCTTCAGGACCATGGGACCAAAAGGGAGCCAGGTCCTTCTCCTCTTCTAGGCAGAAAAAAACTAAGCTGCTCACTGCAGTGAGAGGGGTTATGACCAGAGGGACCGTCCCCTGGGCGGGCTGTTCAGCTTTGCTAAAGATTACATGTTTTAACCATTAACATGTCTGCCTAGTCCTCTCCTGATAGACGGAACATAACCCTACAGTTAAGAGTATAAGGAAGCTGTGTCCGTCCATGGACGAAAGAGAAAATAGAATTTTTGTACTCACCGTAAAATCCGTTTCTCTGACGTCCATGGACTGACACAGCTGTCATACTGATTACGTGTGGGTATATGTCCCTGCTTGTAGGAGAAGACCTAGGCAGAATGTTAGATGTTAAAACATTCTAGAACAAACCAGAGCTGAACAGCCCTGCCCAGGGGGGGGCGGTCCCTCCGGACATTACCCTCCCACCTGCAGCTAGCAGCCTCAGTTCGTAACAAAGCAGTACAAACCATAAAAGGAAGGGTGGGTGCTGTGTCAGTCCATGGACGTCAGAGAAACGGATTTTACGGTGAGTACAAAAATCCTATTTTCTCTTATCGTCCATGGACTGACACAGCTGTCATACTGATTACGTGTGGGACGTCCCAAAGCAGTATAAGAAAAGGGTGGGAGCAAAATAGTAAAGGAACAACCAAAACTTCACTCCAAACCAGTAGAGCTCCTCAACGGAGGAGTTGCAACATTAAACAGCGGCCTGCAACACCTTGCGGCCGAAGGAAGCATCCGAAGATGCAGCCACATCAACCTTATAGAATTTTGAAAAGGCATGAACGGACGACCAGGTCGGCGCCTTGCACGCTTGTGCAACCGACGCTTGATGTCGGAAAGCCCAGGAAGCATCAATTGCCCTGGTGGCACGTAACCGGAAAGGGAGGGGCCACCCCCTTAATGGCATAGGCCTGTATAACAGTCTGTCTGATCCATCTAGAAAAAGTGGCAGACGACACAGCTCGGCCCTGTTCGGACCCGAGACAGACACAACTAGTGAGTCATATCACGTACCACATAAAATATGTGAAGCGTAAACCCTCTGGAATGCGATGTGTGAGGACACAAGGATGGGAGGACAATGTCCACATGTAGGTGGAAAACCGAGACCACCTTATGCAAAAGGGAGGTCGCGGACGCAACACAGCCTTATCCTGATGGATGACCAAATAGGGCGACTTGCAGGACAAGGCCGCCAATTCAGACACCCGTCTGACAGAAATAATGGCCACTAAGAAGGCCACCTCCTGAGACAAGGTCAAGAGGGGAATATCTCTGATATTTTCAAAGTGAGGTTCCTGGAGAACCGAGAGCACCAAATTCAAATCCCGAGGAGGGAGAGGAGGTTTCAACAGGAGGGAGCACATGGCGAACACCCTACACAAAGGTGCTACCAAGGAATGACCCACTAGCGGTTGCTGAAGGAAGACGGCCAAGGCCGAAAACTGACCCCTAACAGTACTCAAAGCAAGCATTTGGGTCACACCACGCTGCAAGGACCGCAGGATACTGGGGATGGAATACGTCCGTAGACGCTAGTCCAGCTCATTGCACATAGCGATGTAAGCTTCCCAGGTACGGTGATATATCTTTCAAGCGGAAGACTTCCGTGCCCTGAACATGGTCGAATCCGAGAGACCTCGGACTCTCAGCACCTGGCTTCTAATAGCTATGCCGTTAAGTCAGAGACTGTAAAACAGGATGAAAAATAGGACCTTGAAACAGAAGGTCCTCCCTTATTGGCAACCGCCAAGGAACGTCCACGATGAGACGTACCAGATCAGCGTACCAATGACGCCGATACCCACCCGGCGCAAGAGGATCACCGGAATCCCTTTGGCCACAACCCTGCACAGCAGGCGAGGAAGCAGCTGCAGCGGAGGATAACAGATATCAGGTGATAATGACCCCATGGGGCCCACCAACGGATCCGAGGCATCCGCCCAAGGATCCCTGGACCTGGCCACAAACCTTGACACCTTACAATTAAGTCGAGAGGCCCTCAGGTCCACATCCGTTATGTCCAGGTGTAAGGACCACTCTCCTGGTCCAGCGTCTGGTGACTCCGATAGTCCGCCTGCCAATTGTCTACGCTTGAACGTAGACGGCCGATAGAGACCACGTGGGGAGGCATATTCTGATTGCCTGTATTTCCAGAACATTGATCGGTAAACGGGCTTCGTCCGGAGTCCAAAGCCCTGGGGCTGACAGGACTCCCCCGACTCCGCCCCAGCCTGTCAGGCTGGTGTCCGTCATGAACACCGTCCACTGATTGGGGAGTGACGACTTCCCGGACCGAAGAGTCGGGGACCCCAACCACTACACCAGGGACGCCCTGAGTGGGTGACTCATCTGGATCTGAAGATCCAAAGACAACGGGGATTTGTCCCAAATGGACCGGATCTCTTACTGTAATGCCCGTGTGTGTGATTGGGCATACGGAACAGCCTCGAACGAGGCCCTCATGAGTCCCAGGACTCTCATGCAAAAAAACAGGTTGACGCCCATTTCCGAGACGTCAGGACCCGCACTACAGACTGAAAAGTCAGTAACTTCTCCAGGGTTTAGGAATACCTACGCCTCCATGGAGTTCCAGGATCAGACCGAGATAGTCCAAATGTTGAGCCGGGACCAGGACCGACTTCTGAATGTTCGGGCGCCACCCGAAGTCCCTAAGGGTCTGACTGACATAGTCACACTTCTAATTCTGAGCCATTGTCTGCTCTTAGAAGAAGATCGTCCAGACAGCTGTCTCAGCAAGGCTAGAATCGGAGCAAGCACCTTGGTAAAAAAAAAATAGGATTTTTATAACAGCTTACCGGTAAAATCCTTTTCTTGGAGTACACCACGGGACACAGAGCTAGTCATTACATAATGGGTTAAGGGTCACCAGCGGTGATTGGACACTGGCACAACCAATGGAAGACAGTTCCCCTCCATATAACCCCTCCCATCAGGGAAGTACCTCAGTTTTGTAGCAAAGCAGTAAGGTTCCCATAAGAAGGGTGGGACCTCTGTGTCCCGTGGTGTACTCCAAGAAAAGGATTTTACAGGTAAGCTGTTATAAAAATCCTATTTTCTTTATCGTACACCACGGGACACAGAGCTAGTCATTACATAATGGGACGTCCCAGAGCAATGCTCATATGAAGGGGGGGAGACACAGATCAAACCGACCGCTTGCGGACCAGAAGCCCTATACTGCTGCCTGCAGCACACTTCGCCCGAAGGCGGAATCCTCATGTCCTTTCACATCTATTTGATAGAATTTGGAAAATGTATGGACTGAGGACCAAGTTGCAGCCTTACAGATCTGAGCCATCGAAGCCTGGTGGTGCACTGCCCATGAAGCACTTATCGCCCTGGTAGAGTGCGCCTTAACAGGAAAAGGAGGAGTCCTGTTCTTTAAACCATAAGCTTGAACAATTACTTGTCTAATCCACCTGGAAATGGTGGATTTTGATACCGCTTGGCCCTTCTTGGGACCATCTGGTAAAATAAACAAAACATCTGTTTTACGTATCTGAGCGGTTGCTTGCAGATACACCCTTACCGCTCTCACTAGATCTAGAGAGTGTAATAATTTTTCCCCCGCCGTCCGCGGGTTTGGAAAAAAGGAAGGCAGAACAATGTCTTGATTCAAGTGAAAAGCCGACACCACCTTAGGCAGAAAAGCCGGATGGGGTCGTAGTACGATCTTGTCCTTGTGACAAATTAGATAAGGCTCTTTACAAGAAAGAGCTGCTAGCTCTGATACTCTCCTAGCAGAAGCTATAGCAATCAGAAAGGCCAATTTCCTACTTAATATAATTAAAGGAATATGGCGAATAGGTTCAAAAGGTTGCTTTTGCAACACTGACAATACCAAATTCAAATCCCATGGACACAAGGGAGACCTGACTGGAGGATTTATCCTCAGTACCCCCTGAATGAATGTCCGAACTAGGGAGTGAGATGCCAATGGTCTCTGAAAGAAGACTGATAGAGCCGATATTTGCCCTTTGATGGTGCTAAGGGCTAATTTCATATCCACTCCTAACTGGCAAAAAGCAAGAATCCTACTTATTTCATATTTCAGAGGATTCCAACTTCTGGATTCACACCAGGAAACGTATGCTTTCCAGACTCTATGATAGATGAGTCTGGAGGCTGGCTTTCTAGCATTAATGAGCGTAGAAAGAACCAGGCCAGAGACCCCTCTCTTTTTCAAAATGTGGGTCTCAGCAGCCAGGCCGTCAAATTTAGCCTTTGTAAGGAAGGGTGGAATACTGGACCCTGTGACAACAGGTCGTGTCGAAGTGGAAGCTTCCAGGGCCTTCCTATCGCCATTTTTACGATCTCGGCATACCAAGGCCTCCTGGGCCAGTTTGGGGCCACTAGGATTACTGGTATTCCCTCCTCCTTGATCCTGCGAAGCAGTCTTTGTAGAAGAGGGATCGGAGGGAATGCATAGATCAGTGAGAACTGATTCCATGGAGTTATTAGAGCGTCTGTCCCGTAGGCTAGAGGATCTCTCGTTCTGGACACAAAGTTGTCCAATTTCTTGTTGAACCTGGAAGCTAGCAGGTCTACATCTGGGTTTCCCCATCTCAGACATATGGCCTGAAAGATCTCTGGGTGAAGAGACCACTCTCCTGGTAGCAGCTGCTGACGACTCAGGTAGTCTGCTTGCCAGTTTTCTATCCCTGGAATGAAGATTGCAGAGATGCAAGGTACATGCTCTTCTGCCCATGCCAAGATCCGGTTCACCTCTCTTTGGGCTGCCCGACTGTGGGTGCCTCCTTGGTGATTGATGTAAGCTACTGCCGTAGCATTGTCGGATTGAACCCGAACTGGGTAGCCCTGTAACCTGTATGTCCAGGTTTTGAGGGCTAGATATACCGCCCGGATCTCTAGCACATTGATGGGCAGGATCCCCTGAGTCTTGGCCCAGGTTCCCTGGGTAGAAGCCTCCTTGAATACTGCACCCCAGCCCGATAGGCTGGCATCCGTAGATACCACCTTCCAGGCCACTGGGAGGAAGGACTTTCCCTTCCGTAAATTCCTGGCTTCTAGCCACCAATTGAAGCTGTGGCGTACTTGTGAGGACAGGCGCATGGGTATATCCAGAGCTTGGCTCTTCCTGTTCCAGGAGGCTAAAATATTGCCTTGAAGTAGTCTCGAATGAAACTGGGCGTAAGGGACCGCCTCGAAGGAGGCTACCATCTTTCCCAATAGTCTCATGCAAAGGCGAATAGACGGCCTCTTGTTTGCTTTGACCTTGTGGATCAGGTCTTTCAGAGACTATATCTTTGGCTCTGGCAGGTATACCCTGTTTTGGGCTGTATCTATGATCATGCCCAGGTACACTATCCTTCTTTGGGCCTGGAGAGAGGATTTTTGTTAGTTTATAATCCATCCTAAATGCTCCAGGTATCCTACTGTAGTGTCTACAGCGTGATCCAATCCCTCCTTTGATTGATCTATTAATAGTAGATCGTCTAGATAGGCTGTTACCGCAATGCCCCGTGTTCTTAGGTTTGCTAACAGAGGAGCTAGCACCTTTGTGAATACTCTGGGCGCGGTGGCTACACCAAATGGCAGGGCCACAAATTGAAAGTGGCGATCTTCTACCGCAAACCTTAGGAATCTTTGGTGAGCGGGGAGGATTGGTATGTGTAGATATGCGTCTTTGATATCTATGGACGCAATGAATTCTCCGCCTTTTAAAGTAGCGACCACGGATCGAATCGCTTCCATTCGAAAATGGCGAACGTTCAGAAACTGGTTTAGATTTTTTAGATCCAGGATGGGTCTGACTTCTCCGTTCGGTTTTGGAATCACAAAGAGGTTTGAGTAAAAACCTGAACCTTGCTCCTTTTGGGGTACCTCTGTAACCACACCTTGAGCTATTAAGTGATTCAAACCTTTGAAGAAGGATCCTCTTTTTTGTGGATCCTTGGAGAGTCTTGAACTTCGGAATTGAGAAGATGGGATCTCTCGAAATTCCAGTCTGTACCCTGAGGATATTGTGGATACCACCCATTTGTCCTGGGTTTCTGTCCGCCAAGTCGCTGAGAACTGACGAAGCCTTCCCCCCACTCGGCCGAGCGGGGGCGCCCCTTCAATGAGAGGTTTTGGGGGCTTGCTTATTAGCTCTTGAACCCCACGGCTTCTTGTTCTTCTGAGCCTGTTCTTTGGCTTTTTTAGGCGGCTGAAAAGGCCGTCGCCACTGGCTGGAGTCAGATTTCCCGGGAGCTGGGGAGAGAGTGTGTTTAAAACAAGGTCTCTTGTTTTTCTTTCTCTCAGGTAAAAGTGTCGTTTTACCACTTGATATCTTTTGGATATATCTTTCTAAATCTTCCCCAAAAAGGCGTTCGCCATGGAACGGGAAACTTGCCAACAACTTTTTGCATGGGGCTTCCGCTGACCAATGCTTAAGCCAAAGTACTCTGC
This sequence comes from Rana muscosa, assembly GCA_029206835.1. Lineage (NCBI taxonomy): Eukaryota > Metazoa > Chordata > Amphibia > Anura > Ranidae > Rana > Rana muscosa. Next base: position 120,691,354 of record CM055128.1, read on the forward strand.
GCATCTGTACCAGCTGGAGTGTAAGGCGTGATGCCTGTATGATAGAATCTCTCATGGCATCCACTGTGAAGCATAAGGCTTTAGGCAAATTCTCCCAATTTTTAGCCTGCTCTGAAGGCAGCTCCTTCAGCCCCTGCTTTACCTGTTGGCTGACGACCTGACACATACCGACTGCTGCTACTGCAGGTTGGATAATTGAGCCGGCCAAAAGGAAGGAGGATTTCAGTAAGGATTCCAACTTCTTCTCAGAAGGATCTTTAAACACTTGTACATTATCCACTGGACATGTCAGGTTTTTATTTACACAAGAAATAGCCGCATCTACCGTAGGCAGGCTCCATTTCTTTAAAAAATTTTCCTCCATAGGATAAAGAATGTTAAACTTTTTTGGAGGTGAAAAACGCTTATCTGGATGTTGCCAGTCTGCGTACAATAGATCCTCTAGTAACGGATGAACCGGGAAGGAGCATGCACCTTGCAGGGATCTTAATGATCCTAGGGAGGAGACAGGTGATTCTGTTACCTCCAAAGAGGGTAACCTAAATGCAGCTCGCACGGCTCCTGCATAGCATTGCACCTGTGACTTTAAAATCTGGGATACCGAAAAAGGCTCATCCGATATCCCTGATCCGTCTGACTCCTCATCCTCTGCTGATGTAGCCTCCTCCTCATCCTCCTCCTCCTCAGGTACTTCTGAAGGGAGGTCCAATACTGGAGGAGATCTGCTTCGCTTATTGTCCTTTTTAGAGGATTTAGCGATTAAAGTAGCAATTTTCTCCTCCAGATTATTTAGGGCAGCTGATAAAGTGTCCTCAGTGACATATGCAGGCCCAGGCTTCACTGGGGAAGCCGCCATACCTGACAGAGGTAATGGCTCATCCTGTACAGGTGCTTTTGGCAACACAGGAGAGGAAGGTACCGAGTCAGCACAGCTAGAGCCCCCTGTCTCAGGCGGCGGTGCTCTTTTATCTCCTTTTGTCCGCATTACTTCCCCTGGAAGACTTACTGTTTAGACAAAATACAAGGTACCTAAATGCATATACTACCGTGTTCAGTTTAGCAAATACATTAAGTATGCAACTTTTAACACATAACTATGCATAACATGGATGTCTTCTAGGAAGTACCCAATCCAACCACATGGAGTCTTACGTCCCTGTATAGCTGCTGTGTTTCTCTGCCAGGAACAAGAGAACTAACGAGCTTGCTTGCTGCTGCAGTGCTTTTTACACTGACAGTCTTTTAAATTTGGCGCCGTTTCTGTGCCTGCGCGCGCCACGTGCCCGCGCACGCCTCGGCGCCCCCCCCCCTCCGATAAAGCGCGCTCCCGCGCGCGGCCTTTAGCGCTATGGTGGTGGCCATAGTGAGAGAGGACTCTCATCAGCCCCTGTCCCCACTTACCTGCATCTGCAGGTGTCTGTATCGGCCACCGGAAGGAGGAGCGGGGTGCTCAAGCAAGCTCAGCAGCGGAGGTGACGAGCAGTGTACTTCGCCGAAGCCGACACTGAACAGAGTGAGGTGAGTATATTCAGCTCTTTACTCCCCCCAGTGGTGGAAAAAAAGAAGACATCCACTTTTTGAAAAAGGTCCCAACCTAGTTATGGACCTTCTAATCTCACCTTATCCACGCCGCAGGTTTTTCTGCTGAAAGTGTTCAGACAGATACCAAACTTTACCCTTCACGGTGGGCTATGTGTGCCAACCTTCAGGGATATGGGTTCCTATTTAAAGGATACCTCTCCCCTGGGCCTTGTACAAGACTCTTACCAGGACTTTATAGCGAAATAGCGAAAGTGCTGGATCTTAGAGCCCAGTCCTCCGAAGAGAGACATTACAGGCGACGCCTCATGGATGAGGCCCGGATCCCATCCAGATTCAGCTCATTTGTAGGCATCTTGGATGGATCCGAAAGCATAGCTCTTTTACCCCCAGAGGGTCTCTTTGGTAGAGCTTTCCTTTAGCACCTCCTAACGCGTCCAACACCTTTCGACACTGGCGAAAAAACTGAGGTACTTCCCTGATGGGAGGGGTTATATGGAGGGGAACTGTCTTCCATTGGTTGTGCCAGTGTCCAATCACCGCTGGTGACCCTTAACCCATTATGTAATGACTAGCTCTGTGTCCCGTGGTGTACGATAAAGAAACTTTGGTTACCGAGGCTAGGCCGAAGGGAAGAGCCACAATTGATAGTGGTCTTCGCCGATCGCAAGCACAGAAACTACTGTTGACGTGCGCAGATCGGAACATGCAAGTAGGCGGGCCTGATGTCCAAGGATGGCAGAAAATCCCCTTGATGGAGTGTAGCGAACACCGCGCGAATGGATTCCATGCGGAATTTTACACCATCACAAAAGCATCCAGGTCTTGAGGACCAGGGTTGGCCGAACCCCCGTCCACCTTTTGGGACTACAAACAGATTCGAGTAGAAACCCTGAAAACCTCTCTTATGACGGAATCGGCACAATCCTCCGGACCTGATCAATCCTGTACGGCCATCAAGAGGGCCGCCCAGCAGGCAGGAAGGAGAGGGAGAATTGAGGGAAAGAATCTGTCTGGGGGCCAGGAACGGAATTCTATCCTGTATCCTAAGGTGACCACCTCGCACACCCACCGGTCGGAGATCCGGGAGGTCCACCGAACCGTGAACCTGCAAGGACGTCCCCCCACCCCAGAGTCGGGCAGGGACAAGACTCCATGTGGCGGTGGGCTTGGGAGCTTGCTTGGTAGGCTTACGCACCCAGGGACGCTTATGTCCCCCAGCCGCACTTTTCCCAGTCTGGGAAGGCTTACCCGTGGATTCTGACTGACGAGAAGAAACTCATTCTCCTTTGCCGGAAAGGAAGGGCCCGGCCTACGGTGGGGCTCCTTTGTCCGTAACAGACTGAGGAAGGAAGGTGCTCTTACCCCTTGTGACATCCATAATAATGGCATCCAGGGCGGCCCCAAACAGTCCACCGCCCTTAAAGGCCAAGTCAACCAGGAGCTATTTGGAAGCTAGGTTGGCCGACCAGCATTTCAGCCAGACAAGGCGACGCAGCACCACAGCAGATAGAGGCCCCAGAAATGAAAGGGGCCGCATCCAAAGTGGCATCGCACACAGAGACTAAACCCTGCGCCAGTTGGTGAGCCAGGGTAATGGTCTCAGGAGGGAGATTATGCTCCTAAACCGTCTTGGTGCAAAATCTTTGCCCACCCTGTGAGTGTCTTGAGACACAAGTGTCGCCGCCCCTATAGGGCGTAAGGCAGACCCCAATAAGGTAATCATAGTTCTACTCACCACTTCTGACCTCCTGTCAGTGGGATCCTTAAATGCAGGAGTCCCTTCCATTGGGAGCATGATAGCCTTATTCAAACGAGCGACCGGGGGGTCGACCACTGGGGGGAGAGCCCCTTCTTAACCAGGTCCTCCTTAAAGGGGCACCTCATGGCTAGGTGCCGCGGGACCGTCAAAATCTCCTGCGGCTTATCCCAGACTTAGTCAATGAATGTATCAAAAAAAGGCAATATGGAAAAAACCTTTCTTTCTCGTACATCACGGGACACAGAGCGACATAGTCATTACTAATGGGTTATATAGATACCGTCAGGTGCTGGCACTGGCAACTTCCAAAACCGGAAGTACCCTCCCCTATATAAGCCCCTCCCATCCGGGAGCACCTCAGTTTTTTGCCAGTGTCTAAGGTGTTGGCCAAGAAGAAACATGTGTTTTTCACTGAGCTTGCGTACAGGTTCTTTTGGGCCTCAGTAAGCTATTCCGGATCCGACCAAAAAAGCTTCATAGCTAAACGGTCGGTACCCGGGCCTTGCAGAGAAGAGCAAGGTTTTGCCTGTAATGCTTCTCTTAGGAGAGCTGGACCCTGGGATCCAGAGCTCTGGTCATACCCACGACCAAGATGTTTTCTGTGCAGGGTGCTATACAGGTCCAGGGGAGTGGAATCCTTGGGAACCCGGTCCCTGAAGGTTTGATTACAATGCCTGCCGTGATAGGTGAAGTTTGGGCTTTTGTGGACCAAACCAAGTCCTGCGGCGGGGAACAGGTAAGTGGGGGCCCCCAGGAACTTGGTTCTATTGGGGGACCCCCAAGCCTAATTTGTCTTTCTGTCTGTTACCTAATGGTATTCCCGCAAAATTCTGTGCATGCCTGTAACTACTAAAAAAATGTAATAATTTTTAATGGTGGTCAAGAAAAAAAAAAAAAAAATTTTTTTTATATATATATATTTAATATATTAGACTGCGGTACCTGTGTTTGTCCACTAGAGGCCGCTGTGGAATGTTTTCTTGTCATGTGGACTAGCTTCTTCTCAGCAGAGCAAAGTCCAGGCAGATGGTGAGTTCTCTTATAGGAAACTGCTTCCTCTGCCATGTTGCAGTGCTCGTCCATCCCCCGGCCTGCGGCAAAGAGGGGCCCTGGCTCCTGTCCCTTGTTACCATATTTGAAATTTGCGCCGAAGGCGCACGTGCCCGCGCGCGTGCACGCGCCTCTATATATAGAGGTGAGCCGGGAAAGGGGGCGGAGCCTGGGGGATGACGCTCTGTGCGCGCCGCAGCGCTTCTGCGCATGTGCGGGCGTCCCAGCAGTTTAAAAAAAACACAATATTGTAGTGAGCTGGCTATGAAGTACAGAGACAGAGCTGGCAACATTTAAAGGCATACAGCAAGCGGTTGATACAGGCATCCCCTAGAAAGGCACATTAGTAGACACCAACTGTGATATAGCAGCAATTGTGCTAGACTATTCTCAGTAAAAGTGGTGTATTACGGCTGGAATACCTCAGCTTTAGGCTTAGGAATATGCCGTCCAGAAGCTCCGGAACTGAATCTTCCAGGAAGCGAAGGGGGTCTCATCGGGCTCGGAGGATCTTGGGCATACTCCTGCTGCACCAGTCTCCCCTGAAGTTCAGAGGTAAGTGACCGTAGAGACCCCGCAGGGGTACTTGGTACTGTGGCTGTCCTCAGTCACCTGCTCCTGTGTATGTAACAGAGGAGGTTTTTTCCTCAGCTCTGGGAGGATTAGAGAGAGATTGTCAACATTTATCGCTGCATCCCTGTCAGGGAAAGCACGCCCGATCTCCGTCTCCTCCTTCAGAGTGCCTGTTAGCAGAGCAACAGTCCCATACAGGGATTGACCTGCCTGAAGGGGATCAGGATAAGGTTGATTCTGTTATAGAGGAATCAACAGTGGGGGAACCTTTTCTCAGCATCTCAAGCTGAAAGATTATGGGTTCAGTCTCTGACTAACATGGTCCGATCAGCATTTAAAAATGCACCTTGCGGAACCATCAACCACTACTGTATCCTCGTTGGGGTCGCTAGAAGCCCCCAGACTGTTTGTTCTTTTCCACTTCACCCTTTACTGAAAGGGCTCATTTACCAGGATTGGGAACGTCCTGAGAAAATATTTATTCCCCCAAGAGATTTCCGGTGGTCTATCCCATGGAGGATAAGTTCATCAAAAAAAAAAAAAAATGGAAGGTCCCTACAATGGACGCAGCCATCTCTTGTATGTATAAATCACTGACATGTCCAGTGGATAATGTCCAAATGTTCAAGAACCCAATAGATAAAAGATTGGAGTCCTTATGAAAATCTGCTTGGTGATACAACCAGCAGTAGCAGCTATTGGGGTCTGCTAAGCAGTGAAGGATCATTTGAAACAGGTCTTGAGGGACTTGACAGATCAGCAGGCTTTGCCCTAGCTGATCTACCTAGAGAGCCTTAGGCTTTGCGGTTGACGCCATAGAGGATTCAGTCCATCAGGCCTCCCGCCTTACGCTGTCTATAGTACATATGCGTAGGCTCCTATGGCTCAAAAACTGGTCTGCTGAAGCTCCCTGTAAAGAATGGCTGGTTAGCGTCCCATTAAATGGTGAACGCTTATTCAGGGAAAACCTGGACAAATATATCCAGAAAATTTCCAGCGGTAAAAATACGCTCTTGCCGGTTAAAAGCAGAGTTAGAGGTCCCTCTTTAAGAGGCCTGCTTCTCCAGTCCCTGGGGCATCGGCTGTGTAACAGTTCCGACGGCCTCCTTGGTCAAATCCCGGGGGTAAAAAACAGGGACAGTAGCAGGGCAATGAGAAACCCTGGGTCAGGGGAGGTACAAGACCTCCCCCAAAGTTAAATTCATGAAGCCCCCACTCAGTCGGGTGGGGGGAGGACTCCAGTTGTTTGCAAGAGACCTGGCGGGACACGATCAAGACAGATAGGTGCTCTCCGCAGTAGGTTTGGGATACAGTTTGGAGTTAAAAGACTCTCCTCCTTCCCATTTTTGAGGTCAAACGTGCCAAGGGATCCCCGGAAGAGAGAGTCCCTCCTGTTGGCACTAGAACAACTATTGCTCCAAGGAGTAATTATGGAGGTTCCCCTGGAAGAATGAGGGTTCAGGTTTTACTCAAACCTCTTTACAGTCCCGAAGCAAACGCGGACGGGAGGCCCATATTAATTCTAAAAGGGCTATACAAATTCCTGTATATCAGGACTTTCCGATGGAGTCGATCCGATCGGTGGCCACTGCCCTACAAGGGGAGGATTGGTTAGCCACGATCGACATCAAAGATGCTTATTTGCACATTCCCATCTTTCCAGTCCACCAAAAATTTCTACGCTTTGCAGTAGAAGGGCGCCATTTTCAGTTCAGAGCCTTACCCTTCGGTTTGGCCACAGCACCACAAGTGTTTACAAAAATTCTGGCCCTTTATTGGCCAATCTAAGAACACAAGGTGTAATGATAATGGCATATCTGGATGACTTGTTGCTGATAGACCACTCAGTGAAAAAAATAGACGTGGTCGTTCACAAGACGATCAAGTATCTGGAATCTCACGGTTGGATTATCAACCGAGACAAGTCAGCCCTAAAAACCAGTCAAAAGTCTGGAATACTTGGGGCTAAGGTTGGATTCAGGCCAGAGAAAAATATTCTTGCCTCGAGGAAAGGTGTTGTCTTTGAAAGATTTGATCCACTTAGTGGGTACAAAAAAGACAGCCGTCCATACGCCTGTATATGAGGCTGCTGGGAAAAATGGTGGCATCATTCGAAGCAGTACCCTACGGTCAATTCCATTCAAGGAATTTGCAAGGGGCCATACTGTCAGCCTGGAACAAAAAAGTTCAGGCCCTAGACTTACAATGTCCTTGTCCCCTTCCGTTCGCAAGAGCCTCCGTTGGTGGTTGGTTCCCCAGAATCTGGAAAAAAGGAAATCCTTCAGTCCGATTTCTTGGAAGGTGGTCACTACAGATGCCAGCCTTATAGGCTGGGGAGCAGTACTGGAGCAATAGTCTCTCCAGGGCAGATGGTCGGATGCAGAAAAGGCCCTGCCCATCAATCTCTTAGAGATACGAGCAGCCCGGTATGCCCTAGTAGCATGGACATCCAAACTCCAAGGGTCCCCTGTCAGAATGCAATCAGACAATGCCACAGCAGTGGCATATATCAATCATCAGGGGGGCACCAGGAGTCGTGCAGCCCAGAGGGAAGTAAATTACATCCTGAAATGGGCAGAAAAATATGTCCCAGCCATATCTGCGGTATTCATTCCAGGAGTGGAGAATTGGAAGGCGGACTTTCTAAGTCGCCAGCAATTAGGCCCAGAGGAAGGGTCCCTTCACCCCGAGGTTTTCTGGACAATATGTCAGCGGTGGGGAACATCGGATGTAGATCTTCTAGCATCCAGATTCAACGCAAAGGGGGACAGGTTTGTCTCTCGGACAAGGGATCCCCTAGCTTGCGGCTCGGATGCCCTAGTGTTCCCTTGGGATCAGTTCAAGCTGATATATGCATTCACACCGCCACAATGGTTACCTCGATTACTCCGCAGAATCAGGGTAGAAAAGAAACCGCTCCAGCGTGGCCCCGAAGAGCGTGGTACGCGGAGATTGTAAAATTTCAGTGGGGAGTCCTTGGACTCTCCCACGTCGTCCGGCTTTCGCAAGGACCGATATACCACCCTTCCTTACCAGCCCTAGGTTTGACGGCCTGGCTATTGAAGCCCACATTCTAAAAAAGAGAGGGCTCTCTAATGCTGTGGTATCTACCATGATCAATGCCAGGAAGCCGGTATCCAGGCAGATCTACTATAGAATCTGGAAGGCGTACATCGCGTGGTGTGAGGCCAAGAAATGGCATCCACATAAGTACGTAATAGGTAGGATTCTGGACTTCCTACAGTGGGCTGTAGATAGGAAGCTTGCCTTGAGTACTATCAAGGGTCAGATTTCGGCCTTGTCAATATTTTTTCAAAGGCCCTTGGCTTCGCATTCACTAGTCAAAGCCTTTATACAAGGAGTGATGCGTATTAGTCCTCCGGTTAATATTCCCATATGTCCATGGGATCTAAACTTGGTTCTGTCGGTTCTACAGAAACAACCATTTGAACCATTACAGCATATTTCCTTGGTGCTTCTCACCAGGAAATTGATTTTTCTAGTAGCCATTTGTTCGGCTAAAAGAGTATCGGAATTAGCAGCTATGTCCTGTAAGGAGCCATATCTGGTTATCCATAAGGACAGAGTAGTGTTACGTCCTCATCCAGCCTTTCTTCCTAAGGTGGTATCGAGGTTTCATTTGAACCAAGATGTGGTTCTTCCTTCTTTTTTCCCCAAACCTACTTCGGTAGAGGAAAAGTTATTGCATTCTTTGGATGTAGCAAGAGCAGTTAAAGCTTATCTAAAAGCCACTGCTCAGATTCGCAGAACGGATACTTTGTTTATTCTGCCGGAAGGCCCCAGAAAGGGTCAGGCAGCGTCAAAATATACTTTAGCCAAGTGGATTCGACAGGTCATTATGCAAGCTTATGGCTTGAGAAGGAGACCGCCTCCGTTCAAAGTTAGAGCGCACTCCACGAGAGCAGTTGGAACTTCATGGGCAGTGCATCACCAGGCCTCCCTGGCTCAAATCTGTAAGGCCGCAACGTGGTCTTCAGTACACACGTTTACTAGGTTCTACCAGGTGGACGTTAGAAGTCAGGAGGATGTCGCCTTTGGGCGCAGTGTGTTGCAGGCCGCAAAAGATCCTCATGTCTGATAGCGCTCAGCTTATATATGGTGTATCCCCCCCCTCATTGGGCATTGCTTTAGGACATCCCATTAGTAATGACTATGTCGCTCTGTGTCCCGTGATGTACGAGAAAGAAAATAGGATTTTTATAACAGCTTACCTGTAAAATCCTTTTCTTGGGAGTACATCACGGGACACAGAGCTCCCGCCCCTCTTTGGGGACACTTATTGCTTTGCTACAAAACTGAGGTGCTCCCGGATGGGAGGGGCTTATATAGGGGAGGGTACTTCCGGTTTTGGAAGTTGCCAGTGCCAGCACCTGACGGTATCTATATAACCCATTAGTAATGACTATGTCGCTCTGTGTCCCGTGATGTACTCCCAAGAAAAGGATTTTACAGGTAAGCTGTTATAAAAATCCTATTTTTTGAATAAACGGCTTTAAAGGAACCAAAGGAGACAGCTTCTACCTGAGGTTCCTCAGCCTCAACATTCAGCTTGAGAGTGTTCCTCACAGCATCAATGAGTTCACTTACAAGCACCCTGTCAATTTTTCAGAACTGGGGTCTTCCTCACAGGGAATATCCGGTTTAAAAAAAAATGAAAATCCTCAGAGCTAGGGTCCTGAGCAGCAATAGCTAGGCCCATATCTGAGACAGAGCACTCCCCTAAAGGAGGATGTGTGGGGAGGGGGCACTTTACAGCTCCCTTGCGCTCGCACACCGCTTCCATCCTGACAAGGATGATTCCAGGACTGCCGACAACTAGTCGCTAGGGACCGCAGGTGCAGGAGCACTGCCAGTTGCCTCAGACAAGTGTGGAGAAGCAGGTGAACTAGACTCCATACTGCCACTCTCTGAGACTTTTAAAACACTATCATAGTGAGTAACACAGTCCACCCACTGGCTATGCTGAAGCTGAGGAGGGGATACCCAGAGTACTCACCAACCCCTGTAAGGACCGATCATTCCGCTGTATGAAACAGCGCTGCCGCGCGGGAGAAGCCTGGGGAGAGTGAGGAGACTTGATTGTGAGGTTAAAGGCCGAAACTGAAAGCAAAAACGCAGCGGCTACAAGAAAATGCCCGCCGGCCGCATACATTACTGCGCCATCGATCCACGGCCAAATGGCCGCAGAGCGCGGTTTATTTAAAAATTCACAGTGCTAATGGCGCACACGTTTAGCGGTTGTCCGGTTCACTAACCACAAGGCCCTCACTGGCTGTGGCACGGCAAAATCCTGGGGCGGCTTGTTTGAACACAAACAACCCAACTCAGGAACCTAACCAGTGAAGCTTAGCTTTGCTAAGAATGCATGTAATCACTACTCCCAACAGTATGTACAACCTCACACCAGAACACTGCACCTCTCCCCGGGCCATTAAAACAGAAATGAGTGCCCCCAGTCAGGCCAGAGTGACCCCCAAGCACCCCTACGCAGCACAGCACCAGTACAGGGTGCAGAGAGCAGCACAACAGGGGGGGGGAGACAGGGAGAAACCCCCCCATATAAAGAAACACAGCCAGCATGTACTCACCTGCAGTAGGAGAGACTACTTACCCGTCCCGTTCAGGGACCCACTGGCTTGTTTCAGACAGACCTATCACAGAGTAGTACTGTGTAGCTGTCGGCCCGGTCCACCGCGAGAGATACAGTCAGTCAGGTACTGTTCAATCTTGAGAGGACCGCGGGAGCTAAAAGCAACCCGGCCACCCCTGGAGTCATGGGGTATGTCGTGAACTGAGTCTCACGCACACAAGGCGAGGATCAGCACGCTCGATGGTTGGACAGGGAAGACTACGAGGATACCAGTGTACCCAACCTGTTGCCCAGCCGACAGTTGATTGAAGGTCTCAAAAATAAAATAATAAAATTCCCAAAGGAATAAAATTTAAAAGTAAAATCTTCCAGGAGACTGGCTCTTGAGAGAGCCACGTCTTCTCCTTCTGCTAGGCAGAAAAAAACTGAGGCTGCTAGCTGCAGGTGGGAGGGTAATGTCCGGAGGGACCGCCCCCCTGGGCGGGGCTGTTCAGCTCTGGTTTGTTCTAGAATGTTTTAACATCCAACATTCTGCCTAGGTCTTCTCCTGCAAGCAGGGACATATACCCACGCGTAATCAGTATGACAGCTGTGTCAGTCCATGGACGATAAGAGAAAAATGTTTTTAACTTGTAAACAACAGATCTCAGAAAGAGGCTTGGTCCTTAACCACTTCGAGCCCGCGCTATAGACGAAAGACGTCTACAGCACGGCGCTCAATTGCCGGGAGGGCGTCCCTGGACGTCCTCCTGTTTACTTGTTCCCATTGACACAGCCAATCACAGATCGTGCTAAATGGCCAATCACAGCTCTCGATCACCGTGTCCAATGAGAGATGATCTTGAATGTAAACATATGAGATCATCTCTCATCGCCAACTCTCCCTCCTGACACAGAGACCGTGTTTTAAGGAGGGAGAGCGACCTGTGCTGCAGCGTGAGTGAACACTACATAAATACAGTGCCCACAGTACCTATCAGTGCCACCTGTCCCCAGTGCCACGTGTCCCCAGTGCCACGTGTCATCTGTTATCAGTGCCACGTGTCATCAGTGCCACGTGTCATCAGTGCCACGTGTCATCTGTTATCAGTGCCACGTGTCATCAGTGCCACGTGTCATCAGTGCCACGTGTCATCAGTGCCACGTGTCATCAGTGCCACCTGTCATCAGTGCCACCTGTCATCAGTGCCACCTGTCACGTACCAGTGCCATCTGTCATCAGTGCCACGTACTAGTGCCATCTGTCATCAGTGCCACGTATTAGTGCCATCTGTCATCGGTGCCACGTATTAGTGCCATCTGTCATCGGTGCCACGTATTAGTGCCATTTGTCTGAGATAGGCCGCCGATACATCAGATGTGATCCATTTGTTATGATTTGCACCATAGCTTGTAGACTCTCTAACTTTCACACAGGCCAAATAATATCCACTAATTTGGGTTATTTTTACCAGATATGTAGAAGTATAAATTGTGGCCAAAATTATGAAGAAAAATTAATAATTTGCTAAATTTTAATCACAGAAACTAAGAAAAATGTTTGTTTTTTCAGAATTTTCGGTCTGTTTTATTTATAGCGCAAAAAAATAGGATTTTTATAACAGCTTACCTGTAAAATCCTTTTCTTGGAGTACATCACGGGACACAGAGCGACATAGTCATTACTAATGGGTTATATAGTTACCGTCAGGTGCTGGCACTGGCAACTTCCAAAACCGGAAGTACCCTCCCCTATATAAGCCCCTCCCATCCGGGAGCACCTCAGTTTTGTAGCAAAGCAATAAGTGTCCCCAAAGAGGGGTGGGAGCTCTGTGTCCCGTGATGTACTCCAAGAAAAGGATTTTACAGGTAAGCTGTTATAAAAATCCTATTTTCTTTTTCGTACATCACGGGACACAGAGCGACATAGTCATTACTAATGGGATGTCCTAAAGCAATGCCAAATGAGGGGGGGGATACACCATATATAAGCTGAGCGCTATCAGACATGAGGATCTTTTGCGGCCTGCAACACACTGCGCCCAAAGGCGACATCCTCCTGACTTCTAACGTCCACCTGGTAGGACCTAGTAAACGTGTGTACTGAAGACCATGTTGCGGCCTTACAGATTTGAGCCAGGGAGGCCTGGTGATGCACTGCCCATGAAGTTCCAACTGCTCTCGTGGAGTGCGCCCTAACTTTGAACGGAGGCGGTCTACTTCTCAAGCCATAGGCTTGTATTATGACCTGTCGAATCCACTTGGCTAAAGTAGATTTTGACGCTGCCTGACCCCTTCTGGGGCCTTCCGGCAGAATAAACAAAGTATCCGTTCTGCGAATCTGAGCAGTGGCTTTTAAGTAAGCTTTAACTGCTCTTACTACATCCAAAGAATGCAATAACTTTTCCTCTACCGAAGTAGGCCTGGGGAAAAAAGAAGGAAGAACCACATCTTGGTTCAAAATGAAACCTCGATACCACCTTAGGAAGAAAGGCTGGATGAGGACGCAACACCACTCCGTCCCTATGGATAACCAGATATGGCCCCCTACAGGACATAGCTGCTAATTCCGACACTCTTTTAGCCGAACAAATGGCTACTAGAAAAATCAATTTCCTGGTGAGAAGCACCAAGGAAATATGCTGTAATGGTTCAAATGGTTGTTTCTGTAGAACTGACAGAACCAAGTTTGGATCCCATGGACATATGGGAATATTAACCGGAGGACTAATACGCATCACTCCTTGTATAAAGGCTTTGACTAGTGAATGTGAAGCCAAGGGCCCTTGAAAAAATATTGACAAGGCCGAAATCTGACCCCTGATAGTACTCAAGGCAAGCTTCCTATCTACAGCCCCTTGTAGGAAGTCCAGAATCCTACCTATTACGTATTTACGTGGATGCCATTTCCTGGCCTCACACCAGGCGATGTACGCCCTCCAGATTCTATAGCAGATCTGCCTGGATACCGGCTTCCCGGCATTGATCATGGCAGACACCACAGCATTAGAGAGCCCTCTCTTTTTTAGAATGTGGGCTTCAATAGCCAGGCCGTCAAACCTAGGGCTGGTAAGGAAGGGTGGTATATCGGTCCCTGCGAAAGCAAGTCCGGACGATGTGGGAGGGTCCAAGGACTCCCCACAGACATTTTTACAATCTCCGCGTACCACGCTCTTCGGGGCCACGCTGGAGCCACCGGAATCACTGTTTATTTTCTACCCTGATTCTGCGGAGTAATCGAGGTAACCATTGTAGCGGTGTGAATGCATATATCAGCTTGAACTGATCCCAAGGGAACACTAGGGCATCCGAGCCGCAAGCTAGGGGATCCCTTGTCCGAGAGACAACCTGTCCCCCTTTGCGTTGAATCTGGATGCTAGAAGATCTACATCCGATGTTCCCCACCGCTGACATATTGTCCAGAAAACCTCGGGGTGAAGGGACCCTTCCTCTGGGCCTAATTGCTGGCGACTTAGAAAGTCCGCCTTCCAATTCTCCACTCCTGGAATGAATACCGCAGATATGGCTGGGACATATTTTTTCTGCCCATTTCAGGATGTAATTTACTTCCCTCTGGGCTGCACGACTCCTGGTGCCCCCCTGATGATTGATATATGCCACTGCTGTGGCATTGTCTGATTGAATTCTGACAGGGGACCCTTGGAGTTTGGATGTCCATGCTACTAGGGCATACCGGGCTGCTCGTATCTCTAAGAGATTGATGGGCAGGGCCTTTTCTGCATCCGACCATCTGCCCTGGAGAGACTATTGCTCCAGTACTGCTCCCCAGCCTATAAGGCTGGCATCTGTAGTGACCACCTTCCAAGAAATCGGACTGAAGGATTTCCTTTTTTCCAGATTCTGGGGAACCAACCACCAACGGAGGCTCTTGCGAACGGAAGGGGACAAGGACATTGTAAGTCTAGGGCCTGAACTTTTTTGTTCCAGGCTGACAGTATGGCCCCTTGCAAATTCCTTGAATGGAATTGACCGTAGGGTACTGCTTCGAATGATGCCACCATTTTTCCCAGCAGCCTCATATACAGGCGTATGGACGGCTGTCTTTTTTGTACCCACTAAGTGGATCAAATCTTTCAAAGACAACACCTTTCCTCGAGGCAAGAATATTTTTCTCTGGCCTGAATCCAACCTTAGCCCCAAGTATTCCAGACTTTTGACTGGTTTTTAGGGCTGACTTGTCTCGGTTGATAATCCAACCGTGAGATTCCAGATACTTGATCGTCTTGTGAACGACCACGTCTAGTTTTTTCACTGAGTGGTCTATCAGCAACAAGTCATCCAGATATGCCATTATCATTACACCTTGTGTTCTTAGATTGGCCAATAAAGGGCCAGAATTTTTGTAAACACTCGTGGTGCTGTGGCCAAACCGAAGGGTAAGGCTCTGAACTGAAAATGGCGCCCTTCTACTGCAAAGCGTAGAAATTTTTGGTGGACTGGAAAGATGGGAATATGCAATAAGCATCTTTGATGTCGATCGCGGCTAACCAATCCTCCCCTTGTAGGGCAGTGGCCACCGATCGGATCGACTCCATCGGAAAGTCCTGATATACAGGAATTTGTATAGCCCTTTTAGAATTAATATGGGCCTCCCGTCCGCGTTTGCTTCGGGACTGTAAAGAGGTTTGAGTAAAACCCGAACCCTCATTCTTCCAGGGGAACCTCCATAATTACTCCTTGGAGCAATAGTTGTTCTAGTGCCAACAGGAGGGACTCTCTCTTCCGGGGATCCCTTGGCACGTCTGACCTCAAAAATGGGAAGGAGGAGAGTCTTTTAACTCCAAACTGTATCCCAAACCTACTGCGGAGAGCACCTATCTGTCTTGATCGTGTCCCGCCAGGTCTCTTGCGAACAACTGGAGTCCTCCCCCCACCCGACTGAGTGGGGGCTTCAATGAATTTAACTTTGGGGGAGGTTTTGTACCTCCCCTGACCCAGGGTTTCTCATTACCCTGCTACTGTCCCTGTTTTTTTACCCCCGGGATTTGACCGAGGAGGCCGTCGGAACTGTTACACAGCCGATGCCCCAGGGACTGGAGAAGCAGGCCTCTTAAAGAGGGACCTCTAACTCTGCTTTTAACCGGCAAGAGCGTATTTTTACCGCTGGAAATTTTCTGGATATATTAGTCCAGGTTTTCCCTGAATAAGCGTTCACCATGAAATGGGACGCTAACCAGCCATTCTTTACAGGGAGCTTCAGCAGACCAGTTTTTGAGCCATAGGAGCCTACGCATATGTACTATAGACAGCGTAAGGCGGGAGGCCTGATGGACTGAATCCTCTATGGCGTCAACCGCAAAGCCTAAGGCTCTAGGTAGATCAGCTAGGGCAAAGCCTGCTGATCTGTCAAGTCCCTCAAGACCTGTTTCAACTGATCCTTCACTGCTTAGCAGACCCCAATAGCTGCTACTGCTGGTTGTATCACCAAGCCGATTTTCATAAGGACTCCAATCTTTTATCTATTGGGTTCTTGAACATTTGGACATTATCCACTGGACATGTCAGTGATTTATACATACAAGAGATGGCTGCGTCCACTGTAGGGACCTTCCATTTTTTTTTTTTTTTTGATGAACTTATCCTCCATGGGATAGACCACCGGAAATCTCTTGGGGGAATAAATATTTTCTCAGGACGTTCCCAATCCTGGTAAATGAGCCCTTTCAGTAAAGGGTGAAGTGGAAAAGAACAAACAGTCTGGGGACTTCTAGCGACCCCAACGAGGATACAGTAGTGGTTGATGGTTCCGCAAGGTGCATTTTTAAATGCTGATCGGACCATGTTAGTCAGAGACTGAACCCATAATCTTTCAGCTTGAGATGCTGAGAAAAGGTTCCCCCACTGTTGATTCCTCTATAACAGATCAACCTCATCCTGATCCCCTTCAGGCAGGTCGATCCCTGTATGGGACTGTTGCTCTGCTAACAGGCACTCTGAAGGAGGAGACGGAGATCGGGCGTGCTTTCCCTGACAGGGAGGCAGCGATCAATGTTGACAATCTCTCTCTAATCCTCCCAGAGCTGAGGAAAAAACCTCCTCTGTTACATACACAGGAGCAGGTGACTGAGGACAGCCACAGTACCAAGTACCCCTGCGGGGTCTCTACGGTCACTTACCTCTGAACTTCAGGGGAGACTGGTGCAGCAGAAGTATGCCCAAGATCCTCCGAGCCCGATGAGACCCCCTTCGCTTCCTGGAAGATTCAGTTCCGGAGCTTCTGGACGGCATATTCCTAAGCCTAAAGCTGAGGTATTCCAGCCGTAATACACCAGTTACTGATAATAGTCTAGCATAAATGCTGCTATAATAAACAGTTGGTGTCTACTAATGTGCCTTTCTAGGGGATGCCTGTATCAACCGCTTGCTGTATGCCTTTAAATGTTGTCAGCTCTGTCTCTGTACTTCATAGCCAGCTTACTGCAATAATGTGGCTTTTTAAAACCTGCTGGGACGCCCGCACATGCGCAGAAGCGCTGCGGCGCGCACAGAGCGTCATCCCCCAGGCCCCGCCCCTTTTTCCGGCCACCTCTATATATAGAGGCGCGTGCACGCGCACGCGCACGGCCACGTGCGCCTCGGCGCTAATTTTCAAACATGGAAACCAGGGACAGGAGCCAGGGCCCCCTTTGCCGCAGGCCGGGGGATAGACGAACACTGCAACATGGCAGAGGAAACAGTTTCCTGTAGGAGAACTCACCAGCTGCCTGGACTTTGCTCTCTGAGAAGAAACTAGTCCATATGACAAGAAAAACATTCCACAGCGGCCTCTAGTGGACAAACACAGGTACCGCAGTTTAATATACTAAACATATATAAAAAAAAAAAACATTCTTTTTTTTTTTTTTTTTTCTTGACCACCATTAAAAATTATTACATTTTTTTAGCAGTTACAGGCATGCACAGATATTAGCGGGAATACCGTTAGGTAACAGACAGAAAGACAAATTAGGCTTGGGGGTCCCCCAATAGAACCAAGTTCCTGGGGGCCCCCACTTACCTGTTCCCCGCCGCAGGACTTTGTTTGGTCCACAAAAGCCCAAACTTCACCTATCACGGCAGGCATTGTAATCAAACCTTCAGGGACCGGGTTCCCAAGGATTCCACTCCCCTGGACCTGTATAGCACCCTGCACAGAAAACATCTTGGTCGTGGGTATGACCAGAGCTCTGGATCCCAGGGTCCAGCTCTCCTAAGAGAAGCATTACAGGCAGAACCTTGCTCTTCTCTGCAAGGCCCGGGTACCGACCGTTTAGCTATGAAGCTTTTTTGGTCGGATCCGGAATAGCTTACTGAGGCCCAAAAGAACCTGTACGCAAGCTCAGTGAAAAACACATGTTTCTTCTTGGCCAACACCTTAGACACTGGCAAAAAACTGAGGTGCTCCCGGATGGGAGGGGCTTATATAGGGGAGGGTACTTCCGGTTTTGGAAGTTGCCAGTGCCAGCACCTGACGGTAACTATATAACCCATTAGTAATGACTATGTCGCTCTGTGTCCCGTGATGTACGAAAAAGAAAAACAAACCCCAGAGGTGATCAAATACTACCAAAATAAAGCTCTATTTGTATGAAAAAAAAGGACAAAAAAATTCATTTGGGTACAGTATTACATGACGGAGTAATTGTCATTCAAAGTGTGAGAGCACTGAAAGATGAAAATTGGTCTGGGCAGGAGGGGGGGTTTAAGTGCCCAGTAGGCAAGTGGTTAAGTGGTTAATTTTTGTTTAGCACAGTAACTTTGCAATTAAAAGGGATATGAAACAGAATAGGAGGCCAGGCATGCCAGTGCCCAGGCTTTTGCCACTCGTGTTGTTGGTAGTTCAGTTTGTTCAAATTCTATTCTACTAAAAAACAGAGTGCAGAATCTGGTGCAGCTTTGCGTAGAAGGTTTGGTTAACCAATCGGCTTCCAGTTTTTTTTGGAAAGCTTTGAACAAGGCAAAGAACTTCAACGCTCATCGGTTAATAATAATATACTCAGCTGCGCTAAATTTTTAAGTTTTTCAATCTCTCCAATTTTAGTAAATCAACTCCTCAATCTCCGGTGCTTGGAAGTGGGTCCCAGACGGTTGCCTACATTTTTCCCTGCTGGCTTTACTGGACACGCCTCACCTTGATGCCCTCTAATGACTAGGGAAGTCAGTGGATACACTGTCTGAAATAAAACAAGACAGAGGGCGCACCAGCCTAGTGCATTATCTTATGCAAGACCTCTCTTTGTGGTAAGTAATATATAACAAACAGGTGTACTCCATCAACCTTGTTGTCAAAGTAAGCTTCCAGTCCACGATACATCATATCACATCACCTATAGCCTAGGAAAAACCCAACAGGCTAACATGTTTTGAGGACTTGCCTCTCCTCGGAGCTCTGGCTCTAAGAAATAGGCAAGTCCTTGAAACATGGTAGGCTGTTTTTGGGTTCCATTTGTCCCACTCCCATTATATGATGTGAATGATGATGGATCGTGGACTGGAAGCTGATGCTTTTACTTTGACAACAAGCTTTGATACAACTGACCTGACGGCTTAGTAGTATGATGTGTATAATAGCCTGTGCGCCATCTGTTTTGTTTTATGGTTCTTTTGGTTCTTTTCTTTTTGAACAATAAACAGTGCAAATACCGTACGTCTACTCAAACATAGAAGCTCTAAGGCCCCTTTCACACAGAGGGTCCGTTCAGGTCCGCCTGTCAGTTTTTTAGGCGGACCTGAACGGATCCTCCATGTAGCCACGGATGTCAGCGGTGACATGTCCGCTGACATACGACCCGCTCCGCTCTGCCAAAGTGTGACGGAGGAAAACCCTATTTTTCCTTCCGTCGGCAGAGCGGATCGGATGACAACGGACTCTACGGTCCGTCGTCATTCGATCCCCCCATAGGGGAGAGCGGCGCTCTGACAGGGCGGTCCCTGCACAGTGTGCGGGGACCGCCGAGTCATCCGCCGGCTCAGTGGGGATCAACGGAGCGATCCCCGCTGAGTAAGCGGAGGTTCACGGGGCGGATCTTCACGGATCCGCACCGTGTGAAAGAGCCCTTAGTCTTTGGCATTTTATATTATGCCGTTTTGTTTTTATTTTGTTTTTTATTATTATTTTTATTATTATTGTGCAGCATATGTACTGCAAGCTTCTTTATTTTGTAGTTATTTTAATTTTCTGTGTACAATTTATGTGGGTTACTTTTTATTAAAACACTTATTTTACATTACTTTATTGTATTTTTTATTCATTAGTGGGAATGCTCTCCAAGCATTCCCAGTATGGTTATTCGTTTTTTAATTTATTTTTAATTGTATTATTCCGTACGTTTTTTGTCTCTGCGTAACTTCTGCATACTTTAAGCTATTAAAACCATTCAACTTTTAAAATGTTCAGCTCTTTCAGCTAATGATGGGACTTCAACTTTTTTTGTACTATTTATACTTTTTAAAATATTAAGCTTTTTAATACTTTTTTTAACATTGAAGTCAATGAGAGCATGCTTCAAATCGTTAAAATCTTCTTCCGCTCCCAAAAGTTTCAGCTCCTTCATACTTTTACCTACAGACACTAAACAAACTTTAAAATGTTCACAAAATATTCAGCTATCCAAAAATATCTTTTCAGTTTGATATCTTTTACAGTTTTTGTGAAAAAGTGGTTTAAGTTTAGTGATCATTTCAGGAAATTTTATAAATTAAACAGAGTGTCTATTGGGCTGATTATAGTGGATGATGTCACAGCTAGAGCACAGAGCCTTAAAACAATTATCTTAGTTCCCTCTATAAATTGCTCTGACGCCCACAAGATCGACATGTCATACACAATTTATACATCAAAACGTAGGTATTTTTGTCTAGTTTTAGGCAATGGGCTCAGTTTTTTTTATGCCTTTTACTTTTGGCTGGTTGAGCTTCCAAATGACAAGAGTTCTACACTTTCTTCCATTGAATGCCCTGTATAAAATTCTTCACATTTCCCAGCGAAACGCACAGCAAACTTCTTTTTTAAATCACTGACATGCCCACATTTTTTAGTTTATCAACATTAATTTTATACCGATACATTCACAAAGGCCGTGTGTCTCTAATGGTGAAGTCGCTGTTTCGATAGCATGTACTGTTGTGGATTTATTAAGGCTTGTTTGAAGGGTTCTCTCACACTGTCTCTCACTCATTAGGTGTGGGATTAATGATCAAAGAGAGGCTTTATAAGTACTGCAGGAACACTGCTTGTATGTCCTAAAGATAGTGTAGTGGTTATGGTAAATGGCTTTGGTGTGGGTTTAGCAATTCAGCATTCCCACGCATTTTCTGCAGGAAATGCATTTTCTAGTTAAATTCATAATTAAAAGTCAAACAACAAATATAATATAATACGATTTTATATATCAAAATGTTTTTTTTTTCTTTTAAACTGTCATTTTGGAAGCATTACAGCGTCTGAACCAGGTGAGAGTTGAGCCCTTTTTGAAACATCAAACTCATTTTAGTCGTCAAAGGGCTAAAATTGGCCTCATATAGTGTAGAGCAGGGCTGTCAAACTCAATTTCATTGGGGGGCCGCATCAGCATTATGATTGCCCTCAAAAGGGCCGGTTGTATCTGTAAGATTACATGTCCAGCGCATCCCCTCCCCTTAAATTAGATGTTAAGAGGCACCCCACCATCAGAAGTTTAGTCCCCCACTCTCCCTTACATTACAGTGCACCCCGCTTTCCTTATGCTGCTGCTGGGAAGAAGCTGGATGCATTGCTTAAAAGCAGAAAGTACAGGGTCTTGAGGAGGACCAGAGGAGGGCTGGAGCTCTCCTGCAGCTGCAGGAGAGGTGCGAGGGCCACATGAAATGGCCTGGAGGGCTGGATTCGGCCCACGGGCCTTGTGACGAAGTCCAATGAAACGGGTAAGATTACTGTAAGCACATCACTTTACACTGGGTGAGTGTTATATTCGCAAGGTGGGTAGAGAGCTCTTTAGCTAAGTAAGGCAGAACAAAAGATTGTCAGCGTACACTGTGATCTTGTGTTCCATGTGCGAGGGTTAGAGGCCTGTAATTGATGGGTCCGATCTCACCTTACACAGAAACTGTTCAAAAAGTCAGTGAAAATTAAAAGGGGTAAGTGCACAGCCCTAACAGGTTCTATTTGACAGAAGAAGATAGTCAGAATGGGTTTTATTGATCTTCACTGCTGCCAGAATTTACACAAATGTCAATGAGTTAGTCATTAATAACTATTTGGATGCTCTAAAATCCATTAGCCGGATATATCAGGCCTTATAGGAGGGAATTATATAATGCCTGTATGGTATGCGATTCCACAATACAGATTATGACTCTGCTCGTCTTCTTCTAGACCAAGACAAAAGTGCCAAAAACTAAATCTACAAACCATTTATAAACCTGTTATAATATATGTTAATATCAGGTATCTACTTGAATTTACACTATATTGTCAAAAGTATTGGGATGCCTGCCTTTATACACACTCACTTTAATGGCGTCTTAGTCTGTAGAGTTCAATATTGAGTTGGCCCACCCTTTGCAGCTATAAAATAGCTTCAACTCTTCTGGGAAAGCTGTCCACAAGGTTTAGAAGTGTGTCTATGGGAATGTTTGACCATTCTTCCAGAAGAGCATTTGTGAGGTCAGGCACTGATGTTGGGCGAGAAGGCCTGGCTCGCAGTCTCCACTCAAATTCATCCCAAAAAGGTATAATAATCTCCCCTCCACCAAATGATTTGGACCAGAGCACAAAGCAAGGTCCTGACCTCAACCCAATAGAACACCTTTGGGATTAACTTGAGCGGAGACTGTTGAAAATATACAGCTTAACCCACTTACCACCAACCCCTTGGACACTTTGGCTAGGTCACCTCCATACACACCCTCTAGAGCAGTGATGGCGAACCTTGGCACCCCAGATGTTTTGGAACTACATTTCCCATGATGCTCAGGCACTCTGCAGTGTAGTTGAGCATCATGGGAAATAGTTCCAAAAAATTTGGGGTGCCAAGGTTCGCCACCACTGTTCTAGAGACTCCACAAATGCTGAAATTTACAGCTCTGGAGCTCTCAATTTTCCATCAAAACAATGCCTGCATACCAAATTATTCTGAGGTCGAATTACGCTAAAAAAATAGGAACAGAGCAGACAAACCTCATTAAGTACTTTTAAATTCACATATTTTGCTATTGTGTGGTCTATTTTTACACATATTTTGCTATTGTGTGGTCTATTTTTGCAATATCTTTAAAGTGGTTGTATACCCAAATTTTGTACAAGCACCTACAGGTAAGCCTACATTAAGGCTTACCTGTAGGTGCTTGTAATATCTCCGAGACCTACACAGTCTCGGAGATATTTGCAAAAAAAAACTGTACCGCTATCTACGGCGCATGCGCGCCGTAGATAACGGCGCAGGCGCACTGAGCGCGGCGGCTCTTGAATGGGAGCCTGCCGGACACTGCCGGAAATTCGCGCATGCGCGGGGATCGTGCCGTTCCCCGCGCATGTGCGGGAGTGACGTCATCGCCGCTCCGGCCAATCACAGCACCGGAGCGGCGATACCCGGAAGTCACTCCGGGTATCATGGATTCGACGGAGGACGCGTCCGAGGACCGCTGCGGGGGCTTCGATCTAAGGTAAGTGATTGATAATGAGCTAGTATGCTAGTCATACTAGCTCATTATACCTTTGCCTTGCAGGTTGGCCAAAAAAAATAAATAAGTTTTGCGGTATACAACCGCTTTAATAAAAATATGCTTCTATTCATCTTTTCTTCTTGTCTTTTCATTAACATTTACCGTATTTTTCGCACCATAAGACGCACTTTTACCCCCCAAAAAATAGGGAAAAGTGTCCCTGCGTCTTATGGAGCGAATACTGAGCAGGCTCCGCCCCCCCCATCGCCGCCGCCGTGTCAGAATACAGACACTCGGCTTCTCTGTGGAGGAGAGATGACAGGATGTGAGGCATATCCTTGCTGGGGCATACCAAGGGGGAGCGGGGGGAGACGGTCTGCCCCAGGTGCCAAAACATGGGGGTTGTCAGTGTTGTTGCTATAATGGTGCACTCCGCACCCAGGTAAGTTGACACCCGCCAGATGTGACCCCATCCTGCAAACGACAAGAGCCCTGGATGGCTTTTTTTTTTCAGCTGGAACACCCCCGGCGCCTTGGTCTGGTCCAGTCTCACTTCCTGCCTCTCTCGACTTGCCGCTGCTGCTGCTGCAAATTATGTCCTCAGTCCTCCTTCCTAGCTGCTGCCAGGGTGTATCCGATGCTGAGAGCCAGCCAGAGGGGGTTGTGGATTGTATTGGCAGTGTCCTCCACTGCCTGAGGTGAGTGATAAGGGGGTGGGAGGTGTGGGATGGTATCCAATGTTCATCATTTGAGCTGTTGTTATATGAGAGGCTGAGGGGGTGTTTGTGTCTGCCCTGCCACCCTGAGCTGATCTGGGAAGGGGGGGGGGGGGGTTGCTGTGTGTCCACCACCACCCAGGTATAGTGTAGCTGAGCTTATTTGATAGGGGGGCTGATATTGCTGTGTGTCCACCACCCACCTATAGTAGTAATATAATATTAAATATTTTAGTACATCATTTGGTTCAGAATATTTTTTTTCTTGTTTTTCTCCTGTAAAACCTGGGTGCGTCTTATGGTCAGGTGCGTCTTATGGAGCGAAAAATACGGTAATCATTGTTAAGAGGATAGATAGATACACACACACACACACACACACACACACACATATATACACATATATACATATACACACACACTTTCTAAACCGGATCTTATAGGGTTCTGATCTCTTCTGAACTCTGGGTGGGCATGTCAAGAAGGGAAAGTTGGGGGGGGGTGGATGTTGATGGACGAACACACACACAAAATATCAAAATGCATTAATACTAAAGAAAACAACTTCTTACTGAGTCAGGTGATTGTGCGCAGCAATGAAGATTTCCTGAGCTTTCTCTGGAAAGGTCTTGGTACTGAAATCCTCATCATAATTTTTTACTTTCCGAATCCTGAAAAAAAACAAAAAAACAAAACATAAACTTAGAATTTGAGAGTCATGTAATAGTCAAAAGAAATACACAGTACATGACTGCCAGCACAGGGCCCTTGAATTTGTTTACACATCTGTGCTTTTGTCAGCTTGCATTAATAAGGTGTTACCCTAATGGAAAAAAAAAAACAATAACATTTTACCAACAAAGTGTTTAGAATCATCACAGAGCACTTACATAAACCTGTCCTTTGTGGTTGGATCAGGGAATATACCGGTAGATGTTTGAAAGCCTCCTCAATGACAAAAAATAGGATTTTTATAACAGCTTACCTGTAAAATCCTTTTCTTGGAGTACATCACGGGACACAGAGCGACATAGTCATTACTAATGGGTTATATAGATACCGTCAGGTGCTGGCACTGGCAACTTCCAAAACCGGAAGTACCCTCCCCTATATAAGCCCCTCCCATCCGGGAGCACCTCAGTTTTGTAGCAAAGCAATAAGTGTCCCTAAAGAGGGGCGGGAGCTCTGTGTCCCGTGATGTACTCCAAGAAAAGGATTTTACAGGTAAGCTGTTATAAAAATCCTATTTTCTTTCTCGTACATCACGGGACACAGAGCGACATAGTCATTACTAATGGGATGTCCTAAAGCAATGCCAAATGAGGGGGGGGGATACACCATATATAAGCTGAGCGCTATCAGACATGAGGATCTTTTGCGGCCTGCAACACACTGCGCCCAAAGGCGACATCCTCCTGACTTCTAACGTCCACCTGGTAGAACCTAGTAAACGTGTGTACCGAAGACCATGTTGCGGCCTTACAGATTTGAGCCAGGGAGGCCTGGTGATGCACTGCCCATGAAGTTCCAACTGCTCTCGTGGAGTGCGCCCTAACTTTGAACGGAGGCGGTCTACTTCTCAAGCCATAGGCTTGTATTATGACCTGTCGAATCCACTTGGCTAAAGTAGATTTTGACGCTGCCTGACCCTTTCTGGGGCCTTCCGGCAGAATAAACAAAGTATCCGTTCTGCGAATCTGAGCAGTGGCTTTTAGATAAGCTTTAACTGCTCTTACTACATCCAAAGAATGCAATAACTTTTCCTCTACCGAAGTAGGTTTGGGGAAAAAAGAAGGAAGAACCACATCTTGGTTCAAATGAAAACTCGATACCACCTTAGGAAGAAAGGCTGGATGAGGACGTAACACTACTCTGTCCTTATGGATAACCAGATATGGCTCCTTACAGGACATAGCTGCTAATTCCGATACTCTTTTAGCCGAACAAATGGCTACTAGAAAAATCTATTTCCTGGTGAGAAGCACCAAGGAAATATGCTGTAATGGTTCAAATGGTTGTTTCTGTAGAACCGACAGAACCAAGTTTAGATCCCATGGACATATGGGAATATTAACCGGAGGACTAATACGCATCACTCCTTGTATAAAGGCTTTGACTAGTGAATGCGAAGCCAAGGGCCTTTGAAAAAATATTGACAAGGCCAAAATCTGACCCTTGATAGTACTCAAGGCAAGCTTCCTATCTACAGCCCATTGTAGGAAGTCCAGAATCCTACCTATTACGTATTTACGTGGATGCCATTTCCTGGCCTCACACCAGGCGATGTACGCCTTCCAGATTCTATAGTAGATCTGCCTGGATACCGGTTTCCTGGCATTGATCATGGTAGACACCACAGCATTAGAGAGCCCTCTCTTTTTTAGAATGTGGGCTTCAATAGCCAGGCCGTCAAACCTAGGGCTGGTAAGGAAGGGTGGTATATCGGTCCCTGCGAAAGCAGGTCCGGACGATGTGGGAGGGTCCAAGGACTCCCCACAGACATTTTTACAATCTCCGCGTACCATGCTCTTCGGGGCCACGCTGGAGCCACCAGAATCACTGGTTTCTTTTCTACCCTGATTCTGCGGAGTAATCGAGGTAACAATTGTGGCGGTGGGAATGCATATATCAGCTTGAACTGATCCCAAGGGAACACTAGGGCATCCGAGCCGCAAGCTAGGGGATCCCTTGTCCAAGAGACAAACCTGTCCACCTTTGCGTTGAATCTGGATGCTAGCAGATCTACATCCGGTGTTCCCCACCGCTGACATATTGTCCGGAAAACCTCGGGATGAAGGGACCATTCCCCTGGGCATAATTGTTGGCGACTTAGAAAGTCCGCCTTCCAATTCTCCACCCCTGGAATGAATACCGCAGATATGGCTGGGACATATCTTTCTGCCCATCTCAGGATGTAATTTACCTCCCTTTGGGCTGCACGACTCCTGGTGCCCCCCTGACGATTGATATATGCCACTGCTGTGGCATTGTCTGACTGAACTCTGACAGGGGACCCTTGGAGTTTGGATGTCCATGCTACTAGGGCATACCGGGCTGCTCGTATCTCTAAGAGATTGATGGGCAGGGCCTTTTCTGCTTCTGACCACTTGCCCTGGAGAGACCATTGCTCCAGTACTGCTCCCCAGCCTACAAGGCTGGCATCTGTAGTGACCACCTTCCAGGAAATCGGACTGAAGGATTTCCCTCTTTCCAGATTCTGGGGAACCAACCACCAGCGGAGGCTCCTGCGAACGGAAGGGGACAAGGACATTGGTAAGTCCAGAGCCTGAACTTTTTTGTTCCAGGCTGACAGTATGGCCCTTTGCAACTTCCTTGAATGGAATTGACCGTAGGGTACTGCTTCGAATGATGCCACCATCTTTCCTAGCAGCCTCATGCACAGTCGTATGGATGGCTGTCTTTTTGAGCCCACTAAGTGGATCAAATCTCTCAAAGACGACCCCTTTTCTTGAGGCAAGAAAATTTTTCTCTGGTCTGAATCCAGCCTTAGCCCCAAGTATTCCAGACTTTTGACTGGCTTTAGGGCTGACTTGTCTCGGTTGATAATCCAACCGTGATATTCCAGATACTTGATTGTCTCGTGAACAACCACTTCTAGTTTTTCCACTGAGTGGTCTATCAGCAACAAGTCGTCTATATATGCCATTATCGTTACACCTCGTGTTCTTAGATTGGCCAATAATGGGGCCAAAATTTTTGTGAACACTCTTGGTG
This sequence comes from Rana muscosa, assembly GCA_029206835.1. Lineage (NCBI taxonomy): Eukaryota > Metazoa > Chordata > Amphibia > Anura > Ranidae > Rana > Rana muscosa. The sequence goes on from CM055128.1 coordinate 120,718,961, forward strand.
CTGTGGCCAGACCGAAGGGTAAGGCTCTGAACTGAAAATGGCGGCCTTCTACCGCAAAGCGTAGAAATTTTTGGTGGGCTGGAAAGATGGGAATGTGCAAATAAGCATCCTTGATGTCGATCGAGGCTAACCATTCCTCCCCTTGTAGGGCAGTGGCTACCGATCGGATCGACTCCATCCGGAAAGTCCTGATATGCAGGAATTTGTTTAGCCCTTTTAGATTTAGTATGGGCCTCACGTCCCCGTTTGGCTTCGGAACTGTAAAGAGGTTTGAGTAAAACCCGCACCCCCACTCTTCCAGGGGAACCTCTATAATTACTGCTTGAAGCAATAATTGTTCTAGTGCCAACAGGAGGGATCCTCTCTTCTGGGGATCCCTTGGCACGTTTGACCTTATAAAGCGGGAAGAAGGGGAGTTTTTTAACTCCAATTTGTATCCCAGATTTACTGCGGAGAGCACCCATCTGTCTCGGATCGTGTCCCGCCAGGTCTCTGTGAACAACTGAAGTCTTCCCCCCACCCGATTGGGTGGGGGCAACCCTTCATGCATTTGACTTTGGGGGAGGTTTTGTACCTCTCCTGCTCCAGGGCTTTTTGTTACCCTGCAACTGTCCCTGATTTCTACCTCCGGGATTTGACCGAGGAGGCCGTCGGAACTGTTTCACAGCCGATGTCCTAGGGACTGGAGAAGCCGGCCTCTTAAAAGAGGGACCTCTAACTCTATTTTTAACCGGCAAAAGTGTACTTTTACCGCTGGAAATTCTCTGGATATACTTGTCCAGATCTTCCCCGAATAAGCGCTCCCCATGAAATGGGAAGCTAACCAGCAATTTTTTACAGGGAGCTTCAGCAGACCAGTTTTTGAGCCATAGAAGCCTGCGCATATGTACTACAGACAGCGTAAGGCGGGAGGCCTGATGGATTGAATCCTTTATAGCGTCCACCGCAAAGCATAAGGCTCTAGGTAGATCAGCTAGGGCAAGAGCCTGCTGATCCGGCAAGTCCCTTAAGACCTGTTTCAACTGATCCTTCACTGCTTGGCAGACCCCAATAGCTGCCACTGCTGGTTGTGTCACCAATCCTGCTGTAGAAAAAGCAGATTTTAATAAGGACTCCAATTTTTTATCTATTGGGTCCTTGAACATTTGGACATTTTCCACCGGACATGTCAGTGATTTATTCACACAAGAGATGGCTGCGTCCACTGTAGGGACCCTCCATTTTCTGATGAACTTATCCTCCATGGGATAGACCACCGGAAATCTCTTGGGGGGAGTAAATATTTTGTCAGGATGCTCCCAATCCTGGTAAATGAGCCCCTCCAGTAAAGGATGGATCGGAAAGGAACAAACAGTCTGGGGAGCTTTTAGCGACCCCAACGAGGAGACAGAAGTGGAGGATGGCTCCGCAAGTGGCATTTTAAATGCTGATCGGACCATATTAGTCAGGGACTGAACCCATAACCTTTCAGCATGTGATGCTGAGAACGGCTCTTCCACTGTTGATTCCTCTGCAACCGAATCGACCTCCTCCTGATCCCCCTCAGGTAGGTCAACCTCTGTATGGGACTGTTGCTCTGTTAACAGGCACTCTGAGGGGGGAGACGGAGATCGAGCGCTTTTCTCCTGTGACAGGGAAGCAGCGATCAATGCTGACAATCTCTCTTCCAGCCCTCCCAGAGCTGAGGAAAAAACCTCCTCTGTTACATACACAGGAGCAGGTGAACTGAGGACAGCCACAGTACCAGGTACTCCTGAGGGTGCTCTACGGTCACTAACCTCTGATTCTTCAGGGGAGACTGGTGCAGCCAAAGCATGCCCAAGATCCTCAGAGCCCGATGGAGACCCCCTATTCCTCCTGGAATTTCTAGTCCCGGAGTTTTTAGACGGCATATTCCTAAGCCACAAAGCTGAGGTATTCCAGCCGAAATACACCAGTTACTGATAATAGTCTAGCATAAATGCTGCTATAAGAAACAGTTGGTGTCTACTAATGTGCCTTTCTAGGGGATGCCTGTATCAACCGCTTGCTGTATGCCTTTAAATGTTGCCAGCTCTGTCTCTGTACTTCATAGCCAGCTCACTACAATATTGTGGTTTTTTTAAACTGCTGGGACGCCCGCACATGTGCAGAAGCGCTGCGGCGCGCACAGAGCGTCATCCCCCAGGCTCCGCCCCCTTTCCCGGCTCACCTCTATATATAGAGGCGCGTGCACGCGCACGCGCGCGGCCACGTGCGCCTTCGGCGCTAATTTCAAAAAAATGGTAACAAGGGACAGGAGCCAGGGCCCCTCTTTGCCGCAGGCCGGGGGATGGACGAGCACTGCAACATGGCAGAGGAAGCAGTTTCCTATAAGAGAACTCACCATCTGCCTGGACTTTGCTCTGCTGAGAAGAAGCTAGTCCACATGACAAGAAAACATTCCACAGCGGCCTCTAGTGGACAAACACAGGTACCGCAGTCTAATATATTAAATATATATATATAAAAAAAATTTTTTTTTTTTTTTCTTGACCACCATTAAAAATTATTACATTTTTTTAGTAGTTACAGGCATGCACAGAATTTTGCGGGAATACCATTAGGTAACAGACAGAAAGACAAATTAGGCTTGGGGGTCCCCCAATAGAACCAAGTTCCTGGGGGCCCCCACTTACCTGTTCCCCGCCGCAGGACTTTGTTTGGTCCACAAAAGCCCAAACTTCACCTATCACGGCAGGCATTGTAATCAAACCTTCAGGGACCGGGTTCCCAAGGATTCCACTCCCCTGGACCTGTATAGCACCCTGCACAGAAAACATCTTGGTCGTGGGTATGACCAGAGCTCTGGATCCCAGGGTCCAGCTCTCCTAAGAGAAGCATTACAGGCAAAACCTTGCTCTTCTCTGCAAGGCCCGGGTACCGACCGTTTAGCTATGAAGCTTTTTTGGTCGGATCCGGAATAGCTTACTGAGGCCCAAAAGAACCTGTACGCAAGCTCAGTGAAAAACACATGTTTCTTCTTGGCCAACACCTTAGACACTGGCAAAAAACTGAGGTGCTCCCGGATGGGAGGGGCTTATATAGGGGAGGGTACTTCCGGTTTTGGAAGTTGCCAGTGCCAGCACCTGACGGTATCTATATAACCCATTAGTAATGACTATGTCGCTCTGTGTCCCGTGATGTACGAGAAAGAAACACAAAATTAAGGCCATTTCACACAAAGTGCAGGGCAGGGACCAGATTATTTTGGCATTGGCAGAACACCACTTTCCAAATGTAGGTGAAGTCAGCTCTTTCCATCCCTTAGGTTCCAAACAGGATCAACTACATTACTTATATTCCTTTAACATGCACTTTGGTAGAACATATCATCCAGCCTATTGAGGCAGAAGGTAATTTGCAAGCCAACAGCTGTCATTTATTTTGACAGCAAAACACACAATGTCAAATACAGTGCACACTGGTCAAGAGACAGCATCTGCTAAGGCAGCATTCACAAATCTCAAGTTAAAAGCCCCATACACACTATCAGTTTTCTTGCAGGTTTTTCTCTTCAGGTTTACCAAAACCATGTAGTGCAAGGGCCTGCCTGATTGCATACGAATTGAAACTCATAAGGTTTGACCTCATATTAGATGGTTTTGGTAAACCTGAAGAGAAAATTTCTTGTGAAAAAAAAAAAAACCTGAAGAGAAAAACCTGCAAGAAAACTGATAGTGTGTATGGGGCTTAAGGTTGTATATATGTATTATGATTTATAAGCGTAACAGAAGATTGACAGTACAAAAAAGACAAGCATGTAACAAAGTTACAAGGGACATCGGTTCATATATCAAATTCTGAATCATTCAAAGCAGAGAATGAAAATAACATAACCAACTAAAATATGGTGTAATTTGTAAAAACTGTATGATATGACATTTTAGGAAAGGCTTAAGGGGCTCTCTTTATAAAAGGAGACCAAAAAAAAAACAATTAAGAAGGAGAAGCAAGAACAGTTGCCCCTGGTGTTGACATATGAAGAAAATGTGAACCATGCAGGGAAAAAACAGAGCAGAGCAGAGGAAAAAGAAGAAGGCAAGAAAGGGTAGGAAAGGATAAGATACAGGTCAGGACAGGACCAGAGCCGTCACAATCATGGGAAAGGAGGAAAATGGCTCAGGGTTGCAAGGGAAGACTGATGTAACGCAAGAGTTATGATGGGGAGTTTGCTTAGTCTAATTTTGAAATGGATAGACGAAGAATATATAACCCATATTGTCCACAGTAAGAACATTTTTTTCCAAAGAACCATTTCTTGGGCTAGGAGCTTTTCCATTTTCATAATGTAGTTTACTATGTGTACCCAATTTAAGAGGAAGGGCGGTTGTGTGGGTCTCCAAAGCGACAGGATAAGCTACCTACCTGAAGATAAGTAAAAACCAAGGAGACAGGATTTTTGTTTGTTTTTGTACAATGCCGGGCAGGATGGACAGGAGAGCAATGGTAGAGGAGTGAGATAATGACTTACCACAGATGTCATTGTATAGAACAAATGTCGGAGAGACAAGCAGGGATAGCAGTACCTAAATATTAATAGATTTTTTGGGACCAGCGGAATGAATAGTTGGTTAGTAGAAGTTGAAGGGTAAACAAGGGAAGAAAGCCAGCGGTGCCTTGGTTCTCGATATACGAAGCTTAAAAAATCTCAAGTTTAAAATGCTTAAAGTGGACGTAAACCTTTTTTTTTTTTTTGCTGTCACAATGTAGAGTATAAGATTTCCTATCATTTGTGCCAGGTCTTGCCACAAAGAGTTAATCCAGCTCTGAGCAATCCTCTTTTATTGTTCAGCGAGATAAAACGGACAAACAGAGTTTCCTTTGTCCGTTCCGCCCCCTTGCTTTGAGTGACAGGTTATTTACATATCTCATGCACTAGCTTTAGGCATTATTTTTTAATTCCCACCCCCACTCCTTTTCTGAAGTCATGTGGTTACTTATCTGGATTTTGACTGGATGTTAGTGATCATAGCAGAAGGAATCCACAGGAGAAAATGCATGTTGACAAGGGGAGTGTAGAGGTGGGCGGGGAGCCTACTGACATCACGACTCCACCCACCGAGCTCCAGACAACAGATCCACCCACAGAATCTGCAGTTTTTCAGGTCTCATAACAGACAGAGGGGAGACATTTGACAGATAAGGATACATGCAGGAGGCATCTATATCCTTATAGATCAGCACTATGGCAGTAGTTTAGAAAGGATGAGAGTGGGTTTACATCCACTTTAAAGCCTTTGTAAAAAAAAGCTAATTTTTTTCTTCCAGAAATGAAAAAAAAAAAAAAAAAAGTTATACTTGCCTGCTCTGTGTAATTACCACTTGGATATTTAAACCCTGACCTCACAGGCATAGAGACATGGCGACGGGGAGACTTATTTAGAGAGGCTGATGTTAGATTAAACATATCTACAGTGAGTAGCATGGGACTGTCTGACTTTTATTTTACTGCCATTGTAGCTTATCTACTTCACTTTTTGGGGTGACATTTGATGCTTAGTATCTTTTTCCCTTTTTTCTCCTTTTGGGACTTTACATAGTCCAGATCACCATAGGGCATACCCTACAGCATCCCATAATTTGTACGTTCTCCTCAGCTTGGCCGCCGGTTCTCGATGTGACCCCACATTTTTGGTATGTCCAATTAAAGTTACTACCTCAATGATTATGGATGTACACTTATGATTTTTTTTTAGAAATTTTATCTTTAAATATTTTTCCATTTTTCATTATGTGTGTTTTGTTTCCCAGGTTTTCCGTTTTATGGACTCCAGTACACATGTCCTGGCTGCATTTAGGGACATTACCTACCTCTGTTCAATTGGGAGTTTAGTCCAAATATAAATTTTTGGGCTGAAAATATCTCTAATCAGTGGAGGCTTAGTGGGAGCAGCCATAATGTGTACAGGGCGAGCAGTAGACTCCATGTGACAGCGTCACTTTTAATGAATGTGGATACCTTTCATGTACATGCAATTGATTAAGATGTAAGTTATTAGCATTTACTGTATATACTCGAGTATAAGCCGACCCGAGTATAAGCCAAGGCCCTAATTTTACCACAAAAAACTGGAAAAACGTATTGACTCAAGTATAAGCCGAGGGTGATAATGCAGCAGCTACTGTAAGCGGAAAAGAGGGTCAATAATGCCCATTTGCACGCCTCACTGTGCCCATTGCCACCTCACTGTGCCCATTGCAGCGTACCTGAAATTCTTGACAGGCTTCACTGCGGGCGTTCATTTTTTAAAACTCGCGGCTTCCTCCTGGTCCCGCCCCGCTCTGTGATAGGCTACCGCCTATCACGGAGGTCCTCTTATCCTCGGACTCAGTTTCCCAGCAGACACTGTGTTCAGTGTTCCGCCAATCACGGACGTTCTTTCATCCTCGGACAAGAGAAGGTCCGTGATAGGTGGAACACTGAACACAGTGTCTGCCGGGAAAATGAGTCCGAGGATGTCCGAGTCCGAGGATGAGAGGACCTCCGTGATAGGCGGTAGGGGTACACAGTGTCAAACGCCTATTACGGAGTGGGACGGGACCAGGAGGAAGCCGCAAGTTTTAAAAAATGGATGCCCAAGGTACACTGACTTGAGTATAAGCCGAGAGGGGTATTTTCAGCCCTAAAAAAAGGGCTGAAAAACTCGGCTTATACTCGAGTATATACGGTATGTCTTTACATGACTACATAGACTTTGAATGAAAGTATTAATCCATTTTTGATCATCTGTATTTGAATCTAGATATTATATCTCCTGTTAACCCTTGATGAAGGAGACAAACATTCAACTCCGAAACACGTCGGGTATAGGATTTTGTATCGTCAATTGCATTTTGTATATTTTTGTATCCACGACCATGTGTAATTTTGTGTGTAATTTTCTATGTATTTCTAATATATTCAAATTATATTTTTCTACTTCATTGTGTTTTTGGTAGTGCCTTTAAAATCTCACCCCTATGGGCTCTATTTCCATGTTATTTATGGGATATGGCACACTTGAAATTTTCTATATCAGAATGGTTTTAGAATGGTTTTGCACAGAGTGGTTCCAAACCTCCTCTTCTGGGGTCCCCTGTCAGCTCATCCAACGCAAACATGCATGTACGTACAAGGCTCATTTCTGAGAGCAAACATCTGCCAGCCAGAGTGCATTCACAACTGAACAGCCCAATATTTGTAGGCACCTTCAGTTACATCCTAGGATCCAAGGAAAACATGTTTTCTGTAATCAGCAGCTGCTTTTTTTTGCTGGTGTACCCACAAACAACCACAGGAAGTGTACTGATGTTAATATAGGGAAGTGTAGAGGAATCTGTAGTGCAGAGGGGAGATTAACCACTTAAGGGCCGAGCCTCATTCTGAGATTTGTTGTTTACAAGTAAAAAACAATTTTTTTTGCTATAAAATTACTTAGAAACCCCAAACATTAAAATATTTCTAACATCCTAGAGAATAAAATGGTGGTCGTTGCAATACTATGTCACACCATATATGTGCAGCGGTCTTACAAGCGCACTTTTTTGCGAAAAAATACACTTTTTTTAATTAAAAAATAAAACAGTAAAAGTTACCCTAATTTTAATTTTATATTGTGAAAGATAATGTTACATAGGAGTAAATTGCTACCCAACATGTCACGCTTCAAAATTTCGCCCGCTCGTGGAATGGCGACAAACTTTTACCCTTAAAAATCTCCATAGGCGACGTTTAAAAAATTCTAGAGGTTGCATGTTTTGAGTTACAGAGGAGATTATAGGGCTATAATTATTGCTCTTGCTCTACCAATCACGGCGATATCTCACATGTGTGGTTTGAACACCGTTTTCATATGCGGGTGCTGCTCACGTATGTGTTCGCTTCTGCACGCGAGCTCGGCGGGACCGGGCGTGTTTAAAATATTTTTATTTTTTTTCTTATTTATTTTCCCTTTTATTTTTATTTTTTACACTGTTCTTTAAAAAATAAAAATAAATTGTGTCACTTTTATTCCTATTACAAGGAATGTAAACCTCCCTTGTAATAGAAAAAAGCATGACAGATCCTCTTAAATATGAGATCTGGGGTCAAAAAGACCCCAGATCTCATATTTACACTAAAATGCAATAAAAAAAATAAAAATGTCATTTGAAAAAATTCCCCTCCCCCACCCCCAAAAAAAGTCCCTTTAAGAGCTATGGGCGGAAGTGACTTTTTGACATTGCTTCCCCCCTGCTATGGTATGGAGACGGGTGGGCGCCATCTTCCCCTCTCTCGGCTCCATACACAGCAACAAGAAGAACCCGATCGCCTCCGGTAAGCGGCGGAGGGCACGGGAGAGTGGCGGGGGGGGCCCTCTCTCGCCGCCAATAACGGTGATCTCGTGGCGAATCCTCCGCAGAGACCACCATTTTCAGCCGGCGGTCCGCTTTTCGATGAGATAGTTACATAGTTAGTCAGGTTGAAAAAAGACATAAGTCCATCCAGTTCAACCATAAAAGCTAGCTGCTACCATAACAGAGATATCCCTCTTCAAACAGCCAACGTATATAGTCGCGCGTCGGTCCGTAAGTGGTCAAGTGTAAAAACTTTATATCCTATATATTTTTTTGTTTTTTATCTCACAAAAAAGTGAATACACCCCCCACATTTTTGTAAATATTTTATTCTACCTTTTCATGTGACAACACTGAAGAAATTACACTTTGTTACAATGAAGAGGACTCCAGTGGCAATCTGTGAATGGCAGTGCTGGAAAAATAGGATTTTTGTACTCACCGTAAAATCCTTTTCTCCGACATCCATGGACTGACACGGCGTCTCTTATTCACTGTACACGTGGGTTATGGTCCCTGCTTGCAGGAGAAGACCTAGGCAGAATGTGAGATGTTATACATACATTCTAAAAGCCAGAGTTGAACAGCCCCGCCCAGGGGGGCGGTCTTTCCGGACATAACCCACCCCCTGCAGTCAGCAGACCTCCATTCGTAACAAAGCAGTACAAACTTAAAAAGGAAGGGTGGGTGCCGTGTCAGTCCATGGATGTCAGAGAAAAGGATTTTACGGTGAGTACAAAAATCCTATTTTCTCTTATCATCCATGGACTGACACGGCGTCTCTTATTCACTGTACACGTGGGATGTCCCAAAGCAGTGTCAAGAGGGATGGGAGCAGTATAAATGGAAAACCCAAGAAACTTCACTCCAAACAAGGCAGAGCTCCTCAACGGAGGAGTTGCAACTCTAAACAGCGGCCTGCAACACCTTGCAGCCGAAGGAAGCATCCAAAGATGCAGCCACATTAACCTTATAAAACTTAGAAAAGGTATGAACAGACGATCAGGTCGCCGCCTTGCACACTTGTGCAACCGACGCTTGATGTCGGAAAGCCCAGGAAGCACCAATTGCCCTGGTGGAATGCGCCGTGCCTGGAAAGGGAGGCGCCCGCCCCTTGAGAGCATAGGCTTGAATGACGGTTTGTCTGATCCACCTAGAAAAGGTGGCAGACGAAGCCGCTTGGCCCTGTTTAGGACCAGAGGCAGTTACAGTGAGTCAGACTTCTGAATCGAAGCAGTAGCAGACAGACACACCCGCAAGGCTCGTACCACGTCCAGTGTGTGAAGCACAAACTCTCTGGGATGTAGATGGGTGAGGACACAAGGATGGGAGGACAATGTCCTCATTTAGGTGAAAGGCCGAGACCACCTTTGGCAAAAAAGAAGGTCGCGGACGCAACATAGCCTTATCCTTATGGATGACCCAATATGGCGACTTGTAGGACAAGGCCGCCAACTCAGACACTCGTGTAACAGAAGTAATTGCCACTAAAAGGGCCACTTTCTGAAACAAAGTCAAGAGGGGAATATCCCTGATATTCTCAAAGGGAGGTTCCTGGAGAACCGAGAGCCCCAATTCAGATCCCACGGGGGGAGAGGAGGCTTGACAGGAGGGAGCACATGGTGAACCCCCCAGCACAAAAGGTACTAACCAAGGAATGACCCGCTAGTGGTCGCTGAAAGAAGACGGCCAAGGCCGAAATCTGACCCTTAATGGTACTCAAAGCGAGCTTTTGGGCCACTCCATGCTGCAGGAAACGCAGGATTCTAGGGACGGAATACGTCCGAGGACGTCAGTCCAGCTCTTCGCACATGGCGATGTAGGCTTTCCAGGTACGGTGATAGATCATTCTGGAGGAGGACTTCCGTGCCCTTAACATGGTCGAAATGACCGAGTCCGAGAGACCTCGGTCTCTCAACACTTGGCTTTCAACAGCCATGCCGTTAAGCCAGAGACTGTAAAGCAGGATGAAATATAGGACCTTGAGACAGAAGGTCCTCCCTTATTGGCAACTGCCAGGGAACGTCCGCGACGAGACGTACCAGATCGGCGTACCAGTGACGAGGCTTATCCGGAGCAATGAGGATCACCGGAATTCCCTCGGTCGCCACCCAGCGCAGCAGGCGAGGGAGCAACTGCAGCGGAAGATAAACGTATATCGGGTGATAATGACCCCATGGGGCCACTAACGCATCCAAGGCATCCGCCAAGGGTCCCTGGATCTGGCCACAAACCTCGACACCTTGCGAATGAGTCGAGAGGCCATCAGGTCCACATCCGGCGTGCCCCACCGTCGGCAAAGGAGTTGAAATACCTCCGGGTGCAAGGACCACTCTCCCTGGTCCAGCGTCTGGTGACTCAAATATTCCGCCTGCCAATTGTCTATGCCCGGAATGTAAACATCCGACAGAGCTGGCACGCTTCTTTTATCCCACTTCAGGGTACGGGCGACCTCGGAAGCCGCAGCTGAGCTCCGAGTCCCCCTTGATGGTTGACATACGCCACCGCCGTGACGTTGTCCGACTGGATCCTAATGGAGCGATCCTGCAATCTCTCAGACCACGAGGAGAGGCACAGTCCGATGGCCCGTATTTCCAGAACATTGATCGGTAAACGGGTTTCGTCCGGAGTCCAAAGCCCTTGGGCCGACAGGACTCCCCAGACTCCACCCCAGCCCATCAGGCTGGCGTTCGTCGTGAACACTGTCCATTGGATGGGGAGGAACGACTTCCCGGACCGAAGAGCCAGGGACTCCAACCACCATGTCAGGGACGCCCTGACCAGGTGACTCACCTGGATCGGAAGATCCAAAGACAACGGGGATTTGTCCCAAGTGAGCAAGATCTCCTTCTGCAATGCCCTGGTGTGTGATTGGGCATACGGAACGGCCTCGAAAGAGGCCACCATGAGTCCCAGGACTCTCATGCAAAAACGGATTGACGCCCATTTTCGGGATGTCAGCACCCGCACTGCAGACTGAAGTGTCAGTAACTTCCCGGAGGTAGGAATACCTTTGCCTCCAAGGAGTCCAGAATCAGACCTAGATACTCCAGACGCTAATTCGGGACCAGGACTGACTCCTGAGTGTTCAGGAAACACCCGAAGTCCCTGAGGGTCCGACAGACAATAGTCACACTGTCTTCTAATTCTGAGCCACTTTCTGCTCTTAGAAGAAGATCGTCCAGATAGCTCACGACAGCGATGCCTCGCCATCTCAGCAAAGCTAGAACCGGCGCAAGCACCTTGGTGAACACCCTCGGTGCCGAGGCTAGGCCGAAGGAAGAGCCACAAATTGATAGTGGACTTCGCCGATCGCAAGCGCAGAAACTTCTGGCGACTTGCGCAGATCGGAACATGCAAGTAGGCGTCCTTGATGTCCAAGGCCGCCAGAAAATCCCCTTGACGGAGTGTATCGATCACCGTGTGAATGGATTCCATGCGGAACTTTTGCACCTTCACGAAGGCATTCAGGGCCTTGAGGTCCAGGATAGGCCGAACCCCGTCCTTTTTTGGGACGACAAACGGATTCGAGTACAATCCCTGAAACCTCTCCTGTGACGGAACCGGCACAATTAACCTGAGGTGACCACCTCGCACACCCACCGGTAGGGGATCCGGGAGGTCCACCGATCCGTGAACCTGCGAAGTCGTCCCCCCACCCCAGAGTCGGGTGGGGGCAAGACTTCACGCGGAGGCGGGCTTGGGAGCCGGATTGTTTGGCTTACGCACCCAGGGGCGCATGTGTCCACCAGCCGCACTGCTGTCAGTCTGGGAGGGTCTACCCGTGGACTCTGACGAAAAAAAAAACTTTTTTGCTGGAAAGGAAGGACCCTGCTTACGGCGGGCCTCCTTACCCTTGCTAGTCTGAGGAATTAGAGTGCTTTTACCTCCCGTGACATCCTTGATGATGTCATCAAGCGCAGCACCGAAAAGCCTACCACCTTTAAATGGTAGATCCGTCAGAAGCTTCTTAGAGGCTAGAGCAGACTAGCATTTCAACCAGATAAAATGACGCAATACCACCGCCGAGACAAACCCTGGATATTAAGGGGCCGCGTCTAACGTGGCGTCGCACACATAAACCAGGCCCTGCACCATTAGGTGGGCCAGAGCAATAGTGTCTGGAGGAAGATTATGCTCCTGTACAGTTTCGTGCAAAATTTTTGCCCATCCCGCACGTGTCTGAGACACAAGGGTCGCCCACTGGGGGAGAAGCCCACGTTTTAAGTAGGGCATCTTCAAAGGGGTATCTGATAGACAAACGCCACGGGACCACAAAAGTTTTCTGCGGCTTTTTCCCAGACCTTATCAATGAGCTGGTCAAAGAAAGGTACATATGGAAAAACCTTTTTAGAAGGCCCGGCCTTAAAAGAACCAAAGGAGACTGTCCACCTGAGGTTCTGCATCCGCAGCATTCAGCTTGAGAGTGTCCCTCACCGCAGCAATGAGTTTACTAACAAGCGCCCTGTCATTTACTGACTCAGAACTGGAGTCTTCCTCGCAAGGAATGTCCTGTTCAAAACCGTCAAAATATTCAGAGCTAGGGTCCTGAGCGGTAGTGGCTAGGCCCATATCTGAATCAGCGCACACCCCCTTTTTGTTTTGTTTTTTTTGTTTTTTTGTTTTGTTTTTTTTAAATAAAATGGGGAAGGGGCTTTTTTGCTCCCTTGCGCTCGCACACTGCTTCCCCTCCTGGTCAGATTAATGATTCCAGGACTGCCGACAACTGGTCCATAGGGACCGCAGGTGCTGGAGCACTGCCTGTTGCCTCAAACAAGTAAGGGGAAGCTGTGACACTGACTCCATATTGCCCCTCTCTGAGACTCCTCAGATAAAAAAAAGTCCACCCACAGGCTGTGCTGACTGAAGAGGGGGCACCCAGGGGACTCACCAGACTGGACTAGGACCGCTCAGATATGCTGTCTGTACCGCGCTGTGTCAGCGCGAGTGAGCTGTGAGGAGATTGTGAGGAGATTTGAACTGTTACAGCTGCGATAGAGGCCAAACTAGTGCTGAAAAGCGCGTGGGCTACAAGAAAATGGCCGCCGCACTTCACTGAGGCGATCCGCGGCAAATTGGCCGCCATGCACAGATAAAATTTAAAAATTAAAAACAGCACACACACAGTGCCAAATGGCGCCCGGGCCCCAAAATAACACAAAAGGCCCCCAGCGATATACAGACCAGCATGAGCCCCCCCCCCCCCCCCAAGGACAGTATGACCCCCAGGCATCTCCCACAGCACAGCGCCAGCAATGGTGACAGAGAGTGACAATAAAACACAGGGGGAGACAGGGAAAATCCCCAACAGAGAAACACACACAGCATTTTGTACTCACCTGCAGGCAGGAGAGACTACTTACCCGTCCCCTGAGCGACCCACTGGTGTGTTTCTGACAGACCTATCACAGAGTAGTACTGCGTAGCTGTCGGCCCGGTCCACCGCAAGAGATACAGTCCGTCAGGTACTGTTCAATCTTGAGAGGACCGCGGGAGCATGAAAGCAACCCAGCCACCCCTGGAGTCATGGGGCATGTTGTGAACTGAATCTCACGCACACAAGGCGAGGATCAGCACGCTCGATGGTCGGACAGGGAAGACTACGAGGATACTAGTGTACCCAACCTGTTGCCCAGCCGACAGTTGATTGAAGGTCTCAAAAATAAAATAATAAAATTCCCAAAGGAATAAAAATTTAAAGTAAAATCTTCCAGGAGACTGGCTCCTAAGAGAGCCACGTCTTCTCCTTCTGCTAGGCAGAAAAAAAACTGAGGTCTGCTGACTGCAGGAGGTGGGTTATGTCCGGAGGGACCGCCCCCCTGGGCGGGGCTGTTCAACTCTGGCTTTTAGAATGTATGTATAACATCTCACATTCTGCCTAGGTCTTCTCCTGCAAGCAGGGACATAACCCATGTGTACAGTGAATAAAAGACGCCGTGTCAGTCCATGGATGATAAGAGAAATAATGGTGGCCACACAAAATATTGACACTTTGGACATTTTCACTTGGGGGTGTACTCACTTTTGTTGCCAGTGGTTTAGACATTAATGGCTGTGTGTTGAGTTGTTTTGAGGGGACAGCAAATTTACATTGTACATTCACTACTTTACATCGTAGCAAAGTGTAATTTTTTCAGTGCCGTCACATGAAAAAATATAATAAAATATTTGCAAAAACGTGAGGTGTGTACTCACTTTTGTGAGATACTGTATATATCTCGATCTATAAAATTACACATATAATATATGTGTAAATATTTTCTATATAAGGGGGGCGTGGCCTGGAGCGGCATGCAGTAAGACGCTGGTGGGGACTGCTGCAGGGGCTGACACAGCGAGGGTACTTTATGCCATCACTGCCTGCAAAGAAGCCATAACGTCCTGCCAAACCACCCTGATTGCCAGGATCGAGGAAGTAAAGGTGGACATCTCCCAGGTGAGGCCAGACTTTCAGAGACTGAGGGACAGGGTTAGAGACACAGAAACTTGGTGGAGCACTGTAGAGGACTCCCCCCCTCAAAATACTACAGACAGCTGCAAGTGAATCAATCGTTCCAGAAGGACGAAATGGAAAACAGGCTCAGAAGGAGCAACCCAAGATTTATCGGACTGCCTGAGGGAGAAGAGTGAGCGGACCCCCCCCCCCTCATTCTTGGAGCAAATCCTGTGCAATAAATACGGTAAGGAGGCCTTTTCCCCCCTATGTTTGATGTTGAACGGGCCCACCGCATGTCCGGGAGACCACATCTGGTCGGGGCCCCACCTCGCATTCATTGCAAAATTCCTCAATAATAGAGATCGGGACACTATATTGCACTTAAAGCGGAGTTGCACCCAAAAATGGAACTTCCGCTTTTCGGATTCCTGTAATCCAGGTATTTGCTCCCACTTCCGGGCATAGATCGCCGCAGTATCCGCGGCGATCTACGCCATGTCCAGCCCCTCCTCCGTCCCCCCCTCTGTCTTCTGGGAGACACACAGGTCCCAGAAGACAGCAGGGACCAGTGAGATTGCGCATGCGCAGTAGGGAACGGGGAAGTGAAGCCGCAAGGCTTCACTTCCTGATTTCCTTACTAAAGATGGCGGCGTGGGAGAAAAAGAAACCCTGGACTGCCGCACTCTGTATAGACAGTTATTTATTCCAAAATTTCAGGTAAAAAATCCAAATTCAAAATAAATCCATAAATCCAAAACAACAAATGCAGATGGTGTGCATGCAGGGAAGGGTGGCTAACGCGTTTCACGTCACGAATTGACGCTTACTCATAAAGATGGCGGCGCCTCCACCCGAGAGCCAGATCGGCTTCGGGTGAGGACATCGCGGGCGCCCTGGACAGGTAAGTGTCCATATATTAAAAGTCAGCAGCTGCAGTATTTGTAACTTAACCACCGCTCACTGTATATGTACGTCGGCAGAATGGCACCGACAGGCACAATCACGTACAGTGTACGTGATTGCCTTTGTACAGTTGGGGGGTCCGATCGGACCCCCCTCCTATACAGTGAGCAGTCGGTATTCGTTGGGGAGCGATCCGAGATGAGGGGACGGCCGTTCAATTCCGGCCACCCCCCCCGCGATCGCTCCCGGCGAATGAAAATGCTTCCTCTGTCCTGTAATGTAAACACAGGCAGAGGAAGCAGGAGGAAGTGATGTCATCTCTCATGCGGCGCTCACATATACCGAGCGCCGTACAAGAGAAGACATACAGGTTAGTGCACAAACAGCACACTGACACCAGGACACATAGGCACACAAATCGCCCCCCCCCCCCCAGATCACCCCCCAGCCCCCAGTCACAGTGTCACTGATTGCAGTGACCATTTATTTACTGATCACTGCAATCAGTGACATTTGTGACTGTAAAAGTGTCACTAAAGTTAGTTTTAGGTCCAGTGTAGCCCCCTAACCCCCCCTAATAAAGGTTTAACCCCCTGATCACCCCCCAGATAACCCTTTCACCCCCTAGCACCGCCGTCGCTAAGCAATCATTTTTCTGATCGCTGTCTTAGCGTCGGTGATGCAGATCGGTAGCCAGTAATTTTTTTTTTTTTTTTCCATAAAGATTTTATTTGAGAAAATAAAATAACATTACAGCCAATAACAAGCATATCAATGAACTCAAGACCAGAAAATAAAAATAAAAAAAATACATACACAGGACATCCTAGGCTCTACAAGGAAGACAGAGACCTCCCGTATATGTTAAACAAACCTCATGATATATTTCCCACATATATTATTGACATAGTCGCTCCTAGGAGCAGAAAGATTTTCAAGAGTTAACTGGTGATGAAACTATGTTATTCGAGATAGGACCCAGCGTTTCCAGGTCTATCCAGCGTATTGGGAAGTAGAGGCCTAAGTAGCTGTAGTTCAGAGCCTATCTGATAACTTCAAGAACAGTCCCTAAGGGGGTGCCCGTCTTTAGGTTGATGATTATAGGGGCCACCCGTAAGTAACCCCGAAACCCCCAAATCCGCACATCATCAGATTGGGCATAGACAAACAAACAAAAAAAAAAATATATATAACCTACCAGAAAACGAGAGAAAGAAGGTAAGAAAGAGGGGAGGGGTGGGGGGGGGGGGAATAGGAAGTAGAATTCCCAGGGAAACTACCAGGAGAGGGGGTAGGGGAACCACCATCTACCCTCTCCGTCCAGTCTGACACTGGAGTAATACAGTCGTATCTTGCAGTATCCATGTGCCAGCCAAGAGAGTCTCTGATACAGGATCCAGTCAAACACTCCTTGATAGCAGCGCTTGATATTCAGGGGATTTTCTAAATTTGAACCAATCATCCCAGGTAAACGAAAATTTTTGGATCCTATCTTGTGCAGTGTATATCAGCTCCTCTATCGCTGCAATGTGATTAATACGTGTTACCCATTCCTTCATAGATGGTGGCAAGTAATTTTTTTTAGGTTCGCCGCAGGTTTTTATAGCGTCGGGTACCCCCATAAATTATCTAATAAAGGTTTAACCCCCTTGATTGCCCCCCAGGTAACCCTTTCACCCCCTATCACCACTGTCGCTAAGCGATAATTTTTCTGATCGCTGTCTTAGCGTCTGTGATGCAGATCGGTAGCCAGTAATTTTTTTTTAGGTTCGCCGCAGGTTTCTATAGCGTCAGGTACCCCCATATATTACCTAATAAAGGTTTAACCCCCTGATCACCCCCCAGATAACCCTTTCACCCCCTAGCACCGCCGTCGCTAAGCGATCATTTTTCTGATCGCTGTCTTAGCGTCGGTGATGCAGATCGGTAGCCAGTAATTTTTTTAAAGTTCGCCGCAGGTTTTTATAGCGTCAAGTACCCCCATAAATTATCTAATAAAGGTTTAACCCCCTTGATCGCCCCCAGGTAACCCTTTCACCACTGTCGCTAAGCGATCATTTTTCTGATCGCTGTCTTAGCGTCTGTGATGCAGATCGGTAGCCAGTATTTTTTTTTAGGTTCGCCGCAGGTTTTTATAGCGTCAGGTACCCCCATAAATTATCTAATAAAGGTTTAACCCCCTTGATCGCCCCCCAGGAAACCCTTTCACCCCCTATCACCACTGTCGCTAAGCGATCGTTTTTCTGATCGCTGTCTTAGTGTCGGTGATGCAGATAGGTAGCCAGTAATTTTTTTTAGGTTCGCTGCAGGTTTTTAGAGCGTCAGGTACCCCCATATATTATCTAATAAAGGTTTAACCCCCTTGATCGCCCCCCAGGTAACCCTTTCACCCCCTATCACCACTGTCGCTAAGCGATCGTTTTTCTGATCGCTGTCTTAGAGTCGGTGATGCCGATCGGTAGCCAGTAATTTTTTTTAGGTTCGCCGCAGGTTTTTATAGCGTCAGGTACCCCCATATCTTATCTAATAAAGGTTTTAACCCCCTAATTGCCCCTAGTTAACCCTTTCACCAGTGATCACCATATAAGTGTTACGGGTGACGCTGGTTAGTTAGTTTGCTTTTTATAGTGTCAGGGCACCCGTCGTATATATAACCCAATAAAGGTTTAACCCCCTGATCGCCCGGCGGGTGATATCAATTAGGTTTTAGCGTAAGAGAGGGTCTGCCTCACACCCCAGGCAGCGTCAGGTTAGTGCCAGTAACGCTAACACCCACGCGTGAAGCATACACCTCCCTTAGTGGTATAGTATCTGAACAGATCATTATCTGATCTGATCATATCTATACTAGCGTCCCCAGCAGTTTAGGGTTCCCAAAAACGCAGTGTTAGCGGGATCAGCCCAGATACCTGCTAGCACCTGCGTTTTGCCCCTCCGTCCAGCCCAGGCCACCCAAGTGCAGTATCGATCGATCACTGTCACTTACAAAACACAACACACATAACTGCAGCGTTCGCAGGGACAGGCCTGATCCCTGCGACTCCAGTGCTGTAGGAGGTGATTTCACCACCACAGTTTAAAAAAAAAGCATACATGCCGAAGCATTGGGGCAGCAGGGGCGGAGGAGCGATTTTGCTCCTAATGCCGCGTACATACGGTCGAAATTCCGACGGAGGCTTGCCCGTGGAAAAGTCCGACCATGCGTGTGCGGCATAACTTTTTTGCGGGAGGATGCCCCCATGCTTCGGCATATATAAATGGTGCATGTATGCCCATCATTAGAAGTGGGTGGATGAAGGGCGGTATTCTAATGGTGGGCATACCCACCGATCAATCTCTTTTTTCGTTCAGCCAACTGGCTGCATGAAAAAAAAAGATTACAATACATGTCCAACAAGGACCAGCAACGTACTGGTATGTTGCTGGACTTTGAATGTTTATACCAGAATGATGCCTGCGGGCTTAGGTATCATCTTGGTATCATTCTTTTCAGCCAGCGGCTGGCTTTCATGTAAAAGCAATCCTAGTGGCTAATTATCCTCTGGACTGCTTTTACAAGCAGTGGGAGGGAATGTCCCCCCCCCCCCCCCGGATATAAAAAGCGCCATTGGGAAATTGGGAAAGCATTTTATCACACCGATCTTGGTGTGGTCAGATGCTTTGAGGGCAGAGGAAAGATCTAGGGTCTAGAAGACCCCAGTTTTTTCAAAAAAAGAGTACCTGTCACTACCTATTGCTATCATAGGGGATATTTACATTCCCTGAGATAACAATAAAAATGATAAAAATAAAAAAAATATGGAAGGAACAATTTAAAAATAAAATAAAAAAGCAAAATTAATATAAAAAAAAAAAAGCACCCCTGTCCTGCCCTGCTCTTGCCCAATGGCGAACGCAAGCGTCAGTCTGGCGTTATATGTAAACAGCAATTGCACCATGCATGTGAGGTATCATCGCGAAGGTCAGATCGAGGGCAGTAATTTTAGCAGTAGACCTCCTCTGTAAATCTAACGGGGTAACCTGTAAAGGCTTTTAAAAATGTATGTAGTTTGTCGCCAATGCGCGTTTGTGCGAAATTTTAAAGCATGTCGTGTTTGGTATCTATGTACTCGGCCTAAGATCATCTTTTTTATTTCATCAAACATTTGGGCAATATAGTGTGTTTTAGTGCATTACAAATTAAAAAAAGTGTATTTTTTCCCCAAAAAATGCGTTTGAAAAATCGCTGCGCAAATACTGTGTAGAAAAAAAAATGCAACACCCACCATTTTAATCTGTAGGGCCTTTGCTTTAAAAATATATATAATGTTTGGGGGTTCAACATAATTTTCTTGCAAAAAAAAAATATGTTTTCATGTAAACAAAAAGTGTCAAAAAGGGCTTTGTCTTCAAGTGGTTAGAAGAGTGGATGTAAGCTTCCTAATGTGTATAAAATGCCAGAACAGTTCAAACCCCCCCAAATGACCCCATTTTTGAAAGTAGACACCCCAAGCTATATACTGAGAGGCATGTCGAGTCCATGGAATATTTTATATGTTGACACAAGTTGCGGAAAAAAGACAATTTTTTTTTTTTTTTTGCACAAAGTTGTCACTAAATGATATATTGCTCAAACATGCCATGGGCATATGTGGAATTACACCCCAAAATACATTCTGTTGCTTCTCCTGAGTACGGGGATACCACATGTGTGAGACTTTTTGGGAGCCTAGCCGCGCACGGGACCCCAAAACCAAGCATCGCCTTCAGGCTTTCTAAGGGTGTAAATTTTTGATTTCACTTCTCACTGCCTATCACAGTTTCGGAGGCCATGGAATGCCCAGATGGCACAAAACCCCCCCAAATAACCCAATTTTGGAAAGTAGACACCCCAAGCTATTTGCTGAGAGGTATTGTGAGTATTTTGCAGATCTCGCTTTTTGTCACAAAGTTTTGAAAATTGAAAAAAAAAAATATATATATATATTTTCTTTCTTCATTTTCAAAAACAAATGAAAGCTGTAAAATACTCACAATGCCTCTCAGCAAATAGCTTGGGGTGTCTACTTTCCAAAATGGGGTCATTTGGGGGGGTTTGTGCTATTTTGGCATTTTATGGCCTTCGAAACAGTAATAGGTAGTGAGGAGTGAAATCAAAAATTTGTGCCTAGAAATCCTGAAGGCGGTGCTTGGTTTTCGGGGTCCCGTACGCGGCTAGGCTCCTAAAAAGTCCCACACATGTGGTATCCCCGTACTCAGGAGAAGCAGCAAAATGTATTTTGGGGTGTAATTCCACATATAAGCATGGCATGTGTGAGCAATATATCATTTAGTGACAACTTTTTGTAATTTTTTTTTTTTGTCATTATTCAATCACTTGGGACAAAAAAAAAAATATTCAATGGGCTCAACAGGCCTCTCAGCAATTTCCTTGGGGTGTCTACTTTCTAAAATGGGGTCATTTGGGGGGGTTTGTGCTATTTTGGCATTTTATGGCCTTCAAAACTGTGATAGGTAAAGAGGAGTGAAATCAAAAATTTGCGCCCTTAGAAATCCTGAAGGCGGTGCTTGGTTTCCGGGGGCCCGTACGCGGCTAGGCTCCCAAAAAGTCCCACACATGTGGTATCCCCGTAATCAGGAGAAGCAGCAAAATGTATTTTGGGGTGCAATTCCACATATAACCATGGCATGTGTGAGCAATGTATCATTTAGTGACAACTTTTTGTAATTTTTTTTTTTTTTTTAGTCATTATTCAATCACTTGAGACAAAAAAAAAAAAATATTCAATGAGCTCAACATGCCTCTCAGCAATTTCCTTGGGGTGTCTACTTTCCAAAATGGGGTCATTTGGGGGGGGGGGGTTTGTACTGCCCTGCCATTTTAGCACCTCAAGAAATGAGATAGGCAGTCATAAATTAAAAGCTGTGTAAATTCCAGAAAATTTACCCTAGTTTGTAGACGCTATAACTTTTGCGCAAACCAATAAATATACACTTATTGACATTTTTTACTAAAGACATGTGGCTGAATACATTTTGGCCTAAATGTATGACTAAAATTGAGTTTATTCGATTTTTCTTATAACAAAAAGTAGAAAATATTTTTTTTCAAAATTTTCGGTCTTTTTCCGTTTATATCGCAAAAAATAAAAATCGCAGAGGCAATCAAATACCATTAAAAGAAAGCTCTATTTGTGGGAAGAAAAGGACGCAAATTTCATTTTGGTACAACATTACATGTCCGCACAATTTACAGTTAAAGCAGCGCAGTGCAAAATTCTGAAATCACCTCTGGTCCTTTAGCTACCAAATGGTCCGGGGCTTAAGTGGTTAACTAAACCTGACTTCATTTATTTTTTTTCAGCGGAACTCCGCTTTAAGCAGAGAAAGGAAATAATGGGATTTTTGTACTCACCGTAAAATCCATTTCTCTGACATCCATGAACCGACACGGCGTCTCTTACACTTTACACGTGGGTATATGTCCCTGCTTGCAGAAGACCTAGGCAGAATGTTAAATGTTAAAACATTCCAGAACAAACCAGAGCTGAACAGCCCCGCCCAGGGGGGCCCCTCCGGACATTACCCTCACACCTGCAGCTAGCAGGCCTCAGTTCGTAACAAAGCAGCACAAACTTTAAAGGAAGGGTGGGTGCCGTGTCGGTCCATGGATGTCAGAGAAATGGATTTTACGGTGAGTACAAAAATCACATTTTCTCTTATCATCCATGGACCGACACGGCGTCTCTTACACTTTACACGTGGGATGTCCCAAAGCAGTGTCAAGAGGGATGGGAGCAGTATAAATGGAAAAACCAAAAAACTTCACTCCAAACAAGGCAGAGCTCCCCAACGGTGGAGTTGCCACTTTAAACAGCGGCCTGCAACACCTTGCGGCCGAAGGAAGCATCCGGAGATGCAGCCTCATCAACCCTATAAAACATAGAAAAGCTATGAACAGACGACCAGGTCGCCGCCTTGCACACTTGTGCAACCGACGCTTGATGTCGGAAAACCCAGGAAGCACCAATTGCCCTGGTGGAATGCGCCGTAACCGGGAAGGGAGGCGCCCGCCCCATGAGAGTATAGGCTTGAAAGCCGGTTTGTCCGATCCACCTAGAAAAAGGTGGCAGACGAAGCCGCTTGACCCTGTATCTGACCAGAGACAGTCAAACAGAGAGTAGACTTCCGAATAGAAGCAGCAGACAGGCACACCTGCAAGGCACGTACCACATTCAAAGTGTGCCGCGCGCACTCTGGGATGCGACGGGCGAGGACACTAGGACGGGAGGACAATGTCCTCATTTTAGGTGAAAGGTCAAGATCACCCTTGACAAAAGAGAAAGTCGCGGATGCAACACCGAGTATCCTTATGGATGACTAAATATGGCGACTTGCAGTACAAGGTCGCCAATTCAGATACTCGTCTAACAGAAGTGATTGCCACTAAAAAGAGCCACCCACTGAGACAAAGCGAAGAGGGGAATATCCCTGATATTCTCAAAAGGAGGTTCCTGGAGAACCGAGAGTACCAATTCCGATCCCACGGGGGGAAAGGAGACACGACAGGAGGGAGCCCATGGCGAACCCCCTGTACAAGGGTGCCAACCAAGGAATGACCCGCTAGTGGTCACCGAAAGAAGACGGCCAAGGCCGAAACTGACCCTAAATGATACTCAAAGCGAGCCTTTGGGCCACGCCATGCTGTAGGAAACGCAGGATTCTAAGGACGGAATACGTCCGAGGATGTCAGTCCAGCTCTTCGCACATGGCGATGTAAGCTATTCCAGGTACAGAGATAGTTCTGGAGGAAGACTTCCGTGTCCTTCATATGGACGAAATGACCGAGTCCGAGAGCCTCGGTCTCTCAACACCTGGCTTATAACAGCCATGCCGTCAAGGCCCGAGACTGTAAAGGCAGGATGAAATATATGACTTTGAGACAGAAAGTCCTCCCTATTGGCAACCATCAGGGAACGGCCTCGACGAGACGTACCAGATCGGCGTACCAGTGAAGCCGAGGTCGATCCGGAGCAATGAGGATCACCGGAATTCCCTCGGTCGCCACCCTGCGCAGCAGGCGAGGAAGCAACTGCAGCGGAGGATAAACGTGTATCAGGTGATCATGACCCCATGGGCCACTGATGCCTCTGATGCATCCGCCCAAGGATCCCTGGATCTGGCCACAAATCGACAACTTACAATTGAGTCGAGAAGCCATCGGGTCCACCTCCGGCGTGCCCCACCGTTTGTGTGGCAAAGGAGTTGAAATACCTCCGGGTGCAAGGACCACTCTCCCCGGTCCAACGTCTGGCAACTCAATAGTCCGCCAGTTCTATGCCCGGAATGTAAACGGCTGACAGAGCCGGCACGCTTCCTTTAGCCCACTTCAGGGTACGGGGGACCTCGGAAGCCTCAGCTGAGCTTCGAGGTGGTCGACATACGCCACCACCGTGACTTGTCCGACAGGATCCTAATGGAACGATCCTGCAATCTCTCAGACCACGAGGAGAGGCACAGTCTGATGGCCCGTATTTCCAGAACATTAATCGGCAAACGGGCTTCGTCCGGAGTCCAAGCCCTTGGGCCAACAGGACTCCCCAGATTACACCCCAGCCCTTCAGGCTGGCGTCTGTAGTGAACACCGTCCATTGGACGGGGAGGAATGACTTCCCGGACCGAAGAGCCGGGGACCCAAACTCCATGTCAGGGACGCCCTGACCAGGTGGCTCACCTGGATCGGAAAATCCAAAGACAACGGGGATTTGTCCCAAGGGAACAAGATCTCCTTCTGCAATGCCCTGGTGTGTGATTGGGCAAACGGAATGGCCTCGAAAGAGGTCACCATGAGTCCCAGGATTCTCATGCAAAAACGGATTGACGACCATTTTTTGGGATGTCAGCATCCATACTGCAGACTGAAGTGTCAGTAGCTTCCCCGGAGGTAGGAATACCTTTTGCCTCCAAGGAGTCCAGAATCAGACCGAGATACTCCAAATCTCGAGTCGGGACCCAGACTGACTCCTGAATGTTTAGGAGCCACCCGAAGTCCCTGAGGGTCTGACTGACGATAGTCACACTGTCTTCTAATACTGAGCCATTTCCTGCTCTGAGAAGAAGATCGTCCAGATAGCCCACGACAGCAATGCCTTGCTGTCTCAGCAAGCTAGAACCGGCACAAGCACCTTAGTGAACACCCTCGGCGCCGGGGCTAGGCCGAAAGGAAGAGCCACAAATTGATAGTGGACTTCGTCGATCGCAAGCGCAGATCGGAACATACAAGTAGGCGTCCTTGAATTCCAAGTTCGCCAGAAAATCCCCTTGACGGAGTGCACTGACCACCGTGCGAATGGATTCCATGCGGAACTTTTGCACCTTCACGAAGGCATTCAGGACCTGGAGGTCCAAGATAGGCCAGTAGAATCCCTGACACCTCTCCTGTGACGGAACCGGCACAATCACTCCGGACCTCAAACCTGAATAGGCCCCATAGGGCCACCCGACGGGCAGGAAGGAGAGGAAGATTCGAGGGAAGAATCTGTCTGGTATTAGGAACGGAACCTATCCTGTAACCTGAGGGGATCACCTCGCACACCCACCAGTAGGAGATCCGGGAGGTTCATTGATCCGTGGACCTGCAAAGTTCTCCCCCCTACCCCAGAGTTGGGAGGGGGCAAGACTTCACGCGGAGGCGGGCTAGGGAGCCGGCTTGTTCGGCATACGCACTCAGGGGCGCTCGTGTCCACCAGCCGTACCGCTGTCAGTCTGGGGGGGGCCTCCCCGTTGACTGACGAAAATATCCCCTTTTTTCTGGAAAGGAAGGACCCTGCTTATAGCGGCCTCCTTGCCAGCCTGAGGAAGAACAGTGCTTTTACCTCCCGTGACATCCTTGATGATGTCATCCAGCCCAGCACCGAAAAAACCTACCACCTTTTAATGGTAAACCCTTCCGAGGCTTTTTAGAAGCTAGGTCAGCAGACCAGCATTTCAACCAGATCAGACCACGCAATACCCTGAGTTATAAGGGGCCGCGTCAAACGTGGTGTCGCCACATAAACCAGGCCCTGCACCATTTGTGGGCCAGAGCAATAGTGTCTGGAGGAAGATCATGCTCCTGTACAGTTGCCCATCCCGCAAGTGTTGGAGACACAAGGGTCGCCGCTACCACAAGCCGTAGGGCGGACCCCAACAAGGCAAACATGGCTCTACTCACCACTTCTGACCTCCTGTGAGTGGGGTCCTTAAATGCAGGAGTCCCCTCCACCGGGAGAATGGTGGCCTTGTTCAACCGGGCGACTGGAGGGTCGACCACTGGGGGAGAAGCCCACATTTTTAGTAGGGCATCCTCAAAAGGGGTATCTGATAGACAAACGCCGCGGGACCATAAAAGACTTCTGCGGCTTTTTCCCCAGACCTTGTCAGTGAGCTGGTCAAAGAAAGGTACATATTGAAAAAAACACTTTTTAGAAGGCCCGGCCCCAAGGAACCAGAGGAGACCGTCCGCCTGAGGTTCTGCATCCGCAGCATTTAGCTTGCGAGTGTCCCTCACTGCATCAATGAGTTCACAAAACAAGCACCCTGTCATTTACTGACACAGAACTGGAGTTTTCCTTGCAAGGAATGTCCTGTTCAAAACCATCAAATATATATTCAGAGCTAGGGTCCTGAGCGGTAGTGGCTAGGCCCATATCTGAATCAGCGCATTACCCCCCTTTTTTTTCTTTTTGTGGAAAAAAGGTGGGGATAGGGGCTTTTTTGCTCCCTTGCGCTCACACACTGCTTTCTCCTGGTCAGATAAATGATTCCAGGAATGCCGACAACTGGTCCCTAAGGACCGCAGGTGCAGAAGCACTGTCAGTTGTCTCTAACAATGTGAAGAAAACAGGTGAACCAGACTCCAATATTGCCACCCTCTGAGACCTTATTCACCATTATAGTGAATAATACAGCCCACCCACAGGCCGTGCTGGGGCTGAGGAGGGGATACCTGGAGTACTCACCACCCCTAGGGACCGCTGTATGAGCCGCGCTGTAGCGCTGTATGAGTCGCGCTGTAGCGCTGTATGAGTCGCGCTGGTGCAGCCTGAGGTGAAGAATCTGTGGGGATGTGTGTATTCCGCGCCGTACAGCAGCGCTGCTAGAGGCCGAAAACGAAAGTGCAAGTGCCGCGGCTACAAGAAAATGGCCGCCGGGCACCAGTTTAACTATGTATTAAGCCTCAGCCAAAATGGCCGCCAATGGCGCATTTTTTAAAAATAAAACACTGCGCCAATGGCGCACAGAAAACACCACAGCCAGTCCCCCAGAACACTTCCCAATAAAAATAACAGTCATGGAGCGGCCCCCCCAAGGCAGAGTGACCCCCCAAGCATCCCCACACAGCACAACAGCACAACAGGGTGCAGAGAGCAGCATACAGGGGGGAGACAGGGAGAACCCCCCACACACAGAAACACAGCCAGCATGTACTCACCTTGCAGCAGGAGAGACTACTTACCCGTCCCGCAAGCACCTTGGAGAACACCCCCAGTGCCAATAGAGGGACTCACTGGCTTGTTTCAGACAGGCCTATCACAGAGGCGTACTGCGTAGCTGTCGGCCCGGTCCACCGCGAAAGATACAGTAGGTACTGTTCGATCTTGAGAGGACCGCGGGAGCATGAAAGCAACCCGGCCACCCCTGGAGCCATGGGGTATGTCGTGAACTGAGTCTCACGCACACAAGGCGAGGATCAGCACGCTCGATGGTCGGACAGGGAAGACTACGAGGATACTAGTGTACCCAACCTGTTGCCCAGCCGACAGTTGATTGAAGGTCTCAAAAATAAAATAATAAAATTCCCAAAGGAATAAAAATTAAAAGTAAAATCTTCCAGGAGACTGGCTCCTGAGAGAGCCACGTCTTCTCCTTCTGCTAGGCAGAAAAAAACTGGGGCCTGCTAGCTGCAGGTGTGAGGGTAATGTCCGGAGGGACCGCCCCCCTGGGCGGGGCTGTTCAGCTCTGGTTTGTTCTGGAATGTTTTAACATTTAACATTCTGCCTAGGTCTTCTCCTGCAAGCAGGGACATATACCCACGTGTAAAGTGTAAGAGACGCCGTGTCGGTCCATGGATGATAAGAGAAATTACTTATGGCAACAAGATGATTGCAGGGTTTCCGGATTTCTCTGCAGAGGTACAGCGCAAACATTTCACAGAAGCTAAAAGACACCTCCGTTTTAAGCACATCAAGTATGCCATGCTTTTCCCTGCCTGCCTTCGGGTGGAGGGTAACGACAGAGTGCACTTTTTTGATGATCCGGATGCAGCCATTTCCTGGCTTGAACACAGGGAAACGCGCAGCCAAGTGTCTTTATTGTTCATCTTTGTGCTTTCCCTAATTTTTTATCTGACTAACTGTGACTGTGTGCCATCTCCCTACTCACCTTGCTTTCATCGATGCTACCTGACTGCTTTTAGTCTTCCTTACCTCCAATTCACCATGGATACAAGGATCTGCTCTTCTGTCTGTTTTACTTGCCAGTTGATATGCAGAGAGTATAAATCTGACTTTTATTCTCACAGTTGCACATCCAGATACAATATCTTGAGTGCTCGCCTATACTCACCACTGGAGGTCACCGTTGCTTTACAATTGCTCACATCTATACTACACAGCCTTAATGCAAATACATTTGGAAATGTTCAGTTTTTCTCAATGATAGGCTATTTGTCTTCACCCTTCCTTCTATGGTATATATCCGGATCAGTGTTTTTTTTCTGGCGAAAGCGGACAACCAATTCACCAAGTTGCCCACTTAACTACGTGGGCTTTGTCCCATGTTGTGTTTCGTTAAACAGCTAATTTTCTCCCCACCTGACTATTTAAGTAACCTGTGTTGAAACGCAATACTTTCCATGCTCTAATTTATATCCTTCCTATCCACAGCTAGAGTATTCACGGGTACCTGTTTCTGTGGCACGCACACAATGGCCTCATTACATTTCCTTCACAGGTTGGATAAGGTCTTTCATATGTTGGCAGCAGTGTTAATTACGTCGACTAAAATGACAAACATTTTAGTCGACTAAATGAATACTATTTTAGTCGACTAAAACATGACTAAAACAATTGAGATGACTAAAATGGGACTAAAACTAAAATGCAATTTTAGTCAAAAGACTATGACTAAAACTAAATTGAAATTTGACTTCAAATCTGTAGTGCATGAACATACCACAATATCATAAATAATAACACATTAGATTTTTCACTACAGCAGTATTATAATGAGTTTGGAAATTGTAGAGAAAGGTTAACAGGTTGGACCGTCCACCGCAGATATACTGCGGCAGGTCGGCACGGCTGCGCGAAATCACGTTAGTATACGTGATGCGCGCGGCCGGCTGGGGGGCGAGCACACGCGCACCCCCACCGTCGCCAACGATTGGATTCGATCAGGATCTGATCAATCCCCAGGCCCAGGCCAATGAAATCTGGCCTGGACCTGATGATCGGTCTTGACGAATGAGATCCTTCCCCTGTCTGTGTAACTGTAAACATTGACAGGGGAAGTGATGTCATCTCCCTAGTGTCCGGTCTTTTCGTTCCAGACCGAGAGGAGAAAACATCTAAAAGTGAGTTGTACAACACTACACTGACACCAGGTCACGTAGGCACACAATTCACCCCTGATCAGCACCCCAGTTAACCCCTTCACCACTGGTCACTGTGTCACCCAGTACAGCAATCAGATTTTTTTGGATCGCTGTACTAGTGTCATTAGTCACAAAAATCTGTGTTAGGGTAATTAGTCTTAGGCCCAGATAGGTCTAGGGACCCCACCAACCCCCCCCAATAAAGGTTTAACCCCTTGATTACCCCGTCACCAGTGATCACAGCATAAGTGTCACAGGTGACGCAATTTAGCTAGTTTATTTTTTATAGCGTCAGGGCATTCGCCGTATTTTTCCCAATAAAGGTTTAACCCCCTGATCCCCCGGCGGGTGATCAAAGTTAGGTTTTAGCGTCAGATAGGGTCTGCGTCGCCCCAGGCAGCGTCAGGTTAGTGCCAGTAGCGCTAACACCCACGCACGCACCATACGTATCCCTTAGTGGTATAGTATCTGAACGGATCGATATCTGATCTGATCAGATCTATACTAGTGTTCCCAAAAACGCAGTGTTAGCGGGATTAGCCCAGATACCTGCTAGCACCTGCGTTTAGCCCCTCCGCCCAGCCCAGCCAAGTGCAGTATCGATCGATCACTGTCACTTACAAAACACTAAACACATAACTGCACAACGTTCGCAGAGTCAGGCCTGATCCCTACGTTCGCCAACAATTTTTTTGGTAGCGTTTGACTCAGTTGCTGACAGCCTAGGTGCTTTTTTCCTGTGAATCTCACTAGTTGTACCAGTAAATTTAGAGCCCAAAATGGCAAATCGAAGGTACACTAGTGAAGAGGCCTACACGTTTCTGAGCATGACAGATAGTGAAGAGGAAGTCACTCATCTGTCAGATTCTGCTCAGAATACGATCCTGTAGACGACAGCGGCTCCCTGACAGATAGGGACCACAACCCCGTCGTCAGAGCTGCCAGGGTCAGGCGTACCCGACCCCGATCTTCTTCTGCTGTCGTTGAGGTGCAAGAACCGCAGGTCCCTCGTATGGAGCAGAGAGCCAGTAGTAGCGCCGCTATTCCTTCTGGTGAACTGGAAAGCACCAGCGGCCTAGTACATCCTGGTCATACATCCAGCACTGCAGTATCACATGGTGACATGGCGAGTCCCATAAGTGCAGTTCAAGCTGGTGAGGTGGCAAGCACAAGTAGTATCCCTCTGCCACCAAGAAGAAGACAAAGACAGGCCCATCGTGCCCATCCTGCTGCATTCGCCAATCCCGATTGGGTGCCCACTACTTCTGCAGCACCCGTACTTACCCCATTCACTGGTTAACCCGGAATTCAGGTGGAAACAGTTGATTTTATGGCACTTGATTTTTATTCACTGTTTTTCAGCGAAGATATCTATAGATCTATTGTGGACCAAAGCAATTTGTATGCTGGTCAATTCATCGCCGCTAAATCCCCAGCTGACCCTTGCCAGAGATTGGAAACCAATTACGGTTTCCGAATTTAAGACCTTTCTGGGCCTTTCCTTCCTCATGGGCATTACTAAAAAGAGTGAGTTGCGGTCATATTGGTCCACTGACCCAATTCACCATATGCCCGTGTTCTCTGCCTTCATGGCAAGGACACGATACGAGCTGATCTTGCGGTTCGTGCATTTCAATGACAGTGAACTCTGTCGTCCTCGGGGAGACCCTGGATACGATTGGCTCTACAAAATTCGGCCCCTCGTAAACCACTTCAACGAACGTCTTGTAGCCTTGTTTACTCCCAATCAAGTTGTCTGCGTAGTCCCTGATTAAGTTTTCTGGCCGCTTGTCTATCAAACAGTATCTTCCCAGCAAGCGTGCCAGATACAGGGTCAAGATGTATAAGGTCTGTGACAGGGCAACAGGCTATACATATAGTTATACAGTTTATGAGGGAAAAGATAGTCATGTCGAGTCGGAGAACTGCCCAGATTACAATGGGAGCACTGGTAAAATAGTGTGGGACTTGGTATCACCCTTATTCGGAAAGGAGTACCACTTGTACGTGGACAATTATTACACGAGCGTGCCACTTTTTAGTCACCTTTTTGATTGTGGAATTGGCGCATGTGGCACTGTGCGACCTAATCGCAGAGGCTTCCCCCAACGGTTTGTAGAATCCCGACTTAGCCGGGGGGGAGAGAGCCTGCTTGAAGTGTAATAATTTGTTAGCAGTGAAGTGGAGGGATTCACGGAATGTTTTCATTCTGTCCTCGCTTCACGCAGACACGGCAGTCCAAATTCCTACGGCGACTGGTTTTGTGGAGAAACCCCTCTGTGTCCACAAATACAATCTTATCATGAGAGGGGTGGACCTCAACGACCAGTTGTTTGCGCCGTACCCAATTGCCCGTAAGGCCAGACGCTGGTACAAAAAAAGTGTCTGTATACTTATTTCAATTGGCTTTGCTGAATGCTCATGTGCTATACAGAGCTTCAGAACGGACTGGATCCTTCTTTAAATTCCAGGAAGAGATCGTCAGAGCCCTTCTGTTTCCAGACGGTGCTCTTTCCCAACTTCCCAATGCAAATGCAGTGAGCCGGCTGCATGAGAGGCATTTTCCTTTTGTCCTCCCTGGTACCACTACGCAAAGAACCCCCCAAAAAAGATGTCGAGTCTGCAGCAAACGTGGATTTAGGCGTGACACCCGCTATCATTGTCCCTCCTGTCCTGACCAACCTGGTCTCTGCATTGGTGAATGTTTCAAACGCTACCACACACTAGTTGAGTTTTAGCGTAGGGTACAGCACCACACAATCCTAGGCACACTAACACAGGGTCTCGGAAGATGTGATCGCCATCACATTTTGAGAGACTCTAATCTGCTACGGTCAGTTTACAGTTTTCATAAAAGTGGAAAAAAAAAAAAACACACACACACACAAAAAAATATATAAAATAAAAAAATCCAAAAATAATTGTGGTTGTATTTTTCTCATCTCTCTCTATTGTTCCCTCTTATGTTCGCTCTCTACTGTCCGCTTTACTGTTCGCTCACTATTGTTCTATATCTATCATTCTTTCTATTTTTACTATGTTTTTATTGTATTTGCTTTGCAGGTACGTTATGTTATACTGTAATGTTTGTTTTATTGTTAACAATCATTTGCTTAGCAGGTATGCCATTCAGCTGCAGCACGGGTTTATTTATCTTGACAGCAACAGCGTTTGCTCCCACGATACATAAAGCCGTGACTCCAGTGCTGTAGGAGGTGATTTCACCCCCACAGTTAAAAAAAAAAAAAAAAAAAAAAAAGAGCATATATGCTGAAGCATAGGGGCAGCAGGAGAGATTTGCTCCTAATGCCGCGTACACACGGTCGAAATTCCGACGGATGTTTGCCCGTGGAAAAGTCAGACCGTGTGTACGTGGCATAATTTTTGCGGGAGGATGCCTCCATGCTTCAGCATATATGAATGGTGCATGTATGCCCATCATTAGAAGTGGGTGGATAAAGGGAGGTATTCTAATGGTGGGCATCCCCACCGATCAATCTCTCTTTTTCGTTCAGCCAACAGGTCAGATGCTTTGAGGGCAGAGGAGAGATCTAGGGTCTAATAGACCCCATTTTTTTCAAAAAAAGAGTACCTGTCACTACCTATTGCTATCATAGGGGATATTGACATTCCCTGAGATAACAATAAAAATGATTAAAAAAAATAAAAATTAAAGGAACAGTTTAAAAATAAAATAAAAAAGCAAAAATAAATGATAAAAAAAAAAGCACCCCTGTCCCCCCCTGCTCTCGCGCAAAGGCGAACGCAAGCGTCGGTCTGGCGTCATATGTAAACAGCAATTGCACCATACATGTGAGGTATCACCGCGAAGGTCAGATCAAGGGCAGCAATTTTAGCAGTAGACCTCTTCTGTAAATCTAAAGTGGTAACCTGTAAAGGCTTTTAAAAATGTATATAGTTTGTCGCCACTGCACGTTTGTGCGCAATTTTAAAGCATGTCGTGTTTGGTATCCATGTACTTGGCCTAAGATCATCTTTTTTATTTCATCAAACATTTGGGCAATATAGTGTGTGTTTTAGTGCATTAAAATACAAAAAAGTGTGTTTTTTCCAATAAAAATGCGTTTGAAAAATCGCTGCGCAAATACTGTGTGAAAAAAAAAATGCAACACCCACCTTTTTAATCTGTAGGGCCTTTGCTTTAAAAAAATATATAATGTTTGGGGGTTCAAAGTAATTTTCTTGCAAAAAAAATATATTTTTTCATGTAAACAAAAAGTGTCAGAAAGGGCTTTGTCTTCAAGTGGTTAGAAGAGTGAGTGATGTGTGACATAAGCTTCTAAATGTTGTGCATAAAATGCCAGGACAGTTGAAAACCCCCCAAATGGCCCCATTTTGGAAAGTAGACACCCCAAGCTATTTGCTGAGAGGCATGTCAAGTCCATGGAATATTTTATATTTTGACACAATTTGCGGGAAAAAAATAGTTTGTTTTTTTGCACAAAGTTGTCACTAAATGATATACAGTATTGCTCAAACATGCCATGGGCATATGTGGAATTACACCCCAAAATACATTCTGCTGCTTCTCCTGAGTATGGGGATACCACATGTGAGACTTTTTGGGAGCCAACTGTTTACAGGACCCCAAAAAACAATCACCGCCTTCAGGCTTTCTAATACACGCGACCGTTTTTAATGTCATTGAAAAAAACAAAGTTTTTCTTGACGTGATTCTTCACAAGCCTGCCTTGCCTACAGACGATCATGAAAAAAAATGCTACAGCAAAGCGCGGTGACGTACGAAATGTACGACGGCACTATAAAGGGGAAGTTCCATTCGGATGGCGCCACCCTTTGGGCTGTTTTTGCTGATCCTTGTGTTAGTAAAGTTTGGTGAGAGACGATTCACGCTTTTTAGCTTCTAGCTCTTCAGTCCGTTACATCGTGACGAATGTGCTATCTCCACTACGAACGCTAGTTTTACCACAACGAGCACTGCCGTCTCATCACTTGCTTCTGAGCATGCGTGTTTTTTTCACGTCGTTAAAGCCTACACACGGCCGTTTTTCATGAAGAGAAAAACGACGACGTGAAAAACTACAAGAAAAATTAGAGCATGTTCCAAATTTTTAATGGCCATTTTTCACGTCGTGAAAAATGCTCTGGAGCCCACACACGATCGTTTTTAATGACCGAATTAAAAAAATAGGATTTTTTGTACTCACCGTAAAATCCTTTTCTCTGACATCCATGGACTGACACGGTGTCTCTTTACACTTTACACGTGGGTTATGTCCCTGCTTGCAGGAGAAGACCTAGGCAGAATGTGAAATGTTATACATACATTCTAAAAGCCAGAGCTGAACAGCCCCACCCAGGGGGCCGTCCCTCCGGACATAACCCTCCCACTACAGTCAGCAGACTTCAGTTCGTAACAAAGCAGTACAAACTTAAAAGGAAGGGTGGGTGCCGTGTCAGTCCATGGATGTCAGAGAAAAGGATTTTACGGTGAGTACAAAAAATCCTATTTTCTCTTACCATCCATGGACTGACACGGTGTCTCTTTACACTTTACACGTGGGATGTCCCAAAGCAGTGTCAAGAGGGATGGGAGCAGTATAAATGGAAAAACCAAAACTTCACTCCAATAAGGCAGAGCTCCTCAACGGAGGAGTCGCAACTTTAAACAGCGGCCTGCAGCACCCTGCGGCCGAAGGAAGCATCCGAAGATGCAGCCACATTAACCTTATAAAACTTAAAAGGCATGAACAGACGACCAGGTCGCCACCTTGCACACTTGTGCAACCGACGCTTGATGTCGGGAAACCCAGGAAGCACCAATTGTCCTGGTGGAATGCGCCGTAACCGGAAAGGGAGGCGCCCGCCCTTTGAGAGCATAGGCTTGAATGACGGTTTGTCTGATTCCCCTAAAAATGATGGCAGACGAAACCGCTTGGCCCTGTTATGGACCAGAGACAGTCACAAATAGTGAGTCGGACTTCCGAATAGAAGCAGTAGCAGACAGGTACACCCGTAAGGCTCGTACCACCTCCAATATGTGCAGCGCAAACTCTCTGGGATGCGATGGGTGAGGACACAAGGACGGGAGGGCAATGTCCTCATGTAGGTGAAAGGTCGACACCACCTTTGGCAAAAAAGGAAGGTCGCGGATGCAACACCGCCTTATCCTTATGGATGACTAAATATGGCGACTTGCAGGACAAAGCCGCCAACTCAGACACTCGTCAAACAGAAGTGATTGCCACTAAAAAGGCCACCTTCTGAGACAAGACAAGAGGGGAATATCCCGGATATTCCCAAAAGGAGGTTCCTGGAGGACCGAGAGCACCAAATTCAGATTCCACGGTGGGAGAGGAGGCTTGACAGGAGGGAGCACATGGCGAACCCCCAACACAAGGTGCTAACCAAGAAAATGACCCGCTAGAGGTCGCTGAAAGAAGACGGCCAAGGCCGAAATCTGATCCTTGATGGTACTCAAAGCAAGCTTTTGGGTCACTCCACACTGCAGAGGACGCAGGATTCTGGGGACGGAATACGTCCGAGGACGCCAGTCCAGCGCTTCGCACATGGCGATATAAGCTTTCCAGGTACGGTGATAGATCTGCCTGGAGGAAGACTTCCGTGTCCTTAACATGGTCAAAATGACCGAGTCCGAGAGACCTCGGTCCCTCAGCACCTGGCTTTTAACAGCCCTGCCGTTAAAGCCAGAGACTGTAAGCCGGATGAAACATAGGACCTTGAGACTGAAGGTCCTCCCTCATCGGCAACCGCCAGGGAACGACCGCGACGAGACGTACCAGATCAGCGTACCAGTGATGCTGAGGCCAATCCGGAACAATTAGGATCGCTGGAGTTTATATATCAGGCGATAAGGACCCTATGGGGCCACCAACGCATCCGAGGCATCGCCCAAGGATCCCTGGATCTGGCCACAACCTCGACCCTTGCGATTGAGTCGAGAGGCCATCAGGTCCACATCCGGCGTGCCCCACTGTCGGTAAAGGAGTTGAAATATGCAAGGACCACTCTTCTTGGTCCGGTGTCTGGCGATTGGCGACTCAGATAGTCCGCCTGCCCATTGTCTATGCCCAGAATGTAAAATGGCCTACAGAGCCGGCACGTTTCTTCCGGCCCACTTCAGGATACGGACTACCTCGGAAGCCGCAGCTGAGCTCCGAGTTCCCCCTTGATGGTTTACATACGCCACCGCCGTGGCGGTGTCCGACTGGCTCCTGATGGAGCGACCCCGTACTCTCTCTCTGACCTGAGGAGAGACACAGTCCGATGGCCCGTATTACCAGAACAGTGATTGGTAAACGGGCTCGTCCGGAGTCCAAGGCCTGAGCCGACAGGATTCCCCAGACTCCACCCCAGCCCGTCAGGCTGGTGTCCATCATGAGTGCCGTCCATTGGATGGGAGGGGAACGACTTTCCGGACCGAAGAGCCGAGGATCTCAACCACCATGTCAGGGGCGCCCTGACCAGGTGAATCACCTGGATCTGAAGATCCAAGGACAACGGGGATTTGTCCCAGGTGGACAAGATCTCCTTCTGCAATGCCCTGGTGTGTGATTGGGCATACGGAACGGCCGCGAAGGAGGCCACCACGAGTCTCAGGACTCTCATGCAAAAAACGGATTGACAACCATTTTTGGGATGTCAGCACCCGCACCGCAGACTGAAGTGTCAGCAACTTCTCCAGAGGTAGGATACCTTTGCCTCCAAAGGAGTCCAGAATCAGAACTAGATACTCCAGACACTGAGTCGGGACCAGGACTGACTCCTGAATGTTCAGGAACCACCCGAGTCCCTGAGGGTCTAATTGACGATGGTCACCTTTCCTCTAAGTCTGATCCACTTTCTGCTCTTAGCAGAAGATCGTCCAGATAGCCCACGACAGCAATACCTCGCTGTAACAGAAGGCTAGAACCGGAGCAAGCACCTTGGTGAACACCCTTGGTGCCGAGGCTAGGCCGAAAGGAAGAGCCACAATCGATAGTGGACTTCGCTGATCGCAAAGCGCAGAAACTTCTGGTGACTTGCGCAGATCGGAACATGCAAGTAGGCGTCCTTGAAGTCCAAGGACGCCAGAAGAAAATCCCTTTGGTAGAGTGTAGCGATCACCGTGCGAATAGATTCCATGCGGAATTTCTGCACCTTCTCGAAGACATTCAGGGCCTTGAGGTCCAGGATAGGTCGAACCACGTCCTATTTTTGGGACGACAAACAGATTCAAGTAGAATCCCTGAAAACTCTCCTGTGACGGAACCGGCACAATCACTCCGGACCTGATCAAATCCTGTACAGCCCCCAAGAGGGCTGCCCGACAGGTAGGAAGGAGAGGAAGATTTGAGGGAAAGAATCTGTCTGGGGGCCAGGATCGGAATACTATCCTGTATCCTGAGGTGACCTCCTCGCACACCCACCAGTCGGAGATTCGGGAGGACCACCGATTCGTGACCTGCGAAGTCGTCGTCCCCACCCCAGAGTCGGGCGGAGGCAAGACTTCATGCGGAGGTGGGCTTGGGAGCCGCATGTTCAGCTTACGCACCCAGGGGCACTTGTGCCCACCAGCCGCACTGCCGTCAGTCTGAGAGGGCCTACCCGTGGACTCTGACTGACGAAAAAAAACCCTTTTGCTGGAAAGGAAGGCCCCTGTTTGCGGCGGGCCTCCTCACCCTTGCTAGTCTAAGGAAGAAGAGTGCTTTTACCTCCCATGACATCCATGACGATGTCATCCAGAGCAGCACCGAAAGGTCTACCACCTTTAAATGGTAGATCCGTCAGGAGCTTCCTAAGGCTAGGTCAGCAGACCAGCACTTCAACCAGATAAGACGACGCAATACCACCGCCGAGACAGAGGCCCTGGATATTAAAGGGGTCGCGTCCAACGTGGCGTCGCACACATAAACCAGGCCCTGAACCAGTTGGTGGGCCAAAGCAACTGTGTCTGGAGGAAGATTATGCTCCTGTACAGCTAGGTGCAACATTTTTGCCCAACCTGTAAGTGTTTAAGACACAAGGGTCGCCGCTACCACAGGCCGTAGGGCGGATCCCAACAAGGCAAACATGGCTCTGCTCACCACTTCTGACCTCCTGTCAGTGGGGTCCTCAAATGCAGGAGTCCCCTCCATCGGGAGAGTGATGGCCTTGTTCAACCGGGCGACTGGAGGGTCGACCCTGGGGGAGAAGCCCACTTTTTAAGTAGGGCATCTTCAAGGGGTATCTGATAGACAAACGCCGCGGGACCATAAAAAAATTCTTCTGCGGCTTTTCCCAGACCTTATCAATGAACTGGTCAAAGAAAGTACATATGGAAAAACCTCTTTAGAAGGCCTGGCCTTAAAAGAACCAAAGGAGACTGTATCCGCCTGAGGTTCTGCATCCGCAGCATTTTAGCTTGAGAGTGTCCCTCACCGCAGTCATGAGTACACTAACAAGCGCCCTGTCATTTACTGACTCAGAACTGGAGCTTTCCTCATAAGGAATGTCCTGTTCAAAACCATCCAATACATTCAGAACTAGGGTCCTGAGCGGTAATGGCTAGGCCCATATCTGAATCAGCGCACTGCCCTCATGAAGTAAAGTGGGGAGAGGGCGCTTTTTTGCTCCCTTGCGCTTGCACACAGCTCCCATCCTGGTCAGAAATTATTCCAGGACTGCCCACAACTGGTCCCTAGGGACCGCAGGTGCTGAAGCACTGCCTGTTGTCCACTGACATTTAGGGGAAGCTGGTGACAGAGACTCCATATTGCCCCCCTCTGAGACTCCTCAGATAAAAAGTCCACCCACAGGCTGTGCTGACTGAGGAGGGGGCGCCCAGGGGACTCACCAAACCGGACCAGGGACCGCTCAGTTCCGCTGTCTGTACAGCGCTGGTGAGCTGTGAGGAGATTGTGAGGAGATTCGCGCTGTTACAGCAGCGCTAGAGGCCAAAACTAGTGCTGAAGAGCGCACGGGCTACAAGAAAATGGCCGCCGCACTTCACTGAGGCGATCCGCGGCAAGATGGCCGCCATGACTCAGCAAAAGTGAAAAAAACAGCACACACACAGCGCCACTCGGCGCTCAGGCCCCAAAACACACAAAAAAGGGCCCCAAGCATATCTGCAGACCAGCATTAGCCCCTCCAAGAACAGTGTGACCCCCAGGCACCCCACACAGCACCAGCAATGGTGACAGAGAGTGACAATGAAATATAGGGGGAGACAGGGAAAATCCCCCACAGAGAAACACACAGCCTTTTGTACTCACCTGCAGGCAGGAGAGACTACTTACCCGTCTCCTGAGGGACCCACTGGTGTGTTTCTGACAGGACTATCACAGTGCAGTACTGAGTAGCTGTCGGCCCGGTCCACCGCGAAAGATACAGTCAGTCAGGAGCTGTTCAGTCTTGAGAGGACCGTGGGAGCATGAAAGCAAACCCGGCCACCCCTGGAGTCATGGGGCCTGTCGTGAACTGAGTCTCACGCACACAAGGCGAGGATCAGCACGCTCGATGGTCGGACAGGGAAGACTACGAGGATATCTTGTACCCAACCTGTTGCCCAGCCGACAGTTGATAGAAAATTCTCAAAAATAAAATAAAAAAGAATTCCAGAAAAGGAATAAAAATAGGTCAGGAGACTGGCTCCTGAGAGAGCCACGTCTTCTCCTTCTGCTAGGCAGAAAAAAACTGAAGTCTGCTGACTGTAGTGGGAGGGTTATGTCCGGAGGGACGGCCCCCTGGGTGGGGCTGTTCAGCTCTGGCTTTTAGAATGTATGTATAACATTTCACATTCTGCCTAGGTCTTCTCCTGCAAGCAGGGACATAACCCACGTGTAAAGTGTAAAGAGACACCGTGTCAGTCCATGGATGGTAAGAGAAATGGCATTTTTCTCGTCATGAAAAACAGTCGTGTGTACGCAGCATTAAGGCGTAAAATGGTGATTTCACTTACTCACTGGAAAATAGAGGGAACTCCTGCGCTGTCTAGCAACCTAATCTAGGGGGCACTGCTGCAAAACACCTGTGAATCTAATTCAAACAAAACATGTAGTCATAAAGAAAAAATTGGATTTTTGTACTCACTGTAAAATCCTTTTCTCTAAGTTACACAGCTTCAATCTTGACAAAGTGGGTATTAGCCTCATTCAGGAGTAACTAGGCAGAAAAGTGTTAACAACTTCAGAGCTGAACAGCCCCACCCGGGGGGCTGTCCTACTGGCTATATCCCCTCAGCCTGTACTAAGCAGATCAGTTTGTCAAACAGCAGTACAAACTTAAAAAAGAGGGGTGGGTCCTGTGTCCGTCCATGAACTTACCAAGGATTTTACGGTAATCCTTTTTCTTTTTCGTTTATGGCACGGACACAGCTTCAATCTTGACAAAGTGGGACGTCCCAAAGCAGTGTCAAAAACGAGGGGTGGGACCAGCATTAAAACAACTTCACGCCAAAACAAAACCGAGCTCCTCAACGGAGGAGTTGCAACTCTAAACAGCCGCCTGAAATATCTTGCGGCCGAAAGAAGCATCCGAAGATGCACCCACATCAACTTGTAAAGTTTAGTAAAAGTGTGAACGGACGACCAAGACGCCGCCTTACACACCTGGCAAACAGACGCGTGACGTCAGAAAGCCCAAGAGGCACCTCTTGCCCTGGTCGAATGCGCCGGGAAAGGGAGGCGCCTGACCCTTCATGGCGTAAGCCTGATCACGATCTGCCGGATCCACCTAGAGATGGTGGCCGACGAGACCGATGGGCTCTTCTTGGGACCAGCCACCGAAACAAACAGTGAGTCTGCACTCTGGAACGGAGCAGTACCAGACAAGTATACTCTCAGAGCTTGGACAACATCCAAGAAATGCAACGTCGTCTCCTTAGGATTCAACGGATGAGGACACAAGGATGGTAGCACAATGTCTTCCTTGAGATGGAAAGTCGAAAAACGGATCTTAGGAAGAAAAGAAGGCTGCGGACGCAGCACCACCTTATCCTTGTGGAAGATCAGATAGGAAGCCTTGCATGACAAGGCTGCCCAATCAGAAACCCGTCTTAACTGACATAACAGCCACCAAAAGGACCACTTTCTGAGAAAGTGTCAACAAGGGAATCTCCATGATGTTCTCAAACGGTGGTTTCTGAGGCACCTATAGGCCATGCCATTAAGCCATTAACTGCAAGCAGGATGGCATATGGGACCCTGCGACAGCAGGTCCTCTCGTAGCGGTAGACTCCAAAAGGACGTCTGCTACACAAGCCCCGTGGAGGTAGTGGAGGGTGGACCGGAGGCGCCGCCTGCCGAACCCCCTGTACAAACGTTCTCACTAGAGAGTGAGCCACCAGGGGTCGTTGAAAAAACACAGCCAGGCAGATATCTGCCCCTTGATTGTACTTAAAACAACATTTTTGGCCCGCCTCACGCTGTATGAACAGCAGGACTCTGGAACCAAATAAGTACGCGGATGCCACCTCATTTCCTCACAAATGGATATGTAGGTCTTGCAAGTGCGATGGTAAATCTTCCTAGAGGATGATTTTCGAGCACTCCTCATGGTAGAGATCACAGAGTCTGACAAGCCCCGGTCTCTTAGCACCTGGCTCTCAATAGCCATGCCGTTAAGCCAGTGACTGTAAAAACAGGATGGCGTATGGGACCTTGCGGCAGCAGGTCCTTCTTAGCAGTAGACGCCAAGAGACATCTGGTACCAGACGCACTAGTTTGGCGTACCAAGGACGCCATGGCCAATCCAGAGCAAATGGGACCATTGGAATCCTGTCTGCCTCCAGTCTGCGAAGCAGATGAGAAAGGAGCTTCAGAGGAGGAAAGGCAAAGATTAGCCGGTACTGACTCCACGGTGCCACCAACGCATCGGTCGCGTCTGCCCATGGGTATCTGACCTAGCCACAAACCTCAATACCTTCCGATTGAGTCAAGAAGCCAGGAGATCTACGTCTGGCGTGCCGTGCCCCCCCTCTGGCAAAGGAGCTGGAACGCCTCCGGGTGTAGAGACCATTCTCCTTGGTCCAGCATCTGGCAACTCAGGTAATCCGCCTGCCAGTTTTCCACACCCGGAATGTATATGGCCGACAGAGCCGGTACGCTCCTTTCTGCCCACCTTAGGAGGTGAGCGACCTCCGATGCTGCAGCTGAGCTGCTTGTTCCTCCATGATGATTGACATACGCCACCACTGTGGCGTTTGTCCGACTGGATTCTGACTGGACACCCCTGTAGCCTCTGAACACGTGGAGAGGCAAAGCCAGTTCGCCCGGAGATCCAGGACAATGATCGGCAAGTGGGATTCCTCCGGAGTCCAGCAACCCAGGTTGACTGAGCCCCCCAGACTCTTCTCCAACCGGTAAGACAGGTGTCCCTCGTGACCACCATCCAGGAAAAAGGAAGGAACGACTTGCCAGACAGAAGTGCCGGTGATGTCGGCCACCAACTAGGGAGGTCTTGACTAGGTGGCTCACCCGGATATTGACAATCCAGGGATGAAGGGCATTTGACCCTTCTGGACAGAATTACTTTCTGTAACACTCGCGTGTGAAATAGTGCATATGGTACCGCCTTGAAGGAGGCTACTATGAGGCCCAGGACTCGCCTGCAAAAGTGGCGTGATGACCATCTTTGGGATGTCAACTGTCGCACCGCAGCCCGAAGGGTCTGAAACGTTCACCTCTGAGGAGTCCAGAATAAACGCTAGATACACTAGGAGTTGAGTCGGTACCAATACTGACTTCTGAGTGTTCAGCACCCAACCAAAGTATCGGAGGGTCTGACAGGTTATAGACACGCTCACCTCTAATTTTGAGTTTGGAGTGGCCCTCAGAAGAAGATCGTCCAAGTAGCCCATGATAGCGATGCCACGCTGTCTTAGTAGGGCCAGAATCAGGGCGAGCACCTTGGTGAACACCCTCTGTGCCGATGCCAGGCCAAAGGGGAGAGCCACCAATTGGTAGTGGTCTTCCCCGGCCGCAAAGCGCAGACATCTCTGATGCCTGGTGCATATGGGAACATGCAATTATGCGTCCTCGATGTTTAAGGATGCCGGAAACGCCCCCGGATGGAGGGCAGCGACAACAGAGCGAACCAACTCCTTCCGGAATCTTTGTACATTCACAAAGCAATTGAGGGCCCTGAGATCCAAGATTGGACGAATCCCCTCCTTCTCCAGCACTATGAACAGATTTGAGTAGAACCCCTGAACCCATTCCTGTACTGAAACAGGAATGACCAACCTGCGTATCAGCAGGCCTTGAACCGCCCCATATAGGGCTTCCCGACGAGTCGGCTGAAGCTGCCGGTTTAGAGGGAAAAAAATGTTCGGTACGCAAGCGAGGTTGGGCTTGCGAAACCAGGGACGCTTCGGTCTCTCAGCAGGCGCTTTATCGGCCTGGGATCGTTTACTTGCCGCACTAGGCGGACGAAAGAACTGCTTGTGCATGGTGAAGGAGGGCCCTGTGCCTATGGCGTGGCTCCTTACCCCTTTTTGGATTGCGGGAGCAGCATGCTCTTACCTCCTGTGGCATCCTTAATGATGTCATCCAGAGAGGCTCCAAAAAGACTGTCGCCCTTAAGAGGGCAGATCCAATAAGGCCTTCTTGGAAGTTTTTGGTCCGCAGATCAGCACTTTAGCCAAACCAGGTGGCGTAACACTACCGCATAAACCGAGGCTTCTGGACAGCAAGGGGACAGTATCCATGTCTGACTAACTTAAGGCCCTGTACCAACTGGTCAGCCAAAGCTACCTCGTCCGGAGGAGCCTCCTGAAGTAGCATCTTTCCCACTCAGTAAGTGTTTGAGACACCAAAGACCCAGCCATTGCTGGACGCACCACTGAGCCCACTACTGTGTATAGGTA
This sequence comes from Rana muscosa, assembly GCA_029206835.1. Taxonomy (NCBI): domain Eukaryota; kingdom Metazoa; phylum Chordata; class Amphibia; order Anura; family Ranidae; genus Rana; species Rana muscosa. Next base: position 120,763,082 of record CM055128.1, read on the forward strand.
GCGAGCGATTGTCCGCAGGGTCCCTGAAGACAGGGGCCCCTTCCACTGGACTCGTGGTTACTTTGTTAAGTCTGGACACAGGGGGGTCCACTATCGGGGGAAGAGGTCCATTTTTTCAGGAAACTCTCCTCAAAGGGGTACTGGACCGCCAAATTTTTTGGGGCCGAACAAAACCTTCAGTGGTTTTTCCCACTCCTTGTATAAAAGTTTATCAAGATAAGACATACAAGGTAACACCTTGGCAGTGCGGGCCGGCTTACGGAACCCAAGGGAACCGCGGTCTCTGCTGCTTCTGCAGAATTCTCCAACTTCAGCGTAACCCGCACTGCGGTGATATATACCAAGCCTTTTCGCGTGCTGACCCGGACCTGGAGTCATCCTCACTGTCCGACCAGTCACGGTCCGCGGCCTCTGACGCATCAGAATCATGGCCATGAGCCACAGCTAGGCCTGGCTCTGCATCAGAATTATCCCCTGAAGATGGTGGGGGGAGGGGGGCGCTTCCTACCCCCCGTGTTCCCACGCACCGCTTCCACCTTGGCAACAAAAGCCTCCAGGATCGCCGACATAGCATCCACTGATATAGCAGGGGCACCAGTTGCAGGGGAAAAAGACGGGGGAAAAAACATCTGCTTCTGAAGTCATGCTGAGCGACGTGCCTGACAGCCACAGAGACTCCAGGCAAGGTATCAACAGCCCACCCTACTAGCTGCTACAGAGATGCAGGGTCTCCCAGAGGACTCACCACCCTTAGAACGGTCACTGTTACTGCTGCCGTCTGCTCCCGCCTGAGATGCTCTCACACAGCTGCCTGTGTTAGTCTGATCCTCCGTCAGCGTGTCTGTATATTTTGCGCCTGTAAAAAGCACCCTAGAGGCCAGAGACTTCCAAAAAATGGCAGCCGAGCGGCCGTGTTGAAGAACGGCGTGGACCACAAGAAAATGGCCGCCGAGCAGTAGACAGAGGCCAAAGCGGGCGCGGACCACAAGAAAATGGCCGCCGTGCGGCAATAGATCTATACAGGCGCGGACCACAAGAAAATGGCCGCCGAGCGTTAGCTAGAGGCCAAAACGGGCGCTGACCATAAGAAAATGCCCGCCGAGCTTCAAATAGAGCTAGCAGGCGCGGACCACAAGAAAATGGCCGCCGAGAGTTAGCTAGAGGTCAAAACGGGCGCTGACCATAAGAAAATGCCCGCCGAGCTTCAAATAGAGCTAGCAGGCGCGGACCACAAGACAATGGCCGCCGAGCAGTAGATAGAGGCCAAAACGGGCGCTGACCATAAGAAAATGCCAGCCGAGCGGCAAATAGAGCAAGAAAATGGCCGCCGACAGCATGGAGTGAGAAACACACAGGTAAGCAGAAAAACGGACATTTTCACCCCAGAAGCAGACATACAGCGCAGTTCCCGCTCCAGATGGAGCCCCCCCCCAGGTGAACCCCCGGCACCCAGCAGCCAGCCTAGCTCAGGGAGGAGGGAAGGCAGGGAGAGAGGAAAGAAAGGGTAAAACCACTTACTTCATCTCTCCAGATTCCTTGATCTCTCCAGCCATGTCCTCCTGCCAAAGCAGGGGAAGCTACTTACCCTTCCTGCGTGGATTATGCTGGAAAACATTCCTGACAGACCATCTTCCGTGCGGTTACGGAGGTGAGTGTCGGCCCGGCATGCTGTGATTCAGCCATAGAGACCGGTCATATGCATGCCCTGGAGCGTGAAGCTCACCGGCCACCCGTGGAGCGACGGGCATGTCGTGGAAAACCCAGCGCGTAGCTAGGGTCGGCACACGCTCAATGGCCAAAAACTGGGGAGACTACAAAGATCTGGGATCCAGCCTGTCACCCAGCCGGCAGTTGATCGAAGATTGCAGGAACAAAAAACGTAGAACGTAGAAAAAAAAACCTCGGACCTATGGGCCGAAGGGAGCCATGTCTTTCTCCTATGCTAGGCAGAAAAGAACTGATCTGCTTAGTGCAGGCTAAGGGGATATAGCTAGTAGGACCGCCCCCCGGGTGGGGCTGTTCAGCTCTGAAGTTAACACTTTTCTGCCTAGTCACTCATGAATGAAGGCTAATACCCACTTTGTCAAGATTGAAGCTGTGTCCGTCCATGAACGAAAGAGAAAAGGGGGGTGGTGTCTGCGCTGTGAAAGGGCAGGGAAAGTGGAAGAAAAGTAACTGATAACACAGCTAGTACACAAATGTATAAATCAAGTGACTGGTGAGTGGTCAAAAATGCATTAACAGTCACAACTGTGAAGCAGGTATAAAATATATATACTAGTGAATCCAAAATCATAAAACACATATAGCAAATGCAACCGATATCAAACAGTGCACATAGTAGGTGTGTATACACAATAATAAAAAAGTCCAATAATGAATAGTCCAGCAAGGGTGATGATATGATGAAAAAAAGTTCACATGTATAAGTGACTCCCAGCACCAAAAGAAATAATAAAACACACTCAGTGCTGCAAGGTTCTTCATTGATACACCTCTGTGTCTTCAAGCAGCTCACCTCACTGCTGTTAGGCAAACAGCATATACAGACCGCAGAGTGTAGATGGAAAGGTTATTTTCCACGGTATGACAGTCTCCTTTATGTTGCTGCAGTCCTCTCAGTGGCAGATAAGGGCCATACATATGGATGTAAAGACAGAGAAAGCGGTCATAGCGTACCTCAGACGGGGAACCACATAGGGGGCGAGCACACAATATTACACTCGCTTGTTAAAAGGGGGCGTGGGCAAAACTCCATGAACGCCGAGTTCTTAAGCACTCAGTGTGTATGTGGCTCAGTGTAAGTCCCTGTCTGTTACCAGGTCTTCAGTGGGATAAAACGGAGGCATACATATTATAATCCCGTTTTAAAATAGTATCTTTTACTTACAGTAAAATCCTTTTCTCTGAGTTCATGGACGGACAGAGCTTTCTATTGACAAGTGGGTATTATCCTTCATTTAGGGGTGACTAGGCAGAAAAACTTGTAAAAAGTGTTACATCACACCTTCTACAGCACCGCCCAGGGGGCGGACCCTCTGGGTATAATCCCTCTCTCTGCGCCTCGCAGATCAGTTCGTCAAAAAGCAGTACAAACTTAAAACGAGGGGTGGGTGCTGTGTCCGTCCATGAACTCAGAGAAAAGGATTTTACAGTGAGTAAAAAATCCTAATTACTCTTTCGTTCATGGACGGACACAGCTTCCTATTGACAAGTGGGACGTCCCAAAGCAGTGTCAAAAACGAGAGGTGGGAACAGCATTAAAACAACTTCACCTCAAACAAAACAGAGCTCCTCAACGGAGGAGTTGTAATTCTAAACAGCCGCAATACCTTGCGGTCGAAAGAAGCATCCGAAGATGCACACACATCAACTTGTGAGTTTAGTGAAAGTGTGAACGGACAAGCAGGTTGCCGCCTTACACACCTGGTGAAATAGACGCTTGATGCTCTCAGAGCTCGGGCAGCGTCCAAAAAATACAACGTCGTCTCCTAGGATTCGACGGATGAAGACACAAGGATGGTAGTACAATATGTGAAAATAAAGTGAATTGCGCTAACTTATAAAATAAATATCCAATCTTATATCCCTATATTTGTCAAAACAACTAGGTTTGTGAATCTTGTGAACTTTCTACTCTTATGCGGCGTACACACGATCGTTTTTCATGCCATTTTTTAAACCGACGTTTTTCTCGTCGTTTTTTTTTCATGTTTCCTCTCAAGCCTGTCTTGCGTACACACGATCATTTTAAAAAACGTTCAAGCAAAGCGCAGTGACGTACAACACGTACGACGGCACTATAAAGGGGAAGTTCCGTTCGGATGGTGCCACCCTTCATGTTAGTAAAGTTTGTTGAGCGACGATTCGCGCTTTTCAGCCTCCTGCTTTTCAGTCCGTTACAGCGTGACGAATGTGCTATCTCCATTACAAATGTTAGTTTTACCAGAACGTGCGCTCCCGTCCCATACTTGATTCTGAGCATGCGCGTTTTTTTTTTACCTTGTCAAAGCATACACACCATCGTTTTTCACGTTATTAAAAAAAACGACATGAAAAACAACGTGAAAAAATAGAGCATGTTCGAACTTTTTAATGGCCGTTTTTCACGTCGTTAAAAATGCTCTGGAGCATACACACGATCGGTTTTAATGGCCATTTAAAAAAATGGCATTTTTAACGGCATGAAAAACGATTGTGTGTATGGGGCATAAGGGTGTGGTATCCACAATTACTTGTCTGCAAAACCTGTCTGTGTTCACCTTACACATAAATATAAATTTAAACATATGGGGGGGGGGGGGGGGTTTGAAATAATACCAGGTAAACACTAGTGTAACAATGGTGATACAGATCAATAAAAATATTGTTAACTCAAATATGTGAATATACTACTGCTGGGTGATAAGTAGACAATTGGAGTATTGAACAAGCATATGTGTCCTCCACCAGTCTCTCAGAACTCTCACCTCTGTAATATAATGTCTGGCATTAAGGAAGGATTGAGGCATCATACCACAGATCAAAAGCAGCGGAGGAACAAGTAAGACGGCGCTTTGCACGCCGCAATTCACTCGAACTGCATTATTCTTTTAATTGTGATGTAAGAGTCCATTTCGCTATTTTTAATAAAGTAATTTATTATAACATACTACACTACACCATCAGAGACGTCTTTCCCGCCCTATCCTTGGTTCCTGGCTGGAGCTCCGCTCCCCCTCTCCTTCTCCCCCACCCCCCTCCTCCTTTTTTAGGACAGCTGATCTTTCACTATCAGCGTGAGTGGTGGAGGATTTAGCTTGATAGAGAGCACAGTGAAGAAGATACCTAAAGAGACATAAGACCATCCTTAATGCCAGACATTATATTACAGAGGTGAGAGTTCTGAGAGACTGGTGGAGGACACATATGCTGTTTCAATACTCTAATTATCTACTTACTGTGGAGGCTATCACACAGCATATATACATCTGATCCAAATTGTGTTTTTTCCCCACCGGAGGAACCTGTATGGGACTTTTTGGAGATTTAATATTTTTTATCAATACCAATTGCAATATTGAACTTGGTTGCAGCCATATTTGTGCACACCTGCACTTTATTGTTTGCACTTTATTCTTTTGCACTTTATATTGTTAGCACCTTATTGATAGCACTTTATATTGTTAGCACTATATATTAGCATGTTGGTTGTATTATTCACATTTATTTCATAATTTTGACATGATTTCAGATTGACTTATCACCCAGCAGTAGTATATTCACATATTTGAGTTAACAATATTTTTATTGATCTGTATCACCATTGTTACACTAGTGTTTACCTGGTATTATTTCTTTAGCGCACACCCCCCCCCCCCCCCATATGTTTTAAGTCCATCAAATATGTTATATAAATAAAAGGAGATGTGCAGTAAAATATAACTCCAATGACCAAATAGCTGCAATAAAAAATGCACAAAGAGTCCTATGTGAATAATTGCTCTTTTCACTGGTGACTTGCTGTGCTTCCACCTTCACCGTGTTTGTGCCTACACCACCACCAAGTAGAATGGCCACTCACCAGATAGGCTAGATTATGCGCCTTTGGTTCATAAGGATAACCACTCCGTCTCTCAGACTTGTCAGCAGTTCCTCCCAATGTACTGGTGGAGAATTTTGCTCTATGATCGCTCATGGGACATATAAAAGGACTATCATGGTGTAGTATATCATAAAAAAAATTATTGAGATTTAAAAAATTCCATCCACTCACATGTAAAACTGCCTTGAAGCCGACACTGAGCTGATCCAGCTATACATAGAAGATAGATATGCCTGGTTCTGCACGTGTGCCCCTATGATTCCTTCACATGCTGGCTTGCATCCCAAGCCTCATTATGGTTCCGGAAGTTACGAGCAGATAATGATCCCGCAGCCTCTATGCATTTTGCATCAAATGCGTCATCAGGAAGCTGCCTCATCACTGCTCGTCCCCTCATTTATACCCCCTTGCGCTTCATATTATCCTATCCCCATTTTTTAGATGAGGAACTGCCACTCCGTATGACAGGAAGCGGTGAATCCGCCATCTTAGCTGCTGGCGCTGCCCCATTGATTATAACATCCGGTCGGAAGCACCCCCTCCGTTCTACCGGAAGTAGGCTGACCGCCATTTTAACTATTGGCGAGTGTCTGTTGCCAAAGGTATGAACCTACTGGCAATATCGACCCCCGTTTTTGGGACTTTCCACAAGTAATCCCTCTCGGGGTTTAGTATATTTCGGGTGTATTTCAACTTTCCCCAAATTTTGTACCGGATCACCCCTATGTACAGCTGGGTCGCTCTTGCAATCAATCATTTCTAGCAAAATCATGTTTAAATTCATGTTTAAAAATGCATGTACAGACGCTTAACCAAAGCATTATCTAGACAATCTATTTTGGGGAAAGTTGATAGTGCAAATAGATTGTGTAGATAATGCTTTGGTTAAGCATCTGTACATGCGTTTTTAAACACGATTTTGCTAGAAATGTTTGATTGCAAGAGTGACCCAGCTGTACGTAGGGGTGACCCGGTACAAAATTTGGGGAAGTTGATAGTGCAAATAGATTGTGTAGATAATGCTTTGGTTATCCTTGTGGAAGATCAGATAGGGAGGCTTGCATGACAAGGCTGCCCGCTCAGAAACCCGTCTTAACTGGCATAACAGCCACCAAAAAGGACCACTTTCTGAGAAAGTGTCAACAAGGGAATCTCCCTGATGTTCTCAAATGGAGGTTTCTGAGGCACTTAGAGGCCATGCCGTTAAAACCATTGACTGCAAGCAGGATGGCATATGGGACCCTGCGCCAGCAGGTCTTCTCGTAGTGATAGACGCCAAAAGGACGTATGCTACACAAGCCCCACGGAGGTAGTGGAGGGTGGCCCGGAGGGGCCGCCTGCCGAACCCACTGTACAAATGTTCTCACTAGAGAGTGAGCCACCAGGGGTCGTTGAAAAAACCAGCCAGGGCAGATACCTGCCCCCTAATTGTACTTAAAGTAACATTTTTGGCCCGTTCCCTGCTGAAGAACAGCAAAACTCTGGAACCAAATAAGTACGTGGATGCCACCTCATTTCCTCACAATTGGATATGCAGGCCTTTCAAGTGCGATGGTAATCTTCCTAGGGGATGATTTCCGAGCACTCCTCATGGTAGAGATCACCGAGTCTGACAGGCCCCGGTCTCTTAGCACCTGGCTCTCGAGCCATGCCGTTAAGCCAGTGACTGTAAAACAGGATGGCGTATGGGACCTTGCAACAGCAGGTCCTTCCTATCGGTTGGGACCTTGCAACAGCAGGTCCTTCCTATCGGTAGATGCCAAAAGGCGTCTGCTACCAGACGCACTAGATTGGCGTACCAAGGACGCCGAGGCCAATTCAGAGCAATTGGGACCATTGTAATCCTCTCTGCCTCCAGTCTGCGAAGCAGATGAGGAAGGAACTTCTGAGGAGGAAAGGCATAGATTAGTCGGCACTGACTCCCCAGTGCCATCAACGCATCTGTCGTGTTCTTGACCTGGCCACAAACCTCAATACCTTCCGATTGAGTCGAGAAGCCAGGAGATATACGACTGACGTGCTTCCCCTCTGGTAAGGGAGCCCCCTTAGGAGGTGAGCGACCTTCGATGCTGCAGCAGAGCTGCTTGTTCCTCCCTGATGATTGCCATATGCCACAACTGTGGTGTTTGTCCGACTGGATTCTGACTGAATGCCCCTGTAGCCTCTGAGACCAGGTGGAGAGGCAAAGCTAGATCGCCCGGATTTCAGGCCATGATCTGCAATGGGATTCCTCCGGAGTCCAGCGACCCAGGTTGACTGAGCTCCTCAGACTCCTCTGCAACCGGGAAGGCAGGCGTCCGCCGTGACCACTATCTAGTAAAAAGGAAGGAACAACTTCCCAGACAGAAATGCCGGTGATGTCGGCCACCAACTAGGAAGGTCCTGATAAGGTGGCTTACCCGGATTTCGATAATCCAGGGATGAAGGGCACTTGACCCTTCAGGACAGAGTTACCTTCTGTAACACTTGCATGTGAAATAGTGCCTATGGTACCATGAGGCCCAGGACTCGCCTGCAAAAGTGGCATGACAACCCCTCTTTGGGATGTCAACTGCCGCACCCCGAAGGGTCTGCAACTTCCCCCACCGCCCAGGAGAAAAAAGAACTGAGGAGTCCAGAATCAACCCTAGACACACTAGGAGTTGGGACGGTACCAATACGGACCTCTGAGTGTTCAGCACCCAACCAAGTATCGGAGGGTCTGACCAGTTATAGACACGCTTACTTCTAATCTTAAGCTTGAAGTTACCCTCAGAAGAAGATCGTCCAAGTTGCCCATGATAGCGATGCCACGCTGTCTTAGTAGGGCCTGAATCAGGGCAAGCACCTTGGTGAACACCCTTGGTGCTGATGCCAGGCCAAAGGGGAGAGCCACCATTGGTAGTGGTCTTCCCCGGCCGCCAACGCAGACGTCTCTGATGCCTGGTGCATATGGAGACATGCAAGCATGCGTCCTTGAAGATCAAGGATGCCGGAAAATCCCCCGGATGGAGGGCAGCGACAACAGAGCGAGCCAACTCCCTTCTGGATCTTTGTACTTTCACAAAGCAGAGGGTCCTGAGATCCAAGATAGGACGAACCCCCTCCTTCTTCAGCACTATGAACAGATTTGAGTACTAAGACAGGAAGGCCCACCCTGCGTCTCAGCAGGTCTTGGACCGCCCCATGTAGGGCTTCCCGACAAGTCGGCTGAAGCTGGCAGTTTAGAGGGAAAAAATCTGTTCGGTAGGCAAGCAAGGTCGGGCTTGCGAACCCAGGGATGCTTCTGTCCCTCAGCAGGCGCTTTATCGGCCTGGGGTCGTTTACCTGCCACACTAGGCGGACGAAAGGACCGCTTGTGCGCGGTGAAGGAGGGCCCTTGTCTATGACGTGGCTCCTTACCTCTTTTGGATTGCGGAAGCAACGTGCTCTTACCACCTGGGGCATCTTTAATGATGTCATCCAGAGAGGCCCCAAAAAGTCTGTCGCCTTAAAAGGGCAACTCCAACAGGGCCTTCGAGGAAGATTGGTCTGCAGACCAGCACCCTAGCCAGATCAGGCGGCGAACGCCACCTCATAAACGGAGGCTCAAGACAGCAAGGAAATAGTATCCATGTCTGACTCGCAGACAGACTCAAGGCCCAGTACCAACTGGTCGGTCAGAGCCACCTCGTTCGGAGGAGTCTCCCGTGCCTTTAACCCCTGGAGTAGCCTCTTTGCGTACTCAGTCAGTGTCTGAGCCATCAGAAAACCCCCGCCAGTGCTGGACGCACCGCTGAGCACCCCACTATGTACAGGTAGCGAGTGTCCCTGAAGACAGGAGCCCCTTCCACTGGAATCGTGGTAACTTGTCAAGTCTGGACACAGGGGGGTGCACTATCGGGGGAGAGGTCCCTTCTTTCAGTTAACTCTCCTGAAGGGGTACCGAACCGCAAAAATTTTTTGGGGTTGCAAAAAAACCTTCAGTGGGTTTCCCCACTCCTTGTACAAAGGTTTATCAAGATAAGACACACAAGGAAACACCTTAGCAATGTGGGTCAGTTTACGGAACCCAAAGGGGACCGGCGTGTTTGCTGCTTCTGCAGCATTCTCCAACCTTGCAGTGGTAAGGTCAGATACCAAAAGCCTTTTCACGTGCTGACCTGGACTTGGAGTCATTCTCACTGTCCGACCGGTCACGGTCTGCAGTCTCTGATGTATCAGAATCCGGGCCATGAGCCGGGCCTGGTTCTGCATCAGAATTATCCCCCGAAGATGGCTGGGGACGGGGGCGTTTACCATCCCCGTGTACCCATGCGCCGCTTCCACCTTGGCAACAAAAAACCTCCAGGAGCACCAGCTGCCAACTCAGGTGTTTCAGGGGAAAAAAACGTCTGCTTCAGACGCCATGCTGACCCACATGCCTGACACCCACAGGGACTCCAGGCAAGGTATCAATAGGCCACCCTCCTAGCTGCTACAGAGATGCAGGGTCTCCCAGAGGACTCCCCACCCTTGGAACGGTACCGCTATTGCAGCCGTGTGCTCCACCTGTGATGCTATCCCACCGCTGCCTGTGTCAGTCTGATTCTTATCAGCGCTTCCCTGTGTGAAATTCACGCCAGAGAAATGCACCCTAGAGGCCGGAGACTTCCGCAAAATGGCCACCAAGCGACTGTATTGAAAACAATGTGAGCCCTAAGAAAATGGCCGCCGAGCCATTAGAGGCAAAAAGCGGCCACAGGCCCCAAAAAGATGGCCGCCGAGCGGGGGTATCTACATACAGGTGTTAAGCATAAGAAACATGGCCGCCGAGCAGTCGATAGAGACCAAAGCGGGCGTGAACCACAAGAAAATGGCCGCCGAGCGGCGATATATACATATTGGCGCGAACCACAAGAAAATGGCCGCTGGACAGTCACCAGAGGCCAAACAGGCTTGGACCACCACAAAATGGCCGCCAACAGCATGGAGGGAGAAGGCACACACAGGTAAGCAGAAAAAAAAAAATGACAGCTGCAACGCAGCCCCGCTCCAGATGGAGCCCCCTAGGTGACCCCCAAGCACCCAGACTTAGCTCAGAGCTCAGGGAAAAGGGAAGGCAGGGAGAGAGAAAAGAAAGGGCCACAACCACTTACTTGATCTCTCCAGGAATGTCCAGCCAAGTCACCCATGCCAAAGCAGGAGAGCTACTTACCTTTCCTGCGTGGATCATGCTGGAAGACATTCCGGACAGATCATCATCCGCGCATCGGAGGCGACTGTCGGCCAGGCATGCTGTGATTGAGGCCTAGGGAACGATCGTATGCATGCCCTGGAGCGCGAGCTCACCGGCCAGGCTACTGCAAATCGGCCGTAAAGCTCAGCCATAGCTGAGCAGTCCGATGCAAGAGCTGAAGCGTAAGCTCACCAGCCAGGCTACTGCGATTCGGCCGTAAAGGTCAGCCGTAGCTGAGCAGTCCGATGCAGGCCCTGGAGCGTAAGCTCACCAGCCACCCGTAGAGCGACGGGCATGTCGTCAAATACCCAGCGCGTAGCTAAAGTCGGCACACGCTCGATAGCCGAAACTGGGGGGACTACAAGGATCTGGGATCCAGCCTGTCACCCAGTCGACAGTTGATCAAAGATCGCAGGAAACAAAAAAAAAAACAAACGTAGAAAAAAAATACTCCGGACCAGTGGGCCCGAAGGGAGCCATGTCCTTCTTACTAGGCAGAAAAAACTGATCTGCGAGGTGCAGAGAGAGGGATTATACCCAGATTGTCCGCCCCCTGGGTGGTGCTGTAGAAGGTGTGATGTAACACCTTTTACAAGTTTTTCTGCCTAGTCACTCCTAAATGAAGGATAATACCCACTTGTCAATAGGAAGCTGTCCCCGTCCATGAACGAAAGAGTAAAGACGTTTATTCAAACCATAAAACAAAATAAAAACTCACATTTGGCAGAGTGTACTGAATCCACGAGCGCCAAGCTCGTCTTCCTAGTGTCAGGATGTTTGTATACCTAATGCTCCAATCCCGTGGCGTATCGTCACGTTACGTGACTTCATCAGGGGATGCCATTAGGTAAAGTGTATAGGCTTAAATAGTCTGCATAATTGAACGTTCGTCTGCCATTTTGCTGGAGCCCATTTGATACCTAAGCCGACCGCCATTTTGTCTGGGTCCCAAACTATTTCTATGGGATGGGGCACGGTGCAGGACATAGTGAGCTTGACAAAAATTTGTATATATATATATATATATATATATATATATATATATATACACACACACACACACACACACACACACACACACACACACACACACACACACACTAGTGGCCAACAGTACTGATAATATATACGGGCTAACATGGGCAGAAAGGCCTAGGGCATAGACAACTTGCAGATGATCGAACAGCTGCTATATATAATTTACATATCTACATTGTAGACATCAGATGGCCATTTTGTTGACGCCCGTTCTACACATAGGCCAGCCGCCATTTTGCCTTGTTCACAAGCTGATAGTACTGCAATATGTCTCACTTGTCTAAGTGCAGGAAAGATTGGCGGAGAACAACGGCAGAGGCGCTGACAGCATGAAGCCAGCTTTTATAAGAAGGGGAGCTAGAGATAAAAATAGCTGGAGGCTACGTGGACATAAATAAGCAGCCAGATATTACTGCCTAAACTGAAAAAATAGGATTTTTATAACAGCTTACCTGTAAAATCCTTTTCTTGGAGTACATCACGGGACACAGAGCGACATAGTCATTACTAATGGGTTATATAGATACCGTCAGGTGCTGGCACTGGCAACTTCCAAAACCGGAAGTACCCTCCCCTATATAAGCCCCTCCCATCCGGGAGCACCTCAGTTTTGTAGCAAAGCAATAAGTGTCCCCAAAGAGGGGCGGGAGCTCTGTGTCCCGTGATGTACTCCAAGAAAAGGATTTTACAGGTAAGCTGTTATAAAAATCCTATTTTCTTTCTCGTACATCACGGGACACAGAGCGACATAGTCATTACTAATGGGATGTCCTAAAGCAATGCCAAATGAGGGGGGGGATACACCATATATAAGCTGAGCGCTATCAGACATGAGGATCTTTTGCGGCCTGCAACACACTGCGCCCAAAGGCGACATCCTCCTGACTTCTAACGTCCACCTGGTAGAACCTAGTAAACGTGTGAACTGAAGACCATGTTGCGGCCTTACAGATTTGAGCCAGGGAGGCCTGGTGATGCACTGCCCATGAAGTTCCAACTGCTCTTGTGGAGTGCGCTCTAACTTTGAACGGAGGCGGTCTCCTTCTCAAGCCATAGGCTTGCATAATGACCTGTCGAATCCACCTGGCTAAAGTAGATTTTGACGCTGCCTGACCCTTTCTGGGGCCTTCCGGCAGAATAAACAAAGTATCCGTTCTGCGAATCTGAGCAGTGGCTTTTAGATAAGCTTTAACTGCTCTTACTACATCCAAAGAATGCAATAACTTTTCCTCTACCGAAGTAGGTTTGGGGAAAAAAGAAGGAAGAACCACATCTTGGTTCAAATGAAACCTCGATACCACCTTAGGAAGAAAGGCTGGCTGAGGACGTAATACTACTCTGTCCTTATGGATAACCAGATATGGCTCTTTACAGGACATAGCTGCTAATTCCGACACTCTTTTAGCCGAACAAATGGCTACTAGAAAAATCAATTTCCTGGTGAGAAGCACCAAGGAAATATGCTGTAATGGTTCAAATGGTTGTTTCTGTAAAACCGACAGAACCAAGTTTAGATCCCATGGACATATGGGAATATTAACCGGAGGACTAATACGCATCACTCCTTGTATAAAGGCTTTGACTAGTGAATGCGAAGCCAAGGGCCTTTGAAAAAATATTGACAAGGCCGAAATCTGACCCTTGATAGTACTCAAGGCAAGCTTCCTATCTACAGCCCATTGTAGGAAGTCCAGAATCCTACCTATTACGTATTTACGTGGATGCCATTTCTTGGCCTCACACCAGGCGATGTACGCCTTCCAGATTCTATAGTAGATCTGCCTGGATACCGGCTTCCTGGCATTGATCATGGTAGATACCACAGCATTAGAGAGCCCTCTCCTTTTTAGAATGTGGGCTTCAATAGCCAGGCCGTCAAACCTAGGGCTGGTAAGGAAGGGTGGTATATCGGTCCTTGCGAAAGCAGGTCCGGACGATGTGGGAGGGTCCAAGGACTCCCCACAGACATTTTTACAATCTCCGCGTACCATGCTCTTCGGGGCCACGCTGGAGCCACCAGAATCACTGGTTTCTTTTCTACCCTGATTCTGCGGAGTAATCGAGGTAACAATTGTGGCGGTGGGAATGCATATATCAGCTTGAACTGATCCCAAGGGAACACTAGGGCATCCGAGCCGCAAGCTAGGGGATCCCTTGTCCAAGAGACAAACCTGTCCACTTTTGTGTTGAATCTGGATGCTAGCAGATCTACATCCGGTGTTCCCCACCGCTGACATATTGTCCGGAAAACCTCGGGATGAAGGGACCATTCCCCTGGGCATAATTGTTGGCGACTTAGAAAGTCCGCCTTCCAATTCTCCACTCCTGGAATGAATACCGCAGATATGGCTGGGACATATCTTTCTGCCCATCTCAGGATGTAATTTACTTCCCTTTGGGCTGCACGACTCCTGGTGCCCCCCTGATGATTGATATATGCCACTGCTGTGGCATTGTCTGATTGAATTCTGACAGGGGACCCTTGGAGTTTGGATGTCCATGCTACTAGGGCATACCGGGCTGCTCGTATCTCTAAGAGATTGATGGGCAGGGCCTTTTCCACATCCGACCATCTGCCCTGGAGAGACCATTGCTCCAGTACTGCTCCCCAGCCTATAAGGCTGGCATCTGTAGTGACCACCTTCCAGGAAATCGGACTGAAGGATTTCCCTCTTTCCAGATTCTGGGGAACCAACCACCAGCGGAGGCTCTTGCGAACGGAAGGGGACAAGGACATTGGTAAGTCCAGAGCCTGAACTTTTTTGTTCCAGGCTGACAGTATGGCCCTTTGCAACTTCCTTGAATGGAATTGACCGTAGGGTACTGCTTCGAATGATGCCACAATTTTTCCCAGCAGCCTCATGCACAGGCGTATGGATGGCTGTCTTTTTGAACCCACTAAGTGGATCAAATCTCTCAAAGACGACCCCTTTTCTTGAGGCAAGAAAATTTTTCTCTGGTCTGAATCCAGCCTTAGCCCCAAGTATTCCAGACTTTTGACTGGTTTTAGGGCTGACTTGTCTCGGTTGATAATCCAACCGTGATATTCCAGATACTTGATTGTCTCGTGAACAACCACTTCTAGTTTTTCCACTGAGTGGTCTATCAGCAACAAGTCGTCTAGATATGCCATTATCGTTACACCTCGTGTTCTTAGATTGGCCAATAATGGGGCCAGAATTTTTGTGAACACTCTTGGTGCTGTGGCCAGACCGAAGGGTAAGGCTCTGAACTGAAAATGGCGCCCTTCTACCGCAAAGCGTAGAAATTTTTGGTGGGCTGGAAAGATGGGAATGTGCAAATAAGCATCTTTGATGTCGATCGAGGCTAACCATTCCTCCCCTTGTAGGGCAGTGGCTACCGATCGGATCGACTCCATCCGGAAAGTCCTGATATGTAGGAATTTGTTTAGCCCTTTTAGATTTAATATGGGCCTCACGTCCCCGTTTGGCTTCGGGACTGTAAAGAGGTTTGAGTAAAACCCGAACCCCCATTCTTCCAGGGGAACCTCTATAATTACTGCTTGGAGCAATAATTGTTCTAGTGCCAACAGGAGGGACCCTCTCTTCTGGGGATCCCTTGGCACGTTTGACCTTATAAAGCGGGAAGGAGGGGAGTTTTTTAACTCCAATTTGTATCCCAGATTTACTGCGGAGAGCACCCATCTGTCTCGGATCGTGTCCCGCCAGGTCTCTGTGAACAACTGAAGTCTTCCCCCCCACCCGATTGGGTGGGGGCAACCCTTCATGCATTTGACTTTGGGGGAGGTTTTGTACCTCTCCTGCTCCAGGGCTTCTTGTTACCCTGCAATTGTCCCTGATTTTTACCTCCGGGATTTGACCGAGGAGGCCGTCGGAACTGTTTCACAGCCGATGTCCTAGGGACTGGAGAAGCAGGCCTCTTAAAAGAGGGACCTCTAACTCTATTTTTAACCGGCAAAAGTGTACTTTTACCGCTGGAAATTCTCTGGATATATTTGTCCAGGTCTTCCCCGAATAAGCGTTCACCATGAAATGGGAAGCTGACCAGCAATTTTTTACAGGGAGCTTCAGCAGACCAGTTTTTGAGCCATAGAAGCCTGCGCATATGTACTACAGACAGCGTAAGGCGGGAGGCCTGATGGATTGAATCCTTTATAGCGTCCACCGCAAAGCATAAGGCTCTAGGTAGATCAGCTAGGGCAAGAGCCTGCTGATCTGGCAAGTCCCTTAAGACCTGTTTCAACTGATCCTTCACTGCTTGGCAGACCCCAATAGCTGCCACTGCTGGTTGTGTCACCAATCCTGCTGTAGAAAAAGCAGATTTTAATAAGGACTCCAATTTTTTATCTATTGGGTCCTTGAACATTTGGACATTATCCACCGGACATGTCAGTGATTTATTCACACAAGAGATGGCTGCGTCCACTGTAGGGACCCTCCATTTTCTGATGAACTTAACCTCCATGGGATAGACCACCGGAAATCTCTTGGGGGGAGTAAATATTTTGTCAGGATGCTCCCAATCCTGGTAAATGAGCCCTTCCAGTAAAGGATGGATCGGAAAGGAACAAACAGTCTGGGGAGCTTTTAGCGACCCCAACGAGGAGACAGAAGTGGATGATGGCTCCGCAAGTGGCATTTTAAATGCTGATCGGACCATATTAGTCAGGGACTGAACCCATAACCTTTCAGCATGTGATGCTGAGAACGGCTCTTCCACTGTTGATTCCTCTACAACCGAATCGACCTCATCCTGATCCCCTTCAGGTAGGTCGATCCCTGTATGGGACTGTTGCTCTGTTAACAGGCACTCTGAGGGAGGAGACGGAGATCGGGCGCTTTTCTCCTGTGACAGGGAAGCCGCGATCAATGCTGACAATCTCTCTTCCAGCCCTCCCAGAGCTGAGGAAAAAACCTCCTCTGTTACATACACAGGAGCAGGTGAACTGAGGACAGCCACAGTACCAGGTACTCCTGAGGGTGCTCTACGGTCACTAACCTCTGATTCTTCAGGGGAGACTGGTGCAGCCAAAGCATGCCCAAGATCCTCAGAGCCCGATGGAGACCCCCTATTCCTCCTGGAATTTCTAGTCCCGGAGTTTTTAGACGGCATATTCCTAAGCCACAAAGCTGAGGTATTCCAGCCAAAATACACCAGTTACTGACAATAGTCTAGCATAAATGCTGCTATAAGAAACAGTTGGTGTCTACTAATGTGCCTTTCTAGGGGATGCCTGTATCAACCGCTTGCTGTATGCCTTCTTTAAATGTTGCCAGCTCTGTCTCTGTACTTCATAGCCAGCTCACCACACAAAATTGTGGTTTTTAACATGCTGGGACGCCCGCACATGCGCAGAAGCGCTGCGGCGCGCACAGAGCGTCATCCCCCAGGCTCCGCCCCCTTTCCCGGCTCACCTCTATATATAGAGGCGCGTGCACGCGCACGCGCGCGGCCACGTGCGCCTTCGGCGCTAATTTCGAAAATGGAAACCAGGGACAAGAGCCAGGGCCCCTTTGCCGCAGGCCGGGGGATGGACGAGCATTGCAACATGGCAGAGGAAGCAGTTTCCCATAAGAGAACTCACCATCTGCCTGGACTCGCTCTGATGAGAAGAAACTAGTCCACATGACAAGAAACGTTCCACAGCGGCCTCTAGTGGACAAACACAGGTACCGCAGTCTAATATATTAAATATATATATATATAAAAAAAAATTTTTTTTTTTTCTTGACCACCATTAAAAATTATTAAATTTTTTTAGTAGTTACAGGCATGCACAGAATTTTGCGGGAATACCATTAGGTAACAGACAGAAAGACAAATTAGGCTTGGGGGTCCCCCAATAGAACCAAGTTCCTGGGGGCCCCCACTTACCTGTTCCCCGCCGCAGGACTTTGTTTGGTCCACAAAAGCCCAAACTTCACCTATCACGGCAGGCATTGTAATCAAACCTTCAGGGACCGGGTTCCCAAGGATTCCACTCCCCTGGACCTGTATAGCACCCTGCACAGAAAACATCTTGGTCGTGGGTATGACCAGAGCTCTGGATCCCAGGGTCCAGCTCTCCTAAGAGAAGCATTACAGGCAAAACCTTGCTCTTCTCTGCAAGGCCCGGGTACCGACCGTTTAGCTATGAAGCTTTTTTGGTCGGATCCGGAATAGCTTACTGAGGCCCAAAAGAACCTGTACGCAAGCTCAGTGAAAAACACATGTTTCTTCTTGGCCAACACCTTAGACACTGGCAAAAAAAACTGAGGTGCTCCCGGATGGGAGGGGCTTATATAGGGGAGGGTACTTCCGGTTTTGGAAGTTGCCAGTGCCAGCACCTGACGGTATCTATATAACCCATTAGTAATGACTATGTCGCTCTGTGTCCCGTGATGTACGAGAAAGAAACATTAATAAGGATGAATCCATATTTAAAATTAAAATAAAATAAAGAGCAAAATAAAAAACAGTCCTGCACAATAAAGGGACTGAATCGTGCTAGTGCTATGAAGCACAGTAAGTATTTAAAAATTAGATTAAAATATATAGGAGCTCCAGGGATACCACTACTGACTAGAAGGAAGCATAACACAATCTAGAAAAATATATGCATAAATACAAAACAGTATACAGATATAAAACCTCCTAAAGTGAACTACTCAAAAGAGGCAAGATGAAATAGGAACCTTAGATATTATGTGAAGAAGAGAGGTAATGGCTGTACCCTACAAGAGGATACCTTGGAGGGAGGGGTGCAAATAACTAAAAGTCGCTTAAAGTGGTTGTAAACCCTGTTTCGAATTTTTTTTTTTTTTTACTAACCTGCAAGACAAAGCTATAATGAGCTAGTATGACTAGCATACTAGCTCATTATGTACCACTTACCTTCGATCGGGGCCCCCGAAGTCGTCCGTGTCCCTCCTCTAGCCGCATCCATCGCTGCGGCGATAGCCGGAATGTTACTTCCGGGTATCGCCGCTGCAGCCAATCACAGCGCCGCTCCGGCGCTGTGATTGGCCGGAGCGGCGAAGACGTGACTCCGCGCATGCGCGCGTGAGCCGTCGAATTCGGCTACGTCGTTGAATGTTGCGACCTAGCCGAATTTGTGAATGGGGTTAACCCCATGCGCATGCGTGTGACGTCAGCATCGCCACAATTTAAATGCAAATATCTCCTTAACCGTGTAGGTTAAGGAGATATTTCATGCACCTACAGGTAAGCCTTAATCTAGGCTTACCTGTAGGTCTTTGTTTATAAAGTGGGTTTACAACCACTTTAAGAAGCAGTTCAAATCAAATTATTTTCTTTTTAACAAGAAAAGTTCAAATCAAACTCTATGTTGAGCCCTTTGGGGGCTAAAGTATCCATAGAAAAAATCAATTTAGATTCAACTTGGCTTAGGGCCCTCACCAGGGTCTAGTGTATGGCACGATGCCCCAAAATTGGGGTCTTTGTTGTGAACTTCTAAAACATGCCTAAAAACACTATGTTTCAAAAACCCATATTGAATATTTTGAACATGCTCTTTTATCCGTATTCTTAGCAGCCTTTTGGTGCGGCCGACATATTGTAGGCCGCTGCTGCATTCCAATACATAGACGCTCCCTCAGTATTGCACCCAATAAATTCTTTAAAGCGGAGGTGCAGCCACAAAAAAAAAAACAGTGTAGCTGCTGACTTTTAATAAGGACACTTACCTGTCCTACTCGCCCGCGATGTCGGTCCCGCCACGGCGTTCGATCGCTACTGGCAACCTGTCCTACTCGCCCGCGATGTCGGTCCCGCCACGGTGATCGATCGCTGCTGGCAGGTCCCAGCTTCTCCATCCTGAGTAAGGGAAACAGGCAGTGAAGCCTTACGGCTTCACTGCCCGTTTCCTACTGCGCATGCGCCACTCGCACGGCGCTTTGTGAATGGGCGGCTTGCCTCCTGGGATACACACAGTTCCCAGAAGGCAGCGTGCCCCATTCACAAGAAGAGGAAGCGGAAGGAGACCCACCGCAGACGAGAAGAGGAACATTAGAGGCAGATTAGGGGACTTCCGCATAGCAACAGGCATTTAGGGTGAGTATAAAAAAAAAAATTCTATAAAAAAAATTTTTTTTAGGATTTTTAATTGAAACATTTTTTCAGGGTGGACCTCCGCTTTAATGTCATATTTCGTGCCATTACTGTTAGATTGAAAGGAAACATTATTTTCCTTAGGCCGTTTGTTACCATTACAGCCATAACACCTTTTGCAAGGGTAGAATCCCTTACCGTGAAAAGGGTGAACTGTTTTTGGGGGGGGGGGGGGTCAATGACACTTTTGACCAACTGATCCGGAAGGGTCGGGGCTCTCTTATATATAAATTTGGGTCTGGCAGGTAGCACTTCCTTGAGACTTATCGGATTTCAGGATGTGCTAGTGGCGTGAAATAATTTTTTCTATTTTCTTATGTTGGATATTGAACTCCAACACCACAGGGACCTGACTTGGTTCTTATTTTCTAGCAGCGTTTCTCTTGGTATATGGGTCACTTCTTCAATTTTCTCTTTTATAAAGTTTTCCTCATACCCTTTCTGTATGAATCTCTCACCGATCATTTTAGCTTGTATATGGAAATCTTCTACCTTGGTGCAATTGCGTCTCAGTCGCATCATCTGGCCTTTGGGGATGTTATATACCCAGTTCCTATGATGGCAGCTTTTAATTCCTCACTACCTATCACAGTTACGGAGGCCATGAAATGTCAAGATAGCACAAAACCCCCCCAAATGTCCCCCTTTTGGAAAGAAGACACATCAAGCTATTTGCTGAGAGGCATGTTGAGTCCATGGAATATTTTATATTTTGCCACAAGTTTCTGGAATTTTTTTTTGTTTTGTTATTATTTTATTTTTTACAGAAAGTTGTCACTAAATTATATATTGCTCAAACATGCCATGAGTATATGTGAAATTACACCCCAAAATCCATTCTGTTGCTCCTCCTGAGTACGGGGATACCACATGTGTGAATCTTTTTGGTAGCCTAGCCGCGTACGGGACCCTGAAAACCAAGCACCGCCTTCAGGCTAAGGGTGTAAATGTTTAATTTCACTACTCACTGCTTATCACAGTTTCGGAGGCCATGGAATGCCCATATGGCACAAAACCCCCCCAAATGACCCCATTTTGGAAAGTAGACACCCCAAGTTATTTTCTGAGAGGTATGGTGAGTATTTTGCAGATCTCGCTTTTTGTCACAAAGTTTTGAAAGGTGAAAAAAAAAAATTTGCTTTTCTTTCTTCATTTTCAAAAGCAAATGAGAGCTGCAAAATACTCACCATGCCTCTCAGCAAATAACTTGGGGTGTCTACTTTCCAAAATGGGGTCATTTGGGGGGGTTTTGTGCGATCTTGGCATTTTATGGCCTTCGAAACTGTGATAGGTAGTGAGGAGTGAAATCAAAAATTGACGCCCTTAGAAAGCCGAAGGCGGTGCTTGGATTTTGGGGGCCCGTACGCGGCTAGGCTCCCAAAAAGTGTCACACATGTGGTATCCCCGTACTCAGAAGAAGCCGCAGAATGTATTTTGGGGTATAATTCCACATATGCTCATGGCATGTTTGAGCAATATATCATTATCATTTAGTGACAACTTTATGCAAAAAATAAAACAAATAAATACGTTTCTCATTTTCCCGCAACTTGTGGCAAAATATAAAATATTCCATGAACTCAACATGCCTCTCAGCAAATAGCTTGGGGTGTCTACTTTCCAAAATGGGGTCATTTGGGGGGGGGGGGGGGGGTTATGCTATCTGGGAATTTTATGGCCTTCAAAACTGTCATAGGTAGTGAGGCGTGAAATCAAAAATTTACGCCCTTAGAAATCCTGAAGGCAGTGCTTGGTTTTTGGGGTCCCGTACGTGGCTAGGCTCCCAAAAAGTGTCACACATGTGGTATCCCCGTACTCAGAAGAAGCCGCAGAATGTATTTTGGGGTGTAATTCCACATATAACCATGGCATGTGTGAGCAATATATCATTTAGTGACAACTTTTTGTAAAAAAATTTAATTTAATATTTTTTTGTCATTATTTAATCACTTGGAACAAAAAAAATGTAATATTCAATGGGCTCAACATGCCTCTCAGCAATTTCCTTGGGATGTCTACTTTCCAAAATGGGGTCATTTAAGGGGGTTTTGTACTGCCCTGCCATTTTAGCACCTCAAGAAATGAGATAGGTAGTCATAAACTAAAAGCTGTGTAAATTCCAGAAAATGTACCCTAGTTTGTAGACGCTATAACTTTTGCGCAAACCAATAAATATACGCTTATTGATTTTTTTTTACCAAAGACGTGGCTGAATACATTTTGGCCTAAATGTATAACTAAAAATGAGTTCATTGGATTTTTCTTACAACAAAAATGAGAAAATATCATTTTTTTTTCAAAATTTTCGGTCTTTTTCCGTTTATATCGCCAAAAAATTTGATTTTTTACTTACCAAAAAATCAGTTTCTCTGGGTTCTTTGACAGGCACAGCCTTCTTAATTCAGAACCATTGGGTTATATCGCCTCTATTAGGAGTAGGACTAGGCAGAACAAAAAAAAATTAGAGTTACGCTTACCGGTAACGTCTTTTCCAGTAGTCTTTCAGGACAGCCACAATGAGAGACCTAGGCTCCTCCCCTTCCGCAGGAAACACTGCGCCAGCCCCTATAAATTCTTACTTCCCCTGCCGGCCTTCTGTTTTTCTGAGATCACCTCCGGACAGCTGGGGAGACACAAGAACACATTAATAGCATACTATTATCTCTATCATGCTGCGTTCCGGTCTTTAGTAAGACCCCCCAATTTTTTTAGGGTGGGTACTAGGGCTGTCCTGAAAGACTACTGGAAAAGACGTTACCGGTAAGCGTAACTCGAATTTTCCCTATTCGTCTTTCAGGACAGCCACAATGAGAGGATAGACGAGCACTTACCAACCAGGGTGGGACTACAGCTTGCAAAACCTTTCGCCCAAAGGCTTGCTCACCTGCCGACACCAGATCCACTCTGTAATGCTTAACAAAGGTAGCGTAGCTGGACCAAGTTGCTGCCTTGCATATTTGTTCTGGCGTTGCTCCAGCCCTTTCTGCCTGAGAGGCTGCCAGAGATCTGGTGGAGTGTGCCTTTATTCCTGTAGGGACCTCTTTACCCGCTAAGGAATATGCCTGTCCTATGGCTGTTCTGAGCCATCTGGCAATAGTGCGTCGAGAAGCCTTGTAACCCTTTCTGGCCCCAGAAAATAAAATAAACAGAGAGTCTGACTTTCTAAAGACTCTTGTCTGTTCTAGGTAGTGCAGGATGCATCTCCTGACATCCAATGTGTGGAATTTCAACTCCCCTTCACCTGAGGGGTTTGGACAAAAAGAAGGCAAGATTACTTCCTGATTCCTGTGGAATTTTGAAGTCACCTTGGGCAAAAATGCCGGATCGGTCTTTAAAACGACCCGATCCGGAAAAATAATACAAAAAGGGGGTCTAATGGATAGAGCTTCTAACTCACTGACCCTCCTAGCAGTGGTCACTGCAACCAAAAATGCTGTTTTTAAAGTTAGATCCCTTAGTAGACACTCCTCTAGGGGTTCAAAGGGAGCGTCCGTAAGGGTCTGCAAAACTAAAGACAGGTCCCAACTGGGAAATGGTGGATTCTGAGCTGGTCTCAGTCTGGATAGGGCTCTGAAAAACCTGACAACCCAGGGATCAGAGGCCAGAGGTTTCTCTAAGTAAGCACTGAGTGCTGAAATTTGACTTTTAAGGGTAGCTATGGAAAGACCCTTATCTGCCCCACATTGAAGAAATTCTAGTATGGAATTATGGACCGAACAGGAACCGTCCGCACACCACTTGTTAAAGCGGAGCCAGACTCTTCTATAGATCTGGCGAGTCTCCCTTTTCCTACTATTAAGGAGGGTGGTAACTAGCTTCTCTGAAAAGCCTTTGGCTTTTAACATGCCCTCCTCAGTAGCCAAGCCGCTAGTCTCCATCTGTGTACCTGGGGACAAAGGACCAGACCCTGTGAGAGGAGATCCTCTCGAGGTGGAAGAAGAAAGGGTGGTTCTACAGCCAACTGTTTGAGAACTGAGAACCATGCTCTCTTGGGCCAATGTGGTGCCACTAGAATCAGGGAAGTGTTTTCTATCTGAAACTTCCTTAGGACAGCGGGCAACAGAACCGGTGGTGGGAATGCATAACACATTCTGAATTCCCAACTTTGGGTTAGTGCGTCCACTCCCAACTCTCCTTCTCCCCTGTTTAGAGAGAAGAACCAGGGGGCTTTCGCGTTTCTCTTTGACGCGAAAAGGTCCACCTCTGGTGGCCCCCACCTTCTGACTAAGAGCAGGAAAACCTACTGATTGAGGACCCGTTCGCTCTCTCTCAGTTGTGTCCGACTGAGGAAGTCTGCTATGACGTTCCTCTCGCCTCTCAGGAAGATTGCTGAGAGTGAGAGTGTGTTGATTTCGGCCCAGCCCAGAATGTCTGCTGCTAGGGCCAACAAGACTCCACTCCTTGTGCCGCCCTGCTTGTTCAAATAGGCTACGGCCGAAGAGTTGTCTGACCTCACCTGAGTGTGGTGACCCCGGAGTTGTTCCTGAAAAAACTTGAGCGCTAGACCCACTGCTTTCAGCTCTTTCCAGTTGGACGACCTGTTTAGATCCTCTAATTCCCAGGTGCCCTGTGCTGGGAGGGATCCCGGGTGTGCCCCCCAGCCTTTGCCACTTGCGTCCGTGGTTATCACCCGAGATACCGGGACAAACCACAGACGCCCCTGTGACAGGTTTGGAACCCTCCTCCACCACCAGAGGGATCTCTTTACCTGAGCAGGTACCTGAACCAGGTTGTCTAGAGCTTCTAGACTGTGGTCCCAAATCTTCAAAACGAAGGCTTGTAGTGGGCGAAAGTGCAGTCCTGCCCATTGGACTGCTGGGAGCGTAGATGTCAACAGACCCAAAGTTGACATCAGATATCTGATTGTCACTTGGAGATTGCTCTGAAGGGACGTCACTGCCCTGTCTAGCTTCAGGATCTTCTCCATCGGGAGGAATACTCTTAAAAGAGTTGAGTCCAAAGTGTACCCTAGGTACATTATCCTCTGTGACGGGACTAGGCTGGACTTCTCTAAATTTAGAAGCCACCCTAGGTCCGTAAGGACCCTCCTTGTTTTTTCCAGGTCTCTGGATAGCTGTTCTGGGGATGCTGCGAATAGAAGCAGATCGTCCAGGTAAGCTATGATGGATACTCCCTGAAGACGCAGAAACGCCAACGGTTCCGCCAGAACCTTGGTGAAAATGCGGGGGGACGAGGATAGCCCGAATGGCAGTGCTTTAAACTGTAGGTGCACTACTGTTCCGTCTAGGTTGACTGCTAGACGTAGAAAACGTTGAGAGTTTTCTGCAATTGGGATGTGCAAGTATGCGTCTCTGAGATCCAGAGACACCATGAAGCAATTGGGGGGGGAGGAGGGCCCTGACAGAAAAAAATCGACTCCATCCGGAATCGTTTGTATACAATTGATCTGTTCAGGGGCTTTAGGTTCAGAATTAGTCTGAACTCTCCGGAAGGTTTCTTTACCACAAAAATGTGGGAATAGAATCCCCTTCCCTCCTCTGCTTCTGGAACTCTGCATACTACGTTCTGACTTTCCAGAGCTCCCAACAAGGCTTGGGATTTCTCCCTGCATTTGGGAAGAGAAGTGACAAGATATCTCTGGGGGGGGGGCTTGCAAACTCTAAATGGTACCCCCTTCTTATAATCCCCAGAATAAATTGGTTGGGGGAAATTGTCTCCCATAGTGGGAGGAAGATCCCCAGTCTTCCTCCCACTCTGACTAGAGAGTCAGGGGTTTTTCCCGGGCTGTTGAGGAGCGCGAAAAATCGCTCCACCTCTGCCTCTGCCTTTAGGGGTCCAGGTCTTTCTTTGCTTTTCAGGCCTGGGAGCCCCCTTCTGACCCTGCGGACGAAACCCCTTTTTTGATAATACTGGGGCCTTCCGCTTGGGGGGGTAAGGACTTCTTTTTATCTGCCGTCCGGTCCAGAACCGAATCGAGACCGGGGCCGAAGAGTAGGTCTCCCGTTAGGGGTATCCCACACAGCTTAGCCTTGGAGGCACTGTCGCCTGGCCAAGTCTTCAGCCAGAGGGCTCTTCTGGCAGAATTGGCCAGGGCTGCCGACCTGGCTGACATGCGGACAGATTCCGCAGAGGCGTCCGCTATATAAGCAACTCCTTGCAAGATAGTCGGAAAGGACGCTAGAATTATTTCTTTAGCCGTCCCAGCCTAAATGTGCTCCTGGATTTTAAGGAGCCAATGTTCTAAGTTGCGGGCCACAACTGTAACGGCCATCTCAGGCCTTAAATTACCCATCGTAGAGTCCCAGGTTTTCTTTAATAGGGAGTCTATCCTTTTGTTCATGACGTCCGCCAAAGCTCCCATGTCCTCGAACGCTAGGTCCGTGTTCCTAGAGACCTGGGAGAAGGCGGCGTCTAATTTGGGGTTTTTATTCCAAATGGACATTGGGTCATCCGAAAAAGGAAATCTTCTTTTTAAAGATGTAGAAAAGAAGGGTTTCCTCTCGGGGTCCTGCCATTCCCTTTTGACAGTGTCAATCAGTACATCGTGTACAGGGAAGACTTTTTTCTTCTGTTCACCCAGGCCCTTATACATTTTATCATGAAGGGTCAAGGGTTTTTTATCGGTCTGTATACCGAGGGTGGTATAAATTGCTCCCAAGAGGTCATCTACCTCATCCAGGGACAACTTATACCTGGAGGTTTTCCTGGACTCCCCGTCCTGGGTTTCTCCGTCTGAGTCCTCTTGAGACTCAGAGGTGACACTATCTGGATGTGCCTGTTGTACACCGGAAGTAGTGGCAGCGTTAGCCGGTACAGGGCCCTGAGCCGGTGAGGGGGTTGTAACCCAGGAAGTGGGAACAGAGGGGAGCTGAAATCTTTCAAATAAGCTTTTGAAAGACGAAAAGGTGGACGAGAGCTCCTTCACGGAAGCTGCCAGTTCAGACTCCTGCTCTGAATCCCTTTCTTTCACCAGGGTGTCAATACAATTTTTACATAAGACCTTCCCCCATGCCTCCTTTAGCGTGTCCCTACAGGAGGCACACTTCTTTTTAGAGGTATGGGTTGATCTCGATTTCTCTGTAGCCTTCTATAATACAGGAAGACAACAAAATCATACAAAAAATTTAGTACAAAATATACTTTTTTTTTTTTTTGACAAATAAGTACAACCCCTGGAGAGCGCTGAACCTTCTATATGTAAGGCATCAGTGTCTCCCCCCCCTGACCACCCAGGGGGACTACCCCCCCATGGACAGGAACCATGCATGGAGGGGTATTCCTAGGTAGAGAGGAACCCATCCCAGGGTACTCTTACCTTAGGAAGGCTGGAGGTGGTGTCAGTGTGTGCCGCTTGAGCCTCTGCTTCCGACATGCTGACTGCAGGTGGCTGCCTCCGCTGAGTCCTACGCTAAGGACACTCCTTGCGTGATTTGGACTCTCTCCAGCTTCTGCCTGGGCCCCTATCAGCGCCGCGACCCGGAACCAGAAGTCGCGGGTTAAAGGGAAAGCATCCGCCCTCCGCCGGAAATGACGTCGCCACGTCGTCCGGCCCGCGAGTTCCAAAAAAAAAATGCGACATGTATCCATATACACGGAGGATGGATTGCCTCCTTGCTGCGGCCCTGTGGACGCAATAGGGGCCCCCCTCAGCCTTCAGCCGCACTCGACCAGGCTGGGGTGGCTCACGGAAGGTGGGTGACTAATCCACAGTACCCTGGAAGCCCCTGCTTCCTTTCAGGTAAGAAATGCCTCAGTCCCCTGACTGACTTAGTCTGGCTCCTTGCACAGTGTCTCCCCTCCGGAGGAAACACTAACAACTGAAGGCCGGCAGGGGAAGTAAGAATTTATAGGGGCTGGCGCAGTGTTTCCTGCGGAAGGGGAGGAGCCTAGGTCTCTCATTGTGGCTGTCCTGAAAGACGAATAGGGAAAATAGGATTTTTTTGTACTCACCGTAAAATCCCTTTCTCTGTCCATGGACGGACACAGCTCCTTAAATCTTGACATGTGGGTTATGTTCCTGTTCATAGGAGAGGACTATGCAGAACATTTATCTTAAATCATTTATCTTAAAACGTGTAACTTTAACAGAGTTGAACAGCCCCGCCCAGGGGGTGGTCCCTCCGGTCATAACCCCTCACCCTGCAGCATGCAGCTCAGTTCGTCAAAAAGCAGTACAAACTTAAAAAGGAGGGGTGGGTGCTGTGTCCGTCCATGGACGACAGAGAAAAGGACTTTACGGTGAGTACAAAAAAAATCCTATTTTCTCTTTTCGTCCATGGACGGACACAGCTCCTTAAATCTTGACATGTGGGACGTCCCCAAGCAGTGTCATAAAAAACGAGGGGTGGGAACAGCAATCAAATAAAGACTTAACTTCACCCCAAAAAAACCGAGCTCCCCAACGGAGGAGTTGCAACCTCAAACAGCCGCCTGCGAAACCTTGCGGCCAAAGGAAGCATCCGAAGATGCACTCACATTAATCTTACAAAACTTTGAGAAAGTGTGAACAGACAACCAGGTTGCCGCCTTACACACCTGTGAGACAGATGTTCTGCTGTGGGCACCAGACTTGAAGATTAAAAAAGGTCACATCACCAGGCACTGGGCACCTAGCATCTGAAAAAAACGACAAAATCATTGGACAATCATTGCTCAATTGAATCGCATGAGGTTGCATTTGCACCTTATTGCATAGTCGCTCAACCAAATCGCATGAGGTTGCATTTGCACTTTTCTGCATAGTCGCAAGATTTTTTGCCTAGCAAAGTTGCTGGACATCTAGCATCAAATCATTGGACAATCACATAAATTTGCACAATTCTGCATTTTTTATTTTTTTTGCACTTTAACGCATAGTCGCACGACAATTTTGCATGCAGCATTAATTTATTACTATCACGGTTTTATACATTGGTTTAATTTTTTACACTGTCATCACCTTTAATTGTTCACAATATTTTATTAATTTCATTATTTTATTTTTTATATATATTATTTTATGCTCATCATTATTTATATCCGCATTAATCTATATTTATCACGTATTCATATATATTAGTGAAGCATTTAGGAGTTACACTATGGTACCAATGACACTAGTATAATATAGGGGTATTTAAAATATTCACTTGCACTCTAGAGCAAGGAAGTCCATGAATTGTAATTAGCGCCAATTCTACACCTCCCTTCAGATTCTTGATGTCGGAAAGCCCAGGAAAAAACCATTGCCCTGGTCGAATGCGCCGTGACAGGAAAGGCTGGCGCCCGCCCCTTAAGGGCATAGGCCTGGATGACGGTCTGCCTGATACACCTAGAAAGGTGGCTTACGAAAACCGCCAGGCCCTACTGAGGACCAGACACTGACACGAACAGCGAGTCAGATCTCCGGAACGGAACTGTAGCAAACAGGTACACCCGTAGGGCACGTACCCCGTTCAAAGTATGTAGCGCAACCTCTATGAGCTATGAGTAAGCACTTCTAAGTGTGAAACGCGTTAGCTGTCCTGAAGTTTTTTCGTTGCTGTGATATGTAGTGCCTGTTCACTTTTACTTTTCAAATAAAGTCAAGTTGGATTGGAGTGCGGCTGTCCCAACCCTTATTTCTTCCAATTGCCTTGTGCATTAACAGCACCCTTGGTTCCTGGAGAGGTGATCTTTGTTGGAGTGGACCTGTTTGGAGCGGCAATTTCGTATGTAGCGCAACCTCCATGGGATGCGAAGGCAGAGGACACAAGGATGGGAGTAAAATGTCCTCGTTTAGGTGAAAAGCCGAAACTACCTAGGAAGGTGTCACGTACCAAGTGTGACCAGAACTGTGCGGCTAGCAACAGAGGACCACCAAACACATATAATTGAAAATATAAAGATTTATTAAAGATAAGTGAAATAATATAGATACAACCACCTCCAATACCACACAGTGCACAACAACCAATACCAAACAGAACCCACAAATAATAACAGTAACAGACAAATATGTATAAGTAATGGGGAAAACCAGAATCATAAACAGGGCCAGGCCAGGGTCATACAAAGCAGGTACGCAGATGGACAAAGGGATATTCCAGAAGCATAAACGTTAGCCAGGCCAAGGTCATACACAGGGAGATCAGCAGATGGGGTAAGGAACACAGGACAGGGAGAGGATGGATGGGTCAGGACAGGGAGACTGGATCAAGCAGGGGGCAACCAGGCTGCAGAGCAAGGCTCCAGGGATTAGGATAGACACAACAGGTACAGGTTCAGGTTCATGTTACAGGAATCAAGGTTCAGGTACACAGGCTACAGGTCAGGGCACAAGGACGATACCAGGGCAAGGAGTGCTTGTGCTTGCCGGGTATTTATAGGAAGGCTAATTGGCTTCAGGTCACAGCTGAACGGAGGAAGGGCAGTTTGCTCCACACTGCCAGGATCCATCCGCTGGTGGAAACCAGTACTGCGTCCAAGGAATAATACAACACCAGCAGGGAAAGATTCTCCTGACAGTTCCAAACTGCCAGGAGACACCTGCTGGTGGATCACAGTACTGCAAAACAAATAACACCAGCGGATGGAACCATTCCTGACAGTACCCCCCCTCAAAGGAGCGGCCTCCGGACGCTCCAACTAACTGTTGCCGGGGAAAGTTCATGGCAACAAGCTGGATAATAGGCAAAGTCACATTAAGCTGGGCAGCAGACAGGGGCACATCAGGCTGGGGAGCAGGCTCCGGGTCATCGAGCTGGGCAGCAGGCTCCGGGTCATCGAGCTGGGCAGCAGGCTCCGGGTCATCGAGCTGGGCAGCAGGCTCCGGGTCATCGAGCTGGGCAGCAGGCTCCGGGTCATCGAGCTGGGCAGCAGGCTCCGGGTCATCGAGCTGGGCAGCAGGCAGTGGCACATCCGGTTGGGCAGCAGGCTCCTCAAGCCGGGAAACGGGCACCACAACCTCAGGCCGGGAAACGGGTACCACAACCTCAAGCCGGGAAGCGGGCACCACAACCTCAAGCCGGGAAGCGGGCACCACAACCTCAAGCCGGGAAGCGGGCACCACAACCTCAAGACGGGAAACGGGCACCACAACCTCAGACAGGGAAACGGGCACCACAACCTCAGACAGGGAAACGGGCACCACAACCTCAGACAGGGAAACGGGCACCACAACCTCAAGACGGGAAACGGGCACCACAACCTCTGGCTGGGAAACGGGCACCACAACCTCTGGCTGGGAAACGGGCACCACAACCTCTGGCTGGGAAACGGGCACCACAACCTCTGGCTGGGAAACGGGCACCACAACCTCTGGCTGGGAAACGGGCACCACAACCTCTGGCTGGGAAACGGGCACCACAACCTCTGGCTGGGAAACGGGCACCACAACCTCTGGCTGGGAAACGGGCACCACAACCTCTGGCTGGGAAACGGGCACCACAACCTCTGGCTGGGAAACGGGCACCACAACCTCTGGCTGGGAAACGGGCACCACAACCTCTGGCTGGGAAACGGGCACCACAACCTCTGGCTGGGAAACGGGCACCGGATCTTCAGGCTGGGAGGCTGATACAGGGACTTCAGGCTGGCAGGCTGGCACAAGAACTTCAGGCTGGCACAAGAACTTCAGGCTGGCACAAGAACTTCAGGCTGGCACAAGAACTTCAGGCTGGCAGGCTGGCACAAGAACTTCAGGCTGGCACAAGAACTTCAGGCTGGCAGGCTGGTACAAGAACTTCAGGCTGGCAGGCTGGTACAAGAACTTCAAGCTGGCAGGCTGGTACAAGAACTTCAAGCTGGCAGGCTGGTACAAGAACTTCAAGCTGGCAGGCTGGTACAAGAACTTCAGACTGGCAAACTGGCACAGGAGCTTCAGGCTGGGCAAAAGGCACAGGAACCTCAGGCTGGCAGACTGGCATAGGGACCTCAGGCTGGTAAACTGACATAGGAACCTCAGGCTGGCAGACTGGCTCGGGAACCGCAGGCTGGAAGGCTGGCTCGGGAACCGCAGGCTGGAAGGCTGGCTCGGGAACCGCAGGCTGGAAGGCTGGCTCGGGAACCGCAGGCTGGAAGGCTGGCTCGGGAACCGCAAGCTGGAAGGCTGGCTCGGGAACCGCAAGCTGGAAGGCTGGCTCGGGAACCGCAAGCTGGAAGGCTGGCTCTGAAACTGCAAGCTGGAAGGCTGGCTCTGAAACTGCAGGCTGGAAGGCTGGCTCTGAAACTGCAGGCTGGAAGGCTGGCTCTGAAACTGCAGGCTGGAAGGCTGGCTTTGAAACTGCAGGCTGGAAGGCTGGCTCGGGAACCGCAAGCTGGAAGGCTGGCTCGGGAACCGCAAGCTGGAAGGCTGGCTCTGAAACTGCAAGCTGGAAGGCTGGCTCTGAAACTGCAGGCAGGAAGGCTGGCTCTGAAACTGCAGGCTGGAAGGCTGGCTCTGAAACTGCAGGCTGGAAGGCTGGCTCTGAAACTGCAGGCGGGAAGGCTGGCTCTGAAACTGCAGGCTGGAAGGCTGGCTCTGAAACTGCAGGCTGGAAGGCTGGCTCTGAAACTGCAGGCTGGAAGGCTGGCTCTGAGACTGCAGGCTGGGAAGCTGGCTCGAAGGCTGGTTCTGGAACTGCAGGCTGGAGAAGGTTGGTGGGATTACTGGTTGGATTGTGTGGGTCGGGAAATACTTCTGCTTCTTTTTAGATTTAGTCACTGCAGGTTTGCACATAACGGGGGGGGGAGTATATGAAAAAGATGGAATCGAGCAAATGGAAGAATATGGCAGGGATACGGGGACAGTGGCTGGAGGAGGTTCTTGTGGGTTTGCAGGCAGCTGAGAAGAGGCAGGTGGGTTGAATGCAGGATAGGTACAGGGAGCAGAGACTGGATATTGATACCTGGTGGGAAGTAGTGTGTACTGAACTGCGACTGGGGTTGCCATGGCTGATGGAGAAACATACATTTGGGTAGGTTGGTGTCTGATGGCAGAGGTGGTTTGTTGGGGGCTGGCTGGGGCTGATTGCAAAATATCAGACCATGCTAAGAGCAGTGGTTGCACAAACTGCGGGTTACATACTGCCTGTCTGACAAGGGATTGTACAGAATCAATACATTCTATTATCATCTGCTGGGAACAAGCTGTGTAATGTTCAAAAAAGTAAGGGGAGTCATCCTCCAGAAGCCATACCAGTGATGTGACCTGATTAATACTGAAAGGGGGAGAAAAATCATCATGGCCCTCTGGGATGCAAGGCAAAGCCAGCTCTGTGCAGATTTGGATTAAAGGCTGAACCTCCCCAAACAGCATACAGCCCTGATCAACCCAGGAGTGAGCTAAACGAATGATTTCTAGCAGCTGATCACTGGTCCACTCTTTCAGTGTCTGGCGGAGATATGCACTACTCTCAGACGCCAGCAGAGCATAATAACGAATCACATCCAAATTCATTTCAGCAAAGCAGCCTGAACCAAGATGGTTCCTCTGTGTAACCACTTCTGGTCAGAGTTGGCCCTGGTATACTGTCACGTACCAAGTGTGACCAGAACTGTGCGGCTAGCAACAGAGGAACACCAAACACATATAAGTGAAAATATAAAGATTTATTAAAGATAAGTGAAATAATATAGATACAACCACCTCCAATACCACACAGTGCACAACAACCAATACCAAACAGAACCCAAAAATAATAACAGTAACAGACAAATATGTATAAGTAATGGGGAAAACCAGAATCATAAACAGGGCCGGGCCAGGGTCATACACAGCAGGTACGCAGATGAATAAAAGGGATATTCCAGAAGCATAAACGTTAGCCAGGCCAAGGTCATACACAGGGAGATCAGCAGATGGGGTAAGGAACACAGGACAGGGAGAGGATGGATGGATGGGTCAGGACAGGGAGACAGGATCAAGCAGGGGGCAACCAGGCTGCAGAGCAAGGCTCCAGGGATCAGGACAGACACAACAGGTACAGGTTCAGGTTCAGGTTACAGGGATCAAGGTTCAGGTAGACAGGCTACAGGTCAGGGCACAAGGACGATACCAGGGCAAGGAGTGCTTGTGCTTGCCGGGTATTTATAGGAAGGCTAATTGGCTTCAGGTCACAGCTGAACGGAGGAAGGGCAGTTTGCTCCACACTGCCAGGATCCATCCGCTGGTGGAAACCAGTACTGCGTCCAAGGAATAATACAACACCAGCAGGGAAAGATTCTCCTGACAGTTCCAAACTGCCAGGAGACACCTGCTGGTGGACCACAGTACTGCAAAACAAATAACACCAGCGGATGGAACCATTCCTGACAGAAGGATTGAGGGCTGCGGGCGCAGCACCGATTATCCTTATGGAGGACCAAGTAAGGAGACTTGCAAGAAAAGGCCGCCAATTCAGAAACCCTTCTGACCGATGTAATGGCAACTAGAAAAACAGTTTCCTGAGAAATCGTTAAGAGAGGAATACTCCCTGGTGTTCTCAAAGGAAGGTTCCAGAAGTACCAAGAGGGAGATTCAAGTCCCACGGAGGAAGCGGTGGTCCAATCAGGGGAATCACGTGTCGGACCCCATGTACAAACATACTTACCAGTGAGTGAGCCGCTAGGGGTCGTTGGAAGAAGACAGCCAAGGCTGAAAACTGCCCCTTAATAGTGCTTAAGGCAAGTTTCTAATCTACTCCGCGCTGTGAGAACAGCAGGATCCGAGAAACCAAATATGCCCGTGGGCGCCAAGGCATCTCTCCACACATAGAGATGTATGTTTTCCAGTGCGATGGTAGATCTTTCGGGAAGAAGATTTCCAGGCCCTCAACACTGAAGACGTAATCAATATGAAACGTACGTCGGTCAGCGCAGCCTGGTCACGTGGTATACACTCAACGCTCCATCCTGTGTTCCTGACTGCAGCGAACGGCGCCTTTGATGCACGCCGCTTCCAGGAGTCCACGAGCTGCAAGCTTCTTACTGTCTGCCTGCAGCCCCAGTGCCGGGATGGGCACCTTTTAATGTAAGAGGCCACCTAGGCCACATGTTTTTATCCATTTTTTATACTGCTTTTTACTATTAAAATACGGGTTGCACTATGGAGTTTTCCTGTTTGTATTTCATATTTTCCGCCTGAGATCGAGGAAGGAGACTCATTCATTTCTCTACCAGTATTTGTCCTTATGTGTGCAGGCACAATCCTGCTCAAGCTGTGTGTGACCATCTTTTTAAATAAAGAGGTCTACATCTTTTGGTAAGCGCAATCCACTACCTGTGCACTTTGGGTGTGTAGCTTCCTATGAAGATTTGGTGAAGGATTAACTCTTTGCACTATTTTGAAGAAAAAAATCACAATATAGCATGAACTTTATTTGTTGAAGATTTTTCACGATTCGGAACAAATTTGATTTATTATCAAGATAATAATGGGACTGTCTTCATTTGATTGTTTTATTATTTCTTGATTTTTTGATTGATTGTTTTTTGCGTGGCAGCACGCGAACTATCACGATTGGGACTAATTAATTACTGTTCACATATGGTTGATTTCCAAAATCACTTTTTGGTATTTTAATATCACATGATTGTGCTGTTTATACTAAATAATTATTTTTCACTATTTTTCACTTATTAATTTAATAGATATATGGCATCACATATTAATACATTTTAATAAGAGCTTTGAGCGCCCCCTTTTTACACATAAACCTATTCAGATAGGAGGTTTTACTCCATCCGCAGGGGAGCAGCCGTTATATTTAGGATATATATAATTTTTCACCTAATTTTGTATTCATTAATAATTAATTGGCGCTGAATCACAATAATAGAAACCCTCAACATGGTAGAGATTACCAAATCTGACAGACCACGGTCCCTCAGTACCTGGTTTTCAATAGCATGCCGTTAAAGCCAGCGACTATAAAGCAGAATGAAGTATGGGACCTTGAGACAGAAGGTCCTCCCGCATTGGCAGACGCCACGGAGCGTCTGCTACCAGTCTCACGAGGTCGGCGTACCAGGGACGCAGGGGCCAGTCTGGGGCGATTAGAATCACCGGAATCCCCTCGGCCTCTACTCCGCGGAGAAGACGAGGACGCATATTCATTGGGGGAAAGGCATAAATTTGCCGATACTGACACCATGGAGCCACCAACGCGTCTGACGCATCTGCCCAGGGATCTCTGGACCTGGCCACAAACCTTGACACCTTGCGATTGAGTCGAGAGGCCAGGAGATCAACATCTGGTGTGCCCCACTTCTGACAAGGAGTTGAAACACCTCCGGGTGTAACGACCATTCCCCTTGATCCAGCATCTGGCGACTCAGATAGTCCGCCTGCCGGTTATTACGCCCGAAATGTAAGCAGCCGGTACGCTCCTTTCGGCCCATCTCAGGACGTGAGCGACCTCCGACGCTGCGGTCGAACTCCTTGTTCCACCCTCATGGTTGACGCAAGCCACCTCCGTGGCGTTGTCTGACTGGATCCTGACCGGACGCCCTTGAAGCCTCTGCGACCACTTGGAGAGGCACAGTCTAATCGCTCAAAGTTCGAGGACATTGATCGGTAGGAGAGATTCTTCCAGAGTCCAGCGGCCCTGGGCCGACCAAACCCCCCAGACTCCCCTCCAACCGGTCAGGCTGGCGTCCGCCGTGATCACAGTCCAGTGGAAAGGAAGGAAAGACTTCCCTGACTCAAGTGTCGGGGATGTCGGCCACCAAGTCAGAGAGGCCCTGACTAGGCGACTTGCCTGATCTGATGACCCAGACAAAATGGGGATTTGTTCCATTTGGATAGAATCTCCTTCTGCAGCACCCGAGTATGGGATTGAGCATACGGTACTGCCTTGAAGGAGGCTACCATGAGGCCCAGGACTCTCATGCAGAAACGGAGAGACGACCAATTTCGGGATGTTAACGACCTCACTGCAGCCTGGAGTGTCTGCAACTTCTCTGGAGGGAGAAGACTCTTGCCTTCGATGAGTCCAGAATCAGACCCAGGTATTCTAGCCGCTGAATCGGAACTAACACCGACTTCCGGAGGTTCAGTATCCATTCAAAATTCTTGGAGAGTCGGACTGGCTATAGACACGTCCTCCTCTAATTCTGGACTGGAAGGAGCTCTCAGAAGACGATCGTCTAAGTAACCTACGATGGCAATGCCTCAGCAAAGCTACAATAGGGGCGAGCACCCTGGTGAAAACTCTTGGTGCTGACGCTAGGCCAAAGGGAAGAGCCACAAATTGATAGTGGTCCTCGCCGATCACAAAGCGCAGAAAACCTCTGATGCCTGTCGCACATAGGGACATGAAAGTAGTCGTCGTTGATGTCCAGGGACGCCAGAAAATCCCCCGGATGATTTCGCACCCTCACAAAGGCATTGAGGGCCAAGAGGTCCAAGATTGGACGGACACCCTCCTTCTTTGGGACTATAAACAGAGTCGAATAGATTCCCTTAAACCCTTCCTCCAGGGGCACAGGTAAAAGTACACCGCACCTGAGCAAGTCTCGTACTGCACCTATCAAAGCAGACCTACGAGCCTGGAAGGAGAGGAAGATTCGAGGGAAAGAATCTGTATGGCGGACAAGAAAGAAACTCTATCTTGTACCCCGAAGCGACCACCTCGCAGACTCACTGGTCGGGCGGGGGCAAAAACATCATGTGGTAACAAGCTTATTAGCCGTCTTGTTCGGCTTACGCACCCAGGGACACCCCTGTCTCCCAACAGGAGCCTGTCAGTCAGGGAGGCTCTGACGAAAATACCACTTATGCGTGGAATAGGAGGGCCCCGCTTACGGCGTGGCTCCTTCCCCATAGAGGACAGTTGCTCTTACCTAGAGTGACATCTTTAATAATGTCGTCCAGCAAGGTACCAAAAAGCCTCCCACCTTTGCTAGAGCTTTTTTGGATGCTTGGTCAGCGGACCAGCATGTCACAGGCGGCGCAGTACCACCGCAGATACAGAGGCTCTGGAAATCCAGAGGGCCTCATCCAGAGTGGCATCACAGACATACACAAGGCCCTGGACCATTGGTCAGTCAGCCTTACGCACTCTTGAGGAAGCTGATGCTCAACTGTCAGTTGCAAAATCTTTGCCCATTCAGTGTCTGAGGCACCAAAGCCGCAACCAATATAGGTCGCAACTCTGACCCCAGCATGGCGAACATGAAGCGGGTCACCGTTCCAGACCTCCTATCATTAGGGCCTTTAAAGGCAGGGGTCCCTTCTACCCTATGTAGCCGAGAGACCGGGGGGTCCATGACTGGAGGAGAGGCCCATTT
The DNA here is from genome assembly GCA_029206835.1 of Rana muscosa. Taxonomy (NCBI): domain Eukaryota; kingdom Metazoa; phylum Chordata; class Amphibia; order Anura; family Ranidae; genus Rana; species Rana muscosa. The sequence goes on from CM055128.1 coordinate 120,801,139, forward strand.
TTCAAAAGGCTCTCCTCAAAAGGATAACGGACCGTCATGCGCTGAGGGACCACAAAGGACCTCTGCGGTCGTGCCCATTCCTTATCTATGACTTATCAAAGTAACATAAGGGAAAACTTCCACAGAGCGGTTAGATTAGTGTGATCAATAAGTGCACTCATACGTGCTCTGTCCAGCACTGACCCAGACGAGGGGCCCTCCCCACCAGGGAGGACCTGGTCCACATCCTCTGACATACCAGAACCGGGGTCCTGAGCCGCAGCCAGGCCCGAATCTGAGTCAGAGCAATCCCCCAGAAGATGGCGGGGGGAGGGGCGCCTTTTTACCCCCCTTACGCCTGCACACCGCTCTACCCTGGCAACAAAATGATTCCAGGACCGCCGACAGCGTATCCATGGGAACCGCAGGCACAGGGGCACCTTTGCTGCCTCTGGCAATTTAGGGGAAGAAAGGCCAGATACTGACTCCATTATCACCCACTGACAGCCCTCAGGGACTAAGTGAAAAGACACTTAAGAAGTCCACCCTCCTTGCTGCGCCGACCTAGGGGATTACCCAGGGGACTCGTCACCCAGAGGGAGACCGCTCAGCACCGCTGCCCGCCTTCCTTGTATACACTGCATGTTTGTGAGGAAGAAAACTGAGGAGAACAAGCTGTGCGCCGTTCAAGCCAGTGTTAGAGGCCAAACCCACTCCAAAATGGCCACCAGATGCCTCATATAAAAGGGCGCGGACCACAAGAAAATGGCCACCCGCAATACCGACCTGTGTCACAGCGTGGCCACGACAAAATGGCCGCCAATGGAGAAAGGCAGGCACACAAAAAATGGCGTCGGCGCTTTAAAAAAATGGCGCCTGAGCACCGCGATGTGGATGAGAAGGCCGTGCAGGGACTTTTCCAGGAGACAGACCCCCTTCACAGAAGCGGACCCCGGCGCCCCACAGGAGCCCCCCCCCCCACAGGTACACCCCGGTCGCAGTGGGCCCTAGGGCATGAGGGAAAAGGGCGACAGAGACCAGGGAAAGGGAGGACAGGAGAACTCCTTAATCCCGGGAATGCCCAGCTGTTTCATCCTGCCGAGACAGGAGGAACCGTACTTACCCATCCTTGCTGGCACGTCCCTGACAGACCCACAACCGATGGTACAGAGTAGCTGTCGGCCCGGTCCACTGTGAGTGAGACAATAGCCCAGTCATATGTGGACCCAGAGCATATGCTCACCGGCCACCCCTGGAGCCATGGGGTATGTTGTGGCAGAACCAGCGTGTAGCTAAGGACTGGCACGCTCGATGGCCGGACTGGGAATTGTACAAGGATCTATAATATCCAGCCTGCCGCCCAGCTGGCAGTTGATAGAAGAATCGAAAAATAAAATAAATAAAAATTAAAAATTTCTTCAGGACTCATGCTGCAGGGTGAGGGGTTATGACCGGAGGGACCGCCCCCTGGGCGGGGCTGTTCAACTCTGTTAAAGTTACATGTTTAAGATAACTAACATGTTCTGCCTAGTCCTCTCCTATGAACAGGAACATAACCCACATGTCAAGATTTAAAGGAGCTGTGTCCGTCCATGGACGAAAAGAGAAAAACAAACGAACCCCTGGCTACGCCCATGGGCCGTCCTTAGTCAGTATATAACCCCCTCCCTGATCTAGGTATTCAGTTTAGTATCAAGCAGTAATAGAAGTATCAAAAAACTCCATAGAGGGGTGGGTGCTGTGTCTGTCAATGAAACTGATTTTACGGTAAGTAAAAAATCCTATTTTCTCATTCGCTCATTGACAGACACAGCCTTCTTAATTCAGAACCATTGAGACATCCCAAAGTGGTGCAAAACATGGAGGGGTGGGACAACGAGAAATCCCAAGGCTAACACAAGAGTCAACCAGATCACAAGAGCTTCACACAGGCCAAGCTGGAAACCAACCTGAACACTACCCCTTTAAGAGGGAATAGACCCTCTAAGCAGCAGCATGCATAAACTCTAGGCCAAATGAGGCATCTGCAGATGCCAAACCATCCCTTCATAGAACTTGTGAAAATGTACACCGACGACCAGTGGCCACCTCGCAACTTGCTCAACGGCACCTGACGACAGAAGGCCCAAGAAGCCTAAGCATCCAGGAAGAATGCGCTGTAACAGGGACAGAAGGAACCCGGTCCCTGACAGAATAGCCCAGAGTCGTCATCTGTCCGATCCATCCAGAAAAAGGTTGCAGAAGCAGCAGACAGCCCCTTTCTTGGCCCGTCCGTGAGTACAGTGAACCTGCCCTTCAAACAGACTCAGTGGCTGGAAAATACACCCGAATCCCCCAAAAACACATTGAGGGCAGATAAGGCCAATTCCTTGGGATGTGCTGGCCAGGGACACAAGAAAGGCAACACAACGTCCTTTTTAAAATGGAAATCCAAGGATGGAACTATGGAAAAAAGGGCGAAGCACCACCTTAACCTGGGTAAGGTGAACGACAAGAGAACGCCCCCATTCTCGTCACCCTGTGAACAGAGGTGATAGCCACCAAGAGGCCACCTTCCAAGACAGAGTAAACAGTGGACTCTCCCAAATATTCAGAGAGAGCGAGAGATATACAGGCTTTTGGAGAACAGAAATCACCAAGTTCAGATCCCAAGGCGGTAAGAAGAAAACGCACCAATGGAAATAGACGTCTAACCCCTTGAATAAACAGTACGCACCAGGGAGTGCGAGACCAGGGGACGCCGAAGAAGACCACCCAGGCTGACACCTGGCGTTCGATGACACTCAAGGCCCTTTCCTGCTCATTCCCCCCGTAAATGGATGTCGGAATCGGAGACACCTAGAGAGAACGGGGATGAATGACCGGTGACTCACACCCGGAGGTAAAACCTCCTAGAAGTCAGATTCCCTAGCCCTCAGCAGTGTTGGAACTGCAGCACCCAGCTCATCACAGCCCCAGACCAACGGGACCCATCCGGGGCCAATAAAATGGGCAAAATCCCTGCTGCCGTGATCCTGCGCAAGAAACCACAGCGGAAGCTGGAGAGGAGGAAAGGCAAAAAAGTAGGGCCACCAGAAGATCCCGCGATCTTGCCAGAAGCCTTGGTACCGTCCTGCTGAGCCAGGACACAAACAGACCTACCTCAGGAGTGCCCCAGCGGAGACAAATCCGATGATACACAGCCGTAGCAAACTGAGGTATCCGTCTGACAGTGTTCCACTCCTGGAAAAAGGAAGCCAGAAAAGGCCAGAACGAGACGCTCTGCCCGCCGGAGGATACTGGCAACAGCCAGGACCAACAGCCCATTTGGTCCACCCTGGTGAAGGACATAAACCACTGCCGTTGCCTTGTCCGAGTGGATCCGTACCGGGAGCCCCCGAAGTCGATAAGTCCATGATCCAGAACTAGGCTGATTGTTTGAAGTTTCAGGATATTACACGGTAGTCCGGATTCCACCAACGTCCAACAACCCCCGAGTAGAGCTCAGTCCCAGAACATCTCCCGACCCAGACAGATGGGCATTGGTGGTCACCCTGTTCAATACCACAGGAGAAAGGACTTATCCTGGGGAAGAACTAGAGAGCGAAGCCACCAGACTAGGGAACCTCTGGTTTCCTGACTCAGCCGAAACCGATTGTCCAGAGCCTTGGATATTTGACCCATTATGCCAGGCTCTCCCAGAGCCTATGGTGCTTGTATTGGTCCAGCAGCGCACCAACACCTTTGCAGTCATTGTGCTACATGCTGGGTGTTTGGTGTGCACCTGTACCTTTAAGGAGGGGTGGCTCCCCTTCAGTCCACCTGCCCTCATTTAACCATCAGAATGCATGTGCCTCCATTGTGGGGACACTCATAGTTAGTGTAGGACCACAGACTCCAGGGGGTCTTGGCGTGGCTCACGCATGCGTTTGCAAATGCGTGCGGACAAACCCCTGTTTTTAACGAATACTGTTAGACAGGTTAATTGGTTGTCTGTGAGCTGGTCGGTAAATAGGCTTGGTTTTTCCTGGGCATTCCCCAGGCTTTGTTGTTATCTCCCAGAAGGGAGCCTGTATGGAACTGTGCAAATGGAAAGTGCCTCAAAAAAGGTATAGATACCTTCGGACCCAACACCCACAAGCAGAACCGCAGAGGAGCCCAACTGCTGGACAGTAAATTAAAAAATGCATCACGCAACTTCTTGAGTTTTGTCCAGGAGAAGCAACATGCTGGCTAGAACTGAAGCCCGGGTCAGGCTCAGCTAATCCAACGGTCTGGCAGGGCCCAAGCAGACCTGGCATAGATGCCAACTGAAATCAGTCAAGGTCTGTATAGGAACTATGTTGCTCCTCTGGGTAGTCGTGGAGAGAGAAGAAGATCATCCAGGCAGCCCAGGACCGCAAACCCTCACTGACGTAACCATGCCAGATCCGGAGCCAACACCTCGTGAAAACCCGAGGAGTGGTGGCCAAACCCAAAGGGGCAACACAACACGCTCATAATCCACCGCACCCACAGCAGAACGAAGAAAGTGCTGGAGTCGGGCACATAACAGAATGCGTAAGTAAGCATTCGTGATGTCGATAGAAGTCAGAAAGTCCTCATGATGAAGGAGTGCCACCTCCATGTGGACAGACTCCATCCTGAACTTCTGTACCCACAAAAGGCAGGTCAGGACCCTGAGGTCCAGACTTGGATGTACCATGCCCTCCATCCTTTAGACTGTGAACAGGTTTGAATAAACCCCCCCCCCCCGAAACTGTTCTCAGCATGTCTGGCGACAAACGCCCATTGGAAGCAAAACAACTCTTTGGAAGAACCCAACCGGAAAACTATCTTATAACCGGACAAAGTCAAAACGCGACCTGATGTCATTCAGGGTAGCACCCCCAAAACACATGTCTAAGCACCACTGAGGAAACAGAGCTCAGCAACCAGGGGAACTTCCCTAGACCAACCGGTCCTACAATGCAGCAAAGGCAGGGGGATTCTGGTCCCTCTCCAGGTATGTCAGCTGGACCTATAAAAGCCAGAGACTCCTCTATTAGACTCATGGTTGCCTTGAGCCGCCTAGAGACAGGGGGATCCACTACTGGTGGGTGGAACAGTCCACTTTCGAAGGAGGGACTTTCCAAAAAGGATTCCTTACAGCAAACGTCTTGGACACTCCCAGTCCTCATGAACAAATTTGACAATATAAGAGGGAGAAGGAACCGATTTCGCTGCGCGAGACGGCTTAACCAAAAGTGTACCGGCCCTCCGCCGCAGCCACCACTGCATCCCCCATTCTCCGAAAAAGGTACCTGCACAGATGTCATAAGTGCGACAACCAGAGCCCCTTTGTTCACTACTGAAGTCATCCCCACTCCCTGACAGGATAGGGAGCGTGGGCCACGTCCGTGGCGGCAGAGCCAGATCGGACTGTTCGAGACAGAGGAGGTAGGGGAGGCGGGGTGCCATACACCAAGCTACCCCAAGAAAAAAACTTGTGGGGGGGGAGAACTACCCACTGGGACCCCCCCCGCCCAAGGTCCACATAGTGGGGGGCCACAGACCGGGACCCCTCACGGGGGCCACAGACCGGGACCCCACACGCGAGTGTGCGGCCTGATCCGCCGGCCGCGAGGACCTCAATTTTTCGGCCACCGGCCGCGAGGACCGCCCCGATCCACCGATAGGCCGCGGCCTAAATTTTCAGCCACGAGTGCGCTCGAGCGAGAACCCTGATCACCCGCATCTCAGGCCCCCATAATCAGATACCCCCCAGTAACAACCCCAAGGGTGGAAAGGACCTTGTGCCTACCAAGCCCCTAGGCCAGAAGCCTGGGCCTCACCCGGGAAGGAGAGGGGGGTAGAGGAGAACTCCGGAGGGACCGACTACCCCAGGGAGTACCCGCGCCCCCCACCCCTCCAGGAAGGAGAGGCGGGGGGCCCCCTACTTACCGCTCCAGCGAAGTGCACGGGTAACGCTCCCAGACAGATCCTCCTCGCCACCGAAGTGGGGAGGCTGTCGGCCATGGTGACACTGTGACTCAGACGGCAGTAGCCTGGTCATATGTGCCCCTGCAAGGCGGCTAGCCTGTTAGCCGCCCTGGTCCAGGATGGGGCTCGTCGCGGCCGACCTAGAGCGTAGCTGAGGTCTACACGCGCTCGCTGGCCAGACTGGGGGGACTCTCTGGATCTATATTATCCAGTCCGTCGCCCAGCCCTGCAGTTGATTGTAGATCACCAGAAAAAATCCAGGAAAAAAGAAATAAAGCAAACATTCTCAGGACTAGAGATCCCAGCAGGGAACTAGGTCCTTACTCCTGACTAGGCAGAAAAAATGAAATACCTAGAGCAGGGATGGGGTTTTATACAGACTAAAGACGGCCCATGGGCATAGTCAGGGGTTTGTTTGTTTTTTTGTTCTGCCTAGTCCTACTCCTATTAGAGACGATATAACCCAATGGTTCTGAATTAAGAAGGCTGTGTCTGTCAATGAACGAATGAGAAATAAAAATCGCAGAGGCAATCAAATACCATCAAAAGAAAGCTCTATTTGTTGGAAAGAAAGGATGCAAATTTCGTTTGGGTACAACATTGCATGACCGTGCAATTACTAGTTAAATCAGCGCAGTGCCGAATCGCAAAAAATGGCCTGGTCATTGACCAGCCAAATGGTCCAGGGCTGAAGTGGTTAACTAATGCATTATAATTTAATTATACCCATTCGATTTTAGATGACCAAAATGAGTTTTAGTCGACTAAAATGTACTGGAGATTTAGTCTACTAAATACGACAAACTAAAACAGTTGCAGAAGACTAAAATGGGACTAAAAACTAAAATGGCATTGTAGTCCTAAGACTAAAACTAAATTGAAATTTGCTGCCAAAATTAACACTGGTTGGCAGTTTGTTAATAATGCCCACACAAGTTGGGAACAGTGCAGGGCGGGGGGGTTTCTATCTTCTATTGGTTGGAGACACGATGGTACAGTGTGTGCAGGTCAGAGACAAATGGAATAGGAAATCACTAAGTATTCTTCCTCTATATGTTTTACACACACACACATAATTAGATTTATATATATAAATTATTTTTATTTGATTTATGGCCTCTTTGAAACTCCTCACCTGGAACGTTCGGGGAAAGGAATAATAAAAATAAGAGGTCAGCTGTCTTCTCCTCCCTTAACAGAGAGCTGCCATAATTGTCCTTGTAGAAACCCATATAGAAGGTCACCTACATCTAGTGCTTAAACGCCCTTGGATAGGATGGGCATATCACTCCACCTATACCATCCACTCTAGAGGCATCACTGTTCTAATAGCTATATCTACTCACTCCGAGCTCCGGGGTTCTAAGGTTGATCCACTGGGTAGATATGTTTTTCTACATGCAGCCTTCTATGGAGAGCCGATGCTGCTACTGACATTGTATATATCTCCACCCTTTAATTCTGCAATTTTGGCCGAGGGCTTTGAATATATGTCATTGCACCCTGCAACTCAGGCTATTTGCCAAGGTGACCAACATGACCCTTAACCCCAGTCTGGTTAAGCTACATATCAACTCACCTGCGCCAAATCTGTCACAGTCTACCAGGTTTGCAAAACTAGTTGCGAGTTTTAACCTTGTTGACACATGGAGGTCTATGCACCCTGGTGCCCGGGCCTTTTCGTGTTTTTCTTCTGCACACCACTCCATGTCTAGAATAGACTTAATCTTAATCTCCAGCTCACTGTTACCTAGACTGCAGGACGCAGGTATTTCTCCGAGGTTACTCTCTGACCACAGTCCCTGTTGGACAACGTTGGCGTTACCGTACAGCCGCCCTCAGGTTATGTGGCGGTTAAAACCCTTCTGGCTTACATTCCTGCCAGAAGACAATGACATCCTGACTGACTGGGGGCAATACTTTACAGACAATGAGGGATCGGGCCCACTACATACGGTCTGGGACACCTTTAAATAACATGTTAGATCTACCCTGGTTATGCGTATAAACGGATTGAAACGGGGCTCTCCGACTGACCTAGAGAAAGTGTTGGCAGACTTAGCAATGGCTGAACGTGCGTTTATAGATGACCCGTTGGCAGAAAGGGCCAACACAATTGGATTACATTCCAGGGTAGTCACGCAACTGCAATAAGAAAAGTCCAAGCGCAAATTGTTTTTCCATAAACAAAAACGGTTTGAACATGGAGAAAAGGCCGGTAAACTGTTAGCTTACTTGGTGCACTGTGAGGAGCGTCCAGCGGTGGCAATATCACTCAGATGCCGCGAGGGTGCACTCGTGTCCGAGCCCAGGAAAGTCACTGAGATCTTTAGGGATTTCTTTGCCTTATTATATACCTCTACAGTTACAGTAGGTAATTCTACCATGGATTATTTTCTTGAAGAGGTGCAGCTTCCACAGCGCAACAAGCGGCGGAGCTGGAAAAGCCACTCTCAACAGAGGAATTAGCCAAAGCCATAGCAAAATATCCCCACTCGAAATCGCCGGGCTCAGATGGTCTCCCAGTGGAACAATACTCCGTTTACTCTGAATTCTTGGTCCCTGCACTTTGCAATCATATTTTAGAGACCTCCTCGCTACCTGCTTCTATGCAAGAGGCCTTGATAGTATTGATTCCCAAACCGGGTAAAGACGCACATCTCCCAGAAACTTACCGCCCCATATCATTGCTGCAAGTCGATATCAAGAACTTGGCTAAGATCCTTGCCACTAACCTCAATACTGTTATCTTATCCCTAATACATGAGGATCCAATCAGGCTTTATGCCAGGCAGGAATACTTCCTTTAACCTAAGGAGGCTATTTATTAACCTTCAAACCCAACATGACAATACAGGTTCCAGAATGGTGGTCTCCTTGGACACTGCTAAGGCATTTGACTTTGTTGAGTGGACCTCTCTCTGGAACTGCCTAGAGAGGTTTGGCCTAGGACCCAAATTCATAAAATGGATACAACTGCTGTACCAGAGCCCAGTGGCTAAAGTGATAGCCAACGGATGTCCCTTGTCTCCCTTGCTGTATGCCCTTGCAGCGGGAACCCTCATCTATAGCACTGCGCTCCCATACCGGCATAGTAGGACTGCACGTGGGACCCACAACAGAGAAGGTGAGCACATACGCTGACAGCACTCTTTTGTACATTGACGGCTCCACGGATGCACTTCCCATAAATATTTTATATATAAATTAAATGACACTACAATTCATAGAGTTCTGTGAATCAACTACAAGTACCATCAGCCACCATGATAGATGGCTTGCAGTTCTCAATGAACTACGAGGGTGTTAGTGAGCGCTCTCATAGTTCATAGATTTTTCCTACAGCTCAGTAACTGTTTGCCCGTATGGAAGGTATGGGCAGACAAGTGACTAAGAGCCTGATATTACCACCCATGATCTGCTGATTGCGGGTGCCATACTTTACAGTGTAAAAAAAATAAATAATAAATGCATATTTTTTACCTGCAAAAACATGTGCATTTATTATTCATTTTAATTTTAAAGGTCAACTTATCCGCTAGGAAGGGCCTCTAATATATATATATATTTTTTATTGTTGTCTACTGGGTTCTTAAACACTGGATTATCCTACACAGAGGCCATGAAGGTCTTGCAAGTCAAGAAATGGCCAAAACCACCAAAGTAACCGCCGACTTGCCTCAATAGGATTGTGTTGGTCAAAACTTTTAAAGCTGAACCTGGAGCCATTTTTTTTTCTACCATGTGGTGGGGCTGTGCCGCACTGCATGGGTTAACTGCTGGTTTTTGTCAAGGGGACAAAAGCGGATATATGATTTACCTATTCCACCCAGCACAAGACTCCCGCGCTTCAGCGGTCCTGAATAGTGGACTGTTCCAGGCGGCATCAAGCCCAGAGCAGGCTGAATAGACCACAGCTGGATGTGGGGGAGTGAAGGTTTCTGGTGGATCAAAGGACCAGGTGAGTATAAGCTTTGTGGCGTGTTTGCCCCTAAACAAAACGAGCAGTTAACCCATGCAGTGTGGGCACAGTCCCACTGCATAAGGGAAAATTATTACCCAGAGGTGGGCATTCTCCATACAGGACAGGCTCAACTAGCATGTGAGCTGGGAAGATCTTAGACATTTTAGAGACCCAATACTTTATACCTTTAAATGAGCAGACTTCAGCTGCTCTAATGCTAAACATGAGTATACAGTTTTAATATGCATAGCAATAGCCTCCCTCCTTTAGCTTAGGATAAATGTCTTGCAGGTGTATCTTCCTGATCCAATGCCTCAGAAGGCAATGGGTCCACACACACACACACACACACATTATATTATATTATATATAATAAATATAATCAGATAAAAAAAAAAAAAGGCTCCGTCAGTAAATTTAACTTTAACAGGTGGCTGGCTCTCTACAATATGCCTTGATTAGGCGTCTGCTGCTTTCGGATCTCCCCCCCCCAGCATATTCCCCCTCTCCCCCATCCCTTTGTTTTCTACCCCCCTTCTTTTTCCTCTTTCCCCCACTCTTTTGTTTCAATCCATTTTAAAATTTGTAAGGCAGCGGGAAAAAAAATAGGATTTTTATAACAGCTTACCTGTAAAATCCTTTTCTTGGAGTACATCACGGGACACAGAGCGACATAGTCATTACTAATGGGTTATATAGATACCGTCAGGTGCTGGCACTGGCAACTTCCAAAACCGGAAGTACCCTCCCCTATATAAGCCCCTCCCATCCGGGAGCACCTCAGTTTTGTAGCAAAGCAATAAGTGTCCCTAAAGAGGGGTGGGAGCTCTGTGTCCCGTGATGTACTCCAAGAAAAGGATTTTACAGGTAAGCTGTTATAAAAATCCTATTTTCTTTCTCGTACATCACGGGACACAGAGCGACATAGTCATTACTAATGGGATGTCCTAAAGCAATGCCAAATGAGGGGGGGGGGGGGATACACCATATATAAGCTGAGCGCTATCAGACATGAGGATCTTTTGCGGCCTGCAACACACTGCGCCCAAAGGCGACATCCTCCTGACTTCTAACGTCCACCTGGTAGGACCTAGTAAACGTGTGTACCGAAGACCATGTTGCGGCCTTACAGATTTGAGCCAGGGAGGCCTGGTGATGCACTGCCCATGAAGTTCCAACTGCTCTCGTGGAGTGCGCTCTAACTTTGAACGGAGGCGGTCTCCTTCTCAAGCCATAAGCTTGCATAATGACCTGTCGAATCCACTTGGCTAAAGTAGATTTTGACGCTGCCTGACCCTTTCTGGGGCCTTCCGGCAGAATAAACAAAGTATCCGTTCTGCGAATCTGAGCAGTGGCTTTTAGATAAGCTTTAACTGCTCTTACTACATCCAAAGAATGCAATAACTTTTCCTCTACCGAAGTAGGTTTGGGGAAAAAAGAAGGAAGAACCACATCTTGGTTCAAATGAAACCTCAATACCACCTTAGGAAGAAAGGCTGGATGAGGACGTAACACTACTCTGTCCTTATGGATAACCAGATATGGCTCCTTACAGGACATAGCTGCTAATTCCGATACTCTTTTAGCCGAACAAATGGCTACTAGAAAAATCAATTTCCTGGTGAGAAGCACCAAGGAAATATGCTGTAATGGTTCAAATGGTTGTTTCTGTAGAACCGACAGAACCAAGTTTAGATCCCATGGACATATGGGAATATTAACCGGAGGACTAATACGCATCACTCCTTGTATAAAGGCTTTGACTAGTGAATGCGAAGCCAAGGGCCTTTGAAAAAATATTGACAAGGCCGAAATCTGACCCTTGATAGTACTCAAGGCAAGCTTCCTATCTACAGCCCACTGTAGGAAGTCCAGAATCCTACCTATTACGTACTTATGTGGATGCCATTTCTTGGCCTCACACCACGCGATGTACGCCTTCCAGATTCTATAGTAGATCTGCCTGGATACCGGCTTCCTGGCATTGATCATGGTAGATACCACCGCATTAGAGAGCCCTCTCTTTTTTAGAATGTGGGCTTCAATAGCCAGGCCGTCAAACCTAGGGCTGGTAAGGAAGGGTGGTATATCGGTCCTTGCGAAAGCCGGACGACGTGGGAGAGTCCAAGGACTCCCCACTGAAATTTTACAATCTCCGCGTACCACGCTCTTCGGGGCCACGCTGGAGCCACCGGAATCACTGGTTTCTTTTCTACCCTGATTCTGCGGAGTAATCGAGGTAACCATTGTGGCGGTGTGAATGCATATATCAGCTTGAACTGATCCCAAGGGAACACTAGGGCATCCGAGCCGCAAGCTAGGGGATCCCTTGTCCGAGAGACAAACCTGTCCCCCTTTGCGTTGAATCTGGATGCTAGAAGATCTACATCCGATGTTCCCCACCGCTGACATATTGTCCAGAAAACCTCGGGGTGAAGGGACCCTTCCTCTGGGCCTAATTGCTGGCGACTTAGAAAGTCCGCCTTCCAATTCTCCACTCCTGGAATGAATACCGCAGATATGGCTGGGACATATTTTTCTGCCCATTTCAGGATGTAATTTACTTCCCTCTGGGCTGCACGACTCCTGGTGCCCCCCTGATGATTGATATATGCCACTGCTGTGGCATTGTCTGATTGCATTCTGACAGGGGACCCTTGGAGTTTGGATGTCCATGCTACTAGGGCATACCGGGCTGCTCGTATCTCTAAGAGATTGATGGGCAGGGCCTTTTCTGCATCCGACCATCTGCCCTGGAGAGACTATTGCTCCAGTACTGCTCCCCAGCCTATAAGGCTGGCATCTGTAGTGACCACCTTCCAAGAAATCGGACTGAAGGATTTCCTTTTTTCCAGATTCTGGGGAACCAACCACCAACGGAGGCTCTTGCGAACGGAAGGGGACAAGGACATTGTAAGTCTAGGGCCTGAACTTTTTTGTTCCAGGCTGACAGTATGGCCCCTTGCAAATTCCTTGAATGGAATTGACCGTAGGGTACTGCTTCGAATGATGCCACCATTTTTCCCAGCAGCCTCATATACAGGCGTATGGACGGCTGTCTTTTTTGTACCCACTAAGTGGATCAAATCTTTCAAAGACAACACCTTTCCTCGAGGCAAGAATATTTTTCTCTGGCCTGAATCCAACCTTAACCCCAAGTATTCCAGACTTTTGACTGGTTTTTAGGGCTGACTTGTCTCGGTTGATAATCCAACCGTGAGATTCCAGATACTTGATCGTCTTGTGAACGACCACGTCTAGTTTTTTCACTGAGTGGTCTATCAGCAACAAGTCATCCAGATATGCCATTATCATTACACCTTGTGTTCTTAGATTGGCCAATAAAGGGCCAGAATTTTTGTAAACACTCGTGGTGCTGTGGCCAAACCGAAGGGTAAGGCTCTGAACTGAAAATGGCGCCCTTCTACTGCAAAGCGTAGAAATTTTTGGTGGACTGGAAAGATGGGAATGTGCAAATAAGCATCTTTGATGTCGATCGTGGCTAACCAATCCTCCCCTTGTAGGGCAGTGGCCACCGATCGGATCGACTCCATCGGAAAGTCCTGATATACAGGAATTTGTATAGCCCTTTTAGAATTAATATGGGCCTCCCGTCCGCGTTTGCTTCGGGACTGTAAAGAGGTTTGAGTAAAACCCGAACCCTCATTCTTCCAGGGGAACCTCCATAATTACTCCTTGGAGCAATAGTTGTTCTAGTGCCAACAGGAGGGACTCTCTCTTCCGGGGATCCCTTGGCACGTTTGACCTCAAAAATGGGAAGGAGGAGAGTCTTTTAACTCCAAACTGTATCCCAAACCTACTGCGGAGAGCACCTATCTGTCTTGATCGTGTCCCGCCAGGTCTCTTGCGAACAACTGGAGTCCTCCCCCCACCCGACTGAGTGGGGGCTTCATGAATTTAACTTTGGGGGAGGTTTTGTACCTCCCCTGACCCAGGGTTTCTCATTACCCTGCTACTGTCCCTGTTTTTTACCTCCGGGATTTGACCGAGGAGGCCGTCGGAACTGTTACACAGCCGATGCCCCAGGGACTGGAGAAGCAGGCCTCTTAAAGAGGGACCTCTAACTCTGCTTTTAACCGGCAAGAGCGTATTTTTACCGCTGGAAATTTTCTGGATATATTTGTCCAGGTTTTCCCTGAATAAGCGTTCACCATGAAATGGGACGCTAACCAGCCATTCTTTACAGGGAGCTTCAGCAGACCAGTTTTTGAGCCATAGGAGCCTACGCATATGTACTATAGACAGCGTAAGGCGGGAGGCCTGATGGACTGAATCCTCTATGGCGTCAACCGCAAAGCCTAAGGCTCTAGGTAGATCAGCTAGGGCAAAGCCTGCTGATCTGTCAAGTCCCTCAAGACCTGTTTCAACTGATCCTTCACTGCTTAGCAGACCCCAATAGCTGCTACTGCTGGTTGTATCACCAAGCAGATTTTCATAAGGACTCCAATCTTTTATCTATTGGGTTCTTGAACATTTGGACATTATCCACTGGACATGTCAGTGATTTATACATACAAGAGATGGCTGCGTCCATTGTAGGGACCTTCCATTTTTTTTTTTTTTTTTTTGATGAACTTATCCTCCATGGGATAGACCACCGGAAATCTCTTGGGGGAATAAATATTTTCTCAGGACGTTCCCAATCCTGGTAAATGAGCCCTTTCAGTAAAGGGTGAAGTGGAAAAGAACAAACAGTCTGGGGGCTTCTAGCGACCCCAACGAGGATACAGTAGTGGTTGATGGTTCCGCAAGGTGCATTTTTAAATGCTGATCGGACCATGTTAGTCAGAGACTGAACCCATAATCTTTCAGCTTGAGATGCTGAGAAAAGGTTCCCCCACTGTTGATTCCTCTATAACAGAATCAACCTTATCCTGATCCCCTTCAGGCAGGTCGATCCCTGTATGGGACTGTTGCTCTGCTAACAGGCACTCTGAAGGAGGAGACGGAGATCGGGCGTGCTTTCCCTGACAGGGATGCAGCGATAAATGTTGACAATCTCTCTCTAATCCTCCCAGAGCTGAGGAAAAAACCTCCTCTGTTACATACACAGGAGCAGGTGACTGAGGACAGCCACAGTACCAAGTACCCCTGCGGGGTCTCTACGGTCACTTACCTCTGAACTTCAGGGGAGACTGGTGCAGCAGGAGTATGCCCAAGATCCTCCGAGCCCGATGAGACCCCCTTCGCTTCCTGGAAGATTCAGTTCCGGAGCTTCTGGACGGCATATTCCTAAGCCTAAAGCTGAGGTATTCCAGCCGTAATACACCACTTTTACTGAGAATAGTCTAGCACAATTGCTGCTATATCACAGTTGGTGTCTACTAATGTGCCTTTCTAGGGGATGCCTGTATCAACCGCTTGCTGTATGCCTTTAAAATGTTGCCAGCTCTGTCTCTGTACTTCATAGCCAGCTCACTACAATATTGTGTTTTTTTTAAACTGCTGGGACGCCCGCACATGCGCAGAAGCGCTGCGGCGCGCACAGAGCGTCATCCCCCAGGCTCCGCCCCCTTTCCCGGCTCACCTCTATATATAGAGGCGCGTGCACGCGCACGCGCGCGGGCACGTGCGCCTTCGGCGCTAATTTTAAATATGGTAACAAGGGACAGGAGCCAGGGCCCCTCTTTGCCGCAGGCCGGGGGATGGACGAGCACTGCAACATGGCAGAGGAAGCAGTTTCCTATAAGAGAACTCACCATCTGCCTGGACTTTGCTCTGCTGAGAAGAAGCTAGTCCACATGACAAGAAAACATTCCACAGCGGCCTCTAGTGGACAAACACAGGTACCGCAGTCTAATATATTAAATATATATAAAAAAATTTTTTTTTTTTTCTTGACCACCATTAAAAATTATTACATTTTTTTAGTAGTTACAGGCATGCACAGAATTTTGCGGGAATACCATTAGGTAACAGACAGAAAGACAAATTAGGCTTGGGGGTCCCCCAATAGAACCAAGTTCCTGGGGGCCCCCACTTACCTGTTCCCCGCCGCAGGACTTTGTTTGGTCCACAAAAGCCCAAATTTCACCTATCACGGCAGGCATTGTAATCAAACCTTCAGGGACCGGGTTCCCAAGGATTCCACTCCCCTGGACCTGTATAGCACCCTGCACAGAAAACATCTTGGTCGTGGGTATGACCAGAGCTCTGGATCCCAGGGTCCAGCTCTCCTAAGAGAAGCATTACAGGCAAAACCTTGCTCTTCTCTGCAAGGCCCGGGTACCGACCGTTTAGCTATGAAGCTTTTTTGGTCGGATCCGGAATAGCTTACTGAGGCCCAAAAGAACCTGTACGCAAGCTCAGTGAAAAACACGTTTCTTCTTGGCCAACACCTTAGACACTGGCAAAAAACTGAGGTGCTCCCGGATGGGAGGGGCTTATATAGGGGAGGGTACTTCCGGTTTTGGAAGTTGCCAGTGCCAGCACCTGACGGTATCTATATAACCCATTAGTAATGACTATGTCGCTCTGTGTCCCGTGATGTACGAGAAAGAAACTCTGGTTGACAGCAGACCTTGGAGGTCTATTGCACATATTTGGTTGAAAGCCTTTTTATTGATTGATTTCCTTGCATTGTGCTCTGCACATACAACAAGAGGTCGCTGACTTTTATGATACTCTTGTAACAACCGTTTGTGTTTATTTATTATTATGCCACTCAGCTGCATCTGAGGTGTCCTGATCCAAGATTGAATTTGTTGATCCCAAGGAGTCAGTCTTAACCATTCTAGGCATGCAACACTGCTTGGCTACTAGGAATCTAATAACTAAAGAGTCCTCTGCAGGTCTATTTTCTGAATAATCACCCTACAACTAAGGAGAAGGGTATTTATCACTCTTTCAGGCCATCAGGTGAAAGATTTGAGGGTTTGGGGTCGGATTGGTAGAACCCACGGAGAAAAAAAAAATTGATAGGAACACGAGTCTTTAAAAACCAACTCCTTTTCGGCCACCATGGAGCTGTCAAAATGACCTGTACACGGTCCCATATGATTTTCCTGACCATCAAAGACAGCAAATAAATAGGGGAAAAAAGCATACCCCAGTCTGAACCCCCAATAGTAAGAAAGGGAGTCTGTTCCCAGTGCAAGACAAAGATAGGAGGGTGGCAGACCATGTTCTCTTTCTGTTGATGTATGCCATAGCATTGTCTGGAAAAATAGGATTTTTGTACTCACCGTAAAATCCGTTTCTCTGACGACGTCCATGGACTGACACAGCTTTTTTTACACTTTACACGTGGGTTATGTCCCTGCTTGCAGGAGAAGACCTAGGCAGAATGTGAAATGTTATACATACATTCTAAAAAGCCAGAGCTGAACAGCCCCGCCCAGGGGTCAGTCCCTCCTGACATAACCCTCCCACTGCAGTCAGCAGACCTCAGTTCGTAACAAAGCAGTACAAACCTTGAAAAGAAGGGTGGGTGCTGTGTCAGTCAATGGATGTCAGAAAAACGGATTTTAAGGTGAGTACAAAAATCCTATTTTCTCTTATCGTCCATGGACGGACACAGCTTCTCTTACACTTTACACGTGGGATGTCCCAAAGCAGTGTCAAGAGGGATGGGAGCAGTATAAATGGAAAACCAAAAACTTCACTCCAAACAAGGCAGAGTTCCTCAACGTAGGAGTTACAACATTAAACAGCGGCCTGCAACACCTTGGGGCCGAAGGAAGCATCCGAAGATGCAGCCACGTCGAACCTCCTAGAACGTAGAAGAGGTATGAACGGACGACCAGGTCGCCGCCTTGCACACTCGTGCAACCGACGCTTGATGCCGGAAAACCCAGGAAGCACCAATTGCCCTGGTGGAATGCGCAGTAACCGGAAGGGGAGGCACCCGCCCCTTGAGGGCATAGGCCTGTATAACGGTCTGTCTGATCCACCTAGAAATGGTGGCAGACGAAACCGCTTGACCCTGTGTTGGACCAGAGACAGACACAAACAGTGAGTCATACTTCCTAATAGAAGCAGTAGCAGACAGGTACACCCGCAAGGCACGTACCACATCCAATGTGTGAAGCGCAAACCCTCTGGGATGCGATGGGTGAGGACACAAGGACGGGGGGACAATGTCCTCATTTAGGTGAAAGGCCGAGACCGCCTTTGGTAAAAAAAAGAAGGTTGCGGACGTAACACCGTCGTATCCATATGGATGACCAAATAGGGCGACTTGCAGGACAAGGCCGCTAACTCAGACACCCGTCTAACAGAAGTAATGGCCACTAGGAAGGCCACCTTCTGAGACAAGGTCAAGAGGGGAATATCTCTGATATTTTCAAAGGGAGGTTCCTGGAGAACCGAGAGCACCAAATTCAGATCCCAAGGAGGGAGAGGAGGTTTAACAGGAGGGAGCACATGGCGAACCCCCTGCACAAGGTGCTAACCAAGGAAAGATCCGCTAGCGGTCGCTGAAAGAAGACGGCCAAGGCCGAAATCTGACCCCTAAGGGTACTCAAAGCAAGCTTTTGGGTCACACCATGCTGCAAGAACCGCAGGATTCTGGGGACGGAATACGTCCGTGGATGCCAGACCAGCTCTTCACACATAGCGATGTAAGCTTCCCAGGCACAGTGATATATCTTTCTGGCGGAAGACTTCCGTGCCCTTAACATGGTCAAATGACCGAATCCGAGAGACCTCGGTCTCTCAGCACCTGGCTTTCAATAGCCATGTCGTTAAGCCAGAGACTGTAAAACAGGATGAAAAATAGGACCTTGAGACAGAAGGTCCTCCCTCATTGGCAACCGCCAAGGAACGTCCGCGATGAGACGTACCAGATCGGCGTACCAATGACGCCGAGGCCAATCCGGCGCAAAGAGGATCACCGGAATCCCTTCGGCCGCCACCCTGCGCAGCAGACGAGGAAGCAGCTGCAGCGGAGGATAACATATATCAGGTGATAATGACCCCATGGGGCCACCAACGGATCCGAGGCATCCGCCCAAGGATCCCTGGACCTGGCCACAAACCTTTTACACCTTGCAATTGAGTCGAGAGGCCAGCAGGTCCACATCCCAATTGACTACGCCCAGAATGTAGACGGCCGACACGCTTCTTTTGGCCCACCTGAGGATGCGGGCGACCTCTGAAGTCGCAGTTGAGCTCCGAGTCCCCCCTTGATGGTGGACATACGCCACCGCCGTGGCGTCGTCCGACTGGATCTTGAGGGAGCGATCCTGTAGTCTCTCCGACCACGAGGAGAGGCAAGTCTGATTGCCCGTATTTCCAGAACATCGTCGGTAGACGGGCTTTGTCCGGAGTCCAAAGCCCTTGGGCTGACAGGACTCCCCAGACTCCACCCCAGCCCGACAGGCTGGCGTCCGTCGTCATCGCCGTCCACTGGATGGGGAGGAACGACTTCCCGGACCGAAGAGCCAGGGACGCCCTGACTGGGCGACTCATCTGGATCTGAAGATCCAAGGACAACGGGGATTTGTCCCAAGCGGACAGGATCTCTTACTGTAGAGCCCGTGTGTGTGATTGGGCATACTGAACGGCCCCGAACGAGGCCCCCATGAGTTTCAGGACTCTCAGACAAAAACAGATTGACGACCCTTTTCAGGACGTCAGGACCCACACTGCAGACTGAAATGTCAGTAACTTCTCCAGGGGTAGGAATACCTTCGCCTCCAAGGAGTCCAGGATCAAACGGAGATACTCCGAATGCAGAGTCGGGACCAGGACCGACTTCTGAATGTTCAGGAGCCACCCAAAGTCCCTGAGGGTCTGACTGACGATAGTCACACTTTCTTCTAATTCTGAGCCATTGTCTGCTCTTAGAAGAAGATCGTCCAGATAGCCCACGATAGCAATGTCTCGCTGTTTCAGTAAAGCTAGAACCGGAGCAAGCACCTTGGTAAACACCTTTGGTGCCGAGGCTAGGCCGAAGGGAAGAGCCACAAATTGATAGTGGACTTCGCCGATCACAAAGCGCAGAAACTTCTGGTGACTTGCGCAGATCGGAACATGCAAGTAGGGGTCCTTGATGTCCAAGGATGCCAGAAAATCCCCTTGATGGAGTGTAGCGATCACCGTGCAAATGGATTCCATGCGGAACTTTTGTACCATCACAAAGGCATTCAGGCCTTGAGGCCCAGGATTGGCCGAACCCCGTCGTTTTTTAGGACTACAAACAGATTCGAGTAGAAACCCTGAAACCTCTCCTGTGACGGAACCGGCACAATCACTCCGTACCTGATAACCCTGTATGGCCCCTAAGAGGGCCGCCCGACGGGCAGGAAGGAGAGGGAGATTTGAGGGAAAGAATCTGTCTGTGGCCAGGAACGGAACTCTATCCTGTATCCTGAGGTGACCACCTCGCACACCCACCGGTCGGAGATCCGGGAGGTCCACCGAACCGTGAACTTGCAAAGACGTCCCCCCACCCCAGAGTTGGCAGGGGCAAGACTTCATGCGGCGGTGGGCTTGGGAGCTTGCTTGGTAGGCTTACGCACCCAGGGACGCTTATGTCCCCCAGCCACACTTTTTTCAGTCTAGGCGGGCTTACCCGTGGATTCTGACTGACGAAAAAACGTCTTCTTCGCCGGAAAGGAAGGGCCCGGCCTACGGTGGGGCTCCTTTTCCTTAACAGACTGAGGAAGGAAGGTGCTCTTACCCCCTGTGACATCCATCATCCGTCATCCAGGGCGGCCCCAAACAGTCTACCGCCCTTAAAGGGCAAGTCAGCCAGGAGCTTTTTGGAAGCTAGGTCGGCCAACCAGCATTTCAGCCAGATAAGGCGACGCAGCACCACAGCAGAGATAGAGGCCCCAGATATTAAAGGTGTCGTATCCAAAGTGGCATCGCACACAGAGACTAAACCCTGCGCAAGTTGGTGAGCCAGGGCAATGGTCTCAGGAGGGAGATTATGCTCCTGTACTGTCTGGTGCAAAATCTTTGCCCATCCTGGGAGTGTCTGAGACACAAGTGTCGCCGCCACTGTAGGGCGTAGGGCAGACCCCAATAAGGTAAACATAGTTCTACTCACCACCTCTGACCTCCTGTCAGTGGGATCCTTAAATGCAGGAGTCCCTTTCATAGGGAGCGTGGTAGCCTTATTCAAACGGGCAAATATAAATAAAAAAATCCTGTGGGCGCTGCAAACTTCTAGTCTTAGTATGGTAACGTCCAACCTGTTTTAGGATTCAAGCGAGTCAGTGACAGTGCGGCTGCAAACCACTGGAAGGGCGGATAGAAACACACAAAAAAAACACAAATGCAGCGCTCGATGAAACTGACATAAAACTTTATAGTCTTGTTAAAATAGATGAATAAATGTCAAAAAATTGCATAAAATTATATAAGATTGCACAAATAGCTAGAGACACTAAAATCCATATATATAGGCCGTCACGGCCCTCCATCCATGCTACTACATTGCCACTGGTCTGTGAATCATTGAGTGACATCCATATCTCCGCTGACGCCATCATCAGCGTACCTGGGTCCCTGATTCGCTGACACCTCTGCCTCCAACCATATTGGACGGCGCTGACGTCATCAGTGTGCGCCTGGCAGCCATTGGTGCCTACATCGCCCTCCATGTTTCCTGCAGAGCTGCCTATCCATCCACCCCCTTGGAGCCTCCAGCGTAGGGTCTACTGCATCCAAATGTCCCCAACAGGCTGGTCCCTCGGAGCGATCCGCCTGCCCGCTATCTGCTGTGACATCTGCAATCCCTGGGACCCCAGCTCTGCGCTTCAACATCTCGGTGGTCAGGCATGACCTCACTCAAGCAGGTACACTAGCTATTACACCAGGCACTTACTCCACCTATCACGGTGGCTATCTGGCTGTACTGTTACAGGCTGTCTCTGGGGACCCTTACTACATTGTTCTGATGTTAAACTCTCTTTCCCAAGATTCCGCAGTGGCATCAGCATTATTTACTTCCACCATAAACATTGCTCACTAACTGAAGATCTCTCTTATATATTTTTTATATACCTATATATATGGATTTTAGTGTCTCTAGCTATTTGTGCAATCTTATATCATTTTTAGGGCTGTTACTGATTAAAGTTTTCGTGTTCGATTAATCGATTTTTTTTTTAATCGATTAATTGACTAATTTTGAATAATTATAATGCACATACAGATCCAACTACTTTTAGCTGATCTCCTTGTAGGCTGATTCCCAGTGCAGCTACAAACCACTGGAAAAATGGATGGCAGGATACAAAAAACACACAAAGGCAGCGCTCAATAGGAATAGCATTAAAACTTTTATAGTCTTCAAGTAGATAACAAAATAAATATTGCACTGGAGATAAAATCGATGTAGCTACATAAACTGTAAAAATGGTGCAAGTAATACCAAACGGTAGCGAAAGCAGTTATGAAAACATGTAGCTAAGTATGATACTGGTATAAAAATGTGTACAACGATACCACTGCTGAATCCAGATGAGGAGGGGTTAACATCAGTCCGTCGGCATGTAGATGTCCCATGAAGGGAACTATCACAACTCCCAGTGGATGGCTGTAGAATCCCAGGTTGATAGAGGGAAGTGATAGGGGGAAGTGTAACAGCCCTTGCGTGTGGCAGATTAGTAAGGTCCCGCCGGCATGCAGATATGAAGGCACAGCAAAGGAGCCCTTCAGATGGACACGGCAAGCCCCGCCGGTGTCCGTGACATCACCGGATCTCCCTGAAGACCCGGAAGCCGGGGGAGAGGTGAGTAGCGATCAAAAGAATTTTAATCGATCAAAACAATGAATCGATTAATTGAGGAATTAATAGTTAATTTCCACAGCCCTAATAATTTTATACAATTTTTTGACATTTATTCATCTATTTTAACAAGACTATAAAGTTTTATGTCAGTTTCATTGAGCGCTGCATTTGTGTTTTTTTGTGTAATTCAAACAGGCGACCGGGGGGGGGGTCGACCACTGAGGGGAGAGCCCACTCCTTAACCAGGTCCTCCTCAAAAGGGTACCTTAAGGCTAGGCGCCGCGGGACCGTCAAAGTCTTCTGCGGCTTATCCCAGACTTGGTCAATGAATGTATCAAAAAAAGGCACCTATGGAAAGACCTTTTTTGAAGAAACGGCTTTAAAGGAACCAAAGGAGACAGCTTCCACCTGAGGTTCCTCAGCCTCAACATTCAGCATGAGAGTGTCCCTCACAGCATCAATGAGTTCACTTACAAGCACCCTGTCAGTTATTCAGAACTGGAGTCTTCCTCACAAGGAATATCCTGTTCAAAAAATACATGAAAATCCTCAGAGCTAGGGTCCTGAGCAGCAGTAGCTAGGCCCATATCTGAGACAGAGCACTCCCCTACAGGAGAATGTGTGGGGAAGGGGCGCTTTTACAGCTCCCTTGCGCTCTCACAATGCTTCCATCCTGACAAGGATGATTTCAGGACTGCCGAAAACTAGTCGCTAAGGACCGCAGGTGCAGGAGCACTGCCAGTTGCCTCTGACAAATGTGGAGAAGCATTTGAACTAGACTCCATACTGCCACCCTCTGAGACCTTTACACCATTACAGTGCATAATACATTCCACCCACTGGCTGCGCTGAGGCTGAGGAGGGGATACCCAGAGGACTCACCAACCCTTAAGGACTGCTCAGTACCGCTGTATGAAACCGCACTGCAGCGCGAGTGAAGCCTGAGGAGAGTGTGAGGAGATTGTGAGGAGATGAGATTGTGAGGAGATCCGCGCCGCAGCAGCGTCGATAGAGGCCGAAACCGAAAGTGAAAGTGCCGCGGCTACAAGAAAATGGCCGCCGGCCGCATGCATTACTGCGCCATTGGTCCACGGCAAGATGGCCTCCGAGCGCGTTTTTTTAAATCACCACACAGCGCTAATGGCGCACACAATAAAGTCAAACACTCACACACCAGAACACTGCTCCTCTCCCAGATTCACTACACAGACATGAGCGCCCCCCGCCAGGCCAGAGCGACCCCCAAGTACCTCAGCACAGCACCAGTACAGGGTGCAGAGATCAGCATAACAGGGGGGAGACAGGGAGAAACCCCCCATATAAAGAAACACAGCCAGCATGTACTCACCTGCAGCAGGAGAGACTACTTAGAGGGACCCACTGGCTTGTTTCAGACAGACCTATCACAGAGTAGTACCGAGTTTCTGTCAGCCCGGTCCACCGCGAAAGATACAGACAGGTACTGTTCAATCTTGAGAGGACCGCGGGAGCATAAAAGCAACCCGGCCACCCCTGGAGTCATGCAGCATGTCGTGAACGGAGTCTCACGCACACAAGGCGAGGATCAGCACGCTCGATGGTCGGACAGGGAAGACTATGAGGATACCAGTGTACCCAACCTGTTGCCCAGCCGACAGTTGATTGAAGGTCTCAAAATCAAAATAATAAAATTCCCAAAGGAATAAAATTTAAAAAGTAAAATCTTCCAGGAGACTGGCTCCTGAGAGAGCCACGTTTTCTCCTTCTGCTAGGCAGGAAAAAAATGAGGTCTGCTGACTGCAGTGGGAGGGTTATGTCCGGAGGGACCGCCCCCCTGGGCGGGGCTGTTCAGCTCTGGCTTTTTAGAATGTATGTATAACATTTCACATTCTGCCTAGGTCTTCTGCAAGCAGGGACATAACCCACGTGTAAAGTGTAAGAGAAGCTGTGTCAGTCCATGGACGTAAAGAGAAAATCAAAACGTCTTTATCTGCAACAATTTCTTTGAAAGCAAGTAAAACCTTTTCTACAGCTATAAGCTCTCTGTAATTGAGGACCACCACACTATCACATCTGAATCCCAGACTCCTTGCAGGCTGTCTGTATGAGTTCCCATCCATAGTTGTCTTGCATGGAGAAGACTGCACCCAAACCTACCAGAGAGTTTCCTCAGGTCCTGCAACATCTAGCTTACAATTCCATCCACCCCAGCAGAAAACTCTGGAGCCTTCTATAATGTATCGGAGCCCAAATTACTCCCAAAATTTCTGCAGTCTGTATTGTGTCTATTCTGCAAATATTACAAACTAGAGAGGTATCAAATCTGACTTGTCAAAATTGATTCTACAGCCTAAATGGAAGGTGTGAAGAGCCCTCTGAAGGTCTGAGGTCAATTTCCCCATGTTCTTGGAGATAAGGAAATCATCTAAAATTAGGAATAATGTTCTGTGGATGAAAAAAAAAAAAAAAGAAGAAGGTCAGGAGTTCTGCCAGAATATTTGTAAAGATATTAGGAGCAGTTGAGAGATTCAAGGGAAGAGCCATGAACTGCCAATTCTGCAAGCCTGCCTTGATCTGAATAGCAATTTTGGAAACAGAAGGGCAAGTATCCTCCTGTAGGGGCAGTGATAATACAGAGGCCCCTAAAAGAGAAGTTTCCATACAGAACAAATGCTTTCCATCCAGAACCCCTTGTAAAGAACAAGCTTGTTTAGACTCTTCAGGTTTATAATCATTTTGTTCTTACCAGGTTTCGGAATTAGAAATACGTGGGGATAGATCCCTTGAAAACAGCTGGTTCTCTAGGACCGGCATAACAATATGCTCTTCCATCAGATGTGTAACAAGGTATTCAGTGCTCAGGTCTCACGGTAGTTTTGTAATGAAAAACCTAGGGGTGGGGGACCTGCAAACTCAAATGTAGTCCTCTTATACTATTACGAGCCAAAGGGCTGTCTGTTAATCTTTTACACCGCTCCAAAAAGTAGAGGCATTCCCTTTCCCCCCGCCATCATTTGTTCTGTTTGGGGGGTGGGAAACGACCACAAGAGAAAAAGATGCCCACTTTACCATTGTTCTTTTGTTTTTATGAAACTTGTGTGCTCTGGACATCCGGAAACAAATGAAACTGAGGACAAAAAAGGTATGGGAGGGGCTTAATTGCTTTCTGATTTGTGTTTCCTGAACGCAGAGCCAATCATCGCAAATAGCTGTCCTATCAGAGGATTTTGGAAATAAGAGAATGCTTGATGAGACGTGTGTATACACATACAAGACAATAAGATGGAGAAAATTAAAACATGAAAAAAAAAAAAACACAAACACACACACCACACAAAGAGAAAAAAATTAATAAAAAATCACTGAAGGTAAGAACATACGCCAAATGAGAGGCTGCTGTCTGCTTTAGCTGTTCTGTTCTCTGTTTCAAACCCTCCTTGGAAAGTGTTGACAGGCGGGCATCACCTTCTGGGGGTACATATGGGTCAAAAATCCCAGCTAGAAATAAATAGAAAATAATTAAATGGGCATGCAGTCTGACTGGACAGTAAAAGAGAAAGACCGCAGTGCTGCTGTGGAAGAGTACATAGGATGTCAGTAGTCAAGCAGTTTCAGGTATTTGTTAGTTCATTAGAAAATCATTAATTGTACTTTACATAGAACTTTTTTATTTATTTATTGATAGATCTGTCAGTTCAGCTTTAGTACTGGGACTTTTTAGTACCACTACTTAAACCCCAACTCTGGGCAAAAACTCTCCTACCTATAATTCCCCCCCCCCCCCTAGCCCTTCCTGTCCTGTACCACCCCCACCTCCTCCCCAATCTAGGTCCTTCACTGATGCAGTTTTCTCCTGCAAAGTGTGCTAAAAAAAATGAAACAGCATCAGGACCCCCAGCAATGAAGTGTGTCCCATGTCACCAGATACCCTTGCAGTGGTGATCTTCTGGGGCTGCGCCTGTGACAGGCACTCATAAAAAGTGCAGACTATACCCACCTTGTACTTCATTCATAGCACCCTTGCCATAGTTTAAGACATTGCTAAGGCACTCCCAGCCGGTACTGCTCACCCCCATCATCACAGGAGTGAGCTCTCAAACTGTCACATGTGTGATTCACTATCTCCTTCATCGCAGCATTGCTAAGCTTAGATCCATTTCTAGAGGAGAGAGACAGCCAATGCTAGTGGGGTTGAATCTTAGCAATGTGCTAGAAACAAGGCAGGATAAGATTATGTGGCCTCCGGGGCAGGGCTTTAACCACTTCAATACCATGCACTTACACCCCCTTCCTGCCCAAGCCAATTTTCAACTTTCGTCGCTGTCGCTGTTTCAATTACAATTGCGGGGGGCGTGACCGGAAGCCGACCTGGACGGACGCTCAGCCTGAGAGCTCTCCTCCAGCCCGCAGCTATTAGGCCTAATTTCGGGGGAAATTACATCCATCCATGAGCCATACCTGCACCACCCGCTCCTCCTCAGCCAGGGGATCATCTCTGCCGCCGCCGGGGGCTTCCACGTCCTTCAGGGACTATTTCAGGCTCCCTGACATGCCGCCGGGCGGACACAGCAAAATGGCGCCGGACGCCGAGGCACATCACCACAGAGCCTTTACACCACCTTCCCCGCAGAATCGTCACCAACCTCAGGATCTGCCTGCATCCTCTTCCTGGGCACCGGGCTCTGCTGAGCCCCCACAAGCGGTGAGTGCCAGCCAATCCCCCACACACGTCCCGCCTGCTCCGTGCGGAGAGAAGGCCGCTGCTCAGCCTCCATCGCAGTACACGCAGTGTACCGAGGCCTTCCCCAAGCTGCTGAAAACAGCCCCGGAACGGGAATCGCAGGACACCGGCTCTCTCTCCCCCTCTCCCCTGGGTGACTCACATGACTTTCCGGCGCTCCCGAGCCCCGTACACCAATCGGAGGCCCCGGGGCTTGGAGGGGACAGGGGGCCCTCTCCCACCTCCGGGGGGGATCCGGTGCTGCCAAAGGCCCAGAGGCCTTCCCGCTCAGGGGACAGTAGCCACGCCAAGGGACACCTAACGGCCCCGCCACCCCTCTCCGGGGCCCAGGTGGCACAGACCAGGCCTCCACCTTCAAGGCCAAACTCCCCTGTACCCACCCCGAGCTCCCCTCACGCTACTTCGTGGTCTGAGCCTTGGGACCCGCCATCTTTGCAGCATGCTGCCCAGGCCCAGGGGGCCCCTGCTGTGGCTCACCACCTGCATCCCTCGTACACTCACCCACCCTGGGATCAGGACGGAGGGGGACACCCCTCCTGGCATTCATATTTTCAAGCAATTCCCACTAAAGAGGACTTTAAACAATTGATAGCAGATGTAAAGGCCACCTGCCGAACAGAAATCCAGACCATACAAGCAGGCCTTAAACACTTAGCGAACAGGGTGGAAATGGCGGAGGAGGAGATACAGGAGACCAAGCTGGCGGTCCATCGCACCCAAATCCAGGGCTCAGACCATCGTCTCTTGCTACGTGACATGCAACGCCCCGTAGAGGACCTGGAACAATATCCGAGTGCGAGGCCTACCCAAGTCAGAGGAAGCCGAGGATCTACAGACCACGCTACAGGTGATGTTCAACGACCTCTTAGGAGCCCCAGCGGACACGCATATCGGTATGGACAGAGCCCACAGAGCCCTCCGCCCGAAAGGCCCTCCCTCTAAACCAAGAGACATTATTTGCCGGCTACAATCATACCCGCTGAAAGAGGACATTATGTGCAAAGCACGCTCTATCCGCAATCTGGTCTTTGAGAACTCCCAAGTGCAGATCTACCCAGACCTATCGTGGATCACGCTCCAGAAGCGCAGGCTCCTGCGAAGCACTGTTGCGTTCGTTGCAAGAAAACGACATTCCTTACAGATGGGGCTTTCCCTTCAGCCTGAGCGCCCGGCATCAAGGAAAATCTGCTGCCCCATAAGCTACCCAGAGGATCTGGACTCCTTCTGTGATGCCTTGGGGATCCCCGACCCCAACTGCCGGACTGGGATTTGGTGGCCACCCCCCCCCCCCCCACCTCCGGTATTATGGCAAAAGGTCCTGCCGACCAAGCGCTCCAGAGGACGGGAGCCCCTGCGCAAATCACCCAAACAAAAGGCACCCAGTTAATCTGCCCACGTCCCTCTCTCTGCCTGGCCAGGCAATGCTGAGAGCTACTCAGTGCTCATGGAAGACTACAAGCCTTCTTTATGCGATTATCCCCCCCGATGCTTTGTTTTTGATGCCCGGGCTGTGTTGGTTCAGCCCTCCCTAGTTGGTTGACTTTACGGTTACAGACCCCCCCCCCGTGGTTTTACCACCAGTTAGTTCCTTCCTGGACCTTGGTCCATCCGAGTCTCCCCGACCAGAGCTTTCTTGACCCCCAGTCGGGGAGTCCAATCGGAACTGTTTAGGCCCTGTGACCCCTCGGTCTATTAGTGCCTATTTGCGAAATGTTTGATTTGTTTGCTATTAATGTTCTTACCCTCTTTTTTTCTCTTTTTTGGAGATTTCTCTGCTCTTCTCTTCTGCAGTCTGCCTCCCGGCCCCGTTGTTTCCCGGCCCTCCTCGTGTGGACGCCGCCCTCCTCAGCCTGGTCGAACCATCAGCCTCACCAGATAAGTACCGCTATAGCACACCCCTCACTGTACAATTGCTAGGATTTTCTCACTGAACGTACACGGACTTAACTCCAACAAAAAAAGACATTTGGCGCTCAGGGAATTTAGGCAGTCAGGGGCGGACATTATTATGGTGCAGGAAACGCACTTTAACAAGGGGGGACTCCTTCACATTTGCCTCTGGACACTTCCCTCAAGTATTCCAGGCCTTCGGCCAGCATAAGCGGGCAGGCGTCACCATCCTGTTTAGGAAGGGAACCCCCTTTACTTGCTCCTCCTCCTACCTGGATCCGCTGGGACACTTTCTCATACTTCGAGGTCTCTGGCGGACACAGGCCATTACCCTCTGCGTCGTGTATGCTCCGAATGCGCGACAAAACCGCTTCCCTCAACAGGGTCCAAGCCCGCCTCTCCCGAGAGCCCCATGGCTTCCTGGTGATCGGGGGAGACTTTAACCCTGCCCACTCCGCAACTTACGACCGCCTAGTGGCAAGCCCCCGTGCACCACAACCCCGTACCCTCAGGGACTCAAAGATGTTTCGCCAGCTTACCAGGAGACACGCCTGGTTCTATGCCTGGAGGGCCCTTCACCCGGGCGACCGCCAATACACGTTCTACTTGGCCCCCCACCGCACCCACTCACGCATAGACTATTTCTTCGTGAATAATAACAAACTGCATATCACGGAATCGGCGCGCATACTGCCCATCTCCTGGTCCGATCATGCCCCCATCACGCTCTCAATGAACCTAGACACCCCCCTACGCCGACCCTACAACTGGAGGATGAACACCTTCCTTCTACAGTACACCCCCTCAAAAGTTGAGTTAGAGACCACCCTACGGCACTACTTTGTTGAAAACGACACCCCCAGACGTCACCCCCTCCATACTGCGGGCTGCCCACAAGGCTGTCCTGCGGGGACGATGCTTGGCTCTCTCCTCAGCTATGAACAGGGATGCCAACGCGGCTAGACTGCTTGCAGAAAAACAACTGAGGGACCTTGAGGCCCAATTCCCACGCTCGCCGACCACCTCACTCCTACGTCGTATAATGCGAGTACGCATGACGCTTCGAGACCTTGCGATGGGCCAAGTGGAAAAGGCGTTGATACGTCTAAAACAGCTTTACTACGATAAAGGCAACAAGGCGCAATCACTCTTGGCTCAGAAATTGGCAGTCCGGGCCCTAGCATCTACCCCTCCGCAAATACGGAACAGAGGGGGCGACCTGATCACCCACCCCCAGGACATAGCAAATACCTTCGCTGACTTTTACGCAGACCTCTACAACAAAGCAGAGATCCCACACTATCCCCCCTCACCCGATTTACCAGACCGGATGACTCAATACCTAGAACGGGCTGGACTACCCCGACTCCGCGAGGAAGACATACGGGACCTTAACGCCCCAATTTCGGCAGAGGAACTAGCGGCGACCGTTAAGGACCTACCAGCCCACAAGTCCCCTGGCCCGGACGGGATTTGCGGTACGAATATTATAAAACCTTCTTGCCTCTCTTGAGTCCCCATATGACCAGGTTATTTAACGCCTTTCTCCAACAGACTCCCATTCCGAGTGACATGCAGGGTTCCTTTCTGACCCTCATCCCGAAGCCGGATAAGGATCCCGCCTCATGCGCCAGTTACAGGCCTATAGCCCTACTGAATTCAGACCTGAAGATTTTCACTAAACTTCTATCGATCAGGCTGAATGTTATCCTCCCCTCCCTGATACATCTGGATCAGGTGGGATTTTGTCCCCCTACGTCAGGCAGGTGACAACACAAGGAAGGTCATTGATTTGATAGATGTCGCTAACAGAGATAAAGTAGAAGCCCTGATCCTCAGTCTCGACGCGGAGAAGGCCTTCGATCGCTTGAGTTGGCCTTTTATGTTGGCCACTCTGCGACATATGGGTTTCAGGGGCCCGTTCCTGCAGGCGGTGCAACACCTCTACACAAATCCCACCTCCCAAGTCAAAACCCCCTTTGCCTCATCCCCCTCCTTCTCAATAGCTAATGGTACACGCCAGGGCTGTCCGCTCTCACCATTGCTCTTTGCCCTGTGTGTGGAGCCCCTGGCGGCGACCATTAGGGGGAATCCGGACATCAAGGGCGTTTCGGTGAGGGGAAGGAATTTTAAATTTCCCTATTCGCGGATGATGTCATCCTTACCCTGACTCACCCCGAGATATCCCCTAACCTCCACGCTGAATTAGATAAATACGGGTTGCTTTCGGGGTATAAAACGAACGCATTGAAGTCCACGGCCCTCCCAGTCAACATTCCGGTAGAGGGGGTCCATCAGTTAAAGCTGAACTTTCCCTATAAGTGGGAAGAATCCTCTCTTAGATATCTGGGGGTCCACCTGACCCCATCCTTTAGCTCCCTTTACCAAGCCAACTTCCCCCCTTTGTATTGAACAATCAGAGAGCTCCTTCAAAAATGGAAAGCCCATCGTATTTCCCTCTTGGGACGAAGAACGTCCATCAAAATGGTCATTCTCCCCAAGCTCCTCTATCTATTTCAGATGTTACCCATTCCTATCTCATATGCCCAGCTACGCAGGCTCCAGAGCGATATCCTCCGGTATGTATGGAACTATAAAAAGCACAGGATACCATGCTCGGTCAGGATGGCATCACGTAGGGAGGGGGGTCTGGCGTTCCCTAACTTTGTCCGCTACTACCAAGCAGCCCAGCTACATGCGGTTGTCTCCTGGTTTCCCCAGAGGTCCTACAATAAATGGACGGAGGTGGAAAAAATTTGGTTTGCCCCAGTACACCCTAATAGCCTCCTATTGGATGCAAATGTAGAGGTGGACCCCGATCGCCTATTGGGCTCCATGTCCTTGCTTCGAGGGCTCTGGCGCAAGCTGTCCCGTGAAACAGACCTCATGTCAAAATGTTCACTGATGAACTCTTTCATCTGCAACCCTAAAATACCAGACAGCCTAACCCACCAGATGTCCTGGCCCTGGGCCTCGCGGAATTTATTCCACTTCGGTCATCTGGTTGACCCAAGATCCCGTAGACTGCTGACATTCTCGGAGCTCCAAACCAAACACGATTCGCCACGACAGGTGTTCTATAGTTACCTGCAGATCAGGCATTTCGCCCAGATCATAGCCCCGCAACTTCAATTCTCGCCCCCCTCCACGTTTGAAAGTATTGTTCTGGAGGGACGCCACATGAGGGGACAGATCACAGACATGTACCAGATTTTGAATGAGTTTAACATCCCGGCTCACGGGAAACATGCTTACATGCTGCGATGGGAGAGAGAGCTGGGAGAGGTGCTGTCGGAGGAGGCATGCATGGCAGGCCATCTGGAGGCAAGCTGCTAAAAGCTCCCTGTGCACCCTGTACAAGGAAAATTCGTACAAGATTCTTTTTTTGGTACCAGACCCCAGATATACTCCATAAAATTTACCCCTCCACTTCCGATCGCTGCTGGCGCTGCCTGCAGGACAGAGGCACTCTCTTCCACATGTACTGGTCCTGTCCCCTCTTGGTCCCGTTCTGGCAATCCACACAACTACTGACCCGTCTCCTGGAGGTACCAATTCCCCTGACACCCAAACTGTTTTTGCTGGGCCTTGAGCAGCCTAAAGTTGCCAAGCCCTACAAAAAAACTACATATTTTGACGGCAGACAGATGCCTAGTAGCCCTCAACTGGAAGAAGTCCGTAACCCCGTCCCAAGAGGCCCTGTACTCCAGGATCAAAGACATGGAGCTCATGGAGAGGCTGACGGCCAGGATACGTGATAGGCTAGAGGACCATGATGAGGTCTGGAGGGAGTGGCGTCGGCAGGAGGACGTCCCGGGAGCGGGCGTAGGAGCAGACGCGGTAACTTATACCTTCTCTCCCTTGTCTCTTCTTTTAGTTTCTCCCCCCTTTTTTCTCTTTCTTTTCTCCCCCCCTCTTTCTTTTTCCTCCCCTCTGATCTTTTCCTTTTCTAATGTTGCAGAATACTGATGCAGTCGTGTTGGTGCTCCTCACTGTTAGATACTGCCCACTGTATTATGTTTGTAGACATTGCCATTGAAGGTGTGGGCCCTTTCATTTCCTATTTGCATTTCCCGGCCCACGGGCCCTTGCCCCACTATGCTTACCCCTTGTATGACATAAGCTGCTGTCTCTTGGCATATGTCCATTATCTTTTTTGATCTTTTGGTATCTCTGTATTTTTATGACCTGTGAACTGCTTTATATAAATAAAAAAAACGTTAATTGAAAAACAAAAAAAAGACAATTGCGCGGTCATGCTACACTGAACCCAAACAGAATTTTTATCATTTTGTTCCCACAAATAGAGCTTTCTTTTGGTGGTATTTGATCACCTCTGGTAGGCGACACTGAATAGGCACTGAAAGGCTGCAATGATGGGTACTTATGGGTGGCACTGCTGGACACTGATGGGCATTGATACATGGCATTGACATGTGGCACTGATGCATTTGGCCCTGGTGGCACTGGCAGGGATTTTGGGTGGGCACTGGTTGGCAGCTGCCTGGGCATTGATTGGCAGCTGCCTTGGCACAGATTTGCATTTCCCTGGTGGTTTAGGGGGCATACCTGGTGGTCCAGTGTGAATGCCCATCCCTGGTGGTCCTGGGCGGCATACTGGTGGTCCTGGGCGGGATCCGAGGGGGGCTGCGCTGATAAATTATCAGCACAGACCCCCCCCCCTGTCAGGAGAGCAGCCGATCGGCTCTCCTCTACTCGCGTCTGTCAGACGGGAGTGAGGAAAAGCCGATCAGCGGCTCTTCCTGTTTACATTGTGATCAGCCGTGATTGGACACGGATGATCACATGGTAAAGAGCCTCCGCCGGAGGCTCTTTACCGAGATTGGTGTGTCAGACTGACACACCACACCACCGATTGCCGCGATGCATGCCCGGTGGCTGTTATACTGCTGGACGTTATATGACATCCAGTTAGGATAACGCAACCACTTCCCGGACATCAATTTGCTATTGAGCAGGCGGGAAGTGGTTAAGGAAATGCCTGGAGTTCATCTTGTATCCAAATGGTACCATATTTAATATTAACAAGACCAGCAATGCAATTTCTAATACCAAGTAAGCCAACCTAGTACTGTCAACAATGGATAAGGACCTTGCATACAGCTGTGCACTACTTTGACAAGAAAGGGGTGGCCAATGAACATCAGGCCTGTACAGGCTAGATTGTAGTAGTAGTAAAAGTGTTAAAAAGTTGGTTGAACTTTTGCAGGCAACATACATGAATCACTTCTGTGCTCTGCAAAGAACTACCGTAGTCTGCCATTAAAAAATTAGGTAAACATATTAGAATATACATCTCCTCAATATATCAATAAAGGATTTCACTACCTGTGCAGGAAACATTAATTGGACGTTCTACGATTTCTTCCGGAACAATAATTCCAGCAGCCCTTGCTTTCTTTGCCATTTCCTCAGTAGAATTATACTTGGCTCCCACTGATTTTGGCATTGAGAATCTTTTCTTGGTCCTTACTGGCTGAAGCAGGATTGGAACTATCAAACGACTTGGGTTCAGCAGAGAAGCTAGACCCTAAAGGAGAAAATTCTTATAAAAGGTATGCCAACAAAAGGTGTCACAGGATGATTAAAACACTATATTATGTACTTTGTATTGATAATTACTGCATTGTCATATGACTAGACAGAAGGAATTTGTACCACTAGGACTTGTAAATGTCACAGCATTAAAGTGGATGTAAATCCTCCATACTCCCAGTGAAGTGAACAGCCTCAGATGATACACACAGAGGAACCAAATCTCCCTACATAGGTTTTACATGTATATCTGCTGTCTTCACATTTATATACTGTTTAGAAAGTTCAGATTGTGTTAGGACATTTTCTCTTCCTGTTTAAGACAGTGTGATGTCTGGGCATACAGTCAAGATAGCTAAAATTGCTGATTGGAGGAAAGGCACACACCATAGGCAGAGACTCTCAGAGGTGTTTTGTAACAGGACCAGCTCCCTGCTAATCTATTTATAGCAACCTCCCCAACAAAAATTTCAGGCTGCTTTTATCTGAAGTGTCTGAGAATTTGTCAGGCTGATAACAGAGGAACGGGTCAGGAGAGAGCTACGGGACTTAGCTCTTTGAAGAGAGATAACAAAACACTGCAGATATATGTGCCCAACAAAAATTTCATGAATTGGGTTTACATCCACTTTAAACAAAATGGGAAAACTTTTGCTAGTTATGATCAAGAGACTGTAAAGAAGTGCAAATATGATGTATAATGTGGCAGTAACATTTAAAAAATGGCTTATTGCTGCTTCTCATGAGTTGCTGGTATAAAATAGTGCTAAAATGTGCACGTTATTAAAAGTTGAGAACAAGCCAACAATGTATACATTCGGATAAAGTTACACTTACCCTACATAAAAAAGAAATAAAATAATAATAGTAATAATAAATGTAAATAGATTTGCCAAGAGCCGACTTGGGATCCGACTTGTGTCGCCCCAAGTCGCGCGACATGACAAATTCCATTCAAGTGAATGAGAGCCGTCTTAATGTACACTACTGAAGTTTCTCCGACTTCAGAAAAGGTTCCTGTACTACTTCAAGGTGACTTCTAGGCGACTTGTACCCATTGATTTCAATGGAAGTCGCCTCCAAAGTCGGATCAGTGTCTTAAAGTGGAGTTCCACCCTGAAAAAAAATAAATTACACAAAAATGCTGCAAAAAATAAAAAATGTTTTACTCACCCGAAATAGCGGTTGCTATGCGGAAGTCCCTAATCTGCCTCTTCCTTATCCGCAATGGGTCTTCTTCCGCATCCTCTTCTAGTGAATGGGGCGCGCTGCCTTCTGGGAACTGTGTGTAATTCCAAAGAGCAGCCGCCCATTCACAAATCGGCGCGAGACTCGCACATGCGCAGTAGGAAACAGGCAGTTTCTCTTTGTGAGGATGGCGGCGCGGGACCTGCAGTGATCGAGGGATCGGTATCGGGGGGGCCATCATCGCGGGCGAGTAGGATAGGTAAGTGTCCTTATTAAAAGTCAGCAGCTACAGTGTTTGTAGCTGCTGACTTTTAAAAAAATAAAATAAATAGTGGGTCAAATCCCGCTTTAATTGAAGCAACTTTACACAAGAGAAAATAATTTTCTCAAGCAAACCCCTCCCTCCCACAGAGCCGATTATTGCTTGATTGGCCACTGGCAAAGTTGCCTGTCCTGGAGGCAACTCGAAGTTGCCTTGTAAAGTCGTGCTGGAAGTCGTGTTGCCCCAGTGTGAACCGGCTCTAAAACTGGCAGAGCACACGTAGTATTGACTGTGCAATATGAAAAAAAACATGCAACAGTTTAGTGGGTAGTTCAACACCAAGCAATTTCAACTTAACCCTGAAACCTAAAGTGATCTTGTAGTGATATAAGGGCTGACAACGAGCAGTGAGGGACCATGCATTTACATGTATTAGATACACTGGAAGTTTCAGATACAAGCCTCTGCTAAAGTTCAGCAATACAGCGAAGATTGAAGAGACCGCCAGCTGTAACACCAATATTGTATCTTCTTGTTAAGGCCCTCGGACAAGCTTTACCACCCCCTCCCCCCCCCTTCCCTTGAAAGCTTAAAAAAGCTTCCAAAAGACAGGGCCGCTGATAAGGCAGTACAACCAGCCTTTCTGTTTTGGGCCAGAGCCCCATCAGTTTAAAGCCTCATGGATTTTAAAATGCCAGTAGCTTTGCAGTGAGTTTTTCAACGTTTTTGCAATAGCGTGTTTTTTTATTTTAATGGATCAAAAACACAAAAAAAATCCACGTTTGAGCGTTTATCAGTGTTTTTTGACATTAGAGCGTTTTTACAGCTGAAAAAAAGTTTTTAGGGTTTTTGTTACAGCCCAAAAAAGCCCCAGAAAAAAAACAGTTGATAACAGCCTATGTGTGAATGGAAACATAGGATAACATGATGGGGAATTTATTGACTGTAGAACAAAAAAAAACATCTGAAGCCAAAAACAGCAGCTGTAAAAAACGTCCAAAAACATCCAGTGTGCATGAGGCCTAAAAGGGGGGCCCGGCACCTGCTGAGTAGGAGGGCCGGTTGTACGGTCTTATTGCAGACACCAATCCTCTCCTGCGCCCTTCCCCCCAGCAGCGCTGCCAGTGTTTGCACTGCAGGGGGATTGGTTCTAGTACATGAGCCACTTTCATCTGCTGACCGGGCCCCGTTCCCTTGCAGTGCTGCTGACTTCCTCCCTCTACTGCAGGCACACAAATGGATGTTTCAGAATAGAGAGCAGGGGAAGGGGTCAGTTAATATGTCATCTTGTGGCCCCTTCCTTTCCTGAATGAATACTGAGTGATCAGTACCAATCATTCATGTGTCCACTCATCACTGAAGTATAGTAAACTGTATTTACTATGCTTCAGTTTGTGAATGAGCAGGAAGCCTCAGAGCATGCCCTATTCATCTGTGCAGCTGAGGTCGCAGAGAAAGGGACTAAAAAAAAAAAATCTATGTCGTCAGTCACTTTCGGCCAGGGGGTCCTGTCAGGTAAGCTGCATGGGGGCCTCCGTGATTTTTTTTTTTTTTTTACAGCAAGCAGGATTTTACAAATGCAGCGGACCCACAACTGATAAGTGTGAAGAGTTCCATAAGCTTTCATGGTTATGCGTTTAACTGTCACAATCTATGACGCGGCTCGGCGTCATCCATTCACAATGTTCTGTGAATGAGAAAACTACAAGTGGAAGAAAAACGGATCAGTGTAAAAGCAGCCTTGTGCCCCGAGACGAAGGAAAGAAAACCTGTTTTGATAGAAACTTGGACACAGTCTTTCCTCAGGTGTCCTAGAAAATGCTAGTTGCCCAATTATCATGGTAATCCAGAGTTTCGCCAATAATAAATAAAGTCAACAGCTACAAATACTGCAGCTGCTGACTTTTAATATTAGGACACTTACCTGTCCAGCGCGCCCGCGATGTCAGCACCTGAAGCCGTTCTGTCCCTCGGCTCTCGGGTACTGCCACCGCCATCTTCGGTAAGGGAATCAGGAAGTGAAGCCTTGCGGTCTCACTGGTCCCTGCTGTCTTCTGGGACCTTTGTGTCCCAGAAGGGGCTGGACATAGCGTAGATCGCCGCGGATACTGCAGCGATCTATGCCCTGGAAGTGGGAGCAAATAGCTGTATTACACAGGTATCTGCTCCCCCCTGAAAGGTGCCAAATGTGACACCGGAGGGGGGGGGGGATTACAAAAAGCAGAATGTCAATATTGGGTGGAACTCCGCTTAAAAACTGCAATTCCCAGACCTCTAACAAGTGAGCAAATAAGTGCTCCAGACTCTTCTCCAGCTTTACCCATCTGCATATTGCTCTAGGTCTATGGTTACTAAAAATATTTGAAGCCAGAGGGGTCAGAACAGGTACTATGCAACTGTCATTATCAGACGAAGACCATCAATAGAAATCCCCAAAACTTCTCTCCATACAGTTTTCCTTCAGGCTCGGTTCACAAAGCTGTATTGCAGAAACGCACTAAAAATAGGATTTTTGTACTCACCGTAAAATCCTTTTCTCTGTAGTTCATGGACGGACACAGCAGCTTAATCTTGACAATAGGGTATTAGCCTTCTATCAGGAGAGGACTAGGCAGAAACATTGTTAATGTGTTAATACAACTTTAAACTGCACAGTACCGCCCAGGAGGCGGTCCCTCTAGGTACAACCCCTCTCCCTGCATGCAGCAGCTCAGTTCGTCAAAAAGCAGTACAAACATAAAAAACGAGGGGTGGGTGCTGTGTCCGTCCATGAACTACAGAGAAAAGTATTTTACGGTGAGTACAAAAATCCTATTTTCTCTTGTGTTCATGGACGGACACAGCAGCTTAATCTTGACAATAGGGACGTCCCCAAGCAGTGTGTCAGAAAAACGAGGGGTGGGAACAGCAACCAAAAAAACAAACTTCACCCCAAACATAACCAGAGCTCACCAACAGAGGAGAAGCAACCTTAAAACGGCCGCCTGCAAAACTTTGCGGCCAAAGCAAGCATCCGAAGATTCACAAAAATTCTACAAGGTTGATGGGAGTGCAAGTGTGAACGGACAACCAAGTCGCTGCCTTACACAACCGGGAAACAGACGCCTGATGTCGGAAAGCCCAGGAGGCACCTATCGACCGGGTAGAATGCGCCGTGACAGGAAATGGAGGCGTCCGCCCTCGTATGGCATAGGCCTGAATCACGACCTGTCTGATCCACCTGGAGATGGTGGTTGATGATACCGCCATACCCTTCCTGGGACCAGCCACCGACAAAAACAGTGAGTCTGACTTCCGGAACGGAGCAGTAGCCGACAGGTACACCCGTAGAGCTCGGACAACGTCCAAGGAATGTAAAGCAGCCTCATTTGGATGTGACGGTCGAGGACACAAGGACGGAAGTATGATGTCCTCATTAAGAAGAAAAGACGACACGACCTTAGGGAGAAACGAAGGCTGCGGGCGTAGCACCGCTATATCCTTGTGGAGGATCAGATAAGAAGCCCTGCAAGATAAGGCCGCCAGCTCAGAAACTCGTCTGACTGACATAATAGCCACCAAAAAGGCAACCTTTTGAGAGAGCGTCAATTAAGGAATCTCCTTAATGTTTTCAAACGGCGGTTTCTGAAGCACCGAGAGGACCATATTCAAGTCCCACGGAGGTAGTGGCGGTCGCACCAGGGGGGCCACATTTCGAACCCCCTGTACAAATGTACTCGCCAGTGAGTGCGCCGCCAAGGGTCTTTGAAAAAAGATGGCCAAAGCTGAAATTTGCCCCTTAATGGTACTTAAGGCAAGTTTTTTGTCCACCCCTCGCTGTAGAAACAGCAGGATCCTAGAAACCGAGTATGCACATGGACGCCACTTCAGCTCCTCACACATAGAGATGTAAGCCTTCCAAGTACGACGATAAATCTTCCTACAGGAAGACTTCCGTGCTCTCAGCATGGTAGAAATAACCACATCCGACAGGCCACGGTTCCTCTAAACCTGGCTTTCAATAGCCACGCCGTTAAAGCCAGCGGCTGTAAAGCAAGATGAAGAATGGGACCTTGCGACAGAAGGTCCTCTCGTAGCAGTAGTCACCAAGGAACATCCGCCACCAGACGTACTAGGTCGGCGTACCAGGGATGGCGAGGCCAATCTGGAGCAATTAGAATCATCGGGACCCCCTCCGTCTGCACCCTGCGAACCAGACAAGGGAGAAGCTTTAGCGGGGAAAAAGCGTAAATCAGCCGATACTGTCCCCACGGAGCCACCAACACGTCTGTCGCGTCTGCCCAGGGGTCTCTTCACCTGGCCACAAACCCCGACACCTTCCGATTGAGCCGCAAAGCCAGGAGGTCCACGTCTGGCGTGCCCCATCTTGTGCGAATGAGACAAAACACATCCGGGTGCAACGACCACTCTCCTTGGTCC
Organism: Rana muscosa; assembly: GCA_029206835.1. NCBI lineage: Eukaryota > Metazoa > Chordata > Amphibia > Anura > Ranidae > Rana > Rana muscosa. The sequence goes on from CM055128.1 coordinate 120,841,784, forward strand.
AGCATCTGGCGACTTAGGTAGTCCACTTGCCAGTTGTCTACGCCCGAAACGTATACGGCCGATAGAGCCGGCACGCTCTGCTCTGCCCACCTCAGGATGTGAGCAACCTCCGAGGCTGCAGCCGAGCTTCTTGTCCCCCTTTGATGGTTGACATACGCCACTGCCGTGGAGTTGTCCGACTGGATCCTGACTGGACGCCCCTGAAGTCTGTGAGACCACGAGAAGAGGCAATGCTTGATCGCCGAAGCTCCAGCACGTTGATCGGTAGGCAAGATTCTTCCTGCGTATAGCGTCCCTGTGCCGACAGAACACCCCAAACACCCCACCCAACCGTCAGGCGGGCGTCCGTCGTGATTACTGTCCACTGAAGAGGAAGAAATTACTTTCCTGCCTGAAAGGCCGGAGATCTCAGCCACCAGACCAGGGCAGCCTTGACAATCCGGATCTGACAATCCAGGGACAACAGGGACTTGTCCCACTTGGACAGGATTTCCCTCCGTAAGGCGCGAGTGTGAAATTGAGCATACAGAGGCCACCATGAGGCCCAGGACTCGCATGCAAAAACGCAGCGACGACCGCTTGTGCGAGGCCAGCAACTTCACCGCCACCTGAAGAGTTTGCAATTTGTCCTAGGGGAGAAAAAAAAAAACTCTCGCCTCCAAGGAATCCAGAACCAAGGCCAGGTACTCCAGACGCCGAGTCGGCACCAAAACCGACTTCTGAAGGTTCAGGACCCAACCAAAGTCTTGAAGGGCCCGGATGACAATTGCCATATCCACCTCTAATTCTGAGCTTGAAGCAGCTCTCAGAAGCTCGTCCAGGTAACCCACTATAGCGATACCTCGCTGTCTCAGCAAATCTAGGACCGGGGCAAGCAACTTGGTGAAAATGCCAGGCCAAAAGCAAGAGCCACAAATTGGTAGTGGTCGTCCCCGACCGCAAAACACAGAAACCTCTGATGTCTGACAAATATGGGGACATGCAAGTATGCATCCTTGATGTCCAAGGACGCCAGGAAATCCTACGGATGGACCGACGCAACTACCGAGCGCACCAATTCCATCCTGAACTTCTGAACTTTCACGAAGCAGTTCAGGGCCTTGAGATCCAGGATCGGACGGACCCCTTCCTTCTTTGGGACCACAAACAGGTTAGAATAAAACCCCTGAAACCTTTCCAGCGGGGGCACGGGCACGATCACCCCCCGAGCCAGCAGATCCTGTACTGCACCAAACAGGGTCACCCGACGAGTCGGAGGGAGCTGAAGGTTTGAGGGAAAAAATCAGTTTGGAGGGCAAGAGAGAAACTCTATCTTGTACCCTGAGGAAACTACTTCGCAAACCCACCGGTCGGAAAGTAGGGAAGACCACCGAGCCACGAAAGTGACCCCCCACCCGCGTGTCGGGCGGGGGCAAACCTTCATGCGGTCGCAGGTTTGTGCGCAGGCTTGTTGGGCTTGCGAAACCAGGGACGCTTTTGTCCCTCAGCAGGTGCCTTATCAGTCTGGGATCTCTTACCTGCAGCTCCTGGCGGACGAAAAAGACGCTTATGAGCAGAGAAGGAGGGCCCATGCCTACGGCGTGGCTCATTACCCTTCCTAGATTGCGGGAGCAGAGTACTCTTACCTCCCGTGGCATCTTTGATGATGTCATCCAGGGAGGCTCCAAAAAGCTTCTCCCCTTTAAAAGGTAAATCAAGCAAGGCATTCTTAGAGGCCTGGTCCGCGGACCAACATTTTAGCCAAATCAGGCGACGCAGTACCACTGCAGAGACCGAGGCCCTGGATTAGCAATGGTATTGTATCCAAAGCTGACTCGCACACAAACTTAAGGCCCTGTACCAAACTGGTTGGCCAGTTCCACACAGGGCGGAGAAGCCTGATGTTCTTTTAACTCATGGTGCAGCATCTTAGCCCACTCAGTAAGCGCCTGAGCCACCAAAGCCCCGACGACAGTCGGACGCACTGCTGACCCCACCACCGTGAACAGGGAGCGGGTCACTGCCTCAGCCCTCCTGTCCACAGGGTCTTTGAAAGTAGGAGCTCCTTCTACCGGAAGCGTGGTTACCTTGTTTAACCTGGACAATGGGGGGTCCACAATCGGGGAAGAGGTCCATTTTTCCAGGAAATCCTCCTCAAAAGGGTAACGCACCCCTATACATTTTGGGGACCAAAAAATCCTCTGCGGACGTTCCCATTCCCTGTACAAGAGAATAGCCAAGTAAGGCACACAAGGAAACACCTTTTCAGTGCGGGCAGGCTTGCGGAATCCGAAAGGGACCGACACCTCTGTAGATGCACCTGACTTATCCTCCAATTTAAGAGTATCTCGCACTACGGTGATAAGTGCTCCAACAAGTGCACTATCAAGCGCTGACCCGGACACGGGATCATACTCACTGTCCGAAGGGTCGTGGTCCACAATGTCAGAAACATCAGAACCCGGGCCGGGAGCAGTAGCTGGGCCCGAATCCGAGTCAGAGACATCCCTAGAAGATGGCAGTTTTTTTTTACCCCCCTTTTTCCGCACACACCGCAGCCACCCTGGCAACAAAGGCCTCCAAGACAGCCGACATAGCCTCTACAGAGACAGCAGGTGCCGGGGCACCTGTTGCAATCACAGGTAAGTCTGTTGACCCGCACGCCTGACCCCTTAGGGACATAAGCCAAGGCACACAGCCCACCCTCCTAACTGCTTGCACGCCGAGGGGCCCCCCAGAGGACTCACCCCCCCCCCCCAAGTAGATAATTGCACCGCTGCCGTCCGCCCTGTCCTAACAGAGGAGCTCTCCGTATGCCACTGCACGTGTCACTGTGTCCAGCAGAGTGAAAGCCGGCTGATCGCGCCATCCAGATACCTAAAAACCACCGCAAGAAGCCAAGAACCTACAAGTAAATGGCCGCCAAACGGCCGCCCTGAAGAGAAAAAAAAAAGTGTGCGGCCACCCTGTAGAGAAAAAGGTGCGCGGCTACAAGAAAATGGCCGCCACTATGCAGGACCAACACAGGGCGCTCGGCTACAGGAAAATGGTTGCCGAGAAGAGGAAAAAAAAAAACAAACAAACACAGTATAGAGGCGGGACCGCCAAAATGGTGGCCGAACCAGGTATCAAGGCAGTAAGCACACATGGCAGCGAACAATACGGGGCTCCCGCAAGGCGGAGGTCCCCCCACACAGGCATCCAGCACCCCCAGGAGAGCGGACCCTCAGTGCAGCCCCCCACTTAGAAAGCGGAGCCCCCCCAGGCGGACCCCTGGATACTGCAGCAGGCCCAGCTAGAAGGCATGAGGAGGAGGGAGGGGAGGGAGAGAAGAGGGAAGGGTGGAATAGAACCCCCGATCGACCTCACTGGGAATGTCCAGTTGTCCCAACCCGCCGAGGCAGGGGCAATGGTACTTACCAGTCCTGCGAGGCTTGCTGGAAGCATCCCAAACAGATCCACCACCCGAGCGGTAGGGAGGTAGCTGTCGGCTCGGCACACTGTGACAGAGACAGTAATTAGCGCGGTTATATGTGTGCCCCGGAGCGCGTAGCTCATCGGCCACTCCTGGAGCAAACGGGGCATGTCGTGGCCAACCCAGCACGTAGCTAAAGGCCTGCACACGCTCGCTGGGCGAAACTGGGGTGACTTCAAGGATCTAGGACATCCAGCCTGTCGCCCAGTCGGCAGTTGATAACAGATCTCAGGATCAAAGTAGAGAAAAAAAATATATAAAAAAAAAAAAACTCCAAGACAAGAGGGCCCACAGGGAGTCAGGTCCTACTCCTATGTTAGGCAGAAAAAAACTGAGCTGCTTCATGCAGGGAGAGGGGTTGTACCTAGAGGAACCGCCTCCTGGGCGGTACTGTACAGTTTAAAGTTGTATTAAAACATTAACAATGTTTCTGCCTAGTCCTCTCCTGATAGAAGGCTAATACCCTATTGTCAAGATTAAGCTGCTGTGTCCGTCCATGAACACAAGAGAAAATTCGTTTTTTTTTTTACAGATCACGATCAAATACTCATGGCAACACATGTCATGCAGTGTAATGTTATTTTAAACAAACTGCAGCAGATGTGCATCTTAAAGCACCACAATGCACCAATATCAACAGTCTGTGTGTTGTGAGTAGGGATGAGCCGAATACCCCCCGGTTCGGTTCGAAACCAGAACATGCGAACAGGCAAAAAATTTGTGCGAACACCGTTGAAGTCTACGAGACACGAACATGACAAATCAAAAGTGCTAATTTTAAAGGTTAATATGCAAGTTATTATCATAAAAAGTGTTTGGGGACCCGGGTCCTGCCCTAGGGGACATGTATCAATGCAAAAAAAAGTTTTTTCGGGAGCAGTGATTTTAATAATGCTTGAAGTGAAACAATAAAAGTGAAATATGTCTTTAAATGTCGTACCTGGGGGGTGTCTAAAGTATGCCTGTAAAGCAGCGCATGTTTCCCATGTTTAGAATTGTCCCTGCACAAAATGTAATTTCTGAAGGAAAAAAAGTCATTTAAAACCACTCGCGGCTATAATGAATCCCTGGGTCCCCGGCAACACAGAGAAAAGTCATTGAAAAAAAAACGCAGGGGTCCCCCCCAGTACATTACCAGGCCCTTTGGGTCTGGTATGAATATTAAGGGCAACCCCTGCCGTTTTTTTCAATGACTTTTATCTGTATTGCCGGACCCAACAATTCATTAATAGATGCAGTAGCTTTAAATGACTTTTTTCCTTCAAAAATTACATTTTGCACAGGGAACCAAAATTAAAAAAAATAAAAAATCAGTGGGGGTCCCCCCAAGATTCAATATCATGCCCTTCAGGTCTGGTATGGATATTAAGGGGAACCCCGCACCAAAATAAAAAAGAAATGGCGTGTGTCTCCCCAAAAATCCATACCAGACCCTTATCCGAGCACGCAACCTGGCAGGCCGCAGGAAAAGAGGGGGGACGAGAGAGCGCCCCCCTCCTGAACCGTACCAGGCCACATGCCCTCAACATGGGGAGGATGCTTTGGGGGGTCTGTGACCCCTCAAAGCACCAAGCACTCTGTATTGCCGAGGACCTGGGGATTCATTATAGCCGCGAGTGACTTTTTTTTCCCTTCAGAAATGACATTTTGTGCAGGGACAATTCTAAAGACGGGAAACAAGCGCTGCTTTACAGGCATACTTTAGACACCCCCCAGGTACGAAATTTAAAGGAATATTTCACTTTAAGCATTATTAAAATCACTGCTCCTGAAAAAACGGGCGTTTTTAAAACTTTTTTTTTGCATTGATACATGTCCCCTGGGGCAGGACCCGGGTCCCCAAACACTTTTTATGACAATAACTTGCATATTAACCTATAAAATTAGCACTTTAGATTTCTCCCATAGACTTTTAAAGGGTGTTCCGCGGCTTTTCGAATTTGCCGCGAATTCCCCAAATTGTTCGCCAAACGGGCGAACAGCCAATGTTCGAGTCAAACTCATGTTCGACTCAAACATAAAGCTCATCCCTAGTTGTGAGCAGCACGCACCAGCTTAGGTACTTTATGGTCATTCAAAATTAAGAGTGGTTGTTAAGCAATGCACATAAAACTAATATAGAATGTTTAATGCATATTCATTAGGATAAGGCACATAAACCAGCCCTGTTTTTCCAGATTGCTGCTAACATAAATGCTACAAGGCACATAAGGCACTAACGCTTATTGTGGCTGTGCGTTTTGTGAATGGTGGAGTTGGGGTGCAAGTGTCTAACTGATGGGGAGCAGGGATGTGTACATATGAGATTTTACTTTCATAACAAGTAAAAGTTAGGCCCCATGCACACGAGATGCTGTTATTTGCTGTTAAACGCGCGTTCAGAGGCAGTTGGATGCTTTTTTCAACTGCCCCTGAACCCATTCAATGTTATCCTATGTGTCCATGCACACACTCTAGTTTTTTGGTGTTTACAAGCAGTTGCGTTTAACCTCGTTTTTCCAGAAGCAAAAAAATGGGTTCAGACGCAAAAGTTTTCCACGTTTCAGACGCTAAACGCGGCACCGGCGTTTTGCCACGTTTGCGTTTATAAACGTTTTTAAAGGTGACCTATATTTTGACATTAGAAATCTCAAAAATGATGGCAAATGATGAAAAACCATTAAAAAAATATTTAAAAAAAACTGTAATTGCTTGCATTGCACTGTAGACAATCCACAACTTATGGCAGGTAACGTGGCAAGTGGACAATCCACAACTTGTGGCAGGTGATGTTGCCAGGTGACGTGGCAGGTAGAAATCCACAAATTGTGGCAGGTGACGTGGCCAAGTGACGTGGCAAGTGGACAATCCACAACTTGTGGCAGGTGGACAATCCACAAATTGTGGCAGGGGACGTGGCAGGTGGACAATCCACAACTTGTGGCAGGGGACGTGGCCAGGTGATGTGGCAGGTGGACAATTCACAAATTGTGGCAGGTGATGTGGCGAGGGGATGTGGCAGGTGACATGGCGAGTGGACAATCCACAACTTGTGGCAGGTGACAATCCACAACTTGTGGCAGGTGACGTGGCAGGTGGACAATCCACAAATTGTGGCATGTGACGTGGCCAGGTGATGTGGCAAGTGGACAATCCACAACTTGTGGCAGGTGACGTGGCCAGGTGATGTGGCCAGGTGACGTGGCAGGTGGACAATCCACAAATTGTGGCAGGTGACGTGGCAGGTGACGTAGCAAGTGGACAATCCACAAATTATGGCAGGTGACGTGGCCAGGTGATGTGGCAGGTGGACAATCCACAAATTGTGGCAGGTGACGTGGCCAAGTGACATGGCAAGTGGACAATACACAACTTGTGGCAGGTGACGTGGCAGGTGATGTGACAGGTGGACAATCCACAAATTGTGGCAGGTGACGTGGCAAGTGGACAATCCACAACTTGTGGCAGGTGACGTGGCCAGGTGACGTGGCAGGTGGACAATCCACAACTTGTGGCAGGTGACGTGGCCAGGTGACGTGGCAGGTGGACAATCCACAACTTGTGGCAGGTGACGTGGCCAGGTGACGTGGCAGGTGGACAATCCACAAATTGTGGCAGGTGATGTGGCAGGTGACGTGGCAAGTGGACAATCCACAACTTGTGGACGGTGACGTGGCCAGGTGACGTGGCAGGTGGACAATCCACAAATTATGGCAGGTGACGTGGCAAGTGGACAATCCACAACTTGTGGCAGGTGACGTGGCCATGTGACGTGGCAGGTGGACAATCCACAAATTGTGGCAGGTGACGTGGCAAGTGGACAATCCACAACTTGTGGCAGGTGACGTGGCAGGTGGACAATCCACAAATTGTGGCAGGTGACGTGGCAAGTGGACAATCCACAACTTGTGGCAGGTGACGTGGCCAGGTGACGTGGCAGGTGGACAATCCACAAATTATGGCAGGTGGTGTGGCCAGGTGACGTGGCAAGTGGACAATCCACAGCTTGTGGCAGATGATGTGGCAAGTGATACGCTAAATATAAGTACACTGCTGCTCTCTCAGCTGCTGGTCTCCCAAAATGGCTGAAGTGGTTAAATAACTGTTTTTTGAGCTTAGGGAGGGTCTTATGATGTTTCTTAACTAAACGCCTATAGACGCAAACGCAGTAAAACACCGCAAAAATCGCGGCAAAGCGGGCGTTTTTAAACGCCAGTTTTAGCCTTTAAAAACGTGTGTTCAGCAGAGTTTGCACCGGCGTCTCGTGTGCATGGGGCTTAGGCAGCAGTCTACTGCGAAGGTAACCAAATCCTTAACCACCTTAAAGTGGTTGTATATCCACAAATATGAAATGCACCTACAGGTAAGCCTACATTAAGGCTTACCTGTAGGTGCTTGCAATATCTCCGAGACCTACACGGTCTCTGAGATATTTTCAAAAAAGAGTGCACCGCTATCTACGGCGCAGGCGCACTGAGCGCAGAGGCTCTTTGAATGGCAGCCTGCCGGACACTGCCGGAATTCGCGCATGCGCGGGGATCGTGCCGTTCCCCACACATGCGCGGGAGTGACGTCATCGCCGCTCCGGCCAATCACAGCGGCGATACCCGGAAGTCACTCCGGGTATCATGGATGCGACGGAGGACGTGTCCGAGGACCGCTGCGAGGGCTTTGATCTAAGGTAAGTGATTGATAATGAGCTAGTATGCTAGTCATACTAGCTCATTATGACTTTGCCTTGCAGGTTGTGAAAAAAAAAAAGTTTTGGCTAGTTTACACTTGTTTCAAAACAAGGCTTCGGACACGCTTTGTTAAAGCGGAGGTCCACACAAAAAGTGTACCTCCGCTTTTCTGAACCCTCCCCCCCTCCGGTGTCACATTTGGCACCTTTCAGGGGGGAGGGGGTGCAGATACCTGTCTAATACAGGTATTTGCACCCACTTCCGGGAACAGACTCCCGCGGGAGTCACGCCCCTTCGCGTCACCCCTGCTGTCTTCTGGGAAACACACTGGTCCCAGGAGACAGCGGGGACCTGTGAGGACGCACCGCGCTACTCACGCAGAAGGGAACCGGGCAGTGAAGCCACAACGCTTCACTTCCTGATTCCCTCACCGAGGATGGCAGCGAGGGCAGCCGAGAGACAAGCGATTGCTCGGCATCTGCTGCCGACATCGCAGGTACCCTGGACAGGCAAGTGTCCATTTATTAAAAGTCAGTAGCTGCAGTATTTGTAGCTGCTGGCTTTTAATATTTTTTTTTTTCGTGGGACCTCCGCTTTAAAGGTCTCTGAATGTCAGTCAAAGCCCCCGTCACCAAATATAATGGTTAGCTTATGCCTTGTTTCCACTGAACGGAACGGTTCGGGTCGGTACAGTTTGGAACGGTTTGAATGGTCCGGTCTATTCTGGTGAGCGTTTCCACTGCAAGTCGGACCGTCAGGGACCATTCAGGGTTTAGAAAAAATGCCTAGCGTGTCCGCCAATCAGTGGAATATATTGTAGCTCCGCCCTAACCGAACCGTTCCATTTTCTATGGCCCCACATCTGAAGCAGGACCCAGAATGGTGCGGTACGGTTCGGATTTATGGCACGCTTTCATAATGGAAACACCCAAAATAGCGTACCATACCGAACCGATCCGCTCAGTGGAAACGAGGCATTACAGTCCTGTTTACACCTTGCTTTTAAAATGATACCCAATGTCACTTTAGTGGTGCTTCAAATCCTTCATATAACTCTATGACAAAGCTCGCTTGAAGCACCTTCAGCTTTCGAGAGGCTTTAACTTCTCTTTGTTTTGGAGAAATTGCAGGTATGAGATATTCACACACACACACACGGCATCTGTCAAGCTTCAACAAAGCTTCAAAAGAGCATAGCGGGGGCATCACTAAAACTCTACCGAAGCATCAAAAACACATCACAAAAGCACGTAATAGCGTTAGGTTCCTTTCTGCCCGACAGACTCCACTTTGTTTAGTGGGGGATCGATCCGCTGAGCAGGATGATAGGTCCGTCTCCACTGTGCGGAGATGGACCTGTCAGAGTCCTGATCTCCTCTATGGGAGACCGCCTGTCCGTTTTCATCCAATCCTCCAGACGGATGGAAAATAGGGTTTCCATCCGTCTGGATTTCATGGACAGGATTGAATTGGATACTGGCGGATGTCAGCGGATATGTCACTGCTGACATCCGCCGCTCTATAGAGATGCATGGAGCGCCCGATCAGGTCCACCTGGAAAACTGACAGGCGGACCTGATCAGAGAACCCGTGTGAAAGGTGCCATAGGCGCTTTAACGTGTGTTGAAGCCAAAAGCAAGTGTAAATGAGCCTTAAGGGTTGTTCACATTTGTGTTGCCCTATGAAGCACAACTGCACTTCAGAGAACTTTTGATAGGCTGTGAGGAAGCACCACTATGCACATGGTATGGCCCCATTCAGGTGAATGAGTCGTGTCCGTGCCACGGTGCAGCATTTTTGAGTGCTAAAACAATCAGTGAGGAGGTGACATATCACCTCCCACCACCTCTCAAATTCCCTCTAAAAAGCAACTCATCACAGATTACTTTTTAGAGCAGTAGCAAATTAAGCCACACATGTGAAGGTGCCATAACAAAACCCATCAGATCCTCGCTTACCTGGAAGTTTATAGACCATCTTGGGCCGAAAACTCTGTTCTACACCAAGATCTCATCGCCCATTACGTTTTAAAATAGAACCGCCCTCTCCAACTACTCTTTAGACTGTCCCCTCCCCCTCATAACACCAATGCTTACAACCTGTGTAAGAAAGATGTATAGGCTTATCTAATTTCAGGCAGCTCCAATCACGATGTCCCCTGTATCAGCCAGCGGCAGATGCAGCACGATATCCCCTGTATCAGCCAGCAGCAGCACGATATCCCCTGTATCAGCCAGCGGCAGCACGATATCTCCTGTATCAGCCAACGGCAGCACGGTATCTCCTGTATCAGCACGATATCCCCTGTATCAGCCAGTGGCAGCACGATATCCCCTGTATCAGCCAGTGGCAGCTGCAGCACGATATCCCCTGTATCAGCCAGTGGCAGCTGCAGCACGATATCCCCTGTATCAGCCAGTGGCAGCTGCAGCACGATATCCCCTGTATCAGCCAGTGGCAGCTGCAGCACGATATCCCCTGTATCAGCCAGCGGCAGCACGATATCTCCTGTATCAGCCAACGGCAGCACGATATCTCCTGTATCAGCCAACGGCAGCACGATATCTCCTGTATCAGCCAACGGCAGCACGATATCTCCTGTATCAGCCAACGGCAGCACGATATCTCCTGTATCAGCCAACGGCAGCACGGTATCTCCTGTATCAGCACGATATCCCCTGTATCAGCCAGTGGCAGCACGATATCCCCTATATCAGCCAGTGGCAGCTGCAGCACGATATCCCCTGTATCAGCCAGTGGCAGCTGCAGCACGATATCCCCTGTTTCAGCCAGTGGCAGCTGCAGCACGATATCCCCTGTATCAGCCAGCGGCAGCACGATATCTCCTGTATCAGCCAACGGCAGCACGATATCTCCTGTATCAGCCAACGGCAGCACGATATCTCCTGTATCAGCCAACGGCAGCACGATATCTCCTGTATCAGCCAACGGCAGCACGATATCTCCTGTATCAGCCAACGGCAGCACGATATCTCCTGTATCAGCCAACGGCAGCACGATATCCCCTGTATCAGCCAGTGGCAGCACGATATCCCCTGTGTCAGCCAGCTGCAGCACGATATCCCCTGTATCAGCCAGCGGCAGATGCAGCACCATATCCCCTGTATCAGCCAGCGGCAGATGCAGCACCATATCCCCTGTATCAGCCAGCGGCAGATGCAGCACCATATCCCCTGTATCAGCCAGCGGCAGATGCAGCACCATATCCCCTGTATCAGCCAGCGGCAGATGCAGCACCATATCCCCTGTATCAGCCAGCGGCAGATGCAGCACCATATCCCCTGTATCAGCCAGCGGCAGATGCAGCACCATATCCCCTGTATCAGCCAGCGGCAGATGCAGCACCATATCCCCTGTATCACCCAGCGGCAGATGCAGCACGATATCCCCTGTATCAGCCAGCAGCAGCACGATATCCCCTGTATCAGCCAGCGGCAGCACGATATCTCCTGTATCAGCCAACGGCAGCACGGTATCTCCTGTATCAGCACGATATCCCCTGTATCAGCCAGTGGCAGCACGATATCCCCTGTATCAGCCAGTGGCAGCTGCAGCACGATATCCCCTGTATCAGCCAGTGGCAGCTGCAGCACGATATCCCCTGTATCAGCCAGTGGCAGCTGCAGCACGATATCCCCTGTATCAGCCAGTGGCAGCTGCAGCACGATATCCCCTGTATCAGCCAGCGGCAGCACGATATCTCCTGTATCAGCCAACGGCAGCACGATATCTCCTGTATCAGCCAACGGCAGCACGATATCTCCTGTATCAGCCAACGGCAGCAGGGTATCTCCTGTATCAGCACGGTATCCCCTGTATCAGCCAGTGGCAGCACGATATCCCCTATATCAGCCAGTGGCAGCTGCAGCACGATATCCCCTGTATCAGCCAGCGGCAGATGCAGCACCATATCCCCTGTATCAGCCAGCGGCAGATGCAGCACCATATCCCCTGTATCAGCCAGCGGCAGATGCAGCACCATATCCCCTGTATCAGCCAGCGGCAGATGCAGCACCATATCCCCTGTATCAGCCAGCGGCAGATGCAGCACCATATCCCCTGTATCAGCCAGCGGCAGATGCAGCACGATATCCCCTGTATCAGCCAGCGGCAGATGCAGCACGATATCCCCTGTATCAGCCAGCGGCAGATGCAGCACGATATCCCCTGTATCAGCCAGCGGCAGAAGCAGCACGGTATCCCCTGTATCAGCCAGCGGCAGAAGCAGCACGATATCCCCTGCATCAGCCAGCGGCAGCTGCAGGATTGAGTAGAGAGAGCTCCTACAATGGCTTGTAAAGCCTGGAGCGTGAACATCACCCATTGATTCTAATGGTCCATCTGTTTTCAGTGTTCCCTCCTCTCCCCTGCAGCTACCACTGGCAGACACAGGAGAGCCAGATCACGTGACTGGACTGGCTGACAAGAAGTATTTCCATCTTTCTTACACTGGTTAGCAAGCATAAGTGCTAGAAAGGTCAGTTTTAGGGGTAGTTGGGGTTAGGCATGGAATTCCTTTTCAGTTAAAGAGGTCCGCCTAAAAAATAAATATTAAAAGCCAGCAGCTACAAATACTGCAGCTGCTGACTTTTAATAAATGGACACTTACCTGTTCAGGGTGCCCGTGATGTCGGCAGCAGATGCCGATCAATTGCTCGGCTCTCGGCTGCCATCCTCGTTGAGGGAATCAGGAAGTGAAGCGTTGCGGCTTCACTTCCCGGTTCCCTACTGCGGATGCGCGAGTCGCGCTGCGCGTCCTCACTGGTCCCCGCTATCTTCTGGGAACCGTGTGTTTCCCAGAAGACGGCGGGGGGGGGGGGGCATGACTCTCGCGGGAGTCTTATGCCCAGAAGTGGGTGCAAATACCTGCACCCCCCACCTGAAAGGTGCCAAATGGGACACCAGGGGGGGGGGGGGGGTGTTCCAAAAAGCGGAGGTTCCATTTTTGTGTGACCAAAGTCCTTTTTTTTGTCAAACCAGAGAAAATACCAGTAAGAGGCACATTATCCTACCCCAAGAGAAATCATTTTACAGATAGTTCTAAGCCACAGCTCCATTCTGTGGAACTACAAGTCCCAGCTAACATTGTTCAATCCCCCCCATCTTCACACACACTCTCTATGCCAGTATAAAATCTAGCTCGACCTATTCTCTGTCACTATGGCCATCTCACAACTAGATCATCACACGCTGTCAGAAGGCACACAATAAAGCATGACAACAGACAGCTGCAGTCAGCGCAAGACTCCAACTGACCCACCAACAACCGTCTCATTTAGTCTTTGCTTTCCTTTTTTTTTTAATAACCTTCAACTAGCGCTTCACCCACCGTTCTACACACGCTCCTGGAGGCCGCCATGTTCAAGACGCCTCAAATGCGTATCCCCGCCCCCAAATCCATCCCAGTACGTATGATAGGCGTCAGTTTTACTGCTGACTGACACACAGCCCCGATTGGCAGCTTTTCGCACATGCTTTTCTGCGTAGCACCTCCACTAGACTGTAAGCACCCAATATATGTCTTACACATCTGTGCTTTCTGTGTTCTATCTAATGTAAGCTCTACATCCACTTACTCCATTGCGAATCCACCCCCTTCTCCCATAACTGTCCCCTAGCCACTTCAGACCCAGGCACATCCTGACACTTGCATGAAAAATCATATTTTTTTTGCTAGAAAATTACATAGAACCCCCAAACACTATATATGTTTGCATAGTTGCCAACAGTCACGGATTGGCCGGGACGTTCCCGGGATTCAAACCCTTTTCCCGGATTTATTTTGTCCCGGCCAATGTCCCGGCCAATCCGATTTTTCCCGTTTTCCCCGAATTTGGACGCCGCAGGCCGCCGCCGCTAGAGGTCCACGGCTGGCGGAGACAATGTCTCGGCCGGCCGCCATGTTCAAGAAGACCAAAACACGGATGTAGTACAATAGAAAATAAAGCCGCTGCGGCGCCGCCCACACCCCGCACCTCCCCGGGGGTGGGCGGCGCCGCAGCAGCTTTATCTTCTATTGTACTACATCTGTGTTTTGGCTGGCCGGCCACCCCCCCGCCCCGCCCCGCTGCAGGTCTGTCTGTAATGGAAAGGGGCAGGGTCGGCAGCGCCACAGCTTCATTTTTTTTTTTTTTTCAGCCACACTGTCGGCTCCGCCTCTATTTTGTTCCCCTTCGGGGAAGGGGAAACAATAATGGCGGCCGAGACAGGAGACGCCTGTGGTTAAGGGGGGACTCCGCTGGGGATGCCTGTGGTAAGGGGGGACTCCGCTGGGAACGCCTGTGGTAAGGGAGGACTCCGCTGGGGACGGCTGAGGTAAGGGGGGACTCCGCTGGGGACGCCTGATGTAAGGGGGGACTCCGATGGGGACGCCTGATGTAAGGGGGGACTCCGTTGGGGACGCCTGATGTAAGGGGGGACTCCGCTGGGGACGCCTGAGGTAAGGGGGCACTGGGGACGCCTGATGTAAAGGGGGACTCCGCTGGGGACGCCTGAGGTAAGGGGGGACTCCGCTGGGGACGCCTGAGGTAAGGGGGGACTCCGCTGGGGACACTTGATGTAAGGGGGACTCCACTGGGGACGCCTGATGTAAGGGGGGACTCCGCTGGGGACGCCTGATGTAAGGGGGGACTCCGCTGGGGACGCCTGATGTAAGGGGGGACTCTGCTGGGGACGCCTGATGTAAGCGGGACTCCTCTGGGTACACCTGATGTAAGGAAGGACTCCGCTGGGTACGCCTGAGGTAAGGAGGGACTCCTCTGGGGACGCCTGATGTAAGGAGGGACTCCGCTGGGGACGCCTGATGTAAGGAGGGACTCCTCTGGGGACACTTGATGTAAGGGGGACTCCACTGGCCAATGTCCCGGCCAATCCGATTTTTCCCGTTTTCCCCGAATTTGGACGCCGCAGGCCGCCGCCGCTAGAGGTCCACGGCTGGCGGAGACAATGTCTCGGCCGGCCGCCATGTTCAAGAAGACCAAAACACGGATGTAGTACAATAGAAAATAAAGCCGCTGCGGCGCCGCCCACACCCCGCACCTCCCCGGGGGTGGGCGGCGCCGCAGCAGCTTTATCTTCTATTGTACTACATCTGTGTTTTGGCTGGCCGGCCGGCCGGCCGGCCACCCCCCCGCCCCGCCCCGCTGCAGGTCTGTCTGTAATGGAAAGGGGCGGGGGTCGGCAGCGCCAGAGCTTAATTTTTTTTTTTTTTTCAGCCACACTGTCGGCTCCGCCTGTATTTTGTTCCCCTTCAGGGAAGGGGAAACAATAATGGCGGCCGAGACAGGAGACGCCTGTGGTTAAGGGGGGACTCCGCTGGGGATGCCTGTGGTAAGGGGGGACTCCGCTGGGAACGCCTGTGGTAAGGGAGGACTCCGCTGGGGACGGCTGAGGTAAGGGGGGACTCCGCTGGGGACGCCTGATGTAAGGGGGGACTCCGATGGGGACGCCTGATGTAAGGGGGGACTCCGTTGGGGACGCCTGATGTAAGGGGGGACTCCGCTGGGGACGCCTGAGGTAAGGGGGCGCTGGGGACGCCTGATGTAAGGGGGGACTCCGCTGGGGACGCCTGAGGTAAGGGGGGACTCCGCTGGGGACGCCTGAGGTAAGGGGGGACTCCGCTGGGGACACTTGATGTAAGGGGGACTCCACTGGGGACGCCTGATGTAAGGGGGGACTCCGCTGGGGACGCCTGATGTAAGGGGGGACTCCGCTGGGGACGCCTGATGTAAGGGGGGACTCTGCTGGGGACGCCTGATGTAAGGGGGACTCCTCTGGGTACACCTGATGTAAGGAAGGACTCCGCTGGGTACGCCTGAGGTAAGGAGGGACTCCTCTGGGGACGCCTGATGTAAGGAGGGACTCCGCTGGGGACGCCTGATGTAAGGAGGGACTCCTCTGGGGACACTTGATGTAAGGGGGACTCCACTGGGGACGCCTGATGTAAGGGGGGACTCCACTGGGGACGCCTGCATAGTTACCAACAGTCCCGAATTTCCCGGGACAAGCACAATTTTTGGACCCTTGTCCCGAATTGGGCTTGTCCCGATTCGGGACAAGCCCAGTTCTTTTTGTCCCGTTTTGTCCCGGTAAATTCGGGAATGCTTTAGCTAAAAACGGCAGCGGCTACACAAAAATGCCCGCTGCCGCCACCATATTTGTTTACGTTTTCCCCTTGTGTTCAGTGCAGAGCCTGGGGCAGCCAATCGGCTTCGGATTGGCGACTCCTCCCCGCTCTCCACTGAACGCAAGGAGAGGCACAAGGAAGCAGCATGCTTCACCCGCCGCCGCCGCCGCTAGCGACCCTCTGCCCAGCCCCCGTGTGTCCGACAAGGAGCGGGGACACGGATGTAAGGACCGGGGCTCCACTGGCTGGGGACACTGACGCCTATCAGCACCCGGCGCCGCCGCTGCCAACAACCCTCCGCCCCGCCCCCGTGTGTCCGACGAGTGGGGACACTGATGGAAGGACCGGGGCACCGCTGGCTGGGGACACTGTGATGGTCCTGGCTCACTCCATTTGGCAGACCCCTCGGACCACCAGCACATCCTCACGCACCGCAGGTACCGTACTATTGCACTGTAGTGTAGTGGGTGGTGGGGTAATTGTAGTGTAGTGGGTGGTGGGGTAATTAGTGTAGTGTAGTGGGTGGCGGGGTAATTTAGTGTAGTGGGTGGTGGGGTAATCACAGTGTAGTGTAGTGGGTGGTGGGGTAATCACAGTGTAGTGTAGTGGGTGGCGGGGTAATCACAGTGTAGTGTAGTGGGTGGCGAGGTAATCAGTGTAGTGGGTGGCGGGGTAATCATTGTAGTGGGTGGCGGGGTAATCAGTGTAGTGGGTGGCGGGGTAATCAGTGTAGTGGGTGGCGGGGTAATCAGTGTAGTGGGTGGAGGGGTAATCAGTGTAGTGGGTGGCGGGGTAATCAGTGTAGTGGGTGGCGGGGTAATCAGTGTAGTGAGTGGCGGGGTAATCATTGTAGTGGGTGGCGGGGTAATCAGTGTAGTGGGTGGCGGGGTAATCAGTGTAGTGGGTGGCGGGGTAATCAGTGTAGTGAGTGGCGGGGTAATCATTGTAGTGGGTGGCGGGGTAATCAGTGTAGTGGGTGGCGGGGTAATCAGTGTAGTGGGTGGCGGGGTAATCAGTGTAGTGGGTGGCGGGGTAATCAGTGTAGTGGGTGGCGGGGTAATCAGTGTAGTGTAGTGAGTAGCGGGGTAATCAGTGTAGTGGGTGGCGGGGTAATCAGTGTAGTGTAGTGAGTAGCGGGGTAATCAGTGTAGTGGGTGGCAGGGTAATCAGTGTAGTGTAGTGAGTAGCGGGGTAATCAGTGTAGTGGGTGGCGGGGTAATCAGTGTAGTGGGTGGCGGGGTAATCAGTGTAGTGAGTGGCGGGGTAATCAGTGTAGTGGGTGGCGGGGTAATCAGTGTAGTGTAGTGGGTGGCGGGGTAATTAGTGTAGTGGGTGGCAGGGTAATCTGTGTAGTGTAGTGGGTGGCAGGGTTAATCAGTGTAGTGTAGTGAGTAGCGGGGTAATCAGTGTAGTGGGTGGCGGGGTAATCAGTGTAGTGGGTGGCGGGGTAATCAGTGTAGTGAGTGGCGGGGTAATCAGTGTAGTGGGTGGCGGGGTAATCAGTGTAGTGTAGTGGGTGGCGGGGTAATTAGTGTAGTGGGTGGCAGGGTAATCTGTGTAGTGTAGTGGGTGGCAGGGTAATCAGTGTAGTGTAGTGAGTAGCGGGGTAATCAGTGTAGTGGGTGGCGGGGTAATCAGTGTAGTGGGTGGCGGGGTAATCAGTGTAGTGGGTGGCGGGGTAATCAGTGTAGTGGGTGGCGGGGTAATCAGTGTAGTGCATAGTTGCCAAACAGTCCCGAATTTCCCGGGACAATCATGATTTTTGGACCCTTGTCCACAAGTGTGGAGGGGGCTCTGCTGGGGAGGCACCTGATGCAAGGACGGACTGCTGGGGAGGCACCTGATGCAAGGACGGACTGCTGGGGAGGCACCTGATGCAAGGACGGACTGCTGGGGAGGCACCTGATGCAAGGACGGACTGCTGGGGAGGCCATCTGGTGGCAGGCGACGTGGCAGGTAACACGCTCAGGGCTTCCACTGATTCGGCATTATGGTGAGTTGAATGATTTCATTTTATATTACAATGTAAAAATAGAAATAATGCACTTCAATCATCCTGACACCGTAACAACCATGGTGCCGGGATGATTGAAGCGCCAACAGGTGTTTTGGAGTATCCTTATCTGCCAATTTTGTTACACATTACTATTGTGGTGTAGGATCTGGCTTCTTTCTTTCTATTTCTTTCTCTCTCTTTCTCTCACCTCGGACTCTAGCCACACCCCTTTGAACCACGCCCATTTAAACCACACCCACTATCGTGCGTAAACCACGCCCATTTTTCGCCGCGGCACGCTTCGCGCGCCGCATTTTTCACTCCGGCATGACACGCCTACAAACTAATGCCCCGCCCCCTGATTATAGCAAGGCTCCGCCTCAATACAAAAAAAGGGTCCCAGATGTTTTTTTTGCAATGTTGGCAACTATGTGTTTGTAGCACACCGACCAGACTACTGATGCTATCTCCCTCTTGCTTGCAGTCGGGCATCCCTGCTACTTGCCCGGTATCCCCCCTTTTTGGTTAAAGAGGAGCAAGCAGTGTTATTCTTTGGGCCTTTGCGGCTTTTCTCTAGTGGATCCCTTTTTCTCTCTCCGTTGTCTAGGCAAAAGTTCCTCAAAATAACGCCAATGTCCACACAGGAGTAAAACCTAAGCAATAACGTTTTATTCTATTATCTTTTTCCAACAACTTGAGTAGGAAGTAAGAAGATGAGAGAAGTAGTGGGTAAAGGTTCAGGCACGCAACACTTATGCCGCGTACACACGACCGTTTTTAATGTCATTGAAAAAAACAACGTTTTTCTCGACGTGATTCTTCTCAAGCCTGCCTTGTCTACACACGATCATAAAAAAAAAATGCTCGAGCAAAGCGCGATGACGTACGAAATGTACGACGGAACTATAAAGGGGAAGTTCCATTCGGATGGCGCCACCCTTTGGGCTGCTTTTGCTGATCCTTGTGTTAGTAAAGTTTGGTGAGAGACGATTCGCGCTTTTCAGCCTCGTGCTCTTCAGTCCGTTACAGCGTGACGAATGTGCTATCTCCATTACGAATGCTAGTTTTACCAGAACGAGCGCTCCCGTCTCATCACTTGCTTCTGAGCATGCACGTTTTTTTCACGTCGTTAAAACCTACACACGGCCGTTTTTCATGACGAGAAAAATTAGCGCATGTTCCAAATTTTTAATGCCCATTTTTCACGTCGTGAAAAATGCTCTGGAGCCCACACACGACCGTTTTTAATGACCAAATAAAAAAATGGCATTTTTCTCGTCATGAAAAACGGTAGTGTGTACGCGGCATTAGAGCACAGTGTTCAACTTTTGTCGTCACTCAAGCCTGAGTGAGTATTGCTCACCCGGATAGTCCCTTTGAGAGTGGTCCTAGCAGCCGGGATGGAGCACAAATCAATCTTTTCCTTTCCTAAGTATCTAGGGATACGATCGGGGAATCCTCTGCCACAGAATCTAAGTCCCGAACCTCCCAGCAAACAGTACTGAATAAGAACCTCTGTGCCAGACCAGCGTATTGCAAGCTTTGTGACTTTGAAGATGAATCCCTCTTTAGGTGAGTTTCCAGGCCTCTTCCCGAGACAGCAATACCGTTGCTAATCTCCTCCGGGACTGATCCTCCCCTGGTCTCCTTTCCTAAAGGTGGGCAGCCCGGGATCCCTCTCCGAAGTGTAGGCCCCAGCCAGCAGAGCCGGGCCTAGCATGAAACGAAGCAGCCTCGGGCTGAAAGTGATGGAGGCCCGAACACACTCGCGCACCTCATGCCATACGGGCCATGAGGCGCACACCCAGGACCCATGGGTCCCCTGGAACTCTCCTTACCCCCAATGGCGTCTGCCCCTTATGTACCCCCTCCCAGCATGCACAGCGGGCCGACCACGCCCACTGCATGGATGCCGAGAGAGGACACCCAAGGTGCTGTGATACCCCTCTTGGTTCACCTATGCCGGTGGTGACAGTGCCACCTACAGGCAACAGAGAACACTACTGCCAGGCAGTATCACACCCAGAGCAGAAGCATTAAAGAACTTAACAATTGGTCTGAGACTACCCCTAAATTTCCACCTAGCGTCCCCAAATATTGGGAGGGGTGCTACACACACCCCCTCCTTGAAGAGACACTGTCCCCAGTGGCTGGGGATACCAAATATTGGGAGGGGCGCTACATGTTTTTTTTAGCAAAAACCCTAGAGAATACAATGGCGGCCATTGCAATTTTTCAAACGCGTTTTAAAAAATAAGACCCCACATCTCACCTCTAGGCTGGGAAGCCTAAAAAAAAAAACGATCGCCGCTTCCCAGCCGAGGCATCATTCAGATATAGCCCCACAAAGCCCAGGACGTCATATGACGCCCTGGGGGCTCCAAGTGGCTAGAGAACTCAACCAGCGATGAGAGAGGAGCACAGGATACAGCAAACACTCAGAGCTCCCAACTGTCACTATTTGGAAGGACTGGTCCATTTTTCTGAGCAATTCCCTCTCACTTGTCCTGATGTATAGACCTCTAGAGTGCATGCACTGTGATGTCATTACGTGTCTGGCATTTTCAGTGTCCCTGCACATGGAAACCTGAGGCACAATACCGACATATTGTACTGGGTGTTTTTATTTAATTTAATTTTAATTTTTAAACACTTTATTTTTCATTTAAAACGGAGTTCCAAATAAAGATGAATTAATTTGTACCTAGAGGTATGCCTAGAATAAGACTTAACAAAAGGCAGGGGTGTCCCGTCCATTATCAACACCACCCCCTATATGGTTAATGAATAGATTCATACACAGCATGAATCTATCCACGGCCATCCCCTTTGAATGTGTCTGGCCCCTTTCAGAAAACCGGGCACATGAATTACAGCGGCGGGGGTGTTTTTTTTTAAGCACCTGATTAGAACCAGAGGCTCTAATAGGCTTTAAAATAGGGTGGGCTCGGAGCGCAGAGCATTGAGCTCAGAGCCCACCCAGGTGTGTTAGAAAAGCAAATGAATATTTGCTTTTCTAACACTGAATCGCCTCTCCGTCAATCAGGAAGCGAGGGTCTGATAAACTATTTTTCGATTGGCTGAAAGCTCAGGCGATCCTATTGGATGCCTAGGAGGAGGGCAGAAGCCGCCGTGATCTCAGAAGAGAAGACACAGGAGACGCAGCCAGATGCCTGCTGCAGCCTGATCCCCCTGCCCAATGTGCCCCCTGATCCCTACCGCTGTGTGCCCACGATCCCCGCCGCTGTGTGCCGCTGATCCCCGATGTGCCCGCCGATCCCCACCGCCGTATGCGATGTATACTAGCACATTATGTCTTTACTTTGCAGGGAGGAAAAAAAAGGGCAAAAAAACTCCCAGGTTTACTTCTCTTTAACCCTAACTACTCCTAAACCCCCCCTCCTAACACCTATGCTGACTAACCGGTGTAAGAAAGAAGTATATACTTACAGCCTGGTCCATTCACATGATCCCCTGTGTAAAGCCTGGAGCGGTGACATCACCCACAGGCTTTAATGGTCCATCCATTGTCGGTGCGGTCTCTCCTCTCCAGTGAAGCCATGCTGGCTGACACAGGGACATGGGCGTCCGCTCCATAGGGCAAGAGGGGTCAATTGCCCCCCCCTGGAGACACACTATATTTATATGGACATGGAGTGAAGCGGAATTATCCTCAAGAGCTATTTCACACTGCCAGCTGGCCACGTTATCGGTAAAGTGCCGCTAATTTTAGCGGCACTTTACCATCGTTTTAGTGGCGCTATTCAGCCGCTAGAGGGGGAGGTTTAAAAAAAAAATACAAATTGCTAATCAGACAATGGCAGCTTGATCCTTCTATTAAGCTTTTGCATCAGGTTTCTCAAACCTTTTCATGCCTGCGATTTATGTCATAATGACTAAGCCCCACCCCTTCATGACATTGTCAAAAAGGGACCGAGCATGGATGACCTTAAAATGATGCCCCCCCCCCCCCTGAAAAAAGTTCAGCGGACGCCCATGCACAGGGAGGTTGACTGAAGAGGGTGAAAATAGGTAAGTACTGTGGCACTGTGCTTGATTGGCCAGCAAACTCGCCTGACATAAACTCCAAAGAGAATCTGTGGGGTATTGTCAAGTGGAAGATGAGAGACACCAGACCCAACAATGCAGACGAGCTGAAGGACGCTATCATAGCAACGTGGGCTTACATAACACCAGTGCCACAGGCTGATCGCCTCCAAGCCACGCCACATTGATGGAGTAATTTATGCAAAAGGAGCCTCGACCAAGTATTTAGCACATACTGTACATGGACATAATTTTCAGTAGGCCAATACTTCTGTATTAAAAATCCTTTTTTTTATTGGTCTTATGTAATATTCAAATTTTCTGAGATACTGAATTCGTTGTAAAAGCTAAAGGTTTGTTCCCTAATGCAGTGGTTCTCAACCTCATTCCTCAAGTACCCCCAATGGTCCATGTTTTCAGCTTTTCCTTTACTTTGCACAGCTGCTTTAAATCAATATCAATGAGATGGTATTAATAACAGCTATTTTATCTAAGGGAAGTTCCCAAAAAATGGCCCGTTGGGAACCACTGCCCTAATGCATTCACTGTTACGTGCACCCCCTCCCTCTTATACTTACCCCAGCCCAATCTGGTGTTCTATAGAGAAGTGCCCACTATCGAGAAGTGACGGGTCGAACTGCGCATGCGCATCACAACAACTGAGTTTACAGCTGTTGTGTCGGCGAGCCGGCGCCTGCACACAATAGCGGCCACTTCTCAATAGAACACCGCGCGCTGCCGAGGCATGTTCATGTCGGTGACGGCCGGATTTTTACATGATGGAGCTGGATTATTAAATGATGGGCAGTGCTGCTAAAATGGGGGCGGATTTTTTAATTATGCCCAGTGCTGCAAAACACATATTTTTCTGATACAAAAACCCGCTCTTCAGTTTACTAAACACGCCCCGCAAGCGTCCAGGAAGAATAGCAGAAAAATATGTGTTTTTCAGCACTGCTCATCATTTAATAATCCGCCCCATCATGTACTAATCCGCCCCTCACCCACATGAACACGCCTCAGCAGCGCAGGGCACAACCTGACAGAAAAAATTCTTCCGTCTGCTATTGTGCGCATGCGTCGTCTCCCTGTCACAACAGCTGATCGTAAACTCAGCTGTTGTGATGCGCATGCGCAGTTCGTCCCGGGCACTATTCGATGGGGGGGCACTTCTCGACAGAACACCGGCACTGCTCGCTCTTTCCCCCTCCTCACTCGACCCAGTGAAAGTAGTGGGAGGCCATTGGCTCCTGCTGCTTTTAAAATCAGTGACGATTGTGTGTGTCAATAGACGCACATAGTGTGGCTAAGGATCGAGCCCGCACAAATGCCCCCATAGGAAGAGGCTGTCAGGGGACCCCAGAAGAGGGGGATCAGGGATGCTCTGTGAAAAACCACTGCACAGAGAAGTTACTATAAGTATAACGTTTATTATAAAAAAAAAAAAAACTTGAACCTTTACAATCAATTTCATGTTTGATCAGTTTACTGTGGTCCTGGGCTCCCTGGCAGAATGGGGGAGCAAGGGAACCATCAAAAGGAGACCTTCTTCCGCCTGTAAAAGTGATCACTTTTGCCTGATAGCCGATCGCTGGCTGTAAAAATGAATACCTCACAGCTATATAAGCAAAAAAAAACCGCTATGAATCATAACTATATAAATTATCAATAATGGCAAATATAAAGTGCAATATGAAACATCAAATAAGGTGAAATAAACCAACTTCAAGTTGCAAAGTTCAAAAGCTATATATAAATCCACAAAAGTGTAAATTAAAGTGCATATATAAATTATTGTGTCAAAATTCATGTTTTCATATGTCAAAAAAATATTTAGCCCATTAGTAAACAAGAAAGTTCCAACACGAAACATCCACAGTGTGTGATGTAAAGAAAAAAAATCCACCACCAGGTAGTAGTAGTTACCATGCGCCTCTAACCAGATCAGTTGGCCCATAATGTAATGGCCAGGGACGCCTAAATTATAGATCTCAAGCTTGACCTCCACTGGGTGTAACGATCCTCCCTTAGCAGTCAGTGATATATAATACTGGAAAACAGAAAACACATATACAGTGGAACAAAAAAGTATTTAGTCAGCCACCAATTGTGCAAGTTCTCCCACTTAAAAAGATGAGAGAGGCCTGTAATTGTCATCATAGGTATACCTCAACTATGAGAGACAAAATGTGGAAACAAATCCAGACAATCACATTGTCTGATTTGGAAAGAATTTATTTGCAAATTATGGTGGAAAATAAGTATTTGGTCACCTACAAACAAGCAAGATTTCTGGCTCTCACAGACCTGTATCTTCTTCTTTAAGAGGCTCATCTGTCCTCCACTCATTATCTGTATTAATGGCACCTGTTTGAACTTGTTATCAGTATAAAACACACCTGTCCACAACCTCAAACAGTCACACTCCAAACTCCACTATGGTGAAGACCAAAGAGCTGTCGAAGGACACAAGAAACAAAATTGTAGACCTGCACCAGGCTGACAAAGTCTTTAGAGAAGTCGGGTGAGTACAACACTGGCTGGCTACATAAGGCTTGTTTCAAGAATTGGAATGCTGCCTCTGCCTCGGGGGTCCATTTAATCATGACCGACCCTTTCCCCTTCGTCAGGTTGGTTAGGGGCACAGCCTTAGAAGCAAAGTGGGGAATGAATCGCCGATAATACCCAGCGATTCCCAGAAAGGCTCGTACCTGCTTCTTGCTGTTGGGACGTGGCCAACTCTGGATGGCCTCGACTTTGTTGAGTTGGGGTTTTATTACTCCCCTCCCAATGGTGTACCCAAGATATTTGGCCTCCTCCTGCCCAATGGTACACTTCTTGGGGTTAGCCGTAAACCCCGCTTCCCCAACAGAGTCCAGGACTGCTTGCACTTTTGGCAGATGTGAGGCCCAATCTGTGCTATGGACAATTACGTCATCCAGGTAAGCCGCAGCATACTTCCGATGGGGCCTCAGCATCTGGTCCATTTTCCGCTGGAATGTGGCCGGCGCATTCTGTAACCCGAACGGCATTCTTTTATATTGGAACGCCCCGTCTGGGGTTACAAATGCGGTTTTCTCTTTGGCCGACTTGGCCAGGGGGATTTGCCAATACCCTTTTGTGAGGTCAAGAGTCGTCATGTATCGGGCTGTTCCCAGCCAGTCGATCAACTCATCTATACGTGGCATGGGGTAGGTGTCAAATTTTGTAACTTTGTTCAACTGACGAAAATCGTTACAAAATCGCCAGCTCCCATCCGGTTTAGGCACCAACACAATGGGACTAGACCAATCACTTTGGGACTCCTCTATCACCCCTAAGTTCAGCATTTTCTGTACTTCCTCCCGTATTGCCTCCCGTCGGGCCTCTGGGATCCGATAGGGTTTTAACTTCACCCTTTCACCGGGCGGGGTAATAATGTCATGCTCTACCCCAGATGTTTGTCCCGGCAGCTCAGAGAATACCTCCTTGTTGCGAAGCACAAACTCCTTAACCTCCTGTTGTTGGGGTTGTGACAAGGTGGCTGCGATTCCAACCTCAGGAATCACGCAACCAGTTTGAGCTGGTGACCAAGTGTCTGCGACTAGGGACTCTCTATCCCTCCAGGCTTTCAACAGATTAACGTGATAGATCTGTTCGGGCTTTCGCCTTCCTGGTTGTCTGACCTTGTAATTCACTTCACTCACTTTTTCCATTATCTCGTAGGGGCCTTGCCATTTGGCAAGGAATTTACTTTCAACCGTAGGGACCAGTACCAGTATCCTATCCCCCGGGGAAAAGGTACGGGTCTTGGCTCCACGGTTGTACACTCTCTGCTGTGCTAACTGCGCTTGGGCCAAATGTTCCTTCACGATGGGCATTACCTGTGCAATTCGGTCTTGCATCAGGGCGACATGCTCAATCACACTCCTGTGGGGAGAACTCTCACTTTCCCAAGTTTCCTTGGCAATATCCAACAGCCCTCTTGGGTGTCTCCCATACAGTAACTCAAAGGGGGAGAATCCCGTAGAGGATTGGGGCACCTCCCTAATAGCAAACATCAGATAAGGAAGTAGACAGTCCCAATCCTTTCCATCTCTATCCACCACTTTCTTCAACATTTGTTTTAGGGTTTTGTTGAATCTTTCAACCAGCCCATCGGTTTGGGGGTGATACACAGATGTACGTAATTGCGTCACTTTGAACAATTTACATAGCTCCTTTATAACCCGGGACATAAAGGGTGTACCTTGGTCCGTAAGCAGTTCTTTACAAATACCCACCCGGCTAAACACAAGAGATAGCTCTTTGGCTATGGTTTTGGCCGAGGTATTTTGGAGAGGGATCGCTTCTGGATAACGGGTGGCATAGTCCATTATAACTAATATGTACTGGTGCCCCCTAGCGGACTTGATTATAGGACCTACCAAATCCATGGCGATCCTCTCAAACGGGACCTCAATGATGGGTAGAGGGACCAGCGGGCTACGGAAATGTGGCATCGGGGCCGACCTCTGACACACAGGGCAGGAGGAACAATAATTTTCTATGTCCTTCATCACCCCCGGCCAATAGAATCTCTGTAATACCCTCTCTCGGGTTTTCTCTGTCCCCAGATGACCTCCAAGAATGTGCCCATGGGCCAACTCCAACACCAACTTCCTGTACGGTTTGGGCACCACAAGCTGCTCAACGGTTTCTTCTGCCCTTTTTGCCACCCGATACAGTAGGTCCTTCTCTACGCTGAAGTATGGGTAAGTGCAGGTATTATCTGGGTTCACTAACTCGCCATCTATTTTCACTACGTTTTCCCGTGCCTTTATTAGGGCGGGGTCTTTCAACTGTTCTGTGGCAAAGTTTTCCCTGTGAACCTCAAGATCAGAAAACTCCACAGACGGTAGGTTTTCGTCTGAGGAGGTGGGCTCCTCTCCAGTTTCTTGAGTCTCCCCTGCCAATACTGACAAGGGAAATTCCGGAGAGTCCTCACCACTCTCAGGGGAGTTCTGGCTATCACATTCCTGGTACATAGGGGCACCAGTGGGGGGCTCAGGATCATCCCACAGTTCCCAGAACTTCGGAAAATCCCTTCCCACAATGGCGTCATGCGGTAACTGAGATACTAAGCCCACTGGATGAGAGAGGGTACCTTTGGGGGTCTTGAAACACACTGTAGTCACTGGATACTCTCGGGTGTCCCCATGCACACAAATAACAGCTACCTTGCTATTCCCAGAGACCTCTGTTTTAACTAACTCAGCCTTTATCAGGGTCACAAGGCTACCTGAATCCAGCAATACCACAACATTTCTACCATTAACACACATTTTGCATAAATGTTTCTCAGTTCCTCGAATGGCAGTGCATGCGACTGTCGCACACAGCGACTGACGTCTGCCCGTCAGAAAGTCACACTGCATGGGTTCCTCCACAACCGGGCAATTTGCTGCAATATGCCCCGCTTGCCGGCAGCGGTAGCAAACGATCCTTCTTGCCGCCTCTTGAGCCGCTGATTTCCCAGGCTGTTCTCGCCAAACTTGGGGTAGAGCTCCCACCCTCTCACTCTCTCCACCCTTACCCCTTGGAATCATCTTATCCGCCCCTGGGGATGGTCTGGTCTTAGGGTGGAAAGTCCGAGTGTCTCTGGAAGAGACCGTCAGGTTCTCTGTAGCCAAATATTTCTCCACACGATCCACAAGACCATCGGCCGTCTCTGGGTCTCCATGGCTTACCCACTTTTGGATGGCAGTAGGAAGAGCTCTCAAAAACCGATCCATTACAACACGTTCCACAATCTCCGGTGCGGACAAAGTCTCTGGCTGTAGCCACTTTCTGCTCAGGTGAATGAGATCATACATTTGAGACCTGGGGGGTTTTCCAAGCTGGAAAGTCCAGTTATGCACACGCTGAGCCCGGACAGCCAGGGTGACACCCAGCCTTGCCAATATTTCAGCTTTTAGCATCACATAGTCTTTTGCTTGGTTAGGCTCTAGGTCATAGTAAGCTTTCTGCGATTCACCAGTTAACAGAGGAGCCAGTAGTCCAGCCCACTGCTCCTCAGGCCACTTTTCTCTTTCAGCGGTCCTTTCAAATGTGGTCAAAAATACCTCTGGATCATCCTCTCCAGTCATTTTTGTCAATAAACGACTCACCCCAAAGGACGCGGTATTAGTGGGACGGCTTTCCTCACTGGTCTGCGGACGTTGCTGCATTACTGCTTCCATCTGTTGTTGTAGTCTCTGCTCTTGCTTCTGCAACAGGTCTATGAAGCGGGCCTCAGATTGCTGCTGGGCTTGTTGCTGAGCCTCCAGACTCTGTTGCAAAGTTGCGTTTGTCTGCTGCTGGGCTGCAAGGCTCTGTTGATGAGCTTTCTGCTGGGCTGCGAAGTTCTGTTGTTGAGCTGCAAGGCTCTGTTGATGAGCTGCAAGGCTCTTTTGCAAACCTGCATTTGTCTGCTGTTGATTGGCATTTGCTAGAGCCAGCTGTTTCAGTATCTCCTCCATGCTGGCTTAAAAAAAACTGCCACTGGTTCTCCACCAACTGTGAGGGGGTTAGCTCGGCAGCGGGTGTGTGTGACCCCCGGGATGGGCTCCCCACACAAAACAGGCCCAGCAGACGGAGGTTGTGGTTTTCAAAATCAAAAAGGTGCGGTTTATTTTCTATTTACAGTGACAAAAACACAGCAAAGCAAAAGAAACATAAACAAAATAAATCCTGGTCAATTTGACCTCTGACTAAACATACAGGTTTCCTAACTAACAACTGGGATCAGCCTAGTGCTGTCCTAGTCCCTAAGTCCCTGGTTTTAAATGTCCAAGCAAATAGCCACACAGGCTTTGTCTCACCGCACAAGGGTTCACTCTCTCCAGGAAGTCCACACAGGTCTGCTTCCAGGCATGAGCTAACATCTAATGAAGCTGGGAGTTCTTATAGAGGCCTAAATGAGCTGACAAGCTTCAGCTGGTCTCATCAACTCCCTGTCTGCACGACGCCCCACACTCTCCCTAGAGGTACGAGTCATCCATGAGCCCACTATCCTCAGCTGGGCTTATACAACTCTCCACCTAGTTGTATAAGTCGGCGTAAAGCCTGAATCTGGGCGAAATATATCTACCCCCCTGGATGCAACCAGGTGACTTTACCTTCCTGCTGTCACAATATATATATATATATATATATATATATATATATATATATATATATATATTAGTGATGAGCCAAACACCCCCGGGTTCGGTTCGCACCAGAACCCACGAACGGACTAAAAGTTCGCACGAACTTTAGAACCCTATTAAATACAATGGATGCGAACGTTCAAAATCTAAAGTGCTATTTATAACGACTAATATGCATGTTATTGTCCTAAAAAGGGTTTGGGAACCCGGGTTCTGCACCAGGGGACATGTATCAATCCAAAAAAAAGTTTTAAAAACGGCTGTTTTTCGGGAGCAGTCATTTTAACCACTTAAGCCCCGGACCATTTGGTAGCTAAAGGACCAGAGGTGAATTCAGAATTTTGCACTGCGCTGCTTTAACTGTAAATTGTGCGGACATGCAATGTTGTACTGAAACGAAATTTGCGTCCTTTTCTTCCCACAAATAGAGCTTTCTTTTAATGGTATTTGATTGCCTCTGCGATTTTTATTTTTTGCGAGATAAACGGAAAAAGACCGAAAATTTTGAAAAAAAATGATATTTTCTACTTTTTGTTATAAGAAAAATCGAATAAACTCAATTGTAGTCATACATTTAGGCCAAAATGTATTCAGCCACATGTCTTTAGTAAAAAAAATGTCAATAAGCGTATATTTATTGGTTTGCGCAAAAGTTATAGCGTCTACAAACTAGGGTACATTTTCTGGAATTTACACAGCTTTTAATTTATGACTGCCTATCTCATTTCTTGAGGTGCTAAAATGGCAGGGCAGTACAAAACCCCCCCAAATGACCCCATTTTGGAAAGTAGACACCCCAGGGAAATTGCTGAGAGGCATGTTGAGCCCATTGAATATTTTTTTTTTGTCCCAAATGATTGAATAATGACAAAAAGAAAAAAAAAAAGAAAAAATGTACAAAAAGTCACTAAATGATATATTGCTCACACATGCCATGGTTATATGTGGAATTGCACCCCAAAATACATTTTGCTGCTTCTCCTGAGTACAGGGATACCACATGTGTGGGACTTTTTGGGAGCCTAGCCGGGTACGGGGCCCCAAAAACCAAGCACCGCCTTCAGGCTTTCTAAGGACGTAAATTTTTGATTTCACTCCTCACTACCTATCACAGTTTCGAAGGCCATAAAATGCCAAAATAGCACAAAATCCCCCCAAATGACCCCATTTTGGAAAGTAGACACCCCAAGCTATTTACTGAGAGGCATGTTCAGTCCATGGAATATTTTATATTTTGCCACAAGTTGCGGGAATATGACAAACTTTGTTTTTTTTGCACAAAGTTGTCACTAAATGATATATTGCTCACACATGCCATGGTTATATGTGGAATTGCACCCCAAAATACATTCTGCTGCTTCTCCTGAGTACGGGGATACCACATGTGTGGGACTTTTTGGGAGCCTAGCCGCGTACGGGACCCCAAAAACCAAGCACAGCCTTCAAGGTTTCTAAGGGCATAAATTTTTGATTTCACTCCTCACTACCTATCACAGTTTTGAAGGCCATAAAATGCCAAGATAGCACAAAACCCCCCAAAATGACCCCATTTTGGAAAGTAGACACCCCAAGGAAATTGCTGAGAGGCATGTTGAGCCCATTGAATATTTTTTTTTTTGTCCCAAGTGATTGAATAATGACAAAAAGAAAAAAAAAATGTACAAAAAGTTGTCGCTAAATGATATATTGCTCAAACATGCCATGGTTATATGCAGAATTGCACCCCAAAATACATTTGGTTGCTTCTCCTGAGTACGGGGATACCACATGTGTGGGACTTTTTGAGAGCCTAGCCGCGTACGGGTCCCCGAAAACCAAGCACCGCCTTCAGGATTTCTAAGGGCACAAATTTTTGATTTCACTCCTCACTACCTATCACAGTTTTGAAGGCCATAAAATGCCAAGATAGTCCAAAACCCCCACAAATGACCCCATTTTGGAAAGTAGACACCCCAAGCTATTTGCCGAGAGGCATGGTGAGTATTTTACAGCTCTCATTTGTTTTTGAAAATTAAGAAAGACATATTTTTTTTTTCTTTTTTCAATTTTTAAAACTTTGTGACAAAAAGCGAGATCTGCAAAAAACTCCACATACCTCTCAGCAAATAGCTTGGGGTGTCTACTTTCCAAAATGGGGTCATTTGGGGGGGGGGGGTTTGTGCCATCTGGGCATTCCATGGCCTCCGAAACTGTGATAGGCCGTGAGGAGTAAAATCAAAAATTTACACCCATAGAAATCCTGAAGGCGGTGCTTGGTTTTCGGGGTCCTGTACGTGGCTAGGCTCCCAAAATGTCTCACACATGTGGTATCCCCGTACTCAGGAGAAGCAACAGAATGTATTTTAGGGTGCAATTCCACATATAACCATGGCATGTTTGAGCAATATATAATTTAGTGACAACTTTTTGTAAATTTTTTATTTTTTTTTATTTTTGTCATTATTCAATCACTTGGGACAAAAAAAAAAAAATATTCAATGGGCTCAACATGCCTCTCAGCAAATAGCTTGAGGTGTCTACTTTCCAAAATGGGGTCATTTGGGGGGGGGGGGTTTGAACTGTCCTGGCATTTTATGCACAACATTAGGAAGCTTATGTCACACATCATCCACTCTTCTAACCACTTGAAGACAAAGCCCTTTCTGACACTTTTTGTTTACATGAAAACATTTTTTTTTTGCAAGAAAATTATGTTGAACCCCCAAACATTATATATATTTTTAAAGCAAAGGCCCTACAGATTAAAATGGTGGGTGTTGCATTTTTTTTTCCACACAGTATTTGTGCAGCGATTTTTCAAACGCATTTTTTGGGGGAAAAACACACTTTTTTTATTTTTAATGCACTAAAAAACACTATATTGCCCAAATGTTTGATGAAATAAAAAAGATGATCTTAGGCCGAGTACATGGATACCAAACACGACATGCTTTAAAATTGCGCACAAACGCGCAGCGGCGAGAAACTACATTCATTTTTAAAAGCATTTAAAAGCCTTTACAGGTTACCACGTTGGATTTACAGAGGAGGTCTACTGCTAAAATTACTGCCCTCGATCTGACCTTCACGGTGATACCTCACATGCATGATGCAATTGCTATTTACATATGACGCTAGACCGACGCTTGCGTTCGCCTTTGCGCAAGAGCAGGGGGGGACAGCGGTGCTTTTTTTTTTTTTTTTTTTTTATTATTATTTATTTTGCTTTTTTATTTTATTTTTAAATTGTTCCTTCCATATTTTTTTTTTTTTATTATTTTTATTGTTATCTCAGGGAATGTAAATATCCCCTATGATAGCAATAAGTAGTGACAGGTACTCTTTTTTTGAAAAAAAATGGGGGGTTAGACCCTAGATCTTTCCTCTGCCCTCAAAGCATCTGACCACACCAAGATCGGTGTGATAAAATGCTTTCCCAATTTCCCAATGGCGCTGTTTATATCCGGGGGGGGGGGCATTCCCTCCCACTGCTTATAAAAGCAGTCCAGGGGCTAATTAGCCACTAGGATTGCATTTTTTTTTTTTTCCAAAAAAAGATTTTTATTTGGCAATATGTACATACAGGTTATACATGCAGGTCGATAACATGCACACGTAATTGGTAAACTTGAGTACAGTATAGTGAAAGAGGGTCACATACATTTGGGGGGTACACCAAGAACCACTAGAAGAGGGTGTCCGAAACTCCTAACCACCTGTCCCATATCTTATTATACTTAGCCGGGCACCCTCTATTAATATACATAAATCTGCGATAAGGAAGGGCTCCGTTAACATCAGCTTTCCATTCGGCCATGGTCGGTGGGGATGATCTCATCCACTTCCTCGCTATCATTTTCCTTGCTGGAAAAAGTGTCTCCTGAAGAAACGCTTTAGTGAACTTATCCATTTCTGGGCCTGGGTAAATGCCCAGTAAGCATGCCCGTGGGTCCAGCGCAAGAGGTGAGCCCATATTATCATGGAGGAAGTCCACTATTTGCTTCCAATAGCACTGGATCACAGGGCAGGACCAGATTAAATGGAAGAACGTACCCAGCTCCCGCGTACACATGGGGCAGGTGTTGGGAAGGTCCTTCTTATATCTGGAGACCCGAAGCGGAGTGAGATAAGATCTATGGGTAATGTATATTTGGGTGAGTCTATCCGAGAGTTTTGGGGAAGCCTCCTTGCAGGTGTCTAGGGCCTCACTCCATTCCTCATCTCCAAGGTCCCCCACCTCCCTCTCCCATCGGGGCTTAAGAGCATACGCTAGTTTTGTAGAGGAAGGTGTGAGCAGCATATTGTAGAAATAGGAGATGAGCTTCTGGGGGTCTGTGCCCTTAACTATGGCCATGACGGAGTTAGGGGAAGACTGTGGCAATGCCCCCCGAAATTGTGTAGTAAGGGCGTGGTGTACCTGCATGTATCTGAAGTACATACTGTCGGGGAGCGCAAACTCATCTTGGAGAGCAGGGAAAGATTTGATGTTGCCGCCCGCAATAATTTGTGAGAGGTAAATTACCCCCCGAGAGCACCACAGTTCAGGGTCAGGGATTCGGGAGAGCTCAGGCAGGTGGCCATTATGCCAGAGGGGAGTGTAATCATTAAGCGGGTCTATTAAGCGGGTCTATGGTCAGCTTAGTCATAGCAATGTCCCAGATTCTTCTATATTGGTGTAGAGTGGATTTGGCCTGTGTAGAGCGGGTGCCTCGCACTCCCAGTGCAACTGCTGCAATAGGGTCCCGTGTGTGGTGTGTTAAGCGAGGGCATAGTAGGGTCCCAAACCTATCCCTGTCGATTTTATCAACGTGGAACAGTTGTGAGAGCTGTGATGCCGTGTAGTAGAGGTGTAAGTCGGGCATGGCGGTTCCCCCCAAATCCGTGGGATTCTTAAGGGTTCGCCAGGCCAGCTTATGTCTGCTCCCACCCCACACGAAGGGCCTAAGCAGGGAATCAAAGCATTTAAAATATTTGAGAGGGATATATACCGGGGAATGCCAAAGTACATAGAGCAGTTTGGGGAGCAACACCATTTTTATCAGGTTTATTCTGCCCCATACTCCAAGAGGCAATCGTGACCATATTTGTATCTTATCCTTCACTAAAGAGTAGAGAGGGCAATGTAATCTGACGGTGACCTAGTGATCTGAATTCCCAGATATTTCGCAGCACTTACCCGCATTAGTGGGAGCTCCGACTGTGCCCGAGGGGGCGCATAGGGGTCTATAGGAAGGATCTGTGACTTACCCCAGTTAATTTTTAAGCCTGAGAAGACCCCAAAGCGTTCGATGGTGTCGAGTGCTTGTCGCAGGGAGGGGCCCGAATCAGCTAGGTATAGCAGGGTATCATCCGCGTACATACTAATCTTTTCCACCAGCTCCCCAGAGGTCAGTCCGCGTATCTCAGGATTCTCACGAATGGAGATGGCCAATGGTTCTGCCGCAAGGGCATATAGCAGGGGGGACAGGGGACACCCTTGACGGGTACCCCTGGTGAGCCCAAAGGATTCAGAGGGCCATCCATTCGCCACCACTCTGGCAGTAGGAGCCTGATATAGGAGACGGACCCACGTGAGGAATCTGATGCCAAAGCCATAGCGTTCGAGACAAGCCCAGAGATACCTCCATTCCACAGAGTCAAACGCCTTGGCGGTGTCAAGTGTCACCACCACGCGTTCTCCAACCGCGTCATGTGAGGCCTGAAGGTTAATATACAGCCTACGGAGATTAAAGGAGGTGTTTCGGCCAGGCATGAAACCCGCCTGATCAGCGTGTATCAGGGATAAAATAACTTGATTCAACCGATTGGCAAGGATTTTAGCTAGGATCTTGATATCCACTTGGAGGAGGGAGATGGGCCTATATGATTCCGGATATCCCGGATCCTTCCCCGGTTTAGGGATCAGCACTATTATGGCCTCTCTCATGGATGGAGGCAACACCTGGTTATCGAATAAGTAGTTGTATAGGGTAAGGAGCTTTGGAGTGAGTATGTTGCCAAACTGCACGTAGAACTCAATGGGCAGTCCGTCTGATCCCGGGGCCTTGGACTTGGCAAAACCCGCTATAGCCCCAGTAATTTCCTCTACTGTGATAGGTTCTTCCAGAAGGGCTACTTGTTCGTCAGTCAGCCTAGGGATCGAAATGTCCTTCAAAAAATTTTCCATCTCCAGACCGTCAGGGGGAGTTCTAGAAGTGTAGAGGTCCACAAAAAATTCGCGAAATCGTTCAGTGACCCCCAGGGGATCCGTTATGTGCTCACCCCCCTGACCGTGCAGCGAGATTACAACAGGGGGTCTATCTTCCCTGTGAACCATATAGGCCAATGGCTTGCCAGCCCTTTCTCCATGCTCAAAGAGCTTCTGTTTGGAGAAGAACAGCTTGCGGCGTGACTTTTCGTAGTGTAGCTGACTAACCACTCGGGCCCGTAGTTTCATAAGATCTGCCTGGGCAGGGGAAGGGTCACCCAAAAATCCACGCTCGGCTGTGGCTAATTCTGCCTCAGCTTTTTCAAGAATATCCGCGGACCCCTCCTTTATTTTATTAATCTTATGTTTAAGAAGTGAACGAGCATGCATTTTGAAGGTTTCCCAGACTGCCAGAGGGGACGCGAAGGTGTCATTATCCGTGAAGTACTGGTCCAGCTCAGCCGGGAGCGGATCTTCTTCCGGCATCAAAGTGAGCCAGAAGGGGTTAAGGCGCCATGAACCCGGGGGCTTGTTAACAGGGACAGACAGCAACGTCCAGTACGGGCAGTGGTCCGAGAGAAGTCTCGGGCCAAAACCTGTAGCCCGCACTCTGGGCAGCAGCCGTCTTGAGGTCAGTATATAATCAATGCGGGACATGGTGCCGTGAGTGGAGGAAAAGCAGGAGTATGTCCGTGTCTGAGGATGGAGGTGTCTCCAGGTGTCAGCCAGGTCAAATGAAGCGAGGATCCTAGAAAACCTGGTGGTTCTGGGACTAGGGACCCTTGGGTCAGTGGGTTTGAGCCTATCTAGGGATGGGTCAAGCGTTTCATTGAAGTCGCCCAACCATATAGCCTGGACTGTGGGGTGACGGGACATATATGTAAGGCCCTCTACAATAATCTTGGTATTAAAGGGGGGCGGGACATAAAATGCAAGTATGAGGAAAGGTTCCCCATACAACTTGGCATGCAGGAACACGTAGCGGCCCTGGGAATCTGTGCAAATGTCGCAAAGTTCGAAGTGTAGTGATTTGGCCACCAGGACTGAGACTCCTCGAGCATGAGATGTATGGGTGGAGTGAAAAGCCCACCCTATCCATGGCCTGCGGAGTGCCAGTTGTAACCTGCCCTCAACATGGGTTTCTACAAGTATGATTACATCAGCCCTCTGCTTTTTGAGATATGCAAGGGCCGCCGAGCGCTTAATTTTGTCTCTGACTCCCCTCACATTCCAGGTAAGGAATTTAATACTCGCCATAGTTCAGGCGGTTGTGCATAAAGTGCAGTATGGGTCCGCCAGAGCTCCTCCGATCTAGTGGGCTCAGGGTGCAGTGAGATAGTATACGTAAAAAGAGGAAATAAATGTACAGTAACAAAGCAGCACGATAGCATATGGTATATAAGGGAGACCACAAGTATATAATCTGTACAATGAGTAGTGAATCATAATGTACCCAACCAACATAAAATATCTTAGAGCAATATATAATCATTGACTGCATGTGGAACGTAGCATTGCCAATCAAAAATCCAAACTTTCCCCCCCCCCCCACCCCGCCCTACACCCTCCCAAACTGGTGTGGGCATCAACCCAAAACATGGTGTGACCCATCCTCCTGAGAACACAGTTGAACTCCAATGCAATGTACTCAAAAACAGCCACTAGATGGCAACGTGAGATAGGGAAACCTAGAACTGAAGAACAAAAAAAGTCCTAGAGTTCAGCATTGGGGTATGCCAGTGGCTGTGAAAATGGTAAAAATGAGCTCAGTGAATGCAAGCACCAGAGACTGTAGTACACTAATAAAGATAAGTAGATACAGGATGGTGCGAGCAGTGTCTCAGGGGATGGACGGGCGAATCCACGCTGTTCCAAACACAGAACCGTCGTGTCGCAGTGTGAGCCGGGGGCTCGTTCACATTTTCAAATATGTATGTCAGCACAATAGTAAGCGTTTTGACTCCAAGAAGGGGATCCATTGGAGTCAGAATGTAAGAGCAAGGGGTATGAAGATAATTACTAGTATGACCCCACCTGTGCGCAGCGTAGTAAAGGACTCCGGGGGTGGTAAAACAGTACTGTGGGCTGCAGTCGCATCCTCATTGATGGAGATAGGGAGATAGAGAGGGGGGTATCAGTCGACATGAGAGTGGGGTGCAGAGTCCAGGATAGTGTTGGGCCCCTCCCCAGGGGACTGAGGGTCACTATAGGGACCTCGCAAGTGGCAGTTCACATAGGAGCGTATCCAGGGGGGGGCAAGGAGGTGGGGAGCAGGGGCAGAATGGCTGCGAAACAAGACAGGGTAAAAGCAAAAAGTACTCACGGGGACCAAGGAGAGGGTTCAGAGCCGGGGCCTCCAGAAGCTTTTCATGGAGTAGCAGGACTATTAGCGTGGCGGTTCACCTTGAGCCTCCCTGCGGTCCAGCCAAGCAGTAGCATCCCCGGGGTCCTCAAAGAAGAGGATTTTGTCATCCGCTTCTATCCGCAGCTTCGCTGGAAATAGCATGGCATACTTCATATTCTTCACTCGAAGCCTGCGTTTCACCTCCATGAAGGTCTGCCTGCGACGCGGCACTTCTGCCGAGAAGTCCGGAAACACCGCTACTCTGCCATTTCCAAATGGAATGTTCCCCTTTTCCCTTGTCAGCCGCAGAACAGCATCGCGGTCCTTGTAATTAAGGAATTTAGCTATAAAGGTACGGGGGGGGGGGGCTCCCTGCGGCGGGGCCTTAGCAGGCATGCGGTGGGCCCTCTCCACTGCCAAGATGGCCGAGAAGGCCTCACGGCCATAGGTGGTAACCAGGAGCTGTTCAAGAAATACAGTGGGATCCCCCCTCTCCGCACCCTCAGGCAGGCCGATGAACCGGAGGTTGCACCTTCTCAGTCTATTCTCCATGTCATCTTGCTTTGCAAGAAGCTGACTGATCTGGAGTTGCATCCTGTCTGAGCCTGCCTGGAGTGGCTGCACCGCGTCCTCCACCATGCCGATTCCTGTCCTCTGCCTCCGTGACCCGGCCACGGAGGGTCTGGAGATCTTGCCTGAGGAGGGAGATGTCCACCTTCACCTCCTCTATCTGCGCAGTCAGCGCGGTGCGGCAAAGGGTGATGGCCTCAAGGAGTGTAATTGTATCTGCACTCTGTGAAGGTGGACCTCCACACGCGGCGCCGCCATCTTCCCCCCCTCCCCCTCGTTCAGTCGGCGGAACTGCGCCAGCTTGTCCTTCGCTGCCTTCTGCGCTTTGGTCGGAGACATGGAGCTAGGAGTGCCCGGGGGTCCTCCGGAAGCGATGGAGTCAAAAAACGGTGGCTGTATGTCTAAGGATATGGTGCCTTACAGGATCACAGGACGGAGCTCCCTCTCTGTGCGACTTACTCCATGGCGCGCTGGCCACGCCCCCCCACTAGGATTGCTTTTACATGAAAGCCGACCGCTGGCTGAAAAGAATGATACCCGCAGGCATCA
Source organism: Rana muscosa (assembly GCA_029206835.1). Lineage (NCBI taxonomy): Eukaryota > Metazoa > Chordata > Amphibia > Anura > Ranidae > Rana > Rana muscosa. Next base: position 120,880,868 of record CM055128.1, read on the forward strand.
ATCTGGTATAACCATTCAAAGTCCAGCAACATACCAGTACGTTGCTGGTCCTTGTTGGACATGTATTGTAATCTTTTTTTTCATGCAGCCTGTTGGCTGAACGAAAAAAAGAGATTGATCGGTGGGTATGCCCACCATTAGAATACCTCCCTTCATCCACCCACTTCTAATGATGGGCATATATGCCGAAGCATGGGGGCATCCTCCCGCAAAAAAGTTATGCCGCGTACACACGGTCGGACTTTTCCACGGGCAAGCCTTCGTCGGAATTTCGACCGTATGTACGCGGCATAAAAGGTTATGCCGCGTACACACGGTCGAACTTTTCCACGGGCAAGCCTCCGTCGGAATTTCGACCGTATATACGCGGCATTAGGAGCAAAATCGCTCCTCCGCCCCTGCTGCCCCCATGCTTCGGCATATATGCTCTTTTTTTAACTGTGGTGGTGAAATCACCTCCTACAGCGTTGGAGTCGCGGCTTTATGTATCGTGGGAGCAAACGCTGTTGCTGTCAAGATAAATAAATCCGCGATGCAACTGAATGGCGTACCTGCTAAGCAAATGATGGTTAACATTAAAACAAAGTAACATTACAGTACAACAGTAAGACCTTACCATACCTGCAAAGCAAATACCAAAACAAAACCTAGTAAAAAATAAAACATTTTTTTAACGCAACCTGTGCTTAAAATATATATATGCCGAAGCATGGGGGCATCCTCCCGCAAAAAAGTTATGCCGCGTACACACGGTCTGACTTTTCCACGGGCAAGCCTTTGTCGAAATTTCGACCGTATGTACGCGGCATAAAAGGTTATGCCGCGTACACACGGTCAAACTTTTCCACGGGCAAGCCTCCGTCGGAATTTCGACCGTATATACGCGGCATTAGGAGCAAAATCGCTCCTCCGCCCCTGCTGCCCCCATGCTTCGGCATATATGCTCTTTTTTTAACTGTGGTGGTGAAATCACCTCCTACAGCGTTGGAGTCACGGCTTTATGTATCGTGGGAGCAAACGCTGTTGCTGTCAAGATAAATAAATCCGCGATGCAACTGAATGGCGTACCTGCTAAGCAAATGATGGTTAACATTAAAACAAAGTAACATTACAGTACAACAGTAAGACCTTACCATACCATACCTGCAAAGCAAATACCAAAACAAAACCTAGTACAAAATAAAACATTTTTTTAACGCAACCTGTGCCTAAAATATATATATGCCGAAGCATGGGGGCATCCTCCCGCAAAAAAGTTATGCCGCGTACACACGGTCGAACTTTTCCACGGGCAAGCCTCCGTCAGAATTTCGACCGTATATACGCGGCATTAGGAGCAAAATCGCTCCTCCGCCCCTGCTGCCCCCATGCTTCGGCATATATGCTCTTTTTTTTTAACTGTGGTGGTGAAATCACCTCCTACAGCACTGGAGTCACGGCTTTATGTATCGTGGGAGCAAACGCTGTTGCTGTCAAGATAAATAATTCCGCGCTGCAGTTGAATGGCGCACCTGAAAACAAAAAATTACATACCTAAAAAGCAAGCATGATAAAACATTGCAGAATGGAATACAGTAAAAAAGAGCAGAACAATAGAGAGAAAATAGAGAGAGAGAGAGAGAGAGAGAGAGAGAACAATAAAACTACAACTATTTTTGTTTTTTTTATTTTATATTTTTTTTGTGTTTTTGTTTTTTACGTTTTTTTTTTCTTTTTTACACTTTTTTTTTAAACTTTAACAACTGTAATGGTTCGGGTCTCTCAAAATGTAATGGCATCTTGGGAGACCCTGTGTAAGTGTGTCCTAGTCTGTGAAATGCTGTACCCTACGCTAAAACTTCACTTTTGAGTGGTAGCGTTCAAAACATTCACCAACGCAAAGACCAGGTTTGTCAGGACAGAGTGGACAATAATAACGGGTGTCACGCCTAAATCCGCGCTTGCTACAGACACGACATCTTTTTTGGGGGGTTCGTTGGGTAGGAGTACTCGGGAGGAGATGCGTATAATGCCTCTCATGCAGCCGGCTTACTGAATTTGGTAGGGGATGGTGAGGTGCAGAACCGCCTGGATACAGGAGTTCTGTGACTATCTCATTCTGGAATTTTAGAAGAGATAAAGTCCCGCCTGAAGCTCTGTATAGCACATGAGCGTTCAGCAAAGCCAATTGAAATAAGGATAGAGATACTTTTTTGTACCAGCGTCTCGCCTTACGGTCAATTAGATACGGCGCCATCAACTGGTCGTTGAGGTCCACCCCTCCCATATTTTTGTTATATTCATGGACACAGAGGGGTTTCTCCACAACACCAGTCGCCGTACGAATTTGGACTGTCGTGTCTGCATGAAGGGAGGTAAGAAGGAAAACATTCTTATTGTCCCTCCACTTCATAGCGAGCAAGTTATTACACTTTACGCAGGCTCTCTCCCCCAGCCTAAGACGGGCATCTACAAGCCGCTGGGGAAAGCCCCGGCGATTAGGTCGCACGGTGCCACATGCTACGATCTGATGATCAAACAAGTGACTAAACAGTGGCACGCTCGTGTAATAATTGTCCACATACAAGTGGTACCCCTTTCCGAATAAGGGTGACACCAAGTTCCACACTATCTTGCCAGCGCTCCCTATGTAATCCGGGCAGTTGACCGGCTCAACCTGACTGTCTTTTCCCTCATAAACCATAAAGCTCCATACATAGCCTGTTGCCCTGTCACAGCACTTATAGAGCTTGACCCCGTATCTGGCACGCTTGCTGGGAAGGTACTGCTTGAAAGCCAAGCGGCCAGAAAATTTAATCAGGGACTCATCAACGCAGACAACTTGATCGGGAATAAACAAGGCTGCAAAACGTTCGTTGAAGTGGTTTATGAGGGGCCGAATTTTATAGAGCCGGTCGTATTCAGGGTCCCCACGTGGACGACAAAGTTCATTGTCGCTGAAGTGCATGAACCGCAAAATCTGCTCGTATCGTTTCCTGGGCATGGAGGCAGAGAACACGGGCATGTGGTCAATTGGGTGCGTGGACCAATAAGCACGCAATGACGGGAATTTATGTGTGCCCATGTTGAGGGAAAGGCCCAGAAAGGTCTTAAATTCGGAAACCGTAATTGGTTTCCAATCTTTGGCAATGGAAGGCAACTGGGGATTAGCGGCGATGAATTGACCAGCATATAAATTACTCTGGTCCACAATAGATCTATAGAGATCTTCCGTGAAAAACAGCGAATAATAATCGATTGGCATAAAATCAGCTGTTTCCACCTGAATACCGGGTTGGGCAGTGAATGGGGGAAGTACGGGTTCTGCAGAAGTGGTGGGGACCCAATCAGGATAGGCGAATTCTGCAGGAAGGGCACTATGGGTACGACGGGCCTGCCTTTGTCTTCTTATTGGTGGCAGCGGGACACTACTTGTGCTTGCCACCTCGCCAGCTTGACTCGCCACGTCACCACGTGATACTGCAGTGCTGGATGTACGCCCAGGCTGTACTAGGCCGCTGGTGCTTGCCAATTCACCAGAAGGAATAGCGGCGCTAGTACTCCTCTGCTCCATGATACGAGAGCCCTGCGGTTCTTGCTCCTCAACAACCTCAGAAGATCGGGATCGGGTACGCCTGACCTTAGCAGGGACCTCAACTTCGTCATCAGAGCTATCTGACGTGGGGCCGCTGACGTCACTGTCTTCTACGGGAAGATATTCTGAGCCTGAATCTGACAGATACGTGACCTCCTCTTCACTATCTGTCATGCTCAGAATCTCGTAGGCCTCTTTACTAGTGTACCTTCGACTTGCCATTTTGGGCTCTAAATTTAGGGGTACACTAGTAAGATTCACAGGAAAAAAAAGCACCCGACTGTCGTCAGCAAATATATCAAACGCTACAAAAAAAACTGTTAGCGGTCGCAGGGATCAGGACTGTCTCTGCGAACGCTGCAGTTATGTGTTTTGTGTTTGGTAAGTGACAGTGATCGATCAATACTGCACTTGGGTGGGCTGGGCTGGGCGGAGGGGCTAAACGCAGGTGCTAGCAGGTATCTGGGCTGATCCCGCTAACACTGCGTTTTTGGGAACCCTAAACCGCTGGGGACGCTAGTATAGATCTGATCAGATACTATACCACTAAGGGAGGTGTATGCTTTGCGCGTGGGTGTTAGCGTTACTGGCACTAACCTAACGCTGCCTGGGGCGACGCAGACCCTCTCTGGCGCTAAAACCTAATTGATCTCACCCGCCGGGCGATCAGGGGGTTAAACCTTTATTGGGTTATATACGGCGGGTGCCCTGATGCTATAAAAAGCAAACTAACCAACCAGCGTCACCCGTAACCTTTATATGGTGATCACTGGTGAAAGGGTTAACTAGGGGCAATCAGGGGGTTAAAACCTTTATTAGGTTAAATATGGGGGTAACCGACGCTATATAAAAACCTGACGGGTTACCTAAAGAACTAAATAACTAACTGGGTAACCAGTGTCACCAGTGACGCTTATACGGTGATCACTGGTGAAAGGGTTAACTCTAGGGGCAATCAGGGGGTTAAAATAATATATGGGGGTATCTGACGCTAATAAAAACCTGCGGCGAACCTAAAAATAATTAACTGGCTATCTAGGGCACCACCGGCACTAAATACAGCGATCGAAAATACGACGCTGGCGTTAGGGGGTGAAAGGGTTACCTGGGGGGCGATCAAGGGGTTAAACCTTTATTAGGGGGGGTTAGGGGGCTACCCTGGACCTAAAGGGGCCTAATCCTAACTGCCCTGCAACTTTTTACTATCACAGATGACACTAAAAGCAGTGATCAGTAAAATAAATGATCACTGCAATCAGTGACACTGTGATTGGGGGCTGGGGGGTGACCTGGGGGGTGATCTGGGGGTGACTGGGGGGTGAAATGTGTGCCTATGTGTACCTACGTGTCAGTGGACTGTTGGTGCACTAACCTGCTTCCTCTCTCCTCGGCGCCGGAATCGAAAAGACCGCCGCGAGGGAGATGACATCACTTCCTACTGCCTGTGTTTACATCACATGGCAGAGGAAGCATTTTCATTGGCCGGGAGCGATCGCGAGGGGGTGGCCGAAATCGAATGGTCGCCCCCTCATCTCCGAACGCTCCCCAACGATTAACGGCCGCTCACTGTATAGAAGGGGGGTCCGATCGGACCCCCCAACTGTACAAAGGCGATCACGTATGCTCTACATGATTGTGCCTGTCGGTGCCATTCTGCCGACGTATATATACAGTGAGCGGTCGTTAAGTGGTTAATGATGCATAAAGTGAAAAAAAAAAAGTCAAATATTCCTTTAAATATCGTACCTGGGGGGTGTCTAAAGTATGCCTGTGAAGTGCCACGTGTTTCCCGTGTTTAGAACTGTCCCTGCACAAATTACATTTCTAAAGGAAAAAAAGGCATTTAAAACTGCTTGCGGCTTTAATGTAATGTCTGGTCCCGGTAATATGGATGAAAATCTTTAAGAAAAATGGCATAGCTACCCCATCACAGCCCCCCCCCCTACCCCAGCCCATTACCAGCCCCTTTGGGTCTTGTATGGATATTAAGCGGAACCCCGCACACAAAATAAAAAAGGCCCTATATACTCTGAACAGCCGTATACAGGCGGTGCATACAAGACAGGGACTGTAGGTTTGTTCTTATGTAGAATCTGTTTGTAATTTTGAACAGGTACATTGTTTAAGTGTAGCTCCAGCCAAAAAATCTATTTTTAAGCTTTTTGGAAAACATAGGGAAGGGTTATCACCCCTGTAACATTTGTTTTGCTGTCTGTGCAGTGTGCACCTGTTCAGAACAGTTCACCTCACTTTCCGTCCTAATGACAAATGTTTTTTGAAAATTTGGGGTTTTTATTGAAACAAGAATTGGTGGTAAAGCATCAGTGGAGAGGAGACACTTTTTTCCCATATTAACTCTTACAGGAGAGAATTTTCCTTCCTAGGGGTAGATTTCCTCTCACTTCCTGTTGTATCCTTCCGTTTGCAAGGAGGAGTCGTTTGTAAGTTGGATGTTTGAAAGTAGGGGCCTGCCGTATATACTCAGCTGAAATTTGCCCCTTACATGTTGGTGTTGCCACAACACTGTGAGCCCTCACAGTTACTCTTGGTGGGCGCATGAATGTGCCCTGCTGTGAATTATTAGATCAAGAATTGTAATTGCATGCCCCTGTTGAACAGGGGCTGAAAAATTGGGCCTTTGGTGGTGGTGGTGGTGGTGGTGTTGACACAACACTGTAAGGCCTCACAGTTAGTCTTGGTGGGCGCAGGAATGGGCCCTGCTGTGAATTATTAGATCAAGAATTGTAATTACATGCCCCTGTTAAACAGGGGCAGAAAAATTGGGCCTTAGGCACTGGTGCCACAACACTGCAACCCCTCACAGATACTGTACTTGGAGCACAGCAATGAGCCCTGTTGCAAAGTATTGCATCAAAAATTGTAATTACACGCCCCTGTTAAACAGGGGCTGAAAAATTGGGCCTTAGCCACTGGTGCCACGACACTGCAACCTCTCCCAGATACTCTAGTTGGAGTGCAGGAATGAGCCCTGCTGCAAAGCATTGCATAAAAAATTGTAATTACATGCCCCTGTTAAACAGGGGAAGAAAAATTGGGCCTTAGGCACTGGTGCCACAACACTGCAACCCCTCACAGATACTGTACTTGGAGCACAGCAATGAGCCCTGTTGCAAAGTATTGCATCAAAAATTGTAATTACACGCCCCTGTTAAACAGGGGCTGAAAAATTGGGCCTTAGCCACTGGTGCTGGTGCCACGACACTGCAACCTCTCCCAGATACTCTAGTTGGAGTGCAGGAATGAGCCCTGCTGCAAAGCATTGCATAAAAAATTGTAATAACACGCCCCTGTTAAACAGGGGCTGAAAAATTGGGCCTTAGCCACTGGTGGCGGCACCCAGAAACAAAAATGTTCCTCCAAGCTATCATCATCAATCGGATCATTGAGGAGGAGGAGGATAGTCAGTCAACATAACAGGACAGTCTCTCAGCATCAGCATCAGTCTTGAAGGAATGTGACATTTGAAAATAAATTAGTCTGTTATATCAGCTTCAGGTGTTTGGTAGCTGGTGGTGATCCAAGACTGGTTCATCTTTATGAAGGTCAGTCGATCAACAGAGTCGGTGGACAGGCGCACCCTGTGATCCGTGACAAATCCTCCAGCAGCACTGAATGTGCGTTCTGAAAGAACGCTGGATGCAGGACAGGCCAGTAGCTCAATTGCATACTGTGCAAGTTCTGGCCAGTGATCCATCCTCAAGACCCAGTAAGCCAGAGGATTTTCGGTGGGGAAGGAGTCCAAGTCTGACCTTGCCCCTAGGTATTCCTGCACCATGTATATCAGACGCTGGCGATGGTTGCTGGAACCGATCATACCTTGGTGCTGCGGACTAAAGAATTGTCTGAACGCATCGGTCAGACGGCCACCTTCCCCACCGCTCCTTCTTTGACTGACTGAAGCCTCAGCAACTCGTTGTCCAGGACCAGGAGTTTGTAACCTCCCAGTCTCTGGGAACGCGTTGCACAGACCTTTCTGCAAGGCCTCCCGGAGTTGTCTCATCCTCTGCTCCCTCTGCGATGGTAAGATAAGGTCCGCAACCTTACCCTTGTACCGTGGATCAAGGAGAGTGGCCAGCCAGTAATGGTCCCTCTCCTTGATCCGAAGAATACGAGGATCCTTCCGCAGACTTTGCAGGATCAGGGAGGCCATGCAGCGTAGGTTAGCTGAGGCATTCGGTCCGGAGTCCTCTGGGTCACTAAGGACGACATGATCCGCAGCCACCTCCTCCCAGCCACGTACAAGTCCACTGGTTTCTTGGGACTGTAAATCATCCCTAAAAGACTGCTGATGATGATGCTGAGTGCCAGGCTCCACCTCCATGCTGACACAATCCTCCTCCTCCTCTTCTTCCTGTGCAATGGGTGGGACAGAAGGAACACTGTCTGGGTAAAGGGGGCCTTGAGAGGCAAGGAAGTCCTCCTCTTCCTGCCTCTGTTCTGCCTCAAGTGCCCTGTCCATTATTCCATGCAGCGTATGTTCCAACAGGTGGACAAGAGGTACAGTGTCACTGATGCATGCACTGTTACTGCTCACCATCCTTGTGGCATCCTCAAATGGTGCCAGGACAGTGCATGCATCCCTGATCATGCCCCACTGGCGTGGTGAAAAAAACCCGAGCTCCCCTGACCCTGTCCTGGTGCCGTAGTCGCACAGGTACTCATTGATGGCCCTCTGCTGCGTGTGCAGCCGCTGCAGCATGGCCAACGTTGAGTTCCACCTGGTGGGCATGTCACATATAAGGCGGTTCTTGGGCAGGTTCAACTCCTTTTGCAGCTGAGCCAGGCGAGCACTGGCATTATAAGATCTGCGGAAATGCACACAGACTTTCCTGGCCTGCCTCAGGACATCCTGTAAGCCCGGGTACCTGCCAAAGAACCGCTGCACCACCAGGTTAAGGACGTGAGCCACACAGGGCACATGGGTCAGTTGTCCCTGTCGGAGAGCGGAGAGGAGGTTGGTGTCATTGTCGCAAACTACCATTCCTGGCTTAAGCTGGCGTGGCGTCAACCACCTCTCGGCCTGCCCCTGCAGAGCAGACAGAACCTCTGCCCCAGTGTGGCTTCTGTCCCCCAAACACACCAGCGCAAGCACGGCATGGCATCTTTTTGCCTGCGTAATTGCGTAGCCCCTTGAACGCCTACGGAGCACCACTGGTTCCGAGGACAAAGCACAGGAAGAGGCCATGGAGGAAGAAGAGGAGGGGGTGGAGGACAGAGGTGTGTCACAACCAGTAGTAGCATTTTGGAGGCGTGGCGGTGGAACAACCTCCAACACTACTGCACCTTGTCCTGCATCCTTCCCAGCTGCCAAAAGAGTGACCCAATGGGCCGTGAAAGAAAGGTAACGTCCCTGTCCATGCCTGCTGGACCATGAGTCAGCGGTAATATGCACCTTACCGCTGACCGCCCTGTCCAGCGAGGCGAAGACATTGCCTTCCACATGCCGGTAGAGAGCCGGAATCGCCTTCCGTGAGAAAAAGTGGCGTTTGGGAACCTGCCACTGAGGAACCGCACATTGCACAAACTCACGGAAGGGGGCCGAGTCTACCAACTGAAAAGGCAGCAGTTGAAGTGCTAGCAATTTAGCCAAGCTAGCATTCAACCGCTGGGCATGTGGATGGCTGGGAGTGAACTTCTTTCGACGGTCCAGCAGCTGGGGCAGGGAAATTTGCCTGCTAGAACTGGACGTCGGTGTACTGCTAGCAGAGTGGCCGCAAGTACTTGGCTGTGACACACCTAATTCTACACCTTCATTCCTCTCAGTGCAGGTTTCAGAGAGGACTGAAGGTATAGTGGGGTTGGAGATCCCAGCTGATGCGGTGCAAGAAGAGGTCCGCTTTGTTCTTTGGTGTGGGACTTTAAGGTAGGCTTGCCAACGAGCTGCATGGCAGGTCAACATATGTCTGGTCAAGCATGTGGTGCCCAAGCGGGTGATGTTTTGGCCACGCGATATACGCTTGAGATATATGTTGCAAACAGCAGCTGTGCGATCTGATGCACTCGACTCAAAAAAGGCCCACACCAAAGAACTTTTTGAATAACGGGCAGAGGCAGCGCCCTGCACAGGCGGAGCTCTGCGGTGTGATTCCGTCGGTGTGCTGCCCTTACGCTGGCCCCCCGAGAGCATCCTGCCTCGTTGGAGATGTGCCTCCTCCTCATCCTCCTCCTCCTCTCTCCTATTAGGCACCCACGTGGAGTCAGTGACCTCATCATCCCCTCCCTCCTCATCACTGGAGCCAATCTGGCAGTATGCTGCAGCTGCTGGAACATGACTGCCAGATTGGTGTCCTTCTTGAGCATCCCCTCTCTCTGCTCTCACGCTACTGCCTTCCTCTAGCTGGGTATCATCATCAGACCCTTCGAAACGCTGGGCATCCTCCTGGAGCATGTACCCAACACTGTGCTCAAACTGTTTGGGGGACTCCTCAGGAGGACATGGTTGGTCTAGGGAAGGAGTGACTGATGATGACATTGATACCAGGGAAGAGGACGCTTTGGCAGCTGCTTTGCCAGTACCCTGAGCCTGGGTGAGAGAGGATGAGGAGGGCTTGGTCATCCACTCTACCAAGTCTTCGGCATGATGCGGCTCAACACGTCCAGCTGCCGAAAAGAAGGACAAGCGTGTCCCATGGCCACGTACTGATGGCGATGCACCGCGTCCACGACCAGCAATGTTGTCTCTAGACACAGAGCCTGCTTGCCCTCTTTTATTGGCTCCTGACTGTCTGCCTCTCCTTGTTTGCCTTCCAGACATTCTAATGGCCTGCAGGGAAATGGGAAAACCAGCAATAAGGCCTAGCTTCTGGAGTATATTTTGCAGGAATCACACTACGCCTGCTGTAGGTGCTGCAAATGCCTGTTGGTGTAACACACCAGGAAAAAGCAGCAATACAGGCTAACTTCAGGTGTAATATGATCAGGAGGCACACTCCACCCGCTGTAAGTGCCGCAAATGCCTGTTGGTGTAACACACCAGGAAAAAGCAGCAATACAGGCTAACTTCAGGTGTAATATGATCAGGAGGCACACTCCGCCCGCTGTAAGTGCCGCAAATGTCTGTTGGTGAAACACACCAGGAAAAAGCAGCAATACAGGCTAACTTCAGGTGTAATATGATCCGGAGGCACACTCCGCCCGCTGTAAGTGCCGCAAATGCCTGTTGGTGTAATGCCGCGTACGCACGATCGTTTTTCTTGCCATTTTTTTTCTTGCCGTTTTTCACGTCGTTTTTTTTCATGTTTCCTCTCAAGCCTGTCTTGCGTACACACGATCATTTTAAAAAACGATCAAGCAAAGCGCAGTGACGTATACCACGTACGACGGCACTATAAAGGGGAAATTCCGTTCTAATGACGCCACCCTTTGGGCCGCTTTTGCTAATTCCGTGTTACCGCGTGTTAGTAAATGTTTGGTGAGAGACGATTTGCGCTTTTCAGTCTTCGTGCTTTGAAGATCGTTTTGTGGAGTTCAGTTTGTGCTTGTGGGTTTGTATCTGTTTGGCAGGGCTTGTAGTCAGTTCGTATCTGTTTATTCAGTGCGTTCTCGTCTGCTCGGTCCTGTTTTTCAGCTTGTTCTTCATAGGCCTTGCTGTTCTTCCGTGCGTTCTTCTAGTTCGTTCTGAGCTTGCGACCGTTATCTAGCCATGTTGCGGCTACGTACTCGTCGGAGAGTTCGTGCTGTAGTTGGTGCAGGGGTTCATGCTGTATCCCGACTCCATGCCATGAGCAGGGTCAGGAGGAGTTCATGGACCAAGAATTGGTTGCTCCAGCGGCACCAGTTCTGTCATATGCCTTTGTTGCGGGAGATCAGGGAGAATAATCCTGATGACTATAGGAATTTTCTCCGGATGTCTGACCCCGTATTTCAGCATCTGTTGGCTTTGGTGTCCCCCTACATTACCAGGCAGGACACCGTTATGCGTGAAGCCATCAGTGCTGAGCAGAGGCTCATTGCCACGTTGCGATACCTAGCGACTGGGAGAAGCCTGCAGGACTTAAAGTTCTCCACAGGCATATCCCCCCAGGCTCTGGGTATCATTATACCAGAGACGTATTCTGCCATCCTCCAAGTTTTGCAGGAGGACTATATTAAGGTAAGTGTTCTTATTGCAAACATCACATTGTATGTATTTTTTAGAATGTTTTTTTTGGGGGGGGGGGTTTCTTAGCAGTCCCTAATTCCCATGATTCTTAGCTGCAGGGAATTTCCCCTTTCACCACATGCTAATTTTTTATTTAAAATTTTTTCATTAGGCCAACATTAACATTTGGGAAAGTAAGAAAAAACTGCGCTAAACCAAATTTTACAACAAAGCTGCTAGCACTCAAACAAAGTATAAACAGATAAAGGAAAAATAGTGCAGCGCTTACACTCAAGAGTTGCTGGAAGCAGCTCTGAAAAATGAATAATAAACCACTCTAGGTTAGTGATAAATAAAATTCATATATACAGGTCCTTCTCAAAAAATTAGCATATTGTGATAAAGTTCATTATTTTCTGTAATGTACTGATAAACATTAGACTTTCATATATTTTAGATTCATTACACACAACTGAAGTAGTTCAAGCCTTTTCTTGTTTTAATATTGATGATTTTGGCATACAGCTCATGACAACCCAAAATTCCTATCTCAAAAAATTAGCATATCATGAAAAGGTTCTCTAAACGAGCTATTAACCTAATCATCTGAATCAACTAATTAACTCTAAACACCTGCAAAAGATTCCTGAGGCTTTTAAAAACTCCCAGCCTGGTTCATTACTCAAAACCGCAATCATGGGTAAGACTGCCGACCTGACTGCTGTCCAGAAGGCCATTATTGACACCCTCAAGCAAGAGGGTAAGACACAGAAAGAAATTTCTGAACGAATAGGCTGTTCCCAGAGTTCTGTATCAAGGCACCTCAGTGGGAAGTCTGTGGGAAGGAAAAAGTGTGGCAGAAAACGCTGCACAACGAGAAGAGGTGACCGGACCCTGAAGAAGATTGTGGAGAAGGACCGATTCCAGACCTTGGAGGACCTGCGGAAGCAGTGGACTGAGTCTGGAGTAGAAACATCCACAGCCACCGTGAACAGGCGTGTGCAGGAAATGGGCTACAGGTGCCGCATTCCCCAGGTCAAGCCACTTTTGAACCAGAAACAGCGGCAGAAGCGCCTGACCTGGGCTACAGAGAAGCAGCACTGGACTGTTGCTCAGTGGTCCAAAGTACTTTTTTCGGATGAAAGCAAATTTTGCATGTCATTCGGAAATCAAGGTGCCAGAGTCTGGAGGAAGACTGGGGAGAGGGAAATGCCAAAATGCCTGAAGTCCAGTGTCAAGTACCCACAGTCAGTGATGGTCTGGGGTGCCATGTCAGCTGCTGGTGTTGGTCCACTGTGTTTTATCAAGGGCAGGGTCAATGCAGCTAGCTATCAGGAGATTTTGGAGCACTTCATGCTTCCATCTGCTGAAAAGCTTTATGGAGATGAAGATTTCATTTTTCAGCACGACCTGGCACCTGCTCACAGTGCCAAAACCACTGGTAAATGGTTTACTGACCATGGTATTACTGTGCTCAATTGGCCTGCCAACTCTCCTGACTAGTGATGAGCCGAACACCCCCGGGTTCGGTTCGCACCAGAACCCGCGAACGGACCGAAAGTTCGTACGAACATTAGAACCCTATTAAATACAATGGATGCGAACGTTCGAATTCTAAAGTGCTAATTATAACGACTATTATGCATGTTATTGTCCTAAAAAGGGTTTGGGAACCCGGGTTCTGCACCAGGGGACATGTATCAATGCAAAAAGAAGTTTTAAAAACGGTCGTTTTTCGGGAGCAGTCATTTTAATGATGCATAAAGTGAAAAAAAAAAGTCAAATATTCCTTTAAATATCGTACCTGGGGGGTGTCTAAAGTATGCCTGTGAAGTGCCACGTGTTTCCCGTGTTTAGAACTGTCCCTGCACAAAATGACACTTCTAAAGGAAAAAAAAGCCATTTAAAACTGCTTGCGGCTTTAATGTAATGTCTGGTCCCGGTAATATGGATGAAAATCTTTAAGAAAAATGGCATAGCTACCCCATGACCCCCCCCCCCCCACCCCAGCCCATTACCAGCCCCTTTGGGTCTTGTATGGATATTAAGGGGAACACCGCACACAAAATAAAAAAGGCCCTATATACTCTGAACAGCCGTATACAGGCGGTGCATACAAGACAGGGACTGTAGGTTTGTTCTTATGTAGAATGTGTTTGTAATTTTGAACAGGTACATTGTTTAAGTGTAGCTCCAGCCCAAAAATCTATTTTTAAACTTTTTGGAAAACATAGGTAAGGGTTATCACCCCTGTAACATTTGTTTTGCTGTCTGTGCCCCTGTTCAGAACATTTCACCTCACTTTCCGTCCCAATGACAACTGTTTTTGAAATGTGGTGTTTTTCTTGAAACAAGGATTGGTGATAAAGCATCAGTACAGAGGAGACACCTTTCTCCCATATTAATTCTTACAGGAGAGAATTTTCCTTCCTAGGGGTAGATTTCCTCTCACTTCCTGTTGTCTTCTTGCGTTTGCAAGTAGGAGTCGTTTGTAAGTTGGATGTTTGAAAGTAGGGACCTGCCGTATATACTCTGCAGAAATAGGCCCCTTAGTTGTTGGTGTTGGCACAACACTGTAAGCACTCACAGTTACTCTTGGTTGGTGCTGGAACGCCCTGCTGTCAACTATTATATCAGGAATTGTAATTACATATAATTGTTGAACAGTGGTAGTAAAAATTGGGCCTTTGATGGTGGTGCTGGTGCCACAACACTGTAAGCCCTGACAGTTACTCTTGGTGGGTGCAGCAATGGGCCCTGCTGTGAATTATTAGATCAAGAATTGTAATTGCATGCCCCTGTTGAACAGGGGCTGAAAAATTGGGCCTTTCGTGGTGGTGGTGGTGGTGGCGTTGCCACAACACTGTAAGCCCTCAGAGTTACTCTTGGTGGGTGCAGCAATGGGCCCTGCTGTGAATTATTAGATCAAGAATTGTAATTACATGCCCCTGTTGAACAGGGGCTGAAAAATTGGGCCTTAGGCACTGGTGGCACAACACTGCAACCCCTCACAGATACTGTACTTGGAGCACAGCAATGAGCCCTGTTGCAAAGTATTGCTTAAAAAATTGTAATGACACGCCCCTGTTAAACAGGGGCTGAAAAATTGGGCCTTAGGCACTGGTGGCACAACACTCCAACCCCTCACAGATACTGTACTTGGAGCACAGCAATGAGCCCTGTTGCAAAGTATTGCTTCAAAAATTGTAATTACACGCCCCTGTTAAACAGGGGCTGAAAAATTGGGCCTTAGCCACTGGTGGCGGCACCCATAAACAAAAATGATCTTCCAAGCTATCATCATCAATCATATCATTGAGGACTCGGAGGAGGAGGATAGCCAGTCAACATAACAGCACAGGCACTCAGCATCAGCATCAGTCTTGAAGGGATGTGACATGTTAAAATCAATTAGTCTGTTATATCAGCATCAGGTGTGTGGTAGCTGGTGGTGATCCAAGACTGGTTCATCTTGATGAAAGTCAGTCGATCAACCGAGTCGGTGGACAGGCGCACCCTGTGATCCGTGACAAATCCTCCAGCAGCACTGAATGTGCGTTCCGAAAGAACGCTGGATGCAGGACAGGCCAGTAGCTCAATTGCATACTGTGCAAGCTCTGGCCAGTGATCCATCCTCAAGACCCAGTAAGCCAGAGGATTTTCGGTGGGGAAGGTGTCCAAGTCTGACCTTGCCCCTAGATATTCCTGCACCATGTTTATCAGACGCTGGCGATGGTTGCTGGAACCGATCATACTTTGGGGCTGCGGACTAAAGAATTGTCTGAACGCATCGGTCAGACGGCCACCTTCCCCACCGCTCCTTCTTTGACTGGCCGAAGCCTCAGCAACTCGTTGTCCAGGACCAGGAGTTTGTAACCTCCCAGTCTCTGGGAACGCGTTGCACAGACCTTTCTGCAAGGCCTCCCGGAGTTGTCTCATCCTCTGCTCCCTCTGCAACGGTAACATAAGGTCCGCAACCTTACCCTTGTACCGTGGATCAAGGAGAGTGGCCAGCCAGTAATGGTCCCTCTCCTTGATCCGAAGAATACGAGGATCCTTCCGCAGACTTTGCAGGATCAGGGAGGCCATGCAGCGTAGGTTAGCTGAGGCATTCGGTCCGGAGTCCTCTGGGTCACTAAGGATGACATGATCCGCAGCCACCTCCTCCCAGCCACGTACAAGTCCACTGGTTTCTTGGGACTGTAAATCATCCCTAAAAGACTGCTGCTGATGATGCTGAGTGCCAGCCTCCACCTCCATGCTGACACAATCCTCCTCCTCCTCCTCCTCCTCCTCTTCCTGTGCGATGGGTGGGACAGAAGGAACACTGTCTGGGTAAAGGGGGACTTGAGAGGCAAGGAAGTCCTCCTCTTCCTGCCTCTGTTCTGCCTCAAGTGCCCTGTCCATTATTCCATGCAGCGTGTGCTCCAACAGGTGGACAAGAGGTACAGTGTCACTGATGCATGCACTGTCACTGCTCACCATCCTCGTGGCCTCCTCAAATGGTGCCAGGACAGTGCATGCATCCCTGATCATGCCCCACTGGCGTGGAGAAAAAAAACCAAGCCCCCCTGACCCTGTCCTGGTGCCGTAGTCGCACAGGTACTCATTGATGGCCCTCTGCTGCGTGTGCAGCCGCTGCAGCATGGCCAACGTTGAGTTCCACCTGGTGGGCATGTCACATATAAGGCGGTTCTTGGGCAGGTTCAACTCCTTTTGCAGCTCAGCCAGGCGAGCACTGGCATTATAAGATCTGCGGAAATGCACACAGACTTTCCTGGCCTGCCTCAGGACATCCTGTAAGCCCGGGTACCTGCCCAAGAACCGCTGCACCACCAGGTTAAGGACGTGAGCCACACAGGGCACATGGGTCAGTTGTCCCTGTCGGAGGGCGGAGAGGAGGTTGGTGCCATTGTCGCAAACCACCATTCCTGGCTTAAGCTGGCGTGGCGTCAACCACCTCTCGGCCTGGCCCTGCAGAGCAGACAGGACCTCTGCCCCAGTGTGGCTTCTGTCCCCCAAACACACCAGCGCAAGCACGGCATGGCATCTTTTTGCATGCGTACTTGCGTAGCCCCTTGAACGGCTACGGAGCACCGCTGGTTCAGAGGACAAAGCACAGGAAGAGGCCATGGAGGAAGAAGAAGAGGAGGGGGTGGAGGAGAGAGGTGTGTCACAACCAGCAGTAGCATTTTGGAGGCGTGGCGGTGGAACAACCTCCAACACTACTGCACCTTGTCCTGCATCCTTCCCAGCTGCCAAAAGAGTGACCCAATGGGCCGTGAAAGAAAGGTAACGTCCCTGTCCATGCCTGCTGGACCATGCGTCAGCGGTAATATGCACCTTACCGCTGACCGCCCTGTCCAGCGAGGCCAAGACATTGCCTTCCACATGCCAGTAGAGAGCCGGAATAGCCTTCCGTGAGAAAAAGTGGCATTTGGGAACCTGCCACTGAGGAACCGCACATTGCACAAACTCACGGAAGGGGGCCGAGTCTACCAACTGAAAAGGCAGCAGTTGAAGCGCTAGCAATTTAGCCAAGCTAGCATTCAACCGCTGGGCATGTGGATGGCTGGGAGTGAACTTCTTTCGACGGTCCAGCAGCTGGGGCAGGGAAATTTGCCTGCTAGAATCGGACGTCGGTGTACTGCTAGCAGAGTGGCCGCAAGTACTTGGCTGTGACACACCTAATTCTACACCTTCATTCCTCTCAGTGCATGTTTCAGAGAGGACTGAAGTTATAGTGGGGTTGGAGATCCCAGCTGATGCGGTGCAAGGAGAGGTCCGCTTTGTTCTTTGGTGTGGGTCTTTGAGGTAGGCTTGCCAACGAGCTGCATGGCAGGTCAACATATGTCTGGTCAGGCATGTGGTACCCAAGCGGCTGATGTTTTGGCCACGCGATATACGCTTGAGACATATGTTGCAAACAGCAGCTGTGCGATCTGATGCACTAGCCTCAAAAAAGGCCCACACCAAAGAACTTTTTGAATGACGGGCAGAGGCAGCGCCCTGCACAGGCGGAGCTCTGCGGTGTGATTCCGTCGGTGTGCTGCCCTTACGCTGGCCACCAAAGGGCATCCTGCCTCGTTGGAGATGTGCCTCCTCCTCATCCTCCTCCTCCTCCTCTCTCCTATTAGGCACCCACGTGGAGTCAGTGACCTCATCATCCCCTCCCTCCTCATCACTGGAGCCAATCTGGCAGTATGCTGCAGCTGCTGGAACATGACTGCCAGATTGGTGTCCTTCTTGAGCATCCCCTCTGTCTGCTCTCACGCTACTACCTTCCTCTAGCTGGGTTTCATCATCAGACCCTTCGAAACGCTGGGCATCCTCCTGGAGCATGTACCCAACACTGTGCTCAAACAGTTCGGGGGACTCCTCAGGAGGAGGACATGGTGGGTCTAGGGAAGGAGTGACTGATGATGAGTCTGACATTGATACCAGGGAAGAGGACGCTTTGGCAGCTGCTTTGCCAGTACCCTGAGCCTGGGTGAGAGAGGATGAGGAGGAGGAGGAGGGCTTGGTCATCCACTCTACCAAGTCTTCGGCATGATGTGGCTCAACATGTCCAGCTGCCGAAAAGAAGGACAAGCGTGTCCCATGGCCATGTGCTGATGACAATGCACCGCGTCCACGATCAGCACTGTTGCCCCCAGACACAGAGCCTGCTTGCCCTCTTTTATTGCCTCCTGACTGTCTGCCTCTCCTTGTTTGCCTTCCAGACATTCTAATGGATGGCCTGCAGGGAGATGGGAAAAAAGCAATAAGGGCTACCTTCAGGTGTCCTTCTCTGTCCCTTTACTTAAGGATTTCTAAATATGGTTGAGGATGATTGCTTTCGCACAGAATAGCACAATGACAATTTCCCTGACTGTCCAAAAAACAAGGATTTCAAAGATGGTTGATGAGGAATGCTTTAGCACAGTATAGCACAATGAGAATTTCCCTCACTGGCCTTCCCTGTCCCTACAAACAAGGATTAGCACAGTAAAACACACTGACACTCTCCCTACCTATAGTTTTCTGTCCCTATAAAAAATGTTTTTTTAAAGATGGTTGATGATGAATGCTTTAGCACAGTATAGCACAATGAGAATTTCCCTCACTGTCCTTCCCTGTCCCTACAAACAAGGATTAGCACAGTAAAACACACTGACACTCTCCCTACCTATAGTTTTCTGTCCCTATAAAAAATGTTTTTTTAAAGATGGTTGATGATGAATGCTTTAGCACAGTATAGCACAATGAGAATTTCCCTCACTGTCCTTCCCTGTCCCTACAAACAAGGATTAGCACAGTAAAACACACTGACACTCTCCCTACCTATAGTTTTCTGTCCCTATAAAAAATGTTTTTTTAAAGATGGTTGATGATGAATGCTTTAGCACAGTATAGCACAATGAGAATTTCCCTCACTGTCCTTCCCTGTCCCTACAAACAAGGATTAGCACAGTAAAACACACTGACACTCTCCCTACCTATAGTTTTCTGTCCCTATAAAAAATGTTTTTTTAAAGATGGTTGATGATGAATGCTTTAGCACAGTATAGCACAATGAGAATTTCCCTCACTGTCCTTCCCTGTCCCTACAAACAAGGATTAGCACAGTAAAACACACTGACACTCTCCCTACCTATAGTTTTCTGTCCCTATAAAAAATGTTTTTTTAAAGATGGTTGATGATGAATGCTTTAGCACAGTATAGCACAATGAGAATTTCCCTCACTGTCCTTCCCTGACCCTGTCCCTACAAACAAGGATTAGCACAGTAAAACACACTGACACTCTCCCTACCTATAGTTTTCTGTCCCTATAAAAAATGTTTTTTTAAAGATGGTTGATGATGAATGCTTTAGCACAGTATAGCACAATGAGAATTTCCCTCACTGTCCTTCCCTGTCCCTACAAACAAGGATTAGCACAGTAAAACACACTGACACTCTCCCTACCTATAGTTTTCTGTCCCTATAAAAAATGTTTTTTTAAAGATGGTTGATGATGAATGCTTTAGCACAGTATAGCACAATGAGAATTTCCCTCACTGTCCTTCCCTGTCCCTACAAACAAGGTTTAGCACAGTAAAACAGACTGACACTCTCCCTACCTATCCTTCTCTTTCCCTAAACTAAAGGAATCCAGGTTAAGCAAGAAAAAAAAATGTCACTGTCCCTGCCTATGCTTCTCTTTCCCTGCTCCGGAACACACTACACTAGGCCGCCGTGCTGGCGGCCTTTTATAGTGTGGGGCGTGTACTAAACACCCTCAGCAATAATTGGCCACAGGCATCCTGCCTGTTGCCAATCATTGCTCTCCTCGCTGCCGGCGCTGTGATTGGCCAAGCATGCGGGGTCACAGTGCATGCTTGGCCAATCACAGCGCCTGGATGACACTGCGATGGCGTAGTGCATTGTGGGCCGCGAATTAGGCGCGAACGGCCCAAATCGTTCGTTGTTCGGCGAACGATCGAACAGCCGATGTTCGAGTCGAACGTATGTTCGACTCGAACACCAAGCTCATCCCTACTCCTGACCTGAACCCCATAGAGAATCTGTGGGATATTGGGAAGAGAAAGTTGAGAGACGCAAGACCCAACACTCTGGATGAGCTTAAGGCCGCTATCGAAGCATCCTGGGCCTCCATAACACCTCAGCAGTGCCACAGGCTGGTTGCCTCCATGCCACGCCGCATTGAAGCAGTCATTTCTGCAAAAGGATTCCCGACCAAGTATTGAGTGCATAACTGAACATAATTATTTAAAGGTTGACTTTTTTTGTATTAAAAACACTTTTCTTTTATTGGTTGGATGAAATATGCTAATTTTTTGAGATAGGATTTTTGGGTTTTCATGAGCTGTATGCCAAAATCAATATTAAAACAAGAAAAGGCTTGAACTACTTCAGTTGTGTGTAATGAATCTAAAATATGTGAAAGTCTAATGTTTATCAGTACATTACAGAAAATAATGAACTTTATCACAATATGCTAATTTTTTGAGAAGGACCTGTAGTCCATTCCAATGGATGTTTTCCCATATGAGATGACTTCCATGAGGACTAGGGAACGTGACACCTTGTAAGTTGAATAAGTGAATTCAAAAAAGTCCAAACAGCATGTATGTGATGAAAGTGAATGTCTTGTTCATGGACAACACTGCCACAGCATAAATCGACTAGAAGACCTCAAAGTATCAGATGAGAGTTGATAATGAGGCACAAAAGGTAAGGTTGGATACTCTTACCGGACGTGGTGGACCCACCTGTCATATGACAGTGGGTCAAACGAGCTTGATGGTCACCGTGACCAAGAGTGAAGAGAACTCGATATCCAGGATACCTCAGACCGACTTCCACGGGATAGCAGATGACCAACTCACACGATGGAATTTCCTCCGGTCATACAGGCTCCAAATCCATCCAAGATAGACACAAGGGAAAAAAAGAAAGAAAAACTCCAGATGGTGCAGGTCAATATAACCATGAACGGTTTATTGAATAGGTTTTGTCTTATATGAATACAGACAAAAAATAAAAAGTGATCACAAGATAAAACAATAAAACAATAAAAGCAATGTGGGGTGCAGGCTCTGGGTATCATTATACCAGAGACGTGTTCTGCCATCCTCCAAGTTTTGCAGGAGGACTATATTAAGGTAAGTGTTCTTATTGCAAACATCACATTGTATGTATTTTTTTGAATGTTTTTTTTGGGGGGGGGGGGGGTTTCTTAGCAGTCCCTAATTCCCATGATTCTTAGCTGCAGGGAATTTCCCCTTTCACCACATGCTAATTTTTTATTTAAATTTTTTTCATTAGGCCTACATTAACATTTCCCTTACCTAACATCTCCAGCATGCTATCCTGGGGCCATACCCACCTTGCCTAGTCCTTTCCATGTATTTTATTCTATGCTCCATCGTAGTGCTTTACCCTAAACGTCCCCTAAAGATTGCCTAGGAATTTAACATTTGTCCTAAATTCAGACAGAGTGCTCCAGCCTTCATTTGTGATCTCCCCAACTCATCTTCAACCCCCCCCCCCCATTTTTTATTCTTTTTTTTCGCTTTTTTTGTTGCTTACTACTAATGTTTTAATTTTTCTGTTTGCCCCAATGTTGGCCATGAATGATTTCCTTTAATCTGCTTTCAATGTTTCAGTCTCAAAGTATTAATTTATTTTTGATTTCATTACACAGTTCCCTTCTACGCCACATGAATGGCAGAATGTGGCATCGGACTTTGCCCAACGATGGAACTTTCCAAACTGTGGAGGGGCCATCGACGGCAAACATGTTCGGGTCGTCCCACCACCCCATTTGGGATCCTTTTATTATAACTATAAGGGGTTCCACAGCATCCTCATGATGGCAGTGGTGTCGGCCACCTACGAATTCCTCTATGTGGACGTTGGCAAGAATGGCAGGATGTCTGATGGAGGAGTTTTTGCACAGACGGAGTTTGGGGAACGGCTCCTTTTGGATCAGCTGGCCTTGCCACCAGCGGAGCAGAATGTGGAGGGACTCCCATTTGTGTTTGTGGCGGATGAGGCGTTTGGCCTGGGTCCCCATTTGATGAGGCCATTCCCGCAGCGCACCCTCACCCCTGAGAGGAGGGTGTACAACTATCGGCTGGCCAGAGCAAGAAGGGTGGTTGAATATGCCTTTGGCATCATGGCCAGCCGCTTCCGCCTGTTCCTCACCTCCATCCACCTTGCCCCTTACAAATGGAACCATGTTGTAATGGCGTGTTGTGTCCTACATAATTATCTCCCGGTGCATTCCACAAATTATCTGACTTTGACTGGGCCTGAGGCCACCTTAATGGAAGCAGAACATCTTGTGGCCCTGGAAGCTGGCCGTCCAGGCTTGGCCCCCAAACCGGACGTGAGGTCAGTGACAAATATGTGGATTATTTTGTGGGTAGGGGGGCCATTGAAATGCCTGATGACTTTTAACCTTTTAATTTAGAAAAATAAAACATTATTTTTCACAAAGATTGGTTTCGTGTATAATTTTAATAATGGTTTCTGTTTTTCGGAGGTTTACCTAGTGGACTTGTATTGCCATGTGTAGTGTGCATTCTTAATTCGCCTTCATTGTCAGTGTAAACACAAAACATTGCTTAGTTCACAGTAGCACAACATTTACCTAATGAAGCCACAACTTCTTGATACCAAAATGCCATTTTTTATTTTAGTATTGGACAAATCCTTTTAAATGTAGATGTCCTAAACATTTTTTGCTTGTTAAAACGCATGAACAGCCATGCATACCAAAAAAATATTAAAATATATATCGGAAAAATTTACATTTACTAGTCCTAAAAGGTTCAATGAAAAACATACCTGCCAAAACACAGCAAGTTCAACGTAAATTTTTTAAAAAACATTAGACACGCCCAAGCACAGCCATGATCTTTTGTAGCCTTTCCTCCACCCGCTTGGTATTTTCCCTGATCTCTATCAAGTCTCCCTTTAATTTTTGAAGGTCACGACAGCAGACCATCAGGTATTGGATCAGGATCTGGGCACTGTGATGTGTCAAATTTTTGGAGTCTTTGGCCAGAACTGCACCTACATTTAGAAAAAAAACATGTAGTATAGAATATGTAGGCCTACATCTATTAACCTGCATCTGTCTGGTTTGACACTGACCTGTTGAGGTGGCACTTTCCACTTACACAACTTCACGTTCCTCTCCATCATGTGGGTCTGGGGCTATTGTTGAAGGTGTTGGATTTCGAGGCTCATCTGACGTAGCTTTTTGAAGCCCTATGGAGATTGCAAGAAAAGGTATAGTTTCATTATTAAGGTTGATTTTTGGGAGAAAAATAAAGCATGAGAAAATAATTTGCAAACATTCTTTTGAAGTGTGGTCCATTTTTCAATGGACCCCCAGTGACAACAGGAAAACATGATTGGATATATAGCCAAATACATAGCATATATTTTTTTAAACAAAGTTTGACACATTGTAACACCCCAAAGTATATACACATGATCACCTGTGTGTGACACCCTCAAACTTTGGAGCTTTTGGCCCACACTTGTACTACTGCGTTCAGATGTTTCATCAGCTGCTGAGCATTTTCTCCCTTAACATTACCATGCATATCCTTTTTTCCAAAAATGTCCTTTGGATTTGATCCCTAAAAATATTTGGTGACCAAATTTGCTACCCCCAAAAAAATAAATAAAATGGGTGTTCACACTGGATGATCCAAAAACATTGTTTGATGAACTGTACGGAGAATGAGGTTTAATACGTTCGTTTACTTTGCGGACAAATCTGAAAGATGGTATCTTTCACTGTACGATATCAAAGACAAACATACACAACATAATACAAGTAATAATCTCTAGCAGGGAAAATAGCACTATAAAACTTACTTTTTCGTAGAACTTTCTTGATTCGTTTGTATTGGTCGGGCTCCCGCAACTTCAGATCAGACCATCGTTTTCTGAGCTGTTCCTTCGTTCTGCACACCCCAAATTTTTGGTGAAGACTTTTGACCACTTTGCCCATAATTTTTGACTTGACCAGATTCGGCCTTTTATACGGCCCATGCTTGGCATCATAATCCTCCCTCTTTAAAATGGCGACCATCTCCACCATTTCCTCGAATGACATGTTGGATGCCTTATATCTTCTGGATCGGGATTTGGGCTCCTCTGGAATTTCATCCTCTGTCGAGGTAATCTCAGCCACCTGTGTCTCCGCCATGTTGCTAAGCACTACGACGAGCGAGAAGGGGTGGGGAAAGTACAATATCGAACGTCAGGGGCGGGGAAAGCGTGCGTAGTTCCACGCATGCGCAGTGTATATCAAGTGCCGATCCATGTGTCGAAAATACGTTCATTTGGCGGGAGAGGGAGTTCGCAACGAACGTGTTGACCAAGGTACATAACATTCTTAAGGATTTTGGGTTACGCAGAGGAGGAGATTTGGGGCTTCAAAATGCTGATTTGATGATTGTTGCCTGAAACATATGTCTTTTCTTGGTTTTTGGTTTTACAGAGAGAATGAATACATTCAAAAACCCGGAGTTCATGGGGGAGTTCATTGACAAATGGAAAGAACTCCCTATCCTGTGGCAGACCAAAAGTGGGTCCAATAAAAACAAAACGGCCAGGACAGCAGCACTGGAGAGCCTGCCTGCATTTGTCCAAACCCAGATACCCACAACAACTCTCCAAGATGTGAAAACCAAAATTGCTACCATCAGGGGGACATACAGGACCCAGAGAAATATGGTCCTCAAGTCCCAGAGGTCAGGTGCTGCAGCAGATAAGGTTTATAAACCCAGTCTGTGGTACTACAGCAAGCTTTCTTTTCTGGATGACCAGCTGGAAGTGCGGGAATCTCTCTCCACCCTTCCCCCCAGAGGTCAATCCAGCCTTCCTTGTAGCCAGCCCTCCAGCCTTCCTTGCAGCCAGCCCTCCAGCCTTCCTGGCAACCCTGCTCTGGCTTCCTCTGAGGATCAAGATTAGGCCCTTGAGGAGGCAGATTTGGATATATGGAGCCAGGTAAAGTATTGATATCTCCATTTAGATGTTACAAAAGTGATGCATTTAAAATGAGGATAGTATTGTTAGGTATTTTATTTAAAAAAAAAAAAAAGGATTTAAAGAGCAAGATACAGTAGTGGTCAATTTTGATGTGGACAAGGCAACAATATCAGGAGGCGGAATCTGTGAGAATTTTCTAAATTTGCCCATTCATGTCAAAAATGTCTAGAGGTGAACAATGTGTGTGATTGATGGTGGCAAAAAAATAATAAAGTCCCTTTCTTTTTTTACAGCCAGAGCAGAGCCAGGAAGAGGGTGATGGTGGGGACCAGGAGGAGGCAGGGCCAAGTGGCACCCAGGAGGAGGCTGGGCCAAGTGGCACCCAGGAGGAGGCTGGGCCCAGCACAAGAGCCCAGATGCCTCCCCTGGTAATGAGACCACGAGGGCCAAGGAGAGGTAGGCAGGTGGAGGAGGAAACAAGAGCCTTCCTCAAAGAGGCTACTGTGGCCCTCAGAGAGGCACCCTCTGCTGAGGAGGGCTTTGCCGCAGTCCTGGCCAATAAGCTAGCCCAAATGGACCTGCGGCAAAAGCTGTATAGCGAGACCCTCCTGTTGAAGGTGATCAAGAAGGGATTGCTCGGTGAACTCACCAAGTACACCGACATCACAGAGGTTGTCCCTACTCCTCCACCTCCTCCTCCTCCTCCTACTACTCCTCCTGCCACAACCTCTCCTCCTGATCCCCAGCCTCCGAGGAAGAAACCAACCAAGGCTGCAGGGAAGGCTGCAGAGAAGGCTGGAGAGAAGGCTACAAGGAAGAGAAAAAAATAATGCCTGCTGTAGTACCACAGACTGGGGACATATATGACTTATCTGCTGCGGTTCCTGACCTCTGGGAGTTCAAGCCAAGATTGGCCTCCTTTTTGGTTTTCACATCTTGGATGGTTGTTGTGGGGTCCAAGGGATGAACAAATGCAAGCAGGCTCTCCAGTGCTGCCATCCCCTTTAATTTGTTATGTTCCGAAATAAAGGATACTTTTTTTTGGCTTTAAATACTAGACTATGTGATTTGTATTTCAAAAGAGAGTTTGCTAGGGAGCAGGCAGGGACATTTCTAATAATATTATTGTTATTAACAAGGGACACAAACCTCCCTGAGGCAAAATGAGACAAATTTTGAAGGTTGGTGTGGGACATTTCCCCAAACATAATTTAAGGGGGGGAAAAAAAGCCACAGAAAAATGAAGAGGCTAACTTAAGTACTAAAAAAAAATGAAAAAAGAACAAAGAACAAAAATCAAAAAAATGATCTTTACATTTCTTAAGGAATTTATGAGGGAGATGTGGCTTGAAAAGAATATTTTTCTATCATTAAAAAAATTAGGAATTACTTTAGAAACAAGTTTGGCATAACTCTCAATATCATTATCAAAAGAGGGTAATTGTTCAAGCATTCTCTAAAGAAGAACGGAATGCGCAGCATTAAAACAATGCTATTAATTCAACCGTGACGAATGTGCCATATCGATTTCCAACACTAGCTTTACCAAAACGAGCGCTCCCGTCTCATACTTGATTCTGAGCATGCGCGTTTTTTTTCACGTCGTTAAAGCATACACACTATCGTTTTTCACGTCGTTAAAAAAAACGACATGAAAAACGACGTGAAAAAAGAGAGCATGTTCGAAATTTTTAATGGCCGTTTTTCACGTTGTTAAAAATGCTCTGGAGCATACACACGATCATTTTTAATGGCCATTTTTTTTAATGGCATTTTTAACGACATGAAAAACGATCGTGTGTACGTGGCATAACACACCAGGAAAAAGCAGCAATACAGGCTAACTTCAGGTGTAATATGGTCAGGAGGCACACTCCGCCCGCTGTAAGTGCCGCAAATGCCTGTTGGTGTAACACACCAGGAAAAAGCAGCAATACGGGCTAACTTCAGGTGTATAATGTGCAGGAAGCTTAGCAACAATGACACTGACACTCTCCCTGCCTATCCTTCTCTCTCCCTACACACAAAGTTTAGCAAAGAATATGACACTGACACTGTCCCCTGCCTATCCTCTCTCCCTGCACACAAGGTTTATCAAAGTATATGACACTGACACTCTCCCTGCCTATCCTTCTCTCTCCCTACACACAAGGTTTAGCAAAGAATATGACACTGACACTCTCCCTGCCTATCCTTCTCTGTCCCTACACACAAGGTTTAGCAAAGAATAGATTTGACACTGTCCCTGCCTATCCTTCACTTTCCCTGCTCCGGAACACACTACACGAGGCCGCCGCGCTGGCGGCCTTTTATAGTGTGGGGCGTGTACTAAACCCCCTCAGCTATAATTGGCCACAGGCATCCTGCCTGTGGCCAATCATTGCTCTCCTCGCTGCCGGCGCTGTGATTGGCCAAGCATGCAGGGTCACTCGAATTTGGCGCGAACGGCCCAAATCGTTCATTGTTCGCCGAACGCGCGAACAGCCGATGTTCGAGTCGAAC
Source organism: Rana muscosa (assembly GCA_029206835.1). Taxonomy (NCBI): domain Eukaryota; kingdom Metazoa; phylum Chordata; class Amphibia; order Anura; family Ranidae; genus Rana; species Rana muscosa. The sequence goes on from CM055128.1 coordinate 120,908,547, forward strand.
TTATGTTCGACTCGAACACCGAGCTCATCCCTAATATATATATATACAAGCCTGGATGTATATATATATATATATATATATATACTAAATACACTGCAGCTAACTGAATCGCCTGCCTGCTCAATCAAAATGAAATTACACTCTCTCTGGATCAACGCCAGCAACACACTACACAGGGCCGACGTGCAGGCGGCCTTATATAGTGTGAGGTGTGGACTTAACCCCCTGAGCCATAATTGGCCAAAGGCACCCTGCCTTTGGCCAATTAAAGCTCTCTTTGCTGACGGCGCTGTAATTGGCCAAAGCATGCGGGTTAATCATCAGACAGCAATGCACTGCGATGTCGCTTTCTGCCGCTCGAATTTGGCGCGAACGCCCCATAATGTTCGTATTTCCACAAACGAGCGAACAGCCAATGTTCAAGTCGAACTCATGTTCGACCCGAACATAAAGCTCATCCCTACTTGCCATCATCGAGGGGAAAACTACTTCCCAAGTTTACCAAAATATCCTACAGGATAATGTGACCTTGCTTTGTGGGAACAGTTTGGGGATGGCCCCTTCCTGTCTCCAAATCAAAAGCACAATAATATTAAATGCTCTTACTGCTCCAGCTATAATTGCAATATTGAAAACTGCTCTCCTTCTGTCTCTTTAACTCTGGTATGCTCTTACTGCTGCAACTCCAGCTATAATTGCAATATTGAAATCTGCTCTCCTTATATCTCTTTAACCACTTCGGCCCTGGAAGATTTTACTCCCTTCCTGACCAGAGCACTTTTTTAAATTTGGCACTGCGTCGCTTTAACTGACAATTGGTCATGCAATGCTGTACCCGAACAAAATTTGCATCCTTTTTTTCCCACAAATAGAGCTTTCTTTTAGTGGTATTTGATCGCCTCTGCGGTTTTTATTTTTTGCGCTATAAACAAAAAAATAGCGACAATTTTGAAAAAAATAACAATATTTTTTACTTTTTGCTATAATAAATATCCCCAAATTTAAAAAAACAAACACATTTCTTCATCAGTTTAGACCAATATACATTCTTCTACATATTTTTGGTAAAAGAAAAAAAAATCGCAATAAGCGTATATTGATTTTTTTTGTGCCAAAGTTATAGCGTCTACAAACTATGGGAAAGATTTATTGCATTTTTATGGCATGTTTTTTTTTTACTAGTAATGGCGGTGATCTGCGATTTTTAGCAGTACTGCGACATTGCGATGGACAGATTGGACACTTTTGACACATTTTTGGGACTATTGACATTTATACAGTGATCAGTGCTATAAATATGCACTGATTACTGTGTAAATGTCACTGGCAGGGAAGGGGATAACACTAGGGGGCGATCAAGGGGTTAAATGTGTGTTCACTCAGCGTGTTCTAACTGTATGGGGATAGGACTGACTAGGGGAGGAGACATATCGTTGTTCCTACTTAGTAGGAACAAACGATATGTCTCCACTGCCCTGACAGAACAGGAATTTGTGTGTTTGGTCGGTGGCGATTGTGCCAGCCACGCTTATCGTGTCCCCCGCCGTGCAGCGTGCCATCTGACGGCCACTAAAGGGAAGGACGTACCCATACAGGATTTCGCCCAGGAGAGCCATTCTGCCGCAGTTTATCTGCGTGAGCCGGTCCGGAATCGGTTAACTCTGGTATGCTCTTACTGCTGCAACTCCAGCTATAATTGCAATACTGAAAACTGCTCTCCTTCTGTCTCTTTAACTCTGGTATGTTATTTTTGCTTAACCATCTGTAGATGGTTATGGTTACGTGGCTATGCTTTATTTTCTCTTTATTCCTTACCTTAAATTATAGCCTGTTCTTATCTTTATTAGCTGTCCCCTTGTAAGTCTGTTTCTGAAGTGAGAATTTTGCTTTTTAGCCAGCCATCTTTTATTAACTCCCAGATTACTAATTGGAAAGCACCCACCCCCATCCCTAGCAGTACATAACTATGCATCTCTTGGGAATGGCACATTTGCCAAGGGGGGCGCATTTGCAGATGAGATTCTTTCTCAAAGTGGGGGTATTTATATAAGTGGGAGCACTTCTGACTGCACTTCAGCGAATGCGCAAAGCGAATGAACACAAGAAAATACTTTGAAAAACACCACGCAGACTACAGGTGATCTGTTTACCTCTTCAGCTCTTTCTCCCCTTTTAACATGCACTGTCTACCACTTCTTCTGACAGCTGTGTCCTCTATCCTTAACCACTTAAGGACCGCCGCACGATGATGTACGTCGACAGAATGGCACGGCTGGGTACAAGTGCGTACAGGTACGTCCCCTTTAAGATCCCAGCCGTGGGTTGCACACGCGCCGCCGGCGGCGCGCTCGTGACCCGGTCCTGAGCTCCGTGACCACACCCGCGGGACCCGCGGACCTGATCGCCGCCGGTGTCCCGTGATCGGGTCACAGAGCTGAAGAACGGGGAGAGGTGAGTGTAAACAAACCTTTCCCCGTTCTTCCTAGTGGCATGTCAGTGATCGTCTGTTCTCTGTCATAGGGAACGACGATCAGTGACATCACACGCCAAGCCACGCCCCCCTTCAGTTAGAATCACACATTAGGTCACACTTAACCCCTACAGCGCCATCTACAGGTTAACCCCTTCACTGCCAGTGTAATTTTTACAGTAATCAGTGCAGATTTATAGCACTGATCGCTGTAAAAATGACAATGGTCCCAAAATAGTGTCAAAAGTGTTCGATGTGTCCGCCATAGTGTCGCAGTCACGATAAAAATCGCTGATCGCCGTCATTACTAGTGAAAAAAAATATATAAATAAAAATGCCATAAAACTATCCCCTATTTTAAAACTATAACTTTTGCGCAAACCAATCAATAAACGCTTATTGCGATTTTTTTTACCAAAAATATGTAGAAGAATATGTATCGGCCTAAACTGAGGAAAAAATATGTTTTTTTATATATTTTTTGGGGATATTTATTATAGCAAAAAGTAAAAAATATTGATTTTTTTTCAAAATTGTCGCTCTATTTTTGTTTATAGCGCAAAAAATGTAAAACGCAGAGGTGATCGAATACCACCAAAAGAAAGCTCTATTTGTAGGAAAAAAATTATCCCAATTTTGTTTGGGAGCCACGTCGCACGACTGCGCAATTGTCAGTTAAAGTGACGCAGTGCCGAATCGCAAAAAGGGGCCTGGTCCTTTAGCTACAAAATGGTCCGGGGCTTAAGTGATTAAACAAACTCTCCTTCACCCCTCTTCTCCACCTCACAGCTTATATACAGTATATTACCCTCACTTCTAACTTCTCTTTATTATTGCACTCACCAACTCCTGCTAATTCTAAATCCACACAAAAAAACAGGACACTGGAGCATGTCCCTTCATATAAATCACACTCCCATATTACCTCCCTCACCCTTCTGCTTCTCCTAACCTCTGGTGATGTATACCTTAACCCTGGGCCTCCATCATTTAACTGTACTCAACGCACCCATTACCCTGCGCCCTCTGGCTGCAGCCGCAATGCACACAATCTAGGTCCCATTTCTTTTCTTCCCGAGCCTAGACTCGCTTTCTCTTGTGCCCTTTGGAGTGCCCCCTCTGTCTGTAACAAACTCACCTCTCTCCACAATCTCTTTATCACTAAAGCATTTAATCTACTCACCATTACCAAAACCTGGCTTCATGAATCCGACACTGTGTCTTCTGCTGCCCTATCCCATGGTGGTCTTCTCTGGACTCCCTACCTCAGACCGAGTGGACGCAAGGGAGGGGGTGTTGGAAACCTAGCCCCACGTAGCACCTTTCAGGTACTTCACCCACCTCCCTCTCTGTCACTCTCCTCATTTGAGGCACACTGCATTCGTCTTTTCTTCCCAGTTTCTCTAAGGATAACTGTGATCTACCGGCCCCCTGGACCAGTATCACCCTTTCTTGATGACTTCTCTGCCTGGCTACCCTACTTTCTCTCTGTTCTGAAATCACCATAATCATTCTCTGGGACTTCAACATCCCTACTAATACTAACACTCCTGCTACTTCCAAACTTCTCAGTCTAACCTCCTCCTTTGACCTGAAGCAATGGATACATGCTTCTACTCACTCTGAAGGCAATACCCTTGACCTGGTTTTATCCCACCTATGCACTCCATGCAACCTCTCCAACTATCCTTTCCCTCTCTCTGATCACTACCTTATTAGTTTCACCCTCTCCCTCTCCTACTCTCTCTCCAACTGCCTTACAGTTACCCGTAGAAACCCATGCCATCTCAACCCTTCTTTTCTCTACTCTGCTACTGACCACCTCTATGGCAAAATCACACCTCTGTCTACAACGCTTCAGTTTTAGCCTCCCTGGACACACTGGCCCCTCTCACTACACACAGAATTAGGCCCCAACCCTAATTCAACCTTAGCAAACAGATGACACTAGAGGTCTGAAAAAACATAGCCATGCTCTTGAGCACCTGTGGCGTAAGACTAAGTCTCAGAAAGATTCCAACCAGTATAAATCTGCCCTCCAAAAATACAATTCATGCCGCTTCATGCCAAGCAGGCCTATTTTATCACTCTCATTAACAGCTTATCATCCCGTCCCCGCCAACTCTTCTCTACCATCAACTCTCTGCTTCATCCACTTACTGCCCAGGAGATCGCCAATCACTTCAAACAGAAGATTGAAACAATTTGTGGAAGATCTCTGCTGTTCAGATAACTTCAACGCTTTACACTTCATGCCCACAGGTACGATCATTACTTCCCTCATTCAACCACACCACTATAGACGAGGTTGCTAAACTACTTGCTAACATCCAACTAACCACCTACCCTCTGGATCCTGTTCCCTCGAAAATGTTACATTTACCCTCTGACTCAAATCTACACTCTCTAACCCACATCTTCAATCTCTCCCTCCCTTCTGGCATCTTCTTCAACTCTCTAAAACATGCACTAGTCAGCCCCATACTTAAAAAGCCTTCACTGGACCCAACCAATCTTAACAACCTACGCCCCATCTCCTTGTTTCCTTTTTTATCCAAACTCCTTGAACGTCTCGTGGTTTACAACCGACTGAGCAAGCACCTTGCAGAGAATAGCCTTCTTGATCCCCTTCAGTCTGGATTTCGTCCTCAACACTCCACGGAAACTTCTCTCCTAAAACTAACAAACAATGGGGGGCGTGGCCGGATGACGAGGAAGCAAGTGTTTCTCTGGAGCCCCGCATAGATCCTGAATATAATCCGATTTTCTGAGCTTTTTCCGCCCTCTATCCTGCCTCTACACTGCCAGGCTGTGATTGGGAAGTCCTGGACATGAGAAAGATCGGGTGCAAGCACGGGCAGACATCGCAGCACTCGCAACACCAGACCCGCTCTGCACGAGGCCCAAACCAGGGATCTGCCTCCGCCATCTTGCCTCCCAGTCAGTCCTCTAAGAACGCCAAGAAGAAGGACAGGCAGATGGAGAGAGCGGCAGCTGCTGCGGGTCACGGTCCGGAGGATCCCTCACCGGAATCCCAGGAGCAGGGGGTAGCCTCGGATGCGATCACCAGACCCATCCTGAAGGCCATAGATGCAAGCAAGGCCGCAGTGATGGTGAGAATCTGTTATGTACAGAACGTACCTGATCGTAGAGCCTGACTTGTAGGAGGAGACCTCTCTTACAGCCCTGGCTCAGGAGTCACTGGAGTGAGGACAGTGAACTCAGGAGCGCAGCGAGGTAGGAGTGCCTGAGGTAGATGTAGTGGTTGGCACAGTGGCAAGGTGATGATCCTCCAGGGAACTGTAGGCAGCAGAGGAGGTGGTTGCAGGTCAGCGACCCGGGAGCTGGCAGGTACAGGAACAGCAAGAAGCTGGAGCAGGGTGAGACAAGCCGGGTTAGGTGCACACAGAGCAGCACACAGAAGCAGGGTCAGACAAGTCGGGTCAGAGCAGGTAATCAGATGGTAAGATTCAGCAGGCTTAAGCGTAGTTAGAGGTACAGGCAAGGTCTGGCAGCAGGTAGCCAGATAGGAGACTGAGCAGGGTCAAGACAAGCCAAGGTCAGGATTGGAGATATCGGATGGTCAAGCAGAGTCGGGCGCGGTACAGGTAACAGATAACAGGTATGTAGATTACTGGTACAGAGCTGCAGATCAGATAGCAATGCATCATTGCATTTGCTGACTTTTTAAAGGCATAATGGCGCCAAGTAGCGCTAGCGTGCACACGTGCGCACCCGCTGCGCACGTGCACGCGCAATTGGCGCACAGGCGTGCACTCGACGCGCGCCGGCGCACAGGCACGGATGAATGCTGTTGCCTATTCTGCACAGGAGCACATGTGCGCATGCGTACACGCAAGAGCCTTCTTCCCATTCCAGCAGGTCCCTGACAGAATCGACCATCTTGCTACAGAGTGCACACTCATCAGGCACGACCTGGATAAGATCCGCGGCAAGCTCACCATGGCAGAAGACTGGATCTCTGAGGTAGAGGATGCGTCCCACTCACATGGTGCACAACTGATGGAGCTGCAAGATCTGGTAAGATCCCTCCAGCATAGAGCCGACGACGCAGAGGACTGCTAAAGGAGGAACAATGTCCGGGTGGTGGGATTGCCTGAGGGGGCCAAAACCGCCACGTTTGCTGAGCAATTCTTCAAACGGATCCTGCAATTGGGAGATCTACCTCCCACTTATGGGGTGGAGCATGCCCACAGGGTGCCCACGGGTGTTCGCCCCCCTAAACCATTCCCCCATCCATTTCTGGTCAGGTTCCTTAACTACCGTGACCGAGATATGATCCTGCGTGAATCTAGAAAGCATTAGAAATTGCGCTTTGAAAACACCAAGGTAATGCTGTTCCCTGACTTCTCGGCTGAAACTCAACGCAAAAGGCGATCCTTTAACGATGTCCGTAAGAGGCTGAGAGAAAAAGAGATCCAGTATAGCATGCTCTACCCTAACAGGCTCTGGGTGCAACATAAAGGAGCTGTTAAATTCTTTGATAACCCGATGGAGGCCTGTGAGTGGCTTGACAGAAATTCCTAAATCCGCCTAGTTTTAAAGCATGTTTGTTCCTGTTTTTTACAAGGCCCTGGTATTTCAGATCGTTGTGGTGTGCTAGGCTGCTTATATGTTATTTTGCACTGCATATATCCTGTTGCCCATGCATGGTCTTTTTCCCACTGTTATTCCCTGAGGGGCCACTAGATGGCTCCATTAGATCACTGACTGTGTTCTGCTATCAATCCCCCTTTTTTTTGGGGAGTTTGGAACTGAGCTGTATACCAGTTTTTTTCTTTTATTTTTGGTTTTTGTTCTGGTATAATGGCAGGGGGGGTTGTTTTAACTCAGTTCACCACTTACAGGGGGGAAACAGTGTTATATATGTAGCACACGGACCCTTTTTTCCTGCCTACCTTCACTTGCAGTGGTAAAGGCACACCATGTCACATGCCCGTATCCTCCTGGTATAAGAGGTTGAGCGGTGTTCTTACAATTTTGGGTCCTGCAGCGAGTTACCTCCCTCCATTGGTTCTCGTTCCTAGAATGTAGGGAAGAGTCTATTCTTTCCCAAAAGAAGGCCAATGTCTAGACAGTTTTTAAACTCCAACAGATGAGTTTATTTTCTTTGCTTGAAACAAATTGGGAAAAAGGTTGAAAGACAGCAATAGGATTAGGTTCAGACACGTGGCACCCAGTCACCCTATTCTCCACTCAAGCTTGAGTGGGTATTGTTCACCCGGATAGATCCCTCTCACAGTTCTAGCAACCGGAGTGAAGCACGAACATGACACTTCAGATTTTGTCCCCTTCAAAGACAAGTTCAGGAGATCCTCTGCCACAGAATCCTTTAGTTCCTGAATTAGAACTTCCTAACGCCTGTAGATTATTAGAGACCATAGGTGCCAATGGGGCACGCTACAGGAGCTATCTTGCAACTCACAAATCCTTCCCTCTGATCGGCAACCAGGCCTCCCCGAGACCGTGACTTCCTTCACCGATCCATCGGACAGGTCTTTCCCTGGTTTCCTCTGTTTCAGAGCAGGCCACCCTCACCTGGGTTCCCTGGGACTCCAGTGGTTGGTTGTAAACCCAGTTGAAGGTACTGGGCCTACCTGGAACTCTGTAGCCTCGGGCTAATGGTGACCGAGACTCCTCGACCAGTTCACCGGCCAGCAGGGACAAAGGGCACGACTTCGCCAACAGGGGTCCTCCTTGGAATCCCCCCGGCACACCAGATCATGGAGTCTGCCCTTTATGTACCCTCTCCCGGCATGCACAGCAGGCAAAACCCACCCACCGCACGGCAGCCGAGAGAGGACAACCAATCACACCATAACGCCACCTGTGGTTCTCCTCAAGACCTGGGCAACAGGAAGGATTTTTTTTCCCCTGCTGTAGCAAATTGAAGCATGCTCTGCTGGGGTTTTTCGCCTTCCTCTGGATCAACTGTGGGTATAGAGTTGGTATATACTCGAGTATAAGCCGAGTTTTTAAGCACAATTTTTTGTGCTGAAAATGCCCCCCTCGGCTTATACTCGAGTCACCTTTTTGCGCCTGATCTCCCGGACTTTGGGGAGCCGGTACCGTCCGGCCGTAAGTCCCCTGGACCCCAAACTTGGCACACATGTAGCCCCACTCTTTCTCTATAAGTGTGCAAAGTTTCTTGTCCGGAGGACCTACGGCCGTGGAGCGCCGATTTTTCAAAACCGGGCACCCCTTCCATAGACTCCCATGTTAAACGGTAATTTCTCTGGTGAATTTGGGGACCCGGTACCGGCCGGTAGTAGGTCCTCTGGACCCCAAACTTGGCACACATGTATCCCCACTCTTCCTCTACAGGTTTGCAAAGTTTCTTGTCCAGGGGACCTACGGCCGGGGAGCACCGATTTTTCAAAGCCGGGCACCCCTTCCATAGACTCCCATGTTAAACGTCAGTCTAGTCATGGACACAGGGGGCAAAGTGAGGCACACCCTAGGCTTATACTCGAGTCAATAAGTTTTCCCTTTTTTGTGGTAAAATTAGGTGCCTCGGCTTATATTCGGGTCGGCTTATACTCGAGTATATACGGTATATGGAATTGTATGTATTATTATTTTTTTTTTTTTATGGTTGAACTGGATGGACTTGTCTTTTTTTTAACCTGACTATGTAACTATGTATTGCTTCCTTTGTGTGAAATCCCTGGTGAGCCTACTAGTCCCTCTGCTTTCCTATTAAAAACTGACCACACTAAGCAGTAGAGCACATCGTGGTCATTACTCTAGCTATGCTGTGAACTCAGTGTGCTCTCCTCCAATGATCAGACTTGTCCTGTTTCTTCTCCTCTGCCCAGCTCCTATTCAGCTGAGAACAGAGGGAATGTGATCACTTATAAAAAGGGGAGAAAAAATGTTTAGTGTCTTTTATCTATACAAACATGTTTTGCAATTCATTTCTGTTTTAAATTGATAGAGTTGTTTTACAAGGTGATCGTTTACAATCACTTTAAACGGCTCTCATGAAAATGCACAACTTGTGTCTTTTTGACAAAAGCTTGCCTATTAGCAATGAAAATGTCCAGAATTTATAATCAGGATTCAACCCACATAGAATTCCATATGGTTCGCTGCTAAGTTTGGGTTTTTCAGAATTCAAGAATCCCTGCAATTGAACCCTGGCAGATTTGTTCATCCTAAGGCTCGGTTCACACTGCCTCGACCTGGGAACCGACTTGTGATACCCCAAGTCGCATGACATGTGAAAACCCATTTTAGTCAATGAGAGCTAGATTAATTAGCACAACTAAGTCGCTCCAACTTTAGAAAAAGGTTCCTGTACTACTTCAAGGTGACTTCTATCTGACTTGTGCCCATGGTGCCATAATGGAAGTTGACTCCAAGTCTGATCCTCATCATAATTGATGTGATTTGGATCAGACATTACAGGAAGATTACACAGGCATTCCCTGAAGTTACTTCAAAGTCGCACCAAAGGCACCTGACAGAGTTGCCCAGTAAGTTGCTTGACTTTCAGGACGCGGCAATATGACCCGAGCCTTAGACCCTGCTGTCAGAGAAAGCAAGGGAGAGGAGCTGTACATGTACTGCCTCTTTGTGAATGAAATACAGTGCATACAATTACGGGAGTCAATGAGAGCTGGTTTTAAATTTCTTTAAGGCTTCTAAGAATATGTACAGGTGCATCTTATAAAATTAGAATATCAAAAAGTTAATTTCAGTAACTCTATTCAAAAAGTGAAACTCCTATTTTATATAGATGCGTTACACACAGAGTGACATATTTAAAGCATTTTTCTTTTAATTTTGATGATTAGGGCTTACAACTGGTGAAATCACAAAATTCAGTAAATTAGATGATATAAGACTAATAAAAAAAAAAGGATTTTTACAGAAATGTTGGTGTTCTGTCTCAACTACAAAGCGATAAAGTTCATCTCCAGGTTTAAGTAGGCCTTACTCAAGCTGGTTTGATATTCATCCCTTGCATCGATACAGGCAGTTTAACTCAATGAATAAACTCACAGTTAGGACGACAGACGATGAATCCTTTCGAATGTTCCGTTTAATGATGGATATTCATAGGTAGAAAAACGTTGCAGTTGTAAGCCACATGTAAGATGTTTAGCATGGAAGATATACAGGAGTAATGACCAGAATCAGGAAGTGGAGGAGATATATAAAGAACTACGGTGAGAGAGAGAGTTCAGCTAGAAAGAAGGGGACAGATCTTAAAGACACAGAGCAAGAATAATCACATAGTGTAACACAACACTCCCCGTCTGAAATCTTTAGATTTCATAACCTTAAACTAAAATATATATTTTCAAAAAGTCCAATACTGACGAATGTCCTGGAACCTGTAATTAAAAACATGCAACAAGCAAATAATAAACGTAAGTTCAACAGGATGAAGAACATAAAGTCACAGTATGATGTCTTCAAATAATTCCAAAGTTCTGAGTAGAACCTGTAGATGGCAGCAATGTACTCCCCGCCGTGCCAACAGCATGGCTAGTCCTTGCACAAGTCACTCACCTGGCAAAAGGAGTATTAACTCTGTAATTGGTCGACTAAAGGTTTGTGTCGATCCTCCCTTGGTTACCTTGACTTCTACCTTCCGGACTTTGTTATCGTCGCTAGGCATAACTTTAGTAATAAGACCCATAGGCCACTCATTCCGACAAACTTCCTTGTCTTTTAGAAGGATGAGGTCTCCAACCTTAAGATTTGGCTTAGATGCTTGCCATTTGTTACGACCTTGAAGGTGGTGAAGATACTTTTTCTTCCAGCGATGCCAGAACACATTGGCTAGATGCTGCACCTGCTTCCATTGATGCAGAAGGAAGGGAGCCGCTCAGGTGTGGAAGTCCCTGGAATAACCGGAGTGCTGCGTCCAGAAGATCTTCCTTTCTTTCTTCAATTGCTTCCATTGATTCTCATAATGGTGTGACCGCAGCTTCTGTTTTGTACTTACAGAAGTGTGGAGTGAGGTGTTCACAGTTCTTATTTCCTTACCTTCAGGGTTTCTAGCCCATAGGTGGTGTCAATAGGGAGTAAGTAAGAGTCCTCACACAGAAACCTTGGAGGTGACAGCCATAAGCTGTCCTGAAGAGCGGCAGGTGACACGGCTCTGGTCCCACAGTCAGCTGGGTTGAGTTCAGTGGGAACGTGATGCCATTGACTTGGTAGAGAGAATCTCTTGATACGTTCAACCCTGTTGCTGACGTAAACATAAAATTGTTTTGTTTGGTTGTTTATGTAACCAAGTACTACCTTACTGTCTGTATAGAAAGTGAAAGAATCAATTCTAGTGTCCATTTCACTTCGTATGACCTCAGCAATTTCTACTGCTAGCACGGCTGCACAAAGTTCAAGTCTTGGTATGGTATGTGCAGGCTTGGGAGTGAGTTTTGCCTTGCCTAGGACAAAACTACAGTGTCTATAACAAAAATGTCACTGCCCCAATCTATGACTGGTCTTCACAGCAAGGAGCACTTGATGGGCGGACGCATGTCAATAAAAAACACACACAGAATGTCCAAGCTCAACTTACCAACCAATCAGCAAGAAAACAAATTCACCTGTCTAACAGTACGTTTAAAAACAGGGGTTTAGTTGCACGCATTTGCAAATACATGTGTAAGCTGCAGGCCCCGTCAAGGCTCCCTGTATGCTGCAGTCCTAACTCTAAAATTTAAGGTCTCCTCAATGGAAGCACATGTATGCTGATGCATAGATAAAGGGCAGATGACTGGGGGAGCCCACCCTCCATTAAAGGGGCAGGAGCACACTAAACACCCAGCACATGGAAGCAAAGGTGCTAGTGCGTTGCCTGACCACAATGACACCAATACATATAACAAAAATGTCACTGCCCCAATCTATGATTGGTCTTCACAGCAAGGAGCACTGGATGGGCGGACGCATGTCAATAAAAAACACACACAGAATGTCCAAGCTCAACTTACCAACCAATCAGCAAGAAAACAAATTCACCTGTCTAACAGTACGTTTAAAAACAGGGGTTTAGTTGCACGCATTTGCAAATACATGTGTAAGCTGCAGGCCCCGTCAAGGCTCCCTGTATGCTGCAGTCCTAACTCTAAAATTTAAGGTCTCCTCAATGGAAGCACATGTATGCTGATGGATAGATAAAGGGCAGATGACTGGGGGAGCCCACCCTCCATTAAAGGGGCAGGAGCACACTAAACACCCAGCACATGGAAGCAAAGGTGCTAGTGCGTTGCCTGACCACAATGACACCAATACATATAACAAAAATGTCACTGCCCCAATCTATGACTGGTCTTCACAGCAAGGAGCACTGGATGGGCGGACGCATGTCAATAAAAAACACACACAGAATGTCCAAGCTCAACTTACCAACCAATCAGCAAGAAAACAAATTCACCTGTCTAACAGTACGTTTAAAAACAGGGGTTTAGTTGCACGCATTTGCAAATACATGTGTAAGCTGCAGGCCCCGTCAAGGCTCCCTGTATGCTGCAGTCCTAACTCTAAAATTTAAGGTCTCCTCAATGGAAGCACATGTATGCTGATGGATAGATAAAGGGCAGATGACTGGGGGAGCCCACCCTCCATTAAAGGGGTAGGAGCACACTAAACACCCAGCACATGGAAGCAAAGGTGCTAGTGCGTTGCCTGATCACAATGACACCAATACATATAACAAAAATGTCACTGCCCCAATCTATGACTGGTCTTCACAGCAAGGAGCACTGGATGGGCGGACGCATGTCAATAAAAAACACACACAGAATGTCCAAGCTCAACTTACCAACCAATCAGCAAGAAAACAAATTCACCTGTCTAACAGTACGTTTAAAAACAGGGGTTTAGTTGCACGCATTTGCAAATACATGTGTAAGCTGCAGTGTGATTCTCCATTCAGTTCAGAGGTCTTCAAATAGGCTACTGCAGCAATAGCTTCAACTGATGCATCAGAGAAAATATGAATCTCTCTCCGGTTAGCAGTTGAAGTGGAACCTGGAACATAGCAACGGGGAATCTGAAGTTTTTCTATTGACTTCAAAGAATATCCCCACCTTTCCCACTTGTGTTGATTCTCACTAGGCAAGGGAGTATCCCAGTCTATGTTCTCAGTAGACAACTGCCTTAGTAAAATCTTACCTTGAATGGTAACTGGAGCAAGGAAACCCAGTGGGTCATAGATGCTATTCACCACAGACAGGACTCCTCTCTTAGTGAAGGGTTTGTCACAAGTTGACACTTGGAAGGTGAATTTGTCTTGCTTGATGTTCCACAACAAACCCAGACTTCGCTGTACAGGAGGCACATCTGTACCTAAGTCAAGGTTTTTTAGACTAGTGGCGTAGTCCTCAGAGTGAAAGGCATTCATAAGTTCCTGGCTGTTGGATATAATCTTGTGCAGTCTAAGGTTTGCTACAGACAGCATCTCCTTTGTTCTGGTGAGAAGATCAATTGCTTCTTTAGCAGTTGGAAAGGACTTAAGTGCGTCGTCAACGTAGAAGTTTCTTTCAACAAATTGACGGGCATCAGATCCATATTCAACTTCTCCAGTCTGAGCTGTTCTCCTTAGCCCATAAGTTGCCACTGCTGGGGTAGGACTGTTACCGAAGACATGTACCTTCATGCGATAATCTATAACTTCCTTGTTGAGGTCATTGTCCTTGTGCCATAGAAACCTGAGGTAGTTTTTGTTGTCTTCTCTGACGATGAAGCAGTGAAACATCTGTTGAATGTCGGCCATTACTGCTACAGGCTCTTGTCTGAAACGAATCAAGACTCCTATTAGACTGTTGTTCAAGTTGGGTCCAGTAAGGAGCATGTTGTTAAGAGAAACACCTTCGTGCTGAGCACTGGAATCAAAGACAACTCTGATTTGGTCTGGTTTGCGTGGGTGATACATGCCAATGGATGGAAGGTACCAGCATTCTTCTCCCTCCTTTAGTGGGGGAGCAGGCTCTGCATGATCTCTGTCAAATACATTTTGCATAAAGTCCACAAAGTGCTTTTGCATCTCTGGTTTCCTGCTTAAGTTTCGTTTTAAGGAGGAGAATCTACTGATGGCCTGCTGTAAGTTGTTGAGCAATCTCTCTCTTGGGAGACGAAAGGGTAGGGGTGCTACCCAGTTATTGGAGTCATCTTGAAAGAACTCATTGTCCATTACCTTGATAAATTCTTTGTCTTCCATTGAAGGAGCCAGTATGTCATCTTCACTGGTTGCTTTAAACACTGTAGAGCCGAAGTCGCCATCATGGCAGGAGAAAGGGCTTGTGTCACCTGAGATACCATGTTGCCATTCGTGGCTGGCTATCTTCTCTTTCACCCAGTAGTGATGTGGGCATGGCTCAAAGTAAGTGTTTCGGCCATTTGGCAGAACATTTGTCTTGAATGACGAAATGTTGGTAGGTCTTTTAATTTTGCCTATGCAGACATTGCCTATGATGACCCACCCTAGATCCGTGCGCTGGGCAAATGGGGCATCTGGGGGTCCACTGACTTGTCTGTGTACCTTGTGAACTCTTAGAATGTCTCTTCCTAACAGAAGAAGGATCTGAGCATCTTTGTCAAGCGGCGGTATCTCATTTGCTATTACCTTGAGGTGAGGGTGATGGAAAGCAGCAGCTGGAGTAGGGATTTCTTCCCTGTTAGCAGGTATCTGATTGCACTCAACAAGTGTAGGTAAGGGTAATTGCGAGTTACCTTTGGGAGAAGATACCATGAGTCCATGAGCCCTTCTTCCAGAAACCTCTATAGTTCCACTACAGGTACCCAAGGTGTAAGGATGAGCTTCGCCTTTTATTTCAAATAGATTGAACAATTCCGATTTTGCAAATGATCGATTGCTCTGATCGTCTAAGATAGCATATGCCTTTAGAGACTTTTCTGGTTGATCCTTGTGGTATATGTTCACCAAGCATATCTTAGCACAGGACTTACCACAGCGGTCTTCTCCACAAACTTCAGTGCAGGATGAAGAAATGATGGTAGAATTAGGCACTTGGTCTGTATTCTTAGGAAAGGGTGAGAAGAGGCTGTACTCACCGTAGGAAAAACTTGGATCGTTCTTGGTCTCTGCAATTTTCCTGATGAATTCACAGAAGAAAGAGAATGGAGGGAAGGAAACCTTGTTCTCTCTTTTGTATGATGACCCTAGTGCAGTCCATTTCTCTTGCAAACCATACGGGAGCTTGGAGACAATTGGGTTTACCCCTCTTGGAGTGTCAAGGTAACTGAGTCCAGGTAGTTTTGGGTCTGTCTTGGCTAGCTGAAGCTCAAGGAGAAGGTCACTCAGTCTCTGGAACTCCTTGTTGTCCTTACCGGATATCTTTGGGAAAGTTTCCAGACGTATGAACAAAGCATTTTCTATAGCTTCTGCACTGCCATAACTTTGCTCTAGTCGCTCCCATGCAGCTGTGAGGCCTGCAGTAGGATTGTCCATGAAAACCGATCTTAATGGCTTAACACGTGCAGCAGATAGAGGACCAAGCCATTTGATCAGCAGATTCAATTCTTGATCAGCTGTAATGCCAATATTGCTGATTGTAGTTCTGAAGGCACATTTCCAACTTCTGTAGTTCTCAGGTTGGTCATCAAAGCTTGTAAGACCAGTCTTTGTGAGCTCTCTGCGAAGCATGTACCTCACAAACTCTTCTGTCTCAGTTGCCTCCGCCTTTATGTGAGATGCTGTTGCCTGTATGGTGCTGATTGCGTTATCTTTGACATTGTTGTTAAAGGACACAGGGAAATATGGTGCAGCAGATGCATCCAGGTGAGTTGCTTGCTTGAAGTCAGTTGTTCCAATGGTACGTTGATTCAAGGCTGTACCGATGACTGGAGATTGATGACTTGCTTGAAGCTTGCGCTGATGCTCTGTGACGTATGAAGGCAGGCAAGGTAGGCAGGTAGGAAATGCAGTGGAGTGATTTTGAGTGCAGGAAGTTGCTGGAACCTCTTTAACTTGAAGCTGTGAAGGAGTCTCTATGTAGTCGGGAGCATTGGAGACAATGGAGTGTGCACTGCAGTGGCTTAGGACATAGTCTTTAGTGCGTTTGAGGGGGTCTTCCATATCTGCTATGTTTAGGTTAATGCTGTCTTTCTCACTTGCACCTTCGTCTGCACTGATAGCTTGCTGTAGGACCCTTAGCTTTGCCATAGCTGCGTCATGTTTACACTGTTCATTTAAGGTTTCCATTGTTGCTCTTTGACGGGCTGACTGAGCTTCCGACTCTGCTCTTTGACGTGCTGACTGCGCTTCCGACTCTGCTCTATGACGTGCTGACAGCGCTTCCAACTCTGCTCTTTTTTCTGCATATGCCACCTGCACTTTGCTGGCTTCCACTTCAGCGCGGGCATTAATAAGTCGCTCACTGAGTGTTGAGTATCTTGAACTATGGGATCTTGACGAGTTTTTAGAACGTCTGGTGGAAACAGATCTGTGAGATGCAGTGTCCTGTAACAGCTTTATCTTTGCTTCTGCCTTTAATCTGGTTTGCTGGATAAAACTGTCTCTTTCAAGATTAAGAATGTTGACACGCTTTAACTGCCTCATCGCATTTTCTGACTTCATGTTTTGTAAGACATTAGTGAATTTGATGCTGGTAAGCTGATAAAGCTCATATGAGGCAGAAAGTTGTTTAATGGCGCCCTCTAGTGTCAGTAGTTCACGTTCAACAGACACTGTATTGGCTTCAGCAAGGATTTTCTCCCAGACTAATTCCAAGCTATTTGACAATTCAGTCCTTGAAGCTTCATAATTCTCCATTACTTTCCAAGTGGGTTTAACTGAGCGTTTGGGTAACTCAGTTTCTTCAGGAACTTGTGGGGAGGTAGATGTGAGTTCACATGCAGAAGCTTAATCACTCATGATAGCAGACTGACTGTGAAGGCAGGCAGTAGCTGTGTGCTGAAATATGACACCATGCAGACTGACTCAAGCTATAAGGCTGCCATGTGCTGCTCTCTTCTTCTTTCTTGCTATGAGGGCAGTAAATCTTGTCTGTATGAGTACTGACATGCAGAAATCTTGTAATTAGGCTGTGAAACTCAGTTTTTCTACTGTTCTGTCACAACTACAAAGCGATAAAGTTCATCTCCAGGTTTAAGTAGGCCTTACTCAAGCTGGTTTGATATTCATCCCTTGCATCGATACAGGCAGTTTAACTCAATGAATAAACTCACAGTTAGGACGACAGACGATGAATCCTTTCGAATGTTCCGTTTAATGATGGATATTCATAGGTAGAAAAACGTTGCAGTTGTAAGCCACATGTAAGATGTTTAGCATGGAAGATATACAGGAGTAATGACCAGAATCAGGAAGTGGAGGAGATATATAAAGAACTACGGTGAGAGAGAGAGTTCAGCTAGAAAGAAGGGGACAGATCTTAAAGACACAGAGCAAGAATAATCACATAGTGTAACACGACAGTTGGCTTACTCAAAAGTATGTCCATGTACAGTATAGTTTGCGCTCAATACTTGGCTGGGGTTCCTTCTGCATGAAATACTATCAATGCGGCATGGCATGGAGGCAATCAGCCTGTGGCACTGATGAGGTGTTATGGAAGCCCAGGTTGCTTTCATAGCGGCCTTCAGCTCATCTGCATTATTAGATCTGTTGTCTCATCTTCCTCTTGACAATACCCCAAAGATGGGGTTTAGAACAGGCGAGTTTGCTGATCATTAAACCAGGTATTGGTACTTTTGGCAGTATGGGCAGTTGCCAAGTCCTGCTGGAAAATGAAATCAGCATCTCCATAACGCTGATCGGCAGAGAGAAGCATGAAGTGCTCTAGAATTTCCTGGTAGAGGGCTGTGCTGACTTTGTACTTGATAAAACACAGTGGACCAACACCAGCAGATGCCATGGCTGCCCAAATCATCACTGACTGTGGAAACTTCACACTGGACTTCACGCAACTTGGATTCTGTTCTTTTCCACTCTTCCTGCAGACTCTGGGACCTTGATTTCCAAATGAAATGCAACATTTTCCACCATCAGTGATGATTTGGGGAGCCATGTCATCTGCTGGTCCACTGTGTTTTAACAAGTCCAATGTCAGCACAGCCCTCTACCAAGAAATTCTAGAGCACTTCAAGCTTCCCTCTGCTGACCAGCATTATGGATATGCCGATTTCATTTTGCAGCAGGACTTGGCACCTGCCCACACTGCCAAAATTACCAATACCTGGGTTAATGATCGTGGTAACACTGTGCTTGATTGTCCAGCAAACTCGTCTGACCCAAATCCCATAAAGAATCTGTGGGGTATTGTCAAGAGGAAGATGAGAGACACCAGACCTAACAACGCAGACGAGCAGCTGAAGGTCACTATGAAAGCAACCTGAGCTTCCATAACACCTCAGCAGTGCCACAGGCTGGTCGCCATCATGCCACGCCGCATTGAGTCAGTAATTAATGCAAAAGGAGCTCTGACCAAGTATTGAGTGCATGTAGGGTTGCAAATTTGAAATATCATTCTATACACATTATTACGTCACATATATTGTTTTTCACTTTTTACATCCATGTCATTTCATGATATTTCTTCCATTTTTCTTTTCCTTCAACACATTTTGCACTGTATCGTGGATTCATTTATTTATCTATTTATTTATTTTTCCATATATTCACTTACCCCATTAATCAGTTACACAGGTTTTATATATATATATATTGTGACAGCAGGAAGGTAAAGTCACCTGGTTGCATCCAGGGGGGTAGGTATATTTCTCCCAGATTCAGGCTTTATGCCGACTTATACAACTAGGGAGAGAGTTGATGAAGCCCAGCTGAGGCTAGTGGGCTCATGGATGATTCATACCTCTAGGGAGAGTGCTGGGCGTCGTGCAGGCAGGGAGTTGATGAGACCAGCTGAAGCTTGTCAGCTCGTTTAAGGCCTCTATAGAGGTCAAGCTGACCAGGATTTATTTTGTTTATGTTTCTTTTTGCTTTGCTGTGTTTTTGTCACTGTAAATAGAGAAATAAACCGCACCTTTTGATCTTGAAAACCACAACCTCCGTCTGCTGGGCCTGTTTTTGTGTGGGGAGCCCATCCAGGGGGTCACACACACCCGCTACCGAGTTAACCCCCTCACAGTTGGTGGAGAACCAGTAGCAGTTTTTTTTTAAGCCAGCATGGAGGAGATACTGAAACAGCTGGCTCTAGCAAATGCCAATCAACAGCAGACAAATGCAGGTTTGCAAAAGAGCTTCGCAGCCCAGCAACAAGCCCAGCAGCAATCTGAGGCCCGCTTCATAGACCTGTTGCAGAAGCAAGAGCAGAGACTACAACAACAGATGGAAGCAGTAATGCAGCAACGTCCGCAGACCAGTGAGGAAAGCCGTCCCACTAATACCGCGTCCTTTGGGGTGAGTCGTTTATTGACAAAAATGACTGGAGAGGATGATCCAGAGGTATTTTTGACCACATTTGAAAGGACTGCTGAAAGAGAAAAGTGGCCTGAGGAGCAGTGGGCTGGACTGGTGGCTCCTCTGTTAACTGGTGAATCGCAGAAAGCTTACTATGACCTAGAGCCTGACCAAGCAAAAGACTATGGGATGCTAAAAGCTGAAATATTGGCAAGGCTGGGTGTCACCCTGGCTGTCCGGGCTCAGCGTGTGCATAACTGGACTTTCCAGCTTGGAAAACCCCCCAGGTCTCAAATGTATGATCTCATTCACCTGAGCAGGAAGTGGCTACAGCCAGAGACTTTGTCCGCACCGGAGATTGTGGAACGTGTTGTGATGGATCGTTTCTTGAGAGCTCTTCCTACCGCCATTCAAAAGTGGGTAAGCCATGGAGACCCAGAAACGGCCGGTAAACTTGTGGATCGTGTAGAGAGATACTTGGCTGCAGAGAACCTGACGGCCTCTTCCAGAGACTCTCGGACTTTCCACCCTAAGACCAGACCATCCCCAGGGGCGGATAAGATGATTCCAAGGGGTGAGGGTGGAGAGAGTGAGAGGGTGGGAGCTCTGCCCAGGGTTTGGCGAGAACAGCCTGGGAAGTCGGGGGCTCAAGAGGCAGCCAAAAGGATTGTTTGCTACCGCTGCCGGCAAGCGGGACATATTGCAGCAAATTGCCCGGTTGTGGAGGAACCCATGCAATGTGACTTTCTGACGGACAGACGTCAGTCGCTGTGTGCGACAGTCGCATGCACTGCCATTCGGGGAACTGAGAAACATTTATGCAAAATGTGTATTAATGGTAGAAATGTTGTGGTATTACTGGATTCAGGTAGCCTTGTGACCCTGATAAAGGCTGAATTAGTTAAAACAGAGGTCTCTGGGAATAGCAAGGTAGCTGTTATTTGTGTGCATGGGGACAACCGAGAGTATCCAGTGACTACAGTGTGTTTCAAGACCCCCAAAGGTACCCTCTCTCATCCAGTGGGGTTAGTATCTCAATTACCGCATGATGCCATTGTGGGAAGGGATTTTCCGAAGTTCTGGGAACTGTGGGATGATCCTGAGCCCCCCACTGGTGCCCCTATGTACCAGGAAGGTGATGGCCAGAACTCCTCTGAGAGTGGTGAGGACTCTCCAGAATTTCCCTTGTCAGTATTGGCAGGCGAGACTCAAGAAACTGGAGAGGAGCCCACCTCCTCAGACGAAAACCTACCGTCTGTGGAGTTTTCTGATCTTGAGGTTCACAGGGAAAATTTTGCCACAGAACAGTTAAAAGACCCCGCCCTAATAAAGGCACGGGAAAACGTAGTGGAAATAGATGGCGAGTTAGTGAACCCAGATAATACCTGCACTTACCCATACTTCAGCGTAGAGAAGGACCTACTGTATCGGGTGGCAAAAAGGGCAGAAGAAACCGTTGAGCAGCTTGTGGTGCCC
Organism: Rana muscosa; assembly: GCA_029206835.1. NCBI lineage: Eukaryota > Metazoa > Chordata > Amphibia > Anura > Ranidae > Rana > Rana muscosa. The sequence goes on from CM055128.1 coordinate 120,929,879, forward strand.
AAACCTTACAGGAAGTTGGTGTTGGAGTTGGCCCATGGGCACATTCTTGGAGGTCATCTGGGGACAGAGAAAACCCGAGAGAGGGTATTACAGAGATTCTATTGGCCTGGGGTGATGAAGGACATAGAAAATTATTGTTCCTCCTGCCCTGTGTGTCAGAGGTCGGCCCCGATGCCACATTTCCGTAGCCCGCTGGTCCCTCTACCCATCATTGAGGTCCCGTTTGAGAGGATCGCAATGGATTTGGTAGGTCCTATAATCAAGTCCGCTAGGGGGCACCAGTACATATTAGTTATAATGGACTATGCCACCCGTTATCCAGAAGCGATCCCTCTCCGAAATACCTCGGCCAAAACCATAGCCAAAGAGCTATCTCTTGTTTTTAGCCGGGTGGGTATTTGTAAAGAACTGCTTACGGACCAAGGTACACCCTTTATGTCCCGGGTTATGAAAGAGCTGTGTAAATTGTTCAAAGTGACGCAATTGCGTACGTCTGTGTATCACCCCCAAACCGATGGGCTGGTTGAAAGATTCAACAAAACCCTAAAACAAATGTTGAAGAAAGTGGTGGATAGAGATGGAAAGGATTGGGACTGTCTACTTCCTTATTTGATGTTTGCTATTAGGGAGGTGCCCCAATCCTCTACGGGATTCTCCCCCTTTGAGTTACTGTATGGGAGACACCCAAGAGGGCTGTTGGATATTGCCAAGGAAACTTGGGAAAGTGAGAGTTCTCCCCACAGGAGTGTGATTGAGCATGTCGCCCTGATGCAAGATCGAATTGCACAGGTAATGCCCATCGTGAAGGAACATTTGGCCCAAGCGCAGTTGGCACAGCAGAGAGTGTACAACCGTGGAGCCAAGACCCGTACCTTTTCCCCGGGGGATAGGATATTGGTACTTGTCCCTACGGTTGAAAGTAAATTCCTTGCCAAATGGCAAGGCCCCTACGAGATAATGGAAAAAGTGAGCGAAGTGAATTACAAGGTCAGACAACCAGGAAGGCGAAAGCCCGAACAGATCTATCACGTTAATCTGTTGAAAGCCTGGAGGGATAGAGAGTCCCTAGTCGCAGAAACTTGGTCACCAGCTCAAACTGGTTGCGTGATTCCGGAGGTTGGAATAGCAGCCACCTTGTCACAACCCCAACAACAGGAGGTTAAGGAGTTTGTGCTTCGCAACAAGGAGGTGTTCTCTGAGCTGCCGGGACAAACATCTGGGGTACAGCATGATATTATTACCCCGCCCGGTGAAAGGGTGAAGTTAAAACGCTATCGGATCCCAGAGGCCCGACGGGAGGCAATACGGGAGGAAGTACAGAAAATGCTGAACTTAGGGGTGATAGAGGAGTCCCAAAGTGATTGGTCTAGTCCCATTGTGTTGGTGCCTAAACCGGATGGGAGCTGGCGATTTTGTAACGATTTTCGTCAGTTGAACAAAGTTACAAAATTTGACACCTACCCCATGCCACGTATAGATGAGTTGATCGACCGTCTGGGAACAGCCCGATACATGACGACTCTTGACCTCACAAAAGGGTATTGGCAAATTCCCCTGGCCAAGTCGGCCAAAGAGAAAACCGCATTTGTAACCCCAGACGGGGCGTTCCAATATAAGAGAATGCCGTTCGGGTTACAGAATGCGCCGGCCACATTCCAGCGGAAAATGGACCAGATACTGAGGCCCCATCGGAAGTATGCTGCGGCTTACCTGGATGACGTAATTGTCCATAGCACAGATTGGGCCTCACATCTGCCAAAAGTGCAAGCAGTCCTAGACTCTATCCGGGAAGCGGGGTTTACGGCTAACCCCAAGAAGTGTACCATTGGGCAGGAGGAGGCCAAATATCTTGGGTACACCATTGGCAGGGGAGTAATAAAACCCCAACTCAACAAAGTCGAGGCCATCCAGAGTTGGCCACGTCCCAACAGCAAGAAGCAGGTACGAGCCTTTCTGGGAATCGCGGGTTATTATCGACGCTTCATTCCCCACTTTGCTTCTAAGGCTGTGCCCCTAACCAACCTGACGAAAGGGAAAGGGTCGGTCATGATTAAATGGACCCCCGAGGCTGAGGCAGCATTCCAATTCTTGAAACAAGCCTTATGTAGCCAGCCAGTGTTGTACTCACCCGACTTCTCTAAAGACTTTGTCGTACAAAGTGATGCGTCAGATGTGGGGTTAGGAGCAGTATTGTCCCAGGTCTGGAACGGGGAAGAGCACCCAGTCATTTACCTCAGCAGGAAGTTGAAGTCCCATGAGGTAAATTACGCCACGGTTGAAAAGGAGTGTTTAGCGGTGAAGTGGGCTCTAGATTCCCTTCGGTACTATCTGCTAGGTAGGCACTTTGACATGGTTACGGATCACGCTCCGTTAAAGTGGATGGCTCAAAACAAGGAGACAAATAGAAGAGTAAATAGGTGGTTCCTGGCCCTACAGGAATTCAACTTCACAGTAAAGCATCGCCCTGGCGTTCAAATGGGGAATGTGGATGCTTTGTCTCGAGTACATGAATGCCTGATTGCTGGTGTTCCAACCCCAAGGTTAAAACAAGAGGGGGGGGTATGTGACAGCAGGAAGGTAAAGTCACCTGGTTGCATCCAGGGGGGTAGGTATATTTCTCCCAGATTCAGGCTTTATGCCGACTTATACAACTAGGGAGAGAGTTGATGAAGCCCAGCTGAGGCTAGTGGGCTCATGGATGATTCATACCTCTAGGGAGAGTGCTGGGCGTCGTGCAGGCAGGGAGTTGATGAGACCAGCTGAAGCTTGTCAGCTCGTTTAAGGCCTCTATAAAAACTCCCAGCTTCATTAGGTGTTTGCTCATGCCTGGAACCAGACCTGTGTGGACTGTCTAGGGAGAGTGAACCCCTGTGCGGTGAGACAAAGCCTGTGTGGCTATTTGTTTGGACATTTACTAAACCAGGGACTTAGGGACTAGGACAGCACCAGGCTGATCCCAGTTGTTAGTTAGGGAAACCTGCATGTTTAGTCAGAGGTCAAGCTGACCAGGATTTATTTTGTTTATGTTTCTTTTTGCTTTGCTGTGTTTTTGTCACTGTAAATAGAGAAATAAACCGCACCTTTTGATCTTGAAAACCACAACCTCCGTCTGCTGGGCCTGTTTTTGTGTGGGGAGCCCATCCAGGGGGTCACACACACCCGCTACCGAGTTAACCCCCTCACAATATATATATATATATATATATATATATATATATATATTGTGGCAGCGCATCCCAGAGAGAGCCTGGGAAAGTCCTGTTCGGGGTTTATACATCTCCCAGGCTTCTCTCATATACATTCAGGGATCTCTGAGCCAGGATCCACTTCAGGTGTTGGTTCTCTCCCCCAGGTTAATTAAAAGCTCACCTGAGCAGACAGCCTTTGCTCTGCCTGGGAAACACAGACAACGCTGGTCTGTGAGAGCAAGAAGGTTGGTAAAACGTATCAATCAGTTGATGTGGAAGCTAGCAAGCGGTAGGCTTGTTCAGCCTGGTAGTGAGGGCCTGTAAATACCGTATAGTTAGAGCCGAGCAGTGGCGGTGCGTCCATAGAGGGCGCCGGAGCGCCGCCCCCTCTCGCTCCCGCACCGCCACTGAATGACAATACACAGATTCATGCATTGCATGAATCTGTGTATTGTCACCGCTGCCGCGCTGCCCACTATACATATGGCCGGCCTCCTGGTGAGCGCCGGCCATATGAATTAGAGCGGCAGCCGGCGGTGGGTGTGACTTGGAAGTGCCTATCAGAGCCAGCGGCTCTGATAGGCTTTCCGAATACAGCTCTCACGCTGTATTCGGCTTCCAAAAACTCCTCCCAGGTACGCACGGGGGTGCGTTCCTGGAAGAAGACTGTGTGGAGGTTTCAGCCAATCAGGTTCACCGGATCTGGTTACCGGTAACCTGATTGGCTGAAGCGACATTGAGGGCGGGAGAACACATCGAGGACGGCGCGGACCGAGGAAGGTAAGTGCAGGGCTGGGGGGGGGGACAGGCTGCATTTGGGGGACAAACTGGCTGAATATGGGGCACAAACTGGCTTAATATGGGGCACAAACTGGCTGAATATGGGGGGAACTGGCTGAATATGGGGGACAAACTGGCTGAATATGGGGGGAACTGGCTGAATATGGGGGACAAACTGGCTGAATATGGGGGGAACTGGCTGAATATGGGGGACAAACTGGCTGAATATGGGGGGAACTGGCTGTATATGGGGGACACGCTGGCTGCATTTGGGGGGAACTGGCTGTATATGGGGGGAACTGGCTGTATATGGGGGGACAAACTGGCTGAATATGGGGGGAACTGGCTGTATATGGGGGACAAACTGGCTGAATATGGGGGGAACTGGCTGTATATGGGGGACACGCTGGCTGCATTTGGGGGGAACTGGCTGTATATGGGGGACAAACTGGCTGCATTTGGGGGGAACTGGCTGTATATGGGGGACACGCTGGCTGCATTTGGGGGGAACTGGCTGTATATGGGGGACACGCTGGCTGCATTTGGGGGGAACTGGCTGTATATGGGGGACAAACTGGCTGCATTTGGGGGGAACTGGCTGTATATGGGGGCACACTGGCTATATATATGGGGACAAACTGGCTGTATATGGGGGCACACTGGCTATATATATATGGGGGCACACTGGCTGTATATGGGGGCACACTGGCTGTATATGGGGGCACACTGGCTGTATATATGGGGGCACACTGGTTATATATATATATGGGGGCACACTGGCTGTATATGGAAACAAACTGGCTGTATTTGAGGGGGCAAACTGGTGGCGTTTGGGCACAGTGGCTGCGTTTAATGGGCACAGTGGCGGCAATTGATTTTTTTTTTTTCAGTTTGTTTGCGCCCCCCCAAAAATGTTGAGCACCAGCCGCCACTGGAGCCGAGACACGGCTAGGCTTTTGTTTAGCTATTTTTACTTTTGTTTGTTTTTGCACACTGTACAGCACCTGCCATTGACTTTGTATATAGCACCAATAAATAACACTGTGTCTTCACTGATCCAATGGACTTGGTATCTGTGCCTGCTCATCCCAGGGAGCTTTTGTACCTGCTACCTGTCCCCTGGGTTACTATATATATATATATATTGTGACAGCAGGAAGGTAAAGTCACCTGGTTGCATCCAGGGGGGTAGATATATTTCGCCCAGATTCAGGCTTTACGCCGACTTATACAACTAGGTGGAGAGTTGTATAAGCCCAGCTAAGGCTAGTGGGCTCATGGATGACTCATACCTCTAGGGAGAGTGTGGGGCGTCGTGCAGACAGGGAGTTGATGAGACCAGCTGAAGCTTGTCAGCTCATTTAGGCCTCTATAAGAACTCCCAGCTTCATTAGATGTTAGCTCATGCCTGGACCCAGACCTGTGTGGACTGTCTAGGGAGAGTGAACCCCTGTGCGGTGAGACAAAGCCTGTGTGGCTATTTGCTTGGACATTTAAAACCAGGGACTTAGGGACTAGGACAGCACTAGGCTGATCCCAGTTGTTAGTTAGGAAACCTGTATGTTTAGTCAGAGGTCAAGTTGACCAGGATTTATTTTGTTTATGTTTCTTTTGGCTTTGCTGTGTTTTGTCACTGTAAATAGAAAATAAACCGCACCTTTTTTTGATTTTGAAAACCACAACCTCCGTTTGCTGGGCCTGTTTTTGGGTTGGGAGCCCATCCCGGGGGTCACACACACCCGCTGCCGAGCTAACCCCCTCACAGTTGGTGGAGAATGCAGGCAGTTTTTTTTAAGCCAGCATGGAGGAGATACTGAAGCAGCTGGCTCTAGCAAATGCCAATCAACAGCAGACAAATGCAGGTTTGCAAAAGAGCCTTGCAGCTCAACAACAGAACTTCGCAGCCCAGCAGCAAGCTCATCAACAGAGCCTTGCAGCCCAGCAGCAAGCTCACCAACAGAGTCTGGAAGCTCAGCAACAAGCCCAGCAGCAATCTGAGGCCCGCTTCATAGACCTGTTACAGAAGCAAGAGCAGAGACTACAACAAATGGAAGCAGTAATGCAGCAACGTCCGCAGACCAGGGAGGAAAGCCGTCCCACTAATACCGCGTCCTTTGGGGTGAGTCGTTTATTGACAAAAATGACTGGAGAGGATGATCCAGAGGTATTTTTGACCACATTTGAAAGGACTGCTGAAAGAGAAAAGTGGCCTGAGGAGCAGTGGGCTGGACTGGTGGCTCCTCTGTTAACTGGTGAATCGCAGAAGGCTTACTATGACCTAGAGCCTGACCAAGCAAAAGACTATGTGATGCTAAAAGCTGAGATATTGGCAAGGCTGGGTGTCACCCAGGCTGTCCGGGCTCAGCGTGTGCATAACTGGACTTTCCAGCTTGGAAAACCCCCCAGGTCTCAAATGTATGATCTCATTCACCTGAGCAGAAAGTGGCTACAGCCAGAGACTTTGTCCGCACCAAAGATTGTGGAACGTGTTGTAATGGATCGGTTTTTGAGAGCTCTTCCTACTGCCATCCAAAAGTGGGTAAGCCATGGAGACCCAGAGACGGCCGATGGTCTTGTGGATCGTGTGGAGAAATACTTGGCTACAGAGAACCTGACGGCCTCTTCCAGAGACACTCGGACTTTCCACCCTAAGACCAGACCATCCCCAGGGGCGGATAAGAGGATTCCAAGGGGTAAGGGTGGAGAGAGTGAGAGGGTGGGAGCTCTACCCCAAGTTTGGCGAGAACAGCCTGGGAAATCAGCGGCTCAAGAGGCGGCAAGAAGGATCGTTTGCTACCGCTGCCGGCAAGCGGGACATATTGCAGCCAATTGCCCGGTTGTGGAGGAACCCATGCAGTGTGACTTTCTGACGGGCAGACGTCAGTCGCTGTGTGTGACAGTCGCATGCACTGCCATTCGAGGAACTGAGAAACATTTATGCAAAATGTGTGTTAATGGTAGAAATGTTGTGGTATTGCTGGATTCAGGTAGCCTTGTGACCCTGATAAAGGCTGAGTTAGTTAAAACAGAGGTCTCTGGGAATAGCAAGGTAGCTGTTATTTGTGTGCATGGGGACACCCGAGAGTATCCAGTGACTACAGTGTGTTTCGAGACCCCCAAAGGTACCCTCTCTCATCCAGTGGGCTTAGTATCTCAGTTACCGTATGACGCCATTGTGGGAAGGGATTTTCCGAAGTTCTGGGAACTGTGGGATGATCCTGAGCCCCCCACTGGTGCCCCTATGTACCAGGAATGTGATAGCCAGAACTCCCCTGAGAGTGGTGAGGACTCTCCGGAATTTCCCTTATCAGTATTGGCAGGGGAGACTCAAGAAACTGGAGAGGAGCCCACCTCCTCAGACGAAAAACTACCGTCTGTGGAGTTTTCTGATCTTGAGGTTCACAGGGAAAACTTTGCCACAGAACAGTTGAAAGACCCCGCCCTAATAAAGGCACGGGAAAACGTAGTGAAAATAGATGGCGAGTTAGTGAACCCAGATAATACCTGCACTTACCCATACTTCAGCGTAGAGAAGGACCTACTGTATCGGGTGGCAAAAAGGGCAGAAGAAACCGTTGAGCAGCTTGTGGTGCCCAAACCTTACAGGAAGTTGGTGTTGGAGTTGGCCCATGGGCACATTCTTGGAGGTCATTTGGGGACAGAGAAAACCCGAGAGAGGGTATTACAGAGATTCTATTGGCCGGGGGTGATGAAGGACATAGACAATTATTGTTCCTCCTGCCCTGTGTGTCAGAGGTCGGCCCCGATGCCACATTTCTGTAGCCCGCTGGTCCCTCTACCCATCATTGAGGTCCCGTTTGAGAGGATCGCCATGGATTTGGTAGGTCCTATAATCAAGTCCGCTAGGGGGCACCAGTACATATTAGTTATAATGGACTATGCCACCCGTTATCCAGAAGCGATCCCTCTCCGAAATACCTCGGCCAAAACCATAGCCAAAGAGCTATCTCTTGTGTTTAGCCGGGTGGGTATTTGTAAAGAACTGCTTACGGACCAAGGTACACCCTTTATGTCCCGGGTTATGAAGGAGCTGTGTAAATTGTTTAAAGTGACGCAATTACGTACATCTGTGTATCACCCCCAAACCGATGGGCTGGTTGAAAGATTCAACAAAACGCTAAAACAAATGTTGAAGAAAGTGGTGGATAGAGATGGAAAGGATTGGGACTGTCTACTTCCTTATCTGATGTTTGCTATTAGGGAGGTGCCCCAATCCTCTACGGGATTCTCCCCCTTTGAGTTACTGTATGGGAGACACCCAAGAGGGCTGTTGGATGTTGCCAAGGAAACTTGGGAAAGTGAGAGTTCTCCCCACAGGAGTGTGATTGAGCATGTCGCCCTGATGCAAGACCGAATTGCACAGGTAATGCCCATCGTGAAGGAACATTTGGCCCAAGCGCAGTTAGCACAGCAGAGAGTGTACAACCGTGGAGCCAAGACCCGTACCTTTTCCCCGGGGGATAGGATACTGGTACTTGTCCCTACGGTTGAAAGTAAATTCCTTGCCAAATGGCAAGGCCCCTACGAGATAATGGAAAAAGTGAGCGAAGTGAATTACAAGGTCAGACAACCAGGAAGGCGAAAGCCCGAACAGATCTATCACGTTAATCTGTTGAAAGCCTGGAGGGATAGAGAGTCCCTAGTCGCAGACACTTGGTCACCAGCTCAAACTGGTTGCGTGATTCCTGAGGTTGGAATAGCAGCCACCTTGTCACAACCCCAACAACAGGAGGTTAAGGAGTTTGTGCTTCGCAACAAGGAGGTATTCTCTGAGCTGCCGGGACAAACATTTGGGGTAGAGCATGACATCATTACCCCGCCCGGTGAAAGGGTGAAGTTAAAACCCTATCGGATCCCAGAGGCCCGACGGGAGGCAATACGGGAGGAAGTACAGAAAATGCTGAACTTAGGGGTGATAGAGGAGTCCCAAAGTGATTGGTCTAGTCCCATTGTGTTGGTGCCTAAACCGGATGGGAGCTGGCGATTTTGTAACGATTTTCGTCAGTTGAACAAAGTTACAAAATTTGACACCTACCCCATGCCACGTATAGATGAGTTGATCGACCGGCTGGGAACAGCCCGATACATGACGACTCTTGACCTCACAAAAGGGTATTGGCAAATCCCCCTGGCCAAATTGGCCAAAGAGAAAACCGCATTTGTAACCCCAGACGGGGCGTTCCAATATAAAAGAATGCCGTTCGGGTTACAGAATGCGCCGGCCACATTCCAGCGGAAAATGGACCAGATGCTGAGGCCCCATCGGAAGTATGCTGCGGCTTACCTGGATGACGTAATTGTCCATAGCACAGATTGGGCCTCACATCTGCCAAAAGTGCAAGCAGTCCTGGACTCTGTTCGGGAAGCGGGGTTTACGGCTAACCCCAAGAAGTGTACCATTGGGCAGGAGGAGGCCAAATATCTTGGGTACACCATTGGGAGGGGAGTAATAAAACCCCAACTCAACAAAGTCGAGGCCATCCAGAGTTGGCCACGTCCTAACAGCAAGAAGCAGGTACGAGCCTTTCTGGGAATCGCTGAGTATTATCGGCGATTTATTCCCCACTTTGCTTCTAAGGCTGTGCCCCTAACCAACCTAACGAAGGGGAAAGGGTCGGTCATGATTAAATGGACCCCCGAGGCTGAGGCAGCATTCCAATTCTTGAAACAAGCCTTATGTAGCCAGCCAGTGTTGTACTCACCCGACTTCTCTAAAGACTTTGTCGTACAAAGTGATGCGTCAGATGTGGGGTTAGGAGCAGTATTGTCCCAGGTCTGGAACGGGGAAGAGCACCCAGTCATTTACCTCAGCAGGAAGTTGAAGTCCCATGAGGTAAATTACGCCACCGTTGAAAAGGAGTGTTTAGCGGTGAAGTGGGCTCTAGATTCCCTTCGGTACTACCTGCTAGGTAGGCACTTTGACATGGTTACGGATCACGCTCCGTTAAAGTGGATGGCTCAAAACAAGGAAACAAATAGAAGAGTGAATAGGTGGTTCCTGGCCCTCCAGGAATTCAACTTCACAGTAAAGCATCGCCCTGGCGTTCAAATGGGGAATGTGGATGCTTTGTCTCGAGTACATGAATGCCTGATTGCTGGTGTTCCAACCCCGAGGTTAAAACAGGAGGGGGGGGTATTTGACAGCAGGAAGGTAAAGTCACCTGGTTGCATCCAGGGGGGTAGATATATTTCGCCCAGATTCAGGCTTTACGCCGACTTATACAACTAGGTGGAGAGTTGTATAAGCCCAGCTAAGGCTAGTGGGCTCATGGATGACTCATACCTCTAGGGAGAGTGTGGGGCGTCGTGCAGACAGGGAGTTGATGAGACCAGCTGAAGCTTGTCAGCTCATTTAGGCCTCTATAAGAACTCCCAGCTTCATTAGATGTTAGCTCATGCCTGGACCCAGACCTGTGTGGACTGTCTAGGGAGAGTGAACCCCTGTGCGGTGAGACAAAGCCTGTGTGGCTATTTGCTTGGACATTTAAAACCAGGGACTTAGGGACTAGGACAGCACTAGGCTGATCCCAGTTGTTAGTTAGGAAACCTGTATGTTTAGTCAGAGGTCAAGTTGACCAGGATTTATTTTGTTTATGTTTCTTTTGGCTTTGCTGTGTTTTGTCACTGTAAATAGAAAATAAACCGCACCTTTTTTTGATTTTGAAAACCACAACCTCCGTTTGCTGGGCCTGTTTTTGGGTGGGGAGCCCATCCCGGGGGTCACACACACCCGCTGCCGAGCTAACCCCCTCACAATATATATATATATATATTGTGACAGCAGGAAGGTAAAGTCACCTGGTTGCATCCAGGGGGGTAGATATATTTCGCCCAGATTCAGGCTTTACGCCGACTTATACAACTAGGTGGAGAGTTGTATAAGCCCAGCTAAGGCTAGTGGGCTCATGGATGACTCATACCTCTAGGGAGAGGGCTGGGCGTCGTACAGACAGGGAGTTGATGAGGCCAGCTGAAGCTTGTCAGCTCATTTAGGCCTCTATAAGAACTCCCAGCTTCATTAGATGTTAGCTCATGCCTGGAACCAGACCTGTGTGGACTGTCTAGGGAGAGTGAACCCCTGTGCGGTGAGAAAAAGCCTGTGTGGCTATTTGCTTGGACATTTAAAACCAGGGACTTAGGGACTAGGACAGCACTAGGCTGATCCCAGTTGTTAGTTAGGAAACCTGTATGTTTAGTCAGAGGTCAAGTTGACCAGGATTTATTTTGTTTATATGTTTCTTTTGGCTTTGCTGTGTTTTGTCACTGTAAATAGAAAATAAACCGCACCTTTTTTTTGATTTTGAAAACCACAACCTCCGTTTGCTGGGCCTGTTTTTGTGTGGGGAGCCCATCCCGGGGGTCACACACACCCGCTGCCGAGCTAACCCCCTCACAGTTGGTGGAGAAAGCGGGCAGTTTTTTTAAGCCAGCATGGAGGAGATACTGAAGCAGCTGGCTCTAGCAAATGCCAATCAACAGCAGACAAATGCAGGTTTGCAAAAGAGCCTTGCAGCTCATCAACAGAGCCTTGCAGCCCAGCAGCAAGCTCACCAACAGAGTCTGGAAGCTCAGCAACAAGCCCAGCAGCAATCTGAGGCCCGCTTCATAGACCTGTTACAGAAGCAAGAGCAGAGACTACAACAAATGGAAGCAGTAATGCAGCAACGTCCGCAGACCAGTGAGGAAAGCCGTCCCACTAATACCGCGTCCTTTGGGGTGAGTCGTTTATTGACAAAAATGACTGGAGAGGATGATCCAGAGGTATTTTTGACCACATTTGAAAGGACTGCTGAAAGAGAAAAGTGGCCTGAGGAGCAGTGGGCTGGACTGGTGGCTCCTCTGTTAACTGGTGAATCGCAGAAGGCTTACTATGACCTAGAGCCTGACCAAGCAAAAGACTATGTGATGCTAAAAGCTGAGATATTGGCAAGGCTGGGTGTCACCCAGGCTGTCCGGGCTCAGCGTGTGCATAACTGGACTTTCCAGCTTGGAAAACCCCCCAGGTCTCAAATGTATGATCTCATTCACCTGAGCAGAAAGTGGCTACAGCCAGAGACTTTGTCCGCACCAAAGATTGTGGAACGTGTTGTAATGGATCGGTTTTTGAGAGCTCTTCCTACTGCCATCCAAAACTGGGTAAGCCATGGAGACCCAGAGACGGCCGATGGTCTTGTGGATCGTGTGGAGAAATACTTGGCTACAGAGAACCTGACGGCCTCTTCCAGAGACACTCGGACTTTCCACCCTAAGACCAGACCATCCCCAGGGGCGGATAAGAGGATTCCAAGGGGTAAGGGTGGAGAGAGTGAGAGGGTGGGAGCTCTACCCCAAGTTTGGCGAGAACAGCCTGGGAAATCAGCGGCTCAAGAGGCGGCAAGAAGGATCGTTTGCTACCGCTGCCGGCAAGCGGGACATATTGCAGCCAATTGCCCGGTTGTGGAGGAACCCATGCAGTGTGACTTTCTGACGGGCAGACGTCAGTCGCTGTGTGCGACAGTCGCATGCACTGCCATTCGAGGAATTGAGAAACATTTATGCAAAATGTGTGTTAATGGTAGAAATGTTGTGGTATTGCTGGATTCAGGTAGCCTTGTGACCCTGATAAAGGCTGAGTTAGTTAAAACAGAGGTCTCTGGGAATAGCAAGGTAGCTGTTATTTGTGTGCATGGGGACACCCGAGAGTATCCAGTGACTACAGTGTGTTTCGAGACCCCCAAAGGTACCCTCTCTCATCCAGTGGGCTTAGTATCTCAGTTACCGTATGACGCCATTGTGGGAAGGGATTTTCCGAAGTTCTGGGAACTGTGGGATGATCCTGAGCCCCCCACTGGTGCCCCTATGTACCAGGAATGTGATAGCCAGAACTCCCCTGAGAGTGGTGAGGACTCTCCGGAATTTCCCTTATCAGTATTGGCAGGGGAGACTCAAGAAACTGGAGAGGAGCCCACCTCCTCAGACGAAAACCTACCGTCTGTGGAGTTTTCTGATCTTGAGGTTCACAGGGAAAACTTTGCCACAGAACAGTTGAAAGACCCCGCCCTAATAAAGGCACGCGAAAACGTAGTGAAAATAGATGGCGAGTTAGTGAACCCAGATAATACCTGCACTTACCCATACTTCAGCGTAGAGAAGGACCTACTGTATCGGGTGGCAAAAAGGGCAGAAGAAACCGTTGAGCAGCTTGTGGTGCCCAAACCTTACAGGAAGTTGGTGTTGGAGTTGGCCCATGGGCACATTCTTGGAGGTCATCTGGGGACAGAGAAAACCCGAGAGAGGGTATTACAGAGATTCTATTGGCCGGGGGTGATGAAGGACATAGAAAATTATTGTTCCTCCTGCCCTGTGTGTCAGAGGTCGGCCCCGATGCCACATTTCCGTAGCCCGCTGGTCCCTCTACCCATCATTGAGGTCCCGTTTGAGAGGATCGCCATGGATTTGGTAGGTCCTATAATCAAGTCCGCTAGGGGGCACCAGTACATATTAGTTATAATGGACTATGCCACCCGTTATCCAGAAGCGATCCCTCTCCGAAATACCTCGGCCAAAACCATAGCCAAAGAGCTATCTCTTGTGTTTAGCCGGGTGGGTATTTGTAAAGAACTGCTTACGGACCAAGGTACACCCTTTATGTCCCGGGTTATGAAGGAGCTGTGTAAATTGTTCAAAGTGACGCAATTACGTACATCTGTGTATCACCCCCAAACCGATGGGCTGGTTGAAAGATTCAACAAAACCCTAAAACAAATGTTGAAGAAAGTGGTGGATAGAGATGGAAAGGATTGGGACTGTCTACTTCCTTATCTGATGTTTGCTATTAGGGAGGTGCCCCAATCCTCTACGGGATTCTCCCCCTTTGAGTTACTGTATGGGAGACACCCAAGAGGGCTGTTGGATATTGCCAAGGAAACTTGGGAAAGTGAGAGTTCTCCCCACAGGAGTGTGATTGAGCATGTCGCCCTGATGCAAGACCGAATTGCACAGGTAATGCCCATCGTGAAGGAACATTTGGCCCAAGCGCAGTTAGCACAGCAGAGAGTGTACAACCGTGGAGCCAAGACCCGTACCTTTTCCCCGGGGGATAGGATACTGGTACTTGTCCCTACGGTTGAAAGTAAATTCCTTGCCAAATGGCAAGGCCCCTACGAGATAATGGAAAAAGTGAGTGAAGTGAATTACAAGGTCAGACAACCAGGAAGGCGAAAGCCCGAACAGATCTATCACGTTAATCTGTTGAAAGCCTGGAGGGATAGAGAGTCCCTAGTCGCAGACACTTGGTCACCAGCTCAAACTGGTTGCGTGATTCCTGAGGTTGGAATAGCAGCCACCTTGTCACAACCCCAACAACAGGAGGTTAAGGAGTTTGTGCTTCGCAACAAGGAGGTATTCTCTGAGCTGCCGGGACAAACATTTGGGGTAGAGCATGACATCATTACCCCGCCCGGTGAAAGGGTGAAGTTAAAACCCTATCGGATCCCAGAGGCCCGACGGGAGGCAATACGGGAGGAAGTACAGAAAATGCTGAACTTAGGGGTGATAGAGGAGTCCCAAAGTGATTGGTCTAGTCCCATTGTGTTGGTGCCTAAACCGGATGGGAGCTGGCGATTTTGTAACGATTTTCGTCAGTTGAACAAAGTTACAAAATTTGACACCTACCCCATGCCACGTATAGATGAGTTGATCGACCGGCTGGGAACAGCCCGATACATGACGACTCTTGACCTCACAAAAGGGTATTGGCAAATCCCCCTGGCCAAATTGGCCAAAGAGAAAACCGCATTTGTAACCCCAGACGGGGCGTTCCAATATAAAAGAATGCCGTTCGGGTTACAGAATGCGCCGGCCACATTCCAGCGGAAAATGGACCAGATGCTGAGGCCCCATCGGAAGTATGCTGCGGCTTACCTGGATGACGTAATTGTCCATAGCACAGATTGGGCCTCACATCTGCCAAAAGTGCAAGCAGTCCTGGACTCTGTTCGGGAAGCGGGGTTTACGGCTAACCCCAAGAAGTGTACCATTGGGCAGGAGGAGGCCAAATATCTTGGGTACACCATTGGGAGGGGAGTAATAAAACCCCAACTCAACAAAGTCGAGGCCATCCAGAGTTGGCCACGTCCCAACAGCAAGAAGCAGGTACGAGCCTTTCTGGGAATCGCTGGGTATTATCGGCGATTCATTCCCCACTTTGCTTCTAAGGCTGTGCCCCTAACCAACCTGACGAAGGGGAAAGGGTCGGTCATGATTAAATGGACCCCCGAGGCTGAGGCAGCATTCCAATTCTTGAAACAAGCCTTATGTAGCCAGCCAGTGTTGTACTCACCCGACTTCTCTAAAGACTTTGTCGTACAAAGTGATGCGTCAGATGTGGGGTTAGGAGCAGTATTGTCCCAGGTCTGGAACGGGGAAGAGCACCCAGTCATTTACCTCAGCAGGAAGTTGAAGTCCCATGAGGTAAATTACGCCACCGTTGAAAAGGAGTGTTTAGCGGTGAAGTGGGCTCTAGATTCCCTTCGGTACTACCTGCTAGGTAGGCACTTTGACATGGTTACGGATCACGCTCCGTTAAAGTGGATGGCTCAAAACAAGGAAACAAATAGAAGAGTGAATAGGTGGTTCCTGGCCCTCCAGGAATTCAACTTCACAGTAAAGCATCGCCCTGGCGTTCAAATGGGGAATGTGGATGCTTTGTCTCGAGTACATGAATGCCTGATTGCTGGTGTTCCAACCCCGAGGTTAAAACAAGAGGGGGGGGTATGTGACAGCAGGAAGGTAAAGTCACCTGGTTGCATCCAGGGGGGTAGATATATTTCGCCCAGATTCAGGCTTTACGCCGACTTATACAACTAGGTGGAGAGTTGTATAAGCCCAGCTAAGGCTAGTGGGCTCATGGATGACTCATACCTCTAGGGAGAGGGCTGGGCGTCGTACAGACAGGGAGTTGATGAGGCCAGCTGAAGCTTGTCAGCTCATTTAGGCCTCTATAAGAACTCCCAGCTTCATTAGATGTTAGCTCATGCCTGGAACCAGACCTGTGTGGACTGTCTAGGGAGAGTGAACCCCTGTGCGGTGAGAAAAAGCCTGTGTGGCTATTTGCTTGGACATTTAAAACCAGGGACTTAGGGACTAGGACAGCACTAGGCTGATCCCAGTTGTTAGTTAGGAAACCTGTATGTTTAGTCAGAGGTCAAGTTGACCAGGATTTATTTTGTTTATATGTTTCTTTTGGCTTTGCTGTGTTTTGTCACTGTAAATAGAAAATAAACCGCACCTTTTTTTTGATTTTGAAAACCACAACCTCCGTTTGCTGGGCCTGTTTTTGTGTGGGGAGCCCATCCCGGGGGTCACACACACCCGCTGCCGAGCTAACCCCCTCACAATATATACACACACACACACACACACACACACACACACACTTAATTTACATCAGGAGTTATACACTGAGTTTAAATTCTCATGAATCATCTCATGGATATGCTCTCTCTTTTTTATGTGGTGTAACCATTTATACATCCATACATATATATATTCTTGTTGTGTATACACATAACATTTACTTATGTAGCTATTTATTTGTTTGAATCCATTAATTTCATTATCATTTGTGTTCTATTGTCTTTTCACCATTCACCACTCTTTATCGTGTGCACAGGAGGTTTGAATCACTTGATTTAAGCACTAATTCGCTAATTAGATGCATATTCACCACTCCCTTTTTCAGTCACATGGTCATTCAAGAGTGTTATATATTTGAAATGTTTTATTGTGTCATTTAGCTATGATTAAACACTAGGAATAGTGTGAAATGCGTCAGCTGTCCAGTTTGCCGTTTTGCTGTGGCTTGTAGTGCTGTTCTTATTTGAATAAAGGCAATGTTTTTCAGAGTGCGGCTGTCCAGAAATATACTTTCTTATTCCTGCCTTGCTGAATGCATCGCCAGCACCTGTGGTTTCTGTGAGGTGGATCACCATCAAGGCTTCTCACCTGGAGCGGCTACCTATTTCTCCTAGGGTTACACCGATACTAGTTTCGGTATCGGTTCCAATACCGAGCATTTGCACGAGTACTTGTACTCGTGCAAATGCTCCGATGCTTGACCCGATACCTGACAGGAGGCCACTACACCCGGCATCCTCAGTGTAGCAGGGGGGGCCGGCAGCCTCAGATGATTTGTGCAGCGGTGGGGGGCAGTTACAACCACTGATCTCCCTGTATAGCTTTTCTGACTGCCGCTTCTCCTCCTCTCCCTCCCGTGGCTGTGATCAGTGCTTGTAACTGCCCCCACCCCCGCAACGATCATCCCTGACTGTCCCCTGTGTCTTCCTCTGGTCCCCCCTCATCCTGGATCTGTCAGGATGGAGAGCGGAGGAAGAAGCTGGTAGATCTGTCATTTCCCGGCTCCTTCCTTTTGGAGCTAGATGTTATTGAGGAATCCAATAGTGACTGGTCTAGCCCCATTGTATTGGTCCCACTATTGGGTGTCATAAAGCCCCAGGTGAATAAGATAGAAGCCATCCAGGAGTGGCCACATCCTGTGTGTCAGATGTCAGCCCCCCAACCCCACTTCCGAAGTCCGTTAGTGCCCTTGCCCATTATTGAAGTGCCCTTTGAGAGGATTGCCATGGACCTTGTGGGTCCACTCCCCAAATCTGCCCGCGGTCATCAACATATCCTCGTGATCATGGATTACGCTACCCGTTACCCCGAGGCCGTTCCCTTACGCACTGCGTCTGCTAAAAACATTGCCAAAGAGCTGTTTATGGTGTTCAGTCGGGTTGGCGTCCCGAAAGAAGTCCTTACAGACCAGGGTACCCCATTCATGTCACGAATAACTAGGGAGCTGTGCAAGTTATTTAAGGTGACGCAGTTGCGAATCTCAGTGTACCATCCTCAAATGGATGGCTTGGTGGAACGCTTCAATAAGACATTAAAGAGTATGTTAAAAAAGGTTGTTGACAAGGATGGGAAAAACTGGGACTTCCTGATACCCTACTTAATGTTCGCCATCAGGGAAGTTCCCCAGTCCTCTACGGGGTACTCTCCATTTGAGCTGCTTTATGGGAGACACCCTCGGGGACTCTTAGACATAGCCAAGGAAACTTGGGAGGGGGAGCAGACACCTCACAAAAGTGTCATTGAGCATATCACTCAAATGCAGGACAGGATTGCAGCAATCATGCCAGTGGTAAAAGAACATTTACTGCAGGCCCAAGCAGCCCAACAGAGGATATACAACAGGGGGGCCCAACTTCGTGTTTTCTCACCTGGTGACAGGGTCCTCGTGTTAGTTCCCACTGTTGAGAGCAAATTCCTGGCTAAGTGGCAGGGACCCTTTGAAGTAATTGAAAGAGTTGGGGAGGTCAATTACAAGGTGTATCAACCAGGTAAAAGGAAGCCCGAACAGATTTACCACATAAACCTGTTAAAGCCCTGGAAGGATAGACTGGCATTAACTGCAAGGTCTCTCCCGGTAACCCTTAAGGGTACTGAATCCCCTCTGATCCCTGAGGTCACGATTCCAGACACCCTGTCATGTTCCCAGAAACAGGAAGCTAGAGAGTTCCTGATAAGGAATAAAGAGAAGTTTCCAGAGTTGCCTGGCACGACTTCAGCAGTTCAGCATGATATTGTTACTAAACCTGGGGTCCGTGTCAAGCTCAAACCATACCGAATTCCCGAACCTAGAAGAAAGGACATCGGTGAGGAAGTTAAAAGGATGTTGGAGCTAGATGTTATTGAGGAATCCAATAGTGACTGGTCTAGCCCCATTGTATTGGTCCCAAAACCGGATGGCACTTGGAGGTTTTGTAACGACTTCAGAAAGCTTAATGCGGTAACAAAATTTGACACATACCCAATGCCCAGGGTAGACAAGCTTATAGATCGACTTGGCAAGGCCCGTTATCTGACCACTTTGGACTTGACCAAAGGATATTGGCAAATACCCCTGACTGGTAGTGCCAAAGAAAAGACTGCATTTGTGACCCCGGAGGGGTCGTTTCAGTATACGAAAATGCCTTTTGGGTTGCAAAATGCCCCTGCAACATTTCAGAGGGCTATGGACAGGACCCTAAGACCTCACCGACAGTATGCTGCAGCCTATCTGGACGACATAGTGGTGCATAGCACTGACTGGGAGTCTCACTTGCCCCGTGTCCAGGCTGTCCTGGATTCCCTCTTCAAAGAAGGGTTTACGGCAAATCCCAAAAAATGTGCCATTGGGCTAGAGGAAGCCAAGTATTTGGGCTACACTATTGGCCGGGGTGTCATAAAGCCCCAAGTGAATAAGATAGAAGCCATCCAGGAGTGGCCACGTGCTGCAAACAAGAAGCAGGTCAGGGCCTTTCTTGGCATTGCGGGGTACTATAGAAGATTTATCCCAAATTTTGCAACTATAGCTGCCCCACTGACAGACCTTACAAAAGGGAAAGACTCCGTAATGGTGAAATGGTCTCCAGTAGCAGAAGAGTCTTTTCAAGTCCTGAAGAAGGCTCTTTGTGCACAGCCAATCCTATACTCCCCCGATTTCTCCAAAAACGTTTTGGTCCAGACGGATGCGTCTGATGTTGGTATCGGGGCAGTACTATCACAGGTACACAATAGGGAAGAACACCCTGTGATGTACTTAAGCAGAAAGCTCAATGACCATGAAAAAAGTATGCAGTCATTGAAAAGGAATGTCTTGCCATAAAGTGGGCCGTGGACGCGCTCAGGTACTACTTGTTGGGGCGCCAGTTTGAGTTGATAACTGACCATGCTCCCCTGAAATGGATGGCCCAAAAGAAGGAGACTAATAGGCGGGTGAACCGGTGGTTTTTGGCCTTACAAGATTACGCCTTTATGGTAAAACACAGGCCAGGTATGGAGATGGGAAATGTAGATGCCCTGTCCCATGTTCACTCCTGTTGGGCTACAGGTGTTCCAACCCTGGGGTTGAAACAAGGGGGGAGGATGTGTGGCAGAGCGTCCCAGAGAGAGCCTGGGAAAGTCCTGTTTGGGGTTTATACATCTCCCAGGCTCCTCTCATATACATTCAAGGATCTCTGAGCCAGGATCCACTTCAGGTGTTGGTTCTCTCCCCCAGGTTAATTAAAAGCTCACCTGAGCAGACAGCCTTTGCTCTGCCTGGGAAACACAGAGAATGCCGGTCTGTGAGAGCAAGAAGGTTGGTAAAACGTATCAATCAGTTGATGTGGAAGCTAGCAAGCGGTAGGCTTGTTCATCCTGGTAGTGAGGGCTTGTAAATACCGTATAGTTAGAGCCCAGACACGGCTAGGCTTTTGTTTAGCTATTTTTTCTTCTGTTTGTTTTAGCACACTGTACAGCACCTGTCATTGACTTTGTATATAGCACCAATAAATAACACTGTTTTCACTGATCCAATGGACTTGGTATCTGTGCCTGCTCATCCCAGGGAGCTTTTGTACCTGCTACCTGTCCCCCAGGTTACATATGGTGGAGGCTGCGACCAGCTGTAGTAAGTTACTACTTAAAAGGCCAGTACCTAGAGTGAAAAAACATGGAGGAAATCCTCAAGCAAATGCTGTTATCAAACGCTGCACAAAAGCAAACTAATGCTGCATTGCAGCAAGCAAACGCTGCACAAACGCAAGCAAACGCTATTGCACAGGAGCAAACCAAGATGCTGTGACAATAGATTGATGCTGTACAGGAGCAATCGCAGAGGCTGTTTGAACAGCTTGCCACTGCTGCAAAAGCGGATAGGAAAACCCTTACTGAGGTTGTAGAGACGCTAGCACAGGGGTCACCTGCGAAAATGAATAATATTGGAGACAAGCCCTCAGCCATCCATGTGGGTCGCTTTCTTTCTAAGATGACTGCAGATGATGATCCAGAGGCCTTCCTACTAACGTTTGAATGGACCGCTGAGAGGGAAGGTTGGCCTCAAACCCAGTGGGCAGGACTGATCGCCCCCTTACTTTCTGGAGAAGTGCAGAAGGTCTACTATGATCTGGAGTCAGCAGAAGCGGGAGATTATGAGAAGGTCAAGCGGGAAATCCTGGCACGACTCGTGTCACCTTGGCTGTTCGAGCTCAGTGGGTCAACAGCTGGTTCTTCCAAGATAAGAGGCCCCCAAGATCGCAGATGTTTGATCTGATCCACCTGGTGCGGAAATGGCTACAGCCGGAGTCCCTGTCTGCGCCACAAATAGTGGAGCGTGTGGTCATGGACCAATTCCTGATGTCACTACCAATTCCCCTGCAAAGGTGGGTGAGTCAAGGAGACCCCAAGTCGGCAAACAACCTGGTGGAGCTCGTTGAGAGGTACTTTGCTGCAGAGAACCTGGTCACCCCCCCTCAAGCCGCACGGACTTTCCACCCAAAGCCACAATCTCCCCAGGCAACCAGTAAGACTGTTCCAGGGGAAGTGGGTGGTAAGCATGGCAAGGAAATAGGGGGGAGGATTTTTGGTGCCAGGACTGAAGTTTGGCGTCCCAAGCAAGGGAAGCCACTGCCTGTCAGGAAACCAAACTGGGGAAACATCAGGTGTTTTCGTTGCCAAGAACTGGGACATATTGCAGCAAACTGTCCATTGACAGATGAACCAATGCAGTGTGATCTATCTTTTAGAAGGCAGTCTATGTTTGCTGCTGTTTCATGCGCTGCAATGCCAAATGTGGGAAAACACGTGTCAAGTGACTATTAATAATAAGCCTATTATGGCCTTGCTGGACTCTGGAAGTCTAGTTACTTTGGTTACAGCTGAGATGGTTGAAACTGTGAATTTTCATGCAAAAAAAGTTGCTGTGATCTGTGTACATGGGGATACCCGCGAGTATCCAATAGCCACTGTTCAGTTTAAAACTGGCTTAGGTACGGTGACCCATTCGGTCGGACTGGTGCCCCACTTGGTGCACAAGGCTATCATTGGTAGGGACTTCCCTAAGTTTTGGGAACTGTGGGATTGTCCCGACCCAGTCGCAGTACCTGACTCAGTTGCAGAGCCAGAACTCATGGCCATTACTGACATTGTGAGTTCAGGGGACTCCTCTCAGGGCCCTCCGGGTGATCCTTTCTCAGTTATGGCAGGAGAGCTGGGGGGAGCCTGAAGAAGTCCCCACAACCAGTAGAGCTGGACAGCCGTCTGCTGAATCTGAGCCTACATTAGAGTTTGTCAATCTTAATGTGCATAAGGAAAATATTGGTACGGAGCAGAGAAAAGACCCTACCCTTGCCAGGGCCTGGGAAAATGTAATGGTGATTAATGAGGTACCTGTCGAACCAGGGGACAGGCCCTGTTTTCCATATTTCTGCAGCAATGAGAATTTACTGTATTGTGTATGTAAAACTAATCATGAAGTGGTTGAACAGTTGGTAGTCCCTAAGCTATACAGGCGGGTGGTGTTGGAACTTGCCCATGGGCACTTGCTAGGAGGCCATTTAGGGGTTGAGAAAACCACTGAAAGGGTGTTGCGCAGGTTTTACTCGCCTGGGATACGGAAAAATATCGAATTATTGTCAATCCTGTCCTGTGTGTCAGATGTCAGCCCCCCAACCCCACTTCCGAAGTCCGTTAGTGCCCTTGCCCATTATTGAAGTGCCCTTTGAGAGGATTGCCATGGACCTTGTGGGTCCACTCCCCAAATCTGCCCGCGGTCATCAACATATCCTCGTGATCATGGATTACGCTACCCGTTACCCCGAGGCCGTTCCCTTACGCACTGCGTCTGCTAAAAACATTGCCAAAGAGCTGTTTATGGTGTTCAGTCGGGTTGGTGTCCCGAAAGAAGTCCTTACAGACCAGGGTACCCCATTCATGTCACGAATAACTAGGGAGCTGTGCAAGTTATTTAAGGTGACGCAGTTGCGAACCTCAGTGTACCATCCTCAAACGGATGGCTTGGTGGAACGCTTCAATAAGACATTAAAGAGTATGTTAAAAAAGGTTGTTGACAAGGATGGGAAAAACTGGGATTTCCTGATACCCTACTTAATGTTCGCCATCAGGGAAGTTCCCCAGTCCTCTACGGGGTACTCTCCATTTGAGCTGCTTTATGGGAGACACCCTCGGGGACTCTTAGACAAGGAAACTTGGGAGGGGGAGCAGACACCTCACAAAAGTGTCATTGAGCATATCGCTCAAATGCAGGACAGGATTGCAGCAATCATGCCGGTGGTAAAAGAACATTTACTGCAGGCCCAAGCAGCCCAACAGAGGATATACAACAGGGGGGCCCAACTTCGTGTTTTCTCACCTGGTGACAGGGTCCTCGAGTTAGTTCCCACTGTTGAGAGCAAATTCCTGGCTAAGTGGCAGGGACCCTTTGAAGTAATTGAAAGAGTTGGGGAGGTCAATTACAAGGTGTATCAACCAGGTAAAAGGAAGCCCGAACAGATTTACCACATAAACCTGTTAAAGCCCTGGAAGGATAGACTGGCATTAACTGCAAGGTCTCTCCCGGTAACCCTTAAGGGTACTGAATCCCCTCTTATCCCTGAGGTCACAATTCCAGACACCCTCCGGATGGCACTTGGAGGTTTTGTAACGACTTCAGAAAGCTTAATGCGGTAACAAAATTTGACACATACCCAATGCCCAGGGTAGACGAGCTTATAGATTGACCTGGCAAGGCCCGTTATCTGACCACTTTGGACTTGACCAAAGGATATTGGCAAATACCCCTGACTGGTAGCGCCAAAGAAAAGACTGCGTTTGTGACCCCGGAGGGGTCGTTTCAGTATAAGAAAATGCCTTTTGGGTTGCAAAATGCCTATGCAACATTTCAGAGGGCTATGGACAGGAAAGCCCCAGGTGAATAAGATAGAAGCCCTCCAGGAGTGGCCACGTGCTGCAAACAAGAAGCAGGTCAGGGCCTTTCTTGGCATTGCGGGTACTATAGAAGATTTATCCCAAATTTCGCAACTATAGCTGCCCCACTGACAGACCTTACGAAAGGGAAAGATTCCGTAATGGTGAAATGGTCTCCAGTAGCAGAAGAGTCTTTTCAAGTCCTGAAGAAGGCTCTTTGTGCACAGCCAATCCTATACTCCCCCGATTTCTCCAAAAACGTTTTGGTCCAGACGGATGCGTCTGATGTTGGTATCGGGGCAGTACTATCACAGGTACACAATAGGGAAGAACACCCTGTGATGTACTTAAGCAGAAAGCTCAATGACCATGAAAAAAGTATGCAGTCATTGAAAAGGAATGTCTTGCCATAAAGTGGGCCGTGGACGCGCTCAGGTACTACTTGTTGGGGCGCCAGTTTGAGTTGATAACTGACCATGCTCCCCTGAAATGGATGGCCCAAAAGAAGGAGACTAATAGGCGGGTGAACCGGTGGTTTTTGGCCTTACAAGATTACGCCTTTACGGTAAAACACAGGCCAGGTGTGGAGATGGGAAATGTAGATGCCCTGTCCCATGTTCACTCCTGTTGGGCTACAGGTGTTCCAACCCTGGGGTTGAAACAAGGGGGGGAGATGTGTAGCAGAGCGTCCCAGAGAGAGCCTGGGAAAGTTCTGTTCGGGGTTTATACATCTCCCAGGCTCCTCTCATATACATTCAGGGATCTCTAAACCAGGATCCACTTCAGGTGTTGGTTCTCTCCCCCAGGTTAATTAAAAGCTCACCTGAGCAGACAGCCTTTGCTCTGCCTGGGAAACACAGACAACGCTGGTCTGTGAGAGCAAGAAGGTTGGTAAAACTTATCAATCAGTTGATGTGGAAGCTAGCAAGCGGTAGGCTTGTTCAGCCTGGTAGTGAGGGCTTGTAAATACCGTATAGTTAGAGCCGAGACACGGCTAGGCTTTTGTTTAGCTATTTTTTCTTCTGTTTGTTTTTGCACACTGTACAGCACCTGCCATTGACTTTGTATATAGCACCAATAAATAACACTGTGTCTTCACTGATCCAATGGACTTGGTATCTGTGCCTGCTCATCCCAGGGAGCTTTTGTACCTGCTACCTGTCTCCCAGGTTACAATATATATATATATATATATATATATATATATATATATATATATATATACACACACACACACATTTAATTTACATCAGGAGTTATACACTATGAGTTTAAATTCTCATGAATCATCTCATGGATATGCTCTCTCTTTTTTATGTGGTGTAACCATTTATACATTCATACATATATATATATTCTTGTTGTGTATACACATAACATTTACTTATGTAGCTATTTATTTGTTTGAATCCATTAATTTCATTATCATTTGTGTTCTATTGTCTTTTCACCATTCACCACTCTTTATCATGTTCACAGGAGGTTTGAATCACTTGATTTAAGCACTAATTCGCTAATTAGATGCATATTCACCACTCCCTTTTTCAGTCACATGGTCATTCAAGAGTGTTATATATTTAAAATGTTTTATTGTGTCATTTAGCTATGATGAAATGTGTCAGCTGTCCAGTTTGCCGTTTTGCTGTGGCTTGTAGTGCTGTTCTTATTTGAATAAACGCAATGTTTTTCAGAGTGCGGCTGTCCAGAAATATACTTTCCTGACATGCTCCATGGCAGCATACGTGTGGGTTGGCCCCGCCTCCATAACTACCCAATAGGACCCCCTCCCTATAAATTTTGGCTCTGGGCTCTCAGCCGTGTTCCTTTTTTGTCCTCCTCCGAAGGACTAAAATGTTTAGTTCTCCTACCTGAAGACGATTGTTCCTACGATCAAGATCGGCCGACGATATGGTGTCTCATCCCTCCGATAAGCCTTGACTGTGAAGCAGGGTATGGAGTGTATGGCAGAGTAGCGCTGAAGAGCTGGATTATATCTTCCATTGGAGAGATGAGTGCGCACAGGCCTGATTACCTAGTGTGCAGGTGGCCATTATCTGCTGCAAAGCCCAGTGTGTGGATGGATGCGGTGTCCCTGGCCGAATCGATCGTAGGTGGTTGGTAAGCTGTATCGCCTTCATGGCAGCAGTGTTTGTGTTTGTTGTTTGTCCTTTCATTTGCTATTTTCTGCATTTGTTAAATTATGCCCAGCAAGCGGTTGGTTCCTTGTGCGTTCCAGCCGCCGCTCCCTCTTACTTCCGGGTTCTTCCACGGTCTGCGCATGCGCGGCCCGGAACGAAAGCGAGGCCTGGTTCACGCATGCGCGCGAGAATCGCGGGCCTGGCGCGGCCGTGACGTCACGCGGCGCCAATTTTAAAAGCCTGGGGAAGCCTGTGGATGCCGGGAATGATCGTGGGCATAGCAGTGACTTCCCTGAGCACCTACAGAGCCTACCCCAGGTAAGTGCTGTTCAGAAGGGTCTGAAGTTGCATTTTTGTCTTCATACTGGTGTCTGATGTTTACCTTCCACCTGCAGTGATTTCTGATTCAGTATGGACTCTTCACTGCCTCCCGGTGGCCAACCCTCTTGCAGCAGGTAAGATTGGAAAAATGTTTCCTTTTATTCTGCCTGCTGAGGGGGGTGGAAGAGAGTGGAGTGTAGGGCATTATTGTGACTTTGTGCCTTTTTCTCTCTCTCTCTCTCTCTCTCTCTCTCTATGCTTGTCTTTCCCTGTTTCAGCCCTTCTAGGTCTGAACAACAGAGTAGTTCCCGCAGACGCAGCGGGTCCTCTAAATCACACCACCGGCACTCCTCTTCTGTCTCTAGACACCATGATTCTTCTAGATCCGGACGTCCCAGTAGAGACACTCCTCACCCCCCCTCATCTCACAGCAAGAGGTCAGAGAGACCATGTTGGGGGTGCAGGGCTCCGGTTCCTGCCAGCAAGTCCCTTTGTGACCATTGTTTTACAAAGGCAGCCAATGAGAGGGAAGGTGCAGATAAACACCTGGAAGAATTGGTTAAGCGGGTCGTAAACGAGTCGCTACAAGAGAAAGATGCTAGAATGCAGCATGATTCTCCTCCAGACCCACTGATTCCCTTGTTAGAACAGGGACAGGTGCATGAGACTCTGGAAATCTCTCAACCCAGCCATCCCTCAGCTCCTCCCTCAGAAAGTGGTTCAGAAGTGGATGATCCTGGGATGGGATTTGATTATGCCTTAGTTCCTGCTTTAGTGAAAGCAGTTAGAGAAGTTCTGAATTGGGAAGATCCAGTTACCGTATATCTCCTCCTAAACAAAGGAAACTTTTTAAACAGCTCAGTAAAGAGCGACATTATTTCCCGTTTGTCACGGAAGTGGGTGCCATTATCTCAGAAGAATGGGGTAAAATGGACAAGAAAAGTTCTATGCAGTCAAAAATTGCAAAATTATATCCTTTTAAGGAAGAAGAGGTAAAACACCTTGATTCAGCTCCCATGGTTGATGCAGCTTTAATGCGTTTGGTTAGATATGTAACCCTTCCTCTGGAAGATACGGTCTCATTCAAAGATCCTCTAGAGAGACGGATTGACTTAGACCTGAAACAAATCTATCTGACAGCAGGTTCAGTCTGTAAACCAATTCTGGCTTTAGCAGCTATCTCAAAAGCTCTAGAAGCATGGTCAGACAATGTGGATGATTCCCTCAGAAGCATCTCTGAAGAAATGGCGAAAAACTCTCCTATTCAGGAAATCAGGCTAGCATCTGCCTTTTTGGGGGAGGCCTCTATTGATGTTATTCGCCTAGTGGCACGAGTAATGTTGTCAGCGGTTACCGCACGCCGTGCTTTATGGCTCCGTCCCTGGTCGGCAGATCCAGCTTCAAAGCAAGCTTGGTGCCGCATTCCTTTTGAGGGCTCCTCGCTCTTTGGCAATAAACTTGATAATGCCATTTCCCGGGCCACAGGTGGTAAGTCGGGGTTCCTCCCTCAAGACAGGCTTTTGCAAAACCAGAAACGCACCTTTTCGAGGGCACAGAATACAGATCGTGCAAGAGAAGCACGCAGCTACAGACCTGGTCATGAATTTTCAAGGACCTGGAAATCCAGACAGTCCTCTTTCAGGAAACCAACTAAAAGTACTCCGTCCGGTAGTCGGGAGTCTACGAAGTCTTTTTGAATTTGGGCCTGTTCAAACAGGTCAGGTGGGGGCTTGAGGAAAAAATAAAATAAAAGAGGACAGCCGCACTCCAATCCAACGTGTGTTTAATGAACAGACACTACAAAAACCAGCTAGAACAGGATAGCTGACGCGTTTCGCACAAAATCAGTGCTTACTCATAGCTAACTTAAACCAAAATGAACCACAGTATATATAACACTCTTAAACAAAACATGTGATCAAAAACAAGTGTGTGTTAAGTGACTCTTAATTGAAAAGACAATTGAAAAAAGCAATTATTTAGAATAGGCAATTAGACAATTATAAAAGAGTGATGGAATCAGTGCAATCAGTAAAGTACTGGAAATTAACAGATGTCATACATATATATATAACTATTGCTATACTTTGTTTGACCCCGTTCAGAATTGAAATGCAACTGATGCATTATAGTGATCACATAGATAAAAAATAAATTAAATAATATAGTGATTTAATGACCAGTGCATAATCATAATCTAATCTAATTGGAAAAAGGGGGGGGGGAATAGTGCTAATCATGGTGTGCAATGTGCAATGTGAAGCAAAAATTAAATATATTGTGAATATTATAAATATGATGACATATGAAAATGACAGTTTATATATGCATAGTGACATTTCTGAAATAATTTTATGTATTGTTTTTTCTTTTATTCTTTTTTCTTCTTTTTTCTATTTTTCTTTTTTCTTTCTCTCGTTTGAGGAAATATGTTTTGTGCGATATTATTTTACTATATTTGTATGTGTTGTGTTGCTTATTTTATAATGAAATAGATTGATTATTAGTGTACAAATTTTGTCCGATTATGTTAGACAAAGTATAAATGAATCAATCAAAAAAATAAGTAGGTGTGCAATAAAATGTAAAGTCAAAATTAGTGAGTGTGTCGCGCATCAATGTGCACTGATATATAGTGTAAAGATATAATGTGAAAATATAAAGTGTAAGTGTCTGACTGCACAAACATGATAATGTATAATGATAACATTATGATAATAATAGTAATTATTGGGCATTTTGCATAGCAAGCTGATGGCAAATAAAGTGCATATGGACCGCAGAGGCATAGGTGTTAAATAATAGCATCACATGAATGTGATGTAATTGTATGATCAGCCAGCCGATGCGAAAGTTCATATGAGCTACCATGAATGACCATGGAATAATTGTATGGTACAAGTGCTATTAAGCAAAAGAATGCACCAAATAAAAAAAATAATTAAATAAAGATAAAGGAATGTGCAGATCAGATAGGGACATAAGGTATGGATAGAGATATACACAATTGTAATCCCCTTAATGCTGAAAAATTACTGAGATACGATCAGTAAAATGGTGCAAGCATATGTATATTTAGAAGGTCAAAATTCAAAATTCAAATACACATATGTATGTTCGCATGTGTCTTGGGTACTAACAGTGGGAGATTATAGTTGGATGGAATAAGAACATAAAAAATGCGTCTTAGAATTGTCTTAAAATAATAATATGCATATTTCTTGTATGTTGGTGTAAATATACATGTCATGTATGCAATTTAAGAACATTAGATTATGCAAAAAAAAAAATATTAGTTCAGTATCCAACGGAACCAGTATCTAAAATGATGACCCATGAAGATATGATTTTGTCTATATCGGTATTGATATAAGGCAATCTAATTTGATGTGGAATGCAGTAATTGCAAAAATGTGTGACCAAATGTGTTGAATTCATATATGTTCACCCATCATAGATAAAGTGTGTATAGATGCCAAAATCAGTGTGAAGCACTAAAGCAATCTATTGTAAAAATGAGGGTTTATAATAGCGGAATATATGATCTGCACTAGATTGCCTATTGAAACCGATAAAGATGGAAGGATGTGTGTATGTGTGTGGGGACAGCGGATGTAAATTTAGATGTCCAGGTCTGAGAGGTAGATTCAAACAAAATATGGACTATACTTCGCTATTTCAACCCACAAAACACATCTGTATACAAAACTTTTACCAGAATTGACATGACACCATAAAACATTAAAAGAAAACAAAGCGAAACTAATCGTGATAATACCCAATTACACTGAATATTGAAAAGTAAAGGTGATATTTTGGTATAATGAAACCATCTGAACAGGTGTTCGTGTAATCTTCATGATTCTGGTATAGGGCAAAGGGCCGTGTACTGTATGAAGAAGAAGAGGAACACATGAAATATATAGATGGTGTGACAGCAGGAAGGTAAAGTCACCTGGTTGCATCCAGGGGGGTAGGTATATTTCTCCCAGATTCAGGCTTTATGCCGACTTATACAACTAGGGAGAGAGTTGATGAAGCCCAGCTGAGGCTAGTGGGCTCATGGATGATTCATACCTCTAGGGAGAGTGCTGGGCGTCGTGCAGGCAGGGAGTTGATGAGACCAGCTGAAGCTTGTCAGCTCGTTTAAGGCCTCTATAAAAACTCCCAGCTTCATTAGGTGTTTGCTCATGCCTGGACCCAGACCTGTGTGGACTGTCTAGGGAGAGTGAACCCCTGTGCGGTGAGACAAAGCCTGTGTGGCTATTTGTTTGGACATTTACTAAACCAGGGACTTAGGGACTAGGACAGCACCAGGCTGATCCCAGTTGTTAGTTAGGGAAACCTGCATGTTTAGTCAGAGGTCAAGCTGACCAGGATTTATTTTGTTTATGTTTCTTTTTGCTTTGCTGTGTTTTTGTCACTGTAAATAGAGAAATAAACCGCACCTTTTGATCTTGAAAACCACAACCTCCGTCAGCTGGGCCTGTTTTTGTGTGGGGAGCCCATCCAGGGGGTCACACACACCCGCTACCGAGCTAACCCCCTCACAGTTGGTGGAGAACCAGTGGCAGTTTTTTTTAAGCCAGCATGGAGGAGATACTGAAACAGCTGGCTCTAGCAAATGCCAATCAACAGCAGACAAATGCAGGTTTGCAAAAGAGCCTTGCAGCTCAACAACAGAGCTTCGCAGCCCAGCAACAAGCCCAGCAGCAATCTGAGGCCCGCTTCATAGACCTGTTGCAGAAGCAAGAGCAGAGACTACAACAACAGATGGAAGCAGTAATGCAGCAACGTCCGCAGACCAGTGAGGAAAGCCGTCCCACTAATACCGCGTCCTTTGGGGTGAGTCGTTTATTGACAAAAATGACTGGAGAGGATGATCCAGAGGTATTTTTGACCACATTTGAAAGGACTGCTGAAAGAGAAAAGTGGCCTGAGGAGCAGTGGGCTGGACTGGTGGCTCCTCTGTTAACTGGTGAATCGCAGAAAGCTTACTATGACCTAGAGCCTGACCAAGCAAAAGACTATGTGATGCTAAAAGCTGAAATATTGGCAAGGCTGGGTGTCACCCTGGCTGTCCGGGCTCAGCGTGTGCATAACTGGACTTTCCAGCTTGGAAAACCCCCCAGGTCTCAAATGTATGATCTCATTCACCTGAGCAGGAAGTGGCTACAGCCAGAGACTTTGTCCGCACCGGAGATTGTGGAACGTGTTGTGATGGATCGTTTCTTGAGAGCTCTTCCTACCGCCATTCAAAAGTGGGTAAGCCATGGAGACCCAGAAACGGCCGGTAAACTTGTGGATCGTGTAGAGAGATACTTGGCTGCAGAGAACCTGACGGCCTCTTCCAGAAACTCTCGGACTTTCCACCCTAAGACCAGACCATCCCCAGGGGCGGATAAGATGATTCCAAGGGGTGAGGGTGGAGAGAGTGAGAGGGTGGGAGCTCTGCCCAGGGTTTGGCGAGAACAGCCTGGGAAGTCGGGGGCTCAAGAGGCAGACAAAAGGATTGTTTGCTACCGCTGCCGGCAAGCGGGACATATTGCAGCAAATTGCCCGGTTGTGGAGGAACCCATGCAATGTGACTTTCTGACGGACAGACGTCAGTCGCTGTGTGCGACAGTCGCATGCACTGCCATTCGGGGAACTGAGAAACATTTATGCAAAATGTGTATTAATGGTAGAAATGTTGTGGTATTACTGGATTCAGGTAGCCTTGTGACCCTGATAAAGGCTGAATTAGTTAAAACAGAGGTCTCTGGGAATAGCAAGGTAGCTGTTATTTGTGTGCATGGGGACACCCGAGAGTATCCAGTGACTACAGTGTGTTTCAAGACCCCCAAAGGTACCCTCTCTCATCCAGTGGGGTTAGTATCTCAACTACCGCATGATGCCATTGTGGGAAGGGATTTTCCGAAGTTCTGGAAACTGTGGGATGATCCTGAGCCCCCCACTGGTGCCCCTATGTACCAGGAAGGTGATAGCCAGAACTCCTCTGAGAGTGGTGAGGACTCTCCAGAATTTCCCTTGTCAGTATTGGCAGGCGAGACTCAAGAAACTGGAGAGGAGCCCACCTCCTCAGACGAAAACCTACCGTCTGTGGAGTTTTCTGATCTTGAGGTTCACAGGGAAAATTTTGCCACAGAACAGTTAAAAGACCCCGCCCTAATAAAGGCACGGGAAAACGTAGTGGAAATAGATGGCGAGTTAGTGAACCCAGATAATACCTGCACTTACCCATACTTCAGCGTAGAGAAGGACCTACTGTATCGGGTGGCAAAAAGGGCAGAAGAAACCGTTGAGCAGCTTGTGGTGCCCAAACCTTACAGAAAGTTGGTGTTGGAGTTGGCCCATGGGCACATTCTTGGAGGTCATCTGGGGACAGAGAAAACCCGAGAGAGGGTATTACAGAGATTCTATTGGCCTGGGGTGATGAAGGACATAGAAAATTATTGTTCCTCCTGCCCTGTGTGTCAGAGGTCGGCCCCGATGCCACATTTCCGTAGCCCGCTGGTCCCTCTACCCATCATTGAGGTCCCGTTTGAGAGGATCGCAATGGATTTGGTAGGTCCTATAATCAAGTCCGCTAGGGGGCACCAGTACATATTAGTTATAATGGACTATGCCACCCGTTATCCAGAAGCGATCCCTCTCCGAAATACCTCGGCCAAAACCATAGCCAAAGAGCTATCTCTTGTTTTTAGCCGGGTGGGTATTTGTAAAGAACTGCTTACGGACCAAGGTACACCCTTTATGTCCCGGGTTATGAAAGAGCTGTGTAAATTGTTCAAAGTGACGCAATTGCGTACGTCTGTGTATCACCCCCAAACCGATGGGCTGGTTGAAAGATTCAACAAAACCCTAAAACAAATGTTGAAGAAAGTGGTGGATAGAGATGGAAAGGATTGGGACTGTCTACTTCCTTATTTGATGTTTGCTATTAGGGAGGTGCCCCAATCCTCTACGGGATTCTCCCCCTTTGAGTTACTGTATGGGAGACACCCAAGAGGGCTGTTGGATATTGCCAAGGAAACTTGGGAAAGTGAGAGTTCTCCCCACAGGAGTGTGATTGAGCATGTCGCCCTGATGCAAGATCGAATTGCACAGGTAATGCCCATCGTGAAGGAACATTTGGCCCAAGCGCAGTTGGCACAGCAGAGAGTGTACAACCGTGGAGCCAAGACCCGTACCTTTTCCCCGGGGGATAGGATATTGGTACTTGTCCCTACGGTTGAAAGTAAATTCCTTGCCAAATGGCAAGGCCCCTACGAGATAATGGAAAAAGTGAGCGAAGTGAATTACAAGGTCAGACAACCAGGAAGGCGAAAGCCCGAACAGATCTATCACGTTAATCTGTTGAAAGCCTGGAGGGATAGAGAGTCCCTAGTCGCAGAAACTTGGTCACCAGCTCAAACTGGTTGCGTGATTCCGGAGGTTGGAATAGCAACCACCTTGTCACAACCCCAACAACAGGAGGTTAAGGAGTTTGTGCTTCGCAACAAGGAGGTGTTCTCTGAGCTGCCGGGACAAACATCTGGGGTAGAGCATGATATTATTACCCCGCCCGGTGAAAGGGTGAAGTTAAAACCCTATCGGATCCCAGAGGCCCGACGGGAGGCAATACGGGAGGAAGTACAGAAAATGCTGAACTTAGGGGTGATAGAGGAGTCCCAAAGTGATTGGTCTAGCCCCATTGTGTTGGTGCCTAAACCGGATGGGAGCTGGCGACATTGTAACGATTTTCGTCAGTTGAACAAAGTTACAAAATTTGACACCTACCCCATGCCACGTATAGATGAGTTGATCGACCGGCTGGGAACAGCCCGATACATGACGACTCTTGACCTCACAAAAGGGTATTGGCAAATTCCCCTGGCCAAGTCGGCCAAAGAGAAAACCGCATTTGTAACCCCAGACGGGGCGTTCCAATATAAGAGAATGCCGTTCGGGTTACAGAATGCGCCGGCCACATTCCAGCGGAAAATGGACCAGATACTGAGGCCCCATCGGAAGTATGCTGCGGCTTACCTGGATGACGTAATTGTCCATAGCACAGATTGGGCCTCACATCTGCCAAAAGTGCAAGCAGTCCTAGACTCTATCCGGGAAGCGGGGTTTACGGCTAACCCCAAGAAGTGTACCATTGGGCAGGAGGAGGCCAAATATCTTGGGTACACCATTGGCAGGGGAGTAATAAAACCCCAACTCAACAAAGTCGAGGCCATCCAGAGTTGGCCACGTCCCAACAGCAAGAAGCAGGTACCGCCTTTCTGGGAATCGCGGGTTATTATCGGCGCTTCATTCCCCACTTTGCTTCTAAGGCTGTGCCCCTAACCAACCTGACGAAAGGGAAAGGGTCGGTCATGATTAAATGGACCCCCGAGGCTGAGGCAGCATTCCAATTCTTGAAACAAGCCTTATGTAGCCAGCCAGTGTTGTACTCACCCGACTTCTCTAAAGACTTTGTCGTACAAAGTGATGCGTCAGATGTGGGGTTAGGAGCAGTATTGTCCCAGGTCTGGAACGGGGAAGAGCACCCAGTCATTTACCTCAGCAGGAAGTTGAAGTCCCATGAGGTAAATTACGCCACGGTTGAAAAGGAGTGTTTAGCGGTGAAGTGGGCTCTAGATTCCCTTCGGTACTATCTGCTAGGTAGGCACTTTGACATGGTTACGGATCACGCTCCGTTAAAGTGGATGGCTCAAAACAAGGAGACAAATAGAAGAGTAAATAGGTGGTTCCTGGCCCTACAGGAATTCAACTTCACAGTAAAGCATCGCCCTGGCGTTCAAATGGGGAATGTGGATGCTTTGTCTCGAGTACATGAATGCCTGATGGCTGGTGTTCCAACCCCAAGGTTAAAACAAGAGGGGGGGTATGTGACAGCAGGAAGGTAAAGTCACCTGGTTGCATCCAGGGGGGTAGGTATATTTCTCCCAGATTCAGGCTTTATGCCGACTTATACAACTAGGGAGAGAGTTGATGAAGCCCAGCTGAGGCTAGTGGGCTCATGGATGATTCATACCTCTAGGGAGAGTGCTGGGCGTCGTGCAGGCAGGGAGTTGATGAGACCAGCTGAAGCTTGTCAGCTCGTTTAAGGCCTCTATAAAAACTCCCAGCTTCATTAGGTGTTTGCTCATGCCTGGACCCAGATCTGTGTGGACTGTCTAGGGAGAGTGAACCCCTGTGCGGTGAGACAAAGCCTGTGTGGCTATTTGTTTGGACATTTACTAAACCAGGGACTTAGGGACTAGGACAGCACCAGGCTGATCCCAGTTGTTAGTTAGGGAAACCTGCATGTTTAGTCAGAGGTCAAGCTGACCAGGATTTATTTTGTTTATGTTTCTTTTTGCTTTGCTGTGTTTTTGTCACTGTAAATAGAGAAATAAACCGCACCTTTTGATCTTGAAAACCACAACCTCCGTCTGCTGGGCCTGTTTTTGTGTGGGGAGCCCATCCAGGGGGTCACACACACCCGCTACCGAGCTAACCCCCCACAATGGTTATATGGCAGAACCAGCAACGAAAATATAGAGATGAAGCTAAAATGCGTGAGTGTATGCTGTATATAGGCTGAACAGGCAGTACAGCAAATTGGCAAATAGATTTGCAATCAGCATGGCATATATAGGCATCATGACTATAATGGACAAGATGTTTGCTGACGAGACGTCGCAAAGCATGGGTGACAACATATATACTAACATGAATCTATATATGTTAATGTAAAAGTAGAGTAAAATGAATTAAAAAATAGAATGGAAGGAGGGAAGCCTGAACATAAGCGGAGATGAATGGCGGGAGGAAATGATGACACCTGGAGACATAGAAACGGTTGAAATGGGAATGCTGAAAAAAGAGAGAGAAATGAAGAGTAAAGAGAAAGTAAAAGAGTATAAAGAATGGTGAACAGCGGGATTCAGTCATAATAATGGGACACGTCCCATTCAAAGTTAAGTCCAGCTGGAATTCTGGTATTAAGCGAAAAAATATGAAACACTTCACGTTTACATAATAACCTAAATTTGTCGCCACCCCTGGCAGGGCGAATGATTGTTTTCTACACCCTGTATGGTGAGGCTAGTCACATCTTTATTATGTACAGAATTCCAATGGTTGGCTACGTTGGTGTTGTGATTCTTTTCAATATCATGAAGGTGGTCGTACAGCCGATCTCTAAGTCGGCGGATAGTGCGCCCTACATATTGTATATGACAATCCTCACAATTAATTACATATACCAAAAATTTACTGTTACAGTTGATGAAATTATGGATTTCAAAATCCTTGTTACTGGTGTAGGAATGTACAATGTGGCCGCCTTTGATGTGTTTGCAGTAATTACAGTTCTTGCACCCACACTTGAAGGTGCCCTTAAAGGTGAGCCAGTTGGTACCTGAGGTTTTGCTCTGAAATAAACTAGGTGACAAACGTCCTCCCAGGGTGGGTGCTCTACGGGAAACGGTTTTTATGCCCTTGCTCAAAATATCCTGATAAACGGGGTCATTAAATAAAATAGGTAAATATTTGATGACAGTATGTTTTATTTGGTTATATTCTTGGCTGAACGGGGTAGAAAAAACAGGTATGTTATTATTGAATAGATTGGCTGTGTCCTGGTTTCTTTCATTGGATTTGTGAGATAACAAGGATGATCTGGAAATAGCTTTAACAGCCGTTAATGCTTTGTTGATGGTTTTATCAGGATAACCCCTATGTCTAAATCTCTGTGCCATTAGACTGGCTTACAGATCATAGTGGATGGCTCACTGCATATGCGTTTAAGTCGCAGGAACTGGCCATAGGGGACCCCCTTGATGGTGTGGCTGGGATGGGCAGAGTCTGCTCTCAAAAGAGCGTTTCCTGCAGTGATTTTCCTATGTAGACTGGTGGCTACAAAACCATTTGAGTTGTAAAGCTTGACATCAAGGAAATCTATACTTGTAGACTGTATGTTTCCCGTGAACCGCAAATTGAAAAGGTTGTCATTAAAAAATGCAAGCCAAGAGTCTAAGCAAACAGTGTGGTCTGTGGTGATAAATAACAGGTCGTCTATGTAGCGACAAAAGAAAAGTGTATCAGCGCGGCGGGGACTATCACATCCAAAGATGCGGGACCTCTCCCAGAGACCCATGTAAAGGTTTGCCAGGGAGGGCGAAAATTTGGCGCCCATAGAAGCCCCGCATCTCTGGAGGTAATAGTCCCCGTCAAACATAAAAAGATTGTGTGTGAGCAAGTATTCCAAAGATTGTAAAATGAATTCCTGCATGATGAGGGAAAACTTTCCAGACTCTTTCAAAAAGGTCAGGTGGGGGCACGTCTCCTCCACTTCCGGCATGTTTGGGCGGCCTCAATTCAAGATTTCTGGACCATCAAGACGGTCTCTTCAGGCCACACGTGGGTCTTCAACAGCACCCCCAGGCTCAGATACATACCCACAAGTCTTCCAAGTGCAGAAGAAAAGAAACAAGTCTTTCTAAGTTACGTAAGCTCTTTATTATCTCAAGGCGCAGCCATTACTGTTCCAGAGGGAGAACGAGGGGAAGGCATGTACTCCCCGTTGTTTATGGTACAGAAAAAGAACGGTACCTGGAGACCAGTAATAGACCTAACGCATCTCAACCGATTTATTCGGAAAGAAAGATTCAAAATGGAGTCACTATTGACAATCCAGCAGCCAGTCCATCCAGGAGATTGGTTAGTGTCAATAGATCTGAAGGATGCATATTTTCACGTCCCAGTAGCTGCAGACTATCAAAAGTACCTCAGCTTTGCTGTAGGCGATCAACACTTACAGTTCACCTGCCTACCTTTTGGTCTCACGACATCACCTCGGGTGTTCTCCAAGGTTCTGTTAGCCATTGTGGCTCTGCTCCGAGTGAAAGGAGTCCGTCTTCATCACTACCTAGACGACCTCTTACTTCTAGCTCAAGACAGATGTCAACTCTTGGAACACAAGAATCTAGTAATAGCCACTCTCCAAGAATTCGGGTGGCTCCTGAATTTGGAGAAGAGTCATCTCATTCCAACACAGTCTCTTGTGTTTCTAGGTGCCCTCTTCAACACAATAGATGGCACCATTTCATTGCCCGAGGAAAAGATTGCAACAATCCGGGACAGGATCCGCGCAACACTTGCTTCCTCTCACCTGTCTGCTCTGCAATGCCTGAAGGTAATCGGCACCATGACAGGAATAGTACCACTGGATTGGCGCAGGGCCAATGTGGTGCCTATATTTAAAAAGGGAACAAAGTCTTTACCAAGTAACTATAGACCTGTTAGTTTAACTTCCATAGTTGGGAAGATACTGGAGAGATTAATAAAAGACCACATAGATGAGTTCTTGCTGGAAAAAAACTATTTAAGCAACAGACAGCATGGATTCATGAAAGACAGAAGTTGTCAGACAAACCTGATTTCTTTTTATGAAGAGGTAAGTAAAACCTTGGACAGAGGCGTGGCTGTGGACGTGGTATACTTGGATTTTGCAAAAGCGTTTGATACAGTTCCCCACACACGGCTCATGTGTAAGGTAAAGTCTACAGGATTGGAAATATCAGTTTGTAAATGGATAGAAAACTGGCTAAAAGACAGAATTCAGAGAGTAGTAGTTAATGATTCTTACTCTGAATGGTCTAAGGTTATCAGTGGTGTACCCCAAGGTTCAGTGCTGGGACCCTTACTTTTTAATATCTTTATAAATGATATTGGGTCTGAGATCAAAAGTAACATTTCTGTCTTTGCAGATGACACCAAGCTATGCAGTGGAATAACGTCCTTACAAGATGTCTCCAATTTACAAGCCGACCTCGATGCCCTGTCTAATTGGGCGACTATGTGGCAGATGAGGTTTAATGTTGATAAATGTAAAGTTATGCACTTGGGGGCTAAGAATATGAATGCATCATACATACTAGGGGGAATACAACTGGGGGGATCCGTAGTGGAGAAGGATCTGGGGGTTTTGGTAGATCATAAGCTCAATAATGGCATGCAATGCCAAGCTGTGGTTTCCAAGGCGAGCAAAGTCCTTTCTTGTATTAAGAGAGGTATGGACTCCAGAGAGAGAGATATCATTTTGCCCCTGTACAAATCATTAGTAAGGCCTCATCTGGAATACGCAGTTCAGTTTTGGGCACCAGTTCTCAAAAAGCATATCGGGGAACTGGAGAAAGTGCAGAGAAGGGCAACCAAACTGATAAGAGGCATGGAGGAGCTCAGCTATGAAGAAAGATTAGAGGAACTGAATTTATTCACTCTTGAGAAGAGGAGAATAAGGGGGGATATGATTAACATGTACAAATATATAAGGGGTCCATATAGTGAACTTGGTGATGAGTTATTCACTTTACGGTCAACACAGAGAACAAGGGGGCACTCTTTACGTCTAGAAGAAAAAAGATTTCATCTCCAAATGCGGAAAGGTTTCTTCACAGTAAGAGCTGTGAAAATGTGGAACAGACTCCCTGCAGAGGTGGTTCTGGCCAGCTCAGTAGATTGCTTTAAGAAAGGCCTGGATACTTTCCTAAATGTACATAATATAACTGAGTACTAACAGTTCTTGGTAAAGTTGATCCAGGGTAAATCCGATTGCCTCTCGGGGGATCAGGAAGGAATTTTTTCCCCTGCTGTAGCAAATTGGATCATGCTCTGCTGGGGTTTTTTGCCTTCCTCTGGATCAACTGTGGGTATAGAATTGGGTATATGGGAGTGCACGATATTTTTATTTTATTTTATTTTAGTTATTTTTTTATGGTTGAACTGGATGGACTTTGTCTTTTTTCAACCTGACTAACTATGTAACTATGTAACTATGACAGCCACCATCCCTATGGTGAGGTGGGCTCAGTGGCACACTCGCCCATTCCAGAAGGGGTTCCTCCAGCAATGGGACTCCCCCAGCAAGAGTCAACACATCAGGCTCACTTCATCCATGAGAGAATCTCTTCTTTGGTGGCTTCAGGGGAAGAATCTCTGCAACTGTTACACAATCCGTCCCATCACTTGGATTACTGTAACTTCGGATGCCAGCAATCAGGGGTGGGGCGCTGATTGCCTGACAGAAATAGCCCAGGACAGGTGGAACACACCGTCCCAAAGAATTGTGTCCAACATACTGGAGTTGCGGGCTGCCTTCCAGGCCCTCATGTCCTTCCATCATCTGTTGACAGACACTTCTGTGATGCTCAGGATGGACAATACAACCGCAGTTGCTTACATAAGGAAGCAGGGTGGTACCCGCAGCTGGTCCTTACTCCGGGAAGTAGAACCAATCATGACCTGGGCCCAGAAGTACCTATGCAACATCTCTGCAGTGTACATTCCAGGGGTCCAGAACGTTCAAGCGGACTTTCTGTCACAAACTCAAATGAACAACAACGAATGGTCTCTACACATAGAGGTATTCAATTGGCTTCTAACTCTGGGAGTGTCTCCAGAAGTGGATCTGTTTGCGTCCCCATGCAACCACAAGTTGACCAAGTATTACTCGAGGTCTCGGGATCCCCAAGCCTACGGGATAGATGCTCTCACAGATCGGTGGAGATTCATCCAGGCTTATGCCTTTCCTCCAGTGCCTGTGATACTTCAATTCCTTCACAGACTCAGAGTGGAGAGAGTAGAAATCATAGCAGTAATTCCGTTTTGGCCCAACAGGCCATGGTTTTCCCTCCTGACGTCTCTCAGTTATCGGGACTCAATCCCTCTACCCCTCAGACCGGATCTCCTATCTCAGGGCACAACGTTGCACCCATGCTCAGCTCATCTGCACCTCAGGGTATGGTTCTTGAGAGGGGACGGCTGGAAGCCTTAGGATGTCCAGAAGAAGCCATATCGACTCTCCTTAACGCTAGAAGAAATAGCACCAACAGAGTTCATGAGCGTATCTGGTCAAAATTTACAGATCATATGTCTTCCAGGGCTAATTCCTGTAATTCTCCAGAAGTCCAGGATGTACTCAGTTTCTTACAAACAGGTTTGGACTTGCCTTTATCAGTAAGCTCTCTTCGAGTTCAAATCTCAGCCATTTCAGCATTTACTGGAATCTCTTGGGCCAATCATCCCCTGATTCGCCAGTTCTTTAAGGGTGCAGTCAGACTTAGACCACAAAGAAAACCAAGGTTCCCCAAATGGGACCTGCCTCTTGTACTGGACTATCTTTCCACACTCAGCACAGATCCTGAAAAACCTCTTTCGCCAAAAGATCTTACTCTCAAAACCGTCTTCCTAGTAGCGGTCACTTCAGCCAAAAGAGTGCCCGACATCAGAAACTTGGGTTCAAAAGAGCCTTTCCTGACCTTTTTCCCAGATAGAGCAGTATTAATTCCCATGCTGGGTTCAAACCCGAAAGTTACATCTATCTTTCATGAAAATCAGGAAATCGTATTAACCCACTTTTGGAACTTCTGAAGGTCAAGTTGTTCATCCCCTTGATGTGAGCCACACATTAAGTCAATACCTGGAAATGACAGAGTCTTTCAGACAAACAGATTTTCTTTTCATTCTTATTCATGGAAAGAACAGAGGAAAAAGGGCCTCAATCAGATCTATTGTGGCATGGATAGTTCAGACCATCCAAAGAGCTTACAAAGCAAAAGGTTTGGCTCCTCCGGAGGCAGTAACTGCACACTCAACCCGGAGCATCTCAACTTCTTGGGCAGCCTCTCGTCATGTCGCGCCTGACGTTATATGCAGAGCAGCCTCTTGGTCGTCTATTAATACTTTTGTTTCCCACTATTGTGTCGAACCAGCTGCCTTATCACTGAATTTTGGTTTACAAGTTCTGTCGGTTGACAGTGTTAAATAAATTTATTTCTTGCCTCAGCATTTTGCCCGCCCGGGTGTGTTTGGCGAGTTATTTCCCACACGTATGCTGCCATGGAGCATGTCAGGAAAACGGAAAATTTATTATCAAATACTTACCGTAATTTTCCTTTCCTGATAGGCTCCATGGCAGCAGGAGTCCCTCCCAATGCTTGGAGTAGGCTAGTTACGGAACACGGCTGAGAGCCCAGAGCCAACATTTATAGGGAGGGGATCCTATTGGGTAGTTATGGAGGCGGGGCCAACCCACACGTATGCTGCCATGGAGCCTATCAGGAAAGGAAAATGACGGCAAGTATTTGATAATAAATTTTCCGTTTTCTTATTCCTGCCTTGCTGAATGCATCGCCAGCTTCTCACCTGGAGCGGCTACCTATTTCTCCTAGGGTTACACCGATACTAGTTTCGGTATCGGTTCCAATACCGAGCGTTTGCACGAGTACTTGTACTCGTGCAAATGCTCCGATGCTTGACCCGATACCTGACAGGAGGCCACTACACCCGGCATCCTCAGTGTAGCAGGGGGGGCCGGCAGCCTCAGATGATTTGTTCAGCGGTGGGGGCAGTTACAACCACTGATCTCCCTGTATAGCTTTTCTGACTGCCGCTTCTCCTCCTCTCCCTCCCGCGGCAGTGATCAGTGTTTGTAACTGCCCCCACCCCCGCAACGATCATCCCTGACTGTCCCCTGTGTCTTCCTCTGGTCCCCCCTCGTCCTGGATCTGTCAGGATGGAGAGTGGAGGAAGAAGCTGGTAAATCTGTCATTTCCCGGCTCCTTCCTTTTACGAATGCACAGAGTCCGTGATCACCACTGTCCATTCATAACCGAGCATCACATAAACTGTGTTTACAATGTTTGTTTATGATCTATTCATCTTCTTAAGTGAAGCTGAGGCTGCTGAGAAAGGGACTGGGGAATCTGTGTCCTTAGTTCCTTTCCTTGTCTCCCAGGGGAGTCTGTTTAGACCCCTGATATCTTACCAAAGCCACCCGCCCCAACAGGGTCGATAAAAAAAATAAAATATTTTTTTTAAATAATTATTTAAAAAGTAAAATTGTAAAAATAATAAAAAATAAAATAAAATAAAAAAACACTGACGCTGCACCCCCCCCCCCAAAAAAAATAATGACATTAACCACTTCCATACCGGGCATTTTCACCCCCCTTCCTGCCCAGGCCAATTTTCAGCTTTCAGCACGGTCACACTTTGAATGAGAATTGTGCGGTTATGCGACGCTGTACCCGAATTAATTTGGATCATTTTTTTCCCCCCAAAAATAGAGCTTTCTTTTGGTGGTATTTGATCACCTCTGCGGTTTTTATTTTTTGCGCTATAAACAAAAAAAGAGCGACAATTTTGAAAAACACAATATTACTTTTTGCTATAATTATCCCAATTTTGTTTAAAAAAAAGTTATTTTTTTCCTCAGTTTAGGCCGATATGTATTCGTCTACATATTTTTGGTTAAAAAAAAATTGCAATAAGTGTATATTGATTGGATTGCGCAAAAGTTATAGGGTCTACAAAATTATTATTATTATTTTTTTTTTACTAGTAATGGCGGCGATCTGGGATTTTTATCGTGACTGTGACATTGCGGCAGACATATCGGACACTTTTGACACTATATTTGGACCATTCACATTTATACAGCGATCAGTGCTATAAGAATGCATTGATTACTGTATAAATGTGACTGGCAGGGAAGGGGTTAACACCAATGTCGTGTACACATGATCGATTTTCTCGACGGTGAAAATACCGCCGAGAAAATCGACATGAAAAACGAGGACTGGCTTGGTCCCCTACCAACGGCCGGTTTTCATGAAATTTTTTCTTTTGGTCGTGAAAAA
Organism: Rana muscosa; assembly: GCA_029206835.1. Taxonomy (NCBI): domain Eukaryota; kingdom Metazoa; phylum Chordata; class Amphibia; order Anura; family Ranidae; genus Rana; species Rana muscosa. The sequence continues at coordinate 120,973,778 of CM055128.1, forward strand.
CGACTGTGTGTAGGCTCCCTGGCAGTGTTTCCCTATAGGTTAATTGTGTGTCCTAGGGAGTGATTCTAACTGTAGGGGGAGGGGACTCACAATGGGAGGAGACCGATCGGTGTTCCTCTGTAATGGGAACACACGGATCGGTCTCCTCTCACCTGACAGGACTGTGTGTTTACACACACAGATCCACGTCCCTGCTCTGTGACGAGCAATCGCGGGTGCCCCCAGCGCACGCTCTCCACAATGCAGGGAATCCCAGGACGTCATACGATGGCCAATGCAGGGTTCCTGCGGCCATCATATGACTATCGGTGCAACCCTAGTACATGGACATACTTTTTCAGTAAGCCAACATTTCATATTAAAAATCCTTTTTTTTATTGGTTTTAGATAATATTGTAATTTTCTGAGATACTGAATTTTGTGTTTTCACTAGCTGTAAGCCATAATCATCAAAACTAAACTAAAAATGCCTGAAATACTGTATACAGGGCCTTGAAAAAGTATTCATACCCCTTGAAATTTTCCACATTTTGTCATGCTTCAACCCAAAACGTGAATGTATTTTATTGTAATTTTATGTGCTAGACCAGGGATATGCAATTAAGGGACCTCCAGCTGTTGCAGAACTCCAAGTCCCATGAGGCATAGCAAGACAGCCATAAACATGACACCCAGAGCCAGAGGCATGATGGGACTTGTCGTTTTGCAACAGCTGGAGGTCCGTTAATTGCATATCCCTGTGCTAGACCAATACAAAGTGGCACATAATTGTTAAGTGAAAGCAAAATGATAAATGGTTTTCAATTTTTGTTTTTTACAAATAAATATCTGAAAAGTGTGGTATATTTGTATTCAACCCTCTTTACTCGGATACACCTAACTAAAATCTAGTGGAACCAATTATCTTCAGAAGTCAGGTGACTAGTAAATAGAGTCCACCTGTGTGTAATTTAATCTCAGTATAAATACAGCTGTTCTGTGAAGCCCTCAGAGGTTTGGTAGAGAACCTTAGTGAACAAACAGCACCAGGAAGGCCAAGGAACACACCAGACAGGTCAGGGATAAAGTTGTGGAGAAGTTTAAAGTAGGGTTAGGTTATAAAAAAAATATCCCAAGCTTTGCCCAATAAAAAATACAAGACCAGGGGCGTGTCCAAGATGGCCACTGAAGCAGACCTACACTGAGTGAGCTCTCTCCCAACCTCCTGCTTTATGCCAGTTTCCCCTGCAGATTGGCTAACATATCCTGCCTGGAACATACGAGCAATCGGTGGTGACCGGTATAACCAAAGGGAAAAGGTGCCCTGACCACCCGCAAGTCCCAGAAAGCAGCCAAAACTTTTCCCGAAGCGGGCCCTCTTCCCGCCGCTGCAACTAACATGGTGCCCCAAACGGAGGACACTGACAGACCCAGCGCTGCGGGAGCAGTCCAACTTTGATGCCCTGATGCAGGCGATCAATACCTGCCTAACGGGTAAGATAGAAACTATGCAGTTGGACATCACTTTTCTCCTCTCCGTGTGTCTTTTATGAATGCCTGTGAAGTGCAGTGAAGAGGCGGTAGATTTGTCTGCTTTGTCCTCTATAGGAAGCCTTCCGTAAAATGGTGGACAGTGTCCACAACAGCCGACCTCAATCCTGTGCGACGGCTGGCGAACAGGAATTTACGTCTGGACCGCACTTTCGGTTTCTAAGGAAACAAGGAAGTAAACAACACAGCGTGCGTTCCATCTGCCCGTTTGAGTACTATAATGCTTCCGATAGTGAAGCAAATGTTGAAACGAGCAATGATGCATTCTGGACGAGGACCAGAAAGAATGTGTGTGACTAGTGGGATTTTGACCGCGATGTGGCTAACATAACTATCTGGTACGATTATTGCTACTATTAGCATTACTACAAATTTTGAGTGCTTCGGGATATACTCCAGTTGCATTTAATGTTGCACTTGTTTTTTGTACACACTATATGCATGTATATGTATGGAGATCTGGGATGAGCACATGCATAGATTTTTGGGATTGAGTATATGTATGTGTGCATGTTTTTTTATATATATATATATATTGTGAGGGGGCTAGCTCGGCAGCGGGTATGTGTGACCCCCGGGATGGGCTCCCCACCCAAAAACAGGCCCAGCAGACGGAGGTTGTGGTTTTCAAAATCAAAAAAAGGTGCGGTTTATTTTCTATTTACAGTGACAAAAACACAGCAAGGCAAAAAAAACAAACACAAAATAAATCCTGGTCAACTTGACCTCTGACTAAACTTACAGGTTTCCTAACTAACGACTGGGATCAGCCTAGTGCTGTCCTAGTCCCTGGTTTTAAATGTCCAAGCAAAATATAGCCACACAGGCTTTCTCTCACCGCACAGGGGTTCACTCTCCCTAGACAGTCCACACAGGTCTGCTTCCAGGCATGAGCTAACATCTAATGAATCTGGGCTTTCTTATAGAGGCCTAAATGAGCTGACAAGGTTCAGCTGGACTCATCAACTCCCTGTCTGCACGACGCCCAGCCCTCTCCCTAGAGGTATGAGTCATCAATGAGCCCACTAGTCTCAGCTGGGCTTATACAACTCTCCACCTAGCTGTATAAATCGGCGTAAAGCCTGAATCTGGGCGAAATATATCTACCCCCCTGGATGCAACCAGGTGACTTTACCTTCCTGCTGTCACATACCCCCCCCTCTTGTTTTAACCTCGGGGTTGGAACACCAGCAATCAGGCATTCATGTACTCGAGACAAAGCATCCACATTCCCCATTTGAACGCCAGGGCGATGCTTTACTGTGAAGTTGAATTCCTGGAGGGCCAGGAACCACCTATTCACTCTTCTATTTGTTTCCTTGTTTTGAGCCATCCACTTTAACGGAGCGTGATCCGTAACCATGTCAAAGTGCCTACCTAGCAGGTAGTATCGAAGGGAATCTAGAGCCCACTTCACCGCTAAACACTCCTTTTCAACGGTGGCGTAATTTACCTCATGGGACTTCAACTTCCTGCTGAGGTAAATGACTGGGTGCTCTTCCCCGTTCCAGACCTGGGACAATACTGCTCCTAACCCCACATCTGACGCATCACTTTGTACGACAAAGTCTTTAGAGAAGTCGGGTGAGTACAACACTGGCTGGCTACATAAGGCTTGTTTCAAGAATTGGAATGCTGCCTCAGCCTCGGGGGTCCATTTAATCATGACCGACCCTTTCCCCTTCGTCAGGTTGGTTAGGGGCACAGCCTTAGAAGCAAAGTGGGGAATGAATCGCCGATAATACCCAGCGATTCCCAGAAAGGCTCGTACCTGCTTCTTGCTGTTGGGACGTGGCCAACTCTGGATGGCCTCGACTTTGTTGAGTTGGGGTTTTATTACTCCCCTCCCAATGGTGTACCCAAGATATTTGGCCTCCTCCTGCCCAATGGTACACTTCTTGGGGTTAGCCGTAAACCCTGCTTCCCGAACAGAGTCCAGGACTGCTTGCACTTTTGGCAGATGTGAGGCCCAATCTGTGCTATGGACAATTACGTCATCCAGGTAAGCCGCAGCATACTTCCGATGGGGCCTCAGCATCTGGTCCATTTTCCGCTGGAATGTGGCCGGCGCATTCTGTAACCCGAACGGCATTCTTTTATATTGGAACGCCCCGTCTGGGGTTACAAATGCGGTTTTCTCTTTGGCTGACTTGGCCAGGGGGATTTGCCAATACCCTTTTGTGAGGTCAAGAGTCGTCATGTATCGGGCTGTTCCCAGCCGGTCGATCAACTCATCTATACGTGGCATGGGGTAGGTGTCAAATTTTGTAACTTTGTTCAACTGACGAAAATCGTTACAAAATCGCCAGCTCCCATCCGGTTTAGGCACCAACACAATGGGACTAGACCAATCACTTTGGGACTCCTCTATCACCCCTAAGTTCAGCATTTTCTGTACTTCCTCCCGTATTGCCTCCCGTCGGGCCTCTGGGATCCGATAGGGTTTTAACTTCACCCTTTCACCGGGCGGGGTAATAATGTCATGCTCTACCCCAGATGTTTGTCCCGGCAGCTCAGAGAATACCTCCTTGTTGCGAAGCACAAACTCCTTAACCTCCTGTTGTTGGGGTTGTGACAAGGTGGCTGCTATTCCAACCTCTGGAATCACGCAACCAGTTTGAGCTGGTGACCAAGTTTCTGCGACTAGGGACTCTCTATCCCTCCAGGCTTTCAACAGATTAACGTGATATATCTGTTCGGGCTTTCGCCTTCCTGGTTGTCTGACCTTGTAATTCACTTCGCTCACTTTTTCCATTATCTCGTAGGGGCCTTGCCATTTGGCAAGGAATTTACTTTCAACCGTAGGGACAAGTACCAATATCCTATCCCCCGGGGAAAAGGTACGGGTCTTGGCTCCACGGTTGTACACTCTCTGCTGTGCCAACTGCGCTTGGGCCAAATGTTCCTTCACGATGGGCATTACCTGTGCAATTCGATCTTGCATCAGGGCGACATGCTCAATCACACTCCTGTGGGGAGAACTCTCACTTTCCCAAGTTTCCTTGGCAATATCCAACAGCCCTCTTGGGTGTCTCCCATACAGTAACTCAAAGGGGGAGAATCCCGTAGAGGATTGGGGCACCTCCCTAATAGCAAACATCAAATAAGGAAGTAGACAGTCCCAATCCTTTCCATCCCTATCCACCACTTTCTTCAACATTTGTTTTAGGGTTTTGTTGAATCTTTCAACCAGCCCATCGGTTTGGGGGTGATACACAGATGTACGTAATTGCGTCACTTTGAACAATTTACACAGCTCCTTCATAACCCGGGACATAAAGGGTGTACCTTGGTCCGTAAGCAGTTCTTTACAAATACCCACCCGGCTAAAAACAAGAGATAGCTCTTTGGCTATGGTTTTGGCCGAGGTATTTCTGAGAGGGATCGCTTCTGGATAACGGGTGGCATAGTCCATTATAACCAATATGTACTGGTGCCCCCTAGCGGACTTGATTATAGGACCTACCAAATCCATTGCGATTCTCTCAAACGGGACCTCAATGATGGGTAGAGGGACCAGCGGGCTACGGAAGTGTGGCATCGGGGCCGACCTCTGACACACAGGGCAGGAGGAACAATAATTTTCTATGTCCTTCATCACCCCAGGCCAATAGAATCTCTGTAATACCCTCTCTCGGGTTTTCTCTGTCCCCAGATGACCTCCAAGAATGTGCCCATGGGCCAACTCCAACACCAACTTCCTGTAAGGTTTGGGCACCACCAGCTGCTCAACGGTTTCTTCTGCCCTTTTTGCCACCCGATACAGTAGGTCCTTCTCTACGCTGAAGTATGGGTAAGTGCAGGTATTATCTGGGTTCACTAACTCGCCATCTATTTTCACTACGTTTTCCCGTGCCTTTATTAGGGCGGGGTCTTTCAACTGTTCTGTGGCAAAGTTTTCCCTGTGAACCTCAAGATCAGAAAACTCCACAGACGGTAGGTTTTCGTCTGAGGAGGTGGGCTCCTCTCCAGTTTCTTGAGTCTCCCCTGCCAATACTGACAAGGGAAATTCGGGAGAGTCCTCACCACTCTCAGAGGAGTTCTGGCTATCATATTCCTGGTACATAGGGGCACCAGTGGGGGGCTCATGATCATCCCACAGTTCCCAGAACTTCGGAAAATCCCTTCCCACAATGGCGTCATGCGGTAACTGAGACACTAAGCCCACTGGATGAGAAAGGGTACCTTTGGGGGTCTCGAAACACACTGTAGTCACTGGATACTCTCGGGTGTCCCCATGCACACAAATAACGGCTACCTTGCTATTCCCAGAGACCTCTGTTTTAACTAACTCAGCCTTTATCAGGGTCACAAGGCTACCTGAATCCAGCAATACCACAACATTTCTACCATTAATACACATTTTGCATAAATGTTTCTCAGTTCCCCGAATGGCAGTGCATGCGACTGTCGCACACAGCGACTGACGTCTGCCCGTCAGAAAGTCACACTGCATGGGTTCCTCCAAAACCGGGCAATTTGCTGCAATATGTCCCGCTTGCCGGCAGCGGTAGCAAATGATCCTTCTTGCCGCCTCTTGAGCCGCTGATTTCCCAGGCTGTTCTCGCCAAACTTGGGGTAGAGCTCCCACCCTCTCACTCTCTCCACCCTTACCCCTTGGAATCATCTTATCCGCCCCTGGGGATGGTCTGGTCTTAGGGTGGAAAGTCCGAGTGTCTCTGGAAGAGGCCGTCAGGTTCTCTGTAGCCAAGTATTTCTCCACACGATCCACAAGACCATCGGCCGTCTCTGGGTCTCCATGGCTTACCCACTTTTGGATGGCAGTAGGAAGAGCTCTCAAAAACCGATCCATTACAACACGTTCCACAATCTTTGGTGCGGACAAAGTCTCTGGCTGTAGCCACTTTCTGCTCAGGTGAATGAGATCATACATTTGAGACCTGGGGGGTTTTCCAAGCTGGAAAGTCCAGTTATGCACACGCTGAGCCCGGACAGCCAGGGTGACACCCAGCCTTGCCAATATTTCAGCTTTTAGCATCACATAGTCTTTTGCTTGGTCAGGCTCTAGGTCATAGTAAGCTTTCTGCGATTCACCCGTTAACAGAGGAGCCACCAGTCCAGCCCACTGCTCCTCAGGCCACTTTTCTCTTTCAGCGGTCCTTTCAAATGTGGTCAAAAATACCTCTGGATCATCCTCTCCAGTCATTTTTGTCAATAAACGACTCACCCCAAAGGACGCGGTATTAGTGGGACGGCTTTCCTCACCGGTCTGCGGACGTTGCTGCATTACTGCTTCCATCTGTTGTTGTAGTCTCTGCTCTTGCTTCTGCAACAGGTCTATGAAGCGGGCCTCAGATTGCTGTTGGGCTTGTTGCTGAGCCTCCAGACTCTATTGTAAAGTTGCAAGGCTCTGTTGATGAGCTTGCTGCTGGGCTGCAAGGCTCCTTTGCAAACCTGCATTTGTCTGCTGTTGATTGGCATTTGCTAGAGCCAGCTGTTTCAGTATCTCCTCCATGCTGGCTTAAAAAAAAACTGCCACTGGTTCTCCACCAACTGTGAGGGGGCTAGCTCGGCAGCGGGTATGTGTGACCCCCGGGATGGGCTCCCCACCCAAAAACAGGCCCAGCAGACGGAGGTTGTGGTTTTCAAAATCAAAAAAAGGTGCGGTTTATTTTCTATTTACAGTGACAAAAACACAGCAAGGCAAAAAAAACAAACACAAAATAAATCCTGGTCAACTTGACCTCTGACTAAACTTACAGGTTTCCTAACTAACGACTGGGATCAGCCTAGTGCTGTCCTAGTCCCTGGTTTTAAATGTCCAAGCAAAATATAGCCACACAGGCTTTCTCTCACCGCACAGGGGTTCACTCTCCCTAGACAGTCCACACAGGTCTGCTTCCAGGCATGAGCTAACATCTAATGAATCTGGGCTTTCTTATAGAGGCCTAAATGAGCTGACAAGGTTCAGCTGGACTCATCAACTCCCTGTCTGCACGACGCCCAGCCCTCTCCCTAGAGGTATGAGTCATCAATGAGCCCACTAGTCTCAGCTGGGCTTATACAACTCTCCACCTAGCTGTATAAATCGGCGTAAAGCCTGAATCTGGGCGAAATATATCTACCCCCCTGGATGCAACCAGGTGACTTTACCTTCCTGCTGTCACAATATATATATATATATATATATATATTTAATTTTGGAGCTCCCAGTTAAGATTTGCCTCTCATTGGACCGCCCACGGAAGCAGTTGGGGCACCGAAGCTGCTTAGGGATGTGCCTTGTTGAGGAACATATCTATATAAGTAGCTGTAGGAGATAACACTGCTAGGCTCTGAGGAAAAAGGTAACCCTTCGAAACGCGTCAGCCAGCAGTGATTCGCACATCCTCTCTTTAGGATCTGGAGACTGCTACCAGTAGACAGATCATTATAAATCAAAGATTGTTACATTGTGGTTTTCTTTCAATGCTTGTGAGTAGCTTTTAATAATTTTTATTTTAATAATTACATCAAAGGATAATGCACAAGGCTGGTGCGCCCTCTCTTTTTTTCTACTTTTTTTTACGACTGCTAGGATACCCCTATCCTGGAGGGCAGCAAGGCCTGAGATATTATCCACTCTGAACTTTGGATCGCCTGGTGAACACATTTGTGCGCAAGATTATTTGTTTTGCTGCAGCTGGACATCAGTCTGATCCGCCAGGATATGGACTGCTTCCGCTCCCGCCTTGCAGAGGCAGAGTTCCACGTGGGTCATACAGAAGACACGCTGCAGGAACACACTGCCTCCCTCCGCACACTTCAGACGAAGATTAAGACCCTGGAGGCACAAGCAGAAGATGCTGAAAACCACAACAGGCAGAATAATTTTTGCATCGTAGGGCTGCCAGAAGAAGCAGAAGGCACCGCCCGTCAGCGTTCATGGAACAGTTGCTGCGCACCCTCCTCCCACACGCCCCATTCTCCAATTTCTTTATGGTGGAGAGGGCGCATAGAATGCCTGCTACCCAGGGGACCCTGGGAGCTCCTGCACGCACCTTCATCCTGAATTTTAGGGACCATGATCTTGTCCTGCGAGAAACAAGGAAGATAGTGTGCTGCGCCATGAGGGGGCGAAACTCATGATCTTCCCCGACTACTCGGTGGACACTCAGAAGCTACGTCGCTCCTTTGACCACGTGAAGCTCAACCTGCGCAACAAGAAAATTAAATATAGTATGTTGTTCCCGGCCCGGCTGAGAGTGCAAGATGGGGAGACGGTGCGCTTCTTTACCTCCCCTGAAGATGCGTCGCAATGGCTGGAGACCCTACCTAGAGGCTGATCCAGACTGTAAGATATATAAAAGATATATAAAATATTTTTTCTCTACCTGCCTGTTTTCCCCTGTATGCGTGGCTAGCCCATGCTCATGTTACTCCACTCTACTGCCACGTGTTCTAGGATAGACTGCCTGAGCCTGCAGGGTGCCTATAACTTTGTATGCACCCCAAGATATTTCCCTGTCTGGGCTCACTTCTAACTCAGGGAATTACCCCTGCTCCTACATATCCAGCTGGTGAAGGGGGGATGCAGTTCAGGTTCAAGAAAAGTTTGCAACTGGTTTATGTCTTGTACCCCCGGAATTTGTCTGGGAGACCTTTTCAATCTGCAGGGACCGTAATCCTTCAATTTTACAGGACGACTCTTTATATGTACTTCGGTGTCCCGCTGTTTACGAACCTCAATGACAGTTGCCATATTTATTTTTGGGGAAGCTGGGGGTACTGCTGGAGTGAATGTTCCTACGCCATGTTGTTTTTTTTATTTTTTTCTTGTTCCTTTTTTCTATGTTTTTTTTTTTAAGCAAAATGTGTAGCTCTGATCTCCTTCCAATAGATGACGTAGGAGATCTTTCTAACTAGGCTCTCATACTAGTGATTATTGCAATGTTCTCTATATGGATGCTCCCTATCTTTATGTTATTATTACTGATCTGATGCTCCCAGGTTCTTGATATACCATGCCAATGGGCAGAGGTCTATGGTTTTAGTGATGTCTGGATGTTGTAACATCCAGAGAGGAAACAGTTCACCTGTCACTCTGCAACTTATACCTCCTTTTCTAGGATTGATCTGATTTATGCCAGGGACTCCCTGCTCTCCCATGTTCAGGAGGTAGAGATTTTGCCCCGTGGCATCTCAGATCATGCACCTCTGTTATTGAAGTTACAAATTGATTCACCAGCCAGATCTGTACTATGGCGGCTCTCTGGTTTGTGGATCACTGATGAACGGGTGGCCCCTCAGGTCACAGGAGAGCTGGGAATTTACTGGGTGCACAATAGGGGCACGGCCCTTCCTCCGAAGCTCTGGGATGCCTACAAGGTTTACACTCATGGGCAATACAAGATGGTTATCGGTAAGGTTAGGAAGGACATAGGACTCGCACTGGAGGAGGCTGAAAGAAAGGTTCAGGTTTTGGAATCCAATTATGTGACCAAAAAAGATGCACCAACATATGATGCCATGCAGTCCCTATATAAAGAAATCTCACTGTTAAGAGCTACCTCTACTAGGAAGCTGCTACTAACTCAGTCACAGAGGATCTTTGAGCAGGGGAAGAGAACGTGTAGACTACTGTCATTGCTGTCTAGAGAGCGCTCCACTACATCACATATTGCTTATCTTAACCACCTTTCACTGCACATATATGGAGGGGGAGGGGGAGGTTTCCTCCTGAGTGGTTGTTCAGGAACGTCCCTCAGAAGGAGGGGGATCGAGCGCCCGCGCAGAGGAGTGATTCCGATGCTTTTGTGTCACCCGGACACGGCACATCTACGATCGGCAGGAGGGAACTGTGTTTGGCCCTCCTGATCACATGACGGCTGTGTCCAATCACAGCCGTCATGTGATGTAAATAGAGAGCCGGTTGCTAGGCGATCGGCTCTCCTCACACTCCTCAAACTGAGTCGTGAATAAATACCACCAAAAGAAAGCTATATTAGTGGGAGCAAAATGATAAAAAATTTATTTAGGTACAGTGTTGCATGACCGCACAATTGTCATTGAAAGTGCATAAGCGCTGAAAACTGAAAATTGGCCTGGGAAAGAAGATGACAATGGGGAATTACAGTCTGACCCCCTCCGGATTATTGTCCAATTTGCAAAATATTAAGAACACCTCTATACTTTCAGAGCCGGTTTCACTCCAGATAGCCTCAGGAGAACATACGATTCTGTGAGTCAAAAAAATAAAAAGTGAAAATTACAGTGCAAACATAAATCTACACATAACACATGCATTAACTTTAAAGTCCATATGGGTTGAATAGGAACAAAACGAGAAATAGTCAACCATGTGACAACATGGAAAGAAAAAAAATCAGAACACCAACAAATGTGATTTCTTATGCAGTGATCAGGGATTGTTGAAATATTTGTGATTAACCACCACCGATAAAAGTGCAGGCTTACCGGATATATTAGACTCAGGAGAACCTACGTTTCCATGATTCAAATAAGGCTTGTGTTATTAAACCAATGAGACAGAGAGTGGGAACTTCTCAGTAGTTGAACTGTGTGGGGTCCAGATATCCGTAGAAACACACTTCGTAGGAACACAATCCACCCAATCCACAGAAGTAGTTAATACAGCGATGGGTGATATTAAAGCTCATACCAATGTGATGGTTGTTGGGGAATAAGAGAAGAAAAGAGGCCACATCGCGTAATTCCGTAAGATAGATACATAAATATATATATTTTTAAAACTGGTAAACTCACATTTAGCAGATTATGTTCAAGCGCTTGTATAAAATATGGCAGCAGTGGAATCGCCCCAACCGGTTTCGTCTGACTAGACGTCGTCTGGGGTAACGTTCCACTGCAGCCATTCCAAATATATAAATAATATGACCCCCAATTGAGAGCCAAACCCACCGTGACTCTTCTGTGATCACGCGGGTCACTTCCGGGTTTGAAGGAGGTAGCAGAGCCGCCTGCGTTCCACGCCTCAGCGTGGTGGCGTGGGTCAATTCCGGGTTTGAAGGAGCTGGCAGAGCCGCATGCGTTCCAAGCCTCAGCGTGGTGATGCAGCGTGCACATGAAGCCTCAAAATGAATGTGACTATTTGCAGGAAGGAAGGAACGATGTGCGTTCCAAAGTGGGATATCGGGATGTCACTTGCGGTCCTCATTATGGAGGCAGATCCACCGGAAATTACGCGTGGCAATACTGGACGTCCCTTACTATATTCAAAGAAGTAAGAGGATTGGCTAATGTGCATTACTGGCAGGTCTCCTTTCACTACGGCCGCTACAATAATGGCTATGCTCCTCGTTGCCTGGCAACACTTGCGTACAGCAATTAGTGAACGTGAAAGAACATAAGAAGCCCACAGTTTGCTGTAAATGGTGAAAATATGAACTAATATGTGAATAACATGGAAACTAAATTAGTGCTAATAAAAGCTCAGACTGAAATGAAGGCGACAGCCTTCAAACTGAACAGCTGATTGAATCAACTGATTCTAACTACCAAAAAATGGAAGAAAGATGTGAGTGATAAAATAAAATTAAAATTAAGATTAAAACCACTGCCACTAAACGGTAAGATCGCACTGCATATGACAAAGTGTTTTTTAACTCAAGTACTCTGGACCACTGTGCATTTGGGTCTAGTTTGTATGTGTTGAATAATGTTGAAGTGTTGAGTAATGAATCTCCTACCCATAATGATTGAGATGAAAAATTGGAAATGAAAGAATGCACTTTATAAATAAATTGCGTGCAACTGTGGGGTGGACTTTCAATGGAGGACCCCAACATGTACATAAGCATACGAATAATACCACACATGATAATAGTAAAAATGAGAATCTAAATGAATATGTATGTGTGGTCTGTGAGTGAAATGTGTGATGAGACTGATTACAAATGAATGAATGAATGTGAGAAGAGACACCATTATGGAATGGAGGGGTGCATCAAGATGCACTTATAAAGGCATTGATATCCCACTCCACGTTCATCCCGAGCGGAGAGTGGGACTGCAGCTCATAGATCCAGAAGCTCCCAAGTCGTGAGACCTCTCTGGTCATGGCCCCTCCTCTCCAAGGGGGAATAAATCTATCTATGACAACGAACTGTGTTCCCTTAGGGTTTCGGTTATGATGTTGTCTGTAATGTCTGGGGACGGTGTGTTTAGTGTCCCCACTTTTGATTAAGGCAATGTGCTCGCCTATCCTTATGGAGAAGGTCAAGCCAACATATTGCATCCCACAGGGGCAGGTGATCAAATAAACCACATACTTGGTCGCACATGTGCAAAAATGTTTGATGGGATATTGTTCGTTAGTCACAGAAGATGTGAAATTAACTGTTTTTTACGTCTCCCCAAAGAATTATGTTGACACACATTGCACTTTTTACATGGAAAGAAGCCCACTAGGTCATGAAAAAAAGAAGGCCGATCAGGTGGATTGATAATGTTCGGAGCAATTTTGCTCTGTAATGAAGGAGCTCCTCTATAGATGACCTTGGCCTGTTCAGGTAGCATAGTATTCAGAACATTATCATTCCTGAGCAGGTCCCAGTGTTTTTTCATGATGGTCTTAATCTGCTTGTGCTGGATGGAAAATGAAGTAAGCAAAGCAAACTTAAAACTGTCATCCGAAACCTGTTTAGGTTTAACTGATAGCAGTGAACGTCTATCGGTTGACAGGACAGTTTGAAGTTCTAAGTCAAAATCTTTCGAGGCGTATCCTTTATCAAGAAAGCTTTGTTTAAGAATTTCTGCCTGTGCAAGATAGGTGTCTGGGTCCGTGCAGTTCCTACGCAGCCTAAGAAATTGGCTGCGTGGAACAGAACGGAGCCAAGACTGGTGGTGACAACTGTCTGTAGGGATGAGACCATTACGGTCTGTGGGTTTGAAATTTAAATTATTTATTGACAATCTCTATTTCGAGATCTAAAAAAATTGATCTTACTTGATCTTGCCTCATAAGACAGAGAGATACCTCTATCGTTTGAATTTAGGGTGTCAAAAAACTGCTTCAAGGAATCTAGACTGCCATTCCACAGGAGGAGGATGTCGTCGATGTATCTAGCCCATAGGACCAGAGCCGGAGTGTCCTGGGTATAGACGAAATCCTCCTCCCACTTGGCCATTAAAAGATTTGCGAGGCTTGGAGCGAACTTGGCTCCCATTGCCACTCTGCGTAGTTGAAGGTAGTGGCGTTGGTTAAACCAAAAATAGCTGTGTTTGGTTGCAAATTCCAAGAGCTCAATAAGGTATTCACATTGGAAAGAGGCAAGTGATTGGTCACGACCTAAAAAATGTTGAACGGCCTCAATCCCCTTCTGATGGGTTATGCAGGTATACAGGGAGGCCACATCGGCGGTGGCCATGATGTAATCACCCTGTATATTAATGCCTTCCAACAAACGAATAGTGTCTCCGGTGTCCTTAAGATATGATGGGGTCTGTCTCACTAGTGGCTGTAAATAATAGTCTATGTACCGGCCTACACGTGATGTGACAGAGTCGATGCCACTCACGATAGGCCATCCAGGAGGGTGGATGGGATTTTTGTGGATCTTGGGCAAAAAATAAATGGTGGGAATTATAGGTACTGTGGGTATTAAAAAAGCTTTTTCTCCTGTCCCTCCCGCTCCTTCCCCTCCTGAATAACCCTCTATTTCCACCTGGCCTAGAACAACCTCGTTTTTTCCTGGTGGCCAGCCCATGGATTCTCTCAAGTCCGACATTTTCTTGGAACTCGCACCTTCCCCTCCATGGGCTTCTATCCAAGAAGCTCATGACTGACCCTCAGTGGAATTTTTCTATCTCCAATTACGACACTGGATCTCCTCTCAGGCGTAATGATGTATTCCCCCCCCAGAAAACGGCCTTTGAGCTAACGTGCCAACAATCGCCGGGATCTCCGGGTACTATATCCTTGATATACTCCTCTCTCAACTCAAGCAGGACTCCATCCTCGCTGTCTTATGTCCACTGGGATCGGGGCTTATCACACATCGACCTAGCGGATTGGAGCAAAGCCTGGTCTAATATTGCAAAATGTTCCTTTAACACGGTTACCCTAGAGGAAGCCTATAAGGTGCTCCTCCGTTGGTACTGGGTCCCTTACCGTCTCGCCAAAACGAACCCATTTTGCAGTGATAGCTGTTTCAGGGGCTGTGGTCAGCGTGGAGATGAACTTCATATCTGGTGGTCCTTCCCCCGTTTGGTGGGATTCTGGTCAAGGGTGTTTGGTCTTCTGTCCACTCTCTTCCATATATCCCCCTGCAGGGATGCCAAATGGGCCTTACTCCACTGCCCGATCCCGGACATCTTCTAGCAACAAAAGTTGGCCACTTATTTGTTTATCGCTGCAAAGCGTGCAATAGCAAGGGCCTGGAAGAAGCCGGCTGTTTCGTTTGAGGAGGTGAAGAACATCTTAACGACTCTTATGATTACTGAGAAGATGTCCAGTATTCTTCATGACTCCCACGCCAAGTTCCTCAAGGTTTTTGGGCTTGTGGTGGTCCTACGCTCTTCCCACTCTGCATCCGATCAGTTTGGGCCTCGCCACTTGACCCCCTCTTCCCTCCCGATCTGGGGGTACCCTACCTTTCCCTGGTCTTTTTCTTACCCTACCTTTCTGCTCAATACCCCCTTTTCTTCCCCTCTCTGGTGTCCCCTCTTCACCACCTATATTTGCTTTTCCCCTGTGTTTTTTTATTTGTGTGTCTTTTTATTTGTGTTTTTTGTTCGTATGACCTTGAATTTAGTTTTGTTTTTCAAATTTTTTTTGTGGATTCTTCCGCGATTTAATTTCAGAGCAATCAAGCTCAGTTACCCTATGTTGCCCCCGGTCTTGGCCGGAGGGTTGTTGATGTTCGACAATTCCCACTACCACATTTGTTTCTAATGTGCATTATTAAGCTGTGTTATGTCATGCTTATTTGTTCACATCCCATACGTGGGATTATTATAATCATTTTTTAATTTCTTCCAAAAAATCTCACTAAAAAAAGATTGTACCGAAAAAAAAAGAAGCCTTTTCTTTATTATTGAGAATTTTGAGATCAAAACCCTTGTTGACAAGGTCCTTAAGTTTCCTCTTGTATACAAGGGTGGGATTGTGATAAATTTCCTTGTATGTATCTGGTTTGTTAAGAATTTGATACATCTCAGTTTCATATTGGATTTTGTCTAAAATAACAATTCTGCCCCCTTTGTCCGCCGGGCGAATCACCAAGTCCTTCTGCTCACACAAGGACCTGAGTCTTGCATTGGACAAAGGCTGATGATGTGGACGTTTTGCAGGAAGTTGGGCTAAATCTCTGAGCAAAATGGAAAAAATTGCGCTACCAGTGGAAACAAATTATGTGTAGAAGAAGCAGCTGACATAAACAATAAGATGGTATTGTTATAAAGATAGATGCAAAGAGAAATGCAGCAAAGAGAAATGCAGCGCTGAAATTCAAAGTGTAGCCAAAGGAAATCCTATGTAAATAACCACAGAGAGGGGGGGCGTGGCCGCGATGTGAGTGAGGAAGGACGTGTGCAGCATAGGCTCCCGCCATCCGTCCAGTTAATCCGCCTGAATCCTTCTATTCCGCCTGCCATCCTGCTCAGCAAACACCGGGCTGTGGTCTGGGGGGACACCCCGGTCCTCCCCATGACTGGGAAACGCAAATTGGCAAGGAAGGCAGCTGCAAAATCCTCTCAGCTCTCGCCGCCAGTCACTCATGCGGCGGCCATCTCCCTGTCTCTGACCTCTATCGCGGTGCAGACGGACCCGGGAATGGCGGCTCTCGGGACATCTGCTCTGGAGGGAGCCTCGGCAGCATCTCGTGAGGATCCGGAACCCTTGGGGGAGCAGTCCACCGCGGCGATCCTGGCGGCCATCGCAGACAGTAAGGCCTCTGTGGAGGGTAAGATTGATACCCTGACCATAGAATGTGGGCTCATTAGGCAGGACATGGACAAGTTCAGGGGCCGCCTTACTGAAGCAGAACACCACATATCTGCTGTGGAAGATACCACTGCCTCCACATTGCACTCTGTGTCGGAATTGCAGCAGCAGGTTAAAATACTTATGGCGCGCTCTGAAGACGCCGAGAATCGCCTCAGGCGCAATAATGTGCGGGTGGTGGGGCTCCCTGAGGGTGCAGAGGGCCCCAACCCTGTTGTCTTTGCGGAGGCCTTTTTTAAACAACTCCTTGGCCTGCAGCACCTGTCACCGGTGTATGTTGTGGAACGTGCCCACAGAGTGCCCACTGGTCGGAGGCCTGCCGGCGCATGGCCACATGCATTTCTGGTCCGCCTGCTCAACTTCAGAGACAGGGATCTGATTCTGGCAGAGGCTCGCAAGCATCAGGAATTAAAACATGATAATGCTATCATACATCTATATCCTGACTTTTCTCCAGATTTACAGAGGAGAAGGCGCTCTTTCACGGATGTCTGCAAGCGATTGAGGGAGAAGAACCTGGTCTACAGTATGCTGTATCCGAGTCACCTGAAGGTTATTCATCATGGCTCTTCAAGATTTTTTGATTCCCCTGTGGAAGCGGCAGAATGGCTGGATTCCATTGCCTAGGGACGTGTGCAAGTGGCATGTTGGTTGTGATTCCTGACTCTGGGACTGCGTGTCCCCTTGCTGGGACAGGTGGTTCTTGTTGCCCAAATGAATATCCGATACTGCGCGGTCATTTAACTGCACCTGAATTTTCGGGGGAGGGAACTGTCTACTACCCGGGGTCTTTAGTCCGTTCATCATCGGGAGCCCTGCTGGATGGTACTATGTGTCCACTGTAGTGACCCCCCTACTGAGTGGATGAACTCTCTGAACTGTCCACTATTGTTTTTCTGTTTTTTGGGATCAAAGTTTTTCGGGCGTATTTGGTTTGGTTCGCCCAGAGCAAACAGGGCGTTGGGATTTTGAACTGTTGATTTTTTGGACTGTTTTGCTGTTTTTTTTTTTTGTTGTTGTTTGGGGGTTCTTTTTACCCTGTTTGCGCCCTGCTTCACAGGCTGGTGCAGATGGGTGGTTACCTTGCCTAGTATGGTTCCTAGTGTGTAACTGCTGTCATATGGTGGTCCGTGGCTCTCTGTATTCAGGTTCTCCCCCCTTCGGCCTTCCCTGTCTGGTGCTCTTCTCCTTCCCTCATGTTATATTCTCTCCAACGTGATGAGCGACCTTACACTTATCTCATGGAACGTCCGTGGGTTGAACTCTAAATTTAAACGCTCATTGGTCCTGCAATATCTTAAATCCCTTGGTCCCCACATTATCCTTTTACAAGAAACCCACCTTATGGGCTCTAAGATACTGTCCCTTAACAGGAACTGGATACAGAGGGCCATTCACTCTACCTACTCCTCCTATGCGAGAGGGGTGGCTATTTTAATCCATAAGAAACTGGTATGTGCTATTGAACATGTGGTGACGGATCCTGGTGGCCGTTATGCCATTGTGGTCCTAACTGTTGAGTCTCAATTAATTGCAATTGTTAATGTTTATGTCCCCCCTTCCTTTAAAAATTAGGTACTCTATCAGGTCCTGGACAAGGTTGCCACATTTGGCCCCCTGAGGCTATTTGTGGCTGGGGATTTTAATAATGTCCTTGATTACTCCTTGGATTCCTCAAACCCGAATAGGGTGCGGAACCTTGACCTGGGGCTTTGGGCAGACGCTGCGGCTTTAGAGGAGGTCTGGCGGTGGAAACATCCTGGTGAGAGAGGTTACTCCTATCTTTCCCACGTCAGTACCTCCTCCTCCCGCATTGATTTGGAGTTTGCCAACCCTGCTCTTTTGCCCCACGTTGAGGAGGTCCGTTATCTAGCAGGGGGTCTTTCTGACCATACCCCTTTGTGGGTGGCAATGACCTTTGCCGCTCAGGGCCACAGGAGGGTTTGGAGGCTACACCCTGGTTTCACCTAATTTGCAGGAATATTGGCAGCATAACAAGGACTCAGCGGGTGGGCCGGTGGTGTGGGACGCGTTTAAAGCGTCCACACGGGGGGCATATGTGTCGGCCATAAAGGCTGCTAGGATTGAGAAAAATTCAAAATCTGAGGAGTTGCAGGCTCATGAAATTCAGTGCGCACAGACGCATGCCGATGCGCCTTCCCCCGCTTCTCTAATTGAGCTGCAAATGGCCAGAAGGGCCCTTCTGGTACATTTTCAGGACTTGGCCCACTGCACTCGCAAGAGTAGGGCTGAGGAATTGTTTGAGAAGGGCGATAAGAATGGGAAGCTGTTGGCGTACCTCTCTGCACTAGGGCACATGCCATCGTCCCATGCGTCTCTTCCCCTAATGGGACCATAGTAAGGGATAGTGAGGGCATAATGCAGGCCTTTGTGTCCTACTATTAAGAACTTTACCCAGCTATCCCGCCGTATGACCACCGGGACCTGACTGACCTGCTGGGTCCCCTTCAGATCCCGGAGTTGTCCGAGGAGGCGGTAGCCAGTCTTGAGGCCCCCTTCACGGACAAAGAATTGGCGTCTGCCATTGCATCTTTCCCTAATTCTAAGTCGCCGGGCCCGGATGGACTCCCAGCAGAGTGGTATAAGCAGTATCTAGATGTTTTATCCCCCAGACTCTTAAGACTCTATAGTGACTGTTTTCAATTAGGAGACCTTCCGGCATCTTTCTATGAGACGCATGTTGTGTTACTCCTCAAACCCGATAAGGACCCTCTCTGCTGTTCTTCCTATAGGCCCATAGCGCTGTTAAATATGGATCTGAAAATTCTCACCAAGATGATTGCTAATAGACTGATGAAAATTATACACCACTTGGTATCGCCTGACCAGACCGGGTTCATGCCCCAGAAAGCCACTGATATAAACCTGAGACGGGTGTTTACTCACACACAGTTGGGGGCTCTGGTGTTCTTTGACCTGGAGAAGGCCTTTGACTCCATTGATTGGGGTTATATGACCTATGTCCTACAGCGCATGGGGTTTGGCCCCAGGTTCCTTTAATGGATTTCGCTGTTGTATGACCACCCGGTTGTGGCCCTCCACTTTAATGGAGGGGTGTCTGGGACTTTTCCGGTGTCCAGGGGCACCAGACAGGGGTGTCCACTTTCACCCGGCCTGTTTGCTCTCGTCATGGAGCCTTTGGCGATTTGCGCTACGTTCCTCCCCCCAAATTCAGGGCATCTGCGTAGGCACCCTAATTGAAATCACATCGCTTTATGCGGATGACTTGGTATTGTTCATCAGAGATACTGGGCCTTCTCTACGGGCTGCGTTGTCACTTTTGGAAAAATTTGCTACAGTCTCTGGGCTCCGGGTTAACTGGACTAAGTCTAAGATACTTCCCCTGTGTTCCCACCCCATCCTTGATCAGGCCGATCCTACCGTTCCTTTGCTGGGGGTCTCCCGAATTAAGTACTTAGGGCTTCAGATCATTAACTCTGTGACGGACTTTGTTAATCTTAATATCTCCCAACTACTACTCCCTAGCTACTCATTGCAATATCTAAAAAATTTCAGGCTTGGAAAAATCTCCCTTGTCCCTCATAGGGAAAATCAATCTGATTAAGATGAAAATTCTGCCTTTATTGCTATATACCCTTAGAAATTCTCCAGTGTGGATTCCCAAGTCCCTTTTTAAATCCATTGATACCATGATTTCCTCCTTTTTGTGGCAGGGAGGCGTCCCTCGCCTTAAATTGGCGATCTTGCAGAAGCTATGTGGGGAGGGAGGGCTTGCAGTCCCTAACTTCCACAAATATTTTTTGGCTGGGCAATTGACGGTGGCCCACCGCTGGTTAACTGTTCCTCCGGATGATACATCTGTATCCCTGGAGGCTGCCTGTGTGGGCTCTTATGAGGCATTGTCTCATTTGGTCTACAGGGGCCTGAGGGCTCCCTATCCCTTGACACACTCCATGCGCTCAGTGATGAGGGCCTGGGCTGTGGTCCAGGGATTGCGGTCACCTAGCTCTACTAGATTATCGCCTAGTCTTCCTTTGTGGAGGAACCTCAACTTACCACATTTTTTCTGCTACCCGGACCCGGTGGTTTGGACGGGGTATGGAATTAAGCTTTTGGCCCATGTTGTGACCAATGGTACCCTATTGTCCTTTGACAAACTTTTTCAGGTATCTGCAGTTAAGGCATGCCTTCCACTCACAGTTTGGTGGGGGGACCCTTAGCCTGGAGCCCAGTGATCTTGAGCTATTGGCGCGCAGTGAATCCCTACCTAAACCAGTTTCCAGTTTTTACAAAGACCTGTTCCCGGAGATGACTTTCCTACTCAGACCTTGCAGAGGGGCTTGGGAGGCTGTGGACCCGGGGTTGGACAGAGATGATTGGGATGACATGTGGGGGACTGCTTTTCAATATTTGGTCTTGAGTAGGGACAGACTGATCCTTTATAAGTTTCTGCACAGAGTTTATCTTACTCCGGCAAGACTGGCAAGGATGTATGGGACGCAGAGCTCTCTCTGCTGGAGATGCTCTGCACCCTTAATGCACATCTTTTGGGAATGTCCTCCAATCAAAACTACTGACAGGCCGTTACTGACTGTATTAGGTCGGTCACCTCCATATCTATCCCCATGTCTGTTGAGGTTTGTCTTCTACATCTAGTTGAACCCCTGGCCACCACTAGGGCTATACGAACCTTACTCGCGCTTTTGTTGTACTACGCTAAAAAGCGCATCATCCTATCATGGAAGAGTTCTGCAGCTCCTACTGTTGACACGTGGAAAGCGCTGGTAAATAAAGCAATACCCTTTTTATAAGGCCACTTATTTGAGTAGGGGGGCACTGACTAAATTTGACAAGGTTTGGGGGGGTTGGATGGCTACTATAGATGCGGCATCTGATTGATGAATTAAACTTGTAAGGATGGGGTAGTGTCTCCTTTCCTGTTGTCCTATGTCGGGGTGGGGTTTGGGGGTGAGGGAGAACTGATTTCATGTGCTCTATCATTTCTACAGAGAGCTACTGGACTGTACTTCTGAATCATCATGGCGGGCCGCCTCTGGTAGGTGGCCCGTTTGTTTCTACAGAGAGCTACTGGACTGTACTTCTAAATCATGGCGGGCCGCCTCTGGTAGGTGGCCCGTGACATCTGTGTTCCTATCTAGGCGGGGGGGGTATACTTTGTTGGTTTTGTGGGGGGGGGGTAGGGGGTTAGGAGTGTCACAGGTTTAATGTGATAATTTGTGTTCTGTTTTCTGACTGTATGCACCGGCAAATTTTGTGGCCGGCTGTCTCCACGTTGTGTGGGGTGTTTTCTGTACTGTGTAAAAACCAATAAAAACATAATTTACCAAAAATAACCACAGAGAATGATCTCCAGATATGACTCACTCAAACTGACGTAAAAAGTGCAAAAAAAGAATCGGGCTTACATGAATACGTCTAAAACATATATAAAAAAATGTGTAATATACCCAAAACTCAGAAAAAACTGTTCTGAGGCACAACAAAGTGTCCTATAACAAAATAAAAACAGAGTCTATGTTGATCCGTAATGGCTGTGCAGAATCTGATGTGAAGCATGGACTGTCACCGTAGCAGTGGTATTGCATCTAAACATCCGAAGCGTACTGGAAGTGTCATCCAACATCAATGGTAGAATGGTAAGTAATGGATACTCTTACCGTGGGTCAGATGAAGATAGACATAGACGAGATCCCAGATCAGGTGCTCCAAAGGGGAAGTTTCCAATCCAACTTCAAGGCAGTAAAACTGCTGTGGTATAGAAGGACCTCTCTCAGAAAAGATTACACAGGAGGCGTGAGCCCCACCAAACCTTCCGAGGTGGATGTCCCCTTGGGCAAGGTATCATGAGGAAAAAAACAGCATAGCTCCACATAGTGAAAGTAAATCCAAAGAGTGGTAAAAAATGGACAGCCTTTATTGGCATTAGCATCCAGAAAAATGACAATACATGTAGCCTTAATGCCGCGTACACACAACCATTTTTCTCGTCTGGAAAAATGTCATTTTTTCTCTTTGACGAGAAAAACGACCGTGTGTGGGCTTTTCATAATTTTTCCCGATGAGAAAAACTGCATTAATCACGACGAGAAAAATTAGAACATGCGCTAATTTTTTTCGTCGTGATTCACGGCATTTTTTTCCGCAGCAGTCTTCCCATAGGGAAACACTGGCGGGGAGCCCACACGGTTGTTTTTCTCGACCAAGAGAAAAAATGTCGGGAAAACCGGCCGTGTGTAGGGGAACAAGCCGTTCCTCGTTTTTCCCGTCGATTTTCTCAACGGTGTTTTCACCGTCGAGAAAATCGGTCGTGTGTACACGGCATAATAGTTACAGTTAAGAAATGGTTGATCCTCGAGGTAAAAAGGCGTGATGACAAGGGTACAGCAAACTAAAAACCCTGCTGTAGTTTGCTGTACCCTTGTCATCACGCCTTTTTACCTCGAGGATCAACCATTTCTTACCTGTAACTATTAAGGCTACATGTATTGTCATTTTTCTGGATGCTAATGCCAATAAAGGCTGTCCATTTTTTACCACTCTTTGGATTTACTTTCACTATGTGGAGCTATTCTGTTTTTTCCTCATGATACCTTGCCCAAGGGGACATCCACCTCAGAAGGTTTGGTGGGGCTCATGCCTCCTGTGTAATCTTTGCTGAGAGAGGTCCTTCTATACCACAGCAGTTTTACTGCCTTGAAGTTGGATTGGAAACATCCCCTTTGGAGCACCTGGATCTGGGATCTCGTCTATGTCTATCTTCATCTGACCCACGGTAAGAGTATCCATTACTTACCATTCATGTTGGATGACACTTCCAGTACGCTTGGGATGTTTAGATGCAATACCACTGCTACGGTGACAGTCCATGCTTCACATCAGATTCTGCACATCCATTACGGATCAACATAGACTCTGTTTTTTATTTTGTTATAGGACACTTTGTTGTGCGTCAGAACAGTTTTTTCTGAGTTTTGGGTATATTACACATTTTTTATATATGTTTCAGACGTATTCATGTAAGCCCGATTCTTTTTTGCACTTCTTTTTACGTCCACAGTTTGAGTGAGTCATATCTGGAGATCATTCTCTGTGGTTATTTGCATAGCATTTCCTCTGGTTACACTTTGATTTTCAGCGCTGCATTTCTCTTTTCATCTAAATCTCCGAGGACTAAATCCTTAAAGATCTTGACAGCAGGGGCCACTGGAACAGGGGGATTAAAAAGGGACGGATTGGACAGTCCAGAATGGACAGTCCCTGAAGTGGCTGCTCTGCTGTCATTCCTGTGTGTATTCCAAATCAAGAAGCGTTGTATATTGATTTTGCGTATGTATTTATGAATGTCTATGAAAGCACCAAATTTGTACTCCTTTGTAATCAGTCTCATCACACATTTCACTCACAGACCACACATACATATTCATTTAGATTCTCATTTTTACTATTATCATGTGTGGTATTATTTGTATGTATATGCTTATGTACATGTTGGTGTCCTCCATTGAAAGTCCACCCCACAGTTGCACGCGATTTATTTATAAAGTGCATTCTTTTTCATTTCCAGTTTTTCATCTCAATCATTATGGGTAGGAGATTCATTACTCAACACTTCAAAGTGCATTGTATGGCATAGCATTGCATACAAACTAGACCCAAATGCACAGTGGTCCAGAGTACTTAAGTTTAAAAACACTTTGTCATATGCAGTGCGATCTTACCATTTAGTGGCAGTGGTTTTTATCTTAATTTTATTTCATCACTCACATCTTTCTTCCATTTTTTGGTAGTTAGAATCAGTTGATTCAATCAGCTGTTCAGTTTGAAGCCTATCATTTCAGTCTGAGCTTTTATTAACGCTAATTTCGTTTCCATGTTATTAACATATTAGTTCATATTTTCACCATTTACAGTAAGCTGTGGGCTTCTTATGTGCTTTCATGTTCACCAATTGCTGTACGAAAGGGTTGACAGGCAACGGGGAGCATAGCCATTATTGTAGCGCCCATAGTGAAAGGAGACCTGCCAGTAATGCACATTAGCCAATCCTCTTGCTTCTTTGAATATAGTAAGGGACGTCCAGTATTGCCACACGTCATTTCCAGTGGATCTGCCTCCACAACGAGGCTTGGACCGCAAGTGACGTCCTGATATCTCACATTGGAACGCACATCGTTCCTTCCTTCCTGCAAATAGTCACATTCATTTCGAGGCTTGATGTGCACGCTGCGTCACCACGCTGATGCGTGGAACACATGCGGCTCTGCCATCTCCATCAAACCCGGAAGTGACCCGCGTGATCACAGAAGAGGGACGGTGGGTTTGGCTTTCAATTGGGGGTCATATTATTTATATATTTGGAATGGCTGCAGTGGAACGTTACCCCAGACGACGTCTAGTGAGACGAAACAGGTCGGGACGATTCCACTGCTGCCATATTTTATACAAGCGCTTGAATATAATCTGCTAAATGTGAGTTTACCATTTATTTATTTTTTTTATAAATAAATTTATGCATCTATCTTACGGAATTACGCGATGTGGCCTCTTTTCTTCTCTTATTCCCCAACAACCATCACATTAGTATGAGCTTTAATATCACCCATCGCTGTAATAACTACTTCTGTGGATTGGGCAGATTTTGTTCCTATGGATATCTGGACCCCACACAGTTCAACTACTGAGGAGTTCCTACTCTGTCTCATTGGTTTAATAACACAAGCCTTATTTGACTCACGGAAACGTATGTTCTCCTGAGTCCAATATATCCGGTAAGCCTGCACTTTTATTAGTGGTGGTTCATCAGAAATATTTCAACAATCCCTGATCACTGCATAAGAAATCACATTTGTTGGTGTTCTGATTTTTTTTTTTCTTTCCATGTTGTCACATGGTGGACTATTTCTCGTTTCGTTCCTATTCAACCCATATGGACTTTAAAGTTAATGCATGTGTTATGTGTAGATTTATGTTTGCACTGTAATTTTCACAGTTTATTTTTTCATAGTGAACCTTTAATTTTTGCATTCATAATTTCATTTTGTTATAGTCATTGAAGCGCTGCACTTTTACTTACCACTATCTATAGCTATTATCCAATTAGCCGTGTCAGCAGCTAGTCGCACACAGGCAGCGGTGTCATCTACACACCCCAGATAGCCTGCAGATGTTTCTAGACCAGATAGAAATTCTAACGCTTTTGGATGAGGAATGCACTGGCCTGGACACCCCCATTACTATTAAAGAGGTACAAACACTTGTCTAGAGGTTGTCCGCACAAATTTGAAAAGGTATGGAACTGTTGGTTAGATGACAGAAGCACGGCAAGTGATACAGTGACCACGGTTTAGATTTATATTGTATCTTCGAAATATCGATTATTAACCCCAAAAAAAAATGTCTTCAGGCTACCTTTCTCTAACAATAACATTTTGAAGCATGATGTATATTGAATGAACCCTCTCCCCAAGCTTGGGGTTGTAGTATAGAATAAGTTAAGTTTTTTTTTTTTGTTATTTGTCGCCCTGTGACGGTCTGATGCCGAAACAGGGTAATGGCCCCTGCGTGGGCAGCTGTTGTGCCTAGATGTGGGCAAATTGTGTGTATGTTTTATAAAAACTCAATAAAAAAGATTTAAGAGAAAGAGGTACAAACAGCAGTGGCTGCACTCCAATCGGCCAAAATCATGGGCCCTAATGGATTAGCGGCAGAATTCAACAAAACTAAAAGCGAGCTTCTTGCCCCCCCAATTTCATGACCTGCTGTTAATGTTAGAGGAGGGATGCCTCCCACCCTCTATGTCAGAAGCAGCGATTGTGATTAGTTGATTAGTTTCCAAGCCTAAAAAAAACCCTGAGCTATGCACTTCTTATCGCCCCATATCACTTCTGAATGTTGACACCAAAATAGTCACTAAAATCCTGTCAAACAGACTTAATTTGGTCATCCTCTCCCTAATTCATGGTGATCAGATGGGGTTTATGCCAGGCAAAAAGGTACCAACATTAACCTACACTGTTTGTACACGAATATATCCCAGGTGGCAAATACAGGGTCTCAGGGTTTCCGGGCCTCCCTTGATGCCGAGAAGGCTTTCGACTTTGGAGAGTGGGCGTTTCTCTGGCGAGTCCTCGACCGGTTTAAGTTTGGTCCCAAATTTGTATCCTGGATACATCTGTTGTATAGACAACCCTCTGCTAGAGTCAGAACGAACTGTATCCTATCACCATCTTTCTCCCTGGGAAGGGGAACCAGGCAGGGCTGCCCGCTGTTCTCCAGGGTTGTTTGCCCTGGCCATAGAATCCCTAGCTATTCTAATTAGATCTTCCTCAGCGGTCAAAGGGATAACAGTGGGTCCGCTGACTGAGAAGCTTTCCTTATACATAGACGATGCACTCCTCTATCTCCCGGATGCGTTGGCTTCTTTAGAAGCAGCTTTGGAAATCAACCAATATGGATTTTTCTCAGGCATCCGGATCAACTGGAACAAATCAACCCTTTTCCCACTAGCGCCCCAGGTACCTCTAGCCCTAATCACTAAATTTAGACACTTAGGAATTGAAATACAGCAAGACCCTTCCTCGTATCTGACAGATAATGTGTACCCAATCCTACACCATCTCACAGCTAGGTGCCAAACATGGAAATCTTTGCCCCTTTCACCTGTGGGGAGGATTAACCTTCTTAAAATGACATTTCTTCCCAAGTTCCTCCATGCATTTTGCAATACTCCAGTTACTATTCCTAACTTCTGCAAATTAGACCAAATAGTTAATACTTTTATCTGGGCGGGATTGGCCCCCCAGTCTCGCCAGGACGACCCTGCAGCTACCCCTCTCACTGGGTGGTCTGCACTTCCCTGCTTTAAGCAATACTACTGGGCCACCTCCAGTCTGTCCCAGATCTGGTCCTATGGGCTAGATATGAGATCAAGATTGTACAGCAGATTATGCCAGAGGGCAGACTCCTCCCCCATGACACTCTACTGAATCGCTTTCAGCTTCCCTCGCAGAAGTTTTTCCGCTACTTACAACTACGTCATGCGGCACAGGCACAATTCCCTAAGGGGATTACCATACAGTCCAACCGCATCCTCTCTATCTTCGGATATCTTGTGCAGGATCTGGTGGAGTGACCAAACTGTTTCATAAATGGAAGGAGGATTTACCTGCTCTTGCTGATGATGATGATGATGATGATGATGATGATTATTGGGAAGAGGGGATTCAACAATATAGCCCTCTGATATCAGCAAGGGATAGATACATCCAACTCAAATTCCTTCATAGAGCATACTACACACTAGGGATGAGCTTCGTGTTCGAGTCGAACATACGTTCGACTCGAACATTGGCTGTTCGATCGTTCGACGAAGATCGAACGATTTGGGCCGTTCGCGCCAAATTCGAGTGACGCGAACGGCCCACAATGCACTACGCCATCGCAGTGTCATCCAGGCGCTGTGATTGGCCAAGCATGCACTGTGACCCCGCATGCTTGGCCAATCACAGCGCCGGCAGCGAGGAGAGCAATGATTGGCCACAGGCAGGATGCCTGTGGCCAATTATTGCTGAGGGTGTTTAGTACACGCCCCACACTATAAAAGGCCGCCAGCACGGCGGCCTAGTGTAGTGTGTTCCGGAGCAGGGATAGAGTAGCATAGGCAGGGACAGTGACTGTTATTTCTTTCTTGCTTAACCTGGATTCCTTTAGTTTAGGGAAAGAGAAGGATAGGTAGGGAGAGTGTCAGTGTGTTTTGTGCTTCTGCTATAGTGTGCTTAAAAAAAAACATTTATTCTAGGGACAGAAAACTCTAGGTAGGGACAGTGTCAGTTTCTTTCACTCTGCAAGTCCTTGTTTCCAGGGACCTGGAAGGACAGTGAGTGAATTGTCCTTTTGCTATATTGTGATTAAAAAAAACATTTATTCTAGGGACAGAAAACTCTAGGTAGGGACAGTGTCAGTTTCTTTCACTCTGCAAGTCCTTGTTTCCAGGGACCTGGAAGGACAGTGAGTGAATTGTCCTTTTGCTATATTGTGATTAAAAAAAACATTTATTCTAGGGACAGAAAACTCTAGGTAGGGACAGTGTCAGTTTCTTTCACTCTGCAAGTCCTTGTTTCCAGGGACCTGGAAGGACAGTGAGTGAATTGTCCTTTTGCTATATTGTGATTAAAAAAAACATTTATTCTAGGGACAGAAAACTCTAGGTAGGGACAGTGTCAGTTTCTTTCACTCTGCAAGTCCTTGTTTCCAGGGACCTGGAAGGACAGTGAGTGAATTGTCCTTTTGCTATATTGTGATTAAAAAAAACATTTTTTTCTAGGGACAGAAAACTGTAGGTAGGGAGAGTATTTTTTTTCTTTCACTCTGCAAGTCCTTGTTTCCAGGGACCTGTAAGGACAGTGAGTTAATTGTCCTTGTGCTATATTGTGCTGAAAAAAACATTTATTCCAGGGACAGAAAACTCTAGGTAGGGACAGTGTCAGTTTCTTTCACTCTGCAAGTCCTTGTTTCCAGGGACCTGGAAGGACAGTGAGTGAATTGTCCTTTTGCTATATTGTGATTAAAAAAAACATTTTTTTCTAGGGACAGAAAACTGTAGGTAGGGAGAGTGTTTTTTTTCTTTCACTCTGCAAGTCCTTGTTTCCAGGGACCTGTAAGGACAGTGAGTTAATTTTCCTTGTGCTATATTGTGATTAAAAAAAACATTTATTCTAGGGACAGAAAACTCTAGGTAGGGACAGTGTCAGTTTCTTTCACTCTGCAAGTCCTTGTTTCCAGGGACCTGGAAGGACAGTGAGTGAATTGTCCTTTTGCTATATTGTGATTAAAAAAAACATTTATTCTAGGGACAGAAAACTCTAGGTAGGGACAGTGTCAGTTTCTTTCACTCTGCAAGTCCTTGTTTCCAGGGACCTGGAAGGACAGTGAGTGAATTGTCCTTTTGCTATATTGTGATTAAAAAAAACATTTATTCTAGGGACAGAAAACTCTAGGTAGTGTCAGTTTCTTTCACTCTGCAAGTCCTTGTTTCCAGGGACCTGGAAGGACAGTGAGTGAATTGTCCTTTTGCTATATTGTGATTAAAAAAAACATTTATTCTAGGGACAGAAAACTCTAGGTAGGGACAGTGTCAGTTTCTTTCACTCTGCAAGTCCTTGTTTCCAGGGACCTGGAAGGACAGTGAGTGAATTGTCCTTTTGCTATATTGTGATTAAAAAAAACATTTTTTTCTAGGGACAGAAAACTGTAGGTAGGGAGAGTATTTTTTTTCTTTCACTCTGCAAGTCCTTGTTTCCAGGGACCTGTAAGGACAGTGAGTTAATTGTCCTTGTGCTATATTGTGCTGAAAAAAACATTTATTCCAGGGACAGAAAACTCTAGGTAGGGACAGTGTCAGTTTCTTTCACTCTGCAAGTCCTTGTTTCCAGGGACCTGGAAGGACAGTGAGTGAATTGTCCTTTTGCTATATTGTGATTAAAAAAAACATTTTTTTCTAGGGACAGAAAACTCTAGGTAGGGACAGTGTCAGTTTCTTTCACTCTGCAAGTCCTTGTTTCCAGGGACCTGGAAGGACAGTGAGTGAATTGTCCTTTTGCTATATTGTGATTAAAAAAAACATTTATTCTAGGGACAGAAAACTCTAGGTAGGGACAGTGTCAGTTTCTTTCACTCTGCAAGTCCTTGTTTCCAGGGACCTGGAAGGACAGTGAGTGAATTGTCCTTTTGCTATATTGTGATTAAAAAAAACATTTATTCTAGGGACAGAAAACTCTAGGTAGGGACAGTGTCAGTTTCTTTCACTCTGCAAGTCCTTGTTTCCAGGGACCTGGAAGGACAGTGAGTGAATTGTCCTTTTGCTATATTGTGATTAAAAAAAACATTTATTCTAGGGACAGAAAACTCTAGGTAGGGACAGTGTCAGTTTCTTTCACTCTGCAAGTCCTTGTTTCCAGGGACCTGGAAGGACAGTGAGTGAATTGTCCTTTTGCTATATTGTGATTAAAAAAAACATTTTTTTCTAGGGACAGAAAACTGTAGGTAGGGAGAGTATTTTTTTTCTTTCACTCTGCAAGTCCTTGTTTCCAGGGACCTGTAAGGACAGTGAGTTAATTGTCCTTGTGCTATATTGTGCTGAAAAAAACATTTATTCCAGGGACAGAAAACTCTAGGTAGGGACAGTGTCAGTTTCTTTCACTCTGCAAGTCCTTGTTTCCAGGGACCTGGAAGGACAGTGAGTGAATTGTCCTTTTGCTATATTGTGATTAAAAAAAACATTTTTTTCTAGGGACAGAAAACTGTAGGTAGGGAGAGTATTTTTTTTCTTTCACTCTGCAAGTCCTTGTTTCCAGGGACCTGTAAGGACAGTGAGTTAATTGTCCTTGTGCTATATTGTGCTGAAAAAAACATTTATTCCAGGGACAGAAAACTCTAGGTAGGGACAGTGTCAGTTTCTTTCACTCTGCAAGTCCTTGTTTCCAGGGACCTGGAAGGACAGTGAGTGAATTGTCCTTTTGCTATATTGTGATTAAAAAAAACATTTTTTTCTAGGGACAGAAAACTGTAGGTAGGGAGAGTGTTTTTTTTCTTTCACTCTGCAAGTCCTTGTTTCCAGGGACCTGTAAGGACAGTGAGTTAATTTTCCTTGTGCTATATTGTGATTAAAAAAAACATTTATTCTAGGGACAGAAAACTCTAGGTAGGGACAGTGTCAGTTTCTTTCACTCTGCAAGTCCTTGTTTCCAGGGACCTGGAAGGACAGTGAGTGAATTGTCCTTTTGCTATATTGTGATTAAAAAAAACATTTATTCTAGGGACAGAAAACTCTAGGTAGGGACAGTGTCAGTTTCTTTCACTCTGCAAGTCCTTGTTTCCAGGGACCTGGAAGGACAGTGAGTGAATTGTCCTTTTGCTATATTGTGATTAAAAAAAACATTTATTCTAGGGACAGAAAACTCTAGGTAGGGACAGTGTCAGTTTCTTTCACTCTGCAAGTCCTTGTTTCCAGGGACCTGGAAGGACAGTGAGTGAATTGTCCTTTTGCTATATTGTGATTAAAAAAAACATTTATTCTAGGGACAGAAAACTCTAGGTAGGGACAGTGTCAGTTTCTTTCACTCTGCAAGTCCTTGTTTCCAGGGACCTGGAAGGACAGTGAGTGAATTGTCCTTTTGCTATATTGTGATTAAAAAAAACATTTATTCTAGGGACAGAAAACTCTAGGTAGGGACAGTGTCAGTTTCTTTCACTCTGCAAGTCCTTGTTTCCAGGGACCTGGAAGGACAGTGAGTGAATTGTCCTTTTGCTATATTGTGATTAAAAAAAACATTTATTCCAGGGACAGAAAACTCTAGGTAGGGACAGTGTCAGTTTCTTTCACTCTGCAAGTCCTTGTTTCCAGGGACCTGGAAGGACAGTGAGTGAATTGTCCTTTTGCTATATTGTGATTAAAAAAAACATTTATTCTAGGGACAGAAAACTCTAGGTAGGGACAGTGTCAGTTTCTTTCACTCTGCAAGTCCTTGTTTCCAGGGACCTGGAAGGACAGTGAGTGAATTGTCCTTTTGCTATATTGTGATTAAAAAAAACATTTTTTTCTAGGGACAGAAAACTGTAGGTAGGGAGAGTGTTTTTTTTCTTTCACTCTGCAAGTCCTTGTTTCCAGGGACAGAGAAGGACACCTGAAGGTAGCCCTTATTGCTTTTTTCCCATCTCCCTGCAGGCCATCTATTAGAATGTCTGGAAGGCAAACAAGGAGAGGCAGACAGTCAGGAGGCAATAAAAGAGGGCAAGCAGGCTCTGTGTCTGGGGGCAACAGTGCTGGTCGTGGACGCGGTGCATTGTCATCAGCACATGGCCATGGGACACGCTTGTCCTTCTTTTCGGCAGCTGGACATGTTGAGCCACATCATGCCGAAGACTTGGTAGAGTGGATGACCAAGCCCTCCTCCTCCTCCTCATCCTCTCTCACCCAGGCTCAGGGTACTGGAAAAGCAGCTGCCAAAGCGTCGTCTTCCCTGGTATCAATGTCAGACAAATCATCAGTCACTCCTTCCCTAGACCCACCATGTCCTCCTCCTGAGGAGTCCCCCGAACTGTTTCAGCACAGTGTTGGGTACATGCTCCAGGAGGATGCCCAGCGTTTCGAAGGGTCTGATGATGAAACCCAGCTAGAGGAAGGCAGTAGCGTGAGAGCAGACAGAGGGGATGCTCAAGAAGGACACCAATCTGGCAGTCATGTTCCAGCAGCTGCAGCATACTGCCAGATTGGCTCCAGTGATGAGGAGGGAGGGGATGATGAGGTCAATGACTCCACGTGGGTGCCTAATAGGAGAGAGGAGGAGGAGGAGGATGAGGAGGAGGCACATCTCCAACGAGGCAGGATGCCCTTTGGTGGCCAGCGTAAGGGCAGTACACCGACGGAATCACACCGCAGAGCTCCGCCTGTGCAGGGCGCTGGCTGTGCCCGTCATTCAAAAAGTTCTTTGGTGTGGGCCTTTTTTGAGGCTAGTGCATCAGATCGCACAGCTGCTGTTTGCAACATATGTCTCAAGCGTATATCGCGTGGCCAAAACATCAGCCGCTTGGGTACCACATGCCTGACCAGACATATGTTGACCTGCCATGCAGCTCGTTGGCAAGCCTACCTCAAAGACCCACACCAAAGAACAAAGCGGACCTCTCCTTGCACCGCATCAGCTGGGATCTCCAACCCCACTATAACTTCAGTCCTCTCTGAAACATGCACTGAGAGGAATGAAGGTGTAGAATTAGGTGTGTCACAGCCAAGTACTTGCGCCCACTCTGCTAGCAGTACACCGACGTCCGATTCTAGCAGGCAAATTTCCCTGCCCCAGCTGCTGGACCGTCGAAAGAAGTTCACTCCCAGCCATCCACATGCCCAGCGGTTGAATGCTAGCTTGGCTAAATTGCTAGCGCTTCAACTGCTGCCTTTTCAGTTGGTAGACTCGGCCCCCTTCCGTGAGTTTGTGCAATGTGCGGTTCCTCAGTGGCAGGTTCCCAAACGCCACTTTTTCTCACGGAAGGCTATTCCGGCTCTCTACCGGCATGTGGAAGGCAATGTCTTGGCCTCGCTGGACAGGGCGGTCAGCGGTAAGGTGCATATTACCGCTGACTCATGGTCCAGCAGGCATGGACAGGGACGTTACCTTTCTTTCACGGCCCATTGGGTCACTCTTTTGGCAGCTGGGAAGGATTCAGGACAAGGTGCAGTAGTGTTGGAGGTTGTCCCACCGCCACGCCTCCAAAATGCTACTACTGGTTGTGACACACCTCTCTCCTCCACCCCCTCCTCTTCTTCTTCCTCCATGGCCTCTTCCTGTGGTTTGTCCTATGAACCAGCGGTGCTCCGTAGCCGTTCACGGGGCTACGCAAGTACGCAGGCAAAAAGATGCCATGCCGTGCTTGCGCTGGTGTGTTTGGGGGACAGAAGCCACACTGGGGCAGAGGTCCTGTCTGCTCTGCAGGGCCAGGCCGAGAGGTGGTTGACGCCACGCCAGCTTAAGCCAGGAATGGTGGTTTGCGACAATGGCACCAACCTCCTCTCCGCCCTCCGACAGGGACAACTGACCCATGTGCCCTGTGTGGCTCACGTCCTTAACCTGGTGGTGCAGCGGTTCTTGGGCAGGTACCCGGGCTTACAGGATGTCCTGAGGCAGGCCAGGAAAGTCTGTGTGCATTTCCGCAGATCTTATAATGCCAGTGCTCGCCTGGCTGAGCTGCAAAAGGAGTTGAACCTGCCCAAGAACCGCCTTATATGTGACATGCCCACCAGGTGGAACTCAACGTTGGCCATGCTGCAGCGGCTGCACACGCAGCAGAGGGCCATCAATGAGTACCTGTGCGACTACGGCACCAGGACAGGGTCAGGGGAGCTTGGTTTTTTTTCTCCACGCCAGTGGGGCATG